>OX155899.1:41299288-42577232 GCA_944588485.1 Phosphuga atrata
TACAGGAAACTGAAGAAGACCTCAAGCAGCTAAACATCACGATACACGACATGAATGATCGGGTTAAATTTAGAAACACCATAATGCACCATAATTTTGATAAAGAACTGCTCCCAAAGATACCAGGAAAAAAGTGGACGGCCGAACGGAAGAAAGAACATAGTGCACGAATGAAGAGGATTTGGGAAGAACGTCGCCGCATGACTGAGTTGACATAATTTTTGTTCAAGTTTACACGCTCTCTTTAAAGGGATTTACGATAGTAATAATAAATATATATATATATATATATATATATATATATATATATATATATATATATATATATATATATATATATATATGTATATATGGGGGTGATATGGGATGATTAAACGTCATATTCGTTTCATATAGTGTCTCTTATACAGTCTTTCATGGATGTCTGTGAGTGTGGTGTTTTAGATCGCCTTTTATACAAAGTGAATCAATGATTGTCCGATAAATGTCTCTGCCTTTAAATCTGGTTAATAGTTGTTTATGTCTGTCTGAGATATTTCGAATTTTGGTCAGGGTATATAAGATCGTTGGTTGGGTTATGAGAGTAAACAAGTTTAAATATCTGGGTACTACGTTGAACGATAAATGGGATAACGATGATAAGCTTAAAATTCGTGTAGTTTATACCCGAAAAACATTTGCTAAATTCCATACCTACCTCCTACGACAGGAGGTACCCCTAAGTCTCCGCCTACGAGTGGTTAAATGTTACATATAGCCAATATTGCTATACGGATCAGAAACTTGGTCATTAAAGGCCAAATCCCTTAATCGAAGCCATAGATTTGTGGATTCTGAGAAGACTACTCAGGATTTCCTGGGTAGACCACGTATCAAACGAGCAGGTTTTACAAAGAGCAAATACGCATCGACAGCTATTGGATATTGTAAAGCAAAGAAAAACATCCCACTTGGGGCATATTCTGCGAGGTCCCAGATAAAGACTGCTGAGAGCTATACTTATGGGCAAATCGCAGGTGAAAGAGGACCGGAACGAAAGCAACACTTATGGCTCCGCAATATTCGAAACTGGTGCAATATTGCAGATGCTGCAACGATATTCTTAGAAGAGCCGAAGAAGGCTCACTTAATATTACCCAATGAACAGATGAACGCCAAGGCGCTAGACAGCGTATGGCACCAAAAGAAGAAGGTTGGGTTATGGGGATGTTATTAGTATGCTTTAATTCTGTTATTGCACGTTACAAAGTAGTTTCGGCTACTTTGAGTATGTCGGTTGTCGTTTTACGTGCGTTATATAAGTATATGTCCATAATCTGCACCGCGCCGCTGGCGCTGTGCCGTCAATAGCAAATTATTTTTATGTTTTTATTATTTTTTATATTTTCATGAAATCCACATAGAATTGCTTTCCTTTTTATGCTCGAAATTAGTGATAGTGGGTTTTTTACTATTAGATACAACAGACATGTATTATGTAATTGACGAACTAAGTCTCTTAATCCTAGTAATATTTGCCGCGAACCGCTATTATCTAAAACCACTTGTTTCAATATGCAGGTTGAGTCGCGGTGGTTGTTTGTCTTTGGACAAACGTTCGCGTGATTAAATCTAAGGCGGTTAATTCAGGGTTGCCAATAGATTCAATCGGCACTGGAATTTAAATGGTTGGGCGAGATAAAACTTGTACGCCTCGATAAGCATGTATTTAATATTGAATTCTATTTTTAGCACGTGTGACGACGTGCACTGTCGGAGTTTGGAATCTTCTTGGTGTGTTTGTGGCAAGAGGGTTACAATTGAACTGAGTGTGATTAGATATTGTTACAAACAGGAAAACTCAATCCGACCTCCCATTTGCCTGCCCCCACTGAACCAAGAAGAATTCCCACGCGAGGTGCACGAGGTAATTTCTATGGCTAATCTTAAAACTACCCAAAATTAAAATACTTATTCTAAGGAACCTTAAACATAAACATTGCATTGTATTTTCAATTGTTTACGACCACCAATCATCCAAAAACCATTAGCGACTGTAAACATCCGCCGAAGCGTATTTACAAAGGATTGGTGATTACAAATGGTCTATCAGATGCGTAGCGGCCATAAACAGCTCCAGACACATTCATCAAATACCCACTACCCTACCGACCAGATGTTGGAAATCTACTGGTCGGTTTAAGATAATACTGATGTAATAATTATTTACCAACTTTTAGAAATACACTAAACAAGAAAATAGTTTTAAGGTGAAAATAAAAGCAAAAATAACATTTTTGGATCTTAACAATGCATATGCGTTGTAATGTAAAATGTCATTAATGACGTCAATCAAGTAGATACTGTTAAACATTGAACTGAAACAGTAAATATTACCGCGTTGCCAATTTATAGGTTCAATGATCCCGATCTATGTATAACCCAGTATATGATCCCGACGCCAAGAGGCGAGAAGACGGGAAATGGCAACAATGCCAGAGAGTAATCGAGAACTTCTCGACAATATCTTTTAAAAATCTGGACTACTTTATGATTATGTGGTTCGAATCGAACCGAATCTAACCGAATGAAATCAGTCAACAAAGACAAGACTTGCTAGGATTAAAAGACCAGACATTAAAAAAGTAAACATTGGTAAAAAAGAAAAAAAACCGGCCAAGTGCGAGTTGTGACTCGCGCACCGAGGGTTCGGTACAAACCCGTACGAACTTGTAAGCAAGGTATCTTTTTTTGTGGAGGACGTAGCAAGCACATTCAGTTAACTTGACAAGTGGCCCACCTGAAATCACGACCATCTTAGTACCGCTGCAAGCATAACCTCAAGATGTCGCTGTCGTATGATGGAATTCTACCCTATATTTTATTACCATGCATAACCACTCATAATGAATGTGGGCATTATGAGTGTTTAGGGGTTCTGGAACTTCACTATTTGTTTTTACTGCTCAATTTTGCCTGTATGCCTATATACCCTGTATAAAGTTATTAAGGGTATTTTTTTTAAATAACGCGAATATTTTTAAACTTATAAAAAGAAAACTACATTTTAGTATTACACTTATTCACTAACTTATATTAAGATCTAACTATTTCTAGATCTAACATAAACTAATATATTAACTATTTCTAGATCTATTTCGATACTCTTAACATTCAGTTGTTCAATTGACTGCTTTTGGGCAACTGACTACCAAAAAATATAGGGCGTACGTGATTTAAGTATAATATACTTAAATCATATTATCTACAGCATATTATGTAGATTATGTAGATTATAGTATAGTATTATTATGTAGATTATCAACATATTATGTGGATTATAAAGAAAAATTAGACGAAATATAATATATATACAGGATGTTACGGGACTTGAGTATGTCGCATGTCGGTTATAAACAAGCAAAATTTAGACATAATATATACCCTGTATATATATTATGTATATAGAGCGTACGTGATGAAATGCATAACGAATATAAACAAAGAAAATTCGGAATAAACAGCTTGGTGCCAACAGATACTTTTTAACCTTCGGACCTAACCGAGGAGGACCAAACTGTATGCAACCCATATGCTTCTGGAGCCTGACAATACCACTACGACAACATTAGTGTATTTTCATAAGTTTCTAGTAGTAAATTCGCATTTTTCTTGTAATTAAACTACATATTTACGGTTTTTAGATTTTTCCCTTTACATGTGCTGTAAGACACCGCTCCTTGCCAAATTTCATGATTCTAGATCAACGGGAAGTACTCTATAGGTTTAGATTGGGAAATTGCAAAATTTGCGACATAAACGGTCATATCTTTTGATCGCCTTGACTTAAAAGTTTGATTTTCACAGCTGAAAGAGAGTGCAGACCCGAGTATTTGATACAAATTTCAACTTGTTACCTCTACGCGTTCCTGAGAAAAATGGTATTGACAGACAAACAGACGGACAGACAGACAGATACACAGACAGACGGACAACAAAGTGATCGTATAAGGGTTCCGCTTTCGGTACGGAACCCTAAAAACTAGACATATAATCTTGTATAACCCAGTCTTGTCTAGTGTTATCTAATCTTATCTAGATGAAACTAAGCAAGACCAGACAAGACGAGACAAGATCAGAAAAGACCAGACTAGGCAAGACTAGATTATGCCAGACAATACTAGATACAGTACTTGTTTAATCTTGCCCAGTCTTGTTTAATATTGTCGGATGTTGTCTTAGTATTTTGTAGTCTAGCGTTATCAAATATTGTGTAGTCGTGTTTGTTCAATCTGTATAATCTGAAATACATAGTCGTCTACATAACGCCATCCAAATAATTTTCTAGCAATGAGAAAATCGATAAAAAAAATGTCGGAATAATTTAAATATCAAAATTTAAATAACAAAAAACATTTTTAACAAACAGTATTGTATTATGTTAATGTACGGTATTATGATAATGTATTGTATTATATTAATACATTAATATAATACATGTCCACATGTGCACATCCAGAGCAACACCAATGTGTGATATGTAAAACGATTTAATTTTCATAATATCAAATTTTCTACTAAATTACAATTAACAAATCGACACAACTGCAAAAAAAAAATGTAAAACTGACATAAATATACTAAATTATTCCCTTATCCATTTTGCGATTGGAGTGAAAACATCGCATTTGTAACTGCAAGAATTGTCCGCTAGAGAGCGAGAAGCCCCTATGAAAAGACTTGAAATTTTTTCTTGAAACTTGCCCAGTGTAATATTTATAAAACTGTAGTTGTGTCAGTGTTTCTCCGGATGTGTAAGATGTACGATATGTAAAACGATTAAATTTTCATAATCTCAAATTTTCTACTAAATTACGATTAACATCTTTGATTGGATCCGTATTTTCACATATCGTATATCATCTTCCATCAAACGTATTGATTACTACAGGATTAATTAGAGAATTCTCGCCCGGGGGATTTTGTTTAATTTGAGCTTCCCATTCCTTATAATTGAAAAAAACAGCTCCACTTATATACCTGTTCACCGAAAAAAACTCAATATTTCAAGGAAATACCATCGAAACTCATTATGTTCAATTAAATTAGCTTTCTATATTACACTATCCTGTCGAATAGCAATGTGACCATGACTAAAAGATTTCTGAAAACTCAGACGCATTCAAAGACATTGATGAATGACAAAAATGTTCAAATATTTCATAATGCACTTAACTATATATTTTCTCTTGGAAATGAACTGAAATGTTGGGTAAACGGATCAATTCTAAATACGGGTAATAGGAATTTAAGGTTTATTCTCTTGAAAACGAAGAAAACATTTTAAGAGAGTTGTTGACGGTTTTTTCGAATTTGTGAAAGAAAGAATCGAGATCATACCTACCTCTTTACTAACATTTTAATTTTCTATTTGTTTGCCTTTATTCAAAATTGCTGGTTAATTGGTTCGTTAGTTCACGTTTTGAGTATGATGAACAGAAAGGCACAAGGCGGAACAGAAAGGCACAAGGCCGGAACATAAAGGCAAAGTTTCATTTACAAAAGATTATTCCGAATATATAATTAATTTTAAATTGTTTTTACGAATGCTAACTTTTAAATTTTATCGTTCCTTCTGAAATAAAAATTGGTAATTATTACTACTATCATTTAGCTAAAACTCTTATAATTTTTTGTTAAACGAATGATACAACAGCTAAATTGTGGGCACAAGTCCTTTATATTAGTACGGGAGCTAGTAACGTCGGGAAAACGAGAATTTTAGGTAGGCTGGTTTTTAGATATGTTCTCTGTCTCACTTTCCCTGTCGGCATACGGGCTATCTGGCTGGAGTCAGAGGTTGCGTTGATTAGTGCGCATCGTATTTGTACAGGTAAAATAATAATTTTCCAAATCATTTTAGATTTATATTTTTAGATGGTTTGTTGATAAAGTGATTATACGTTTTATGTTCCTATGGAGAGATTAAAATGATTTAAATAATAACCTATTTACTCTGAGTTGAAAAATGCACTATATTTTTACCACTAATTTATGTGAAAATATTATATAACTTGTGAAGTTATGTAAATCTACAAACTTTATAAGACTCAATTTTCAACTATTTAAGGTAATTTGCAAGTCGATTGCGAATTGAGGAGATTGAATTTATTCTAAGAATTTTGGTGGAGAGGGGAGGTGACGGTCTGTAGTTGGGGACTTATTTGGGGACGATTGCGTTATAGTTAAATAGTGGAAAGATTAGGTCGGTTTGCTCGTTAAGCAGATTTACTAATGGATCACGGCTTTGTTTGAAAATATAATACATTTTGGTATAAATATGTCGATGAAGTAATAGCGTGTTTTAGTGGTAGATCACGTCAATTGGAACAATTTCTAAATCTAATCAATAACATTCAACCTAAAATTAAATTTACTCCTGGTGTAAAAAAAAAATAATTTTTTTGGCCATAACTGTCTCTCCTAAAATATCACAATTAAATTTGATATATCTTTAGAAAACCAACTAGTGTCAATTGTACAATCTTCTTCATATAAAATCACCCAATATTACATAAATTAGCTGCTTAGGCTCGATGTATCATTCCATGATCTTTTCCATCGAGTCTTTTCCATCCCTCTTACCGCGGTCAAAAGAACTGAGGAATTAAAGGCTATTATGTCAATTTCCCCGGAGAATGGTTTCCCAATTACACTCATCCAAAATTTAATAAATAGAAGACAGAACGAAATCACAATGACTTAAATTATACTTGAAAATGCCAAATTCAGATAAAATTTTAATTTCTCTCACATATTTTGGCAAAATTAGCGAACAAATAGCAAATGTTTTGCGACAACAGAAACTTCTAAACCCTCTTCAAATTTATCTCACATATTGTTTAATACTAAAGGAAAAAGCGACCCGCTGAAAAAATCCAACGTATATAAGATTCATTGTTCGGAATGCAATCTCGTGTAGGTAACTCCGACAGGACGAAGTATTTCTTCTCGTTTTTCATTACATTTTCCTACCTTTCGTCTTAAAAACGACACAAGTTATGTTTTATTACAAATATGTAATCATAAATTACCCGAAATAGATAATTAGAAAATATTGCATAATTGCAATATTGACTGGAGTTATTAGAAATTTTCAAACAAAGCTGTAATCCAATAGTTTATCTCCTTAACGAGCAAACTGACCTAATCTTTTTAATCTAACGCAATCGTCTCCAAATAAGTTCTACCGACTCTTCTGCTAAGCATACACCAAAACCGATTTTGTCGGCCGATGGCGGACAGAACTACCCGGACGAGTAACTCGGACGTGTATGTGCTTACACTGCAACAGTGGAACAGTGCTAAAAAACCAGTGTTACTAACAGTGCTACCAACAGTGCTATTCTGTCGATTATTGTTATTTTTTAATGTTTATCCCACAGGGTTGGTCTATTATAAACACAACTTCGCAATTTTACAATATCAATAGTCGTTTAGGTAGATAACAACAAAATTTAACTATAAATACACTCAATTTGCACTGTAGACGCCGGTAGTCTGGCGAGAAATCCCAACAAGTTCGGATCATCGTGTTGATCAGCCGTTTTCGTGCGTGATCGGACGATGACAGTCGTGTTTGTGTACGCGCTCTCATTCTTTTACAAGTGTTTGATTCAATCGCCGTCGTCGCCGGTATAGGTGTGTCTGACGGTTTAGGTGTACGCGAGCCATTCCCCTCCTAACTACCGACCGACACTTCCCCCTCTCCAGCAAGACTCTTAGTATAAATTCAATTTTATCGATTTTTAATCCACTTGGAAATGACCTTCAGCAATCGAAAGACGAGTCGTGTAAAGTTTGTTGATTTATATAATTTCTCAAGTTATATAATATTTTCCCAAAATCAGTGGTTAAAACATACTGAATTTTTCAATTCAAAGTACCTAAGTATGGATTATCATGTAGTAACGTTCGCAACTATCCTTTTCATTAATAATTTAATCGAATAATTTTACTTTACCCCTTGAGCAAGAATCATATGTCTCGCTCCTGATGAGACATATCGTGATGCGAAAATCTCGTTCATTACTTTTATCTTTTTTTGAATTTACTCACATAATTTAATCACATAATGAAAAAATAAGGTACGTATTAAAATTCATTTTTTTTTAAATTTATTTTATATTCTAGATCAGAGGTTCCCAAACATTTTTTTCTCGTGAACCCATTTAAAAATTTTCTTGGTTTCGGTGGACCCCTGCTGCTATATTTCTACCATATTGTTCCCAAACTCGTTTCCCAATTTTATTATTACCAACATTTGCGTCGCGGCTGAGTTCCAACCCTTAATTCGGAGTGGTAAAAATAAAAGCAGCATATTTTCTTGTGTTCTGTTTAGTAATAATACGATAATAATACGATTACAGACTTAATAGAATTAAAATTAAACAATAATAACGTACCGTAACTTCATTTCTCTATTCAAGCTGAGTTCCAACCCTTAATTCAGAGCGGTAAAAATATCAATAGTATATTTTCTTGTGTTCTATTTATTAATATAATATAATTACACACTTAATAGAATTAAAATTAAACATTAATATCGTATCGTAACTTCAACAATGCAAATCACCAATGGAAAAAAATAGTCATCATTTTAATGGGAGGGATGTACTTGATGGATTGGCAGGAGATTATCAATATTTGACTTCAGTTTTGTAAGGAATTTGCGCAAATCTTCCCGTTGTGTGATGTTCAATCTGCTCCTTTTTTTGTTAATAGGTTTGTAACGAAACTAAAACATTTTTCGACAGGGTATGGCGAGAGAAACGCTATCAAAAGTTTTCTCGAAATTTCCCACAGACCAGGATATTTTTGGGGTATTTCTGCCTGTAGCGAAAATATTTGATCGCGTTTTTTAAATCCCACCTTCAGCTTTTCATTAGTGTTAAGCTCGATTAGCTCCTCTTGTAATACCACATTCGCCACTTCCGTTTCAGCAAATAGATTTATGATCCATGGTGGTATTTCCGTCGTCAGATTATCTTCAAATTTATTTTTCAAGTCATCTTGCAGGACATTTAAATGTTGTACGTATGTCTGAATATCCTCATCAAAACATTCTGCATGTGACAAGTTTGGAAACTAGGAGAATGCGCGTCGACTTATATTTTGCTTCATAAATTTCATAGATATTGGAATCTAAGGTAACTTTTAACCTAAGATTTACCTTTGTAAATGATTTAAGACCAGAACAAATATCCGCTGTTGGGGCTTCACTCAAATTTTAGCTGACAACTCGAAGTAAAAAATCGACCGAAGGACAACTTCAGAGGACTTAAATCAGGTGAGCGGGCCGGTCGTTCCAGAGCACCTCTTCGTCCAATCCTCTGAAAACTCTGTCCAGCAACTTCAGAACAGTCTGTGTATAATGTGGTGGCGTTCCATCTTGTTGAAAAGTCAAATGGTCTTCCAATTAACGATCACCATTTTCTTTCAAGGACTTAAAAGAAAAACGCGTTCATAACTTGAAATTAAAAACTGTCTAAAACAAATCGATAGATTTCGAAAATGTTAGCCGTTTAGTTTTCAGGGCTAAACGGGCGTTTAAATGAGGTATAAGTTAATTTTAGGGGTGGTGATCCCAGCGCGAAGGGGTTGAGTGATTTGACTACAAATTTTCTTGTAAAAGGTGTCCCCCTCACAAACAAAATTGACGTGTTTTTTTGAGAAACCATCTTTAACTATCCGAAAATTTCTGTTTAGTTTTCAATGGCCCACCTTGTATTCTCAATAGCATTAAATTTGTCTAAATTATCGGAAATAATTAATTGGTTCCAAAGGGAAAGAAAGATTCTGCAAAATGCAATAAAAACTTCGGAATCTGGCGCTTCGTACACGAACTAATTTCCTTCCAAGAACAGTTGTGGAATGTGTTCTAAGTAAATTTATTATAAACAAATTACATTCAATCCCCTTCTTGCCGTATTTGGTTAAATGCCACATATTTTTTTAGTTTAATGCCAATTTCATATTGCATCTGGTTTTACAAGTACGATAGAACTTAAAGAGTTCTACCGGGAACTGCAAACAGAACTGTTGCGCGATTTTTTTTATTCTTATTCAAAACAATAGGTTCCTTACTATTGCAAATATATTTTGAACTAAGGTTTTGATCAAAAAATGTTAAAGGGATCTTAGTTGCTGTTGATCTTCGTTGATCTTCGAGTGCTATTCAGATCGGTGAATAGAACTGTTGCAATTTTCAAAATTAAATTTTTTTCTTAATTTTGCAAAATCCCAATTTCTACAGAACCTTTTGCAAAAGTGGTCAAAAACTCCAGGACTATGTATGGTCAAGGTACAGAAATATGTGAAAAACGCACAGTTTTCGGCAAAAGTTTATAAAGCTGTCATCATCTCTTTAAAATTCAAATTTCATTAGACGAGAATTATGTGGTCCTTTATTTGCTAATTATGTGCCGCAATCTAAACTTGAGAGGTTCGTAAATATATGTGTAAAGTTTCATATTCGTATGTCTTAAAGTATAATAAATATATGCATATGAACCTTCAAGCAGACACTCAGAAAATAAGCTCAGCAAGCCTCTTCAGAGACTCACAAGGCAAACTGGCTTTTAACGACAATGATAATTGCCACCTTTAAGCTCAGTACTCAGTACAAACCAAACTCCTTCTAAAAAGCCGTAAGACGAGGTTCCACGGTACTTCGGTTGCAATCTTTCTATCTTACTTAATATCTCAACTAAAATCAATTGGTACAATTAATATCGACATCCAAATATGCAAATTTTTAAATCTGATCCATTTCCTAACATAATCATTCGAAGTTACACAAAAATTGGTTCTAAATTATTGTACTTTTGAAAACCTAAATTGGATACCAATATTGAAAATTTGCACAATTTATTAGGAGATTATGATATCTAGGGTAAAGGAAAAAGGTACTCCTCACTTTTATTTTCAAAATACTGAATTTTTACTGGGACACCAAAAATTTCGTGACGGTACCGTATAAGGTATTCGGGATACCTTTTTATCAATAATTCATTTTATCATTTTAATTCAAAACAGGCAAAACAACTAATGTTTTAATTGTGTGACATTAATTGGTCTATATAGTATGTTCATAAAGGTTATGATTTCGATTTTTTATAGAATCTATATTAAAGTGGTAAAGTTTAAATTATATTCAAATTAAAAAAAAGACCACCAAATATTACAAAATCGTTAATGTTATCGTATTATGTAAATATATTTTGAAACATTTATCATTTAGGTATCTCTTGATTCTGCATACGACTGTGCCCTCGTTTATTTATCTAGCAATTTTCACTGTCGACGGGAAGATTTATGCTCCCGTATGGCAGGAAACAAATTTCCCATTTATACAGACAATAAACGTCACTCATGTGACCTAATTTTGAAATTTAGTTTTATTTACTATTTATTCTATGCATAATGCATTAACCAAAGCCCCTTGAATTTTTTTAAATAAATAATATTTCAAATATGTGACAGTACAATAAATTGATTTATAATTATTTTTATGACTGCATATTTTGCATCTATTTATAAGTTTTTTGTTTTACACTTTGGGTACGTATTTATTTGGAGAATGCATGACAAATAAAATATATACATCAGAAGTCACAGCCGTCAAATGAACCCAAACGGTTAACTACGTAAACCATAAACACAACAAAATGTGTTATAGTATAGCATATCGTTAACCTTTTATAATGGTTATATATACAAATAATAGATTAAAAATATATACAAATTATAGATTATTGTAGACGCAATGGAGCTTTTTGTCAATTTTGTAGTATTCTGATTTAATGGTTATTTTAAAAATTGATAAAAAGAATTGATACTGAAAATAGCAGTTTTTAACATGTTAACGACGACTTGTATTACTACAATATGGTCTGGATTACAAAGAAATTAACCAAAAATGGAAAGAAGTTTCGGATTTCGCAAATCAGAATCGTGAATTGATATATAAGGGTTTTCGATGTCGCTGATAACGAATTTTAAAATGCAATTTTAAAATTCAAAGGGCAGATAATGGATCATACTGTCATACTGACAGTATTCATACAGGCAGATACTGTCATACTGCCCTTTTGAATTTTAAAATTGCATTTTAAAATTGGACACAAAATGTTCGGAATTTTACATAAATTGGTATATCAACATATTAAATGTTGCTAATAACTATTACAAGTGTGAAATAATAAACAGGATTGATGTGTTTGATTGATATTTATTAAAAAAATGTTATTATGGATAAATACTTACAGTCAAGAACATTAGGGAAAAATCGGAAAAAAATGTATAAATCAGTTGCTATCACTGTCGGGATATTTATCATGTTAGAAATCAAAGTCAAAGTAATTACTAATATAAACAGAATAATATTTTCGCGGTTATTAAAAGAGCATTGTAATCTATATGCTCAATACCTCTACTTCTTGATTCCCTATGAATAGATAACGTTCTTCCTCGGTTTCTACGGTAAAATATTTTACAATAAAAACCATTGTATAGACATCTTTGATTTGTAACACACGCGAATATAAATTAATAAAAACGTTATATACCTAAATATTTTACATACCTTCCTTAACACCTTTCACCAAACAGAATTTAGCAACCACAAGTTAGCAATGTTGAGAAAAGGAAACGTTAATGAAACACCCATCCAGCACAAATACTAAATGACTCTAGGGAAAACAGAAACTGAAGAATGAAGAATGCTGTACAGTTAGAGTTAAATGCATTCAACTATACAACAGCAATAACTTAGACGGATACGATAATGCCAGTAAAACGTAAAAACAAATCATTAAATGTAAAATAACAATATAGGAGTATAATGAGATACTCCAAAATATACAGGAATCAAAAGGGAAACCTTAGTAGATGTTCACTAAGCACAATCATCGCGTTAACTATATTCGAAGCGACGAATGGGAAAAGCACTTTGCAGAACTACTTGCAATGCGTCTAGACGACCTTACCCCGAGAGAAGAACTTACGGAAGAGGACTGAAGAGGACGAAGAAAGAATGGTATAATGAACCAATATCCGAGAAAGAGATTATACGAAGCCGTTAGAAAACATCATAGATTATGCCCAATCTTATCATCCTGGTGGCTGAAAATATTTAATACAATGTTGGAAAATGGAAAAATCCCAGAATCGTTGAGGACTTCTAAGTTGAAAATCCTCTGGAAATGTAAGGATAACTAAAGGGACTCAAACTATTACAGAGGAATCGCGCTAGCACCGAATCAACTCAAGCTCCTAACAAACATAATTAACACCAGAGCAGGAGCACACATGGAGATCAAACTGCCCGCAGCGCAGTATGGTTTTAGAAATAATAAAGGGTGCGAAAACGTCCTGTGCAAACTAATCACAGAAATAACAAAATCCATATCGCAACCGAAAGGGAAGCTAAAGGGGAGATCCTTGTACCATGGGACACATTTCTTTAAACCTCCATAATTTAAATTCAAAATGATCTGTAGCCATGAATGTTGAAATTCCTATTAACTAGCGAATAACATCAGAATATTATCAATTAGGATATTTGTCCCATGGTACAATCATGGCTTGTACCTTGGGACACCCATATTTGTACCTTGGGACCCATTTTTGTAAAATAAAACTGCCTCCAGATGAACATTATTTCTATCAGTTGAAATAAATGTTTCACATGCCGGAAATTTAAGTATGAATGGGCAGCTGAAATGCTCTATTAATATTATATTACGTGACAAGAGTTGTAAGAAGCATATTACGTACGAGCGGAACAGTACGGCAATACGTAATTGCCTTACAACTCGAGTTATGTACTATACTTTATCTACGACCACATTCATTTATTTTTGTTTAATAAGAAAAATATGTTTGATGTAACAAATTTATTTTTCATTAGTTACATTATTTAAAATTATAATAAACAAAGAGTTGTATTTTCATATATAACTGTTAACATTATATAACTTGAAAGAAATGAAAAGAAATACATTCCTTATGGTTACATATCTTATTATTTAGTACTTATTTGGGTTAAACTGGTATAAGAGTGCTCATAGATATTGGCAACTGAATGTACGCAATGTTAATTTCCGTTAGTTTGGATTGTGGCACGGGGGCGCTCAACGTATGAGCACGTATTATCAGCTCTCAACCAATCGACGAATCGTAAACCAAACGCATGTGTATGTTATCAATCATAACTTATTTAACATAATGAAAATGAACAATTTTAACTTTATATGCTAAATAATGAAAATGAACAAGTTTACTTAGATATGCTTTTGTTGAAACAAAAGAAAGTTTAAGGACGTCAGTAGTGAGAATTACCTCCTCTGGCAGTGACAATAGCTTTCAAACGATGTGGCATGCTCTGGATCAGATTTAGGATCACATTCTGCGGAAGATTGTCCCATTCTTGCACAAGTATGTTGCGAAGCTCTCTAGAATTTCTGGGGGCCGGCACATGCCTTCGTAAACGTTTTTCCATCTCGTCCCAAATATGGTCAATTGGATTTAAATCTGGCCTGCGAGCTGGCCAAACAAATGGCGTGATTTCACACTCGTCAAGATACTCAGTAACTATCCGAGCAGTGTGGGGCTGTGCGTTATCATACATAAATGTTGCGTCGTCTACAAGAATAACCATGAACGGTAAAACATAGTCTTCTAGAACCTCTGTCAGATACTTATGCGCAGTCAACGTCCATTCTCGATAAAGACTAACTCCGTGCCAATGTCAAAAGATATGCCTCCCCATGCCATAACTGATCCTCCACCAAATGGTAGTCGCTGGGCAATACACGCTTGAGCATACCTCTCGCCTTGTCGTCGCCACACTCTTACATGTCTATCTGAGCCCGTAAGACAGAATCGCGCTTCATCGGAAAACAATACGCGACTTCAATCCGCTATTGTCCAAGCCAAGTGTTGTTCTCGTGCAAAATTTAACCAATCGGGTGTCCACGGAAAAGCGGCAGTCCAGTAGCTCTAGTTCGATAAGATAATCCAGCAGCATGAAGTCGCCTCCTAACTGCCCACTCACTTATGTTTACAGTTCTTGAAGATGATTTCGAAGGGGAACTGTCGTGACCGTTCGGTTTCTCGAAGCACTCGAAACGAGAAAGTGCTCATCTCTAGCTGTTGCAATCTTGCATAGACCTGAACCAGGTCTGCGAGTGTGCAGACCAGCCTCTTTGTACCGCCGACATACTCGTTGCTCACTCAAGAGACTTACACCAACGTTTCTCGCAGTTTCGCGCTGTCCGGGGCCGTCTTCTAAAGCTGCCACAATTCGTGCCGCAACAACAGGATTTATACTCATTGCAAAACACTGACAACATTACACAAACAATTTACAACAGATAGATGATACCACAGGAACAAAAGCCATGCTGTCCTTCCTTTTGTTTCAACAAAAGCATATCAACTTGTTCATTTTCATTACTTAGCATATCAAATTAAAATAGTTCATTTTCATTAATTTCAATAAACTTTGAACAACAAAAACCTTTTGTTTTATTCAAGCAATCAGTTAGTACAATGTTACAACCGAAAAAACACGTAAAAACTAAAGATTTCTAATATAACTTCGAATTACGGAGTGACCCTAATTTTATGCTCGGCAGTGTATTTAAAATCATGTAATAAATTCTTACAATTTATTATATTTTTGTTAAATAGCTGTTTAATATGTGATGATTTTTATGACTTATTTATTTCTCTCTGGATAGCGAAATTAGCCCCATTTATATGAGTGAAGAGGATGAAAAATGGGGTGATATTTCAATAAAAATATTTTCTAAAACGAAAGAAATGATTACCATTTATGAATTGCTATTTCTTCCACAAAGTATTACTTATTTTTTCATTAATATTTCAATAACATCCAGTATCATCTCTATTAAGTTCTTAATTACCAGCATTATCTCAAACTAGTTCGGTGACCTAGTTCAGTATAATATGACATATGTTATCTCTCTTATCTCTCATATTAGATTTATCTATATCGCGGTAATTGCAACGAATCTTGTTGAGAATGTTATTATCAGAAATAACTGAGCTTTAATAAAATTTAACCGAAAATAAATTGTTGTTTACAAAATAATCAACACCAATTATTTTCTTAATCATTGTAAAATTTCAGCATTTGCAATATTTTGTTACAGTTCCTCAACAAAAAATGCAATTGATAATTAAAGTGTTATCAAGATAACACATATTTTATAAGATTCACATTATATATTATATGCGTTTCGTATCGGCAAATTTGTATTTGCAATATCAAAGAAATATAAAAATTGACGAGTCGAGACGCAATGTTTAGATATATTGTTAATAATTTGTTTTAGTTATTTATTTATTCCGCGTATCTTTAAATTTTAATAATCCTATTTTCTGTACTACTTGTCTTAGAACATATTTTTTTATTGAGCTGACATTTTATTTATACTAGCATTTTCCGTGTTGAAAAATCGCATATGTTATTTTGATCCCAGAAGGTTTTCCGTTATTCAATTCCGCATGTAGAAAAATATTAAATTGACTGCGAGAACAAGACAAAATACCCTTTTGCACATTGCTCGAGCGACTGCATTATTTTAATAAAAAAACCTTATACTTTCCTTTGGCGTGACGTTCCACGAGAGAAATATTACAGGCAAAGTTGAGCGCATGACAATTTACCATAAAAAATAATCTATTTTCTTTTGATTGAGTTCTTAGACGTGGAATTGCGATCGAAAGATGTGGGTCGAGAGTGTCGGCAAATAACAATTTGTTCGACGAACTAAATGCGATTCACTGAACGGTGCGCTATTAGTATACATTTTTTTATCTTTTCTTTTATATTTCGCATGTGTTTGTTCCCTCACCTCCGTATAAACATATGTCTAAAAATGTTGATGGGGTCATTAACTAGATTAGCTTAGTTTTGTGGTCAATTTTTTATGCTCCAAATAAAATAACATTATCTCAGCTAACAAAAAAGTTATCCGATTATGCGAAATATAAACTTGCGTACATAGAAATCGGCCCAATTTAAACTCGGCCCACCATTTAATATGCTTTAATATGAGTTTAAATGTATTAAGAATGCTGTATAGCCGTAGCAACCGCTAAACAAAAACGATCGTATGTATGTGATGATTAGAATAACAAGCTTGTGAAAGATTGTAATTATTACCTGTGCAATTGAAATTTGCACATTTTTTGGTTTTCATAATAACTTTTCCAGAGTGTTAGTTTAATGCATACTACACCGCACAAGTTTAATGCATACTCCCAAGATTTTGTTTTATTCGAAAATGGACTTCGCCAGCGAGCTATTGCTCGACAACTAGAAATGTCACGCGCCACGATTCGAAGAGTGTTCCAACGTAATGGAGAGACTGGATCCTTTCATAGACGACCTGGTACAGGCAGAACGAGATTTACAACAACTTGGGATGACCGTTTTATTGTGTCAATATCATTAAGAAATCGTCACCTTAATGCTGTTAAAGTTAAAATATTTAAATTCAATAGTTTACAGTGGACCGATATCTAAGCACGCAAGTTTATTAAAGCTCAAAATATATTTGAATTATAGATTGAACTAATTTATTTATAAACAAGAGTAACGTAATATTTATTCTGTTTTCCTGGCTATGGGGGTTAGTCAGGAAGAAAAGCGAGATATAATTTATCGATACCCCAGTTCTATAGTGTAACAAGTCAAAAAAATCATTTTTGGGTTAAGCGCACCATACAAAAGCAAAAAGTGTATTTTATTCAATTCAACAGAGTAACAGGTGGAATTTTTATAGTTTGTAAACAGCACTACTTACACTATACACTATAAACAGATTTAAAATAAAGTTTCACTTCAATACTGTAACAACTAAGTTTTTACATTATAGAAACGGAGATTTAAGTGAAAAGTTATGTTGTGGTACTTACAAGTTCTGTTGTGGATTAAACGATAAAAAAAAACTCAGACCAAAATGTGACTGAGATGCGAACCCAATTTTTGATTAGACTAGCTATTAGCAGCAATGGATTAGCATTACAACCGCAAAGAATGTGCCAAACTTTCAATGTACACAAATATATTAAATGCAGAAACCACTAATAGCATTTCACACCCCAAAGAAAGACTTTTTAAAAACGCAAATGAAGAAAATAAAAATAAAGTCAAAGATAAATATGAAAACCATATTAAAGAGAAAGAACTGTGTAGAATCGAAAAGGCAAACGATGTTGAAAATACAAAGGAATTTGCAACTTTGATTTACAGGCGGTAAATGTAAATTCTCTTTATTATAAAAGACGGTTAGCCACTTCCAACTTTACCATATTTTATGTTAAACAAATACTAGGCTTTTGTTTTCTTTGGCACGAGGGTTTGACAAAAAGAGGGGCCAATGGGATTGGAAGTTTTATCTATGACGTTCTGGAAAGTGGCGATTGTAAAAATGCAAACGTAATTTTTTATTCTTAGAATAAAAATAAATTTTTATTTGCACTTTATATGTTTTCCGTATTAAATATTCAGAAGTTAAAATGAAATACACAAAAGTTTTTGATAGTTATGCATACACAAAATGAAGGGGATAGTATGCATGCCATCATTCAAACTAGTTCGGAAGAGAAAAGAGTTCTCAAAAGTGGACCAATTTATGTCCCGGCGCAATGGGCAACAATGGTGAAAGGAGCCAAAAAGAGACGAACCCCATACAAAGTCAACGAAATACGCACCAAAGATATTTTTTACCTAAAGAGATTGTCTCAGCAGTTGTGTAATAATTACACCAAAAACTAAGACAACGAAAAGTCGATTTGAAATGATCAAAAAATCAAAGTTGAAAAAGAGAAACCTTTTATTATAGACTCTGCTAAAGTTAGCGCGAGAATCATCGCGGAAAAAAAATCCGCGATGGCACATAATAATCCGCTTTTTATCCGCTAACGATTGTAAAAAGAAAAAAAATTCCCGCCCTATTTCCCGGGAAAATGGGGTCCCGCTAACTTAACAGAAAGTTAACCGGACACATCTTAAAAATAATTATATGAAGGAAATAATTGCACCGGAATTATCCGCTTTTTATCCGCAAACTAATGCCGCGAGAAAAAAAAATCCGCACTTTTCATTTCCCGGGAAAATTTAGGAAATTTTTTATTCGCGGAGTTCGTTTGTGGATGAAGCAAAGGTTATCATGTACTATCGCGGCGAAATAAGGATACCGGGGAAAAAATTGCTGTGAGGTAATTTTAAAGAACAAAGAAAGAGGTATAATAGGAAAGAGGTACATAAAACGGGTGGATAATGAGGAAGAAGAGAAGAATCTACGATTGTTTAGAGGAAAATTGTTACGGCATGTTATTCTATAGTGGTAGTTTAATCGCAACGAGAATAAATAAGTAACTTCGGGCTGACAATCATCGTATCCATCATAGGTATCGGTTGTTCATCCTATTCATTCCAACCCGGAAATAGATAGCGGATTTCGGAAAGGGGTGGAGTCTAAATGTTTTTGTTTTTCCCCGGCCGAATCGTCACACATTATTTCTATTGGCTGGTTCAAAAAGGCATCGGCGCGGCGGCGAAATGCTAGGGCCTTTTAAAGATGCGGGAGGCATGCTAGGACCTTTCAAAGGTGCAAGCGGCAAGTTAAGGCACTTTCAAAGACGCAAGCGGTATGTTAGGTCTTTTCAAAAATTAAAAGTTCTTATGCCTGTCCCAGACTCTCGCTGAGTAACTTCGGCGAGGATCCTCGCCGAAGTTGTTCGAGGCGAGGAACTACACGGAGGCATCCACACTCTCGCCTTACTTCGCGAGGACCTCAGTGCCTTGACCGACACCGAACAGGTAGTAGCTGCTGCTGCAGCTATTTGTGTTTTTAATCATTATTATTATGTTATCCCAATAACTGATTCCCTTTGAAAAGCCTCAAGGAATTGTAATTGTAGGTCTTGGAACCAATCGCTCATAATTTACTATTTAAATTACTATTAGTAAATTATTTTTGACATTATTTAAATTACTATTAGTAAAATTTAATAATATCAAATAAAAATATTTTGTTTGTTGTGACGGTTGAAACGCCTCGTGTCCCTTTGACTCGGGCACGACAAACCGCTCCAGGAAGCGAAATTAGCCAAGGCGAGGCGAGGAAGCACAAGGCGAGGCGAGTAACCTGACCACACTCTCGTTTCTCGCTCAACTCCGTGCTACTTCCCGAGAGTCTGGAGCGAGCATTATGGTTGCCTTCCTCCCACCTACGGTGGTGTGAGAGGGCAGTTGTATTTAGTGGAGCTATTGCCACCCCTCTCTTTCTTTGTTCTTCAAAATTACCTTTCAACATTTTTTTCCCCGATATCTTTATTTCTCCGCGATGGCACCTGATAAGCACACTTTTGCTTCATCCACAAACGAATTCCGCGAAAAAAAAACTCAATTTTTCTGGGAAATGAAAAGCTTAGAAATTATTTTTCTCGCGGCATTCTCTCGGCTTTTCTCTTGGATAAAAAGCGGCTAATTCCGATACATTTATTTCCTGAAAATATTTTTTTTAGGGTGGGTCCCGCTAACTTTCTGTTAAGTTAGCGGGATCCCATGTTCTCGGGAAATGGGAAGGGCGGGAAATTTTTTTCATTTTACAATCGTTAGCGGATAAAAAGCGGATTATTATGTGCCTTCGCGGATTTTTTTTTCCGCGCTGGTTCTGTCAACTTAACAGAGATTTATTATAGCATATAAGACAACCTGGTAACAAAAAACTTTCAAATTTATAGATGTTCGAAGTAATATTAGAAAAAGGACATTGGAAACAAACTTAGAACAACAGTCTCCCTCTATATCTGCTGCCAAGAAGAAGAATTTTAAAGCTACGTAACGAAAATTAATATACATTAAATTTGGTCGTTTTACGAAAACCTACGCACTGACCAAAACAATGACGCTTCAGACAGAAAATGATTATTCGACTCTTATAGAATAAGAACATTTTTTTTATATTTCATGTAAATTCTTTCTGAATAACCTTTTGAAATTTTGTTAGTTTTGAGTTTTTATAACAAACTATATAAACATATAATAAAAATGATGATAATGAAGTGGTTAACGTAATTATTATACTACAGAATGGAAGTTTGCACAAAGTTTTAAGTTCAATAGTGTAACAACCCAATTTTCTTTTTGTCATTTTGAAAAGTGTAAGCCAATACTTTCTTCTTCTTCTTCTTCTTTTCCTTGCACAGTCTTCGGAATTCCCGATCTTCCCGGGTCTAGGATCTTCCTGAGGATTCTCCTCTCCCTGATTTCAAATTTCTCTACCAGACCTCTTCTGTTCAAGGAAAGACACTCCATTGCATACAGGGCTTCTCATAAGACTGATATTTAGTGTTTAAGCTTCAGGTTGCGTGACAGGCATTTCTTGTTGAAGGTGTTCTTAGTCAGTCGATAGGCTTGTTCTAACTTGTTTACTCTTATGGATATTGATCTCTTTCTGATAAGTTTGGTTCAATCCACTCGCCGAGATACTTAGATTTCTCAGTCCTCTTTATATTTCCCTGCTCTAGTAACATTTCTCTGTTTGCTTCTCTGATGTTGGTGAAGAATTCTGTTTTCTCCAGCGACACTTAAAGACCCACTTTGGCAGCCTATTTTCTGAGGCAATATACTGGCATTGTTGCCATCTCAAGAGAATCAGCAATCAGTGCCATGTCATCTGCAAAGGCCAGGCAATCTACAACCAGTCCTTCGTTCGTAAGTTTTTATTTCGAAGCTCCCTGAGATCTCGCCTCTAAATTTAACCGTGGAATGTGTGTTGGCCAAGGTTTCTAGGATGAGTCTGCGTGTTTTGTTGTCTAGACCTAGTTCCTGTAGTAATTTTTGAAGTGTTTCTCTATCAATGGAATCGTAGGACTTCCTAAAATCAACAAAGGTGACGACCACTATGCGGTTTCTCATTTTGGAGTATGCAAGTACAGTTTTAAAATTGAGGATCTGTTCACAGGATCGGGTCTTCCTGAAGCCTCCCTTGTATTCCCCCAGTTGACTATCCAGGCCATTTTCTGCCCCTGTTTGCAACGCCTTGGAGAGAATCTTTTATGGTACCGTTACGAGAGAAATTCCACGGTAGTTGTTTAGAATATACATAGACAATACTTTCTATTGATAAATGTATCATAAATTAATAACTAAGTATGGCAATTATTATCCGTTAATTCTTTAGCACAATAATGTTTTTATAGAGTCAAAAAAAAACGACTTTCTTTAGATGCGATTATCTCAAAATTTCAATTTTTTACCTGTTACTATATAGAACTGAGGTATCGATGTATTTCATATGTCTACAGAACATAGAAAATCTCTCTGGGGAGTTGTTGAGTCGCGGTGGTTGTTTGCTTTTGGACAAACGTTCGCGCGATCAAACCTAAGGCTGTTAATTTAGAGTTACCAATAGATTTGATCGGCGCTGGAAATTATATGTTTGGGCAAATAAAACTTGCACACCTCGATAAACATGTATTTATTATTTAACTGTATTTTAAGCACTTGTGACGACGTGCACTGTCGGAGTTTGGAATCTTCTCGGTGTGTTTGTGGCAAGAGGGTTACAATTGAACTGAGTGTGATTAGATATTTTTACAAACAGGAAAACCCAATCCCACCTCCCATTTGAGAGGTGGGATTTTGGGCAGGCCCCACTGAACCATGAAGAATTCCAACCCGAAGTGCACGTGGTAATTTCTATGGCTAATCTTAAAACGACCCAAAATTTAAATACTTATTCTAAGCAAACTTAAACATAAACATTGCATTGTATTTTCAATTGTTTACGACCACCAAACATCCAAAAACCATTAGCGATCGTAAACATCTGTCGAAGCGTATTTACAAAGGATTATAAATGGTCTTTCAGATGCGTGGCGGCCATAAACAGCTCCAAACTCATTCAAACAAATATCTACTACCCTACCGACCAGATGTTGGGAATCTACTTGTCGGTTTAAGATAATCTTGATGTAATTATTATTTACCTGAATTTAGAATACAATTAACGAAGAAAAATAGTTTATTTTAAATAAAATAATTTTAAATACAATTATTTGGTCTTAACAGGATTAGTTTCCTTCAGAGGGATAATTGTTTTGTGAGCACTAAGAAGAACTATTGAACCATGATATTATTTTAGCCAAAGCCGAAAATATATTTCAATGAGTTCTTTAAATGATACAAATGCTCGAAGTCGATATTTTTCAGGTATTTTAAGGCATTATTATTATATAAATAAATTCAATTATGTTCTGACTTGATGATAATTATTTTTAAACTCTCAGTAGGAAAATGATAATACAGTGTTTTGGTTCTCCTCTTTTGTCAATTGTTTGTCGCTATTTCTCAAAAGCATTTCTTATTAAGGTCGCTTTAATAGTAATATCTCAAATGTAATTCATTATTTATGAAAACTGTTTCACGTTATTGCAAATGATTTCCATCTATTTTTTAAATTTAGATAAACAAGAAAAAAACAACTTAATTTTATCAAAAAAAGTAGAGGATAACAAAAAAAAAAAAAAAATAACCATACTTATACTAACGAAATACTTTTTAAAGAAATGTTTCATAATTTGTTCCAAATTTTAGTTGAGGCAATCTCCCAAATATGTGTCCATATGTCGAAGATAATTTTGGCAATGCTCTTGCATTATAGCTCAGAAGCATTATGTTCTTGGGCATATAGTTGATCTGTATCCATTAGCTGACTTCTCTTTATGGTATTTTTCTATTGGTTAAATAGCTCTTCAATGGGATTTAAAAGGACTGTACGGTGGCACGAATACTGCTTTATGAGCTCTCATCAATTCGAAATCTAAATATGAAATAGGAAATCTAAATCTGAATCAATTACAAAATATGATCCTCTCATATGATCTTCGCCTTAGTTGCAAAGCTGACCTTAAGTGGTTAATCAAAGTTGTTAAGAATTGTCTAAAGTGTTCTCCATTGTAAAGCAAATCTTGAATGGTAAACAAATATAATGAAACAATCCATACACCTTGCAGCAGCAATCGAATAATTGCGACATCTTAATTTGTTGGACTTTTTTGACACTATTTTTTGTCTGTAATCTTCCATACGATTTTCTAGAATTTACTTGAATTCCAAATTCATGAAAAAAAGAAAACCATTTTTTTCTACAACTTTTTTTTTCTCTGTCAAAAATTATTCTGTAATATTGAACAGCATAGTTAAACCTACTTTGCATAGTATCTGGGGTGTTACGACTTTCTGCCTCAAAGGAAATGCGTTTTATTGAATAGTAAAACTTCTTTAATGCTCTGTTAGTGGTCAATAATCTTATCTCTAGTTGTGAATTTTGCTCCAATAATTTGATTTTTATTTGTTTTCGTGTCAAAGTACAGTCCTCATAAATCAAATTGCAGATTACTGCTTGCTTCTCTCGAGTAATCTTATTGGGGCGATGTCCAACATTTGTCCTATTCACGTCATTGGTTTCTTATACACTCGTTACATTTTTACAATATCTGGCAAAACATTAAATTGCTGCCCTATTTGGACTGCCGAACTACCATCGTTCATTGCTCTGATAATATGAGTACGTACTTCGTTGGAAATTTTGTGGTTTTGTTTCAGCATGTATTAAGATTAATTTAATAATAATGTGAAAATGATTTAACAAATTGTTGAAATTGTTTAACATACACAACACTCTTATTAATAGATGGGAAATAGTTTTGAGAAATACTGAAATACAATTAACAAAATAGTAAAACCAAAAGCAAAGGACTGTAAAAATAAAATATACTGCATTTAAAAAAAAAAACAGAAATTTACAGAATATGATCATGTAAATTTGTAAATGAACTGAATTGATTATCAAAAAATCAGTTAAGTTTGTATAACTTAACCTTTTGTTGACAGACGGTACTTTTAAGTTCACGGAAAGTACAGTTCAAAGCAAGTCAGCTTTGGACAGGCCTGGGCAACTAAGGGTTAAAAAGATGCCCCATATTCGTCGTCCTGCACAATATCATCATCTAATTGATTTTGAAAGGGGTCGCATTATTGGTATGCGAGAAGCGGGTTTTTTGGTTCGTGCTTATTATTAAAAGGTGGATCGTAGTGTATCGGTGATAGTGCGGGGAATCGACGTAGACTTGAATCACGACGTACAAGAAACACCACTGAGCGTGAAGATCGAGCTCTTCGTCTTAAAAATTTAAGGGACAGATTTACAATGTCACGGGCATTGGGAAATGACTGGTTGGCTATAAATGGCCAAAGAGTATCCATGGCTACTGTTTACAGAAGAATCCGCAGTTTTGGTATTAGATCATACCGTCTACAATTTTGTCTACCTCTAACTCCGCAGCATCGCAGAGCAAGACTTGATTGGTGCATCAAAAGGACAATATTGAACCCATTATAGAAATAACATTATATTCAGCGATGACTCTCGGTTCTGTTTATGGTCTCATAATGGTGGCAGAAGAGTGAGACGTCGACACGGTGAACGCAGAATTCTACAATTTTCTGTTGAAAAGGCTCTTACACAGGGAGTTATGGTTTTGGGGCGATAGCGTATGATACTCGCCACGAAAATCTGCCACGAAACCTCCCCTAATAGTGGCTAGCCAACCACGTAAAAACTGTAAGGGCTCCCTACACTTGTGTAAGATCAAGACACCAAGCACAAGTGAAGGCAGTGGGAGAAGGCCCAGGTCCAAATAGGACTATAGCGCCACGAGAGGGAAGTCTTAACGCGATTCGGTATGTTGACAAAATTTTACAGCCAGTGCTAGTGCCCTATCTAAATGCCTTGGAGAGCCACATTTTTAGCAAGATAATGCTCGGGCTCACACAACGACCATTACAAGATATTTTTGGATAGTACCGAATTCAATTTGTTACCTTGGTCATCTAGTTCACCAGATCTGTCGCCGGTAGAACATGTTTGGGATATGATAGGTGTTAAAATAAGTAACTTAAAGCGCTCCGCTAACACTCTAATGGAACTTAGAGGTCAAATTAACGAAGTTTGGAATGAAATACCCCAAGGCGATATTGATAGCCTGATATCTAGCCTCGACGTGTAAATGAGTGCTTGGGAAATGGTAGAGGCCCTACAAATCATTAATTTTTATTTATTTGTTTTTAAAGTTGATTTAAAGTTGATTATCATCGATGCAATTCATCATTTACTTGATCAAATTCTGTAAATTTCATTAAAATGGTCCAATAAATAATTGCTGTTTTTTTTAAAGGCAGTATATATATATATATATATATATATATATATATATATATATATATATATATATATATATATATATATATATATATATAAAACACTTTTTAAAACCGCGTTTCTATTAAAATGCACTAAAAAGTATAAAATTAATTTGCCGTGTTCACTTTAAATAAATGCGTGGAACTCATGCGTGGAAAATATACTAAAAATATTTCTCGGGGCGTTGAAGTCGAAGGATGGTTCTGATCCGGTTCTTTTCAAAACCAATCCTCGATATCAACGCGGAACCCCAGACAAAATAAACACAAACATATATTTCTATCCGCGTATGCCGTATGTGTAATATACTGCAGTATTTGAGGATTTCGCGGATAGAAATATATGTTGGTGTTTATTTCGTCTGGGGTTCCGCGTTGATATCGAGGATCCGGTTCTTTTCAAAACCAGTCCTCGATATCAACGCGGAACCCCAGACAAAATAAACACCAACATATATTTCTATCCGCGAAATCCTCAATTATAACATTATAAACCTCCACGGGTAGGAAATTTACTACCTCATCCGTCGTTTCAAGAAACTACGGACAAAGCGCCCTCAACTAATATGCGATGTAGCATTTTCACCTCGACGTGGAGCTACAATCAGAACTCCCTTATGTATGAGGATGTCACTCCAAAACCAGACAGCCAGGTCAAACAAAATCTTATAGAACGCAAGCCAAGCGTTACTTCGGAACGAAATCCAATCTAAACGATAAAAACTTGACAACGTCAGTCAGAATACTCTGACAACCAACATATCTCTAACCACTTTGCTACACCTCCTCCTATGGCAACAGGTAGACTTAATATCTAACAACAATGCCAAACAAATAAATAGAACCTCTTAGGCAGTGACCAAAATGTCCAGCACTCAACAAAACACTCAACATTGACAAACTGGTTTACTGTCTTTCAGGCCAGCCCATAGGCGATCCTACCAAAATCGTATTGGCCAAGGATATTAACTTTGTAATCGCACCATCTCATTTTCCCAAGAAGATATCATCACTGATGTCGAGACCGCCTTTCCACAATTCCTTGTCACATTATCCGAGACAATAAGACAAGAAAAGTTAAGATCTACCAAACCACCAACAAGAAAAATTTCATATGAAGAATTTGAATCCCTCAAGGTTCTAAGAGAAAATAACAACATTGTAGTTCTAAATGAAAATTGCTGCGTTATTTATTTGTTCTAGTCATGAATAAAATAAAAATGACCCTAATATTGGATGATACAGCTTACCTACCCAGGATATCCGTTCTTACAAAAATCTTGAGAAAACAACCAGAGAAAAGATCCCAGCATCCACCATTGATATGGAAACAATGAAATATCTTTTTCCAAGGGAGAAATCATCACGATGACCCAAGATATATGGTTCACCGAAAATCCGCAAAGATGGAGCTCCACTTCGGCCAATAGTAAGCTCTGTTGGTTTACTGGTCCAAAATCTTATGAAACATTTAACATGTGTTCACAACCATACGCCGAAATATGTGATTTCTCTGTCCGCACTTACTTTACTTTTTCGAGTCCGAAATCATTCTATCAAAGTTTTTTTCATTTTTGGCATTTTCATTTGCAATCCACATCTCATCGATTGAGCACGTTGCATGGCATAATATGCACCCCAGCAGTTGCCTAGGTGGCATGTTTTGTATCTCCCTACGCTCACAGAGGCATTGATAATCTTCAACAATTTTTCACTTTAGTTTGTTTGTTTTTACGGGTGCCACGCCGGTTTGTATTCTGTTTAGCGTTCTCCATGTCTTCCAATCAATAGTTGACCCAGCTTTCGTTGACAAGGTAGTTGTCGGTCGGTTCCACAGTGGCACATTGACGAAAATTTTTCCTTGATTTGAGCCTTTTCCGTTGCTGTTTTTGGCCAGAAAGGACATGGCTATCATCGAAAGTTTGTTTAAATTTTTCTACGTGCTCTATACCCATTGTTCTTTCACTTGGTTCTGGGAAGCCCGCTTCTTTGTACAATTGGTTGATTGGTTCACAATTCTGGCCATGTCCTTGAGAGCTTTGACTTTGTATATTTATTCACAAAAGGTACCTGAGATCTTAAACATCATATATAAATTAAAACCAGAAAAGTATGTATCAGATCTGGGGAAACATTGTTCAAAGAATTGACAATATACAAATAAGTCCTAGGAGCATTAATGGGTAATCTAACCTCTATCCCAAGAAATAGCCAACATATTTTTTAAAGATTTTGAGTATACATCAATCTCAGGAACTACAATTAAACGCACACTCTGGCTAAGATATGTGGACGACACATTTGTAATCTGGCAGCACAGAACTGTACAAATTCCTCATCCATCTTAACTCCCAACGCGACCTAATCTAATTCACAATCGAGGTAGAAAAGCATCATCTACCTTCTTTCTTGAATGTTTTGGTACAGAAAGAACCAGACGGCACCTTGAGTCACACAGTATACCGGCAACCAATGCATACAGACCAAAATCTGAACGCCTCTTCACACCATCAACCAAAAAAACTGGCATCTATAATCAACACCCGATCCAAAAGGCTCGCTGACCAGCTAATCTTGCCAAAGGAATTGAAGAACTTACGGGAAGCTCTTTATTCAAATGGTATCCAAACAGCTTAATGTCCAGAGGTTTCCGTCCAACAGAGAACCGTAACCAAAGAACTGGAGAACATCGGCGACACTTCAGCACAGCATACTTATCATATGTTTATGAATCAACTGATAAAATCTCCAGAATACCTACATCATTCTCAAGCCAAACCAAAAAATATGCTCCATGCTACGCAGCGTTAAAGATGCCATCTCGTTAGAATCCTATAGAATTTACGAAATACTCTGTGGAACATGTGAATAAACCTACATTGGACGTACTAATAGAAAAATTTCGCCCTGGATTCAAGAACATGAAGATTCAGTCAGCTTCAAAGAGGAAGTTCCATCCGCTCTTATCCAGTACACTTTTACCGGTCACTGGATGCATTTGGGAAACTCAAGGACTCTCGTACAAATTAGAAAGGAAATGTCACGGGTGTACTGAGATACCATAGTGATAGAAAAACGAGACCATTACCTGAACACGTGAGGTGATTCTTTCCGGCTCCCGCCAGCATGGCGATCGATTATTTCCACCCTTAAAATGTAATCCCAGACACCTCACCCAATCAACTTAACATCCTAGACACATGTACGACCAACAAGACGAACAAGCACCGCACACAACACGCATATCCCGGAGCCAGGCAGCTATAAATAAACGAGTCACACGAACGAGCGCTCAGTATATGCTTAACCCGCACGGATTTGTTTAATATATATCTGTTAAGTTACCCTTTATTTATCTTTTATCTTTTTTAAATAAATACTTTCAATGTTTTCTGATGGTTAGTTAAAAGCAACTATAACGGGTGATGAGCAATAAAAGTAACTGAAAGTTTTCAGATATTTTAAGAAAATGAATTAATTTATGTATTAACTGTATGTCAGAATCTTAGTGTTTTTAATGTAGAAAATACAAAACAGAATATTGGAAGATAATTTAATTACTTGTTGGAATTTAAAAAGCAAACTCGAAACTTGAAGCTATAAGAAGAGCAATTTAGTTTTACTTTTTAAGTAACACTAAATTAATCACGCTATTAAGTTTCATGGCAATTTTATTAAAGTTTTCTTTAGAAACTAATCTAGTGTATTCCATTATTAATCCTATTTTCCAGCGGCAAAATGGATCGCTTAAATTTAATAAGGCTTTTATAATCCTCTTTATCCTTTCTTAGTATTTTTACCAATTTCGAACTGAATGCATTTTGTCAGAAAAATGTGTATAAAAAGCATGTTTAAAACAGCAATAACAATTCAGCAATGAAATATAGATTAGGTCAAGAACATAATTCTTAAATTTATTTGGTGAATGTGCCGGGTCAACAATAATACATTTTCAAAATAGAACTAAAATTGTGACATATATTAGTCACTTAACTCTTTAAAACACAGGAAATTTGAAATCTTCAAGCTTTGATGAGTAAATGCAAATGATGGGATATTTAAATTTATCTAAAATTCTTTAATAATCCGCATTACTGTATATATTAATCTCATACCGCTCAATCGTGAATTATATTTTACCCGGTTTTTTTAAACCCTTTTAATTATGTATATACATAACTCAGTTAAAGAAGATATATTAGAGATATATAATAGTTATAGTTGAATAAATATAATCCGCAGAAAAAGGCTAAAGTTTTAAAATGTTGCATTTCTTGGCTCTCGTCCAGTTCTTAGCTATGTTTAATTTCACATCTCTAGATCAGTGTACCTCAAACTTATGACTCCGCTAACCCATATTGAAGTTACAACCGGCGTGTGCAAAAATACGGTTTTTTAACTTAATAAATGTTAGCAAATACAGTGTCAAGAAGAAATATGTTATAAATATTAATGTGTTGGGTGGGCTTGTTTCTTGTGGTAAATTGAGTTGATTTTAGGAGTAATTTTGAACAATTTTGACCTCAGTATCAAGTCGATTTCTGTAATTCGTTTTTATCATGACCAGGTGTAAAAACCCTCTTTTACATAAGTATGTTGTTGCCAAGAGTAACTGGTTCTAACACCGCTTTGCTTGAGAATTCAGCATTTTCTTCCGGTCTAGCTGCCCAAAAATCAATTAAAGACATTTAAATCCTCTTGCAGAGTTTCATCTGCGGACATTCCTTGTAATGACTCCAGTTGCTTAATATTCAAACTACAATTTTCTGACGATAAATGGGTTTCGAATCTAACTCTCGGTATTATCAATATCAGAAAAATACTTTTTCAATTCGTCAGACAGCTGAGAAAGAAGAACAACAATTTCATTCCTTATTTCAAAATACACGAGTAGGGCGTTCGACGTAATAAATTCATGCAGAAGAGGAAAACATTCAAAGATATTTGATCCCAATCAGGTTTACCAAAACTAGAGTGCGTGTATTTTGTCCTGCACAGCGAATACGCTACATGCGGAACTTTGCATCGAAGCATTCGTTTCGTTTCGACAAGAAAAAATGTCGCCTAATAGGGTTAAAGTAATGGAAAATGAGGGTAGAGTCGCCGTCTTTCAAAAATAAATAGATTTCGTTTCGAAGCTCAACAAACCGAGTTAAAATCCTACCTTTTGATAACCATCGTACTTCATAGTTGAACAGTAATTAAATGTTCACTATCCATGTCTCGGTATAACAATGCGAAAAGTTTTGAATTCAGCGGAGGTGCTTTTATGAAAATTATTATTTTCAACTCTGACAGTGATGTTTTTAATTCGATACTTTTTTCGCCATTTTCTGGCACACCGATGCTTCTCTGTATAATTCACAATGCGTACTTTTGGCCTCAGGAGCGAAATTTTTAATCCTGATAATTAATTCAGATATCTTTCCTGTCATGCCCTTGGCACCATCAGTTGATATTCCAACATATTTTGTCCAATCTATACCATGTTTGTGATTTTTTTTTTTGAAGAATCCAAGTGGTTCTTTTGTCGAACAAAAAAATCTAAAGACTTATCTACGTACTGCTGATCTTCTTCTTTCCAATAGGCCTACTTTGGACCACGCTTGTTCAACTGTTGGGCTTTGACCTTTGGCCAGTATTGTCGCATACGTACTGCTGATGTTTTATTTCCAAATGGCTTCGCAGCAAAGATGGCTTAATGGAGCTATTTGCGAGAACTTCTAAACATATAACACTATGTGAAACTGGCTATTGAGATTCTTCTTTGCACGTAAATCCAATTTTCAGATAGTGTTCGTCCTATTTCTTTTTTTTGCCCATGAAATTATATTTTTTTCAGGTTCTTTGGATTGCGCAGAAGTTTTATTTTAAACTGAACTTTCTGCAGAAACACAATTCAACATAAACGTACTTTGTACAGTAGACGTACTTTGTGCGAACTGGTGTGCGAACTGACCTTAATGTATCTGGATATCTTCTGCGTAATGACCGCGTTTGTAACCACTTGTTCATTTTCAATACTGTTTATAATTTGAAGAAAATTATTGGCAGCCACATTAAACGATTGCAAATGATTGTATTGTTTTCTTTTGGCGATGGGGCGGATCGCTTCCACTCGCATAACGCACTTGTACCAACCACCAGTCGACATTGCATAAATCTTGTCGCGAACCCCCAACGTTAAATGACCCCTAACGGTTCGAGTCCCCCAATTTAAATAATCCTGCTCTACCTCACCTGGAAGTTATCTTAAAACAGATGTATTAAAATAGGTCGGAAAAGTGGAGAACAGAGAAAGTTGAGAACAGAGAAGGTTGAGAACAGACAAATTTTAAAACAGACAGACAAGAGGGTCAGCTAATAACAACGTGGTAAAGAAAAATTATGGATATTTATGAATGTGGATGTTGATGTTTTGATTTAATTTTTGAACGGGTTATGAGCAATAAAACCAACCCAAGATATTAAATATTTAAAAAAAAAATTGATTTATCCAAAATAGTATTCCAAAATCGTAATTTTCGGAATTTTAAAATGTTGTAAATACAAATAAACATTGGATGATACTTTATTTGTTCTATTTGTTCTGTTTTGTATAAAAAAATCAAAATTTCGGAACTTGAGACTTCGGAACTTAACATTAGAACTCTCAGAACTTGAGGTTAGAAGCAGTAGAAAAACAGCAATTTAGTTTTATCTCTTTAACTAAAACAAAACTTGTCTCTGGCTTTCTTCATTGACCCGATGTATTAGGCTTTGGAGATCATGTGCATTATCTGCATTGTTGGGCAAAAATTAATTGTGAAAAAAACTAACAATTAAATTTCCAGATTTAATTGCAACTAACAATTAAAATAATTGATTGTAATTGCAAGATAACACAGTTAACAATTAATTAATTGCTAATTGTAAAATTTTGCAATTACAATTAATTAATTGTTAATTTATTGATGCATTTTTACAATTACAGTTAACAATTAATAAATGTCGGTTAGAAAATATGTTTATTATACTCCATTGTATCACCTGTCTCAATGCTTAACTGAAATAGTTATTTACATTAGAGTGCGGAAAGATTGATTTTACAACGCGACAGCTCGTTTGGGTATCTACCTCCTCCTCCACTTCCAGTCATCCATCTCCGAGTTCCCACCCCACTTCCGGTTCCCAATTCCGGTTCCGGAACCGGAAGTAGGGGCGGGAACCGAACGTGGGTGCGAACCGGAAGTGGGGTGGAAACCGAATCATCCACCGGTCATCTTTCCTCGAGTTCCCACCCCACTTCCGGTACCCACCCCCACTTCTGGTTCAAGAAATTCACCCACTGCCGGTTCCGGAACCGGAAGTGAGAGTTGGACCCGGAAGTTGGGATAGGAAATGGAAATGAGGTGGGAACCGGAAGTGGAAACCGGCAGTGGTGCTGGGAACCGGACCTGGGTGGGAACCGGAAGTGCGATGGAAACCGGAAGTGAGGGCGTGGTGGGGGCCGGAAGTGGAGGTGGAGGGTCCAGAAAAACCATCTTGCCCGACGAAGTTTTTACATTCATGAAATAGTTTTAATTGATATAATAAACAATTGATGATTAAGTTAATTGTTACTAACTATTAAAATTTGAATTGCAATTAGATTAATTGTAAACCACAATTAATGGATTTAATTGCAACTGATTTCAATTGCATCTCACAATTAAACACTTAATTGAATTAAATTAATTGCAATTGATTTAGTTGCAATTAAAATTTTAATTGTTTGATCCTGCAATTAAAAAATTAATTGAATTATGCCCAACATTGATTATCTGCTATTATCACGGTATTATCCGCAAATCGGATATTGTTAATGGGGGTTCCGTTTACTTTAATTCCAAAGGGACCATCTGAGATTGACTCGGAGAATGCTTTTTCTACGTATAGGTTGAATAACATTGGGGATAGGATGCACCCTTGGCGAACGCCTTTTTTAATTGCAACAGTTGTTCCAGCGTTGCTTATGCGAACTTCTACTTTTTTACACCAATACAGATTACCAATTAACCTTATATCTTTTCCATCCAGTCCCACATCTCTACTTTTTGTAGTCACACTCTAATCTAAGAGAGCTACATTAAATTATTTTACGGCATGATTTCCGACGAAGCAAGGACTTGAGACATGTCGAGGAAGATGATGGTAACTGGACCCAAAAAACCCAAAAAAAGAGATATACTTAAAAGAAATAACTCACTCCACTAAAATATATATCCGGCATACTACATCCACCATTACATCACGCAGCTCGACAACTAACTCTCAAGGTATACCCTCTACAAAATCAACCCCTACGTCTACACCTTACTCCAAAAATGACCTACCTACACAATTACACCTTCATATCCTCCAATCCTACCACATCCCGCATCGAATTCTCTTAACTATCACAGTCACACCGCCCAAGTAATTGGGACATTATCATTACGTAAAAGCAAAATAAGTCAAAGCAAATTTTTACTCAAAACAAATGACAACCCAAAAACTCTCCTACAAACCTTGCTTCAAAATAAAACTACCTCATCCTACTCGCTCCAAATAAAACCCTTATCTGCAAAGCCCTCTCCACAAACAATCCTATGTCGGGAGTTATTGAAACTGTCCGCAGTCATTGAAAGAGTGGAATACGAAAAAAAAAAATAAACAATAGCCCTAAAATCTCTAAATTATAAATTCCGATACTACAAGAGAATCAAAACATGGGCCACATTCCGACTCATCATAATTATAACTCCCGACATTAAAACTTTCGAATTCTTTCGAAAAACTTTCGAATTCTCTTTTCGCACTCGTCCGCTGGTCTGTTCTATATGAATAGGCACTATCCAATCTCCCCAAGTACTCCACCTTCTCCCATCCCCAGCCCCTGCACCTATCGTCAATCATTCCTCCACGATACTGAGCACTGCTCCTCCGCAATTGAGCAATTAAATTCAAGAAATGTGAAGGTCCGCACGAGACCAAAAGTGCCCAACTACTCTACCTACCAAATGCTCTTCATTCGGCTCCCCCGAACATCCAACCTGATCACGGAAATGCCCAAACCACCCGAAAGCTCCCATTGAGGGAGCACCAAATTTTAAATTCTGGAGCACCAACAGACAATCGTTAGAACTGTCATTGGAACTACTCAAAATTCAAGAATTCATTCAACACACAACCATTTTCATTTTTTTTTAAATTAATCATCCCTCAAATACCAACCGCGACGAACTGGTAAATGTCGTCGACTGAACCAACGCTTTGTGACTGACTTTAAAATAGACACCCATGCCGTTTCCTCTGGCAAAAGGACGTATATTGTAATTCTCGATGTGACCGCCCCTGACTCCGACACTCTTACACAACCCACCGACGAAGCCTCCCAATCTATTGTAAATATTGATGAGTAAAATTAATTTCGTTTACGCTAACACCAACCGCTATACCACGAAATAGCTTCTCATAGGCAGTTTCGCAGAAATACAGCACATCTACAGATATTTATTTGTTGAGTCTAAAGCGAAACCGAACATTAATATCTTTTTTATAGACTGGACAACACTATCGAAACACGGCTACCTACGAAACAACAAACTTAGGGGTGTTGTCTTGGTACACCTCAGTCCCATATTCTATCCCGGTGGAGCCAACCCCCTTCCCTAAATAATCCATTGAATGAATGCCTCAATTTCACCATACCATTTCCTCAAAATAAGATCAACTTTTCCCCCGTATACATGCAGCCCTACTCCTGTGTTGAGCAGAAAATTTGGACTATGGCCTCACGTTTTGAATATTCAATCATCATCGGGGACTTCAGTGCCAACAAAACCAAATCCCGTTACATCCAATCCTTTATCAACAACTCGCGTTCCGTCCGTAAACACACCAATCCGACTTTCATTCTGCCTCACAACAACGTTACCACCCCCAAACTTATGCTTCCTACGGCCAACCATAGCAACAAAATTTTCGACCTTGTCTTTTCCCCCGACCCAACATTGGTTCCGACCATATTTTTTTTTTAAGTTTGGTCCGATGTGGATTCCGGGTTTGCCGACCCGGTTTGGTTTAAAACACTGCGGCCTACTTGTGGCCTACTGTATTTTGCATTCACATTCACTTATAGGCCCAGAAACCTAGTTGTTATTGTAAATTGCGCTAATTAATATTTTTCACATTTGTCTTCTGGTACAAATGCGGCCAGCACTGGGGATAGAACTCGGGACCTCTATACTTGTTAATTAGCGTTCTAACATGAGGCCACGAGCGTCACCACTACACCACTCGTGTTGGCTTCCGACCATTTAATAATCTCCTTTTCCATCCTACTTTACTACACAGACCCTAATTTTAACTAATTTTCAAATGAACAATTTCCTCGTTACATTTTAGCACTAATTAAAAACGGAAGAAAACTGTATAGATTATACAACACGACAAACGACAATGCGATCAAGACAGATATCAATAAACTCAACAGGAACATTCGTAAACTAATCTAATTTCGACGAAATAGGTGGCTCTCAGTGCGAAAGGAAATCGAAAACAACCATTGTAGATCCTTTTGTTTTAAGATTAAAAAACTTTAGAAATACCGCCCATTCTTTAAGATCTCGGACATCACATTAAATAGTGAAATAACACACAACCGTCTCTGCCTAAGCTACCCTGTTCCGTTCATGCTACCCTTTACCTCCCCTTTCTTTGATCAAACTAACTTCGATACAGTCAATCTATGGTTTAATAACTTGTTCCAGCACTACGAGAAGAACTTCGACGCAATAACCAACAATAGGTTAATAAATAAATACTAAGCCACAATACTCAATGGAAAAAATACATCATCCATTTCTAATCTTGTGAAAAAACTGAGAAATCTCACTGATAATGTCCACTCCCACATCCTTATACTAGATAACCTCAGCCTCCAAAAAGACATTTTCCAAGCTTCTGGAGAAAAGGCGTAATCGTAACTATTCGAAAACCCGGTCAAGACCATTACCTCCCAAGTAGTTACTGCTCTTTTACCCTTCTCCCTCTAAAATCCTGGAACAAATGTAAAAGTCCTGACTGCGGAATATCGTCATGCACTGAATTGGTAAAACCATACAACAATATAGATAATCAGATAAACTTTAAAAAGACGGAACAAAGCTTGAATATATAAATATACTCAACCTTTCCGGAACTCTATAATACTAATGAGTCTTTTTAGGACTACCAAAAATAAATCTCTTATGAAATTTGTCAGTTATTCTATAGCTTTCAGTCCACCTTCGTGGCACTCAACAAAAACCATAAAAATAACATTGAGTTTTAAGATCATGTCTTTCCGATACCTTGAGTGGATAGCCATCTGTGGACGCGTTTCGAGACGCGCTGATGAGAGATAGATCTCGAAACGCGTCCACAGATGGCTATCCACTCAAGGTATCGGAAAGACATGATCTTAAAACTCAATGTTATTTTTATGGTTTTTGTTGAGTGCCACGAAGGTGGACTGAAAGCTATAGAATAACTGACAAATTTCATAAGAGATTTGTTTTTGGTAGTCCTAAAAAGACTCATTAGTATTATAGAGTTCCGGAAAGGTTGAGTATATTTATATATTCAAGCTTTGTTCCGTCTTTATTAAGTTTATCGTCATGCACCACATTTCCAGATACCAATTCGGTTTTAAGCCCCTTCACTCTACCATCCATTCACCGGTCATTCTCACCAACAATTTAAAAACTGCCTACGTACAAAAAAAAACCTCTGCTTTTCTATGACATCAATTAAGTGTTCGACAGAGTTTGGCACACCGGATTGTTATATAAAACTTAACTACTGCACACAATAAAGAATTTACTCCAACAGATCTTCCAATTTGTTAGTTAATTTGAGAATTATAAAAAAGAGGTACATATCCCTGGTAGAAGGACCTAGAAGTTGGTAGCCTATTGTATCGTTTTCTAAGTAAATCGTACATATATTTGGTGAATGTGCCGGGTCAACCATAATACATTTTTAAAATAAAATTTAAATTGATTGTTAAGGCATCGTCAAGCAGCTTGATAAGGTGCAGTGGTTTTAAAAGTGGTCTACCTTTGGTGCGTAAATATGCCTGGTGGGATATTTAAAATTAACTGAAAATCCATAATAATCTTATTTCCCTGAATAATAAATGGTATTTTAAGAAGATCTTTCTAAACTCTTTTATTTATTTATATACATAACTTAGGATAAGAAGCTGTATAGTTAAGTAAATGTAACCCACAGAAGAACAAATTGGAAAAACGAAAATGAAAGAAAGCAAACTATCGGTTTAGTTTAAGTTAAATTTATTTCCAGATATTGCAAAGCCCCTTGTTACAAAACGTTTATTATAAAAAAATATTTGTTTTAAATCCCGGCAATCCAATTAAATTCCAAAATCTCCTCATATTGTTTTTCCATTTTATTTAGTTTCCATTCCAAGTTTCCACTTGGCCTAACGTAACAAACGAGTAAAAGAATTGCCATTCTCAGTTTTCTATTTACGTCCGGATTTCAGACGGATTCTTACTTAATTAGTGTCTTAACCAACTTCATTACAAACTTTAAATACTGTTCAAAAGACTGATATACTCAGCAGCACAAATAGGGTGTGTGAGATGTCTTTCCACTTGCTACACTTCGTCGAGCAAATTAATTATGCGTATGTTAATTACTAAATATTAATGGATATGGAAATTAATTGGAACTCATGGTTAATTAGGAGACATTTCAGTGGGTAGAAGTCATGCAAATATGTTGGAAATGTCAGTTGATTTACCATTATCTCTATTTATATTTTCCATTAAAGTACCTAATTGACAATGTTAAGTACTTTACCAGCAAGTACTTTTCAATACATTCAAATACTTAACAAAACTACTACACACTATTTTACTTACTAATTTCATTTACTATTTTCCAATACTTAACATACTCACCTTATATACTATACGTACTATTTTTATTCAAAGCAAGACAAATATAAAATATATTGCGAAAACAAGTCACGCATATGTAAACAAATACCAAATGTACATAGAAATAGATAGACTGAAGGCAATAGAGGGATTAGACAAACTAGATAGTCTAGACGGATTGGGCGGACTAGAAGAGGTAGACAGACTAGAAGAGCTAGACGGATTAGAAGAGCTAGACGGACTAGACAAAATAGACAACCTAGGCGGATTAGGCCGACTGTTATTATTATTTAATATTTATTCCACGGCCGGTGCTTAGAGAAGAGTTCGATCCCTTAACCAATAAGCTGCTCTCGGTACCGCTGGATACCGTGCTCTGCTGACAACACGCTTCAATGCTAGTCGATCGGTTGCGATGGTTCTTGTTTAGGTTGTTACCACTGATTCTTCAGATCGATCTCTATCTGTTTTAACCATGTCGCCTTCGGCGCCTGTTGCTGTATCCTCCAACCGGGATGTCGTTTTCTCCATTGGAGTTTGTGTTGTAGTCGGTTGTCACCCATCCTACAAATATTGTCGAATCATCACAAAGTTTTTGAATTTCCTCTGCGATTCGTGCCTGTTGGTTACAGCTTTCGCTAATTGGTTTGTTGAAAAAAAAAATTATCGATTTGTTTTAAGTATTTTAAAACCTTATTGTAAATAATTTGGATGTTCAATGCGAAAAAGTTGAAATTTGTTTTTTTCAATTAGTCATAAACAATTTAAAAGTGATAAAATTATAAATTGCTATTAGTGAAACATCAGAACATATTAAATTTCTAAATGAAATGTTATTGCATTTGGTCAACAGTAAATTTGAAGTGAAAAAAATCAAATTTGAAGTGAATTTACAAAAAAATGCACGAGTTAGAAATTACCTTTGCTACGTCACACCGAGTTTTCGGCCTTTTTAATTACAACGAAAAAAAAACAAAACAAAACATTGTTTTGTTATAAAACTTATATAAGATATTTCGATTTATGAAAAAAAAATCAAATACCCAATTGTCTCATTTCGGAGGCACTCGCGGTCTGAGGCAGGGACAATCAATCTGAAGCATTGTATTTGGAAGGCCTCGGGCTTGTTGAGGACCGGTTTGAACAATGTCCATATTTCTGATCGGTAACGGAGAATTGGGAAGATCAGCGTCCTACCAAAATACGCTTATATATTTTGGTTTTGATAGAAATGTTTGTTCGCTTCTATGTGCACCACTTGAGTGAAGCGAATGCTGCAGTTGCCCGGCCGATCCGGTTGTGAACTCCGGCTGCCGACGCCACTTCCATCTGCATGACCAATGATCCTAAATATTTGAACTGTGGCACCTGCTCGATTCGAGCTCCACCGAGATAAACTCTAGCTTTCGATACATCTGTTGTAAGCACTTATACACATTGATTCTAAATCCGTATAACCGAGCTATGCGGGCAACGTCATACATAGTGTCTGTTGCTTCGGTATCCGTGTTGACGAAAATGGCGCTGTCATTGGTAACCAAAAAATCATTTAAAAAGTTTGTGTCGTCTTATCAAATTCCACTTCGTTCATCGAATGATTTTCGGATATTGGCGTCTATAACAATCTTGAATAGGAGCGGCGATACTACGTCTCCTTGCCGGACTCCAACTTAAATCGGGAACTCCTCGGACATGTCATTTCGGATAAGAAAACTGCTGGTTTAGAAGTTAAATGATTTCTAGGCCGAATAGATGGACTGGACGGATTAGGTGTAGTACAGAGTAGTCCATCTAGTCACTAATATGTGAGTGTTGTTTCTTTCTTTAATAAATTAATACGTTTATAAGGTCTAACTTCAAGGACATTATAATCAAGTAATAATTCAAAATCTAATATTAATGGCATATAAAAGGGTTATAGTCGCACCCCAAATAGCTATTAAGCATGATTAGTATGCGTTTTCAAGCTAGTTGATGCAAAATTCAAACCGACGTTGACTACCCATCCCAAGCAAAGGAAACTAACTGATTATTTTATAAACCAAATACTAGTAAATTTTGATAAACAACAAAAGAATTTACAAAATAAAAAACCTTAAAACTACTTTACTTACTGTTTTATTGTTGTGTTTGTGACATTATGTTTTTATCGCAATAATCTTAGATGTTTAGGGGAATCAATGTGATTTAGAGCAGGTTTACTAGTCTTTTCAATACATAAATATTTCATTTCAGACAGTTATTTGCGCTATTAAAGTCTAGGGCCATTAGAACATGATAGACTAGAAATTCTCATGCACATTTAGATAAAATCTAGATCGCACGAAAATGTCGACAAATGGGAGAGAAATGTGGAGCCTCGGTGCGGGCCCAAATCTAGGCTATTGCAATCTGAATTAAATATATATTTAAGTTTTATCTCGATAACGATTTGTGTATTTTATTGTGTGTATAGAGTTAAATTCAAATTTAAATAGGTTCTTCTTATCCATTCTTATTCATAATACAGGGTGTTTGAAAAAGAATATACCTATTTCGCATGCATATGTTTATTAAACTTTAAGACTTACGAATATGAAACTTTACACACATATACATGAACCTCTCAAGTTTAGATTACAGATGTAATCAACACAATATCACAGCGATACTCAAATTACTCCCATACTCGGGCAAGCATGTCCTTCGTCACATTTTATGGCAGTACGGATCCGGTTCTTCAAATCTTCCAGGTTCTGCGGGAGTGGTGGTTCATAAACGTTGTCTATAACGAAACCCCACTGGAAGAAATCAAATGGTGTCAAATCCGGTGACCGTGGAGCCCAGCTGAGACATGCTAAGTCGTCAGCTCCTTGACGACCAATCCAACGGTTCGGTAGAGTTTCATTCAGATATGTGGATAAGACATGCACTTGGTTCTCCAGTGAGGGGGTATCCCTTCTTGTTGAAAAATGAAGTTGTCTTCGTGCAGCCTTGGAAACAACTAGTTTTGTAACATAGCGAGATTCTGCTGACCGTTAACCTTGTTTCCAACAAAGAAGAATAGGCCGGAAATAGATGATCGGGATATCGCACAAAACATATTGATTTTGGCCGAATGTCGTACATATTCAATGACTGCATGTGGGTTCTATAGGCCCCAAGTTCGAGCATTGTGTTTGTTTACCTGATCAAGCAGAAGGAGGACATATTAAACATCTGTAATCTAATCTTGAGAGGTTAGTAAATGGGTGTGTAAAGTTTCATATTCGTATGTCTTAAAGTCTAATAAATATATGCATGCGAAATACGTATATTCTTTTTGAAACACCCTGTATTATAATCGTTTACAATTTCTTTTTAATTAATTTGTACCAGGATTAACACATTGATTTCTATGATTTTTTATTAGCTAATGTGACTTAATGAGATGTATGGAACAAAACAGCATGAAAATAACTTCAAGTTTAGCAGGAGCTGTGTTACTAATTAGTTGAATCATGATATGCTCACAAGTGTCACATACGTGACTGAGACATTATCCGTAACTGAAATTAGAAATTTATTGCCGATTTCGTTAACTCTCTAATAACTTAGTGGGGAAATCCAAGTGTTACAATATTGGTAATAAATAATGTTAATAGTAAATTTAATAATTAATAGTTTTAATTCCTTCATAGTATGATGTAGATTTAATCAAAACCAATAATTCAGCCACGAAGATTTTCTTCAAATAGTATTTGTTTTATTAATATAAAATATTGTAACCTATAGATGCTTTTAATAACATTTTAATAATGCTTGAAATAAATAAATTTAACAGATTTATACTTACTATAAAATGGAATAAGACGATAAAAAGACTTTTGGTGTATAGAGTTTACATTGGTTTGGAAAAAGTGTTTTGAATAGAAGAGTATTTCATTATAATTCAACCGCGGTTGAGATCAAAATTACTTTTAAGCTTACAATTAGTTATATAAGACATTGGAGAAATAAGAAATTTTTTCTAATCAAAACGTAATTTAAGCTGTTATTAAATTGATATACAGGGTGTTTACGGTCTTATGACTTTTTTAAGGGGTGATTATATACATCTTAAAGGAAAGTCATTAATATAAACAAAAGTTGCATAATAAAAGAGATTTGAGAATTTTTTTCCAATTTTGATAAACCCGAAATTTGAGTAATTTTGTAAAATTCTCCCCAATGAACCGCAACCGGCGAGGAAGCAATATTTACAAACCTCGCAGAGAAGAGTTGCAGTTTGCGAATTGCGGCGGTAAAAAATAAAAAATTTGAAAAATGGTCGACGATTCGCGGGGCTCCGCGGGGTGCACCGCAAAAGCGATACGTGCAAACTTGCTTTCGGAAACCATGTTTTCGCAACCATCTCCAAACTCGCACGCCAAATGCGAATTTCGTTTTTTGAAATAACTTTGCCAGTTGCAAACTTTTCGTACTTTTACATTTTACATTTGTACTTTTGTAGATCTTAAATCCGTATTGACACCCTACGAGTCTCCTTTCATCGGCTGTGGAGACCTCGTAGTTTCTGCGAATTGAAAGCTTTAAACTTCGCAACTGAAGCACGAAAGCCCTTCTTCACACACTTGTATAATACACAAATATTTCCGTGTTGACTCGAATATTTACGTTATCTTCGTTGACGCTCAATGCTTTTATTTACAGTCGACGAAAAAAAAAATTTCTTAGTGTGAATGCGTGTGGAATGGCACAGGAGTGGAGATAACCCTGTGTTGTATGACTGAGGAGGGCCAAATGCACAGTGTAAGGAGCTGGAAGCACCAGAAAGGCAGAAGCCGTCGTGGTGAGGAAGACAGGGGGTGTTTCTTACGCCCAGATGGTGAATGTCCGAAAGAAGGAAGTGAATATGGAGGACATAAATGTAAGGAGGATGAGGAAACCCCAAGCTGGGGACCTCATCCTAAGAGTGAAAGTTGATGAGAAAACGAAGCGACTGGCAGAGAGAGTGGCCCTAGTGACAGAGGCTGTGAGGACGGAGGCAACCACCACCGATGAGGTGAAGGGAGTAATTCAGAAGGCGGCTGGATGTAGGGAGTGTGTGGTTAAGTCTTTCCGCACCGCGCGCGGAGGGGCCAGTATGGCGGTAGTCACTCTTCCAGTGAGAGCGGCTCTAACCGTACTGGAGAAAGGAAGTATAAAAGTAGGCTGGATCATGTGCCGAGTGACTGAAGATAACAAGCCATTTTAAAAAAAAGTTCTACCTACTTTCGATTCGGCAGCCGCAAACGTCCGGTTTTGTAAAAACATCGTAGAAAAACATCGAAAAACACCTACCGAATATCCAGAGAGGAAAAACCTATATAGCCGGATCCGTACACCGGAACCCATTCAGCGGTTGGCTCGCAAAGAACGTCAAATAAGTTCGTTTTTTGGCGTTTTTTCTTCGTTTTTTTCGTAATTATCTCCAAATTTTTAGCGAGCGCTGGAATGACAGTTTTGTGCGCCAAAAATCGGCCCTCCCGATAGTACTTTCATCGAGATCGATTCAAATACGGCCGCGCAACGGCTCAAAAGCTGCAATTTTGCTTTCGTGCCACACCCCCGCCGCTTACGACGGCATCACTATGTCTTCATCTTCTCTTCTTATTCTTCTTCATCGCTTTCCATCGTCTAATTCTGAACATAAACCTCGTCGTATGTCTTCTACATCTGGTGTTTTTGAGATTTACGATGCCAGTCTTTACCAGCAGTCGATTTAATATCGTCCAACGACATCTTCTTTGTGAACGACCCCTGTTCCTTGTCGTTTCTCTAAATAGCCACTGGGTAATTCTGGCCGTGCACATGCAGTTTCTTAGTCTAGCGATATGTCCGACCCAACGCCATTATAACTACGCTATGCGTTCAAGATCTTGGGATTTTCTCGATCTTTTTCCGATAATCTTATGATCGCTCCATTGCCCTTTGCGTTAGCCTTAGTCGATGGGAACTCTTCTTTGTCAAGCTAATAATTTCTAAACCGTATATAGCTACTGGCAATATGCAGTAATTGTAAACTTTCCTTTTGAGGTATATCTTTCTTTTCTAGGACGTACGTGAGTTTTCCAAACGCAGCCCATGTAAGACCAATCCGTCTGGTCGCTTCAGCTGTTTGTTTTCCTTTGTCAACTTCACATGGCCGAGGTAGGTGTAGTGGTTCACGTTTGCCATGGTTACCTTATCTATCAGAATGTGGGGAATCTCTGAACTTTATTTTCATTTTTAACATAATCTCGCTGGATGCCTCATGTATCTGTTGCAGCATCTCTTACATCTCGATTGGATCTTTCGAAATTAAGACTGTGTCGTGAGGTGGTTTAGATTTAGGTGGATTTTAAATCAATTTCAATACCTTTTAGTTTCCAATGAAGTTTCTTGAAAACGTCTTCTAAGCCCAATATAAATAATTTCAGGAAGATCGTATTCCTTTGACGTACTTCAACATATAGTGTCGCATGTGTTTAGATATATTTTATGATGGCAGTATATCTAGGCTTTAGTCTATCTTGGTTTTTCGTAATGATTTTAGTATTGACCACGTCTCTACCAAGTCAAAGGCTTTATGGAAATTACTGCTTCACACGAGAACGATATTTTCTTCGTCTCGTCTCGTAAAAGCGAGACGAGAACGAGACGAGACCTCATATGGTCTCATTCTCGCGAGAGCGAGAACGTATTTGGTCTCGCTCTCGTGACAGCGAGATAGTATGTGGCCTCGCTCTCGCGAGAGCGAAAGCGCATGTGGTCTCGTTCTCGCGAGACACGAGAGTCTCGTTGCTGATCCCGGTCATACTTCTTCTTCAATCTTTGATCTAATACGGGCTGCCGTAATATTTTCTTGCATAAATTTGAACTGCGGGCTCGGGCAAGTTACATTTCATTACTTAACAATTAAACGTAATATGAAATAGATGTCGTAAACAATTTTCAAATTTTGTTCGTTTTTATAATTAATTTTTTACACAACAAACGAGAGCGAGACGAGATTTTTGAAACTCTCGCCCTATCTCGTCTCGTGTGAAGCCCTAATGAAAATCTGTAAACGCTAGTTGCGTGGGAACATTGTATAATATTTTGTGACTTTCTCTTTTAGAGTAGGTAGGCAATGTTTGCAGACGGCCGATGGTGCTGTAGCCGCTTCGAAATTCTGCCTATTCTACTGGCTGCTAAAAGTCTTGCTGGTAGAAGTTTTTTTTTTGTTAGGCGGTTGTTTGTGCAGAGTTTGTATAGTTGTGAAAGTAGAGCGATGGGCCGATAATTTATAGCGATAATACATAGCGCTCAATAAAATGAAATCAAGGCGGTTAAGGTCGTATGACCAAGGAGACCATGGAACAGAACCACCTCGACCACTCCACTTATTTTCAAACACAATTAATAAATGTTAGAGAACTATTAAAATGCTTTGGTACGCCATCTTAAAGAAGCCACCTTTGTCGACGTACATTCAAAGGAACTTCTTCCAATAGTTCCATCAACGGATTTTGAAAAAAGAAGAGATAATCATTTCCAGTCAATCGGTTTGGCAACACATGGAGGCAAATAAATTATCTGCCAGTTCATCGAAAATTTTGACTGAAAGTGATTTCGATGAATAGCATGCGGATTTTCGACAGCCCAACGATTGACCGACAGCCCAACGACAGCCCAACCGACCCAGCATTGACGACGTATGAGTATCACTGTTGTCTATGCTGTTACGTGTAAACGTTTCTTCATCAGTCGCCAATACAATGGAACAAAAGTTTGGAATTTCAGCATGTTTTTGTGGAAACCATCGCATCAGCAAAATTGTAAACGTGAAGGATGATCTTCAAGTTTTAAAGCCTGTACTTTTTGTACATGGAAAGGGCACAATTGTCTCTCGCGCAGTTTTCGCCATACAATTTGATTTTAGATATCTACTTGACGAGGTATTTGTCGAGTACAACTAGAAGGATCTACTTCGACAAAATTTAAGATTTTTTCTTCGGCATCCAAAATTTGCTGGTGTCGGCCAAATCTACCAACCCGATTTTGATTATTTTGCAGTAAATCAGTTTCTCGTGCTCGGATTACTAGAGCGGTGAATTTTTGTGGAATAGGTATTGGCGTACAATCGACTTGCGGCAGCAGATTTCTGGAGTACTTCCCTCATAAATTAACAACATGTCAACAGTGAATACGGGTTGGTGCAATGGACCATTTCTACTTTCCTTGTTAGGATTTATTAAAAAAAAAATATTTGAAATCACTGTGCAGTAAGAACTAATGAAACAGCTTGATGGTAACAGATGATGTAAACAGATAGTAAAATGTCAAGGATGAACCAATGTCAACCAATGAACCACACAAACAGAGAAGGGTCGGAGGCCGGACTAAGAATGAACAGATCTAAAACAAAAGTCATGGCTATAAGCCGTAATAATCAGGCAGGACCGTCCATGACGGTAGAGAAGGACACAATCGAAATAACTGGGAGCACGAAATACCTAGGCACACTAGTAAACGACAGATGGGACCCACTATAAGAGTACGGTAGAACAAGCCAGACCAGCATTTAACAAACTACGTCCCATGCTATGCGATAAAAACCTAAATTTAGAAATCCGCTATAGAATGGTCAAATGTTACCTTTGGCAAGTCCTACTATATAGAGCAGATACCTGGACGATAAAAGTGGCATCCATTAAAAAGATCGAGGCGTTCGAGATGTGGATACTCAGAGGAATGCTCCGTGTCCCATGTGTGGACCACATTTCCAACGAGGAGGTGCTAAGAAGGGCAGTAGTTGACATATTACTATTCAATACCTTAAAGCAGCGCAAGATCGTGTACATGGGTCACATAGCAAGGGGGCCAAAATATCCAATTCCCCAGCTCATATTTGAAGAAAAGATAAAAGGCAGAAGGGGCATCGGACGTAAACAGCTATCATGGCTTAGGAACATCATGAAGTGGACCGGAATCAAAAAGTTTGGTGACATGTGCCAAGTAGCAATTAACAAAACATTAACAATTATTCAATAAATGATAATTCGCCAACGCACATAGGTGTAAGGCAACAGAGGAAGAAGATAAAAGTTACCACCATCAGCCTACTTAGTAAAAAATTCAATGATAATTTATCGATTGAGTTTAAAAATGTTAGCAGTAATATCTCTCTCATTTTGCGACTTTGTTAAGATATTTGTAGCTTAATGGCATTCTTTTAAGGTGTATAGTCAGTCACGCCTTGTAAATGAAATCGCAAGACAGTAAATATCCTGTAATGCTTAAATTCTTAAACAGTTAATCATAGCTAGCTTTTGTTATTTAGCACGGTTTTTTCGTACTATTTACTTGTTCCAATTTATAAGATTTATATAGGTAAATTATGTTCCAGACGGATCAGAAGAAGTAATTCTAGGAATGTTAAATAATTACCACTTTTGACGAAAATTTATCGATTTCGTCGGGTAAGGTTAAATGCTTTTACTTTAACAGCTTTAATCGTAATCCAATACCGAATTATGTCTCGTCTGCTGGCTAGGGTTATTATTACAACAGCTGAATTTCCTATGGAAATATGTAAATTAAAGGTCAAATTTCATAAAAGATACAATTTTTACTATATCGGACAGAGAGATATTGTTAATAGTAACGATGCCATAAAATAGCTTGAGCAACAAATAAAATGGTTTAGCATTAACACTTCACTGTTATACTACTATACTATTTAGTATCGATATATTGAATATAACTATTAACAAGTTTTATAAATATTCATCGCCTGAATAGCTTATCCGTTCGTCTTGATTGTTCTTGATCGTTATTTAAAAACAGTTCTCTCTCCATATTTATTTAAATTGTAAATATGCGGATACACATTCATTCAATCTTCCTTTAAATTCTGTAAACCGTTCTGGTGGCGCCCTAATTTTCATAAAATTTATTTCAAACGTATTTGTAACCCTTCATTTATATCTTCTAAACTCAAAGGTTGCTTCAGCCCATTACAAACAATTTCCCATTTCCATTGAGAATTTATAATGTGATTTCCTATTATGCGTAATGTATCCCCCGCGTTGTACGGGAATCTACAGTATATAGTTAAAAAGTCATTTATATTAACAAGGCTACGTTAATTGAATTACACTGCTGAAATTTTCTTCGTTTACGTCGAAAAGTTGCGCCTTTGTAGATGTAGACATTGATTACCAAACAATTTTTTTAATTTATTTTTAAGAAAGGTTAATATAATTCCAAAAAACATTTGGTTTCAGTTGCCACAACGAATATTTTAGAATAACATATAGTTAATGAAGAACATTAACTAGAAGGCAGAACAGAGTAACAAATATTTTCTCAAAACTGAATGTAGCTGAAAAACATATAGTTTTCTTTATGCCTTTTACACGTCTACACATCGATCATGATTAGAATTAGGATAAGAATAATTAATATTTATTTTACCTAAAATTGTACCAAATATTTGCTCACATCTACTATTAATACAAACCTACTGAAGTATAATGTTCTTTCCAAAATAAGATCTACCAACTTACCTTTATTACAACAAATGTATCATACAACAGTAAAATATTACGTAATGAAAATTTAGATTTTACTCTACACATATCATATGGCTTTTTTAATATTATGGCTATGAAAAATAGCAGCAAACGAAAGAACGGAGAAGAAAATAGAAACTTTCATGAAGCATGGTTTGAAAATTATGGTTTTATTTACAATAATGGAAAGTCGTTTTGTCTGATTTGTAATATTACAATTAAAACCTACACAGTAAGAAATTTACGTCGACATAACAACACAAAGCACCTCACTTTTCAAGTCAGTATCCACTCAATTCAAAATTGCGAACCGAGAAACTTAAATCCCTACAGTCTAGCCTTTTTAAACAACAAAGAGTATTCATTTCATTTAGTCGCGAGAATGATACAATAAATGAAGCTAGTTTTTTTGTTAGCTTGGAATAATGGCCGGGCCAAACATCAATATGGAGAAGCATTGAAAAAAAAATGGTGGAAGTGTTTAAAATTTTGTATCCCAGTAACACAAAACTGCACACATTGATCACACAGGTTTCCGTGTCACGCCGGAAAACTAAGCAATTAGTAAAAAATGTAGTAAATAATTTGCTGTGATGTTGTACAAAACATTCAGTTTAACTCTCGACGAGTCTACATACATTCGTGATGACATCTGGCCATTTTTATTCACTATGTACATCCAGACGTTAACGTCAAGGACGAAATTTTGGATCTTATAACTCTAACCGAAACAACTCGCGGTATCTATGTTAGAAATGCGCTTGATGAAGTAATGAACAGGTTTAAATTGCCTCCTAATAAACCTGTAAGTGGTGCCACTGACGGAGCTCCTGCAATAGTGGGGAAACATTAGGTCTCATTGGTGTTCTAAACAAAGATCCTAAAACACAACGTTTTTTACCAATACATTGAAAGAGCATCTCGTAGTGAAGTACGAAAATCTGTGGAAGATCGTTTTGGAGATTGTGAATTTCAAATGCCAAAATAGACCATCATTTCAAAAATTAGAGATTAGAATTTTAGATGAGGTGCTAGTTAATGAATAAATGAATTGCCCGGTGATTTATTCTTATACTGTGTTGCAAGATGGTTGTCAACTTATAATGTTTTGAGCCGTTTTATAAAACTCCTAATTCCTATAATAACATTTTCGAAAGAAAAAGGCAAAAAGTACTGAGAATTAGAAAATGAAACGTGGCTTTCTAACTTAATATTAACCTCACAGATGAGCTAGAACATTTCTTCTTCTTCTTCTTTTTCTCTGCCTTTTCCTATATTACGTTGGATCCGCGTTGCTTTGCTGGATTGTTCTTCTCCATAATTGTCTATCCAATGCGTCCTCACTCTTCCAACCTTTTCCTCCCAAATCCCCTGCTACCTTGTCTTTCCATCTCATTTTTGGTCTTCCTCTCTCCCTTGAACATCCCATTTCCAGCTTTTCTACTCTTTTTCCCACGTACTGCTCCTCTCTTCTCTGCACATGTCCAAACCACCTTAGTCTGCTTTCTTGAATCTTTTTTTCCTAAGGTTCCCGCTTTCATTGTTCCTCTGATGTGTCATTATCTTTCCTTATTCTATCCTTTCTTGTTACCCCGCTCATCCACCTCAACATTCTCATTTCTGCCGCTTCCATCTTTCTCTCAGGTGCTTTTGTAATCGGCTAAGTTTCCGCACTATAGAGCATAGCAGACCTCACCACAGATTTGTATAGCTTTCCTTTCCTCCTGCAGCTGATCTTCTTGACACACAGTCTTCCACTCAATGTCTTCCTGTTCATCTAGCCGCTATTTACTTTGTTTTGTATTTCAGACTCCAGCACTCCATCACTTTGAATATATGAACCCAGATATTTAAACTTTTTGGTTGGTGGCAGTTCTTCCTGCAGGTTAATACATAGATCTTGAGCTTCCTTCATATACATATATTCAGTTTTCACCCTGCTGATCCTCATTCAACTTTTTTCTACGGCATTCCTTCACTCTTGGAGCCTCTCTTGAAGTTTATCTCGGACAGTTTACAAGGTACAATGTCTTCAGAAAATATCATGCTCCATGGCGCTGCTTCCTCATATCCTTCACTAGCACATTACCAGGGCAACGAGATATGGGCTGAGACCTGATCCCTGGTGTAGCCCTACTCGCACTGGGAATTCCGTTGTTGTACCCACACTGCTCTTAACTTGTGTCATCACACCTTCGTAAATTTTTTTCGCCAGTCTCACATATTTTTCTGGTACACCTTTAGTTCTCATACATCTCCATATCGCCTGGGCACTCTGACATACGCCTTCTCCAGATCAATGACAGCCTTATGTAAAACAACCTGCACCTGCCTGTGTCTCTCAATCAGTTGCCTTAGTGCAAATATTGCGTCAGTTGTTCCTCTTCCTGGTATAAATCCAAACTGTTCTTCTCCTACTTCCGTTTCCGCAGCGTTGCCTCAATGATCCTTTCCTATGTCTTCATTGTGTGAGACATTAGCTTTGTACCTCTATAATTGCCACAATTTTGGATATCACCTTTCCCTTTTGTATATGGGACAAGAATACTACTGTTCCACGCATGTGGCATTGTTTCTCCGTTCCAAATCTTCTTCACTAAATCCCAGAGGATATCAATACCCCGGTCTCCCAGGCTTCTCCAGGCTTCTGTTGAGATTTGGTTTGGACCTATTGCCTTCCCATTTTTCATTTTATTTAGCGCATATTCTACTTCTTCCCTACTTAATTCTTGGGTCACTTCTTTGTTTACCTCTCCATCCTCGTACTTTTCTCTCAGATTTTCTACATTCAATAGTCTTTCAAAGTACTCCATCCATCTTTCCAGTATATTCTCTTGATCGTGTAGCACTACAGCTGACTCATACTTCATGTGCTTCATTATTGTTATGTCCTTTGATGCTTTATCTCTGGCTTTTGTACCTCCTGGACGTCCTCATTCCACCACCATGCCTCCTTATCTTTTGGCGGTCCCTTTCATGATGTTACACCTAGCACGTCTTCACATGTTCTAGCATGTACTAGATCATTTGCAAACACTTAATTTGGCCTTACAAGGAAGTACATAAAGATATTATGGATTTGTCACAAACTGTATTCAGTTATGAAGCTAAACTTCGACTGTTTATTTAGGATCTTGAGAACAAAATATTTAACCATTTTCCACAAGTCGTCGCAATGGTTAAGTCGTTAACCATTTTCTACAAGAAAATGTCGTAAATATCAAAGAAGAAAAGTAGAAATAAATGAATATAAAGAAAAATTGCAAGAATTACAAGCAAAAATCAAAAATATGTTTGAAGATTTGAAAAGTTTGGAATTTACCTTTGATATTATTGGAGACGGATTGCCAATATCTGAAATAATATTTACTAAAAAGCGGCTGAAGAATTGGAGTTATTAGATATGAAAAAGGATCAGGCATTGCAAATGCTGCACAAAGCTACTTGTATGACTGAATTTTGGAAACTCGTATCAGAATCAAAATATCCAATCTTAAACAAAGCCGGTTGTCGTCTCTTTTCGCTTTTTGGGATTACACATTACTGTGAATCTTTGTACTAATGAAGTTCGAAACATTGTTCACAGTGGACCAATCAACATTTTTCAGAATTTCTGCGGACAGTTATAACTAATTTTTCACCCAATTTTTAAGATTTTTTAATTTTTTAAGATTGTTCCTAGATTTTATTAGTAAATATATTTTTATAATATAGATTTTTGTTATATTTGAATTTTTTACTAAAATTTTGTTCTAGTTCTATTTTTATGTTTATATGTTAGAATGATATTATGACTTTAATTTCTTATTATGCTTTTATATTATGACTTAATTATTACATTTATTAAATTATTAAAAAAGCAAGCTCCCTTGGGCATCATGTGTGTCCACCCCTGATCTATAGAAACAAGAAAACACCAATAAAGACATTAAAGTCTTTGGGCTCAATTTTTTTAAATTTATTTTTCTAAAGTATATTTTTCATTTCCAATTTCAACAAGCACCTTTCTGAAGAAAAAATTTAGTACGAAATTTGATAGAATTTTTCTTGAGTAGAAAAAAGAAACAATAATAATACATTTATTTTTTGTATAATTTTTTTGTTGCAAATACAAACTTAGTCATCATTTACGCAATATATTCAACATATAGATTATAAACATACAAATTTGATTGCACTTGCATTTAACTTTGTTTCAATAAAAAAGCGTGTAATTTAAATAAATTTTGATGTTACGATTGTTAAGTCCCATTAAAAAAATTACTTTCTTTTCGACCCAAACTTTTAATTCAGTTTCTGTGATTTGAACTTTGAACTTGTTCCATAAAATAAACTTACTCAAAGAAAGTTTCTGCTTTTCGTTCAATGTCTTAAATACCTACAAAAAAACTAAGAAATAATATGATCTTAACTAACCCCTTGACATATAATAACGTATGGCGGACATTAATGTCATAAGCCATTGTAGACTTTGATGTGTCCAAGACGTCAAAAACTCTATGCGTCGACGCAGTGCAGTATGTTACTAGATAATCCTATCCCTGTATCGCATTCATCACCAAAATTATTCCAAATTTTAAATGAAAATAATATGTTATTGGAATGGTCAGAAACAATCGAAAAAATATTAATCAGAAGCTGAGATGGTACATAGAAAAATTATGTCTTATTTGCTTGATATAGCTATTTATAATGCTTATATCTTCTATTCTAAGTTATCTAATTAAATTTTAACAGTCTTTTGCAAATTTTCGATTGAATAGTGCAAAACATATGCTATGTAATTTGTCTGTTCCTAATTGTCCGACATATGGCAGACTGTCGCAAAATGTTTGCTCAACACATTTACATTCAACTAATAAAAAGAAATATCCTTCAAAGAGATACCGAGCGTGCGTCTAATGTCTAGTTCCTCTACATATTCCAAAATGTTTTTGAAAACTTTCATACTTCACAGAAATGATAGATTGATTCATGTATAATTACCCATCGTGGGTATAGGCAACTTTCATTGAAATTTGATACTACTCTTTTCGGTGCTGGGCTAGGGTTGTCAGGTGCTGCATTGTACGTTTCTCTGCTAAGGTTGAATAGACCCACGACTATATAATCGGTTTTCCATTTAAAATAGCGTAAGGTGGCTAGACGAACACTTCGTTTTGACAGTTTTTAGGTCAGACCCAGATCTGCAATCAGGGAAATTTTTGGGATTCGATTTCCTGGAGTCCTCAGTGTATTGTCTAGCCAGCGTGTAAGCAGATTCATTGATGTCATATCTTCGGCGAATTTAAGCGTTATATATTCTTTTAGAGTATTTGATTTTCGTAAGCCTATGAAAGCAACAGCTTTAGAATAAATTCAGTTTGTGTTTTTGAGCAACCTTTATTGGTCAGGTTTCATAACCGTATAAATGTTAGTATGACAGCAGCCCTATATATGCGGATTTTGGTTTTCAGGCAAATGTCTTTCCTAGCCCAAAATTATTGAGTGAAAGATTGTTGCCTTTTGGATTATAACACTTATTTCCATTACGAAGAAACATCTCAATTGCCCGTAATGTTGCTGTCAAGGTAGATGAAGTGATTAACAGTTTCAATTGGTTCATTTTGAATATGGATAGTTCGGTCTTCTATGTGGTTGCAGCACATCAGAAACTTAGATATGTTGTTACTAAGGACTAAAGCCATACTTGCAGCTACTTTTGCAAATTTTTACCAACAAGCCTTGTAGTGAATCCAATGAATATGCGATCAGGACAATATCATCGGCGACTGATAAATCAGTTAGTATGAAGTTATTTGGGTAGATATTGACTCCTACCGGTTGATTATTGAGCGCACAATATAGCATCAAGTTCCATGTTGAGTAAAGGTGGTGAGAAGATAACCTACACTGACTGTAGAGTTTACTGTGACGCTTCCTTCTTCATTATAGGCTATTTCTTTGCAGAATTTATGTCGATAAAGGGCTGTTATTATGACACACAGCTTATTTAGAATTCCGTTTTTTTTAATAACTTCCACGGACTTTCTCTATGAATGCTATGAAAATCTTCATAGAAATAGTAAGTTATTAATTTATAATATTATTTAATTATTGTACATTAGCATTACATATCAACCTGATTAGATGTTTGGACATACCTAACCGTTCAGTTCAGTCAAACTAAATAGTAATTTACAGGCGCATCAAATTCCTTTTTATTTGTATGTCAATGGTTTAAAATATACTGTTAAGATCCATACATTATAACAGAATGGCTTAGTATTTTTCATAGTTGCTAGTACGCAGAATTATACAAAAATACTAAATATTTTATACCAGGGGTCGTTAAATTACGCCACGCGGGCAGCTCTGGCTCCAAGACGATTTTATTCTGGTCCCGGATATTATAAATATAAATTACATAAAGCAGCTACACACATTTTTTAATAGGTGAATAAAACGAAATACCGCTCACGCCAAACAGTGCCCAAACTTTTATAACATGTTAATTAGCGCCATACAAGATTTGATGTACTTGTCATTGATATTAGTGAAGGTTTCCAACTAGAACTAGTAGATCTTCAGGCGAATGAATTGAAATTCTTGTATAAGAATGAAAAGCGATTTAATTTTTACTCCTTGGAACTCTTGTACTCTTTACATAATAGTGAAAGTGATTTCCTACAAATAAAAAAAAATTGTTTTGTCAGTGCATACCTTTACTAACAATTTTTTTCGAAAATCAATTTTCTAAAATCAAAAATTCAATCTCGTTAACGGATAAAACTTTATACGTCATTCTATTTGCGATTAAGAATATCAAATATTAAACCAAACATTACACAAACCGGTAACACTACACGCAGGTAAACATGAAGGCTATAAGGTTGAGGAACATCAAATTTAATTAAGGTGCTTCAGAAAGTCCTCTAAAATCAAGGAGAAGCAGGAAGAGCTGCAGACATGCCATTCAACTCCAACTGTCGTATGCAACAGCTACTTCAGTAAAGGGGTTATAATCTTCATCATCATAAGCAGCGTTTCTCCATTGTCCAAGTACTCCATTGCTGGATATACGCCTCCCCTATCTGATTCTATTGACTGCGATTTGCGGTATCTCTTGTCCATTGTCCTCCTCTTATTTTTTCAAAATCGTCCCTTCATCTAGTTCTAGGTCGGCCTGGATTTCGTTTTCAAGTTCTCGGTCTCCATTCTGTATTTTTTTTTTGTCCATCTTCCATCCTCTCTTCTCATCACATGCCCAGCCCAGGACCATTGTAGTTTTGCTATGTATTCGCTTATATCGATTACTTGTGTTTTATTTCGTATCCATACATTTGTTTTGCGATCTCTTCTGGTTAGTCTCAACATAGATCTTTCCATCGCTCGCTGGGTTACTCTCATTTTCTCCATTCCATTATCGGTCAATGTCCATGTTTCTGATGCATATGTCAGTGTTCGTAGTACACACTGGTTAAATATCTTTGTTTTTATGGATTGCGGGTAGTTTTTAGATTTTTTAAATACTTTTTTTAGGTTTCCGTATGCCGCCCATCCTAGTTTTATCATACGGGCTATCTCCTTATTCTGGGCATCTTGTGCGAATGAAATAAGCTGACCGAGGTATACGTATTCGTCTACCACCTCTATGCTCTCGTTTTCTAGGTCGACTTTAAGTGTTACGTTTTTGTCGTTCGTCATGATTTTCGTTTTAGTGATGTTTATTTTTAATTCAACTTTTTCTGTTGCTTTGCTTAGGTCTTTTATCATTTGAGTTAGATCTAGTAAGGTTCTAGCCATTAGTATGATGTCATCCGCAAAGCGTAAGTCGATGAATACCATATACAGTATTCGTATGTTCTTTCCATTAGTCGCCTTATTGTATGTATATGATCCATATTCGAATACCCTTTTTTTGAACCCGCCTTGTTCTATTGGCTGGAAGTTATCTAGTCGGTTTGATATTCTATTGCTTATGATCATTGTTAATAGCTTATACATATGTGATAGTAGTGAGATAGGCCTATAATTTTTTATATCTTCTTTATTGCCTTTTTTGTGTAGTATAATTACTGCTGCGTTCTTCCATGCTATCGGTGTTTCTCCTGTATCTAAGCATTTATTAAATAGATTTTCCAGGAGTAGCAGTACTGGTTTTCCGTCTTCTCTAATAAGTTCAGTGACTATTTTATCCATACCTGGTGTTTTGCCATTTTTCATGGTCTTCAGTGCTAGTTTTATTTCATGTATGCTTATTTCTGGGCTTTCCTCTGTGTAGTGTTTTGTTAGTTTGGCTCTTCTCTCGTTCGGGCTGCCAGGTGTTTTGGGTTTCTGGGATGAGTATAGTTCATGATAAAATCGTTCGATGTATCGCAGCATATCTGGTCTTTCTAAGAGTATTTTTCCATTCTCGTCCATTAATTTTGTGATGTGTTTTCTTCCTTCTGCTAACTTTTTATTGAATACTTTCGGGCCTCTATTCTCTTCTATTGTCTTTAGGATATCTTACTTTCTTTCTGATATTTTTATTCAGTAACTTAAGCTGTTCTTCTGTTATTTGGGACTTAGCCTGATTTCTCTAATCTTATAATAGTTTGGTTTTCGTTGAGATTTTAGATGTTCTCTCTTTGACATTGGGTATAGATTTCTTTGCTGCTGTGCACATGTTTTCTATGATGTAGTTGTTGATCTCATCTACGTTCGCATTTTCTGATAGTGGGTGTAGATTCCTTTTTTTGTTCTAAGTCGTTTCTATAGGTGTCTGCATATTTTTGTATTTGCGAATGGTTAAATGTTTCCTTACTTTTGTTTGTAATTTTTTTTATTTCTTTCCTTGTGTTTAGAACTACACTATTAATCTTACTAATCTAATCAGCCTGTGGTCACTTCCGCTATTTCCTTTATTTAACACCGTCACATCTTCTATAATATGTTTGTTCTGTACGATAATGAAATCTATCTCGTTTTTGGTGGTCCCATCTGGAGATTTCCATATCCATTTTCTTTTTTCTTTCTTCTGGAAGAACGAGTTCATAGCGTATAGTTGGTTTTGTTCCATAAAGTGAACTAGAGTTTGTCCTCTTTGGTTGCGCATTCCGGTACCGTATTTTCCGACGCAGTTCTCCTTATGTTGCTTTTTCCCTATTTTAGCGTTGAAATCTCCTAATATCACGTTGTAATGTGTTTGTCGTTCCCTTATTGCTTTTTCAACATCTTCGTAAAATTGCGCGATTTCGTCATCTGTATGTGTTGATGCCGGTGCATATACTTCTATGGCTTTTAAGCTATATCGTTTGCTTATAGTGATAATGGCGCAGGCGACTCTAGTTGATACGCTATATGTACCTTTAACTTGATTATTCAATTTCTTGTGTATTAGGAATTCCACTCCGTTTTTCTTGTGTGTTTCTTCTCCTTTGTAGTATTTTTGTAGTTTCTTCTCCTTTGTAGTTTTTATTTATACTTTGTAGTATAATGTGTTACCTAAACGTAGATTTAAGAGATTTTCACCGGGTCTTCAAATTTCGCTGAGTCCGATTATATCCCAACTTGTTTGTTCGAGTTCTTCTACTAATTCGAGGAGTCTATCCTCTGATGAGAGTGTCCGTATATTTAGAGTGCATATGTTATGAGTCCAACCCGGATATTCTTCGCACCCTTTGTTCTGCTATTGCCAAACCCGCTGCCTTGGGCTTGGATAGCATTACTGCCTGGCACTAAGGCCCATTGTTTAATTGTTGTCATTTCATGGGGGTTTTTGACAATAACACGCCACGCTTGCCAGGCGTCTTGGCGAGTTTGGAAGGTTACATTTGCTTAGCCTTCTGTTATAACGGTTATACCGCCGTAACTCGGTCGCCAGAGCCTCGTTGGTTCTTTAGCAGCGGGCACCACGTGCAGGTGAGGTTTGCATTTGGGTCGGTCTTATATAGTTGTTTGTTGCCATACCCCTTACCCACCCGAGGGTAAGGGGTTATGCCTAGTTGTAAGTGTAAAAAAATGTGATTTTTCCGGATTTTTTTGTGAAGAGGCATTTTATTATATAAATACATCAAATACATGTGCATTTAGAGAATTTAATGTACTTTAAGACCCCCACTAATTTTTATAATATTGATATTATTTGTATTTTTTTTTTTAATATTGAGTTCTCTTGCTCCTACATATGACCTCCTGAAGGTCCTCCGTAAAAAGGTGTACGACTGTGAGCAAGATATCTCTGGTTCAAATTATCTTACATCAAAAAACAAAACGGATTTATTTTCTGGATGGATAAATACAGGCAATGAACGAGGGAATAGTCAAAATTTCAATTTTTTATAACATGGTACCGTCTCAAAAAAAAATCGTGTTTTTCGACAAAATTCTCACTTGAATGTGGCTTGAAAAAAATGGAAATTTTTGTCAAAAATCTTATTCCTTTGTTCGTTACCTGAGAAATATATCTAAGAAAATTATGTGTAAATTTCAAAATTTGATGAATTTTTGCCGTTGCGGCAAAACTTTGCTCACCGACTCTGAAAACATCGTTTCGAGATAAACGCGTTTAAAGTTTGAAGAGACATTTACACTTACAATTAGTTAAAAAAAATGTTTTTCTACCGATGAACCGCCTGCGTCGTCGTTAGCTTCTAAAATTGCTAACTGTTGTTGTCTACGACACATTCTTCCCTCGCGCGTGCTCGTCTGCGATCTTGAGTCGCAGATCGCGATGCGCTCTGTGTGCTCTTTTCCGACGTAGGCATGAGCATTATGTCCCAGTGCTCTCATAAAATAAAGGAGAGATGTTTTTCCTTCATTAAACATGCCGGCTGCAATAAGCAGCTATTTTATTTCAACGACCTTTGAGCCACACGGGATTATTTTTGGAGTTATTTTCTATATCAACTGATTATAACTTTCTTTATTATTTTGGGAGAAACCACCAAAGCATCTCTCTTAGAGTTTGTCATTACTAAGATCATTATGAATTGTAAAGACAGCTGTAGCAACTTCAGGTGGTAAGGACTGATAATGTTGTTGATAATGTACCCAAGGCTCGCGCTTTCTGCCAAGAACACCTCGAGTGTTCTCCAACTGGACGTTTTTCGTATTGAGGATTATGTATATTTCTGATATCATCAGTTGCGCAATAATCATAATATGTTGCCCATATGACATTATACATGTTTTCAACTGAATCACAGTGTCTCCTGATAGCCAAACCAGATAAACTGTTAATTGACCAGTTGGCTATACCCCTGCATGTACCTACTGTACATAGAATTTCTAAATGTCACTCTCAGATATAAAATAGACATTTTATCTTGCCCTTAAAATGCGCAGAACTATTATAGGCAGAGACACAAGTTAAGAGAAGCAGTTGCTACTCCGGTTTGTACGCCCATCTTTCGAGCGCTTGGTGACGTGGCAACAAATGCGCTCATATCTCCGAAAATATTAGCCGGCTCAACTTCAAATTTTCAAAGAATATTAAATGTTAAATATATGTACATTCGAAAAATGCAAAAACAAAAAAATCGTTTTTTTGAAAATTATAAAGGAAAGTATAAAGTCTTTATTAAGCGCTTCTTATCTTTAAATTTAAATAAAGTAAAATATGTGTGAGATATCATCGAACTTTTTTTATTTCTTTGAAAGTCCTATCGATGCCATTATGTATGGAATATGATATCCTACAAATGTCAGCCACGGCTTCGAGCGCACCCGAATTGTCCAATTCCCCATGAATCAGGCGCATACATCCGTTTCAATTTGACCGATGGCATGAGTTAACTTGGTTTTAGGGCCTCTGTAGATTGTAGCTTATTCACATAGACCTGAGACTTAAGATAACCCCACAAGAAAAAATATAATAACTGGGGTCAATTTGCTCAATCTCGCTGGCCAGATCACATCATCCCCACGTGAGATGACCGTGCCTTCAAATCAATTGTGCAGAATCTCCAATACGACAAGAGCTGTGTGACACGTAGCGTCGTCCTGTTGAAACTACATGTCGTTGGTTTATCCAACTCAGGCCAAAAGAAGTTGGTAATCATCGAATTATAGCGCTCACCATGGACCGTAATAGCCTGGCAAACGCCGTTCTCAAAGAAATAAGGACCGATGACACCGCCAGCCCATAATTCACCAGAAGCAGTGACTTTTTTGGGATGCATTGTGCGCTTTTCGATCTAATCTGGATTGGTATCCTCCCAAATTTAACAATTTTGTTTATTGACGTGTCCAGAAATAAACCTCATCTCTGAAGATGTTTTTTGAAGAGCATTAGGGTCAGTTTCCAACTGCTCCAGGGCGACACACTCATTTCCCGGACCAGATCTGATAGAAGGCAACCTAGTGCCGCTAATTGGTTACATATTACGGGTAGCAATAGGAGGGGCAGCAGCAATTTTGGGAAATGTAGTTTGCATTGTACCTATTGGAACTTTGAATATGCACACTTTCCTACTGGCTGAAATTGTGTTTGAGATCATAATCGGCGTTGATTTTGTGTTAACACGTGGTCTAATATTGGATATGAACAGAATAATGCTGTGGTGTCGAAATATGGAGATACCCTTGAATATTGGGTATAATCGATTTGTGCAGGTCAGAAAGGTAACTGTGAGTCATCGCCAACACGTTCCACCTGAGTCTGAAGTAGTTTTTCGGGCGAACGTGGACGGAGATTGTGGGAAGGGTGCGTTGTGGGTTGTTGAGGCAGAAGAAACTGTTACGAATGTAATTGTGGGAAAAACATTAGTAAAGACAGAGCAGGTTGCGCGGATTCCAATCAGTGTTGCAAGGGTTTAGATCAGCGATCACTCTCAACAAAGGTGGGCTAATTCGACGATTCCAAATTCTGGAAATAGTAAGTTGTTATAATCCTTCCCAGAAGTGCGGAAATAAGCTTATTGCATATTCAGAAACAGAAAAGTTTGTAAACACATGGTTGGCAGCGTTGAGTGATTACTGGAATGAATTAAAAGATGAGATGGATGACTTGCACCATTACGAAGGCGAGAGACACACCGTATGAGCGATAAAATGAAAGATTGGTACGATCGTGCAGCAAACTCCAACGGTTTTAAAGAAGGCAATTTGGTATTACTTTATAATCCTGAGACGAAGAAAGGATTGTGTCCGAAACTGCAAACATCCTAGGAAGGGCCGCATAAGGTAATAAAACGTTTAAATAATATGGTATATCACATTCAACCGCTGACGCGGAGACGTGGTAATGAGAAAGTTGTTCATTTAGAGAGGCTGGCTCCTTACTGTTCGAAAGGTATTGTGTCTGATAGGGATGATCAGACTTAAGTGGAGAGTAATGGAACAAATGATCAAGTGGTCATAAATTGAATTAACATGGAAACGGAGAAATAAGGGGAGCCGGAAATAACAAAGAAAATAGCTAGGACTGACGCTGAATATATTTTGGGAAACACTCGAGATTTTCATGAATATTGGAGCCATTTTGAAGAATACTCAATAATAAGAAACGAACTTTAGAAATATGTAACAGTATCATGTGATAAAATACTTTGAAATTTATCTGGCCCTCCGCTTATTACAATTATTTGTACGTTGTCCGCTTTTAAAAAAGGTTGACGACCCTTGGCCTATACAATGGTTTGCTTATTAGTACAATACGTATTCTAGATCAGAAGTAATTGCGGGTGCCCTATATACAAAAATTTCTCTTCTGAAATATGAAAGTTAAAACGGCATAACTTATATATGTAATGAAAATAAATACGTTTCTTAGCCGGCGGCCCCTCTGAAAACCATTATTTGTTACTTTAGACCAGAACTAAAACAATTAAATTTATTTAATTGAAAATTAAATTAAAATTAAATTTATTAAATTAAATTTAAGTGTTGTTAATATTTTGAAATATTTTTAATTTTGAAACTGTTTTATCTCTTTCCACTAATTTTCGAGTGAGCTCCGGTAACCGTAAATTGTTGGGGCTAAATATTGTAGCATCTGTTGAAAATACATAATTTTCAGTCCATGGAAATTTCAGTAAACTTCAAAATATATTGGTATATATTTTTCTCAATGCCCAATTTGTTCAGTGAGTTTATGTATGGCGATCCCCGATTACCGAATTTTAAGCTCGGTCGCTTGGATTTGCGGTTGCGAAATGGTCGCTATTTATTCCAAAACGTTTCAATTAGTTTAGGCCTATACCATCGCTACGACTCAAATATTTAAACATTTAAAACCCATGCTCAAATACCTTCAACTTTAATCAAACACAAAAACTACAAAGCAATAACATTAGCTTAATTACTTGTTTGAAATTCACAATTTCCATAAAGAAATAATTATTTTGGAGAGAATACATTATTTCATCACGTTTTAGTATTTTTGTGGGTGGGAGATATAAGGTCATAACATTTTTAATACATATTTTAAGCATTGCGTTTCTTTTCAGTAATGGAAAATAAGATTGTGTAAGTTTAAATGCTTTAAAATGTAAATAAACGAATTATTCTTATTTGGAGTAAGGAAATTCACACGAAATAAGGTAATATATAAAGTTTTATGGAGGCTATTGCATAAACGCAATTTTCATTCACATCTTGAAACAAAAATAAAAGAAATATTTTGAAAATAATGCTTTAACAAAATAAATTGAACAAAACAGAATTTGTGCTTGACGACTTTACTTATCTTGCTTTTGAAAATTCCATCTTTTACGAAATAGTGATCTAGTTTTCTCATATTAGCTCCATTTATACGCTGTTAGTTCTACATGAACTGGTATTGAATACTTTGTTTGCCAAATCCGCTTTATTGTGAAATACGCGAGATCGAGTGGATACAATTTTATTGAATTTGCAGCCAAATTAAAGGATGCTCCAATTCATCTATTATATTATTGAATTTTAAAATCTAGTCGATAGTCAAATGTCAGTATAATTTAATGTTACTTCGATAATACACATAATTGAAAACAATTTTCATTTTTTTTTCTGAATATTTTCAACAATTTATTTTCAAAAACAAAATTCGATAAAATATTACAATACATAATGAAAATATTTTTAGTTGTTTTCAAAGAATTTTTAATATTTGTTATAAAATTATAACAAAACTAAATTTGATAATTTATTGGACCTTAAAGTTAATTAAAAAATATATTATTTGTTATTTTTTATTGCTACAGAAGTTTCGTACTTCAGAACTTATTTTATTTCTGCTAAAACAGGGCCATAAAATAAAACTTGAGTAAACAAAGCAAGTTCTGTAGAATTACACATTAAATTTTAAAATTAATATAATTTTAATTTAATTAATCTTGATTATCATAGATTCTCATAAATTATGGCAACCAAACTTCGTATTAAACTAAAATAACTTACTTTGAACCGTCAAGATTTTCCTTTTCCACAACATCTACTCTTTATTTAGTTTAATAAGAAAACGAGGCTAGAATCCGTGCCGTAATTACCATGACGGTGCCTGTTGCATTGTAAACCCACGGTCTCGTTATCGGCGCTCCCTACGTACGGGTGCGAACGGACAAACGGTGCGCGGCGTCGCATCGTCAGATGCACTGAGCTTTCGCGTCGAGCTTTCCTTCTATTAATAGAGCACGTGCCCTGCCGAACAGGCGCAGAACATAACAATTGTTTTTAAGTTTTCAGTTGCTTATAAGAAATGGAATTAATTGTGATTTATATTTGATTATCAATTTATCTAAACATTGTATTTTAAGAAAAATTTCTCTGTAGAGACTTTATCATATTCCAATGGGTTAAACCTACTTGAATATAGCAAGGCTAGTTGTTTATCAAACAACCATTGTTCACAACCACAACCCATTGTATCAAAAGACCACAACCCAAATAGTCAATTTTTATTTAATTTTATATAATTTGCATCTATCTTTAATTTATATATTTATCTAGATGTCGATGTAGTTGTAGATTTTGGTGGTGACTTGTACTGCGTATCATTACCTTGTACCTTTAAAGATCTATATGTCTATCTATCTAATAGTATAAACATAATAATATTAATATTAATATTTATTTCATGTTCAAATTATACAAATTTACATAGGTCAATAATATCTATGAAAAGGCAAAATAAAATTCCTCCATGGAGTAAAATGCATTTTGTGTAAGAATTTTTTTTAAGTATTTTTTAAAGGATTTAAAGTCTGTACTTTTTATATTTGTCGGTAGCGAGTTAAATAGCTTGACACAGTAGCAACCTGTACTGCTGCTAGATCTATTTAGTCTTAGGAAATTGGGCTTAACTAGCTGTTTGTATCGTGTGCAGTAGTTGTGATCAAAATGGTCATACTCGTCGACGTGCACGTTTTGTCGTGAATAGCCTTGTTGCTTTTTAGATTATAGAGAAGTGTCAGATTTTCTCTCATCTTTTTTAAATTGGTGTTGAACCAATTGTTGGTGTTTATATTTTGGGTACGACAGTTGGTATTGTTAACAGTTTTGTGTTTAATGGGAAGGTTAATTGAGACAGCGTCTTTAATGATGGAATGAAATTTATTAAACACCTGCACAGCGTCTCAAGTCTCTCTCAAGTCATCAAGTTTAAATTGATAATATCCCAGTTAATTTTGTCAGTGTACTCGTGTACGTTATATAGACCTAAGGGTGAGTTAGTTCTAACCTTGATAACGGTTTTTTGATGTCCGTTACTTACCTCTTTGCAAGTCATGTCATGTCACACCCCTGCATGATCGGATAAGAGAGGATCGTATAGAGTGGCAATAAAGCTGCTATTGGATAAATTGGTAAAAATATTATCCAGACATGCATTGTTTCTAGTTTTCTCTGTTATTATTAAACGGAGTCCATAGGACATAACAGTGTTGATCAAGAGAGAGGTATCATTATGCGATGAGTTAAATTTTGTGTTGAAGTCCCCAGTGATTATTAGTTGTTTCCCTTTGTTCCAGATTTTATCAAGTAATTATTCCATTTTTTTAATAAAAGTGTCAAAGTTACCATTAGGCGACCTATATACAGTGATGATTATTTTATTTTGAAATATTACACCTGCAGCCTCGAAATCTAGTTCTTGACAATATGAACAGATATCTAGAGGTTCCCAATCTTGCATTGAATCATGTATAAGTATACACACGCCCCCAAGTATATGTTTGGATCTACAAAAACTAGCTGCAAGTATATAGTGTTCTAGACGAAGACAGTTCATCTCATTAGAGGAAATCCAATGTTCATTTAAACATAGAATTTCTATTGGTTGATTACAAATTAAAAATGCTTCTAATTCACTGATTTTGTTTTTTAATGATTCTATGTTTAAGTGAAAAATATTGTACATATATATATACAGTCTGTGAGGTTATCCTGTTGGTGACTGTGGCACCCCGTTGGTAAAATTCCGCTGGATTTTTGGGAAGCTGAATCTTCTTATAACCGCACCCTCGAGCCAGAAGTCGTTAAACATGATCGCTTCCTTATATTCGAACTTATTACCAATTTTAAATGAATCATTATGTCCTTTCGATTGCAGTTTTTCAATGATAATCTTCTCTGATTCCGGATGGTGTATGGTGATATAATCCTTAATTTCGTCTTCCTTTGCGCCCTTTTTGATATTGCCTAGGTACATCCACGTTCTATGTGCCTTTTCGGGATTTGCTAAGAAGCTAGAAGTAGGGTCGGTTTTAGCTGTTCCTATGATGGTAATTTTCTTGTGTAATCTTTTCTTGTAATTGACTTTTTTAAATTCATCTTCAGGTCTTGAATCTTTATTTGGTGGACTTATCTCCTCTTCCAGTATAGGAGATAAAATTTTCTTTTTTGTTCCAGTGCGTTCACCGTTGCTGTCGTTTTTTCGGTTTCTTTATCTGGTATATTCAATTGCTTATCACCTGTATTCAGTAGATTTCTTTCTATATTTGTAGACGAGGTACTTGGTGAGATTAAAATATTAACTTGCTCGTAAGCGTGTTGCTTTTCTTCGTGTAATGTTTTTAGTTCATTAGTGAGCTCCTTAATCCTTTCCAATAGAGGTTCTGTTTCTTTTTTATTAATGCCGACATTAGATCACTGAATTCGGTACTGTAGAAATGCACCGGTATGGTATCTTCTCGGGCTCCGGTGGTGGTGTTTGAGCGTAGTTCCATAGGCATGTTTAGGTTTTTTGTAATTTGTAAATTTATTGTACGACTTTCAATTCAACTATACAACAATTCAATACAACAATCTTTCGAAATTCAACTTAATCTAAACATTATTGTTCGTGTTAAGACTTTTATAATTGCATGAACTCTGTCTCGTACAACCGCACGCGACGAGAGTCCGTACGGGAATATGATACATATATACACATACATATATACACATACCCATATATACATACACGGTATACATATCTTATTTATATTAAACACAATTTATTTATGTCCAATATACACCGCTCAAGACAATTTGCAGGTCACTATAAAATTCAAACGGGAAATTACATTGAAATAAAATTAAGAATATCTGAAGACGCTCTATTTAATTCTTTTAACTCATTGCAGGCCGTTGACGTACTAATGCGTTTTCATTATTTGAAATATGCTAGCTGACGACCTCCAACAAATTAACCTCCAACAGCGGCGTAGGATTTATAATACGCAAGTGGCACGTCGAAAAATTAATACAGATAGAGAGTATAAGCTAAGTGATCTACTATACTATATCTACTATACTATACTATATCTACTACTTGAACTAAATTCGAGACATAACATCAAAATCATCATGGCCTTGGGACCCACATCTAGCAGCATAGACCAAGAAGTGGAGGAATTCTACGAACAAGTTTCGGAATCGACGAGAAGAACAAAAACGAAATACTGTTTTTATGGGAGAGGTTTTAGAGGGAGGTTATACTGTTTTCATGGGAGACTTCAATGCCAAACTAGGATCCAGGCAAGACGTGAACGAGATCCCCTAGGATACTTTGATGTAAGCCAAATAAATTAAAGAGGTAGTATGTTATTAGACTTTTTACTGCAACAAAGGCTCTACGTAATGAATACATTCTTCAAGAAACCCCCTCTAAGAAAGTGGACATGAGTAAGCCCATATGCCAAGAAAACAAAAAATGGAATAGACTTTATAATCACAGACAGGAAGGAAATACTGCTTTAATAAATACAGTCTTAAATAAACCAGCAATTGGCAGCGACTACGGAAAGGCTAGAGGAAACATCCTTATCAACATTAAGAGGGAAAGGTTAAAACTAATCACCAATAGTAAATTAAACAAGTGAACTATAAGATAATAACTATAAGAGAACCAGGCGCATATAAGCAGCACATCAAAACACCCTTGGAAAGTGTCACAGTAACCGAAGAAGAAACAGATACTGACGAACTAAACAACTACATAGATAGCTCCACATAGCTACACAGATAGCTCAAAAACGCACAGGAGAAATACTTTATTAAAGAAACTAGGGATAAAGGAAAAGCCACGATACAAGTGGTCTTATGGAAAAAGAAGAGAACTAAGCAACAAATAACGTAACAAAACCGACGAGTTAAAAAAAACTAAATACGAAAATCTTAAGATCAGAAACGATATCCGAATGTACAACACTAACATCATCTTTGAAGTTATGGAGCAAAATAAGAGCATGAAGGTAATAAGACAAAAACTAGGTTTGGGGAAAAATAATATCAACAAGCGATTGTCACAACAAAAGAGCAAATCCTCCAGGCAGTGGAGTACTTCTACGTCGAACTGTACAGTGTAAACAAGGAAAACACACATGCCCCTACTATACCAAAAAATCTCAATCAAGACTCCGACGACATACCTGAAATAACGGTAGAAGAATTAGAGAACTTTCTTCATGGAATGAAAAACAACAAAGCATCAGATGACGATGAGCTTGTAATAGAAGCAATAAAATCAGGTGGAGAAATGGCCATAAAAGCAATAAAAAAAACTATTCAACGCATGTTTAGCGGATGGAGAATCCCGATCAAACTGGAACAACGCCGTAATCATAATTATGCATAAAAAAGGAGGAACTAGCAAATCACCGTCATATTACCTACCACACATATATACACTCTTCAGCAAGATATTAACGACGTGCCATACACTTATGTTGTACTTCTATCAACCGCGCGAGGTAGCGGGTTTAATATCTGGTTTCGAGACAAACGACCATCTGCAAGTGATTAACCGTTCGTGCGCTAGGCTGGGTGTAGTACACCCAGACCATGATAATTTTTTTGATATCTTAGAGATTACTCGTTATAACAGACTGTGAGTCTGAGTAGCTGCGTGGAGAGTGGCAAGGAAGTGCCGATTGTCAGGGCACAGTCGACCTCCACCCCGCAAATTATTTAGACGAGGTCAAAGGTGTCAGCGGGTGAGTTACACCCACCTTACGCTCCGTGTAACAAATTTTGAACTATCATTTGTAGCGACCCCGGACCGCTGATAATAAATCCTTATTGGTTTCGGGAATTCGGAAATTCGGAAATTACACAGTGGGTATTTTACGAGTGGGTATGTTACGGGTATAATCCCGCGAACGATGTATAAATTTAGAAATGTATATTTTATGATGAGATTATAGAAACAATACCCCACGAACGATTATACCTGGAAGAGGATAAAAATACGGTCATCCCCTAGTCAGGATAAGCTAGTTAGTAAACTAGTCAGGGTAAGACAGTCATCGTAATATGTCGTACGATGAAAATAGAATATTGAGTCTTTTAGACGAAGCCGAGGTCAGTTCTTCTGGCGATTCCGATAGTGAAATCGAAATCGATAATGTTAGTCAAAGAAGGTGTGAAAGTGATACTGAGCAGGAGATGGACGTCGAAGGAGAAGAGTCGATGGTTGAATCATGAAGATATTTGTTGGGGAAGAATGGTACAAAGTGGTCTACTTTACCGGAAATGTCTAATGTACGTACTAGGTCAGAAAATATTGTAAGAGAAAAGCAAGGCTTGAAAACTATTGGACGAAATGCAAAGGCAGCTGCTGTGTGTTGGAAACTGTTTTTCACTGATGACATTTTGCAAGAAATAGTGAATCACACGAACGTTCAAATTTGTCTGAGTCGAGCAGCATGTCAAAATAGTCACAAAAGGAAATACAAGATGGCTGTTATAACAACAACAGAATTGAAAGATTTTATTGGTCTGTTGTTCCTGGCTGGACGTTTCAAATCGAATCATTAAAATTTTAAAGATTTATGGAGAAGTGATGGAACAGGTATCGTGATTTTAAAGACTACCATGACTTTAAAGAAATTTCAATTTATTCCGAATTGCTTACGATTCGACGACAATATCACACGTGAAGAACGAAAAAAAAATTACAATTTGGCTGCTGTTCGTTCTGTTTTTGAGAAGTTTGTAGAATGTTGCAAGGCAACATATACCCCATCTGAGTATATGACTATTGACGAAAAACTTCCATCATTTCGCGGCCTTTGCAGTTTTCGTCAATATATATTCCAAACGAACCTAGCAAATATGGTTTGAAAATATATGCTTTAGTAGATGCGAATACACATTTTACATTAACAATCTACAAATTTACCCGGGAAAACAGCCACTGGGCCCGTACGCACTCAGCAACAAAGCTTTCGATGTTGTAGATAGACTTGTAGCTCCAATTTCAAAGAGCAATCGCAATGTAACCTTTGATAATTGGTTTGCTAGTTATCCATTGTTGTTACACTTGCTGAAGAAACATCGTTTGACGAGAAGAGGGGCTGTTCTTAAAAATAAGGTGGAAATTCCAAAGAAAATGCTCGAAAACCGTAATAGAGATAATCCCAGCCCTTTATTTGGTTTTCAAATGGATATTTCTTGAGCATCCCATGTGCCAAAGAAAAATAAGGTGGTATTGTTGATGTCAACATTACAGCACGATGATACAATTGACACACTACAAGTACCAAGAAAAAGCCAGAAATGATTACCTTCTATAACCAGACTAAGGGAGGTGTAGATATTGTCGATCAGATGTGTGCCAATTATGATGTATTGCGTAATACGAAGCGATGGCCAATGGTAATTTTCTACGCCATTTTGAATATATCTGCTATAAACAGCATGGTAATATATAAGGCCAATAATAACTCCTCAATATTGCGTTGAAATTTTCTCAGAGACTTGGGAATGGAATTAGTTGCAGAGCATTTACGAAATAGGAGAATCTTCATTTACCAAAAGAACTTCGTAAAAGGATCCAGGATCATGTCGGTGAAGCCTCAAACGAACCACCACGAAAAGTGTCAAGATCCGTCAGAAGATGTGCCACTAAAAAGATAGCAAAACTAAATACACTTGCTACCAATGCAATCGTTACATACGTATGGATCATGCTATTTCGCATGTGAAAAGTGTACCAAATCTAAAGAGGAGTCTGATTAGTTACATGACATGAAAATTATTTTTAATTTGTGTTTTTGTTTTATTTGTTTTATTAGTAAAATTTTGATAATGATGATGTTGATAGATGTTTTTTGATTCCATTAATAAATATAGAAAACCAGAAAAAAACAATTATTTAACCTTTCATTTTGGTTCAATAATAAGTAATGATATTTTATAATCAATAAAATAATAATAAAAAATACATTAAACAATTAAATTAACACGATCCATATCTGGGTTTGTGACACCCATCTTGCGCTCCGTGTTACATACTTTAACCTACCGCTCGCAGGGTTAAAACGCTGATCGAGAGGTGTATAAAGTACAAGAAGCGACTCTTCTTAGTTTTTAAAGATTACGCAAAAGCTTTCGAACAAATAGGCCAACATAAAGTATTTGAAGCACTCGCGGAATATATAGACCACCACTACTCCTCACTAACAAAATAAACTTATGAGAAGGCAACTGCCAGCTTAAAACTTCACGAGAATACCAATAAGTTCAGAGTAAAACGCGGAGTATGCCAAGGAAATACTATCTCCCCAAAACTATTGACGGCATTGTTAGAGTACCTGAGTAAGGCATTGGACTGGCAACAAAAGGCATCAATATAAACGCCGAAAAATTGAGGCATCTAAAATGTATAGACGACATCGTCATAATAGCGGAGGACCTAGGCGAGGCTACACGGATGCTGAAGATACTACACGCGTCCTCCCGCAAGGTTGGACTCAAGATAAATACCAACAAAACTCAATTCATGACCAAGCTCGTTGCAAGCGGTAATATCTCAGTAAACGACGTAGAAATTAAACAGGTCCTACAAATACCTTTGTCCATGAAATTGGCCACGAAATTCGAATAAGCCGCGATAATCAAGCGACCGAGATCACCAGAAGAATTAGTGGTCCGCGTTTGGCAAACTGAAAAATATCTTTAAATCCGAAATTCCGATATGCCTTAAACGGAAGGTATACAACCAATGTGTATTGCCTGTAATGACGTACGCGGCAGAAACGCTGACACAAAAGTCAAGCAGAACAATACAAGCCTGCCAAAGAGCTATTGAGAGGTCGATGTTATCACTACGATATCAAGTCCCAAACCTAACCATACGACAAAGAACATGCATCACAGATGTATTGGAAAGGATTACAACACAGAAATGGAATTGGGCTGGCCCCATTTCCTGCATAGCAGATGATAGGTGGACGAAACGGACACTCAAATGGCGTCCCAGACAACTTGCATCCAGAAGCAGGGGACGCCGCCCGACACGGTGGTCCGACGATATTAAGCGCATCACAGGTAACTGGATGCGGGAGGCACAAGATAGGGAGAAATGGAGCAATCTAAGGGAGGCCTATATCCAGCAGTGGGCACAAATGGCTGCTTGCTGACGACGTAGAAGTACGTCAATTTATATTCACGCTATAGGAGCCATTAACGTACGTTACATTACTTTATTTTTTATTTTAAACATTTCCCCCAAGGAAGCCTACTGAAGAAGTTGTCCGTATCGTCCGCGAATCTTTTGATGCAACGTAAGTGAAAAATCGGTAATTTCCTGGAGTTTTGAGAAATTTTTGATTTGCAAATCTTGGGAAAACAATCTTTGCTTTTGTTGAAAATATTGAGTTTTTTCTCGATTTTGTGGGAAACTCTTATTTGGGTTTTTTTTCCTCATTTTCATCAATTTTCATTTTCCTCAATTTTCTGAAACATATTTACTTAGATTTTGGATGAGACTATGAATAACAGAAGACGTCATTGGAATTTAAAATTTCCCCCTGATTTTGGAACATACAATGAGAAATGGAGTTCTTACTAAATTTGTAGAAATACCGTGGTTATATGGATTTTGGAGATTTGGGGTTTTCCGATGATTTTCTAAAAAATTAATACTTTGTACCACACGATGTGGAACTGAAAAATTTGTCAGAAAATTCTTTGAAAATTGATTAAAAATTCTTAATTTTTGGAAAAACTCTAGCTATTATTTTGTGCTGAGCCTTGCAGATTTAGGAATTTTTTGAAAAATTTTGTATTTGAATCCTCACCTTGAACTTCGATCCTCGAAAAAAATCCTCGGAAAGACCCAAGAAAAACTTCCGAAAAACCTTATTTTAGAAAATGTACCATTTATTCTTTACTTTCGGAGAAACTAGCCCTAATAGTATTTTGGCCTGTAGGTATACAGTTAGTTGACACATAGGGAATTATCAGCATCGTATACTTCCAGAGTATCTGAAATAATTAACAAGAACTACCAAAACTAAAGTGAAATAATGTTATCCAAATTAGATTCAAAGAGCCAGGAAGCCTTGTTCAAAATAATATACAGACGGAAATGTTTACAAGTGATAGTTTGACTTAAGTTAAGTGAACATGAGATAAAATAAATTAATATACACTGGGAGCGGTGGGCAATGTCCCAAAAGAAAAAACATTCAAAATCAAGATCTAGCTTTCCTGATTTCGAGTCTTCGCAATAGAGTTTCCACGGCGAAAGACTCCTAATTTCCTTCAGGACGACGCATGGGGCCACTGTATCAGACCAGCAATTACAAATAGGTTTAGGGAATCAAATTTGGGGGCAAGATGGCTCGTCCGAAAACCCTCTTTTACACGACGCCACAGAGTAGCAAGGATACATTTTGTGAACATGTCGCATGGCAACTTCGAAAATGGAAGTCTCTGCGCTTCACGAATCAATGAATCAAGTTTCCGTATCACTCGTTGCGATGGCCGAGTATATGTTTGCAGACGCCCAGGAGAACGCTACACAGCTGCTACTGTCCAGGAAGTCGAAAGATTCGGAGGTGGTTCAGTTATGGGTTGAGGTCGGATTAACAGAACCGACCTTATTATAATTCCAGGAAATCTTAACGCTAATCTCGCTAATCTCTATGGTGAAATATTGTGCGAGTCACTTTAGATTTCCTACTAGAACAGTAACTTCAAACAATGGTGTGGCCTGCGTTGAAGTCCTGATTTCAATCCCATAGAGCATGTTTGGGATATGCTCGACAGGCGTATTCGTGGTCGCCCGCATCTTCCTCAGAATATAGCAGCTAACGGCGGCTCTTATTGAAGAATGGGACGCCATACCACAAGACCGAAGATCGAAGACTTTTGCGAAGCATGGCAAGACGGTGTAATGGCGTTATTCGTGATATGGGAGCACTTCCTCGTTATTAAGTTACCACTTTATATACAAAATTTTACATTAACAATTAATTTAAATTCGTTTTGCACTTTTTTTTGGTTAGGGAGGCACAAATTAGTGACCCGCTATTTGTTTTGAGCATTGTATTTACATTAATTTTATTATATAACATTATGCCATTGATTTTTAAGAAAGAGCAACGAAATATGCTAAGAAAGGAAGTTTATGAGATTAAGAACAGGATAGTATAGTTTTATAATCAAGTTAAATTTATCTCAAGGTGCTTCTTGTATGCTTTCGTGTTTTAGAATGTGATTTCAATTTCCTTTAGAAAGATCCATCAAGTTTCAATATAAGTAGATATAACTTTAATAGTCCGGTCATTTTAGACATAAAAATAGTGATCAAATAAAAAAAATTCCGACAGAGCCAAATCTTCGTAGAGACCTTAGGTTTACCACAAGGAATAAAGTGTCAAAAGTCCCCATCAGTCCCATGTGAGCTTAGGGACTTATTCGGGGCCCAAGGTCAAAATTTTAGGTTTTTTGGATTTTTCTCGAAAACGGTAAGTTTTATCGAAAAAGTACCTCAGAGCAAAGTTGTAGATCTTAAAATTCTCTATAAAAATGGTCCCTATGATTTTTTCTGTAAGACCCACTATTTCCCAGATATTGCGCTTGTAAGAATCACGTTCTACATAATATGCACACATTTCCACACTATATTGGCCTATTCCACGAACCTTTATGACGTTATTTTCAGGAACAATAATTATTTAATAGTATGAAGATTATTGATATTGGTTACTGAGTTTAACTGTCGTTCTAACTTTTTTTTATTACTTTAATCTGACTCATACTCTTCATATTCAACTTCAACAATCATGTTTTCTTCAATTTCTTTTTGTTCTTCTTCTTCTCCTTCCTGTCGATGAACGCTTAGAAATTGTTCAAATGAAGATGAATCAGTTGTCTCTTCATCAAAATCACATGAATCTTCCTCTCTTGTATTTAATTGAACATTTGAGCAAGAGACACCTTGGCAATTGGTACACGCTGGAGAACACTGCAACCCTACTTTTTTACAGCCACATTTGGCACTACAACCTTTCTTGCAATTGCAAAAAATAGTGTTAAGAAGTTTTTTTGGAGCAAGTTCGAATCGGTTCCAAAGTATTATTTATCAATTTCCAACCCCAGTCTTCAGGGTTCAGTTCATTGCCTTGCCATGTCTGAACTTGATAGTATACTCGAAACAAATGTTGACTAGCAGATGCCGATGTTGGAGGAAGACAAGATAGCTGTACTTGCTTTTTGTTTCGTGTATTTTTTACAAATGTTAAATATCTGTACGTATCTATGCAATCAATTTTTTTTGGAGCTCCATAAACCGCAAGAAGAAACCGAATTCCTTTAGTAATTAGTATTTGAGGTGAAGAATTAATTTCTGTAAATACTTTTGCGCAGTCAATCAAATCATTTTTTTCAAATAATTTTAATACTGAATTTTTGCCCCTTCTAAACATTGCTGACGTAGTATCGCATCCTGTTATCGCATGTAAAAATAAAACAAAGTTTTGGCATTTTGGATAAGCTGATAAACTTTTAGAAGAATATATTTCTGTCCGTTGCTGCGCCTTCCGAGGTTTTAAAAAGTAAATAAGTTTATCAGATGGAGTCCTTGCAGTGAGTAGTACTAATAAATCAACATCTTCCACTACAATAGTTGTATTTCTTGCATTAAATTTGTCTATTGCTGTTTCAATTATGAGGACATCGGCGTCATTCGGAGCTTGTTTCACGGCAACATTTTCAGCTGTTAATTTGTTACTCAACATAGAAATAAAACGAGATTTCTTATTAATGTTTGCAAAAAAATGTTGTTGATTAACTGGAACTGTCATAAATTCGTCAAACATTATGTCGGTACCTGAGGATGTTTTTGTAGCACGACGACGTTGTTCTGCAGCTTTTATGTTCTTTGTTGTGTCACTATAGCCATCAAATACTACCGTAACTGTATGACCATAATGTCTACGTAAATACTGAACATATTTTTCAAAAATTACGTTAAAGGTTTCTTCTCGATCCCACACAACGTGATGTAGTAGATATCCTCCATCAATAACGTAAGCAGCGTTTGTACAATCAACCTCAGCATTGACTGATTGAAAGCAATCGTAAAGAGCCGACTTCATTGTTTTACGCATTCCAGCTGCATCGAAGAGTGACAACGGGTAAGGAGCTAAATCATATGCGAAAAATGTTTCAATTTCATCCTCAAAAGTCTTAGTGACACTCATACGTTGAAATAATAATACTGGGTCTATTGGTACATCTTCGTCGTGAACTTTCACAGTGCTACTCACAGCTAAAAGAGGAAGTACTTTATCTGTGCTTTTCAATTTTATATGATTGAAAGTTTGACCAGTCATTTTAGACATCGAGGCAATCCCAACTTCACGAGCTTTATGACAATTAATCTTATCGTTACCAACGACTCCTGAAGCAATAGATAAGATTTTGTTAATTTCGGGAAAAGGATCATGTGATGAAAACCAGTCAAGAAGTATTTTAATATCTTTAGCATCTTTCTTAACTCTCGAATCACTCGCATCTACATGTTGATCTGTCGTGTCCATTCGAACATTAGCAAGAACTTCCAACTCGTCACACACTGTGTTCATTGCATGCATTCCGTAAACCCATTTGCTTATTACACTTTCTTTTGTACTTCGTCCTCGAGAAATACCACCATCTATTTTCATGGATTTCATCATTGATTGTTCGATAATTATATCTGTTGAAGTTCCACAACTGAGTTTATCAGAACGTCGAACAGTGAAAAATCCTTCAGTAAACCTTCGATAAACACTAGGATCAATTACTTCCTCTAATTGAAGCATATCCTGCAAGTATAAGTGCGCAGACTTAGCGTAAGGTAAATGCCCCGATGCATGGAAATAAGGAAGCATTTCTTTAACGCAGTTCAAATGAGCTTGCCAATCTCCCATACGTTCATCTCTTATAAATTCTTTTGCAATGGACACCATCCGAAAATACTGTACCCATAATTGTGCAGTTGGTCCTCGTTTCTGATATTCCATTAACTTTTTATTAAATAAATCAAGTAAAAGTTCAGATATTTCCTTATCATTTTCAATGTCATAATATAAAAGAGTTTTATCGAGGATATTTTCCACTGTAATTATAAGATCTGCATCCATACCATCATCAATAGCTAGTTCTTTTAATATTGTTAATGCTAAAGTGAGCCGAAGTAACGTGTGAGCTCGAACTGCCCTCGCGTAAGCATGGCCATTAAGCATTTTCTCTAAAGACTTAGGAGCATAAATCTCAGAAAGCACTTCTTTTAAACCACTTCCTTGCATAATATAACTTATTGCGCCGAAAAATGACATTAACAAATGAAATTCTCCCAGTCTCACTATAATCTTTGATAATTCCGATCCTTCAGGTGCAGCAGATACAATTTCGCGAGCTTTCGCAAATAGAGGTTGATCAAAAGTAATTATGCAAACTGTATGGTTGTGACGTTTAGCATCTTCTAAAGCACAAAGTAAAGTTGTGTATATCGTATTGTAATTACTTGCAGGCTGTTGAACAAATGGCAGAAATGAAATTTTTGATTTTGAAAAGTCTACAATATTGCTAGTCACGTGTTCAATATAACCATTCCAACCAGGTAAAGGAAAAGCTTTACATTTTCCATAGAACCATATCACATCAACTTTTTTTAGAAAAGATACTTTTGTTTCATTTTCGTATTCAAAATCTCGCACATTTATTTTGCTATATCCTACTACGCCAGTATTTTGATAAACCTGTATAGGTACATGAGCCTTGGCTGCAAAATCTTTAGCTGAAAGGACTTCAGTTACTCGCGGCATAGGCTGTTCTAGTAATACTGAATCTTTGGGAGTTACCATTTGTATAATACCCATGATATGAAGCGTATTATTACCGTCCAAAGTATTTACATTAATATCAGCATTATCTGCAACATATTGAACAAATGTGCCAGTTTCTGGTGATAAAATGTGAGGTGGGCGACTGAAAACTGCTGCTGCTTCATACTTCATTGTTTCACTGTAAGATGCGCATAAACCAAACGATGAGAAAATTTGTATAAGCCGTTTTGAACTAAACCGCCGAAGGAAAAAAACTGAAAGACCCAGCTGTAATTTAGACTTGAAGGATCTAGGCCGAACAGCAGTCATTATGCTTTGACTAATATTTGTGCAAACTACCTTTAAATGATCCAAATCATGACGCTTATTTTTAAGAATGATTTGTCCCAAAAAAAAAAAGATAATGATTCGGGAATATCGTTATTTATATCTTCAAACATTCTACCCGGTGGCGGGTACATAGTATTATCAAACATACAAGATTGAATATCTTCTCGAATAATTTCTGCCGCAGCTTTTAAAGTTTTCCACCGTTTTTCCTTTTCATTCAAGTTTTTGTTATCAGACCAGGCTTGACTTAAAATGTCTTGGTAATTGTCTACAAAACAAATAAATGTTAATTTTCCAGGCTTCTCTGTAATAATAATTCTACTACCATACTTTAATTTCAATCGTATTTTTATAATCCCGTTTTCTAAAGCTACATTTTGGCAAACATTCTTCAGTTCATCTAACGAAAACTGGCAGTCATCGCTACTTTCAATGAAATTGAAAATTTCCTCCATTGCATAGCCTCACTTTGAGGACGGCCAATTTTACCGCCAGTATTAGGTCTCAGGAAGGATTTGTAACAACTGTCATGGTATTTAGCGTCAGCAGCAACTAAATCATACTGAAAATTAATACGCGCAAAGACAGCTTTTGACACATCATCAGAACGATATTTAGCTAATTTTAAAATGGAATCTCTGAATGTAAGTGTAGAAACTTTATGAATTTTTCGGCGATAAATCTTCACTTTCTTCTTTTCTGCTTCTTCATCCGCTTCATCGCCACAAAATAAGCAGTGGTTTTTAAAACAAAAGCTGGATTCACTTATTCGCGCTCTAGTATGAGGTGGACTTACTTTTGAAGTACTGGCCTGTTCTTCCTCACGTTGTCTTTTTGATGCAGAGATTGAAGTTTTCCGGGTGTATGATTTTCTGCAATCCACGTGAATTGTAAAGGACTTTTGGCTTCATAAATAATCAGCAAACTCATCACTTCTCGCGACACTTGCATCGATTAAAGTAGGCATTCCACGACTGACCACAACAGTTTCATCTTCAGTCAAAAGTTTAATACAAATAAAGCAAAATTGTGACATTTTTTTTTAAATATTAATCAGCACTAACTTCAATAGTAGACGCTTGTAATAAATACGTATAGTCACTCGAACTGCTCGTTCAACACTAAAAGAAGCAGGTATACGTGAACGACACCACATGGACAAAAGAATAGGCAGATGTTTTTCAAGGCCAGATGTTATTCAAGTAGAGGGGATTCGGTAAAGGACCGGCGGTCATTTTAGAGTAAATTTTCTTAAAAAAGTATAATGTATACATAAAAGAGACACGAGTAGGCATTTTTGCTTGCTTGAGTACCTAAATATGTATATACGTGGCATATGTGTGCATACTATGTAGAACATGATTCTTACAAGCGCAATATCTGGGAAATAGTGGGTCTTAGAGAAAAAATCATAAAAACCATTTTTATAGAGAATTTTAAGATCTACAACTTTGCTCTGAAGTCCTTTTCCGATAAAACTTGCCGTTTTCGAGAAAAATCCAAAAAACCTAAAATTTTGACCTTTGGCCCCGAATAAGTCCCTAAGCTCACATGGGACTGATGGGAACTTTTGACACTTTATTCCTTGTGGTAAACCTAAGGTCTCTACGAAGATTTGGCTCTGTCGGAATTTTCTTTATTTCAATTGTCTAAAATGACCGGACTATCAAGGAATGTTTCGAGTTTAGATGATGAATAATTCAAATATATAAGACGAGACAAATATTTGAGTATTATTTCAGAGATATTGAAGTAATACTAAGAAATGTGAAACAAATCAGATTAAAAACTGCAGATTGGTATTTTTTTTTGCAAAATATATATATATAATATTTTTTTGCAAAATAAAATATCACGTACTGAATATTATTCTAATTAATATAAAACTAAGCTAGGCTCTATACGATACGATATACATCTAATATTATTGTATTTTTATTGGAAACAAATTTTAATTTATTTTTAAATAATTATTATTGAGGAATATATGTATATAAAAATTATATTAAACCAATAAAGTTTTAATAAATCATTTAAACTCGTAAATTTAAACTGACAAACAAATATAACATAGATCAAGAGGGAGTATTCTAAAATGCATTCTAAATTTTAGTCACATCGGCCCTTCCAAAGATATGCTAATGAGATCCGTAGCCCTAGCCTTTAGGAAACCAACCGAAACTTTGCTTAACAAAAATACTCCAAAAAAATATAAATTAAACTTTATTTCTGCAAACGTCCAAGTTAAAAGTTTCCAGAAACAATCTACATAGTAGTAAAAATGGAAACAACAAATCTGTTCCAATAACAAAAGGATCTGCTTTGATTGCTTAACCTTCGGTTGGCTAAGTTTTCGTTTTTCAATAAAAAGTACGTTCTTACTTTCTTACTATACGTACTTTATATTTAGGATATAAAAAAAATTAAGAAGGTGTTAATATTTAATAAAAAGGTAGAAATATTTTTTTTTAATAAAAATTCATAACTGGTTTCTAGTTTTACTCTCACTACTACATAATAGGTGTGAATTTAAAAGGCATTTCATTCATAACAGGAATAATTATATAATACTAAGAATGAAAGCCTTGGGCCTTTCTTTAAAAAATGATATTTACAATATAAATATATAGATACATTTCGTTAACTAAGTTAACATTGTCAGTATAACTGATTTTCTAAATACAAACAAAGACTAGAAGTCAAGGATAGGCATACAAAACTAGTCAGATAAGACTGGCCCGACAAGACTAGACAGCTAAGACTTGAACAAAGACACAACACTAGTCAGGCAGATTAAATGGACAAGACTAGATAGACAACGCTAGACAGACAAGACTCGAGAGATTAGACAGATAAGGCTAGACAGGCAAGACTAGACAGACAAGACTACACAGACAAAACTAGACAGACAACACTAGACAGACAAGACTAGACGGACAAGACTAGACAGACAAGACTAGACTAAACACACAAGACTAGACACATAAGACTCCACATACAAGACTACACAAACAATGCTAGACAGACAAAACTATGGGCATGACTAGACAGATAAGTCTAGACCGATAAGCAACTTCATCCGATGGTCGGTTATTTTTTGTCTGCACAGTTATTTGATTCTTGTGGTTATGATAACAAAAACTAAGTATTACTTGTTTATTTAGTTTATTCTATACCATTTTGTATTCTTTAAAATATGATGAAAGAAAGATGAAGGCTAGTTTTACTTAAAAATAGGATTAGTGAGTTTTTCTCTCATTCTAGATATTGTTCCTGCATGCGTTTTATTGTCTTTCCGCGCTTCCTTATAAGAACCATTCGCAGAAATATGAAAAAATCCATTTTAATAACTACGCGTCGGTATGTTCCAACAGAAAAAACGCATCAGTCTATTCTCGCACTATGCCAAAGATTCTCATTTGCCGCAAGAAAATAAGGTCTCTTATCCGCAGCTGCAGCATGTTACGATTTGCATCTATTCATATTAAGAGCAAAAATTGGGATGAGGAGAAAAGAGTCTCTATAATCGAAAAGTTTTTCGATTAAAAATCAAGTTTGAATGTCATCGTAGTCGAATGGAGCTATCTAATTAGTCTAATACCAGTATTATATATAGATAGGATGTTTAAAAAATTGATTGATATTCTGGTTTTTACTTAAAATAAATTACTAATATTTTTGAACTCTTGATATTCATTTTAATATTATAAATTATATGTTGCAGATAATTAATTATTAATTTAATCATTAATAAGAAGGGAAATCAGGGAACAGAACAAAAATATAAAGAAATATATTTTCATGCTTTTTTAAATTAAAGATATTTCTTGAAATTATACATAAATTAAACGTAGTTGTTCGTTTTAACTATCATTTATCTTATTTACAAATATTGATTTGTTTTTCGATTATGGGAATAAAATAACACTGGCTTTTGCTATATTTTATTTGTTAGTGTTTAGTTGATGGTAGTATTCTAATTGAAGTAGATTTTTTTGTTGGGGAACAAATGCACCGGTGAACAAATTACTCAGCAACAAATGTACCGGGGAACATATTGTTGGAACATACAAATGACCGGGAACAAATATCCGGTTACCTGTACCTACTGACAGATCTGTTTAAGGAGATATTAACCATTGCTTCTATAAAATGGCCTATACCAACAATTTTTGATAAATTACTTATCCACTTGTTTTAGTTTACCCATGATTTGTAATTTGAGGAGAACCGAAAAAGTTTATTTAATTTTACCAAAAAGTGATATCCATATAAATTGTGTATTTATTATAAACCATATGAGATTTCTTCTTCGAAAGATGGTCCGTTTGGATGTTTTTTAAACGGTCCCATATTTTGCTGGAGCTTTTAAGTTCTATTGATCCCCCATTAGTTATTTATCATCCGCGTTTCGATCACTCGAAAACAATGGAGAATTATTTAATTTTACACATTATTGCACACAAGAACATTATCTACAAGTGCAGTACAGCAAAAAAATTATTTTTTTAAATAACTTTTAGTTTAACAAATTTAATAATGAAAACACACAATAAATCCCTTTACTGCATTTTGATGCATATGTGCAACAGTAAATACATTTTGCATTAAAAATCTATTGAACATTCAAAATAATGAAAGACGCTATGGTGCGTACAAGCAACACAATCGTCTACATTATTTCAAGTGGTAAGTGGTAAGTAATGGACATAATATTTTACGTACTATTCAGTGGCATTCATCAGCTAAAATGGTTGTGCCTAAATAGACGGTCTCGCTCCCATTGATTAGCAGCAAAACTATTTAATTTATTAATATTGTGACTGCAAAAAATTATTATCAGGTAACGTATATATTTATTTGTTTTGTTTCAATTTTTTTCTCTTTATCAAAGTGGTAGTAAATATGCAAAACTGTTTTTTATTTGTGGTGCCTATATGCACCAATTTACATATGGACTATAATAAACCAATTGGCTCATCAAACAAAATGACATATGCAATATCGTATAGGCAAATAATTATTTTTAGGAACACACATAAAATGTCTTTATGGAGGCAGTATGAAAAACGTAGGCCCCTTACACAAAAAGAATTAGACGACGCAATTGCGACTTTAACCGAAAGTGAGGATGATCTTCAGATATTTTCAAATGAAGAAGATGCCCTTCTTGAAAATGACTGATTTTTCTTTCGAAATTGAAAATATTTCGGATGATAATGGAAATGAATTACACTCCAATTGTTTCCAATTGTCAACTATTTATTGGAGCGATCTCAAACTGTGCCACATGAACGTGACTTATCAGTTGATGAGCAAATTTGTTCAACTAAGGTAAGAAGTTATTTGAAGAAACCTGCAATAACCAATATGGGGTTACAAGTTTCTTGTATTATCAGGAGTTTCGGGATATATAATACATATAATTTCAAAGTTTATACTAGTCAAGAGAATACCGATGAAAATAGGCCAGATGCCAACCAAATCTTGGAGCTAGTGTAAATGTTGTCACAAGGATGCTTCAGAAATTACCTGAAAAAATTAACCATCGAGTTTACTTTGACAATTCCTACACTACATTTCCTCATATGGTATATGTTGCTCAAAAAGGTATTCAAGCCTTAGGCACTGTTCGCAGAAACAGACTACGGAAGAGCAAGTATGTAAGGGTACATAACTACAGTTGACAGTATTGATATAACATTTGTCGTCTGGAAAGACAACAAAGTCGTAACACCTCTGTCAAACTTTTGTGGAGTGTTACGAGTATAACAGGTCCAACGATATCATATACAGCAAGGTGTACGCAGGACCAGTTATCACATTGGCCAATTTGGCATAGCAGACGTCTACGATGTAAACTTCCAAAATGTACAGGCTATACCTACGCACGTTATGTGCGAGAAATGTGTTTGTTTTAATGCAGGTAAAAATTGTTTTAAGCAATTTCACCAAAAAATATAACAAAACTAAAATACGTATTGTTACATTCTTCGGATAATGTATACCTTGTAGCATATATGCAATATTTTGTATTTTGAGGGTAACTGAACATAGACACTATATGCAAAATGATGCATAAGTGCATCCTTGTAAAATTTACGATTAAATCAACAAAATTAAAACAATAGATTTTTTACTCTTTTTTTCGAATTCTGTGCATAAATTTACATAATATACATTTTTTTCGGGATAAATAAAAAAAATGCGCAGTACAGGGATAAGGAATCTTAAACAATTTATTTTAAGAATATTCGTCTTCAACGAAATTTATTGAATTATCATTTATATCTATATCACACTCAGATTTATGCTCATTATAGTTACTATATGAAAGTTGAGATCAAGACGCGAATCAACATCATTATCATCTACGTAAGGATGATGACGTGAGGCCCGCGACTTCACTTTCAGCGGCCCGCGCTGAAAGACGTGCCCCTAAATATATAAATTACCCTCAAATACCAATGTTGAGTCGAGGTGGTTTGTTTGTCTTTGGACAAATGTTCACGTGATTAAATCTAAGGCGGTTAATTCAGGATTGCCAATAGATTCGATCGGCACTGGAATTTAAATGGTTGGGCGAAATAAAACTTGTACGCCTCGATAGACATGTACTTAATATTTAATTCAATTTTAAGCACTTGTGACGACGTGCACTGTCGGAGTTTGGAATCTTCTTGGTACGTTTGTGCCAAGAGGGTTACAATTGAACTGAGTGTGATTAAATATTGTTAAAAACCGGAAAACTCAATCCCACCTCCCATTTGCCTGCCCCCAGTGAACCAAGAAGAATTCTAACCCGAATTGCACGTGGTAATTTCTATGGCTAATCTTACAACTAGCCAAAATTTAAAATACTTATACTACGAACCCTTAATTTGAATATTGCATTGTATTTTCAATTGTTTACGACCATCAAGCATCCAAAAACCATTAGCTATCGTAGATATCCGCCGAAGGGTATTTACAAAGGATTAGTGATTATAAATGATCTTTCAGATGCGTAGCGGCCATAAGCAGCTCTAAACGCATTCAACAAATATCCACTATCCCACCGACCAGATGTTGGGAATGTACTGGTCGATTTAAGATAATCTTAATGTAATTATTATTTACCTACTTTTAGAAACACACGAGAACAAGGAAAAATATTTTTAAGACCAAATAAAAATAAAATTGTTGGGTCTTAACAACCAAATATGTACAATTCTTGCAATAACGATAAAATAAAAATAACATAACGTGTGACGCCGCTGGCGACGGATAGAAGATCGCAGCGAAGTTACTGAAAATCGCTCCAAGTTACACCCTAGAATATTGCCATGTGAAGCCACGCGCACGCATATAAGAAGGTTGAGTCAAGCGGGCCTGACAGAGTTAGTTAATAATTGTTCTAGTATGCGGTACACACCAATTCTAAAGCCTTTTAAAGTGAAATATTTGATAAAATATACCTTAGCAGAAAAGTAAAATAACGATGGAGCAAGAGTTTATAATGACCGTTGGACTATTCTAGACTATTTTAGACTATTCAGACTAATCAGACTATTATATCATGAAAACAATAATAAACTTCAGTGCATTGTCTCTATGCAAGTACAATTGGTTCTCAAAGAATATAATATGGAACGACATTACACTACATTACACGATAAAATGTTTCAGTAATATACAGTCAAGAGTCAAGAAAGGCTATGATTAGGTACGGATTATAAGAAAAAACTAAGAACAAAATTTTTAGGAAAATGTGATACTGATGCCCTATTGCGGCAGAAAATGCCCTATTGCCTCTTCTTACGAAGTAGCACTGGAAATTGTCAAAGCGAAGAAACCTTTTAGTGATGAAGTGCTTCTTAGAAATTGGGAAATCAAAATGTCAGTAATTGAATGGAACAAAAATTGTCGAAAAAATTGATACAGTCCCATTGTCACATCAAACAATTGCAAGACATATGTATCCAAAAAACTACATGAGACGGTTGAAAAATGTACATCTTTTCGCTATGCCTGAATGAAAGCATTCATCAGATTAATTTGTTTCAAACTAAATTTCCACAATTTGGAATCGTTGTTCTGTCGTTAAACGATTCATAATGAATTGCCAAACGTTACTGAACAGAAATTTCAACACAGTTTGACATTCTCAACTGTCAAACCATAGACAACAACCATCGAAACTTCTCATGCAGCTAAAAAATACCTATTAGAACAAGGATACGGATATTTTTGAAGCTGATATAAGATGGTGTCGGACTACGGGGGATTCGACAAATTGATGGACATGATTGAAACCGAAATTGGATTTGTATGACTCTTGAAACAAAATAACATCAACTGTCCTTGTATTCACTGTATGGTTCACCAAGAGGACTTATTTCGAAAATCCTTACGTTAAATGAATGTCATGAAAGTGGTTGTTAAAATAACTAATATTATTTGAGCAGGATAGTCCTGTGCTTTGACTCACATAAAGTGCCTTGATATTTTAGCCGAAGTAGATGCTACTTATGGCGACTTCACATATTCGTTAGTTCAGCGTCGGAAACTGTTTGCAAAGATTCTTTGCTCTTCGCAAGGAAATTCCTATTTTCCTTAAAGATGTAGTAGAACACTACGGAACTGGAAAATCAAGTTGTATATGTACAATTTTTAGCAGAATTTTTTAGCATCCTTAACAGATCTGACATCACAACTTAATGAATTGAATTTGGAGCTACAAGAAAAACAGCACAATTTTACCAACTTATTTCGACGAAGAAAATTAAGCTTTTTAAATCTTCATTAGAACAAAATAATTATTCATTGTCTCCAATATGTAAAGAGAATTTGGAAGAAATGAAGGATTTTAAGGAAGTTTCAAATTTACCTCACATAAATACATGAACACGATTGTAGAAGAATTCGAGAATCGATTTAGTGACTTTAAAATAATCGAAAGAGATATTTCAGTTTTTACTCAGCTTCTTACAATTTCTGTTGATAATGTAAGCAATTTGCACTCACATCCTTTCTGCCATGGAAGAGCTGAGACTGAATTGGACTTTTTCAAGTTGATGCCAGAAGAAAGATACCCCAACTTGCGAAACTTAAGGCTTACACTGGGCTCAATGCTAGGTAGCACGTATTTTTGCGAAATCAGCTTTTCCAACATGAAATTTATAAAGTAGAAATATTGATGTTCTCTCTCTGATAAGTCACTTACTCAGTTGCATCGTATAACAGCAACGAATATTAAAGGTAATATTGACGCATTAGTTAATGAAAATCAACATCTTCAAAATTCCCATTTTTTTTTAATTTGATATATTTCTAGTAAAGTGCAATAATAATACAAACGCGTTTTTCCTTGTAAAACATTCCTATTAAAACTCACAGATAAACTTGCATACGAAATATTTTATAATGCGGTCCTCCAAACAATTTTTTTAACTGACCCTAAGCGTCATTAAAAACACACGAAGTGATATTTGTAGCAATATCGAGGACTGCTTTGCCGGAATGCGTAGTTTTTGGAGCCAGCGCCCACACTGTCGAGTTGAAGCTTTCATTGCTGTTTTGTGTGAAACCCTCGATGCAGCGAGTGAGAAGATCATCCGTAGTGAGTTGTTGATAAAACACACGAAATGAACACTGGCTGAATAGCTTCATAAACTTCATCGTATGGCTCATTATGCTTATCATGCGGTAGTCTCCGAAGTAGTTTTCGCAGCAAGACTACCGCAAATTACTCCGCATATTTTTGGAGCAAGTTGTTCTGCTTTAATTATTAGACTTTCTTTTATTTGATCCCAGCCTTGATTTTGTAAATCTGCAGTGGCGATTGAAAACTCTTTTGAGTTCATTATCTTTTCAGGATCGTATTTCCTACGTTTTATTCTGTTAATGCGGATTTTCCTTTTGGAATGATCCTTAGTTTTATTTTCGAAAGATAGTGATCAGAATTTAAGTTAGCATCCCTGAGTTCTTCAACATTTTTTATTTATTTATTAAACTTCCTTTTAACTGCTACATGATCTAATTGAAAATCCTAAGAGCGGGTTGGGTGAGATCCATGTTTTCTGTTTCCTTGGTAATTTCTTGAACTCTGTGGATTGTGGATTTGATCATGTCATGTGCATGGCAAAGTTCTATTAGTCTAACACCATTTTGGTTAGTCCCATTATGTGCTGGGTACTTTCCGACAATGTTTTTGTACTTCTTTTCTTTCCTTGCTTGGGCATTAAAGTAATATGACATTAAATTTTTCCGGAACTTTTATAACATCATTTAATTGGTCCCAAAAGATTTCAACCTTTTCTTTGTTGTCGAAACCGCTTTATATTGTGAATCCAAAGTATCCGAAGATTTTGCCCTTTGCCACCAGCACCATGAATTTTCTCCAATCGGACAATCGTCGTGTTTCGGATGGTAATTCGTAGATATTTTGTGAAGCAATGTGGCCCGTAGAGCTTTCTTCATTTGTTCAACTGATTCACAATTTCTGACGCCTGACTGACGCTAACGGACGCTACACACCTATTCTTGGAATGTATAGTACATATGTGACCCCTATAGACACTCTTAAGTACTCTAGACTTTTCGGAGGGCAGGTCTCTCCCCATCAACTACCGCTATACCTGCTCCCGTACTCGAAAATTACAGCGCGCCCCGGGATCACAAAAGGCGCTCGGCGCATACCTGAGGCGTTGCGTCAGAATGGAAAATTTGGGCTTTTAGACATTTTTTCCGCATTCCATCTTTTGGAATGTTATTTTTAGAACCCTAAAGCAACTTTTAAGCGAATCTAATGCGAGTATCTAATGCGACCATATCCACAAGGAATATTGAATCAAGAGAGAGAACATTTTATAATAGATATAATAGAGTGTGCATTTGGAATTTTATGCAATAAATGGCAAATTTTCTTAAAACCTATTGAAACTGATGTGAAACATGCACGCCTGATCATAAAAACCGCTTGCTTATTGCATAATATTGTAATTGATATAGATGTTTACGATTGCGATGGTGAGTTAACAACTCAAACTCGGCACCAAAGACGACCAACTGGAAGAAACAGTAATTCATCAGATCGAGCTAAACAAATTAGGAGTTCATTCACGAAATATTTTTGGGAGAACAATCGTTTAATATATACGTAGCCATCTTTGTAATATTTTTGTAGCCCATCTTTTGTAGCCTATCATAATAATCCTATATAAAAATAAAAGTTTAAAGTTTAAAATACCTATAAATATGAGAATATTTCATTTACTCACCCTCCATATCAGGAAACAATTCAGCAATTTCCTTCCATAACTTATTAAGAACATTTCTGTTCATATGATGCACTAATAAACAGCACTAATAAACTCTTCTGTATGCAAAGACATGTTGAAAATATGCTATCGTTTCTAGCGATAAGTTCGTACTGGTTGAACTTACTGGCGGCGCGAGCGAATCGCGCGTTCCGCCGCTAGTTCGACATGAACACACACATAAACATCTCACTGGTTTGATATTGCCGCCAGCGCGCCGCGCGCGCCAGTCGTTAGCTTGCCCGCTACTTAGACCGCACGTGCGTTTCCTACGTGAACACGTGTATATTACGCCATATGTTTGATATTTCGGTGGTCGTAAAACCAGTATATATTATATATATATTATATATTATATATTATATATTATATATTATATATTATATATTATATATTATATATTATATATTATATATTATATATTATATATTATATATTATATATTATATATTATATATTATATATTATATATTATATATTATATATTATATATTATATATTATATATTATATATTATATATTATATATTATATATTATATATTATATATTATATATTATATATTATATATTATATATTATATATTATATATTATATATTATATATTATATATTATATATTATATATTATATATTATATATTATATATTATATATTATATATTATATATTATATATTATATATTATATATTATATATTATATATTATATATTATATATTATATATTATATATATATATATGAATGTTGAAAATTGAAGTAATTAATCATTATAAATTACAAATTTAAACCACTGATCTTTATACCCCTAAACTAAGACTAACTCTAGCAACTACAACATCTTCTGTCATCTTCTAGTTATGCAAAAGTGACAGAAGATGTTGTAGTTGCTAGAGTTAGTCTTAGTTTTGGAGTATAAAGATTAGTTGTTTAAATTTGAAATCTATAATGATTAATTACGTCTATTTTCAACATTCATATATATATATATATATATATATATATATATATATATATATATATATATATATAAATAATATATACAGGTTTCACGACCCCCCCCTGTTGGTTTCAATAAATCCTTAAATTCCTCATGTTTCTGCCGTCTGTTCTCTCTTGTATTGTATCTGGTGGTGTCGTAACTATTGTAACTCGAGCTTGCTGTCGTAACTCGACCTTTAATCTGGTTGGTCTTTCCACTATTAATGAATACCACTATATTCGTTGTATCTGTTGTTCTTGAACACTCTTTGAATTGATTTCAGAAGAAGGATCCAGCAGTATACATATTTCTTTCAAGGAAAAAATTAAGAAACCCATATTTAATCCTCAAATTATTTCAAGTGAAACATGAATATTATTCCCGAAAGGGATTGTCTTGGTTATAATTGGTTATTCGTTGATCCGCATAGATATAATCCCATTCTGGTAATGGTTTGTCTAATCTTTAGTCTAAATCCGTATTTCTGCAACAAGTAATTGTTACAAATGTATACAAAGTATTAATTTATAAATACGCTTTTTAACATGAAATAATTATAAGAAACTAAATTATATCTGGGGATTATATTATTCAAAGCACACATATCGCAAATTTTAGATTTTGGAAATTGTTTTCTTTGCATAAGTAGGTATGTGCATCTCAAGATTATAGAAAGGTATTGAAGATATATAAACTCTGATTTAAATAGTATCCATTTTATTCCAAATGGAAATCCATTAGTTTTCACTCGGGCCGCGTAGACTCTCGAATTGAATGTAGGCTTAAGAACTTTTCAATCTAGCTTTGTATTTTCAAAATGTCACCAAAAATAAAACATATAGTAGACTATTGACCTCAAGGAATCTTTACTATAAATTATTATAATCTGAAAGTTTTCCTATTTGGGAAAACGACACTTGCCAAATATAGTTAGGTAGTTAATTCATTTTTCCCAGCCATTAAATTGATACATGATGTTTATTGTGAGAAATTCTTGTTTATATTTTGAGTCGCATTTGAGATTACTGTCCTTTATGTACGGCGACGTCCCGTACGAGCGACAACTATTTGCGCATTAAATCACTAGGAATGGAACGTAACGCCGTAGATCAATGTGTTTACGATGGTAGTTTAAAAATTCATTGCTGCGTCTTTCTGATGCACCTCCTTGTATTTACACAGACACAAATCGTAAAGCTGTTATAAAAGTCGTTACTTCAAGAGCCATTAAACTATTCTACTTTATCTTTATGTAGTTATCGGCTGGAATTGCTTTCCATTTGAGAAATCTTTGATATTGATCAAAGTTTATTGATAATTTAATTTTTTTTTATTTCTATTTATTTATTTCCCAAAATATACAATGTATATATCCTATAGAGATGAGAACTTAAATACATAGGTCGGAAAAAAATAACACAAAAAGACTAAAGGAAATAAATATACAAAAAGAGAAATTTATTTAAAAAGAAAAACTATATAATTATAATTTATATACTTATTATTATTTTATTATTATACATGGCTGGTCCTTTAGGAACACACGAAGCTTTATTTATGATTTCGCTTGCGAAGGATCCAGGATGCTTTTATCCGTTCACTAACGATCCTCTTCCTTTTTTCCGTCCACTTGATACGCGATCTTTTTGGTACTTCATTCTCTGGAACAACTTCCCACTTGTCAATTTTTCCTCGGTATATGTGTCGGTTCGAAATTTCTTTAGGTTGGATTTCGGCATTTTTTCATGTCTGCCCCTACTTGTTGTGTCCAAGGGAAAGTCTTTAGTTTGTCTACTCTTTCGAGAATTTGGTGGGTTAACCTGGTGGCAGGAAGTCTCTTAACATGTCCATAAAATTTTAACCTTCTTTTTCTGAGGTCTGCCGCAATATTAGATAATTTTTCTGTGGATTTCCGTGATATTTCCGCCTACAGTCACGGAAATTCACAGAAAAATTATCTAATATTGCGGCAGACCATCTTCCGAATGTCTTGGTCCTAAGATTTTCCTTGTGATTTTTCGCTCTTCTTTTAGGATATTTTCGAGCTCGCCTTTTTTATTAAGCGTGAGAATTTCTCTTGCATATAGCGCTTCAGGCTTGATTACAGTATTGTAATGTTTAATCTTAACATACAGCGACATACATTTTTCCTCCTCCAATTTCTATTATTCTCCCATATGTTCTTCTGAGTTTTTAGACGCGGGTTTCTTGAGCTATTTGTTTTCTGGAAGGAGAGTTGCAGTCCGTTTAGCCATTCCTGGAGAATTTCAATTGGCTTTATTGCTATGAGTTCATCGCTGGACAGAAGGGCCAGGTCATCTGCGAAGGCTAAGCATGGAATTTCAAGCTTGTTTTTCTGTGTCCCAATGTTTATTGGGTTCCAGCTATTTTGTGCTTTCATTTTTTTTCCATTCCTTCATCACCTTATCTAGGACAAGGTTAAAAAGGATGCGTGACAGTCCATCTCCTTGCCGGACCCCACTTTCTATCAGGAATTCTTCTGAGATTTCTCCCATGAATTTTACTCTTGATTTCATATCATTGAGGTTCTGTATGGTCAATTTTAGTGTTTTGGTGTCTAGTTCTTGTTCTTTCAGGATGCTGAACAGGGATTGTCTATCAATTGAATCATAAGCCTTCTTAAAATCTTCGAAGGTACAGATGATTGGGAGGTTTCTGAGGGACCTGAATTTTAGAACGGTTTTTAGGTTGAAAATATTTTCAGTGCACGATCTGTGAGGACGGAATTCAGCTCGATATTCGCCAATCTTATGCTCGAATTGTACTTGTACTCTTTTAAACAGGCATGTAGAGAAAATTTTGTAGCCGACTTCAAGGAAGAGATTCCCCTGTAGTTATTTACATATGTTTGTCTCCTTTTTTATGGAGTGGGTGAATCCGAGCCATTTCCAGTCTTTGGGGAGTTTTTCGTTTTTCCAGATTTCCTGTATAATTTATATTCCTTGAGTGAATTTGGACCTAGGTAAATACGTCGATAATTTTATCTTTCAGGGTTGGAATTGTGGCTGGCTTGTCCCTGTATACTAGAAACTCGTATCCCCATAAGAAATAGTCTAGTTTGGTCAAATCGCATAATCTTGGCGGCGAATGGACCGCTCCAAAACGTGAGATTAATTGCTCACCAAACTCGTCTTTTAATAGCTTCATCGTACCGCGTGCCGTGCGGTATGTGGCATCGTCTTGCTGAAACCACATGTCAACCAAGTTCAATTCTTCCATTTTGGGAAAAAAATCTGTAATCATCGCACAGTATCTTGCTCCATTGACTGTTATGACTCCATTGACATATTTATATATTTATATATAATTTAAAAAAATATATTTTTTAAATTTACTGAAATTATAAGAATGTTTGTTATTATAAGTTATGTTATTATAAGTATATCAGTCGGACTTTAACTTAATGAAATAGAAATGATTGCTGGATTCCATAAAAACATTCTCGAAACGAAATATCCAAAAAAATATTGCATTTGATAGATGTTATGAATAAAATCCTAATTTATTGTAATTGGCGGTCCAACAACAGCGTTGTTGAAGGGACCATTTCAATATTTCTGTTCGGCAAACTTGAGGTGTTTAATATCAAAACCGGCCCAACCCATGGATTTAAAAAAAATCTTGTTTAATTTAATAGATCTTTATTGATACTATAATCTACAATGCAGTTTTGAATCAATCTGGTGGCTCAATCCATCCGGTCAAAAATGAGTGTCACAAACAGTTGTTTTTTCAATGCCGTTCAATCCATGCTTCCACAAAACAAAAAACTATTTACGAACTTCTTACTTTCGCTGGGGCTGCTGGCGTTCATGTTGCTCCAGCAAAGATTACTGACGGTAACAATTTGCTCATTAAGCATTTGGGGGATGAGAGTATGTGACTTTTGTGATTGGTGGAAGCATGGATTTAGCCGGATGAATTCAAAATCGCTGTGTAGCGTTAAGGCCGATTCTCATATACGCGACACTAGCTACGCGACATACCCTGTCAAATAATGATTACATTGTTTTAAATAGGCACGTCGCTCAGCTGTCGCGTAGCCATAGCGAGGACGTGCCCATTTAAAACAATGTAAACATTATTTGACAGGGAATGACGCTTAGCTAATGTCGCGTATATGAGAATCGGACTTTATAGTAACGACAAATACCTATCGCTTTTAAACATTCATGGATTGAGTCGGTTTTGTTATTAAATGCCTCAAGTCGGCTCAAAAGAAATTTTTAAATGACGTTTCTTCAACGACTATGTTTGTGAGGTGGCAATTACATAGGGTGAAACGTGCTTAGGGCAATGGAAAAGGTAATCGATAATTACCTTAGGACAATAGTGCTGGTAGGTGCACCACTACACAACTGTCAGCATGCATACAGAGCAGGGAAATCCACAGCCCTGTATCAGATGACAAATGAAATAGAAGCAGCACTAGAGACAAAGGAAGTAGCGATATGTGCCTTCTTGGATAGAGGGAGCCTTTGACAACACCTCACACGAGGCTGTCAAAGCGGCGCTCGAAAGAGGGGATATTGACAGCACAATTTAGAGTGGATGGGAGAAATGCTGAGAACCAGAACGACGGAGACACAAGTGGGAAAGGACACCATTAAGATCTCCACAACTCGAAGGTGCCCACAAGGAGGTGTGCTATGACCACTGATGTGGAGCCTAGTGGTTGATTAATTTACTGGCTAGACTGAACGACATAGGCATAAAATGTTAAGGTTACGCCGATGTCGTAGTCATAATAGCCAGAGGGAACAGTTTTAGGGAACACTCTTTGAAATCTGTGAGGCCTCTACAGAGAGACCTCAAAGCAACTAGTCGATGGTGTCAAACAGTGGGACTGAGCCTCAACCCGACTAAAACCACGGTAATACCATTTACTAGAAAGAGAAAACTAAACTTCCAACAGCCCATGCTGTTAGATTGGCGCGCAGTAGAATACAAACAGGAGATAAGGTATGTGGGTATCACACTAGATAGCAAACTCCTATGGAATAGACACGCTGAAGCAACGGTAGGTAAAGCTAAACGCTCTCTAACTGTGTGCAGAAATCTGTCAGGAGAAACGTGAGGTTAAAACCCCATAATCCTGCCATGGATGTACACCATAATAGTGAGACCTGGGATCACTTATGGGGCGGTTGCGTGGGGACGTAGAACTAAGTTAAGTTGGCCTCTATGAGGAAACAGCTTGAGAAAATTCAAAGACTAGCGTGTATCTGCATCACGGGGCGATGGGCTCGTGACCGACAGCAGCAATGGAGCTGCCGCTGGATCTGACTCCGCCGCACCTTGTCGTGGAGAGGACCGCCAGATCGGCGATTATAAGGTTCAGCAAGGAAGGAATAGGCAGAAGAGCCTCGCTGCCAAGATCCCCTGGCTGGAAGCACCAAAAGACGAAATGCTATTCAAATACCATTTCTAGAAAAACTACACAGCAATGTGTAGTAGTAAAGCCGATTTCGAAGGAGCGACGAATCCTCAGCATCCCACGTAGAGCAACATGCTATCAATGTGGTATGGTATAGAGATGGTTTGAGACAAAGGAAGCTACTGGTGCAGGAGTGTTTACACATTGTACTAAATACTTCGAATCCATAGGAACATTCCTAAGTATCTTCCATGCAGAGGTACACGCAATCGAAAGATGTGCACAATTTAACCTCGACAGGAATTATCGCCAAAAACGAATTGCTATCATGTCAGACAGCCAAGCAGCCATCAAGGCCATTAGCTCATATACCATCAGATCCAAACTGGAATGGGACTGTGTGGGAAGGCTAAACAAGCTTGGCAAGCCGTTCACCTAGCAAACAAGGGATCCAGTAACCCCTTTATAATAAAACTAAAAAGCAACAAGCTTAGAGTTTTGACAGAACTCCTGACGGAACACTGCAGACTAAGAAAACACCTCAATGCCCTAGGCCTAGAGGAAGATGACAAATGCAGATTCTGTGGTTCAGCAGAGGAAACCCCCATACATTTTCTCAAAGACTGCGGAGCACTGCTCCGCAAAAGACAGATGTACCTCGGGGCCCACTGCTTGAACGCAGAGGAGGCGCTCTAAATGGGTATCAACGATAACAACGCTTAGAATAAGAGAGTGGGGTACAATAGATCTATAAAGGTTGCTGTACAAGTCGTCACCACCATATCTACAATCTACAATCTACATGGGGTTGAATAAATTGGAATTGTATTTATAAAATGTAAAAATGCAATATCTTTTTTATTTGTCGTTTTGAGAATGTATTTACAGAATCCAGCAGTCATTTCTTTTTCATTTAGTAGCAGTCTAATTGTTGTACTTCTACTTGTCATTTTTCCAAATACCGATTCACTATTAATATATTCAAGCAAATATTTTCGAATAATTGCGCGAAATCAATGCACCAAAACCCAGAAAAAAGTTTCTTGAATTGAAAATAATAGGTGTTCTATCTATAACAATCTTGCAAACAGTAATTTCTTTCTGCACATACTCGTCTTCAATAAAATAAGGACTAATAATCAGATGCAATTTATCAAATGGTAACTTGGGTTCTTGTTTGGTTTCGCTATAATGATATCTGGGCGTTCAAGTTCAAGGAACCAAAGAGATTATTTGCTTCACATCATATACACATTTTGCTGCTTTTTCTTATGAAGGTAGGTAACTTTTCAAGATCTGGTATGTCAAAATTTACACAAAAAGTCGTTCATACATTAATTGTTTTTTAATGACTAATTAATACCGTTTCCTGTATAATACCAGTTTTATTAGCTTCGCAATTTAGTTTTTTATGAGTACACGAAGTTTTATAACTGCATTGAAGTCTTATCCTTAGGATATAGACAAAAATTTGAAGTACTCGAATCATTACAGAAAATGTTCACAGAAAGTCGTTTAAATGTTGATTGCTTGTCACAAACTATTTTTTAAATCTACATAGACAATTTAGTTGTCTATGTGTACATAAAGTTTTATAGCTGAACCTAGTCTGATTCTTAATATATTGATAACAAGCTATAGCCAGCTTCGCTTGCTTGCCTTTTTACAAAAGTCAAATTAATTCAAGTCAACTAAGTTTACGAAATATTGATAATCTTCAGTGAGAATCGTGATTGAGTAATCGTGAGAATATGAAAACTTGTATTTAAATTTAATTTTCGTAAGAATTTGATAAGTAATAATTTTAAAGTAATTTTAAACTTAAAAGTTAAAGTTTTAAGAATTGAATCAAGCTGGAACAAAATAAACATTTGCATAACTTATATTCTCTTTTCGAAAAAATGTGTTGATGAATTCACCTTCGATACAACATTTACTATTGTACAAGTTTACATTGTACTATTAGAGTAGTATTTATCTTATTGTTGTTGATTGATCAATTAAAAATATATATTTTATATATTATATATAATATTATATTTTTGTATACAACGACTTCTTAATTATATCTTTGTTGATTTATACACATATGATTTACAATTTAAATAAACTCTAGGGACACGGATAGCAGATAGATTTTTAGTGAGTGGATTTTCTCGGCCGAGTTTTTATTATATTCCAGGGTATATATCACCCAAGAGAAAATATTTAATCGTAAATCGAAGCCTAAGGCAAGAATAATAAATTTTATTACCTACAACACATCAATCTTAACGATTTAAAAGGAATTTCAAAGTAAAAAATTAATAGTTTATAGTCTCTTAGAACGTTGAGAATCTGAAAGCCGTTCCGGTGCATTCTTAAAAAAATGTAAATAAAACGCTACAAATTAAATACTTATTTGTAAATCACACAAAAGTTGTAAATATGCATGTTGTGTTCACAATTTCAAGCAAAAATAGTATTTCGTATTTTAAGTACTTCTTAAATTTTTAGGCCAAAAAATGAGAATCCGAAATAATTTGATTTTTTTAGTATTAACCCTTTGCACTCGTATATCGCACCTTATGCGACAATATACATTTTACCGTTGCACTCGTATGTCGCACCGTATACGACAATATACATTTTACCGTTTCACTCGTATGTCGCACTGTACGCGACTTTATAACCAACTGTGTATGTGCATCTTTTTTATAATTTGTACAATTTAGACAGTAGTGGTGTTCAGTTTGTGTATTTTTTACCGGTAGCGGTGTTATATTTAAAAATTTTGCTACATTCAAAATGCCTAAAAGACATTTCAAAGGCATTATAAACAGTGATGACGAGTTTTATATGAACTCAAATGGCGACGAAAAATGAGGTTGTGCTGGAAATAGTGACAGTGGCCATGAAGAGGGACACGAAGAAGAAAGCAGCAGTGAAAGCGAAGAGGTAATTAAAACGATTGTAATTTTGGTGGTGACGACTTGTACTGCGACCTTCGTAGATCTATTGTACACCACACTCTTCTTCTAAACGTTTTAAACTAAACTTACCCACTTAGAGCGCCTCTTCTAGTCCTGATTCCTTGGAATTCCTAGGAATTGCAGAATCTTGGAATTGAACGGAGGAACAATTATGAACCATGGGAGAATGTTAATCTTAATAATAATATCCCAAACAGAATTGATTTCACTTCCAGAGACAAAACTGAAAGGCCAGAAATCCCAGATAATTGTAAAAAACCTATAGATTTTTTCTTTGCTTCACCAATGAACTTATTGAAAAAAATAGGAGAAGAAACCAATTTATACGCAAGAAATAAAATTGCTCAAAAGAGACTATCAAAAAGATCAACATGGTACAGCTGGGTCGAAGTGACTATAATGAATTTAGGGCATTTCTTGGAGTTGTCCTAATTATGTGAACTATAACAGTTAGCAATCTACCGGAATATTGGTCGCAAAATTTTAATGCGAAAATTCCATACTTTGGAGAGATCTTTAGAAGGGAACGCTTCATGCAAATATTTTGGATGCGCCATTTAAATCAAACTGATCTCAACGATCAGTCTTAGAGCAAGAACACAGAAAGTGAGTCACTATTTAGAATATTTACATAAGCAATTCAAAGAACATTTTGTTCTATCGAGGGAAATTTCGGTGGATGTATCAGTAGTAGGATTCAAAGGCAAAATTTGTTTTCTGACCTATAACCCGAATATTCAATTCCAATGTATATTCAAATATATAATATTTTATATATATACAAAAAATACCATAATTAGGTACAAATAACAAGCAAATGTGTCTAATGGTGCATGCGAAGGGTCTATATTTTCAACCCAAAATCTATATTTTATATTTAGTGTATTATTATTTTGCTGATTGTTGTTCTTTTAATCATTACTTTTATTTGAATCATTATTATTATTTACATTGGGAGAACAAAATGCACTTATACCTACATATACCTATATAATAAATTTCAAAGGGATGAATCAAAATAAAAAAATGTGAATTTCTAGTTTTACATACTAAATGATCAACTGAGGTAATTATATTTTTGAACAAGATTATTTTGATTTTGATAAAATATAAAAAAAAAATCCGAGTTGACAGAAGTGTTTGTAAATATAAATACGAGTGCAAAGGGTTATAGTATTTCTCGGATTATATGAAAAATAAAATGCACCAAATTGGTGAGAATTACTTTCTCTGACGCAGCTCGAAGGGATGTTAAAAAAGTGTAATATTTTTCCCTCTATTTTTCAGTTATTTTTATTGGTTTATCAACTTTTTAGCGGCACACACTTCCTGTTTACTTACCTAAATATATTTGTTGATCTTTTCAGTCCTCTTCGTGTTTTTCTCATACAATTTTCAGAATTAAAATCATATTTATTTTATAAGATTCTTTTACATTGGCCTTTTTAAAATAAAAATCAACTCCACATCTATTTGTTGACTTGTTTTATAACGCCATTTTGTTTGTTGTATTAAAGGTTATCAAATTGCATTTACTGGTGACGGAGCCGGGTGTAATATGCAACTTTTTATTTTTACTTAAAATATTACATGAATTTATATAAGAGTATACAATTGAAAATTTAAAAAAAAAATGCGAGAGGAGGTTCTTAAATGAGATTGAATTTTTGATGATTGATTTGACCGAATTTTCATATTTTTGGAAAATTAACACTTTTTCGAATTTTGCTATCCTAGAAACGTACATTTGGCACTCTTAAATAAAAAGAGCCAATTTTCCTGAACAAATTTTTTACAGAAAAAAAAATTTTACCGATACAAAATGTTAAAAAAGTTTGTAACAAAGAGTGTTATCAAAAATTCGCAATAGTCACGATTTAAACAAGTACCTTTTCTAAACAAAAGTAGCAAAATCGCATCTGTCAATAGTGAAACTTTTTTTTATATATTGTTTAGACCCACAGGGGATCCCATAAAGCCAATTATAACCTGTTGCTTTTATTTTTCTTGTTCTTTCAGAATTGTTTCATCATCTCGCTATGCTTAGCTCGACGTTCATCTGTCCATTTTGCTCTTGTTATTTTGGGTTTTTCCACTGATATAATTTCCCAGCTGTAGACCGACGGACATCGAAAGTCTACAAATCTTTAGACATGATTTTTAGACTTTCGATGTCCGTCGGTGAGATGTTGGCGTTTGTTAGATCAATTTGGACCTGTTTTACCCAGACTGTTGTCGTTTTCAATTTCTGTATGTACTTCAAAACGCTCCCTGTTAGCCGGTTGTCATCTAGTCTCATAACGTGCCCGTACAATTTCAGTCGTCGTTTGCGAAAATCGGTTTCGATGTTGGAGTATTTTTCTGTGACAGTTTGTGATTGTAGACGATATCCTTCGTCTGTTAGTTTTGGGCCAAGAATTTTTCGAATAATTTTTCTTTCAGCCTTCTTGATGTTCTCTATGTCTCCTTTGTAATTAATTAATTATTAAATTGTAATTAATGTCTCGCTGTCGTAGAGTATCTCAGGTTTGATAACAGTCGTGTAGTGTCGGATTTTTGTGTTAATATTTATGCATTTTTTATTATAGATGCTTGCAACTTTTCCATATGCTTTCCGCATTTTGAGTTCCCGTGATTTTTGTGCTAATCTTTCTGTTCTTGTAGGTTCAATAATTTCGCCTAAGTATTCAATTATTTCGCCTAAGTGACTAACCTTGTTTATCGTGTCGTGTTTTGTATTTAAATTTTCTGTTTTTATGTGCTTCGTTCCATGAATTCGGGTTTCGAAAAGGAAATTTGTAGTCCAGCTTTCTCAGCACATTCTTTTAGCACTCCGATCTGATGGATTGCTGTTTGTTCATTTTCGGAAAGGATCGCGAGATCGTCAGCGAAGGCTAGGCATGTGACGTTGATCTTATCCTGTTATTTTTCTAGTCTTATGGGTCTCCAAATTTTTCGGTTTTCCAGTTCTTGTTCCCATGCTTTGATAACTTTGTCTAAAACGATGTTGAAGAGTAACGGAGAGAGGCTATCGCCCTGCCGGACTCCAGTCTTGATGGGGAAAGGTTTGAGATTTCTCCGTTGAATTTGATTTTAGAAGTTGTGTTTGTTAGTGTTTGTTGGACGAGCCGTTGTGTTTTCGGATCCAGATAGTTTTCTTTAAGTATATTAAACAGGGATTGTCGGGCGATGGAGTCATAAGCTTGAGATTTCGTGACGCTCGAATTTTTAGTATAGATTTCAGGTTGAAAATTTGCTCGGCGCATGATCTGTGTGGTCTGAAACATGCTTGATATTCCTCAATTCGACGGTTCGAGTTGTTTTGTGTGCGCTGTAAGAGGCAATTGGATAAGTTTTTGTATGGAACGAAAAGGAGGGAGATTCCTCTGTAGTTATTCACATCAGATTTGTCTCCTTTTTTGTGGAGTGGGTGGATTAGTGCGCATTTCCAATCATCAGGGAGTTCTTTACTTCGCCAAATTTCCTGAATTATGTTTGTGATTTCCTGCAATGATCGTGGTCCAAGATTTTTGAGTAGTTCTGCAGTTATTCCATCTTCTCCTGATGTCTTTTCATTCTTCAGTTTTGTGATACGGAGTCGGATTTCTTCTAGTGTCGGTGGATCAGCGTCGGGTTTCGTGTTTATTGAAGATGTGTGTGGGAATCGTTCGGATGGTTCGGGGCAATTAAGGAATAAGAATTGAAGAATAAAAATGCAATTAAGAAATACTGAAACATTATTAATTAGTATTGTTTATTTATTTAAAATTTCATAATTATTAGCATATTACTAATATTACCACACAACAAAGTGGAAACAAAGTTAAATAGCCTATCACTACAACAAATTTTCAAAGTGACTTAGGAACGTATAAAATATACCTACCTATCATTATATCGAAATATCAGTATTTTTAGTATATATCAATATTTTCTCGCGATATGTCGTTACTAAATATTTTATTTTGTAAATTATATTGGTTATTAAAAATAAAGCTCTGACTTAAAAGGAAAAAAATACTTATCTATATATCAATATATAGATAGCAATAAAGTGATGGGAATGAAATGAGATGAGATGATGAGTTTAGTCATCGCAGATTTTTTCGCAAAGCGTCTTAGTTGGGAGTCTACGTGAAGTAGTTTTTATATCTCGTTTTATGGATAGCGGGTCTACAATAGTCCAGTGGTTGTTGCTGTCTTTGAATTTTGTCCGTAGTTGTTGATGCCTGTCCAGAAGTTTTGGAACTTAGGGGACTATATAGAACATCGTTGCGATGATTTTTAAGAATGTTGTTTGGGTGTTTTAAGTTGGAAATCAGTCGTTATGAAGTTCGTCTGTCATTTCCAATATATTTAGTGTTCGGCAGAACAGCGTAGCATGGCGCTTGAAAGTAATATGTGTCCGTAGTCAAGGAGTGGGCGGCAGATGGATTTATAGATTCTAACGGCCGTTTTGATGTAAAGGCACTTATTTCCATGGGCAACGGAAACGGAAATATTTATTTCTTGCTATTGCATTATTTCTCTTTCGTTTTTTTTTGCGCCGTTGATGAATTTCAACTTGTCGAAAATCACGCCTAATTATATTTTAATTGGGATTAGAAGAAAATCTACAACGATTCAGTCACGATATTGTCAGTAAGGTTTTTAGAGATCGTAAATGTTTTTTTTTTTGAGGTTTTTGTCGTGGGAGATAAGAGCAATGTCGCCGGCATATTTTAGGATGTAGGAAGATAAGTTGATTTGGGGTTTGTCGTCAGAGTGATAATTTTATATGTTACTGCCATAACATATAAAATAGGTTATAGGGTAGAAGGGAGAGTCTTTGTTGGATTATTAAAAAAATCGATTCTTTAGAAATTAGAATTTTTTTTCGATATATGGTATTTTTTAGAAAATACATCAAAACGATAGTTCGATAGTTTTTAAAAGTATCGACATTAAAAATATTTGTATATTTTAAAATACCAAGATCCCTAAAGTTACCCTCCTATTCTACTTTATCGCAAGCAGTTCTGATTGTTTTCTTTTACATCTTCAAAATTACAGATGGTGATTCAAATTATTAAAGTACCCTACAAGAAGAACTCTAGTGAGGCCAAGTCCGCTGATTGGTTCATTCAAATCTGTCCAATTTTCTACGTATTCCATTCCATTTGAATATTATTCCCATTCGGTGGATTTTATTTTTCTTATTGGACAATTCTTGTTTTATGTAGCGAAGTTCCTTCAACTTAGAAACACATGTTTGATCGCATCGGTTGATCGCAAGAAATTGCAAATATCTTTCACAAATATCAAAAATATTCCTTGTTAAAAATATGGGCGAATGCCCATTTATAATACCACGCGAAACGTTAATTCCGGAGTGTCCTTGGTTTTCAATAGGATTGCCAAATGTGGATTTTCAGTAGCCCAAAAATGTTCACTTTTTTATTGGGCTTACTGTTACTAATAAAACGGCTTTTGCACGTCCACAACACATCTTCAACTTTACCATCACTTAAACAACATAACTAATTTTCTATTGCTGTTGTTGGACGGACAAGTGTTTTATGTTCTGAAGTTTATAATAGCCATAACCATTTTCTTTCAAGATTTTCAGGCCAAATCCATCTCCTTGAATGGTCTATAAAATAGCTACAAAATGCTGTTTTGTCACAATTGAATCTGTTAACATTTTTCTTCCGTTTAGAAAAGAAAATAACTCTATTGCACGTAAATTGCCTATTTGCCCGTACATTGGGTTCCAATTTTGCAAATATTTTAGGAATAAAATAATACGTTTAGGGTATCTCTGAGTGTATAGCTGAACTGCTTGTCTAGAGTTCCTTTTAAATTCCCAATAAACTTATAACTTGTCCGCCTTTTCATTACTACACTACTACTACTATATTACTGCTATTACTACTGCTATGCTAGTACTACTACTACTACTACTACTGCTACACTATCAACTGTTTAACTTGTGTAATAAAATATATCGTGGGACAAAACACGGTTCATACTATAACACGACTTTGCTATTTGCTTCTAATGGTTACTTGTTTAAATCACTGCGATTATAAATTTTTGATAATATTTATTATACAAATTAGATTATTTCTTTTTAACGAAAAGAAAGCAATTTTTTTTCTGAGCAAAATTTATTCAGAAAAATTATTTACTTTTAGATATGCCAAAATGTAAGTCTCTTTCTGGGAAAATAAAATTCGATGAAGTCGTTACTTCAGTTTCCAAATATGGAAATATATGCAAATTCAGGGTAAAATAGACTACCTCAATCTCAGTTAAGAACCTTTTTTCATCATTTCACTTTTTCTTGAAACTGAGCTGACACATCTAGTTTCGCTCACCCTGTACATTTCAAATTGGCTTAAATCGAAATGTTCGAAATAGAAACTGTCTATTTTTCATTTTAAAATGTTTTTTTCTATTTGCGTCTGTAATGGACTCATAACAGCACTCATATGCGTGAGGTTGTGGCCCGCCGAGTGCTGTTATGAGTTAATTTTTTCAAGATTGGCACTGAAATTCAGAGCTGTCAGTGTCAAATTTTCTGCGAGTTTTGAGATGGAATGTTTGGAAATGGCGCAATACACAAAAGTTAATCCACTAAGAAATTTCACTTAAATAGAGTAAATTGCACAATTCCGTATATTTTGTCGTCCACTACAGTTTTAACAAATGTCCCTTTTAACAAATCTTTAAAATATGAAACATCAGGACTTTTACATTAATATTAACTAAATCCACATTACTCAATTAACTAAATCCACATTGTTGTTCATTCGCTGTTAATAAAACTGAATAAAAACAAGAATTTATTAAATACTTACTCAAGTCAGCATTCCAATTGAACGAGCCCGAAAAGTAAACGAAATTGTGTACATAACGATAAGCTACAAATTTTTTTTTACGATCGCTGTGTTGTTTATTTTAATAAAATTCCTTTTCCACATATAGATATGTAATATTTAGTGTAAATTTTTAAAATCAATATTTTCTTTGATTTGATAGAAAATGTTTTATTCGATTTGTACTCCATTAGTGATCTCAAAACCGTGTGCAATCGTAGTCGAGCACAGTTATTACAAATTCCTTTCGCATGACCTTATCTTCTTGCATGCATCCGTGTTGTAACATGTGAATATTTTACATATGTTCAAACGTTTACGCGAGACATTATGTACTCTCAAAGGAGGATTCTGTAGGTTTCGTGTTTCAATTCTTGCCGACTTTCTGAGTTTCATGGACTCGCAATCCACTAAGGTCTCTCGCATACTTGCGACATTTTCTTCAAAAGTTTGAGATCGCCTTCCTCTTTTCTACCAGGTTTATATTAGCTCGCTTCCTTATCTGTCTGTTTTCAAATTTGTTAGTATTCAGCGTTTTCTGTTCTCAATTTTGATTTTGAACTAACTTTCCGACTATATGGAGACTTGAAACTTTAAATATAGCTCAGAACTGGATGACATAGATATGTAATATTTTAGTATTTTAGAAACTTAATTGTAGTTTTAATAAGTATTCTATATTAAATATAAACCTGTAATACCTGTATATGTCGAAGGCCGTATGTGTAAGTGTATTTTTATATATATATATATATATATATATATATATATATATATATATATATATATATATATATATATATATATATATATCTATATATATATATATATTATTTATTTATTTAACCAGAACAAGATTATACAGTTATTTACATAGACCGTATCCCATAGGGGTAAACTAGTTACCTGTACATGAGCTGGTTGGTTTTTACAAAAGAAACTTATTATAAACTTATTATAAACTTATAATGACTAATTATAGACTATGACCAGAATGAAATAAACTTAAACATTTACATATATACATTTAAAAAGAAATTTTTTATTTATACTCCAGTTATTAGCCAGTTTATAAGTTTTTTCCTTATTAATTTTTTATTAACATTTAGAGATTTCAGATTGTATGGTAGCATATTAAAGTTTTTTATTGCTACAATATGAGAGTTTTTGAATGCAATACTTTTATTGATTTTCGGTAAAATTATTGCATTATTTCTAGTTTTACCTTGGTAATCATTAAATGACTTTTAACAATTTTCATAGTGAAAACATATGGAGTCAATTATGAAAGTTTTTTTACTATTCAAAATGTAATTGTTCGTTTGTTCTGTTATTATATTAATGAGTTTATTTTGTGTACTAGTTAATTTTTTCATAATATTTTTATAGCATCCTCCCCATGCAATTATCCCATAATTAACTATACTTTCAAATAGTGTATGATAGATTATTTTAAGTGAATTTTTGTTTACACTCCTCTTTGATTTATAGAAGATAAATAGGAAAAATTTAGTTTTATTTATTAAATCTTTTATATGCTGGTCCCATCCCATATTACAGTCAAACTTTATGCCTAGATATTTACAACTGTTAACTCTTTTTATTTTCTGATTATAAATAAAAATTTCCAAATTTGCTGGAATACTATCGCTATAAGAACCAAAAGTTATAAATGTAGTTTTATCTATATTTATTGACAGATAATTATCAAAAAACCATTTCCCTAATTTATCTAAATAACCGTTAATTTTGTGTTGAACGTCAGGCCATGAATTACCAATACACTTTACAACAGTGTCGTCAGCATAAGCAGCTATTGAGTTTGCTTCTAAAATTTTAAAAATATCATTTAAATGTAGAATGAACAGTAATGGACCTAGGATTGTTCCCTGCGGAACACCAATTTTTACCTTTCTTTTCATACTCTTAATTTTGTTAATTCTTACAACCTGTAGTCTATTGGTTAAATAATTTTCAAATAAATCAGAAGCAACACCTCTAATTCCGTACTTATACAATTTCTGTATTAATATTTTATGGTCCACCGTGTCAAAGGCCTTAGCTAAGTCTAAAAAAGCGACTACTGTAGGGTTGTTCTTATCCATATTCGTATAAATAAACTCCGAAATAGATGCAAGAGCATCCTTTGTGCCCCTGCTTTTGAGAAAACCAAATTGTTCCTGTGCAATGATTTTATATTTAGTAATAAAATCATAGAGCCTTTTATGAATGATTTTTTCGAAAACTTTCGCGATGTTAGATATAAGGGAGATAGGACGATAGTTTGTTGCCTGATGTCTATCACCCGTTTTAAAAATTGGAATGATTTCCGCACATTTTAATGCATTAGGCCAGATACCCCTTAACATACAGTTATTAAATATATGCTCAAGCGGTTTACTAATATAATGATTAATAACTTTGAGTGCTTTAGAATTTATGCCATCTGTCTCTCCTGCTTTGCCTTTTAGGTTTGTTATAATTTCTTCTATTTCACTACAATTTGTTGGATTTAAGAAAATAGAGTTCGAATTTTGATTTATGTTGATATTACTTTGACTATAATTTTTGTTTCCTATTTTTTCAGCGAGCTTTACCCCAATATTGCTGAAAAAATCTACAAATTCATTAGCAATTTTTTGTGGATCAATGATCTTTTGATGTTCTTTGTTTAAATAATCAATATTTTCATTAAATTTTATTTTTTTTCCAAGCTTTTCATTGATAAATTGCCACATTTTTTTACTATCGGTACATTTATAATTAAATTCCCTACTGTTATGGTTATATTTTGCTATTTTTATTAATTTATCTAACTTTTTACGATAGTTAATATAATTTAATTTTAATTTAATATTAGTTATATTTTGCTTCCATTTATTATAAAGTTTTTCTTTAGTGTGACAAGATTTTATGATACCAGAGGTAATCCAATTTTTGCGCGGCTTTTGATTTTTATAGATACTAGATTTTACAGTGGTTTTTTAAATTAATATTTGTATTTTATCAATTAGTAGATATGTAGCTACATTTGGATCATGCGTAGCCAATAAGTCTGTCCACTCGGTTTGCTCGCAATTATATAACAGTTTCTGGTAGTTAATAGAAGTTTTATTATTATTATAATTTTTTTGTGTATGTATTTTAATTCCCAGAAATATAGGAAAGTGGTCAGCAAAAACATTTGCATAAGTAATTGAATTTAGATAATAAATTTGACTTGACAAACATATTGTCTATGCATGTCCCAACGTTTATATTAGGTCTTGTAACATCATTAAAGTAAGGTACATAATCCATATCTAGTAGTGTAGAGAGATACAAATCAGTCAAATTGTCCGAAGTACTTATATCTATGTTAAAACACCAACGATAATATGATTTTTTAATTTAGTATTATTTTATAAATAATATTTTAAGTTATCTATAAATTCATCTTTATGTATATCATGACACCTATATACACCACTTACTTTTAGGAGATTATTATTATTTTTTTATATTTAATTTTTATTGTAGTAGAGATGCAACTTGACCTTCCCATGTTTTCAATTGAAGTTGTCTGTTCAATGTTATCTAATATATACATAACTACACCATCTGCTTTGTTGATATAACTTTGATTATAGTACAGTTTGTAATTTATTAGAGAAAAATAATTTGGGCAATTTAGTGTCCACGTTTCAGTACATATAATAATTTGAGGTTTTTTTTCTAATCTTTCAATAAATATCTCTAAATTTTCAAAATTTGAATTAAGGCTTCTTACATTAATATTGTTGCTTGCTTCTATTTGTTACTAATTTTGATTAACTATTTATTTATTTTAATTGGTTATAATGTTAAACACAGCAGTTATGTTTTTTGACGGTTAAGAATACGTGTGTTTCTGTTGAGCCGTTCCATGCTGCTCTCTCCCTCTTACATTTTCGTATTCACTTGAGTCCCAAAAATGTCCGACTGGTGGCGCTGTTCTTACAAAATTACAAATCTAAACAATTTGCACAAACATGCCGCCCCCTTGAAGTCACTGGATCTTCAACAAAATGGATGTAGCTTCTAACTTAGATACTAAAGTAAAGTTACTTACTAGTGGTAAACAAATAATAGATACAAAAAATAACAACAAAAAATACAATACCATCACACGATTAACAAATTTGGTAATAAAAGGTTTTGTGAAAAGGTCTTGGTTCTTAAAATAAACGCACTCACAGCTGATTATTTTCTGTAGGAATTACGCACACTTTTTTCACGCTTCGTTTGACAACACCATTGACTGTTTTTACTGACACCACACGCACTAGGCCGTCGTTACCAGGATGTGTTTCGGTGATGCGTCCCAGTTTCCAACGTAGAGGTGGTAGGTTTTCCTCCACTAGGACAACCATAGTTCCCGGCTTGATGTTTTCTCTAGATGATTGCTCGCAAGTTGGGCGTTCTTGTAACTGGGACAGGTATTCTTTATGCCACCTGTTCCAAAAATGTTGCTGGAGGTGCCGAACTCGTTGCCAACGAGAGAGACGATTTGTCGGAACATTGGTAACATCCTGTTCCACTGGAGCCGTCAAGGGGGCTCCGATTAAAAAGTGCCCCGGAATCAACGCTTCGAGATCATTAGGATCTGGGGATAACGGGGTAATCGGACGGGAATTTAGGCAAGCCTCAATACATGTAATAAGTGTATAAAATTCCTCATAGGTTAGGGAAGCATCGCCGACCACTCTTTGTAAATGGTGTTTTACGCTTCTAACTGCACGTTCCCAAAGTCCGCCAAAATGAGCTGAACGTGCATGTATAAAATGACATTTGATATTTTTTAGTGCTAAATTATCGATCATTTGATTTTGGTATGAATTTGATTTAAAAAAATGTCTTTCGGCCCCTGTGAAATTGGTGCCGTTGTCTGAAAATAATTCAGCGACAATACCTCTTCGAGATATAAAACGCTTGAAGGCAGCGATAAAACACTCAGTTGTAAGGTCTCCAACTGATTCTAAATGGACAGCCTTTGTAGAAAAACAAACAAACAACGCTATATAAGCCTTTACTTTTCTTGAACTTCTGATCCTGCCTTCTTTAATCAAAAATGGCCCCGCATAACCAACTCCTGCATTGTAAAAAGGCCGAATAGTCTGAAATCTATGAACCGGCAAATTACCCATTTTTTGGGATAACAACTTTGGCCGTGCACGACAACATTCGACACAAGAATGTATTTTCAAAAATGTAATTTTTCTAACTGTGTTTCGCGCCGCTAAAGGCCAAAACCTTTGTCGTACTGCAGCGAGAGTTGCTTGATTTCCCGCATGTAACTGATCTTCGTGGATTTTTGTTATTAGAAGTTTAGTGAGGTGATGGTTTTCTGGTAATATTATTGGATATTTGTGTTCATAATTAATTGGTGCATGTTTCAAACGCCCGCCAACACGAATTAACCCATTAGAATCAATAAATGGGTCTAATCTTAATAATTTTGATCTTTGAATTTGTTTCTTGTTAGAATTAAATATTTCCGGAAATGCCCTAATTTGAATATTTCTAATCATGACAGTAGTGGAGGCTTCAAGTTCTTCGCATGTAAGGCCAAGATCAGAACTTCGTGTCTTATTTCGTGCATTGTTTATAAATCTAAGACAATATGCAATTATTCGCTGAGTTTTCTGAAATGATGAGAATTTTGTAAAGATTGGCATTTCTTCCTCGATTTTCACTGTGTTTATAATGAATTTGGGTTTTTGTTCGATAATAAAATCATCTGGCTCGCTGTTAATATTAAGAGATTGCGGCCATTCTTTATTGTCTTTGATTAGCCATTCTGGACCGTGCCACCAAAGACTTAAATTATTTAATTGTCGTGGATATATTCCTCGCGATACTAAATCGGCTGGGTTATCAAAAGAACGCACATGGTGCCATTCTTGGCGCGAGCTAAAAGATTGAATTTCGGAGACACGATTCGCGACATATAATTTCCAATGATTTGATGGCAACGCTAACCACTATAAAACAATTGTCGAATCAGTCCAAAAGTATCTGCGATTGATGTTTACATTCAAGGTTTGGCTGACTTTTTTAGTCTAGTTAGGTTAGTTTAAGTCTAGTTAATAAAACCGCAGCATTTAATTCTAATCGCGCTAAGGTGACGGATTTTAACGGTGCTACTTTTGACTTGGCGCAGAGTAAGTTTATAGAAGAATCTCCTGAACCATCGGTTGCCTTTAAATACACACATGCCCCATAGGCTTTTGTTGATGCATCTGAAAATGCATGCAATTCGATGTTATTTGTTGGATGTATTGTTATTACCTTGCGAAAAATGCGAAAGTTATTTAATTCCACTAATTCATTTAGAAATCTGAGCCATTTTTGTTTTATATCAATTGTTACGGGTTCGTCCCAATTTATTTTCAGGACCCAAATATTTTGCAAAAGAATTTTTGCTTTAACTATAACTGGATTGATTAATCCAAGCGGGTCGAAAATTCTAGCAACCGTTGATAAAATACTGCGTTTAGTTATATTTTCTTGATTTACATATGTAATATCGAATTTGTACTTTAATTCGTCTGCTTGGCAATTCCAGTAAAACCCTAGAATTTTTATATCGTCGTCTTTGTTTAAATTAACACTTGATTGTTCATGTGAATTGTGTTCTAACAATTCTGAATTATTGGATGCCCATTTACATAAATTAAAACCACCACCTGCTAAAACTGTCGATACCCGATTTTTGATTTGTTTGGTTTCTTCAAACGAATTACTGCCAGTCAATAAATCGTCCATATAAAAATCGCGAATGATTATGTTGCTTGTTAATGGATCTGTTTCACGAGAGCTAATTTCATCGAGAGCTAATTGATGTAATGAACGCACTGCCAAAAACGGTGCAGAAGTTGTATCATAAGTAACGGTTGTTAAGCGATATGTTTGAATCGGCTGATTGGGGTTTTCACGCCATAAAATTCTTTGAAAATCTGCATCGTTTTTGTTTATGAGTATCATCCGGTACATCTTTGTTATATGGGCAGCAATGACAAATTGGTGGGTCCTAAATCTACACAATATTGAAAATAAATCCTGTTGATTTGTTGGTCCGGTCATTAGATTGTCATTTAGACATAAGCCGTTTGACGATTTAGCCGCGGCATCAAAAACCACCCTTATTTTCGGACCTTCAATTGTATTTTTAAACACTGCAAAATGAGGCAGGTAATAAGCTTTAGGGTTTTCCAATTCGGCGACCGGTACTAGTTCCATATGTTTTAAATTAAAATATTCCCTCATAAATTTCTGATAAGATATTTTTAGATCAGCATGATTTAACAATTTCTTTTCAAGATTAAGGAATCGTTTCATTGATTGTTCACGTGATTCTCCCAAACTGATTTCTTGTTTAAAAGGTAATTTAACAACGAATTTTCCGCACGGTGCTCGATATGTGTTGCTTACAAAATGAGTTTCGCATTCTTGTTCCTCGAAAGACCAGTCGACTTTAGAATCAATTTCTTCCTGACTCCAAAATTTTGATACTTGTTTTTCTAAATTGATATCTGGCCCAACTGATAACAAATTACATGACAAATTTGCATTTATCTGAGTTAAATCACCACCCAAAACCCAACCGAATTTTGTTTGTTGAAAATAAGGGTGATGGGGTTTGAATTGTATGGGAGTACCTATAATTAAATTCCAATACAATCCTGATCCTATTAATAGATCAACGTCGCTAGCTATGTTAAAATTTGGGTCTGCTTATGTTATATTTGACGGAATCTCGATGATTGCCTTGTCGAATGTTGTAGGGGGCGTGATTCCCGTGATATGTGGTACAATAAAACAATCTAAATTTGCGCTGAAATTTTCTACTTGAGACCTAACTGACATTGATACTTTCTTTGAAATTTGATTGAGTGATTGGTTTATGCCTGATATGTAGATACTTGTTGGTTTTGTTTCGAGGCCCAACTTGTTACAAAATGAGGCGGTAATTAGATTGACTTGCGAACCCATATCAAGAAGCGCTCTACATTTTTGATAACTGCCGTATTTATCTTTGATTAAAATGATTATGGTAGATAAAAGAACTGTGTTCTGCGTCAATGCATGCAAACTGGTATTTGCTGTAGTTTCCTGAAGGGGTAGTAAGGTATTGTGCCTTTGATTGCAATGTCTACACGAGTAATTAGATTTGCATTGACCGGTATTATGGTTATTTCGCAAACAATTATGGCAAAGGTTTAAATCTTCGACCTGTTTTATTCTGTCTATTATGTTCATATTTTGAAATTTTATGCAGTTATATATTAAATGAGATTGTTTGCAAATTGGACAATTAAACTTACTGATTGCATGTGACGCAAACCTATGAGGAGGTTTAAAATTGTTTTTAAAATGTTTATTTTCTTTGCCAATGGCTTGATTTGTGATGTTTTTACTATGAATTGTTGGACTGGCAGGTTTAATATTGTTAACTGCTTCTAAAACTTGACACTTTTTTTACAAAAATGAGTTGAAATCAGAATATTTGGGAACTTCGTTTTGAAGCACCGCTTGCTCTTTTTTAGTAGCAAAATCTAATTTTTCACAAATAATTTCTATTAAAAGAGCATCCCAGCTGTCTACAGGTAATTTCAAAACTTTTAACGCCGCGATATTGTTATTGACCGTGTCCAGAAGAGTTCTTAATGCGATAATTTTGATATTGTAGGCGTATGCAATATGTTGATGACATGATCTTGCACAATTAGTCTATTATCTTCAAACCGTTTTTTTAATAAATCTATGGCACTTGCATAATTTGCACCCGACACACCTAAAGATTCGATGGCGTTTAAGGCTTCTCCCTCTAAACAACCTCGCAAATAATGAAATTTTCTTATATCTGATAAACTATTATCATCATGAACCAGTGACTTAAAGGAGTCGTAAAAATTATACCAATTAGTATATTTTCCCGAAAATGACGGTAACGGAATTGGTTTTAGATTTGAAACTGTTTCTGGATCAGGTGTATTTTTTGTGATGTTAATAACTGTTGTTGGTTGTCCCACTGAGCTTGTGCTTTGAGTTGATGTAGCAGGACCATTTTCAATCAAGAGTGATTTGATTTCGGCAAGTAAATTATAATACTGCATTTCGACTTTGGAACGTTCTTTGTTGCTTTCTCTGTCCAACGCTTCAATATCTACCGACTCTACTGCATTCAACGTTTCTAATTGAGATTGAACTTCGTTGTAATTTTTAAAAAGTTCATTTAATTCGCTCATTCGAATCTCTAAACCAGTGCTTTCCAAACTGTGTGTCGCGACACTTTAGTGTGTCGCCTGCAGTGTGAAGGTGTGTCGCGGGAATAATCGCGACTCAATAAAATCCCTTTGGCATATAACACGATTGGAAGACGTATTCAAGACATGTCTGATGACAATAAACTGCAAATTAAGGACATGTTTCAAGATAGTAATATGGTCTTTGCATTACAGTTAGATGAATCTACAGATGTCAGTGAGTTGGCACAATTACTAGTTTTTATACGTTTCATTCATATTGACAGAATTATTGAACAATTTTTGTGTTGCTTAGAACTTCCATTGAGAACTAGGGGCGGAGATATATTTAAAACATTAGATTACTTCATGAACGAAAACAATTTAAATTGGTTAAATTGTGTAGGAATATGTACAGATAGCGCGGCGCGCCTTCAATGATTGCTTCAACAAAAGGTTTTATAGCTTTGGCAAAGAAAGAGAATGAAAATATTATATTAACTCATTGCTTTTTACATCGCGAAGAACTAGTGGCGCAAACCATTGATTGCGAATTGAAAAAGATTATGGACAAAGTGGTTCAAATGGTGAATTACATAAAAAGTAGACCTGTTAAATCAAGATTATTTGCTCACATTTGTGAACAAATAGGGGCAAAGTTTAAAAAGGTTTTACTACACACAGAAGTGCGTTGGCTTTCAAGAGGTCCAGTGCTTTGTCGTGTATACGAATTGAGAGAAATGATGCTTAGACTCTTTGAAGAAAATCAGCAAAATGAATTCTGCGATCTAATTCAAAACAAACTGTGGTGCACAAAATTAGCGTATCTTGCTGACACATTTGAACATTTGAATAAAGTAAACACCAGTATACAAGGAAAAATGTGTGCTATGAGAGAGAAGGTAGCAATTTGGAAAAGGAAAGTGAAAGAAGGAAATTTTGAAATATTTTCCAAAACTGATGAATGTGAGCTAAAATATGATTTTAGTGCGTTAATTGTTGACCATTTAACATTACTCGTTGAGAAATTTCAACATTACTTCCCAAATATTGAAATCCAAGACTATGTTTGGATCAGAAATCCATTTATTTCAACTGCAACGATTAACTTCTCTCTTATTGAAGAAGAAGAATTAGCTGAAATACAAAATGATCGAAATATGTTAATGATATATAAAGAGGGTAACTTAGACAACTTTTGGATTTACGTTTCTAAAATGCATCTGAACATAGGTAAAAAAGCGTTAAAAATTCTTCTACAGTTTTCCACTACATACATTTGTGAAGTATCTTTTCAACAATGACAAACATAAAGACATTGAAACGTGGAAGCTTAAAAATGCTTGATGACGAAATGCGAAATGAGTGTCTTTGTCTAATATTCCACCGAATATTAAAAAGCTGTGTTCATCCAATCAAGATCATGTATCTCATTAAAATGATAAGAAGTTATTAAATCTTTTTACTATTGTATGTGTTTTTTACTATTGTATCCTTTATAAGGGGGTTAGTTTCGCCTTTAAACTCTGGTTTGCTACTGTACTGTATTAATGTGTCGCAAAATTTTGTTTGTCTAAAAAGTGTGTCACCAACATAAAAAGTTTGGAAAGCTCTGCTCTAAACCGTAAATATTGTCACCGGATTTGAATTGTGACACTGCCGTCTGATGACGTGTTATTGTTGATTTTATTTGTTTGCGTTTTTGTTTTAGTTCATCTGGCATTTTATATGGGCTTAGATGTAAGATTTAAAATTATCTACAAACGTGATTAGGGATGCTTTTAATATCAAGAGTATTGATTGATTGATTAATTATTGAGGCTGGTCTGGTTAGGTAAATGGAAAAATGGTCTGACCTTTTTTTCGCTGATTTGATGCTTGTTGAGTAGGACGCTTGGGCCTCAATAATATATTCTGCGTTAGTGGACTGTTGATTTGATGCTGACGCCTGGATCGGGCCACTGATATGTGGACGCCTGGATCGGGTCCTTTGATGTGTCAATAATGCCGACACTGATTTTTCTTCACTGGTACATCTGTTTGATTCGGGTCGATTGGACCAAATGTTGCTTGCTTCTATTTGTTACTAATTTTGATTAACTATTTATTTATTTTAATTGGTTATAATGTTAAACACAGCAGTTATGTTTTTTGACGGTTAAGAATACGTGTGTTTCTGTTGAGCCGTTCCATGCTGCTCTCTCCCTCTTACATTTTCGTATTCACTTGAGTCCCAAAAATGTCCGACTGGTGGCGCTGTTCTGACAAAATTACAAATCTAAACAATATGCACAAACAAATATGTAGAATTATTATGCCATAATCTTTGAGTGCAATATTTAAACATTCGAGGTTATCTATTGACTGCTCGATGTGAATATTATTATATTGATAATTTGAATTAACTGACATTAGAAAAATTAAAAGCTTTTAATTTGTTTTTTTTTATGAAAACTTATTATGACACTGTTTTCTAAGTCTACCTCTGTCCTATCCTTTAGCTTTTGTCCTGACTAGGGTCTTTTTAGGATCCGGTTCTGGTTCTGATGTGTCGTTAGAAAGTGATGATGTTCTAGTGATTGGTGGATCAGGTCGTTTCATTTTGTCTTTTTCTTCTGCAACTTTTATATATATTCAATATAATATTTTTTTTCCCCGGCTGAGCAAATAAAAACGTTAAAGTAAATTGAGTAAATCTTTGCTTTTAAAGTTCTTTTTTATTTATTATATTGTGTTCATTATGTGGATCTTCTTGGTGCAGAAATGATGCCGCAATTAGGACTAAATCTTAGTTGGACTTGTGTACTCGATGTGTTTTCAATAAACCATCAAATAAATTGTTCTATTGATCACGTTACATTTTCTCTTGGAGAATAGATAAATTCTGAATTCAAAACTACTTTAAAGTTTCATCTGGATTAATTTCATTCAGTCCCGATTTACTATAGTCCGGTTTGAATTTTGCACCTATTTTAATCACATGCGCTTTACTTTGACATTTACTAATTTTTACTCTTTACCTTATTATATTTGCAAGATAATTTTCTAGTAGATAATAAATTATACCTATAATGCCATAAGGGTGTTGTTCTTAAAGAAGAATCTTGTGATTAATTGTGTCAAAGGCTTTAGCCAGATCTAAAAAATGCCAGTTAGGCTTGTTTGCTCGCAAAAAAATAATCTATTATTATTTGCAAAATTATTTTCAAGTAAATGATTTATTTATTTATTTATTTATTCATTGGAGGGTCATCACCTAATATATTACAACTAAAAAAAAATATATTTAACGCAAAATGTTTTAAAAATGTTTAAAAACTACTTCGCTGGTGATACCTACCACATATTGATTTTTACAAATTTGCACCTAAGTGATTTAACACTTCTTTTGTGTAGAACGTATTTATCATAGTTTTTTTTTTAACAAATTTGATAAATCTGAATATTTTTCCTATACTAAATTAAACAGTTTTATAACTATAAATACAAAGTAGAGTAAATTAATCAAATAGTTTTATGAATGAAACATAGTTGTCATTTATAAACTATTTTGCTATACCTAATGATACAAAACTATTTCCATTTATTTTCGAGCGATTCCATTTATACGCTGAATGTTCTAGTGTAGTGGTCCAAAAAAAAATCTCGCGACACCCTTGTCGGGTTACAAAAATTTCGCGGCATAGCTACCCTAAAAACCGGTTTGAAAACTTAGGAAAATAAAATAAACAATACAAATTTATTGCTCTATTGTCTTTAATGGGATGAATGAAATTCTTTGGTTTATCTAAAGTTAAGTTAAGTTTATCTAAAGTTTGGTTCAATTCACCCTCAAACCACTTGATACAGAGAGTTTGCTCCTGTACCTGTTTTTAATGTAAGCGTTTGTTGAGGATGCAACATTGAGAGAAGTGGCAGTGTCATTTAGTTTTCAAAGATGTCGGAAATGTATCCTAATTTAAGCAGCCAATCGACATTAGGGAATTGTTGGATATAAGCTCATCTGTAAATGTTAGTACTAGTGTACCTCTTAGTTCAAATAGTCTGGCTAAAAATAGAGGTGGAAGTGATCCATACCCAGATCTTCGGCGGTAAGTTTTAAAAGACGTGCTTGAAGCGGGCGGCTCTTAACCCAATTGATTATCTTCACAGCACCATCCAATATGACTTTTAAATATTGCGACATACTTCTAGTTGCCAGAGAATGTCGATGGATGACACCGTGGCTGGTGGTGGCATTGTCTGTCACTTGTTTTATTCTAGAAACGGCTCCCTTTCCTTTTACTTTTCCAACCATTGCAGCCGATTCATCACTGCAAATAGCAACACACTTGTTCGAATCATTTTTTTGAATATTTTTGTCGACAATTTTGAAAATTTCCTTGCCAGTGGTATAAGTTTCAAGCAATTCACTCATCAAAAGTTCTTCTTCTATTTGCATTTCGAATGGATACCCTACAAACACAAGAAAAACAGCAAGTCCCGCAACATCGGTACCTTAATGAAGCTGTAAACTAAAAAAAAAATCTAAAATTGTGTAAATTCGCTTGCTTATATGATATTTGACAGCTGCACAGTATCAATCTTCTTGGCCATATCTGGACCAAAAATGCAACTTTCAACATCCTTCAGGCAAGGTTTAATTAGTGTCTCGGCAATAATATGGGCTTTCCAGATTTTACTGTGTGTCAACTGACAAAAAATGAAGCTTCAGTTGCGTTTTCTTTTTAATTTTTAAAACTTCTCTCCCCGATGGATGACCCTGCATGAAGAGATAAAGTGCGGCATTTGAAGATTTCTTCACCTTTAAGTACAAAATCAGATAGATCGCATTCGAGATGACTTTTTAATTTGGATGGAACCAAGCAACTGTTAGAAACAATTTTATGACAGATACTGCATTGCCCTTCCGGTGCTTATTGGTTCCCAACCGAAACAAAGACAAACAAAGTGAAGTAGCTAGAACCATATTTACTTATTTTGTTCGGATTATCTTTTGGTCGTGAGTTGCGTTTTCAAGATCTGATGCAAACGAACTTGAATGATTTAGACTCGCAGGAGTCTGCTAGGATATTTCGTCTCCTCCGACGATGTTGGTTGTCAATGAATCAGTCGCCTCAGATGCTTCAGTGAGTTCATCACCTTTCCGTTAAAAAAAAAATTCAGCATTAAAAGTAGAAACTCAAATTCGTTTACCTCCTCATGTAATTCCTGAAAATCTTTTTTTACATTTCATGATTATTGCTGCGGCACCCCAGGCATTGGCTCCCGGCACTCCAGGGTGCCGTAGCACACAGTTTGAGAACCACTGTGTAGTGTATAAAGATGCTTCTTCAGGATCCGAAGGAATAAAGTGAAATATTCAAAAAGTTGCCTTTAAAGATGGATAAAGATGTTAAACAATTGTTGATCTGTTAAGCTATTGTAGATCTGCTAAATATTATTATTCATCTACTGAACAAGTGTTTTAAAGATTTTCAAGATATTAGACTGTATATATTAGACTGATATTAGACTAATTATAAAAGGTGAATTTTAAAATATAGGGTCTTCCAATAAGAAGTTTAGTTTTGATATAAAAAAAGAGTATTTTTAAGCGATATCATCGCATGTTTATTTGATTGTAAAGAGGAAGGTATGCCATTAATAATGGAAAACAATATTAGCCAAATAGGCACCACAGCTACGCTTACAAGATCATATTCTCGTCATAAAATTTTCCATCACAAATTCGCATATTTGCGGCTGTATATCCTCGATAACTTCACGCATTCCATGTTTGAGGGCTTGAATCGTTTGTGGGCCATTGGCATAGACCTTATTCTTCACGTAGCTCAAAAAAAAGTCTGGAGGTGCTATATTCGAAGACCTCGGTGGTCAATTCGGTCCCTAATTGGTCAGCAAACTTTTCACGCAAAATAGCGATGGTATCGTTACTTGTGTGGTACGTAGCGCCGTGTTTTTGAAAATAAACATCGTCCACATCAGTTGCTCTAGCCTCATTTTTGAAAAAGTAAGGTCCAATATCTCCGCCAGACCAAAAACCGCACCAAACAGTCACACGTTGAGGATGGAGAGGCTTCTCAACAATCATTCTTGGGTTTTTCGAGCCCAAATGAGACGATTCTGCTTGTTAACGTAATCTCCTAGGTAAATATGTACCTAATCAGTCAAGATGATTTTGAGTCATAAATTCTGGATCAGTTTGCTTCATTTCAAGGACCCAACCAGAAAAGACAACTAACTAAGTAAACTTCAAAAGCCTTAAGACCTTAGCGTTTATGCAAAATACGGTGTAATGTGGTTTGTGGTTGGCCCAATTTCAAAGATCGACAAGAAATGGACAAATCTCAATTTTACTCAACACTATGGGCTACAACAGCAATATTCTCAGTTGTTCTTAAGCGATGTGCAAGAGTTTGGTTCTTCACATCACTAACCGCTCCCAAGTCCCAGCAGCTCAAACTTTTCCACCAGTTTCGGAATTGCTCGTCGAGAAGGTGCTTCACGACGATACAAAAATGCTCTAGTTTTGCAAACTATGACCGTGAAATTTTCACCATTTTTTGTAATGAGTTTTAATAATTTCAATGCGTTTTTCGTATATCGTTCCATTTTTATTAATGGCGTAGTTTTTACTTGTCATCTGTCAATTAGTTGCAGGTTGATTCATGACAATTTAAAATGTCTGCCTGTTGATAATGAAAGCTCTTATTGCAATACACTATGTGAAAATGATTCCATTGGTTTTGAAATTCATTTTTCTTTATTCTAAAAATTGTTGAATATCTGAAATGATTGATCCCAATATTGACCGTAGCCTTACAATTAGCCGAACGATAAACAATGTATTGCATTGTAATAAAGAAATGTATGAAGAGAATGCCAATAAATATGAATGTACTACTTGGTATTGCTATTTTTTTTAGATTGAAGGCCGATTCTCATATACGCGACGTCACACGACATCGCCAATCAAATAATGATTACATTATGTTTTAAATGGGCACGTTCTTACTATGGCTACGCGATAGCTACGCGACGTGCCCATTTAAAACAATGTAATCATTATTTGACAGGCGATGTCGCGTAGCTGAGTGTCGCGCATATGGGAATCGATCTTTATACGACACATATTTTCTGTAAAATGTGTTTAGCCTCGACTTGGAAGTAACTCAGATCTTTTTTCAATCGGAAATGACGTTGACTGACGGAAAGCAGGTTAGGTTAAGTCATATCTACATACATGTCCTTCTATAACAGTTTCAACATTTTATCATTTTTCAACATTGAAAAATCGAAGTAAAAGTACTATTGAATAACTCAGACTTCTTTCTGACGGAAATAACATTAAGTAAAGTATATTCTCCTTTTTGGTGGAAAAGCGTTTCCTTTCTTGACAATTTTAATTTTTTGACGTTCAAAAATAAAATAAATAAATTATTAGTCTAGTAACATACTTTCAAATTGAAATTCTTGAGATTTTCAAATTCAAAAGGTTAAAGACGGATTACGGCATCGTTTTAAGATGGACATTTTCCCATTCAGTGCATTCATGTTTTCCTCAAACAAATTTTGGTTTCCCAGTTATCTGCCCATTCGAGAAAATTTAGCTAAATTTCGCTCGAATTTACAATTTTTTCAAACCGATTCGCGCGGTCTGGATAGTTAACCATTTTTGTGCCGGGCAAAAAGATGTGCTTATGCGAAGATAACCGAATACCGAATGCCGAATTCTAAAGCGCTACAAGGTGCGGGCCGATATATCGGCTCTGGCACTTTCCGCCAGCGAGGACCGATATATCGGCCTACGACATCAAAAGGGTTAAGCATATTATAAACTTTCAGAAACGCTTATACTTTTTCCAATAACTTGATAAATAACGATTATTTCAGCCATATAAAGTATCTCGGTATTTCCGCCGATTTCACGATGCTATAACATTTCAATGGGTTCACTTCTAGTTTTCACCCATCGAATCAATATCCTAAAATTAGTCACAGAACATATATCGGTTTCCTAAGGAGCTTAAAATGTATTAAATCGCGTAGATCCAGCCATCGATCCCTTGGAGATAACCCAGCCGATCCCTTGATTCCTCCATAACTTTTTGACCGATTTCTATAAATTTTGTCTCAAGAGATGTGTCGAACGAATTCGACTAAATTTTTCTGTAGAAGAAAGTTGTAAAAAGTTAGAGGAAATAGCTCAAATGGCTGAAAAATTGCCGATATCTCAGTTAATTTTAATTCTTCAATTTGTATCTTTGTAATCAACAGGAGGAGCACTTTTAGGAACAATTTGAAATTTTTCAATAACTTGGTAAAGAACGATTTTAACTTTCCGCATTTCATGATGCCGTACCTTTTAAAACCGCCACAACCGTCAAAGAAGTTTTCTAATCACGCGTAAAGGTTGCAAACACATTTTTTTTTTTTAATCATTTGTAATATAATAACATATATAAAATTTAAATTTATTAAAAATATCATTTATTGAAAAACCAGGTAAAACATTTTCTATGAACTAATTGTCAGTTTTTGTATATATGTAGTTATTTCTTCATTCTGCTTTCAAAGAGTTCGGGTTACCCGATCGGTTAACCGATTAACCGGACAATGCGCGGTTTTGCTGCATACTACTGGAGAAGGTACATGTATATTTTATCTCGAATATGCACTTATTTCGTAACATATAAACGGTATTAAATATCATGGAACGGATACCGGAGGCTAACATAAGAAACTTTCTCGCACCAGTGTAGATGCAATAATTAAAATTATTATATTATATTTACATCAATGACTAAGCTTACAATTTCACAGAGCACAAAGTATATGGCACTAATCTTTTTGAATAAATTTCAAAACATATATTTGTGCAGATCATTTTCATAGACCTTAATTTGTAATTTCAATATTTTCTGTTTTCAGAGAACTAATTCTTTCCTAAGCATCTACAAAAAATGTATTACAATTTAATATTATATGGATTAAATATTACTACTACTACAATTTTATCTTTAATATAAAATAGAGAGACTGAGAAACCTAAATAGAAAATCTTTCAAAATGAAATGTGACTCTAAATTAAATACGATTATATGATCGTTCAATATTATCCGTTTCCACATTAAATGCAAATAAAAAATAATTTGAAGAAAATTGCAATCATAATTTTACCAATAAATTAGGATCATATATAAATGTGTATTTCGGCAAAACTGCGAGTTGGAATTTATTTTGGATGGAATGAACTCCGTTACGCATAATAATGGGAGTAATACGCCCGCCTTACGTTAACAAGTACAACTTTAATTGAAATGCTTCATTCATATTTCGAGCATTTATGTAATAATTTCGTTAAAGACAAAAAAAAAATTACGAATATTATTTGAAATAGGTATAAAAGCTGTTTCATTCATAAATTAAATATTATAAAACTACAATTTATTCTTTAATTATAGCGTTACTTTTAAAATGTATGCGAGATTAACAATATAATAATTAAAATGTATGCGTGATTAACAGATTATAATTACCTCGCTTTAACATTAGCTCGCATAGTAGGTCGCATTGCACAAAAGGTTAAACACCTCTGTTCTACAGAATTTGCATCTTCAAAGTTTATCTTCAAAATCCGTTCAATCTATATATCTTTAAAATCCAAATTAGTAATTAAAATCTAACTTATCTTGAAAAAGAATCAATGAACTACCTTCAGGTCTTAAGTTACGTGTTTCAAAATTATATGGACAACAGATATATGTTATAAACTTTATCTAGCGCATCATTCTGTCAGAATATTTCATAACGATAAATATAAATACCAATAAGACCACGCTCCATCAAAGTAGAGCGTAATGCGAAACAGCGCTAAACGAGCGCTAAAAAACCTTAACATGTAAATAATGGGGTTAGGGGAAGATGGATAGAAAATTGGTTAGGTATTAAATTTTATAATTAATAATGTTTTATTTTTTAATAAAAATAAAACTAAACATTTATTTCTTACAAAAATAATATACATATAAAAATAAATAAAATTCTAAATTAGTAAAATCATTCAGTTTATTCTGCGTTTCCAATTTTCTGCCTTTTTGTCAAGAAGGCATCTAATGTAGTTTGCGTTTTCCTTTTGCGTTCTGTTAGAAGTTGTTGATAAGTGGATAAAGCATCTATAACACCCCGTCTTACTTTTGAACTCCTCTCAAAATTTGGATCATTTTCAACAAATTGGTCCATATATTTCAGTTATAGTGGTCAAATTCCTTTTTACAAACGCCATCGAAAGTTATTTTTGCTCTTCTTCGAAATCACTACTACCAATATTTTTGTTTTCTTCTTGCTCAGTTAATTCCTTGAGCTCATCATTAGAAAGACTAGCCGCTGTTTCTTGAACTATTTCTTCGACGTCTTCCACATTTACCTCACTTAAACCAGAGTGTTCCGCTAATTCCACTATTTCTTTCACTATTTCATCCATATCGGCAGAGTGTACAATATCTTCGCCCTTACTTAAATCTTCCCAAATGCTTTTCCATACTCCTTTCAAAGATCTTTCTGTAATCTCATTCGTAAAAAGGTTTATATTTGCTACAGCATTCATGATAATGTAGTTTTTCCAAAATTCTCTTATCGATTGCGTCTCTTCTCTGTCTGTTTTAACATCTGCTTAAATGTTCACCTCGAGTAATAAGCCTTAAAATTGCAGTTGCGTTAGGCGGCAAGAAAACCACTTCGACTGGATTGCATGTTGTTAAGTCTGATAAATTTGTTGGATGGCTTGGAGCATTATCAATTAATAGTAGTGCTCTTTGTACAAGTTTTTTTAATTTCGCAATAACGTTTAACAGACGGGCAGAAATGTTCAGTGAAACAATCCTGGAAAATATTCATAGTAATCCATGATTTTTTATTAGACTCCCAAATTACAGGTAAAGTTGATTTAGATGTGCCTTTCATCGCTCTTGGGTTTTTGGAGCCGTAAACTAGTAGTGGTTTTAATTTGAAATCTCCTATTGCGTTACCACCCAGTAGAAGTGTTAAGCGATCTTTTGCAGCATTGAATCCTGGTGCTCGTTTCTCTTCACGGGATAGAAATGTTCGTTCTGGCATTCTTTTCCAAAACAGGCCTGTTTTATCAACATTAAAAACCAATTCTGGAGGATAGTTTCCTTCTTCAATTATTGTTTTTAATGTCGCTGAGAATTCAGCCGCTGCTTTCGTATCACCACTTGATGCTTCTTCTGTAATCGTTATGTTGTGAAGATTTTTTCGATGTTTAAATCTATTAAACCATCCTCGACTAGCAACGAAAGTTTCACTTATGTCACTTGCCTCAGCCTGAATGTAAATAAAAATTCTTCAAGCATTTTCCATTATGATAGATTGGCTTAATGGCATATTGCGTTTAGTTTCGTCGTCAATCCATATAGACAGTCGTTTTTCTATTTCCTCCATAATGTTATTTCTAGAACGGGTAATTAATTCTAGTTGCAGAGCTTGACGTAGTTGCAGTTGCCGGTGACAGTATTTTTTCTTTATCCTTTAGAATTGACCTATTTTGAATTGACCTTATGACCTATATTGTTGAAGTTGCAAAATTCCATGCAGCACTAATTTGAGATTGATGTTCTCCAGAATCTAATCTTCTAATCACTTGCATTTTAGTTTTCAGTGAAATGCTTTTTCTGGTTGCTTTCTTTTTTGTTTTTCATTTATCACCTATGACAAAATCTAAAGACCATAATATTTGCCACTGTATTAATCGTTATAGTATTATATAATTTTGTACTTACAATAATGTCAACAAATGTTTCAAATGATAAAATGTTAATGCAATTCGGATATGTTATGTATATATTTGGAGAGATAGCGCTGCGCACAATTTCGGAGAATCTCCGTAGCGCTGCGAGCAATTTCAGAGAATCTCCGGGTTGAAATAAAAGAGCGCTAAACCGCTCATTTATATTGTATGCCGTATGCATTATTTGTAGACCTGAAGGCGGCCTTTGATAATGTGGCAAGAGAGGCACAGTGGGAATGCTTGAGAAAGAAAAGGCTAAAGGAGCATCTGATATCAAAATTAGAAGAGATTTATGAAGAAACAATAAGTAGAGTGAGAGTCGGTGAAAGGGTGAGCGAAGGTTTCAATACTCATAAGGGAATGAGACAAGGCTGCCCACTAAGCCCCAGCCTGTTTGCAGCATGTATTGGAGATATAGAGGAGATGTACAGCAAGGCGCAGACGGGTGGGGTTGTGGTGGGCAAAGAAATACTGTGGTCTCGCCTACGTGGACGATTTGGTGGTGCTAGCGAGAGACTAGAAAGGGATGAAAGAAATGATAAAAAACATGGAGAAATATATGAGGAGGAAAAATCTGACAGTGAATGGGGAGAAGTCCAAGATGATGGTGTTTAGAAAAGGGGGTGGCAGGAGAAGAGTAATTGATTAGAGGTGGGGGAATGAAAAAATTGAAGAAGTAAAAGAATTTAAATTCCTAGGGTACGTGTTTAATGACAGAAATACTGAAACAGCACACGTGAAAGAGCTAGTAAAGAAAGCTAATAAAATACTAGAAGCGGTATGGGGAATTGGAGATAAAATTTGGACACGACTATAGAAGGAGAGTGATGAAGTTTGATAGCCTGGTGAAAAGTGTGATGATGTATGGAGCGGAAATATGGGGATGAGAGAGCAAGAAAGGCTGGAAAGGGTGCAAGAAAAATATTTGAAATGGGTGCTAGGACTAGGTAGAGAGCCTCCGGGGTATATAGTGATGGAGGAAACAAAGAGAGATGGAATAAGAATAGAAGCAGGAAAGAGAGCAATAAGTTTTGAGGAGATGGTGATAGAGAGAGGAGAGTGCAGAATTCCGCAAGAGCGCCTCAAAGAAAAAAGGAAAGAAATAAGGGGGTGGAAAGGGGGTGTGGAAATAGAGGGAGGCATATCTAGAAAGAAACGGGTATGCAGGAGCGGAGGTAGAAAGAATGATAGAGAGAGGCAGAGTAATGACAGAGGAATTAGTCCAGAGAGATGTGCAAAGGCAAGAAAGGACAGCAAGAATTAGGGAGTCTAGGTACAATGGGAAATATGAAAAAATAATAACGGAAGAACTGCCAAAGTACCTAGGAAGAGAAAGTAGAATAGAGAGAGTGACAATGGCAAGATTCAGATGTGGAAATGAAGAGAGAGAGAGAGAGAGAGAGAGAGAGAGAAAATAAATTTTGGATGGAGGATAGGAATAGAGTATGCAGGATGTGTGGAGAAAACAATAAGACAATAGAGCACTTGTTGAACGAATGTTCAGAAATGAGAGAAATAGATTAGTGTAGAGAAGAGATTTTAAACGAGGCTGGAAGAGGGATAGATTGGATGAAGAAAGTTGAGGAGAGAAGAAGAGCAACAAAGAGTAATCGGTTTAGGGATAGGAATTTAGTGACTTTCTTTTTTGTGTTTAGTTTGATCAGCATATGTTTCTTTTTTACTTTTTTTTTAAGTTTTTTTTTTAATGTTCTCTTTTTCTCTTTTTATTATTATTTTTAGTATTATTTTAGTATTAGTAGTATTTTTATTTAGATTATGTACTATGTTAGTTTTAGTTATATATGTAAATATGTAAATTTTGGAATCAATTTATAAACCCGTAAAGGGTAATAAATATACATAATACCTAAAAAAAAAGAAAAAAAAAGAGCGCTAAACCGAAACAGCGTTAAGTAACAAGATCTTATCTTCTGGTCTTACTGTATATGCAAATGAAACTCATATGGTTAATAAAGGGTTTTCCAATAAGATATTTTCAAACTATATGGTAACCATGGTAATAAAGTTATACTTATCACTGTTTATCACGTATGTTCAGTATATCGTCGGCGACACAAGAATAGCTCGTAACGCAATAAAAATTCTGCAATAGATCAAGAAATCATCTTAACTTCTGCATGAAAAATGTTGACTACGATAACCTCGTAACTCCACCAGTCTCTGCACTGTGACAGTGTGCATGACTTGATTCTTCCGTAACTGGCAATGAAACCCTTGTGAAAAATCAGTCTAACAGTTATTCAGCAGCACAAAATGTTGCCTGGTCGTGTCTGGTCTTGTTTGCTTTTGTCTGGAATTATCTGGGCTTGTCTGGTCTTGCTTAGGCTTGTCTGGTCTTCTCTGAGATTGTTTTGTCTAGTCTTGTCCAGTCTTGTCCAGTCTTGTCCAGTCTTATCCAGTCTTGTCCAGTCTTGTCCAGTCTTGTCCAGTCTTGTCAAGTCTTGTCCAGTCTTGTCCAGTCTTGTCCAGTCTTGTCCAGTCTTGTCCAGTCTTGTCCAGTCGTGTCCAGTATTGTCCAGTCTTGTCTAGTCTCGCCTAGTCTGGTGTAGTCTTGTCTAGGCTTGCCTAGTCTTGCCTAGTCTTGTCAAGTCTTGCCAAGTCTTGTCAAGTCAAGTCTCTAGTCTAAGAAAATAAAATTAAAAACATTTATAATTATAAATAAATGTTTGTTTGTAGATATCGTATTAAGAATACATCTAAAAGAAATGCAACGATGTGTGTAAATAAATGTGGTTCGGCATTTTGTTGTGTAGTTTGGTGAGTTTACACGGCAAAAAAACATTTTTTTGTTCTCCGATATAAAATGATGATAAAAAATCGCTTGGAATTAAATGCATTCAATTTTTTTGTGGACGGAGAGAAAATTAGGTCAGTAGTGTGTGTGCTGTAGACTAGTGAAGTGTTTCTTCTCGTTCTTCTCGATCAAGGTAAGATTTTTAAAACTAATTACTTATAAATAGTAATTAATATTTTGATACCATGCAAGTAAATGCAAATGACAAATTTAAACGAGTTTTATTACTACATAAAATCTGCAATTCCATATTTATTGTTTACTATGGGTCTTTTTTCAATTTTAGTAAACTGAAATGGATTGAATTGAAATGGATTCATCCACATAAATGTTAAAAGAAAGACCAGACAAGACCAGGTAAGACAAAAACAGACAAGACCAGACAACGCCAGACAAGACCAGACAAGACCAGACAAGACCAAACAAGTGTAGACAAGACTAGACAAGACCAGACAATACCAGACAAGACCAGACAAGACCAGACAAGACGAGACAAAATCAGGCAAGAGCAGACAAGATCAAACAAAACCAGACAAGACCAGACAAGACCATACAAGACCAAACAAGACCAGACAAGGCCAGACATAACCAGACAAGACCAGACAAGTGTAGACAAGACCAGACAAGACCAGACAAAACCTCATCTTTAAAGTATTATATAATTTATTAATTATTTTCTTGTTTCAATGTAATACAACATTTTCTTTTTTTTACGATAATTAAATATAAATTGATATTTTGATTCTTTAAGTTGTAGGTAGTATAACAACTGTGCATTAATAAAATTTCGTTCTTAAATTATTTCTACTCACACACCAAAATAAACACATTGATAAATACATTATTGTATGTGAAGGATGCTATTATTACAATCGTGTGTAAAAGTATCCAAATCTTACGTAAATGTCCAATGTATATCAAATGGATTTCCATTATTAAACGATTTCTGTTTATTGTTACTAATTCGCGCCACTAAACAGAAAACATAGACGAAATTTTCTGACGTATATTCTAATTGAATAATGTTTTCTTATTTTAAATCAAGAAGTCTCGGCCTCTCAGTCTGAATTTATCCGGCTATAATTTAACTTAACCTAACCATAACCTAATCTAGATTAAATCTAGACTAATCTAGATTACATCGAAGTAGGGAAAGATGTTTCCTTCTAGGCCAACCACCTCCATTGACCTTGACACTTCAGCTTCCGTCTTCCGCTTTTGACTGCCGGTTTCGGTTTTGACCTCTGTTTCCCACTACTGGTTTTTAATGAGAGTGTTGGGTCTATATAGCACCACGTGCGAGGTTTATGTAACCCCACGCTGGCAGTAAGGTCTATGTTGAAAGAGTCCCCGTGATAAACATGGCACATAGAATCCTGGACGTAATAGAGGGACTGGATCTATTTGCATGAACAAAACAATGTGGGGAAATACAATAGGCCAATGGGCCGCATTGTCTTAAGGGCTAACCCCCTGGACCCACATTGGTTAGAGAGAGAAAAAAAAAGGTATATGTAGTCCCACGTGTCAGATCTTGTTTCAACTTCCGTTTCCGGTTTCTACTTGCGGCTGCGACTTTCGTTTCCGGTTTCCCACTTTGCGTTTCCCACATCAGGTTTCTCACTTTCGGTTTCCCATTTTCGGTTTCCCACATCTGGCCGCCCCATTTCCGGTTGCTGCACTCTGCGCGGGAAAATTCAAAATGCGGCGCAGGCCGGAAAATAAAAACATTGACGCAGGCGGGAAAATATAAAATCGAAACCGGAAGTGTCAAGTTCAAGCTCAGTGGAGGTGGATGTCCTAGAAGGGAAAATCTTTCCCTACTCATAGACAACGATTAAATAGTGTTCCCGTTATTATGCGTTTTTACTAGTTAGCAGTTTATTTCACGGATACTCTGAACGTTCTAAGCTTATTTTGTCAGTGATTTGAAGTATGTTGTCTTTCAAAATTACAATTTTTACAATATTATCGGTAAGAAACAATTATTTTTTTGTAGATTCAACCGCATTTTAACATGCTTCGTAGATAAAATAATGTATGAAACACGTATGTGAAAAGTTTTTGTGCTTGAGTTGCGAAATTTAAGGCGCGTGCCGAACGCGGGTGGTTTAATTGCAATGAGTGCACCTCGCAATGAGAGTACACATACCTTCACACACTTGTATCATGAACTACTATTTTGTGATTTTCCTGAAAACCTCGTATCTCCAGTAAGCAAAACCTAAAAGCCGGTTATTATCAATTCCTTACATCATCTTTTTCAGAAGAAACATGTTTTATGATTGTTACTATCATTCGATTATTAATAATACTTAAACATATGAAAGGCAAAATGTTGTATCCTGAAAAGTTAACCTGCTGGAGTTACAAGGTTATCTTGTGTCGCCGACGATATTCTAAAAAATTATTATACTAAATATGCACTTTAAGAGCTTTACTATCCGTTATAAGAGTGGTTATTATGCAAAGATTTTATGTAAATGGCGTTCTTTTGTGAACACTTATCGCGCATTTCGCGCAATTTTGCTCTTTTAAATAAGCAAATAAGACTTCAAAATGCCAGAACTGTTGAGAATATTGCTAATGTAAGAGCTAGTTTGCTGAGGATCCAAATTTATAAATTGATCGTCATGTTCAAGCGTAAGGGCTTAAAAACTCGAAAACTTGGCGGATTATGCTAAAGACTTTTTATAAGACTGTTTTGACCCAAGAATTTAAGTCACTAGACCAGTGCCAGGCAAACTTAATAGCCAAAGAGCCAAAAATATGCAAATTAAAACGATTAAAAAAAAAATTGAGAGCCAAATCTGTTTGTAAATGTAGTGAAAATTTCTCATAATTTTAGACATTCATTACATTACTGGTACCCTGAATAAAACTTGATTTCATACTTAATTAGGACTTTATTCATTGATAACAAATAATTTGATAATAAAGTATCAATAACAACACTATTTAATGCTAAGAATGTTCTTGTAACTCCTTTGAAAGTTTGTTCAAGTCCAGTTTGTAGGTTGTTGTTTTTAATTTTAAGAATATTTCCTGGTTCTCATCAATGAGACGAGTTCTTAGTTTGCTTTTAATTAAATTCATACTCGAAAAAAAATTGTTCGCATACGTATGCAAACTATTTTTTTATCCGAAAATGGAAAGAGCAGCAAACGCGAGTTTTTTCAGCTGATCATAAGCGTCCGGAATACAATTCTGGGCGTTGAACATGAACATGTCGTCCTTCTACAGGTGTTTCCCAAGACAGACCACTTGTGTTGAGAACTTGAATTCACATGTGTTGTTCTCTAATATTTCGAAATCAACGCAAAGACGTTCAAATTTAGAGCTCCATATTTCCTTTTTTTTCAAATCCAGCAATTGTATTTCAAAATTACCAACGTCAATGCCAAAATGAAAAAAATGCAAATCTGTTAGCGTAGCATTAAGAGGATTCTTGACGAATGCAAAGGTCGCTTTACTATTTTTATAATCTTTAAACCTGCTGAAAAACGCTTACCTCATATTTAAAATGATTGTTTTTAAATAGTATTTGTCAATACAGGAATTATTTTCTTGGCGATGCTTCATCAGGATCGGAAAGTGAAACAAAGCTTTTCTTTCAAAATCTTGTGCAAAAAGGGATAATTTGTTTTGTGAGAGATGTCTATTGTGAGAGATGTCTATCTAATGAAGAGACTTCTTCTAACATCGAAATAATTGTGTTCCACTTCCCTTGAAGTTTGTGATTAAGTTGTGGCGAAAGTGCAAATGGCGAAAGGCGTCATTTGCATCTTAGATACGTCCACGCAATTGTCAAACGTTCCTCATGCAAACTACAAAACGGTTTATTTTAGCTCTCCAGTTTAGCAACGCGGAAGCACGAATTTTTATTTCACTGCCCTTTTTTGGCCCAGTCTAATCTACATTCGTACTGTTCGTGGAATTATAGAAATAATAAACCGTCCTAATCGGCCCAAAATAAAATGTACGTCCTGGATGCAAGTTCGGCGAATATCAAAACTCCGTGAAAAGATACCCTTTAGTCGCTACACGTGTTTTTGCGGGCTGCAGCACGAACTGAATCAGGAACGCCTGGCGATACGCAAATGCGACGATGCGCACACTTTCCTCAAATTCTACGCAAAATGCAAGCCAGCTGCACAAAAATTAAAATAACGTGCTACATGCTATGTCGTGCTACAACTATAACGTATTGCGTGCGGCTACGTGGACAGCAGGCCTAACGGAAAAGGAAAACTTCTTATCTCGCCAAATTAATATCGTAGGACCGGGCAAGCCCGCAGAATATTTGTGCCAGAGTCACACTCAAGAGGTCAAAGAGCCGCATGCGGCTCCGGAGCCGCACTTTGCCGACCTCTGCACTAGACCATCGTCGTCGCCGAGAATTTGATGCTTGGAATTTAGAACTACTTGAAAGGAATCCTAATTTTGCGGAAAAAAATATATCTTTTCAGATGTAACTCATTTTTGATTAAGTGAATATATTAACAAGCAAACTTGCTATTTTGCTTGTTTAAACAATCCACAACAAATTGCAACAGATTCACTAGAAAGCTTTTGTATCCTCTAAAGTTTATTGTATGGTGTGATTTATATAATGGTTGCATCATATTTTTTCAAAAATGTAGAAGATGCAATTACAGGAAATTATGAGCGATAGTGACAAAGTTAAGAATTTGTTTGTAGCCAAATTTAGATGCACTTGATTTGGAGGATTTGTGCCTCCAGCAAGACGATGCACATATCACACTGCTCATTACACCATCGACGCATTACAAGAAAAGTTACACCAATGGATAATTTTAAGGAATGCCCTGTTCATAGGCCTCCAAGGAGCTTTGACTTAACTCCTTCAGATTACTTCTTGTAAAATTACTTCTTGTTTAAAACCTGAGACCTGTGCGAACGGACCAAAATCACTTGATGCATTGAGTTTGAAAATGTATTAAGATTGAAAATGTACGCTTCATTGCTTCTTCCTGTACCGTACAGGGGCAAACTTTATCTTAATATTATCTTAAAGTAGAGCCGATAACATTTATGTCTTCTGGAAAATCGAATGAAGCGTACATTTTCAATCTTAATACATGTTCAAACTCAATGCATCAAGTGATTTTGGTCCGTTCGCACAGGCCTTAGGTTAGGTTAGGTTAGGTTTTTTTGGCAGATCTAGAAGATGATCTGGGGATGTTGAATGTATTAATGCATAGTCAGATCTAGTTCTATCTGACTATGACTTCATACATTCAACATCTTAGTCAGATGTAGTTCTATCTGACACCTGCGAGCAAGATTAAAGTAGCCGACGAATTATTCCCGCAGAAAGAACCAATTTTCTGGGACCGAGAGAAGTCGTGGACACTGTACCCCCAGAAATCACGGCTAGAGAAAGCTTAGAAGCTACTGCGAGAATAAAAGCTAACAAAGCTCCAGGCCCTGATGGCATCCCACCGGAAGTCGTAACACTGGCTGCCCTCCTTCATACAGAGACTTTTGCAAACATGTTCAACTCGGTCATTCGCAGTAGAAACATACCATGTAGATGGAAGGAGTCCAGATTCGTTTTAGTCCCCAAGCCAGGAAAGCACTCATCGCTAAGCCCAATCTGCCTTATAGACAGCCTAGGCAAACTTAGACAAACGAGCATATAGTAGCCACCAGGATAAACCAAGAGCTTGATCTGCACGGAGGACTATCAACAGCACAATATGGTTTTCGAGCGGGGAGGTCGACCACAGACGCCATCCAAGAGGTTATCAATATCGCCCACTATGCCAACTTGGGTAAACGTAGGCACAGAAAAGTATGTCTAGCCGTTGCACTAGACGTTAAGAATGCGTTTAACACCGTGCCCGGGCGGCAAATCGTAGACGCAAGCAGAAGGAAAGAAATATCTACATATTTAATAGAATCAATTAAAAGCTACTTCACGAACAGCAGCCTAATAATAGACAACACAACCACAGCGGGGGACTTGTGATGTTCCGCAGGGTTCGGTTCTCGGACCGCTCCTGTGGAACATTCTCTAGGATGGCGTTCTAGACCTAGAAACTATAGACTGGTAGCATTCGCCGATGACCTTCTTGTGGTGTCCGCGGACATAAATGAGGAAGCCGTGGCAGCCAGGGTCGAAACTGCAGTAAAAGCCATTCATCGTTGGATGGAAAGCAACGAGCTTCAAATAGCTCCAGAGAAGTCCGAGGTAATCGCACTTATAGGTCGCAAGAGAATTGGCGCCGTAACTGTAAACTTCCTAGGCAGGTTGATGTCGGCAAAACCGACAATAAAATACCTCGGCGTCCATATTGACCAACGGCTATAGTACCAACGGAGTAGACACATCCAAAACCCGGATATGAAAGCCGAACGCGCTGGAGAAGCACTCTGCTAACTAATGCCAAGACTGAAGTGCCCTGTTACTAAAACTAGAAGGCTATTAAGCAAAGTCGTAAACTCCATCCTCCTCTACGCCGCACCGGCCTGGGCGGATGGTCTAAAACCTGCTTCTAATAGTAACATTTTGATAAGAACACAACGCCCCATGCCCATATGCATATGCTGTGCCTACATATGCACAGTGTCCAACGTTGCGCTGCAAGTTATAGCGGCAGTCCCGCCGATAGACCTTATGGCGGAGGAAAGGCCTTCCAACCAAGTCGCAAAAACCGATTCAAATATATTTTCTCCTATCACAAAACGTGAGTGATAAATTTATTCTTAACCCTTATCACCCACATTACCATTACTCTTTTTTCAGATAAAATGCCACCTAATAGAAAAAAAGTAAAACATGGAATTATTTTAAAAAAGTGACAATGACAGAGAAGCAATTTGCAAATTTTGCAATAAATGCCTGAAAACATCAGGAAATACCACTAATCTTCTCGAAACGCGTCCACAGATGGCTATCCACTCAAGGTATCGGAAAGACATGATCTTAAAAATCAATGTTATTTTTATGGTTTTTGTTGAGTGCCACGAAGGTGGACTGAAAGCTATAGAATAACTGACAAATTTCATACGAGATTTGTTTTTGGTAGTCCTAAAAAGACTCATTAGTATTATAGAGTTCCGGAAAGGTTGAGTATATTTATATATTCAAGCTTTGTTCCGTCTTTATTAAGTTTATCTGATTATCTATAATGTTGTATGGTTTTACCAATTCAAAACTAATCTTCGGGGTCATCTGGAGAAATTACACGTAGATGTTGTTCAAGAGTTAATAGCAGAGGAGCCAGTAAAACAAAAACCAAATTACAGTGACGAGACAAACAAGGAGGTTCAAAATCATCAAACTGTTATTGATGGAATGGATGTTGATTATTCTAAGGATATTTCTCAGAAACAAGCTTGCTCATCTGGTTACAGTTCCAAAGTTAATATCAAGGATACTCTACTGAACTCAACTGATACTCAACAAAACGCTCAACAAAATATCAAGGAATTCTTCAGTAATATTATATATTAAAAGTATAACAAATGTTGAAGGTAACAAATATAAAAAATAACTGAAGCAATAGTGAATTTCATTATTATGGACCATAAACCATTTTCAATTGTGGAAGGAAACGGATTTACACAGTTAATAAAGGAATTGGTACTCTTGTACAAAATTCCTTCTAGAGAGACGTTAAAAAAACGTATTGATGAAAAATATGAGGCTATGGCAGAAATTTTTAAAAAATACTTAAAAGTAGCAGAACATTACTGTATTACATATGACATATGGACAGAGACGATGCAGAACAAGTCCTTTGTCGGAGTCACCATCCATTTATTAGAAAAATCCAAACTTATGAGTGGAACTTAGGGAGTCTTTGAGTTGTTCGAAATACATACAGCAGAGTACATACATAACAGACTTTCAGATATTTTCGACGAATGGAATATTACTACCGATGCAGTTACTGCTGTAGTTACTGACAATGACAGCACGGTTATGAAGGTAAATAGAGACATGTTTGGTGAAAAAAAATAATACCGTGCTTAGGATAAAGTTAAAACTCCATCAATGATCGTCAGCAATGTGCGCGAGATTGTAAAATTCATAAAACGTAGTCTCAATGCCAGTGACGGAAAAAGCAAAGAGAGGCTGGCAAGATGGAAGGCCAGACAAAAAAGCTGATACTTGACGTTCGCACTCGGTGGAATTCAACGTATTATATATTGGAACATTTTATGGAGCTAATTTCAGCGATCCAATGCTCCAACAATGATAACTTCTAATGAAGTGGTCTGTCTGCGCGAAATGGTACAACTTTTAAACCCATTTGAAAAATTAACTAAAGAAATTTCTGCCGAAAATTATGTTACAGTAAGTAAGGTTATTCCACTTGTAAGCTGTCTGCAGGGAATGTTAGAAAAATTCTCACCAACATTTGAAAGCACGGTTTCATTCAAAGCAGTAATTGAAAAAGAGGTTTCAAATTGCTTTGATAAACTAGAACATTGTTCTTCCCTGGGTATCGCAACCGCTCTAGATCCACGCTTCAAACTCATTCATTTCAAAGATGAGACTGCTAACAATAAAGTCACCAGTTAAATCACCATATAAATAATTACTTAACTAATATGCAAGCAGCAGTTTTACTAACTGATTCTTCTGACGAATCTGAAAGGGATGAAAATAATGAATCCGAACGTATGGAGTTACCACTAACATTAACACACAACAACATAAAAAATAAAACAAAAGCAGAATCAGAATTTCACATGTTTATGTCGTATCCTGTAACTCCTATAAAAGCAGATGCTTTAGAAATGTGGGATGACATCAAAGGTTTATTTCCTGGGTTGTATAAACTGGCGATGATACATTTGCCTATCGTAGCAACGTCGGCGCCCAGTGAGCGGCTGTTTTCAGAAGAAGCTGGGGCTACGATTACTCAAGGAAGAAACCGCTTACTAGGCACAAGATTGTCAAAATTATTATTTTTAAACTCTATTTTGCGAAATAATTAACTAATAAACATTTTGAACATTCCTATGTGTTTTTTTTTTCAAAACATCGAAATAATATCGATATATCGTTCATAAACATCGATGTTTTCGACATCGATATTTTACTTTTGAAAACATCGATGTTTTAACATCGACGTTTTTTATGAACGATGTTGCATCCCTACCTGTACCTGAAATTATTTCAATCTTGTTTCATTTTAAAATCATAATTCTAATTGTAAAACTCTTATAATTAAGCTTGAAACACTGAAACACACTAAAAGCTTTACTTCAAACACTTACACGTTTAGATTTATTTGAAAATAAATATTGGATTGGTCGCAACTAATCTGCCGAATTATTCGTTCATCGTATATGTCAATAAAATACCAGACAATAGAAACAGCAACGTTGCATACCAGACTGTTAAAAAAAAGCCTAGTATAATTTCATTTTATAAAATGCGTCTACAAGAAAGATTGGTATATTTTCATTAAAATTTGCTTGCAATTAATATTTTTTTTTTGTTATTTACAGCAAATCTAGATATTTCATAATCTCATAATCATAGATGCAGTATATATTTTAATAATGCAGTAACTGCTTACTATTATTGACATCTATACTTATTTTTAGTTTAGCAACTCAATCTGTTTTTTCAACAGAATATTTGACAGTTAGATTTATGTACTTTATTGTCGACTCAATGCGATATCAAATGTTGTTGCTGATAAAACTTGGTTCTAGATGGAATATGCAGCCCAACAATGAGAAACTTATATGATTTACTTGCATAAATCGTCAAAAAGATTTAGATTAATATTTTAATTGAAATATTAACAATGAATTTTGAGCAAAAATATTATTATTATATTGTTCTCTCTAAAATTACTTGAACGGTCAAATTTATCAATAACTGCAATAGATCTAATTAAAACTTTAAAATTATCTTACAGTTTATGGTTGTAAGTATATTTAATGGTTTCTGTTGCTGATTGTGAGTTTAAGATGAATTCGTATGAAGTCATTTTTTTAATACATTTATTGCTCTAGTTAAATACATAGTTTTACACAGTATTACAAAATGAATGTTACATAATAGAAGCAATGGGATATGTTTGAAACTTGCCTTGTAAACAGTCTCAGTTTTCTGTAAGCTCCCTCTTTTGATTTAAAATCAAACATTAAAAAAATATTAACTGTTCTGGCAGAAAGACCTTAAGGTCGATAGCCATTTGTTTGACAATAAATATTTGGTGACAATAAAGGTTATTATTATTTATTATTAACAGTGCTAGAAATATTAATTGAGCTAGAAAATGTGGGATCTAACGCACTTCTCGCACCAAAAAGTTGTTATCTAGAGTAACAACAACAGTAACAATACATGTGCAGAATTTGTGCTAAATATTAAAGAATATTTTTGTATACTTAAATCGGCGTAGTCAAATTTTGTACTTACAATATTTGCACGTTTGACCATCGATACATTCTGTGTGTAACAGTTACGAAGTTTGGAAGGTTTATTATTGTTATGTTAATTTGTTTTTTTTATTTAATATGTTATCTCATTGGTATATAAAATATAGAAAATTTTAATAATTGCTTGTTCTGTTCATTTGTAACTAAATTATTATTTAAATTATTATCAAAATTTTCCACAAGATGGAAAGGGTAAAGGATGGGAAAGAACCAAACTTAAGCCCAAGAATACCATCCTCTGGAGAAGATTAAGTTAAACCTAATAGTTCAAGGATAGTTAAACAGTAAACTCGGTGTTTTAGACCATGAACACAAGACAACATTTACTAGAAGTATTATATTTTAATTATTGTATTAACTTTGTATATGTTGATTTTTTAATCTATATATCTATATTTATTAACTTATTAACATTAAATAGATGGATAATTTCGAGATATATTTCTACATTATTATTATTATTATTAATCAATAAACTTAATTACTCTATGGTGTCAATGTACTATCTACAGGCTCCCAATATAAATTCAGTTACTATAAATTAATCCATACAATAAGATAGATCAGCCTCATTTCATCAATAATTAACCGTTGCACATTCTTTTTAGGGTTCCGTACCTAAAACGGAACCCTTATAGGATCACTTTGTTGTCAGTCTGTATGTCTGTCTGTCTGTCTGTTCGTCTGTGTGTCTGTCAAGACCATTTTTCTCAGGAACGCGTAGAGGTAACAAGTTGAAATTAGTAACAAATACTCGGGTCTACCTACGGTCTCTTTCAGCTGTGAAAAAATCGAACTTGTAAGTCAACGCGATCAAAAGATATGACCGTTTATGTCGCATATTTTGCAATTTCACAAGGGAATCAAAACCTATAGGGTACTTCCCGTTGACATAGAATCATGAAATTTGGCAAGAAGCGGTGTATTATGGCACATGTAAAGGGAAAGATCTGAAAACCGTAAATATGTAGTTTAATTACAAAAAAATGCGAAGTTACTTATTAGAAACTTATGAAAATACACTAATGTGTTTCGTGGTATTGTCAGGCTCCAGAAGCATATGGGTTGCATACAGTTAGGTCTTCCTCGGTTAGGTCCGAAGTTTAAAAAGTATGTGTCGGCACCAAGCTGTTTATTCTGAATTTTCTTTGTTTATATTCGTTATGCATTTGATCACGTACGCTCTATATACATAATATATACAGGGCATATATTATGTCTAAATTTTGCTTGTTTATAAACGACATGCGACATACTCAAGTCCCGTAACATCCTGTATATATTATATTTCGTCTAATTTTTCTTTATAATCTACATATACTACCACGTATACCACGTACGCCCTATATTTTTTGGTAGTCAATTGCCCAAAAGCAGTCAATTGAATAACTGAATGTAATAATCGAAATAGATCTAGAAATAGTTAATATATTAGTTTATATTAGATCTAGAAATAGTAAGATCTTAATATAAGTTAATGAATAAGTGTAATACTAAAATAAAGTTTTCTTTTTATAAGTTTAAAAATATTTGCGTTATTTAAAAAAAAATACCCTGTATACCTTTATACAGGGTATATAGGTATACAGGCAAAATTGAGCAGTAAAAACAAATAGTGAAGTTCCAGAACCCCCAAACACTCATAGTGAATGGGGGATGTATGGTAATAAAATATAGGGTAGAATTCCATCGTACGACAGCGACATCTTGAGGTTATGCTTGCAGCGGTACTAAGATGGTCGTGATTTCAGGAGGGCCATTTGTCAAGTTAACTGATTCTGCTTGCTACGTCCTCCACAAAAAAAAGATACCTTACTTACAAGTTTGTACGGAACCCTCGGTGTGCGAATCACAACTCGCACTTGGCCGTTTTTTTTTATTTTTGCCATCCCTAGCCCATGATTCCAAGATATTCCCAGTTCTTTCAACTCCTATGCCACTGCATAGATCCATATTTTCTTTGGTCTTATTTTTGTCGTTTCTGTGTGGATTTAGCTAGAAATACTCATTTCGTTTCATCCTTCCATCCCCTATCTTTACTAGATGCCCAAACCACAATAGACGTTTTTACTCCTTGCTTTCCAGAACTGTTTCAATATTAAGCTGTATTCTAATTCTCTCATTTCGAAATTTATCACTTCGAGTACCTAATGGCTTTGAAACTTCTTAGATATTTTATTTGTACTTCCTGTATTTTTCTTTTCATTTCGCTGCCTAACACCCAGCTAAGGTATCAGTTTCGCTTTCTTGGATATTTATCTATTCCTTACGAACGTGTTATTAAGTGTATGGAAGAGTTTAGTTGTATTCTCAATTCTGGTGTATTTCCTCCTAAATATATATTTTTTTTTCAATTTGGTTTATATCTCATTCGTCTAGTTTTATTGTTATGCTTGGTTCTCTTTTACCAATGATCATTACCTTTTCTTTCTTTGCATAGATCATCAGATGGTCAGGAAAAGCACATTCTGCTATTTCCAATTTCTGCATGTTTCTATTCCTTACTTGAAATTAGGGCTTCACACGAGAACGATATTTTTCTCGTCTCGTAAAAGCGAGACGACAACGATACGAGACCGCATGTGGTCTCACTCTCGCGAAAGCGAGAACGTATGTTGTCTCCCTCTCGCGAGAGCGAGAGCGCATGCGGTCTCGTTCTCGCGTGACACAAGAGTCTCGTTTCTGATCCCGGTCATACTTCTTCTTCAATCTTTGATTCTAATACGGGCAGTCGTAATATTTTCTTGCTTAAATTTTACTAATTTCAATATAGTCGGGCTCAGTACCCCCCTTGCCGCAATTCCACTTTGGTTACGAATTCCTCTGACTGCAAAATTTCTGATCTAACATAATTTCTTGAATTTGTATACAAACTAAACATAGCTTTTCCTAGCTTGTTATTAATACTTTTACGACGTCGACAGAAACTAGATATATGTTGCGTCTTACGTTCTTTTCTATTAGTTGCTTCATGGCAAATATGTGATCTTGGGCCCCTCTACCTTTTCTGCAACCATCCAAGAAGCCCAGCTTCTTTTAACTGTGCTTATGTCACAGAGTTTATTCTTTCGTCCAGGATTCTTTCATATATCTTGACCATCGTACTCATCAAAGTTATACCCCAATACCATTAAATAATGCTTATTCCTTGTTGTCTCCCTCTCTATGCATACATATTGAAGAGAATTTCTCAGATTGTAACAGTATAAATAAATTTTTAATATGTACTTGATAATTTACTCATACTGCATGTGAATATTCGTTTAAATACCAATTTTGAAAAACGTGAATTGTTTATTGAATGTTTATCTGAAGAACGAGACTTTCGAATTTATGTAAGTGTTATTAATTATTTGCTTTAAATAATTATAATATTCAATATAATAAAAGCTGCATTAATAAAGCTTATAGTGTTGTTTTGGATGAAAATCGGTCAACTACAATGTTATAATGGAAGAATATGGAAATTAGAAATTTTTTTCGTCTATGATTAAATTGAATAATGATAATGAGATTAAAGTTATGTGTAGATGTCACGATATATATACGATATATAACAAAGAAATTTTTGTCGAATTTCTTCTGGAATTTATTGATGAGAATCAACAGTGGAAATGTCATGTTATTGCTGGTGATTTTTATATAAATTATATACATATTTCTCCAAAGTTTCTCTTAATTTACATAAATCCTTTGAATCATCTCATGATAATTATTATCTTGATTATAACAATTTATCTAATTTAAACAATCTAGCTAATTGTAAGTGGGATTTATTACTAGAAATACAAGTTCCTGACAGTTATTTTCAATTTATTCATAAATCATCAAAAAACTTTAATTGACAAGTCCACGTTTAAATAAAAAAAAGTATAACAATGCAAAATCTCGTGGTAATTGGTCTTGTATGTGTAAAAAAAGAAAATTGTGCAATATTTGAAAATAAGATAAAAACAATATCATCTTCAAAAACGAGTATAATGGGTATTATAAAATCTTGAATAAATTGATTGAATTAGATAAAGATAATTATGTAAAAAAATTAGCAATTATCCAAAAAAAAATAAACAATTATGTCTATACGTATATAATAATATGTTAAAAGACCAAGCATCGAAGTCTAGTGTTATTGATGTCGTTGTTAATGATGAACAAGTTTTGTCTAATAGTGAATCAATATCTGAATGCTTTGTCACTTTTTAAGAAATGTTGGCGAAAACTGTTAATAATACAGTAAATCATAATTGTAAAAGTATATTTTTCAAATAGTCTTGAAATAAATTTCGTAAGCATACCTTTAGAGCATTTGTTTAGTATATGAATTAGAAATGCTATAAATACTCTTAAAATAACTAAGAAAATTCCAATTCATGGTCTCTTATTCAAAACCCCACACTACAAATATTGAACCAATGTCGTCTTATATCTAACAATGCTAGAATTTTTGATAAAATAATTTACTGTAGACTTTATACATTTTCTATTAATAATAATGAAATTTACAAAAATCAGTTTGTTTTTATGAAAGTGGACTAACGATTCTCTTGCTTGTATGTCTGACTTTATATATACGAATATTAACTAAAATGCGGTATAGCTTTTCTATATCTAGCTAAAACTATTGATACTGTTAACCATAAAATTTTACAAATGAAACTATGGAAGTGTTGAAGAAGAATTATTCAATATAATCATTCAGGATTATTTGAGAATTAGAAAGCAATATGTTGAAAATCTTGTATCTTGAAAAAGTGTGGCCCTTAACCTTCCGTTAGTCGCGGCTCCAGCCAGACTAATATGTTTGCGCTGTATCTGACAGATAGACATTTATATACAAAAAAAACGACTCGAATTAGCCATTTTTTTTTAGGTTATACATATTACACATTAATAGTAAACACTTGAAGCTAGAAAGCAATAATACTTTCGATTTATAAAACATATTACAATTTACGTTGTTTCTGGGATGAATGACGTCCTTCATAAACTTTAACTAGAACTAGGTACTAGTGTTCCTTCTTTTTTGAAACCAAAAGCACTTGATTTAATATCACGTCGCTTAAAATTTTTGAATTCAGATGGTATTTGCGACTTGTTCCTTTTCAGTGTCCCGACTAATGACAGCTTATGTTCTTTTGCCAGCTCTTCCATCAATGACACATCACAAAACCAATTATCCATTGTGACGTTTATTCACTTTGCCGATTACTTTTCTAGTTGTTGCATAAGTGACGAAACTGGTGATGATTTCGTCATCCGATGTAGAAGTTGTATTGTTATCACTCTGTTCACTATATTCAATTACTAACTCATATACATACTCTGAGGAATTCGTATCAATATCACCGTCAAAACCATCTTCTCATCATCATCCTCAAGGAGCCTTTGAAACTTGGAAAAATCTTCCGATTACTGTAGTAATATACTCTGTCGGTAGCCATTTCTCTGTAAATGGATGTCTGCTTTGAAACAAAAAATGTCGCGGATATATCTACAGATTATTGTCATTTTCTAAACCCATTATGAATAATATCAAAAAACGCATTTATACGATCCATGTTCACATGTAATATAAACATAAAATATAAACTTAAATACAAAAGTAGTCGCAGAGTATCTGTGAGATACACGCGTGAATTAATCACTGTTGCACACACGTCATCTTGGAGCTAAATAACATAAGAACTTGGGCAATATAGAAGGCATAGGTGCAAGCGTAACCCCTTCCTCGATCTATCTCCCAATCTAGACGCACTTGATTTTCTGCAAAATTTACGGAGGGTTAAGGAACTATTGTGGCACCATTATTGTTGATTATTTACATTAATGATATATTTAATACCCAGAAAATGCACTAGTTCCGTATGCCGATGATTCATTAGTTTTATAATCAGGAAAATCCTGGTATGAAATTAGAGGTTTTTTTATCTAATTGCTTAAAACATCTTGATAAATCTCTCAAAGTTATTCTGCTCTTTTTGAATATTGACAAGCCTATATATATTATTTTGGCACTTTCTCTGAAAGTATTCAATTACATTTTAAGTTATTTATATATAACAATGAACTAAAAAAAATGATATTAATAAAAATTTAGGACTACATTTTAACAGTTTTATAAAATGATATCCATGTTAATGAATTGTTTAAAAAAGGTAAACACTTTTATTTAAACATTTGATTTTTATAAATTAAGTAAAATTCTGAAGCCAAATGTGATGAAATCTATTTACTATGCACTTTTTGAAAGTATTTATTATAAATTAAGTTATTATAATTTGGGGTGGTGCATATAACAATATTTTCAAATCGTTACTGCAACTACAATATAACCTATTAAATGTAATTAAAGTTTCTTTAATTAATTTGTTCTTTAAATTACTACTATAAAGTTTGTCAAAGAGTATATTTTGATCGGCCAGATAGAACTAGAGCTAGATTAATTCTACTTCCTAAAACTAACGACACTTAATGCAATACAAAATAAGTTGCAATAAAATATTGTAATCTATAACCGAAAAATTTAAAAATATTACACTGTATATGTATGGTGTGGAAAAAGTGTCTTGTGAATTAGGAATTGTTAGATACCGTATAAGTTATTAATGTATATTAATTTTTGTAAAACTTATTATTTTATTTTTTGTTTGCATTATATTGATTTTATGTAATTTTCTTTATATCATATTTTTTATCATTCCAGTTGAATGTACAGGTGCTTTGCATCTCTATAGACATTGTATATACTGGAATGAAATAAATGTATTATTACTATTTATTATTATTTAACATTTATTAATAACATATTCTAAACACAAATACTGTAACCTGCATTGTTATGCAATCTTCAGGGTTATAGATGTTTATATTGGTAGAATTTTATATTATTACATTTCAGTTTATTACGATAAATGGAAACGAAAGAGAAATAGGTCTAGACTATTACAGTAATATAGACATGGCAGTAATCTTTTATTAACATTTTTTATTTATCTATGATATGCACTTAGGGGCTGTAACAATAAAAGTCTATATATCAAAAGCGTATAACTTTAACCTGCCAGTAATAATAATTTCTAGAATATAGAGGGTTGGGTTTGGGGATGGTCGAGGTGGTCTGTACAATTCAATAGTGCAACAGCCATTTCATCTGACAACAATAATTGGAAAAGTTTTCTAGAAACGATCGCGTGCACGAAAATATTAGCAATAACTTTCTGAAATTTCTCATCGCCGTCAAATTCACTCCGACACGATTGTCATTTTCTTGTTTCATTTAATAAACACTCTTACACGTTGGAAATTCATTGGAAATGAAACCTACACAATGTTCCAACACGTGCTAACGATTAAGGTAAATAGAGATAATGTGTATCTAAGGTTTAACAAACGTCAATTTTAATAAAGGCAATAAAGTCATTACTTCTTTTTGTTAAAATAGAGATTGGTGAAACCATCCAATGTTATAGATAATCATACAAATTGTGTTCCGTTTGTTTTAAGTTTGTACTTCTTTTTGTTTTTATTAACAAAAAGGAGGACACTCTTAATTTGTGACCCATTATAATTGGATTCAAAATATCAATATCAAAACTTACCATTTACCATTATTTGTAGTTAAACATATTTACTTTTTCAAATGAAATACTTTAGTAATTATCGATCAAATTATCACTGATTATTAGTCAATGCTCATTCATATTGTAACAAGATTTTTAATTAATCATCCTTTTAGTTGAGCAAACTAACAAAGTTTAACTTAGTTAGGAGATTTTTACTCTCCGTCCGAAGGGGGTTCACATTTTAATTACGTTACTCTAGGATAAGTTGGCAACTGCTGGCTCCACAATCTTTAGATGAAAACTCGGATATTAACGAGATTTTTATAATCATTACAGAATCTAATTGCAAGAGGAGAAATGATTTTCGCGTAATTTCGACAAGGGTGGAAAAGTTATAACCGACTAATACGATTATTTCGAACTGGACGTGAAATGTGTAGTGACAACTGCGAAAACATTTTATTGCTTCACCAGGGGTTCAAAGCGCAAGCTTTTTATATATAAGGCAATATTTTTTCCCGGATTTAATAATGTCATGATTGATTCGAACGTCAAAAAAAGCTTACAAGATTTTTTAAACAACAATGTTTCACTTCTATTGAAAAGGGGGTACATGTAATAATTTATTCTGTCGTATAAAAATATAATCTACTTAAATTTCCAGGAATAATCAACCATGAAGAATCAAAATATTAGATTCAATTCTGTACAGAAAGATCGACTATTAATTCTTGTTAGAAAAGTTACTATTTCCTCGACTTGTTTATATAGTGTCAAAGTTTTCTCGTTATTTTTTAATAAAACTTGAGAATATAATCAAGAAATTGTGACAAACAAAACTATAAAACTTTAATAACGTCTTGCATATTTATATATATATATATATATATATATATATATATATACATATTATATACTGTTTGTTTAGATATTACAATTAAAAAGAAAATCGTAAATAGTAAACAAGAGATCTTGTATCAATAAACTCAGCTATTAGAAAAAGTTAATTTTGTATATGGATGGACAGTAAATTTTCTTCTGTCACTTTGGATAGAATAGGCCTACAAGCGAGAACAAGCATTTTAGCATGCCTAAGCAAAAAAATAGTCCTACTATATATCCTTTCTTAATATCCTTGCGCATTCTCATCTACATTTCACCTAAGATTAAGGAAATGGTTATTAAGGAAATTGACCGAGTTATTAAGGAAATTGACCGAGAATATAGAAACAACTCATAAAATCTCACAAATGTCTGTATTAAAATAATTTTAATACAATAAGCTAAAAGCGAATTGGAATATATAAAAAGAAAACATACATACGTCAAAAGTAGGTATAATGTAGGTAACTATGTACATTTAACAATATTATACTACTGGAACAGGAGGTGCAATACAATTTCAATTGCTTCATAGTTCTATGATTTATAGTACAGTTTTGTATAGTATAGTATAGTTTTGCAGTACATAAATATCACCTAATTCTATGTAATTAAAATAATTTTCTGGAATGATTTCAATCAAATATACCGGGTATAGCAAAACTCCAAAAAAACAACTTTCAGGGCTAATTCTATGATCCGAAATAAGCATAAAATTCAACTTAGGACCATTTGTGTTGCCGGATCGCTTAACGAGGGCGGCTTACACAAATATGGCCTATAACAAGTCAAAAATATCATGGACCTATGACGACCTATTGCGAGATACTCGACAACAATACATGTGCCGATTTAGTTTAACCCCTTCAGACCCGAATAAATTCTAGTGCCAAGAAATATTTTTTTTCATTACCATCTCATTTATAGAGCTATAAATAAGATCTTTGCAAAGTTTTATGGACATTGGGTAATTAGTTAATGAGTACTAAAATGTCCCGTATTCGGGACATAGGTTTCGTATGGACGTCATACTTAGGGGCTGACCAGACATAATTAGTACAGTTTTTTAATTAATTATCTCTTTATTATATTATAATATAAAAAAAAATAATTCACCAATATTTATTTAAAAAAAAATGCTTAAAAATGAACGAACCGCAACACAAAAGTAACAAAATCTGATTTTTATAACCACCTTATAACCTACATGAGTTTAACCTAAAAAAAGTCGATTCTAAAACATTGAAATAATCGACTATCGACATACCGCGGAAATTCAAATAATTAGATTTTCAATGATAAAAACCATGTCCCGCATACTGGACACCAGGTCTGAAGGGGTTAATTGAAAATTTTGTGCTGTGCTCATAAATTTATGCAATATTATTTAAAAAATGTTTTCTACCGAAGAACTAGCAGATATGCATTTAGCTTATGGTGCTGCTAACGGCAACGACCGAGCAGCTGCAAAGATTTATGGAGAATGTTTTCCGATTAGGTAGCAGCTTCATGATGCAACTTTCGCAGAAATTCATCGACGTCTTCGAGAACGTGTAAAATTTGAGAGTTCTATAACAGATACAGGACGTGATAGAACGGTTCGTATTGCGGCATTAGTGGAATATCTTTTAGATGCTCTTGCCAATAATCCTAGAACTAGTGTTCGTACAGTAGCACGCGAACTTGGAACCAGTACTTCAACATTGTGACGAGTTCTTCGCGAACAGCTGTAATGACTTGGCTCTACGAGTACATTTTTGTAGGTGGTTCTTGAACAGCACACAACAGAATGAACGGTTTCCAAAGTTAATACTTTTTACCGATGAGGCTGCAATGCGGCTGTTCGATAGCAATAAAATGCACTTGTGGGCTGAAGAAAATCCTCACGCAATACATGGTAGAGATTATCAACACATATTTTCAATTAATTTTTGATGTGGGACTATTGGTAAGTATTTGATAGGACCATTTGTGTTGCCGGATCGCTTAGCGAGGGCGCCTTACACAAATTTTCTTGAAAATGACTTCCACAATGGATTAGATGTTCCTACAACTGAGACATGAAATGTGGTTTATTCACCAGCACGTTTTAGTCCCTGGGCTCGTGCATGTCTCGATACTAGAATTGTTTCCTGAGAATTGGATAGGCAGGGACGGTCCGATACCATGCCCGGCCCGCTCCCCAGATCTGAATCTCTTCGATTTCTTTTATGAAGTCATCTGAAAGCCATGGTGTACGAATCTCCAGTCACAGCACCTTGATGAACTTCTGCCACGTGCAACTGAAGCGTGTCGAACAGTTACAAATATGCCGGTAATTTTTGGACGCGTTTGTCGTTCTTAACTGCAGCAGTGTCGGCTGTGTATTGGACACGGGGGGCGAAATTTTGAACATTTTTTTCTAATTGTACATAGTTCTCTTTCATGTTTGTAAATGTTATCAATAAATTCTACCCCATTGCTTATGTTACTGCCAATTTTTTTTTTTTTTTTGTAAAGCGTTGGAAAAGCGATCTTGACCTTGATGTATTAATATATCATAATGGCCAGAGAGAAGTCTGAGGAAACGCTCTGTGAAATCGTTCAAGAGAAAGTAACTAGTAGATGGTGTCAAAGAGTGGGACTGAGCCCGAGCAAAACCACGGTGATACCATTTACTAGAAAGAGAAAACTAAACTGCCTACAGCCCATACTGTTTGATGGAAGGGAAGTAGAATACAAACAGGAGATAAGTTATCCGGGTATCATACTAGATAGCAAACTCAGATACACTAGATAGCAGTAGGTAAAGCCAAACGCGCCCTAATGGTGTGCAGAAATCTAGCAGGAAAAACGTGGGGTTGTAACCCCACAATCCTACGATGGATATACACCAAGATAGTAAAGCTGGCCTCTATGAGGAAACAGCTCGAGAAGATTCAAAGACTGGCGTGTGTCTGCATCACGGGGGCGATGGGGTCGTGCCCGACAACATCATTGGAACTGCTAGTGGATCTGACTCCGCTGCACCTAGTCGCGGAGAGGGGCCAGATCGGCGATTGTAAGGTTCAACAAGGAACGAATAACAGGGGGACCGGTAGAAGGAACCGGCAGAGGTAAAATAATCGGGAGCAGAGACCGAAACAGCCTCGCTACCAAGATTCCTTAGCTGGAAACACCAAAGGACGAAATGATATGCAAATACTATTTCGAGGAAAACTACACAGCAATGTGTAGTAGTAAAGCCGATTGAAGTGACGAATCCTCAGCATACCGCATAGAGCAAGATGCTATCAAGTGGTATACAGATGGTTCGAAGACAAAGGAAGGTACTGGTGCAGGAGTGTTTGGACCTCGTACCAAATTTTTCGAGTCCATGAGAACATTCCCAAGTATCTTCCAAGCAGAGGTACACGCAATCGAAAGATGGACACAGTTTAAGCTCGAATGGAATTATCGCAAAACACGAATTGCTATCCTGTCAGACAGCCAAGAAGCCATCAAGCCCATTCGCTCATACACCAGCAGATCCAAACTGGTATGGGACCGTGTGGGAAAGTTAAACAAGTTTGGCAAAGAAAATAAAGTAACACTATACTGGGTACCAGAACACACTGGTATAGATGGAGGAACGAAGAAGCCGATCACCTAGGAAACAAGGGATCCAGTAATCCTTTTATAGGTCCGGAACCCTTTTGCGGTATGAGTGTGAACACTATCTCCAAAAGTTTAGATGAAGAAATAAGAGAACATTGGATGAAAACCTGGAAAGAACTTCCAGGGTTGAGACAATCCAAAGTGATGCTGGGATCTTTTAACCAGAGAAGAACAAGAGCTAGCCTGAAGTTAAACAGGAACAGGCTTACAATTCTGACACGAGTCCTGGAGGGACACTGCAGACTTAGAAAACACTTCATGGCCCTTGGCCTAGAGGAGGATGACGGATGCAAATTCTGTGGTTCAGCGGAGGAAACCCCCATACATCCCCCGCTCAAAGACTGCGGAGAACTGCTCGGCAAGAGACAGATGTACCTCGGGACTCCCTGCTTGAGCTCATAGGAGTTGCAGTTTATGATTCCCTTCCAAATCCTGAAATTCTTAAAGGAATCAGGACTAGAGGAGGCGCTTTAAATGGGTAAGTACACCAACGCTTAGAGAAAGAGGGTGGGGTATATTAAATCTATGAAGGTCGCAGTACAACTCGTCACCACCATATCTACAAATATACAATATATATGTATTAAAAGTGTTATGCTTATTTTGGAACATATAATTAGCCCCGAATGTTTTTCCTTGGAGTTCTGGCACACCCTGTATAGTTTACAAATATAAAAATAAATTTATGAAACTAGTTCTGAGTGAGCCCAATTTTAGATGTGTCATCTTAGGATGAAAGGAATTGGTTATTTGGACAATAATCACTTTTCGTTATTGAGCTATCAACTAGTTTTTCTATAAACGGTACATTTATTTTGATCTCCACAGCGCTGATCGAAATAATATGCCCGCTCTTTTAATTCAGTGCAGTTTATACATTTCAAAACATTAGTATTTCGTATAACTACAAGTTTTAAGTTCATGATTTCCAGAAGAACTAGGACAGATTATATCTTCACTTTTACAGTTATTGCTAACGTGACCGAATCTTGAAAGCAAAAAAAAAGCAAAAAAAAAAGCAAAACACTTGAAGCAACGAGTGATCGAGAAATAAACACGACTGCCAACAAATATAGAGTTTACTGCTGTTGGTTTGGACCTTGTACGGGAGTGAGTTGAATACTTGATAGATATACTTACTTGAAGATCTAGATTATAACCATTTATTAATTTTCTTACAATTCTTCATCGCTATCATAACCATCAAATACGTTAGCATTGATCGATTTTACTAGGAGATGAGGGTTCCACTTTTGGACTACGATTGTTCCACAATATAGTTATTTCATAGCGTCAATTTAAATTTATCAATTGAAATATCGCCTGAATTATTATTACATTTTACTATCAATCCGTTTGCCAGAACTTTAGTGGCATCACTGCATAAATTTACAGGAATGGAATTAATATTTTTTTGGAAACAATTTAATACGTTAATCAATCAATGAATATGTCAGTTGACTGTTTCTTATCTCTGATTTTAGCGCTTGGCTCTATGAATGTTGCGGATAAGCACCTATGGATCCTTTAGAATTTTAGAGTACAGCAATCTTATCTTTTTTTAATTTGGTCGACAGTTTCCATTTCCTTTACGAGTTTTTGTGGGATTATAACCTGTTCATTTAGACAGTAGACGATTTTCTATTACCGATCCATCGGATTAGGGCTAGATACGGATTAGGATTAGGATTAGATACAAATTGCTTACAATTCCATTCTTTATGAATAAGAAAGAAGGTGCATATATTTTTGTAACATTTGCCATGAACTGATCTATGGCATAACCTAAATTTCACTTTTGGAATATTTTTTTAAATAAGGGTTTTACATATTCTATACTTACAGGCATTTTTTGCGGATCGAGGTGCGAATCTTCGTTGTCGTATATTGCGCCTATAACGCGCCCGTTTCATCCTCGTGCATTTCTTTACGAAAGCCCTTTTTGATTAGTGATCTCCAAGAGAGGAGTGCGTAAAGAGTCTTTAATCGTAACTGTAGGAGCGCAAAAATCATCATCAAGTCCTTGCCAGTTGCATGGCCAAATACCGATAGATTTGAAACTATTGAAAGCAATATCCATGCGAACTGACTTTGAATATGCAATTGCCAATAACTCTGACACCTTAGTTTGTTTAATTGTGTTTCCGGGATTTGTTCTTAACTAAGAAGATGAGGCTTCGTTATAATTGGTTTTTAGATCGGTTTTAGATGTATTGATTGTTTGATATTTTTAATTTGAATTTCGTGAGATGAACTTAGCATGTTTTACCAATTCTAAGTTATCTTCTTCTTCTTCTGTCGGCACTACGGTCCGTTTAGAACCTTGGCCTGCTCAATTACTTCCTTCCATTCCTCTTTATCTAGAGCCTTTCTCCTCCAACTTCTTATTTTTCATTTCTCTTAGGTCATTTTCCAACATCGCTCCATATTTTTCTGGGTCGACCTGGCTTCCGCGTCTCCTCTGGTTTTTTGTTAAATGCCATTTTTGGACCGCAATTATTTTCAATTCTTATTACGTGTCCCAACCATTTCAATCATTGGGAATTTACTGTGGCAATTATATCTGGGTCTTCATATAGATTTCTTAACTCGTGATTGATTCGTATCCTCCATTCCCCTCCGTCTTGCACTAGTCCGTATTCTCCTCTCCATATTTTTCCTTCAAAGATACCCAGTTTTTTTCGTCTTCTTGTTTTAGAACCCACGTTTCGCTTGCATATGTTACTTCTGGTTTTATTATTGTTTTATATATTCTATTTTTGACATTTCTTGATATATTCCTTGATTGGAATATCTTTTTTAGTGCATAGTAGCGTATATTTCCTGCTGAGATTCTTGTTTTTATTTCTTCGCTTGTTACATTGTCTCTTGTGATTGTGCTTCCTAGGTACCTACATTTTTGTACCTCTTCGAAATTGTGGTTATTTATTCTTATATTCGTCTGTTCTCTTTTCACGTCTCTCGTCATCAGCATGTACTTGGTTTCTTCTACATTTACCTTTAATCCAGCATTTCTTGCTTCTGTTTCTAATTCACAGTATGCAGTCTTTAGGGTTTCTTTTGTTCCTGTTAGTATCACTACATCGTCTGCGTATGCTAGATATTGGCAGGTTCTGTTATAAATATTCCCTCCTAGATTTATATCTATTTTTCTTATACTTCTTTCGAGTACTAGGTTAAATAACGTGGTAGACAGAGTGTCGCATTGCCTTAGTCCCATTTTTACTTCGAACTGCTGTGACAGGTTTCCTCGTTGGATATTGATATTATATTCGTAGCATTTTTCCAGGCTTGTTCTTATTGTGAATATGAGGTCTGTCGTCGATCTTCCGCTTCTAAAATCCCTGAATGGTATTTGCAAAATGTTTCTTCTGCATATGGATTTATTCTTCCCGCTATTACAGAGGCTATAATTTTGTACACAACTCCTAATAAAGATATTCCTCTGTAACTATTGCACTATATCTTCTTATAGATGGGACATATTATTGCATTTGACCAGCCGTCTGGCATTTTCTCTTGTACCCATATCTCTTGTATTAGCTCGTGTATTTTGTCTCCTAGTTCTTCCCCTCCATTCTTTACTAGTTCGCTCTTACCTCATCTTCTCCGGGCGATTTTTGTTTTTTTTTTAATTTATTCACTTGTTGTTTAACTTCTTTTCTCGTTGGTGGCTCTACATTTATGTGTGGGCCGTAGTACTGATAGTATCTTTATTATCGTCATCTTCTTCTGCTTCCTCTTCTTCTGCTTCCTCTTCTTCTGCTTCGTCTTCTTCTTGACTGTCATTAGCCTCTAGTAATTCCTCAAAATATTCTTTCCATCTTGCACATATACTTTCCTCGTCTGCTACTAATTCACCTGCTTTGTTTTTACATATGTTTGTTCTTGCTTTATATTGTTCTTTTTCTTCCTTCACTTTTTGGTAAAATGCTCGCATACATTGGTTTCTTTATTCTTGTTCTAGTTCTTCTACTCTCTTATTTTCGTAGGCTCTTTTCTTTGCTCTGCACAGGTTTTTGGAATGCTTTCTCTTATTTTAATATTCTTCCATATTTGCTCTACTTTTTCTGTGTATCGTTTTCTTCCGGGCTTCGTTTCTTTCCTTATGCGCTTCTCTATATTCTTCGTCATACCAGTTATTACGTTTTCGTGTTGGTCTTTCCCCTAAAATTTCACTTGCTGCTGTGTGTATAGCTGTAGTTATTTTTTCCCACTTCGGCTGTCCATGTCACCCGTGTTTTCGTTCAGAAGTGCTGTGACTCTTTGTTGGTATCTGATTTGGGTCTCCTCTTCTCTTAGTTTTTCATTATGTAAGTTATCATTTAAATCAATAACCTGCTAAGTTCATATCTCTGATGAAATGTCAAATTAAAAATATCTAACCCCTAATCATCATGTGGGTTTCAGGTGAGTGTTTTACAAATTGTTATTAATAAAAGCAAATCTGCACTGATGAGAGACAAATCTCTAACCATAACTTAAGTTATTGCTTACTTAAGTTATTGGAGAGACATGATCTTAAAAACAATTTTATTTCTACGGTTTTTGTTGAGTGCCAAATGGTGGACTGAAAGGTATTAAATAACTGACAAATTTCACATGAGAATTGTTTTGGTAGTCCTAAAAAGACTCAGTAATTGTTATAGAGCTCCGGAAAGGTTGAATGTATTTATATATTCAGGCTGTGTTACGACTGTATTAAGTTTGTATGATTATCTATAACGTAGTATGGTTTTACCAATTCTATAGGAAGGAAAGGATAACATTTAACGAGTTAATATTAGAGCTAATAAGACTTATAGCTAAGAATATTATAGAGCTACTTTCAGACTCTTGTTCAAACTCAACTAATTTCAATTGATTACGCTCGATTGGACTTGATTTGTTTACAGTTTTTGTAACCCCAAGGCCAAACAACCAACCAAGCGCAACAAATCGCTGCCATTTACTGCTTACCAAATAGAATCGCTGCTCAAACTAGCAAAACAAGAGCATAATCCCCACTAAAACTTCTTATCTTGTGTATCGACCAGGTTCATTTTAAGTTAAGTGATTTTTAGATATAGATGTTGAATTTTAATTCATTTTACTAGGCCTCCCGCGCACTAGGCCGCCTGACTCTGCAGCCAGTATAACACATGTAGGAGTACGGTAGCTCGCGCACTGGACCACCACGAATTCCTGGCTGCGGTAGCCATTCGAACACACTTACTCAAACGGCACCCCATTAGCTGAGCGCGGCAAGAGCAAGTGTAGCGAATTTTTGTGGCTGCTGTCAGTTCATATCGCTCGACAAAATGGTCATATCGCTCGACGAAATTGTCATATCGCTCGACGAAAAGGTCACAACTGGCCGTTGAGTGGCTGCTCAAATATTTCGGCCTTCGCAGTCTGGCTATGCAGCCAGGCTGCCTATTGCACAGAAGGCCTTATTGCACAGAAGGCCAAGTTCTTAATCAAAATCCATATCATCTAGTTCTAGATAGCATCGATCTAGATATTTCTTAATCGTTAATATTTTTGTAAAGATTCGTCTTTGTAAACAAAAAATTGCGAGATTTGGAAACTATTAAATTTTAATTGAATATTTAGGTGAAACCAAACTACCTATAGCTACAATCATACCAACTTAATAAATCGGAATATAGCTTGAATATATAAACATGTTCAACCTTTCAACAGCTCCATAATATTATCAAGTCTTACTAAGGCTTCAAAACCAAATCTCATATTGCAACACAAAATATATTTGCCTGCTATTTACTATCTCTCAGTCATCTTTCTTGGACTAAACAAGAACTAGATAAATAATATTGTTTTTAATATCACATCTTTCTAATTAACACAGTGAAGAGTTATCTCCAGTCGCGTTTCGATCACTATTCACTTTGGTTAAATATATATAAAGATGCTATCTTAAAAACTATATTATTTATGTAGTTCTTGTTTAGTGTTTCAACATGAGTTTTGTTCCGTAGTCATAAAAAGTCTTAATAATATTATATAGCTACGGAAAGGTTGAATATATTCATATATTCAAGCTATATTGCGCTTTAGTAAGTTGGCATGATTGTATCTAAATTAGTTTAGTTTCACCCTAATATTCAATGGCTTACATTCAGTTGATCAGTATGATTGTCCAACTGACAAATTAAAAAAATAACATATTTTCAGTAGAAAATTTAATTTGATCAGCATGATTTTCCCAGATAAAAATTAATCTTTGACTAGTAAAAAATATGATATAATATATAGAAATACTATTTGATCAGTTATTTTGTACAGTAATTAATTCCATATTGATCCTTAAAAAAACTTAAGTTCAATATAACTTTATGATGTATTTTTTTCAATATGATCAGGTATAATAGTGTAATTGAAATGCAAATGAAAAATTAATGATTTGTGGGCGGAGCTTACTGATGATATGATACATGATATCATAATATATCAAAAAAAGATGTACGGCATAGACCATGTGGCAGGTTCTTTAAGTTCCTGCACTAATCACTAAACGAAGGAAATTTACATAAACAACATTAGGACAAGTCCAGTTATAGTATAATTTATTTGAAAATGCAAGAGGTACGTCTTCTTCCAGAGCCTCTTCTGCTACATATCTTTCCTTGTATGATTAGGTATATCATTTTATATTTATCACTATATCTCATAATACGGGCGAAGTACTCCATTTTTCGTTTTTTTTTTTATTAATTGCGTTTCTTTATTTATGCGTTGTAGTACCTCTTGGTTTCAAATTATGTCCGTCCAACTGATTTTGAGCTTTCGTCTGTACACCCACATCTCAAATGCGTTCTGACTTTTTAACATTGTCTCTATGAGTGTCTATTGTCTCTATCTGTGAGTCTGTGAGTCCATCCCGTATAGCAGAACAGGAAAAACATAACACCTCACCATACGTACTCCGAGGCTTAGCGTCAAGTTCAGACTAAGAAAGAACTTTTTCATGCGAATGAATGCTGAGCGAGCTCTCTCCATTCGGATTTTAATCTTCATGGATAGGTCCTAGTTTTCGTAAATAATACATCTGCGATACACTCCCTTCGAAATTCTTTTGAGGTGTGTTCCGTTGACGGTAATGCCGCTATCTTGGATATCGTTATCTTTGCTTGTAATCATATATTTTGTTTTATCGATGTTAAGTTTTAATCCAAAGTATCGGCTATTCTGCTCATTAGTATTTGGAGATCGTCGCATGTTGTTGCTAGCATCAGCGTAAACATTATCTGCAATGTAACTATAACTTTTTTTGCAATACAAATAGGAAACTGAACATCATTTTTCAATATAGTCTTCTAGCTTTTCAACACACTTAGTACATCGTTGCACAAGCTTCCTGATGCCCTCAGAGAAGTTTTCTTGATCGGTACATTTGTGCAACATTCAAGGTGAGTGATCCTCCTAAGGAATTTCGATCGTAATTCCTCCTCACATGACTCTTCTTGCATTGTTCATAAAGACCTCTATTCGCGTTTATTTATTGTTATGCTCTTGTGGTCCTGATTCCTCCATTCCTGTGTTCCTTTTATGGCAGATAGACAATGGCCGCTCCATTATAAGTTTGCACCAAAAACAAACAACAAGCAGTGATCCGGTTTTTGTGGTTGGAAGATGTATCAAAGGATTGCGGCCCTGATACACTTTCCGACCACGAATCCCACCAAAAATAAAATGGCACAACGTCTGTAAATTAGTCATGCGACTAATTCTGCTTACGAAACCATAAAGACTAGACGAAACCATAAAGGTTTCATAAAGCCTGTGCAAGATGGGTTAAAAAATAACTCACAGTTGTTATTGCTGAACTGTTGTGGTTCGTACTGCTATGGAAAATAAAGTCTGTGCAATATATAAAACAACTCGCAGTTGTTTCGGAATCCAACTTGCACAGATTTTATGAAACCCAAGTCTGTTCTGGATGATAGGCATAACCATGTCTAATTTGCAAACGATGTGCCACTTCATTTTTTAAAGGAAGATGTATTAGGAGATTCCGGCCCACGAAGGACCACAAAAACCAAATCACTGCGCGTTTCTCCTCTTTGGTGGATATTTCTAATGGAGCGAGATGATCTATCTGCAATAAAAGCAAAACAAATGGAGGAATTATGATGGAAATTCCGTAGCAAGACCACAACAGCAATAAAATAAATAAACGTGATGATCTGGTCGGTAAACATAAAGTAAGAAGAGTTATGTGAAGATTACGAATAATTTTTGACTCACCTTTGTAGTTGTGAGTGAAAACAGACGCACGGCCTAGTTGCCCCAGTAGGGCTTCACACGAGAGTCTCGTTTCTGATATCGTCTTCAATCTTTGACCCTGATACCGGCAGCCGTAACATTTTCTTCATAAATTTGAACTGCTCGTTCTAGGCTCGGGCAAGTTCGTTGCTCGGGTTCAAATTTATGAAAAAAATGTTACGGTTGAAGCCATATTCCCCAGTTAAGTTATTATTGCTTGTGTTTAGCTTCTGTTTGAATTTGGAAAAGCTAGTAAAGTAAAGTCCTAGCCTATGTATTATTACTGGGGCAACCAAAAATATGCTCTCAAAAAAGCACTTTAAGCGCTTAAAATATGCTCTATAAAATAGAAAATATGCTCTATAAAAATCAAAATATGCTCTATAAAATAAAAAATATGCATATAAAAAAATATATGATCTTAAATCTGAAATAAAATATGTTAAATTCTAGGTACGAAAACCTAAATAGGTACTAAAGAAAAATACAGCAACAATTTTTTTAATTTTTATTACAATAAATGACAACATCTCATTCATGAGCATCCTGAGCATGTTCTATTACCTCAATCTGTTTACCAAGCAGTAGCCCAGACGTTTGAAGCGAATTTATTGATAGGCTAAGGAATCCATAATTTGAGGCAATGAAAATTAAATCAAATTTTATTTCGCCCTCATTTAGTAGCTCTTTTGAAATTAGTAGCTTTTTGATTGATGTGGCCTCTTCTTCCTCCAGTACATTGAACACTTTCACAATTATTTCGAAGTTGGTGGCATAGTACACTGCGGCATCAATCCATGTTCCCCATCTAGTAGTTAATGGCTGCGGAGGATGTGTGACTTCAGGTGCCAAATCATTAAAAATCGTTACCCTTGGAGGTGATTTCAAAAGTACTTTTTTACATTGGCTATTAGACTATCGACGTTACTATCGACGCAAGGCAAGTCAGATATGTCACTTTTGGCTAAAAAGGGGGATGTGGGAAGTGGCGAAAAAATTTGGATTCTTGCAACTGATGCAAGTAGTTATCCAATTGTCTCTTTGGTGGAAGCTTCCTGATATTACTATTATTGGACAATTCTATTAAAATGGTCTTTGGCTTTAACTTTAAGTCAGTAACAGTTTTTGTATTTCCAACTTAGGTTCATCCCAAGAACGTATTTTGTTTCAATAAAGTCATGATAATTTATTGATTTTGTCTTAAGTAAATGTACTTCATGCGTTGAGTCATACTGAAGATACATTTTTGCCCACGAAGTTTAGCCTGATTAAAAATTGATGTGTTTTTTAGTTTATGTTAAAAAATCAATAAGGGTCAATAACTTGATTACACCTGAAGTATTTATTTATAAGAATCCAATCTCTCGTAACTATCCTCTTTTGTGATGATTCTTGATTTTGTCCATTCTCAGAGGATAATTCCGATGATTCGTATTCCGCGACTAGACAAGTATTATGCATCCAAAAAGCCTGCAGAATGACTGCAAAAATTATCTATAAATACATTAACTTACCTTGTAAAGTTATCTATCTCACCGCAATACAAGGCACTTACGGGTACAGCTCTAAGAATAAAGTGATTTGCAAACTGAGTAGTACTTTTTTTACTTGTGCAGTTCAATATTCTGTGCCAGAATTTAAATATAATACTTAACAAACTCAAATCCATTGAATCAGATTTAAAATTTCACAAAACAAAATGTTTAACAACTGTTTAAAAAATATTCTACTGATCATCCAGTATTTTAACTTGAAATATATAATTTTATCTTGCCTGTAAATATTTTACTATTCATTCGGTTTTATTGCTTAATTATTTACAAGTTGTTACTGATCAAATCGTATTTTTACTAATCAATTAAATTTTTGCGAAATTCAATTATATATACAAATATATATATATATATATATATATATATATATATATATATATATATATATATATATATATATATATATATATATATATATATATATATATATATATATATATATATATAATGTTTGTGAATAAACAGAAACTTTGAATGTCAAGTATATTCTCATCAGATTAGATTATTAAAAGTTTAGTCTACATAAAAGAAAATTATAATTCAAGTCCAGATGCATGAGTGAACTCTACTTACATAATCAAACAAGATGTATACAAATTTTGTATAGATGAAATATTGTCGAAGTCTAGTACTATACAATCAGACTAGATTAGTAAAAACCTAGTCTAGAGAACGAAGTCTAGTTTATACATTCAGACTTGATTAATACAAATCTATTCTACATGAAACTTTGAAAACCAGGTCTACTTTATAAAATCAGATTAGATCATTCAAAATCTAATCTAGATGAAACTAACTTTGAAGACCAAGCCGAAGTTTCGACAGTTACTACACTCTCCGTACATCTACGCCTTAACACTTTCCTTGATAATTTCAAAACTAATTAAAAAAAAATTCCAAACATGTACATAGACAATGATATTTGTATATATTGATTTTAGAGATGTTACTTTGAGAGAAATTGATGTAAGTGTATAATAATTTACATATGGTGTTAATTTGTGTTTTTGTGTTAGATGAGAATAATAAGTAAAAGTACAGAGCCATAAATAATATACGTCGCAATAGGTAATCGCGACATATCCCTCATGTCGCGATTTCCTATTACGCCGTACATTATCACATATATTTATGCGAGTTCATGTATGTTTCTAAATCATTGTTCTTATAGAAACAACAGGTAAATGTATACACTTGCTTTTCTAAACAGGAAATCAGAAACTGAAAATATTATATATATATATATATATATATATATATATATATATATATATATATATATATATATATATATATATATATATATATATTATTATTATTATTAGTGAAAATATTAAATTTGTATTACGCGGTTATTTGCATATACGTCTATATATCGCATATACTATCTATCGAGCAAAATGAGTACTAGTCGCATTTTTTGTCCTCGTGTTATAGGAATTCGCGTTTTATGGGAGTGTGTTACAGATTATTCAAATTAAATTCACCCTATTGCAAATAAAATTTATCCTTTTGCAAATTACCTTCACAATGTTTCAAATTTTATTCACCCTTTGCAAATTAAATCCATTCTTTTGGAAATGAATTTCTTTCTTCTGCAAATCAGATTCATCCTTTTTCAAAGGAAGTACATCTACATACATATTGTATTTATAAAAAACATCAAATAATGCTGATTACTTTGTAAGAAATCAAATCTTGTTTCAAAATGTCCAAAATAAACATATTCCAGATTACAGTTTACTAATTTCTAGAAAAACACCTTAGGAAATTGGCATAAAATATAGGTACCCGTAACTTTTATTTATGAACCTTTATTGGCATCAAAAATAAACAATTTAAACACAGCCATGTAGATGCCTACACATACACATACACTTAAGTCCAACACTGACGCTAGAATAATAAACAATTAAAAAACTAAAAACAAAAAAAAACTAAACCTACCAGCCCGCCTACTCTCTCCATCTTTTCACTCTGCTTAAAAACGACAGTCCTTTACCGCTTTCGTCCTGCTTTCACTTCATTCCTTCCCTAGCGCCCTCGCCTGTTCTCTCCACTCAGCCTTCATGCATTATTCCAACCAATCTTTCCAAATATCCACATTTATCCCGCATACACTACACCTACTTTCTTCATTTATCCAATACCCCCTTTCACGCTCTTCACTACCACACCTGCATCTTGTCAACATAGACAGATCCTCCGAGCATGTACTTATATTTAAATATCTAGGTAACCGGCCATACACTTGTAGCTGCCCATAGTCTTTGTGTTTGCTACCATCTGTTTTGGTTTGACACTCCTGGCAGTCCACCTCTAATAACCTGTCTCTTAGCATAACTTTCCACTGAGCACTCTCACTTCACTTAACGACCTATCTGCTTAACGACCACTCTTCATTTAACGACCTATTTGCTTATCGACTACTCTTCACGCCGATCTATCTGCTTAACGACCGTACAGATTTACGACCAACTCGCTGATCAAATTTTCTGTAGCAATTTCTTTATAAACCGACCACTTAGAATGATAAACGAAGGATGAAATAAAGCATAGGCGTCTAATTCACTTAATAATTCCGGTAATCAGTTTGTAATTAAATAGTTCTTTCTGATGTTAAATTCAAAATTCTTAAAAACGAAGGATACTCGTTTATCGACCAATTAACGACCTAGCCGTAGGAAAGAAACTCAGTCGGTAAATGAGAACCTTTATTTGACTTGATTGTAGAATGCTTAATTACTTCAGGCCGAATTACTTTTATATATACCTTCGTCTCCATATATAATCATATAATTGATTGAATTATAATCAAATTTTTGATTTCCTACTATGTAATTAACATAATTTGTTGTTTTTGTAACACGAATTTGTGTTGAGATAAATATGTTTCCAATTTGTGAATAAATATGTAAATGGTATTTGCAAGTAGGTGATTTTCATTTGTAATAGGCTGAATAGGAATTGTAATAGTTTGCAAAAGGGTGAATTTAATTGCAAAACTTGTATACGGGAACGTGTTACACGGGAGTCCTTTTAATATAATCCTTTAATCGTATATTTTGTAACTAGGGCGAAAAGTTGTCAATTTTTCGAGAGAACGAAATTGCGCACAATCAACTATCACAGGTAAATTGACAATTTAGCCCGTGTTAGAAACAATATTTTTTATTACTCATGCGAGGGGATGTAGCTTACTAGTCTGGGATCCAGGGGCCATCCAAAAAAAATGGAGTCAAACATGAAGAATTTGCTTTTTCAATTGTTTTCGGTGGTGTGGGTTTGTCATAAGTACTCAGGCCTCAAACTCAGATATTCTCACTTATTCGTCATAATACCTCAGTCTCCAGTATTTCCATAGAATTCACACTCATTTTAAAACGTTTCCTTTAATTTTTATTATCATATTGTGATGAAAGAAAGATCTGACATTTCACGTCACTATTTTAATATCGTGGTCGTGACTGTTCATTTTATTTTTATTCATTTGTTTATTTTAATGTAACCTAGCGATATGGAATATTTGCGTGCGTTGCCCAGGTGATGTGGAAATACAACGAGACGTGACATTTTTCGTATAAAATAATCTACGTCAAGAGGTACTTCTCGCACATGAGTAATAGAAAATTATATTTTTAAAAAAGTTCTGTTTAAATAAATTAAAAATAATAATAAAATTAGAGTATAAACTGTTTCAATCAGTTTTTAACCGAAATGTATTTTATTTATCTTTTTTTTTATATTCCAATGCATTTTGTTAGTTATGAAAATTCGTGTCGAGCCACTTAAAATTTCTCCTTGAAAAGCGTAGTTAGGTTTTTTCATGAAAATCGTTTGAGTATAGAAACCACAATATAGCTAAGGTGGTCTCGTCCTTTTATGAAATGTTCCCGAATTGAACTCGGCCAATTTCCTTAATAACCATATCTTACATAAAATGTAGATGAGAAAGAGCAAGGGCAACAAGAAAGGATACATAGTAGGACTATTTTTCGCTTAGCCACGTTGAAATGCTTGTCCTCGCTTCCCGGCCATTCTATTGAAAGTGACAAGGAAATTTACTGTCCATCCATATAGAAAATTAACTTTTTCATATAGGTGAATTTCTTGATACGAGACCTCTTATTTACGTGTTTCTTCTTAATTGAAATATCTAAACAGACAATATTGAATATTCATTTAATTTATATTTAGAACAGATACAGAGATTGTTTTTGTACACAGATTGATACGTTGTTTATGATTTTCTTCTTAACGGTAATACCTTAATTGATATTGATTCTTATACACATTATATTGAATATCCAATTAATTTATATCTAAAAAAAAAAACACGGATTAAGAAAATGTTTATAGATGTTATACAAGGTGTTATACAATATTATGGACGATTTCTGAAAAACCCCTTTGTTGTAGTATACCCCATATATGTTGTAGTAGTAGTACTTAATCCTTTATTGGCATAATTTTACTTTCCATATTTGTGTTTACAAATTATATACTATCTTAACCTCATTTATATTCAAAACAAAACCGAGATCCCCATATTATTATCCCTGTACTATTCTTTCTTGGACACCTTTGACGTTATCTGGCTCTGTATTAAATCTCCTTCACAGACTTCACTCCGGCAAGAATCCCTCCTTTCGCTGTTCCTCTGTTTGCATCTCTCTTGGCAAATTGGCATTTCCATACATATTCCGTCGGTAATAGGTTTCTTATTTGTTCCCAGTCTTTTTCCTCTATCCGCGTTTCCGTCAGTCCTATGATATGGAACTTCTGAATATAATGCGTAAACGCTTTTCTATCATCTCCCTTTACTTTCTTCTTCAATCCCGCCAGGTTCCAAGCTAATTATTAAGCCTCTCCCTCACCCCTTCTCCCTTCCCTATATCTCTTTTGTCTGTTACTAAAAACCCAGCTTTTCCAGGGAGCTTGTTCCTAGATTGTTCTTATGCCATACGTTATCTATACTAATCCTATTGTTTGCAATTTCAGCCTCTTCCTGCTTTTCTAATTTCCGTCGCCTTTTGTCTTAAAATAGCTTGCATTTCTCTCTATTTTTTTGTTAGATAATCATCAATATAAACCTCACTACCTTGTAATTTATTCTTCCTAATCATTATCTGCTTCTTATCCTCCCATTTCTTAATTCCTCTCCACCTTAGCCACGATTACTCTATTTCCATCGCTCTTTTGTTCTATTTTATACATTTCCTTGATTGCAGGGGATATATTCATCTTCTCTGCCATTAGTTTCTTAACGTCGTGTTCCCTATCTTCTCTTTCTTTGATTCCCTTAGTGACGATGTTGTCATTTCTTTCCCTCTTTTCCCTGTCTTCTTCAGTTTTCTCATTTTTTTCTAATCTCCTCTTAATGCTGGAGTTTTCTTTTCCCCATGTGGATTTCTCCTCCTTAGCTTGAATTTTGATGAGACTGTAGTGGTGTGACGCCGTGGAATAGATATGTAACTCACGGTTTGCAGAGGAATTTGTATAAACACTGCTGAAAGAATGAGTGTAGCTGGACTCTCTGAACCGGACTCGACTGGTCTGGTTGACTGACTGCTGGTTGAGTCTGGTTGACTGGGCCCACTGGCTGGACCGGTGTGAATGAGTCCACTGGCTGGACTGACTTGGCTGACTGAATCCGCTGCCTGGATTGGTATCTGAGTCCACTGGCTGGACTAAACTGGACTCGTTGGTAGGTTGCGCCTGTCGGTTGAACTGAACTGGAGTCGACTTGCTGCCTGTTTGCGAATGACTGTCTGGACGGAACTGAAGTCGACTTGTTGATTGTCTGCGCCTGACTGTGTTGCTTGACTGTGTGGATCGAACTGTCTTGTTTATTCGGGGGTCCAGGTATTTATATTATCTCCAGGTATACTGGTCCCTCATCTGGGGATTATTTTTCTATTTTCGGCTATTTGTCGATGCAAAAGCTAAGATATTTGGTTTCATTATCCTTATAGAGTTATGTTAGAAATATTTTAAGAACAAAAATTTTTAAGTTTTTCATTGGTTCCAAAAATGTGAGGTAAATGAGACCGCTATATTTATTGCTATAATCTATTGTCGATTATCTGGGAATACTATCGGCCGATTTAAAAGAAAGATTTTCTGATTGAAAAAAAATTGCTTTTTTCCAACATGGATGATGCAGCCAATGTTAGTGGATTTGTCTGATATATCAAATATGCAGTATCAAGAAGAGCTCGCAGAATTGCAAAATGCCGCGACAGTTAAAACTTTATTTAATATAAAAGGAGCGATGGCATGGCATTGTGAGGAAACAGAAATCAAATACCCAAATTCAAACTAATGTGCAAGAAAACTATTGTTACCGTTTCCATCATCATATTTAGTTGAATGTGGCTGTAAATGCTTTACTGGTAAAAAAAGAAATCGTCTGGATATAACAAAACGGGGGCACTTGAGACTGAAGCTAACCAATAGACGTAAAAAATGGAACCTAAAGGTAGACTTCCGAGCAAAGCGGCTCTGACGTCACTAACGCAGCATCCAAGCCGCCGCGACAGTATTATGCACTATAAAAATGTATGAGGCGCCATTCGAGCGCAGCGACATTAGAGATGCCAGTGCCGCTTTGCTAGGAAGTCTACCTTTACATAAAATATCTGTACAGCCAGCATCAATCCCAAGGATCTCACTAAAGTAACTCTCTTTATTCTCTTTTCTCTCACTCTTTATTAAAATTATTTTGAATTTGAATTTCACTTATGAATATAAGTATATATATGCCGTTTCAAATCACTTCAAATAAATAGATTTTAATATATATATATATATATATATATATATATATATATATATATATATATATATATATATATATATATATATACATATATATGTATATTTATTTCATTATATGTTTTGAAAATTTTCTTGTTTCGTAACAATTTCTTAGTGATTTCTTCCTAAAACGTATCAATTAAGTTACTTAAGTGAACAATATACATTTTTTAATGATGTATATGTTATATAGGGGGGGTTATATAAAATAAGAATTTTAGAAAGGCTTAGGTGCAGCATGGTACAAAAAAAAGTTGGGAAACACTGCTTTAGACCATCTTTAGTCAAAAACTGAGCGTCATTAGTAAAAAACAATTTGGTTAAAACTAAGTTCAAAATTGTCATTCAAAGAAAGCATTATCGGCATATTTTATTGTTTTACTTCCGAAAGGGCAAAAATTGCACCGCAGCTCGGTATAAATTATGTGAAGTTTATGGTGTGGACAAGCTTACTAAACGGAACCGTCAGCGTTGGTTTGCTCGTTTTCGCTCCGGAAATTTTAATGTTCAAGATGCACCAAATACTGTTTGTCCAATCACTAATGATGACGACAAAATAAAGGCGTTAATCGAAACTAACCGGCGCGCCGCGGCGTATGACAACTCAAGAGATAGCAGAGAAGCTCGAGAAGAAGAGATATCGAATTCATTCCAAAGATTATGACATACAAATCCAATATTCACCAAAAGAAGATTATGCTTTCTGTGTGGTGGGATTACAAGGGTATAGTCTAGTTTGAGCTGCTTTCAAGAAATTTAACGAATAAATCAAGAAAAAATGCCCTGAACTGGCCAATCGCAAAGGCGTGATGCCAGGCCCCATACCTCATTGATAACCCGTCAAAAACTAACATGTCTGAATTAGGATCTGATACCACATCCGCCTTATAGCCCTGGCTTAGCACCATCAGATTACTATTTGTTTCGCTCCCTTCCAAACCATTTCAATGGTGAAACTTACGATTCCGATGTTGGCTGCTAAAAATGTGTTGGACCAATTCTTCGCTTCTAAAAATATAGCTTCTTAGAATATGGAAAACTTACCGAAAGATGGCAAAGGGTCATCCAACAACATGGTCAATATATCACTGATTAATGTTTGTTGTCAATATAAATAATTTAACTTATAACATTGAAAAAAAAACGATATTGAAAAATATGAAATAAAAACGTGCACAACCACATTTCAGTTTGGTCGCTCGTGATTTTTTAACAGGGCCATAGGGAGATAGTTGGATCCGTCGAGGCGGCCCACACGCATGGCCTGCTCGATCCCCAGACTCGATTCCAATGAATAATTGGGCAGTTTGACACTTAATGACGAAAAGATTGAATGCTTGTATCCAGGCTGGGGGAAGCCATTTCGAAAATTTATTGTAGATTGAGCAACTTTACATGTAATTTTTGATAATAAAATGTTGTTACTGTCGCAAATTTTGTTCACCCCGCATCTTCGAAATAAAGAGTTTTTTTATAAATCATCATAATACAAAATATTCTTAGAATAGGCCAAGGAATAACCCCTTGAATTTTTGCCGCACGTTTACCTAACACCCTGTATAGTTTATAGTAATGTATTTTTACAAAAAATAATATATTTCCAATATAATAGAAACTTTTCTACTTTACAAGATAAAGATTAATTAAAAATTTACTATTTATTTTTCTTCAAAACCTAGAATATTAACTTAGGTTCTCACCTTTATTATTTAGTCTGCTCCTTAAGGAATATTCCTGGGTGTGTTAATCTGTTTTGTGTTACCTCCCAGATAGTAAGTAAAAGTAATGAAAATAGTGGGAATATAACCACGCAATATAGTACTTCTAAGTAGACGTAGAAAATATGAACTTATCATTCCAAAAAAATAGTGGTTTTAAATAAACAACATATGTTTTTAAGAATAAATAATATTTATTAACGAATTAAAAGAAAAATAATTGTTTATTAAATCTAGTTTTTTTTTCGTTTGTTCGGCAGTATTAGCATGTAAATAAAATTAACAAATATAATATTAATTATATAAATATTAATATTTACTGTTAAATTTACGAGGAAATGTTCATTTTAAATGGATTTTATTGGGTACTATAAAGAATCCTTTGAGGATTCAAATTGCCGCAGGCAAAGTTGAAATATTCAATATTCCAATAATTTCAAATATAATTAAACACAATTTACGTCGTATGTAAAATAGTTAGGTAAATTTTCCATGTCACATGTATAGTGAAATTTATGTATAATTAATATTTGTGTTTGGTAAAAATAGTTTTATAGATTTACCTTTTGCGTTAGTAAGTTTTACCGAGAAGTTTATCTATGATTATCTATAAATGATTAAAAATTGTTATAAAATGTCTTCCTAAAATTAGTTTCTCAATTTATTATTAGTAGAAATATTTTACATACTTTTACTTACAATGTTCAAATTGAAACAATAAGATTGCAAAATATATATTTTTTTAATTACATAATGAGTATTAAAACCAAGATTGACTTTGTAAACCACATGACCTCTGTAGAGGAAACAGATATGTATAGCTATACATATATATATATATATATATATATATATATATATATATATATATATATATATATATATATATATATATATATATGGTGACCTCTAGTAATAGGAAAAAAATATGTTTATTATATAGTGTATTAATAGTTTTATTTAATTATTGTAGCCTATTAATACCCACTGCTTCTCATTTTTCTTTGAATTGTCTCTCCATTACGTTTATTTGCGGTTGAAGTTATTGTTGCCGACATTTTATATAATCTATATAACAATCGTGGGCCCAATTTACCAATTATTTCAGTTCAATTTTTGTGGTTAGCCCGCCACTCACAATCAGTTAGACTAGGGGTCTCCAAACTACGGCCCGAGGGCCACATCCGGCCCGCGGACAGATTTTGTCCGGCCCGCGGAGAGCTAGCATACTTGAAAACCTCTTTTAGAGAACATATTTTTTATAGCAAATTAAATTTAGTTTACTGAAGTATTCTAATTTTATGTTGAATAATTATTAATATGACATCTACATTGATATGGTCATGGGCTAACTACTCATAACATTGTTGTAGGCTTATTGTTATTGTTTTTGTGATAAGTTGGATAAAGAAACACAGAATTGTAATGAGTAAAGACATGTATAATATGCAGAAAATTTAACTTCAGTATATAATAAATAACAAATTATTGAAATGAATCCAACTAACATTTTATACATTTTAAATAAAAACATAACTTATAACAAGCATAATGACATATGAAATACTAATGAGATTTATGTAATTGAGATTTTCCACTGACAATAGTTTGTAGTTGTGGACTAATTTTACTTGTACCAATTATTAAAAGAGATTTAAGATGCTCATCAGTTAATTTAGATCTGTAAACATTTTTTGTGTACTTCATTTTGGAGAAGGTCTTCTCACACAAATAAGTAGTACCAAAAACAGAAAACAGCCCACGAGCAAATTTATGCAAATTATCAAATTGTGTCAGTGGAAGACTCTTATAAAATTCCAACAAAGATGAGTTTTGATATTTATTCTTAATTATATCACTGCACTGTAGATCAATCATTTCCATTTGAAGTTCCGGGGCTAGGGTTTCAATGTCAGTATCTAAGGGATTCTAAAAAATCTTAATTTGATTCGCAATGGCATCAAAGTCCGAGAAACGAGTATTAAAATTTATTTTCAAAGCACTCAAAGTTTCGATTGCAAAATCGATAGGAAACTCAGTCTCAGTGGTGTGGCTGAATATTTCACATGTTTTAAAATGTGAAAAACATTTACTTCGTAGTTGTGATTGAAACAGTATCAATTTCTTCCGGAATGCTTTGATATTAGTGTATAAATCAGGAAGATGCTGGTTTTCTCCTTGCAATCTCAAATTCAGTTCGTTCACATGTTTTGTCAAATCAACATAGAATGCTAACTTCCATAGCCATTCGTTGTTTTGTAATTCAGTAAGAGGGCGATACTTTTCACTCAAAAAAATTTCGATCACTGCTCGAAGTTCAAAAAAGCGCTGAAGAACTTTCCCACAACTAAGCCAATAAGGTAAGTCATTTTCTCCAATCTCTTCAATAAATTGTCGGAATTGTCGGTGATTCAGCCCAAAAGATCTGATAAAATTAACAGTTGATATGACTGGTTTCAGAACTTCAGACGTATCCAAACATTTTCCGCACAAAGACTTTTGATGAATGATACAATGTAAGACTAATGGTTTTAAACCACCGTCATTTTCTACAGCCTTTGACACAAGAGCGACCACTCCTTTATCTTTCCCACTCATGTTTTTGCCTTCATCAGTTTTAATACATTTCAAGTTTTTCCATCGAAGGTTCTTTTGATTAATGGCCATTTCAACTCCTTTAAAAATATCTGTACCAGTAGTTGTGCCATGAATACTATACATATTAAGAAGTTCTTCATGCACTTCATAGCTTTTATCTACTCCTCGAATATAAATCAACACCTGAGCAGTATCTGACACATCCGTTGACTCATCCAAGGCCAAAGAAAACCTCTCAACATGTCCATTTTTGTCGTAGAGTTGAGGGGATATATTTTCAGTGATGTTTTCTACCCTTCGAGCCACAGTGTTTGCTGACATACTGACAGTTTCTAATAAATTTACCTTTTCAGGGCACATTTCTTCGCCTACTGCAATTATGCATTCTTTGATCATTTCTCCAAATGGTGAATGGTTTTACGTTTTGAAATTTCAAGAGCCACACGAAAGCTGGCACGAGTTGCAGCCTCTTGTTCAGTTTTGAATTTTGTAAATGAAGATTGCTGCGATTTCGATCCGCGCTTCATAGCTTCGAATTTTTCTGTCCGCAAACTTCCTGTATATTTTGTGTAATTTTGAAAATGTTTTGTTTCATAATGACGTTTAATGTTATATTCCTTGAGAACGGCTATGCTTTCATTGCAAATCAAACATAGCGCCTTGTTACTGGACTCAATTACGAAATACTGAATGTTCCACTGATCTTTGAATTTTCTGCATTCACTATCAATTTTTCGCTTCTTTTCCATACTACTAAATCACACACAAAAGCAACAATTCAAATCAAAATACTGTTACAAAGATGTCTTAAACCTAAACACGCACAAACACGTTTTAAGGAGGTACGCAAAACTTTATTTCACAACAGTGTCATAGGAACTGCCTTGTGGTTGCGCCACTAGCCTTCTTATATATTCCAATTACTGCCATCTAGAAGTGAGTGGAAGACACCAGAACTTTCTCGAACCAACGAGATTTTTCGGTTAGCGATAGAAGGTACTACCTATTTCCGCTTGTGTCCACCAGATGTCGTGTCACGTTACTCCTCATGGCTCGTACTCTACGACTAATCTAGAAATTACAAATAATGACAGGAAAATTACTTGCTCCTCCGCTGTCGCAAAATGAACACGTTCATTCCTACAACACCAAACGAAGCCCTCGCGGCAAAGTATTTCGACGACGACTACTTGGACACTCTAGACGAAAACCACCTCGACCAAATGATGAATTACATTACCCTACTGCTGCTGAAGAGACAAACCGCCAACGATAAACCCCAGGAAACTGCCGCCGAAAAAACAACCGATGCCGTCCCCGAGAAGAAAACAACCGATGCCGTCCCCGAGAAGAAAACAACCGATGCCGTCCCCGAGAAGACAAACGAAGCCGCCCCCGAGAAGACTAACGAAGCCGCCGCCGAAAAATCAAACGAAGCCGCCCCTGAAATGAAAACTGAAGCCGATGCCGAAAACACAACCGAAGCCGCCCCCAAGAAGACAACTGATGCCGCCCCCGAAAAGAAAACCGAAGCCGCCGCCGAGAAGAAAACCGAAGCCGCCGCCGAGAAGACAAACAATGCCGCCCCCGAAAAGAAAACTGACGCCGCCCCCGAGAAGAAAAACGAAGCCGCCGCAGAAAAGAAAACCGAAACCGAACCAAGGAGAAGAAATACACCAATGGACACTCACAGCCCCACCGAAGCCGCCCCCAAGCGCAAACCCGACCGAGAAGAAGAGCAACCCATCACCATCAACGAGAAGACTAAACACATCAGGACCACAGGCCCCTGGAGAACAACCACAGAAGACGAAACACTGAAGAAGCCGAAAGAAAACCGACAACCACACCAGGACAACAAGACGCAACTATAGCCAAGCAAATCCAAATGAAACCCAACGAAACACTGACAACACAGACAAACAAACAGACTAAAAAAAAAAAAAAAAAAAAAACCAACGACAACCAAACCCCACGACGGCGGCATAGCTGGGCGAAAAGCTCAAAACCGCCAAACCAGCACAGGACACATGATGAGGAAAATTAATAATATGCAGTGTTGCCGTTTTGCGGACTTTAGTCCGATTTGCAGCCTTTTTTAAACGTTGTGTACTTTTTCGGACTTTTTTTTTCATCAGTGGACTATTTCACTTTTTACCACCGGCAACAATGATAATATGGTTTTGGCCCTCGGAACTTACTGGAGTTTTCAGTATGGCCCTAAGGCTGGAAAGTTTGGAGACCCCTGAGTTAGACTGATCAGTTGATCTGAAATTTTTAACTTATCAATTTAAACGGATGTAAGTTAAAATGATTTCCCCACTCACTAGCTTAAAACCGGCATTAATTTCTTGATTGTCGCCTGCTGTATCTGGCTAGCAAATTTCTCACCGCGTTAGTTAAAAAAATTGATTCGAATTCCGAAGAGGATTGATTCAATAGAAAACCCAAAAAAAATGGACGAAATAATGGTTAAAAAAGAGTTATCAATTAACACAAATTAATTTCTTAAATGAGTTGTCACTGGAACCGCGTAACTGGCGTACTATTTGAGAATAGACTAATCTACATATTTCAAGCTATTTTGCAAGCTATTTTTCTATGGATTCTTTAGTTATTGCACGTCATGGCGGTAAGTTTGGCGTGATTAAAATGAACTAGAGCCAACAGATTTAAGCTAGAGACACACTGGTCCCACGTACGCAACGTATGCAACGCATTACAATATCTGGACTCTTGATTTTAGATGAAAAACTATGCCATAGAAACACACTTATTGTATGCAATGCAATCACACGCCTCACACGCAACGTCGATCTGGGATGTCCAGATCGGCATGGGAAGGTGGAGGGATGTTCGTACGATATCCACGGGTGTGATCAGTGTGTTTCTAGAACTCATGCGTAGCACATCATAAACAAATAGACTTTTGATGCAAGCGTTCTGTTGTCAAAATAGTTAAAATGGGAGATAAAGAGATTATAGATTTAAACTATATTTTAGACATGCGAAACTGTATTTCAGACATGCTCAAACTTTATTTTACACATGCGAAAGTACATAAAGAATCGTTCTTCGTCAGACTCCAGTTTCTTCATTAATGTATGGTATTCTCCAACTTTTTCCCTTTGTTTATTTATCTCAGGAACCCAATATCTTCTCTTCTTAACTTTAGTTTTTGTGGCGAGGAAATATTCATTTAAAAATGGTAAACTGAATAAATTATCCTCAAATTCGCGCTCAGAATCAGAAAACATGACTTACAGACGCACTACTGCACCTTGTCAGAAATTGCAACAGCGTCTGATGTAAAATTTACGTTGCATAGGCGGGACGAGTGTGCACACCAATTCTCTCATCGTTGCATCGCATACGTTGCGTACGTGGGGCCAGTGTGTCTCTACTTTTATTGTGCGTCCAGAAAATCCAGGTTGCCGTCAGTTAAAAAAATTTGCTTAAGATTTCACACTCACAGTCAGTTTTTGGATGTACGTCCGTTCAACTGATTAGTTTAACTGACCATGAATGGCGGGCTTAACTGATCGTGAGTGGCGGGCTGTTGGTCTGTTTACAAAATCAGTGAATTCACACATCTCCGTGATCAGGCGGCGTGTTCGGCTCCGTGACGACAATGTACCGTGAACAAACGAATTGAACACATATAAACAAACCTTTTAGCGCACAAACTTCCGACAACGGTCTCTCCCCAGTTCACCGTGATTCCGGACGGCAAATTCGTTTTGTTATTCGCCGATATTTTTCTATTTTGTCGGACGAATTTTTCAACTCAACTCAAATGTTTTATACAATTTGACTGATCCCTATTATATGTATACCGCAAAAAAAATAGGATCTGGAGTAAAACATTGGAATCTGATGGTAATATATTTGGACTAATTGCATTAAAGCCAGAAAGTATCTTTTTTGCGAAGCGACTTTCTACTTTTTAAGTAGACATCGGATTATATGCACTATCAACAACATGCCAAAATATGCATGCAAATATGCACTAAAAATGGAAGAAATATGCACAAAAATGGGCGAAATATGCACAAAAATGAGCGAAAATTAGCAAAATACTATTTATTATTGGAATTTACTTATTTTTTACAATATACAGTAATATACAGTTAATACAATTAAATATTTTTCTAGAATCTCTAGAGCAAACTTGTGACGTTTGTCACTAATATTAATTCGTAGACTGAAAATGACCTTTCAACATTACTGAAGTTACTGGACAGATTTTTTGCGTCATTTCTGCAGTAACCTCTTTAGGCAGAGTTTGGCAGGCGCCTTTGATAATTGCGTTTACTTTCATTATTCCTTCAAGACTTGGATTTTTATATACAACAGCATTTAATTTGCCACGGACCTTTTCCGATTGTGAACTCAGAATTATGTTGCTCTGTTCAATATTTGTTTCCAATATTTTCAAGGACTTGCACAGAGGAAGGTTTTTAGTTCCTAGTCTCTCAATGGCGTCGGGAATATTGCTGAAATGTGTTACAATTAGAACAATATTTTGTTTGATTGATGGATCCTCAAATGTCAGCTGGCTTGAATTAATTGCAATGGCTTCTGAACTCTCAAATTGACCAACTACTTCTTTTATGGCCTCAAAATTCTCAGCACAAAACAGGTTTAAACCATGTTCCCCACCGCGTTAATATTGGTTCTGGAGGTAGTACTAGATTTGGCAGTGCTTTTAAAATAATTTCTTTGTAGAGGAAATCAATTTATTGACACTTCCAAACTCTTTCCTGATCTCTTCCGCAAGTCGATGTAATCCGTGGGCTAGACAGGTGATGGGTAAAACACTTTTGGGTAAAACACTTTCAGAGCTTGACCAGCTTTCACCATATAAGGTGCACCGTCAGACATAAAAAACATGATTTTTCACTCACTTTGTTTTTTCCAGGACCTTGTAGGCAACCAAATTGGGAGTAGAGGGCTCTTTATATAATTTTCGAACAATAATATTCGTTACATAACGTCCACATGAATCTGTCGTTTCATGGGCTAAGAATCTTATTAAATTGTTTGAAAGATCAGCGCGTATTTATATATTATGTATTTATATATTATCACTTAGCACTTCTTCGTAAATTGTTGAGAGGTAGTTTTTTTGAGTGGTCACAATGGTGTGGTGGTGAACGCATCCGCTTGCCATGCATGAGATCCCGGGTTCAATCCACGGCCAAGCCGTAAAGATTTTTCATGGAACGATGTTGTGGCCACCTCGTGGAAGGCAATGGCAAACTAAATCCTCTTAACTGACTAGTACCGTTTGGAACCGGCGATAAACTGAATATTTGTGGATGATACGTTTCACAAGTATGCGCGAGAGGTGGCCTACGCTCTTGAGCGCACTTCAAGAAGAAGTTTTTTCGTATCGTGGATTCTTCAGTATCCACTGTTTTGTGATTATCTGATTAGTACATTAGTAACATTAGTACATTAGTACATTAGTAATCTTTGGCATATTTTTTAATTAAATTGATGATGAAGGAATATTGCGCGCAACAATAACTCGCATAAATCTTTGTTGAATTCTATTTTCTTTGTAGTATCCGAATTATGGCGAATGATGGCGAAATTGGAATTAGCAGTTGTTGACGACTTTTTGAAGGTTTCAATTTTGCAGACATATTGGAAGCAGTACTCACATGTTGATCGATCTGGTATTTTTGTGATGAAGGTATTCGCTTGTCACCAATTTTGCAGAAAATCACAATGCCATCAGTCGTAAATTTTCCTGGGTAATTTTTAATCCGACATTCCATTAAAGTCTGGGTTTTATTTTTTACTGGCGGCATTAACTCATAAAAAACAAGATTTTCTTAGGTATACAAACACAGCGAGCGATTTAACGAAAAGCAATCCGAAAATTGCCGCAAACGCTTTCGCCTAGTGCAAGCCAGCAGATCGGGTTGCCAAGTACGAGGTGCCCGCGTGACACGTCACTGACTGCAGCCAGCCACCGTTCCCGCGTAATACAAAACAAATTTAACTACTGAAAAAAGCACTATACATGAAAAAGTGCTAAAATATGCAATAATGCTATAAAAATAGCTTTTTATGCATTTGCATATGCAAACATGCAAATGAATATAATCCGATGTCTATTTATAAGCATACCAAATGTATTCTTTGTCATAGGAAAATATTCTCCAAATTTTGTTTCGTCGTCAATTACTTGAAACATTACATATATTAAGTTTATTCATTTTCTAATACAACGGCTATTTATGTCAGATCTTCGTCATCAAATTTAATTTCTCCATAACAGCCACGGACGACATTAATATGTGTATTGACGGAACCGTGTGCATGGACGTGAAACAATAAAACCCCGTCCTTGTCCCGTCACGGAGATGTGTGCCTGAACCATAAATTTTAATCTGATTGACAGATGTATCTGTTAATACATATTTTCCTAAATATGTAATGACTTCATTATGTATCGTCTAATCTAGTAAGAAAATCAAAGGAACATAATTTAAACCAAGGAATACTTTAATGGTATACTAAATGCAATACAAAATAATGCAAGAAATAAAGCAGGTGAAGAAAATGAGGGAACACGGAGAACATGCTACAAGAAGAAATAAAGACGGAAGAAGTAATTGCAGCTACAAAAATGTTAAAACGGGGTAAGGCGGCTGCATATTATGATGGTATGATGGAGATGGTAAAGAACATGGACAGCAATGGAATAGAAGTATTAGTAAAACTTTTTAACAAGCTTTGGGATAAAGAAAGGATACCAGCAGACTGGGGAATAAGTATATTGTTACCACTGAATCAAGTGCTGTGTAGTGACTGCTATCAAGTGGTATACGGTTGGTTCGTAGACAAGGGAAGGTGCTGGTGGAGCGGTGCTTGGAGCTTATACCAAATATCTGAATTTATGGGAATCTACCCAAGTATATTCCAAGCAGAGGTACATGCAATCGAAAGATGTGCACCATTTAACCTCAACAGGAATTATCGCAAAAAAACGAATTTCTATCCTGTCAGATAGCCAAGCAGCCATCAAGGCCATTATCTCATACATCAGATCCAAACTGGTATGGGACTGAGTTGGAAAGCAAAACAAACTCGGCAGAGAAAATAAAGTTACGCTATACTGGGCACCAGGAGAAACTGGTATAGACGGAAACGATCACCTAGCAAATAAGGGATCCAGTAATCCCTTTATAGGTTCGGAACCCTTTTGTGCTATGAGTATGAACACCATTCACAAAAGTTTAAATGAAGAAATAAGATGTTAATGGTTGAAAACTTGGAAAGCACTTCCAGAGCTAAGACAATCCAAAATAATGCTTGGATCTTTTAACCAGAAAATCACAAAAGCTCGCTTGAAGCTAAACTTAGAATTATGTCAAGTGTGCTGACGGGAGACTGTAGATTTAGAAAATACCTCAAGGTCCTAGGCCTAGAGGAAGTTGACAGATGCAGATCATGTGGCTCAGCAGAGGAGACCCCAATACATCTGCTCAAGGACGGCAAAGCACTGCTCCGCAAGAGACAAATGTACCTTGGTCCCCACTGCTTGAACGCAGAGGAGTTGCAGTTCTTGAATCCCAACCAAATCCTGAAATTTCTAAAGGTATCAGGACTAGAGGAGGCGGTCTAAATGGGCAAGTATACCAACGTAAAGAGGAAGAGGGTACAATAGATCTATGAAGGTCGCAGTACAAGTTACCACCAAATCTATAATGTACTACTACCACTGCATACAACGGAGGACAACAAAGAATACAATAACTATCCGGTTATAAGTTTGAAGAATACGATGATCAAGAAATAAGAGGTAATCCTCGAGAGAGGATTAAAAACTGTGACAGAAGGTCAGTTGAAAGAAGCCCAGAGTAGTTTCATAAAAGTTAGAGGAGCCCAATATTACATATTTACCATGAAGTAACTAATATTACCTAACGTAAACCGCACCATTTATGTAGTTTAACGCGATTTAGAATCGCATATTGATAAAATAAACTGTACTCGTTGAGAACTCTTCGAGCTGATACATTGTCCACACTAAAACGATGGAAAGATTGGAACTTCATCTCAAATAACAACAGAACGCTTGCTCCGAAAAAAAGAACAGTGGATTTGTTGTTCCATGATTTTTAACGTAAGTATTGAAATGGTATACAGAAATATGTAAATTTAATTCAAATTATTTAAAAAAAAAATAATGCAAGATACAAAATTCCTCACAAAAGTTCCATAAATGCCACAGAATGTAGGGATACATAATTAAGAACCTGCGAATGCGTGTAGGGCGACAACGAGTACAGCGAAATCTAAGAAGAAACGTGGTCGACCAAGTATGGAGTTCGAGAAAGCAGAAGAAGGAAAGCCACTGATTTACGTAATACAGTAAGCACATCAGAATTATTGTTGGTTACTCACATGAGCCTTTGTTCTTCTGGGGTTTCTATTGCTGCCAGCATCGTTAAATAAATCACGAGAAACTCACCAACACGATCCGATAGTTATCGAAAGTTATTGAAATATCAATGCATCGTTATTACATTATATTATTATTTTATACTATGAAACTCGTAATCAGTAAACTCGAGAACACAATGAATAAAATGGTCGGCCATATTAGATCCGCCATTTCGAATTTTAAAATTACACTATGAAATTCGCAATCAGCTACCTCAAATGCCCGTACTTACCAATTCACGTTTAAATCTGAATTTTTTTTTATTTTTTGCCAACTTTTTTGAAATCCAGATCACTGTGCGATGACCTGATAATCTATGGATAGAACGAAAAGAACCTATGAACAAATTTAGACATATGGAAGAGTGCGTTAGAAAAAGAAATCTGAAAATAAACGCCATCAAAACCAGAGTAATGACTATTGGGAAAAGAGAACCAAGCATAACAATAAAACTAGATGGAAAAATTGTAGAGCAAATAGAAACTTAAATATTTGGGAGTAAATACACATAATTGACAGAAAGGAGAAGGCTGATATTAACGCCACAAATGGCAAAATCATGGGGACTGAAACCAAGCATGGTATACTGGCTATACACTATGGTAGTTAGACCCATTCTGACATATGGCTCCCCAGTATGGTGGACCAAAGTGAAGCAAAAACAGGCCATCAGAGAACTCTTCTATGTACAAAGACAGGCCTGTTTAGCAATGACGGGAGCGATGAAAACCCCCACTGCAGCTCTTGAGGTGATGCTTCCTCCCCTGGATAGATATCTTTATCATGGGCGAGGCAATGATGGGAGCTTTCAGATGCATATGCAATGGCACATGGGAATCTCTGGCGAGGTCAGGACACACCATGATAACGAATGGCATATCAGGATCTATCCTTCAAAACACATCTATCATGGACAGAAGGCAATCAAATAACTACTTGCCAAGGTGGACTGGATTGGTATACAGACAGCTCCAAGAAGGACAGTGGTACTGGTGCAGGAATCTATGAACTGTCCCTGGCGTGCAGCCTATCTGTACCCCTGACGACACATGCCACATTATTCCAAGCAGAAGTACACGCTATCATGGTCTGTGCCCGTGAAAATTTGAGAATGGACAAAAGTAGAAACATCTTCATTTTCACGGACAGTCAGGCTGCGATCAATGCTCTAGCGTGTCACGAAATCAAATCCAAGACAGTTGGGGACTCTCTTCAGGACCTAAACGCCCTGGCAAAGCATACAAGGTTACACTCGCTTGGATGCCTAGCCACACGGGACTGGTGGGTGACGAAATGGCGGATACGCTAGCAAAAGGTGGAGCCTGCAAGGCAAACATCATTTCTGAAAGCGGACCCTACATTACCAAGACCACGACCCGAAATAAAATCTGTAAATGGGTAGCAACTAAGCACCGTCTACAGTGGGTCAATTTGAATGGTTTGACACACAGCAAACGAATGTTAGTAAACCTATCGGAAACTCTAACTGCTGAAATCCTGCAACTACCAAGAAAGCAGATCGCAATTGTGGTAGGCCTACTTACGGGACACTGCCCTCTTCGAGAACACCTGCATAAAATGGGTATCTGGAAGGATGAACCTTTATGCAGGTTATGCTATGAGGAGAACGAATCCGCCGCCCATATAATCTTCCACTGTGAAGCAATTGCACGTAGGAGACACAAGCTTAATATTACAGCTGAGGGAGTCCCCGTGACAAACATGGCACATAGAATCCTGGACCTAATAGAGGGACTGGATCTATTTGCATGAACGAAACAATGTGGGGAAATACAATAGGCCAATGGGCCGCAGTGTTTTAAGGGCTAACCCCCCTGCACCCACATTGGTTAGAGGAAAAAAAAACGCCACAATTGAAAATACAACTAAACTCTTCTATACACTTAATAAAACGCTCATAAGGAATTTAAAAATATCGAAGAAAGCGAAGATGACAGTTTTAAGAACAGTATAATGTAAAAAAGCTAGGTGTTAAACAACCAAATGAAAAGCAAATACACGCGCTAGAAATGGTATATCGTTGAAAGTATTACTGGAAGTGATTAAATACTAAATAAGAGATTTAGAGCAGAACTTAATGTTCAACCAGTCCTGGAAAGCATAGAGAAATTACCTCTAAAATGGTTTGGGCATCTTGTATGGACGGAGAATGGAAGACAGATGCAAAGAGTTTGGCTATTTATATCCACATAGAAAACAAAGGAATACCAAGGAAAACATGGAACGAAGCAGTGGCAGAATCGGTAAAGGAATGAGGAATATACTGGAATTATGGCCTGAAGATGGCGAAAAATAAGTAAGAATGGTCAAGAGTTATTTTTTCATGAAATTAAACCGATCTATCTTATTGTATTGATTGATTTATTTTAACTGAATTTATACTGGGAACTTGTAGTTGATACCTCGATGAATATTTTCAGGTAATCAAGGTAATTGATTTATAATAAAAAAGGTATATAAAACTCGTACAGAAATTGTAGATTTTTCTGAATTCTCTTTAGGTATTATATTTTTGTCTAACAAAAAAATAAGGTTTACTATATTGAGCTTATATTGATAACCTTATTGTTTATCAATTCGTCTGCCTGATTCTAATTCGTCAAATTATAATCATTTTAACACTTCCTTGTACATTAATACGCATTGTTTTTATTTAGCACCTTTTTAGTGCCCCATCTTTAGGCTTAATATAAAAATAAGACACACAATCATGAATCTGTAAATTAATTGATCCCATACTTCCTATTTATAACTCGTCTGGCATTAATCAAACTCTTATTAAGTGTATTTAACTATACTAACTAGTAGACCAACAGAAATCGGAGCTTCAAAACCAATATCTCCAACAGTATATTGCAGAAAACTTCTTTTCGACGTCGCGTCGCGACGTTCTATATAAAGATAGCTCCACTGTATTCAAATTTAGTTTTCTAAAATTAAATAGAAAAGCCTAGAAACCTTTTATTTGATTATAAACCATCTACAATATTTTCTTTACTTTTAAAAGTCTAATGCAGTGTACACCTTGTTCCTTTAGTTTTTGTTGACAAGTTATATTCAGTCCATTTAACTTGATTGTATTGTTTTGTCTGTATAATCTCACTTTTCTACTTATATATCTGCATTGTAAATCTAATATTGTATTTCCCCAATTATCTGTCTATCTCGACTTCGCTTGTCTAGTTAAACTGCTCAAAACAATTAGCGGGTCACTATTTAGTTTGTGCCTCCATAATATTAATGGGAAATTATATGCAAATAATATTAGGAACATTTGAAAGACGCTCTATTTAGTTGTCTTAATTGACACATTTTCATCATGATTTGAATTTTCATCATCGCATCCTTCCCGAGTATCCTTAATAATTAACAGGAACTACCAAAACAAAATAAAATAACGTATCCCAAATTTGATTCAAAGCTAGGAAGTCCTTGTTCAGATCAACATACAGACGAAAATGTTTGCAACTGACAGTTTGACTTAAGTTAAGTGACAATGAGGCATCTCAACAAAGTGGAAATTTTTCGTGCTATAACATTAATTGAAAATGCCGAAAGCCTTCGACAAGTTTTCACTACGAAAGCCTTCGAAAGAATCTTCAACTTAACCCTGTCTGTTATTCAGCTGCGTCAAGATAGCCTCAAAATTGAAAAAAAAAATAATTAAAATGGGATATGTTTGACCAAGATTTGACCATGATGACCACCATATATTATAAAAAAATGATTGGGGCCTCTCTCTCTCTCACTCACTCTTCTGCTCGTGTTTATCCACTGCTGGACGAACGCCTCCTTCAAGTTGTTCCATGCACATTTTCTTTCTGCGATTTGATGCCATTCTTTCCCCGCTATTTTCTTGATGTCGTCGAGCCATCTTCTTTGCAGTCTTCAAGTGCTTCGTTTTGTGGCTCTTGGTCTCCAGTGAGTAATCTTATGGGTCCATTTATCGGTGTTTTCCCTAGCTACATGTCATACCAAGCTCCACTTAAGCTTTGCGCTTCGTTCAATCATGCCTTTGACTTTGGTTGGCAGTCTGATCTCCTGGTTTGTTATTCTGTCTTTTAAGCTTATTCCATTGCTCGTTGTCAGGTTTTTAATCTGTTTGTGCTATTTGCTGTCCATGTCATCGTTTCCAGGCTATATGTCGTAACGGGCAATATGCACATGTAGTATACTTTTCGTTTTAGTCAGTGCGGCATGTCTGGGTTCTTGAGTATGTGTCTGAGATTTCCGAAAGCAGACTAGCTCTGACTTATTCTTCTGGTTATTTATATTGCCTGATTCTCCTTCCCCAGTTTTGCTTGATGTCCTAGTTATATGTACTCGGTCATTTCTTGGATTTTCTGCCCGTCCATTTGGTTCTGTTGGGCTCCAAATTCTTTGGTCATGATCTTGGTCTTTCTCAAGGTCACTTTCAGGCCTACTGATAGTGATATAGTGTATTTAATTGGTCTAGCATGTCTTTAAGTTCTTGTGTATCGGAGCTTATTAATATAATATATTATCATCGGCGAAACGCAAATGATTTAGATATTTTCCATATATGCTTATGCATTTCTTCTCTCAAGGCATGTTTTTGAAAACGTCTTCTAAAGCGAGTGTAAACAGCTTTAGAAACAGCATACCTGGCTCCTCTCCCTATCCTGATCTTCTCTGTAGCCGATTTTTCATCTACTGTCTCTTTTAAAGTGGCATTTTGGTAGATTTGTCGAATTAATTAATAGCGTGAGTCGATTCTGGCTTTATTCATGGCAGCAAAGATTGCCCAGAGTTCGGTAGACTCGAATGATTTTTCATAGTCAATTAAGGCAAGATGTATGGGTACATTATATTCCGTACTGTATTTATGTGATCCGTTGTGCTAAACTCTTTACGAAATCCAGCCTGTTCTCGAGGTTGGTAAAAATTCAGTTTGTTTGTTAGGCGATTTGTTATGATTTTTGTTAACAATTTATAAAGGTGTGATACCTAATGGGTCTATAGTTCTTAATGTCTGTATTGTCCCCTTTCTTGTGTATCAGAATTACTTCAGAGTTTTCCCAGGCAGTAGGTATTCTCGTTTCTTCAATGCATTTATTTAGTAGAAGTTTTGCTGCATTTAATAAAGTGTCAAAGTTGTCCCCCTAGTTTTAACATTTCTGTTAATATTTTGTCTTCGCCTGGTGTTTTTCTGTTTTGTAATTAAGAGCTTTATTTATTTCGGGGATATCTATTTCCGGTATGTCTTCTGAATTGACCTTCTGTATTAGCTCGTTTTTTGGTACTTGGTATGTGGGATCTGTAGAGGTCTGTATATATGCTTTGCATAGCTTTCAGAATTTTTTCTTTGTCGTTGAACGTTGTACCGTCCTTATTTTTAATATAATTTTATGGACTTTCGTTTTTCCCTTTGACATTTGTGTTCTAAGTAGTATCACGTTCTTGTTATATTATATTGTATCTTTTATGAGTTCTGCGTTTGGCCGTCTAGTTTCTCTCCTGATTTCTTTAGTGATGGACTTACTTAGTTGTCTGTAATTCGATTTTCCATTTAAGTTACTTCTTCGTTTCATGAGTTCTATTGTACCTTCTTGACCTTCTTCATCTTCCATCTTTCGCAGTTTTGTCCTTGTGCAAATTTTGTTATTGACTGTTGATTTAATTCATGGATACTTAATGTCGTTAGGTTTGTATGGTTTATCTTAGTTGATATTTCCTTTGTGTATTAGTTGATATGTGCTTTATGTCCTGGTTATGTTTTAGGGGTTTATAGTTGGAACCGGTTTCTTCTCGAGTATTTTCCTTCGTTCTATTTTAGTGTTAATTTCCAACGCAGCTCTTAACCTGTGGTGGTTTAATTTTACCGCCTGGGCTTAACTATATCCATCTACGTTGTTTTGGTTTCTCGATGAAGCTGTTCATGCAGAACAGGTGTTCGTCTACAGGTGTTCGTCTTGCAGGTAATTTATAAGCATTCCTTTTTGCTAGACCGAAGCTCCCAATATTTGGTATGTTTTCGTTTTTCCCCTTTAGGCCTAGTTTCGCGTTGAAATCTCCCATGATTACTGAATATTGGGTTTTATCTGATTTTCGAGTACATGTAATGTCGTAGAATAGTTCTACTTTCTCGTTGCTGGAGGTGCTTGTGGGAGCACAGGCTTGAATTATTTGGAGTTTGTACCTGTTGTTGAGTTTCAGAGTGATGTATATGACTCTTTCGAATATAGCTTTCACTCTACAGACCAAGTGTTGCATGAATTTATTTAGTTCTAGTCAGTTATAGTAAGTATTGCTCCTTGGCCGCTCTATAAATCTGCCTCGTTGTTATACTAGTATAGCGTGAGTTTAGATTTTAGGGTGGTGTATTTTTCTCAGGGCAAGCGTGTCTCGCTTAGTCCCAAGATGTCCCATTTTGTTTTGGATAATGCTTCCTCGAGTTGTTCTAGTTGTTCGGCATTTCTCATGGTTCGTGTGTTGTATGTCGCTATGAGAATTTTCGTTCTCTGTTGGATCTATCGGGTGTTATCTTTGCCTATTAAATTTGTGCCTCCCCCTGAATCCATGAGGCTAACTGATTTTGGTGAATATTTTGGGGTTCCTAAAAAAAATATTTAAAAAGATGAGGGGCAAACATGGTGAAACCATGTTTTCTAAGATTTCATTATAAAATACAGAAAAAAAATGCATTTATATCCTTTGAACGGAATGTGGGCAGACACAAATATTTGCTGCTCAATCATGGTCAAATCTTGGACAAACGTCCCATTTTAATTTTTTATTTTTTCAATTTTGAGGGCTATCTTGCAGCTCTTTTATTCAACGATTGTGGAACATGCACTTGGTAAATATACCAGGCGCGGCTAGTTAAAAAGAAATCAAGACCGATTTTTACTGGTTTAGTCTTCGCAATAGTTTCTAAGGCGAAAGACCTCTTCTTTTTCCTCAGGACAACCCCTCATGGGGTCACTGTATCCGACCAGATAATTAGGAATATGTTGAGGATATCAAATTTAAGGGCAAGACTAATAAGAATAGCAAGGATGAATTTTGCTCGGGAACATGTCGCATGGCAACTTCCACAACGGAAGTCTCTTCACGGATGAATCAAGGTTCTGTATTACTCATTGCGAGGACCGAGTACGTATTTACAGACGCACAGGAGAACGCTACGCAGCTGCTACTCTCCAGGAAGTCGAAAGATTTGGAGGTGGTTCAGTATAGTTTGGGCTGGAATTAGTATAGACAGTAGAACCGACCTTGTTGTAATTCCAGGAAATCTTAATACTAATCTCTATGTTGACATTGTGTTAGGTGAACATTTTGTCCCTATGGCATTTGAAATAGCTGCAAATTTCTTGTTAATGCAGGATAACGCAAGACCACATACTGCGCGAATCACTGTAGACTTCCTACAAGAACTGCAAATTCAAATGGTGTGGCCTGCGTTATGTTTTGATTTAAATTCCATAGAGCATGTTTGGGATATGCTCGACAGACGTGTTCGTGGTCGCTCGCGTGCCCCTGAGATCATCCAGCATCTAACAGTGACTCTTATTGATGAATGGAACGCTGTACCACAGGAAGAGCTTCGAAGACTTTTGTGAAGCATTCCAAAACTGCATAATGCAGTTATTCTTGTTTTTGTTACGGGAGCATATACTCGGTATTAAGTTACCACTATATGTACAAAAGTTTACATTAACAATTAATTTTATATTACTTTTATTACACATTCTGTTACTTTATAATATTCCTTTTGCACTTTGGTTTTGGTAGTTTTTGTACATCATAGTACCCCTAGGTACTTTAAAAGTATGTGATGCTGACATTTCCATGTGTGCCAATTAAAACAATTAAATGGAGCGTGTTTCAGATGTTCTTAATTTTATTTGCATGTAATTTCCCGTTTGAATTTTATGAAGGCACAAATTAGTGACCCGTTAGTTGTTTTGGTCAGTGTAGTAATTAATCTTTGGAACTTGAGCACCTTGTGAATAGAATTTCATCATCAGTACCTGATATTGACATCATTCATATTAACGAAACGTATACTTTTATATTTTGAAGAAAAGTCTCAAAGTGTTTCATTTCAGATTTATTAAATCGTCAAACTCAACAAATCCAAATATTCATATTTAATTCTGATTTTATAAGTTAATTTATAGATACGACAGACAAGTTTTAAATTATTATCCTTTAAGGAAGGAGAAGTTCTTCCGAAAGACAGGTGGCGTACTATTTCTTCGGGAACAGTTTTATTAGATATTTGTATGCATTTTGCTTATCTAATATTGTATCCCTAGTTGTTCTTGCCTATTCTTTTTTTTAAATAGGTTGTTGGCCTTTAGGTGGCCTCTTGTATTTTGTCCGCATTTTTCATAGGTCCAAAAACCTAGGTGTTATTTAAATTGGCATTAATTAGTTACACATTTGTCTTCTGGTACAAATGCTGTCGACACTCGCTCCCGCGACCAACCCCGTTAGTTAACGCTCTAACTCTGTATGGTTCGAGGCCGAGTATCTAGTTTTAGTAGTTCTTTGTATGTAATTAATCTTTATAACTTGGCTGTCTTATCAATGTCATATCTAATTGTAGTTATAATTACTTTTTTAATTGTACTTATAATTAATACTTTGTCTATATAGGTTTAATTTAATATTCTTTTAAATATCGAAGCGCAGGCGGAGTACGGCATACACTATTTGTTCAGGTAAAGTTTTATCACATCTTAGATATATTACTTACACATAATAAACTTTTATGATGATTACTGCTATAACCGATTGCTTTGGCATCTCGACTTACGAACTTAATTCTTTCCAGATCGCAGATCTTGTAAAATATGGATGTAGAAATCCAGTTTTGCAGTATATCTAATGTAATGTTGCAGTATATTCTAATGAAGAAAATATAAATCATTTCGAGGGGGTAAGAGGGAAGTTTATTGTAAATCATACACCAAGCAATTCACCAAATTATATAAATAAAATTAACCATCTTATTCATTTCCCAATATTTTAATTACTTATACAAGGTTCATGAGGTGTGGGGAATAAGTTACTAAAAATTATTGTGAATACAACGTTTCGGTGTATAATTTCCACTTTCCTCAGGCTAAAAACAAAATTCTGTTTTGAACGCCCATGTTTTGTTTGTAGCCTTAGGAATGTGAAAATATGAATTAACTTATTCCTCACACCTCATAAACCTTGTATAAGTATGTAAATAAACATATTTTTATAACTCATGCGTTAAAAGTACTATCTTGGCGCACGGTTTTTAGTGCGACAAATGCTATTTTTGTCTGAATTACCATATAACTTGGTTAACGCACGCAAATATTCAATATCGCTAAGTTACATTAAAAAAGCAATTTAATAAATAGTATAAACACATTCCAGACCTCAATATTAAAAAAGTGACAGAACTTCAGAGAACTTTTCATTACAAAATAAAAATTAAAATTAAAGAAAACGTTATAAAATGAGTGTAAATTCTATGACGATACCTGAGACTGATGAGAGTTCTTATGACGAATCCACATTACCGTAGACAATTGAAAAAGAAAATTCTTCATTATTTTATCATTTTATTCTATTTTTTTAGATGGCCCCTGGATCCTATACTTGTAAGATACGTACCCTCGCATGAATGTGCGAAAATATATATTAAAAAATATTATCTGCAATACCAGCGGTATTGTTAATTGCCCTCTTGAGCGAATGTGTGCACTCACTTCGTTCGTGCGCCGAGTTTCGCTCTAGTAACCAATTGACAACTTAGTTGCAAAATATACTATTTTGTGCCTAATTTTGCGGTTTATGGCATTGCAATGTAGAGATCGCAAACCCAGCCTCCGCAGACTTCTTCTTGTTTTGCGTCTTCATTTCTGAAGGTTGGCGATCATGTGCAATAGTTCTCCCACGCCCATAGCAGTCCAGTTTCGGATTTTACGTAATCATCATAGGTTTTTCCAGCCTTTTGGAATTTTGCTTTCCATATGCCCCTCCATTATTAGTCTCAGTACGTTTTTTTTTTGTTACAGAATATGCCTGAGATATGCAATTTTTCTTATCTTTATTCATTTTCTGTAGGTCTGTTTTCTGATTTTTTGCCCAGGGGACATAAGTGCGTAAATCCCGCAAGCGATTTATTATGCGCCCACGACACGATTCCCGATAAATTAAAATATTTTCTTCATTATATTTCCTATCAATTTCAAGAACTAGCTGTTAAGTAGATTTTCTTGAAATTGTTGATTACTTATTTATTAATTTAAATTTTTAATAGTAAAAGTAATTATTAATTGGCAAATTAAATAACTCATAAAATGTACACAATTCCTTAAAAATGACAACACAAACTTGGACGAAATAATCTACGACGAATACCTTTCTGCCCTTTTCCATGGCAAAAATAGCGCACCCAGCTCCGACCTAGTAAAAAAGTCCTTACTTATGTTAGAAACCTTCCCGACGATATCCATCTCCAAATAATTAAGCTGTTCAGCTTCTGCTTTTTTAAAAGATCGTTTTCCAAATGTTGGAAAAATGTATAATTATCACCATCCTAAACACTAATCAAAAGCATTCCATACTAAATAGTTACCGTCCTATTACCCTCCCTTCCTAGGCCCTAGTCCTAGGCGAAATCATCAAACAGATCCTCTAAAATAGATTATGTAATTTGCTGAAGAACTCTATTCCATCGTATTAATTTTTATTTAAGCTTTGCTACTTTATCACCCATTCATATTTAACAACTTCCAAACCGTTCTGCTGCCCTATTCCTCGACATAACCAAATGCTCCAACTCAATGTTCCTCCTTACCTCATTTATAGTGCCCACAGATCCTCAGGTTTGTTACTCAGTCTAGGTGGTGCAGGCCGATTTGCACAAACTGGCCTGTCTCTTGCTTGTCTCCAAACACGCACAGTTCATCGTGCAGACATTTTATTCAATTGGAGATGGTTAGGCAACAAGTTCAATCGTTTCCCGATCCATTTATTAGCTTGTGATTGCTTGCGCTATTAAAAAAATAATGCTAAAGATAATAAAAGAGAAAAAAGTAAATGGTAAAAAGAATGGCTACTAGAGAAATATGTATTCTCATATAAATTTACTTTCCGAGTTGAAAGTTGAAAAGGAGGATTAGTTTAACTATCTCAGAATGGACGAACAAACTTATCTGCGGCTTCTGAAGATTCTTGATGACGATGCTTTATAATTTCTGTTACTGCATTCTTTGCTTTAGACTTTCCATAAACACGGAAAACCGTGAAATAATTCAATAAACTTAATTATATATTATTTTGACATGTTCATTTCGTGACATCAGTGACAAGTGAACTGCCTAAATGGCCTGAACTGTTGGGTATCCGCAAGCCAAATATCAAGCAGGCCTGATATAGCACAGACCAGGCCGGCGGCCTGCGCAACCGTCCTCTTGTGTCTATACAGGCTCCACCTTGAACCTGAGTTGCACCTGATTTTGCGTAGACAGGCCAGAATAATATCTTAGCGTCTTTGGTCCCATTTAAACATTTACTCCTTGACAGATCCCTCCAAATTAAAATAGACCGTCCTTTCCTCTGAATTTACCCCACTCTAGGGTCTTCCCCAAGGATCTACCCTTTTTCTCTTACTCTTGCCGACAAATCCCAAAACAACCTCTCTGCCTACATCCTACAATACCGAAGTCGAACGTTCCTTTACAATAACGTGAAATCCATTTGAGGCGTTTCCGATCGGCATCGCTTTGTTTGTGTTGATACCGACTAAAATATTTGACTGCAAAACTTAAGCCAGATCTAGTCGCAAACATTTCATACATTAGACACCCTATATGTTCTCAGTATGGTATTGTGTCCTGAAATAGGACTACAATTGGCCATTTTTAAACGTTCGAGCATCTTTTGAAAATAAATTCGTTGGTTTAAGTGGCATTCGTTGGCATTATTTCAACGCTGAATACTGATACCGAGAGATTATTTTGGTTCACCCAGGTCTTGCATGTTGAATCTCCCTTCTAGAGCAATTTTCAGTTATTATATATAGAGAATAATAGAAATGGAAATTTGATCTATTTCCAAGACATAGAGTCATTTAGCCATTTCTAATCTTTTGAATTTCAATTCTACCAAGAAATTGTCTATCGTTTCATTCCATACTCTTGGAGCTTGTTTCAACATATAGAGAGCCTTTTTCAGTTTGCAAAATAAGCGGAGATTTTAATATATAGTTTCTCCTCAAGCTCCCCATGCAGATACGCGACTTTGACGTCTATATGGCAAAATATGAGATCGTTTTGTGTAATTTGATGATGTGATCTCTCAGCGTGGTCAATCTAGCAACGGGAGCGTAAGTTTCTTTGCACTCTTATCCTTTTTATGGGCACAGCCTTTAACTAGTAATCTTGTTTTGTATCTCTCGATGTCTCGTTTTTTTTCGAAAAACCCACTTGTTATTAATCGACTGTTTTCCTTCTGGAAGACTGGTGAGCAGCCATTAACATAGCTGTCATTTCATCGTCAACTGTTTTATTTGTATCCATTTATCAACTGTATCCATTCATTTTTATCGATCCTGGAGACTATTTATTGAAAAGTTTCAAGTCCTCAAAGAATGTTTCAGCATATAGTGCTAGAATGGCATAATCTTCGAGGTATCCTAGTTTATTTATTGTTCTGTTTGATCGTCTTGGAGTCTCTGTAATGACTGATTTATCGGTTTCATCGTTGGATTTTTCAAATTCTGATTCTTCTGAATCACCTTTCTTTTCGTTCTCCAAATTCTCATTTTCTTTGTATTGTGTCCAGCTGTTTATACTTTTGGATGAAAACGTTGTTCATCGAATATAACGTCGTGTCCAAAAACGATTTTTCGATTTTCTGGATCCCAGAGCTTGTATCAGGTAATAGATTTTCATTCGGCCCGTTTGATTTTCGTGTCTATTGATGTCTTCAGCAATTAGATTGTCACTCGTAGTTTTTGTCCATCGTGATCGTGAGGGCTGAAGGAAATTTCTTGAAACTCGGTGATATAACTCAGATCAATTCATGTGTGCGACTGCAACCGGGTAATTATTTTTAGGTTTCACTCCACGTCCGTTTTCAAACTTTACGCAGAAACTGTTGAAGAAAACTTTGATCACAATTCCTTGCCGCGATCTACAGTTGAGAATTGAATGGTTCCGATTTCCTCTGCCAATAATAAAACTTTAATAAAACAGATTTGGGTACATTTATCTTTATTTGCTCATGCAGTTGTTTTGTGTCAGTCAAAGGGTAGTACTGCTTTTTAGATGTTCTGTAGCAGGAAGAAATTTATTTTAGAGCTTTGACTTTCTCCAGTTAAAGTCAAAGAACAAACCAAATAGACACTCACGTTGCTTTGGTCGTCATCCTCTTTTGTTGCATTGGCACACTCCGAATTTTTGTTTTAGATCAAAAGCTCTTCTTCCACAGAGCGTCATTTTGTGACCTATTTTTTCACAGTAGTTGCACCTGGATTGAAATTGACTCGATGAATTGTTTGAAGATTGCCCTGGTAGTGAAGTGAACGCTCTAGAGGCAGTGAGTTCTTCTCCATTTTCTTTTCTCAGATCCAGCTGTTTGTGCACACGATACAGTTAGATTTTCTGATGGCAGAGTTTCAATCGCAATTACAACATTGTTGTATTCCGGTGGCATAGTGAGCAGCAGATGGTATACGATATCCAAATTTTCTAATTTTGCTCCCGTCAACCTCAAATCATGAATGAGCATATCAAAGTTGAGGAAATGATTTGGGAGAGTATCGTTTTTTTCGTCGAATTTCATGCTTAAGAGTGACTTACGTATCAATAATTGACTCGGAATTTCTTTACTTTCAAATGTGTTGCATAAGGTTTTCCGTTCATCGAATGCCGTTCTTTTGTTCTTGCCGTATTCAGACTTTCTGTGTGATTTGAGATTTGCGCTTTGGGTCCTTTTTCTTATGTTGTACAAGTTCTCTCCCCTTTTGCCTTATCATTTGTTCGTTTGTCATATCATTTGTCAATATCTTTGAACTCCACTTTATGTTCATACGATTTCTCGATGTATTCCAATAGTTTCATCTCATCCGAAAGGGTTTCAATTCGAAATTTCCAGTTGTCATAATCATTTCCGTCAAAGAGCGGAATCCTATACTTTTCCTCGTCGCCTATTCAATATTGAGGACTCGATCACAAATTACAACTGCATATTGAACTAGATCAACTGATTTTTCTGCAAAGCTTAATTCGTAATCTGGGCCCATAACCTGTGAAGGTTTGGCGTAAAGAAAATAGGTTTTATAAGTAAGGAATATAAATAAGTAATGATTATTTAGTTTTAGTTTTGGTAAGAACCAATTACTATTCAAGTTCTTATAATTAACTGGTATGTGTTTTAAAGGCTTTGCTTGGCTCTGTCCTCTTTGGTATAGAAAGACCAGGAAAATACAAATATATTAAGTTGTACAAACCCATGTAGGAAAGTACGGCGGGCCCAGGCTTGGCCCACGCTTGGTCCAACTATGCAGAACTCTGGGCCAGACTTGTAAGCCAGACTTGGCCCAGTCTTGGTTAAAGTCTGGAATGATAATGCTGGCCCATGACTGGTTACCACGACTGGCCCACGCCTGGTTGCCAGGACTGGGCCATAGTTAAATTTCAAGTCTGGCCCATGCCTGGTTGCCAGGACTGGGCCATAGTTAAGTTTCAAGTCTGGCCCATGCCTGGTTGCCAGGACTGGGCCATAGTTAAGTTTTAGGTCTGGCCCATGCCTGGTTGCCAGAACTGGGCCATAGTTGTTTCAAGTCTGGCCCATGTCTGGTTGTCAGGGCTGAGCCATAGTTGAGTTTCAAATCTGGGCCATATTTACAAGACTGCTCACGCTTACTTTTTAAAATTGGCCCAAGCAAAATTACCAAAACTGACCCAAGTTTACTTTATAGGATTAACTCAAACTTATAATATCAATAATAAATTCAATGATAATTTCTATCATTAATGACGTGGAAGACTCCATGGGGATTTCATAGTTGACAAACTATAGTAAAAGGTTATACTTTGATTTACAAAAATTTAGTCATTTGATAAGACATTTCAAAATACAAGTAGATTTATTTTTTGATGTTTTCAAAGCTGTCATTTTTCAACACATTCATACAATTATGAGAAATAATAAATATAATAATATATAATAATAAAATAATAATAAAATCAATTATTTATATCACGGTTAGCTCGTCCGCCATCCCTATCTTTTGCTCCCGACAAAAACCGACTTACTAGGGATAGTATTGATATTTTATCCTTACGATCGTGATATTTAGCCTTCAAAAATTCTGAAAATAACCAGTCATTAAATTATGATTATTACTATACTATTAAAAATTTAATCGAGCATTAACTTACTCTCCATTTCCTTAAATGTCTCAGTTTGTTTAAAACTTTTTTTTCCAATGCCTTTTACTTTTTTACCACAACCACTGTATACTAATTGGATATCTTTTTTTATTAATTTCTTCATGATTGATTGAACATCGTTGTCGCAATCGTTGGATCCGGCCGTAACCATTTTAAAAATATCAATCTGTAAAAAACAATTAAATAGTACATTTATTTTTTATATTTTACATAAATTTTTGTATATATGTATTATTTTTACCAGCAGACGTCTAATATTTAAGCAATACTAGAGCCAAGAATCCCAATAAATACAATATAAATAATTTGTACATACCAAAGCAGTTGTTTTTAACTCATTATTTTTGAGCGATTCATCAAACTTTATAAATTCGTCATCTTCTTGAAAAGGCAATTCTTCGCCGATATTTTTCCATGCTTGTTCTTTTCCTGGTGGATCGGCGGAGTATTGGACGACTTTCAACACTTGTTGGATTTTATCGGTGACGTTCGCATTGACACTTTGCCTCATGCTTGCGAATTCACGTTTCATTACGCCTTCTAGGTATAATCCTAGTGATTGATAATCGACTACGTCTAGAAACAGTATAAAATTTTACCAGGATTATATTTTTAGTTTAAAAGAATTAAGAATAAAAATTTAAGATAAAACCTCAAATTAACTTCTAATAACTACAAGATTAATTTTTGATTTTTATAATTTTTTTGTACTAAAATATTTTTCTTCAAGCTAGTTTCTCAATAAAATTGATTTTTTTTGAAAAAATAAATACCAGTTATTTTAACTCGCGACAATTCCGGTATCACCTCTTGTTTGCTATTAATTTTCACATCATCATTTATTAGCGGCTGTTGTGACTTAGCTAATATGTTAGCTACACTTGAGGAATCCATTATTGCAAGTTGCTTTTCATCTCGCGTTGGCACCTCACTTTCAGAACTTTCAACTGCGCGTTTTCTATATGATTTCTCAAGTCTCCGGAGTCCTTGTTCATGATCCTCTAAAATCAGAATAAAGTCAATTCAATAGCACGATTACTTACAAATTTATTAATTTAATTAATATTTTCATATACTTACTTGCTTTAGAGATGACTTTAATGGGATATAATTCCCAGTCGGAACCTGGTGCATACTTTAGTTGAACCAATTTCTGAACTTTATGCTCATCTTTTTTTGACGGCCAAAAACAAAACATTTCATCATCTTTTAACCACGAAATTGGTACTAACTCTACCATCTTTTTGCCACTTATCACTTCATCAAACTCTACCACAGCAAACAGTTTGGCAACGTCTGACATTTTTATTAATTAATTTAAAACTTCTTTAAACCCCAACTTTACGAGAATACACAATAACTACTATGATATAGATCGAAGAACACTAAGGACGCAATGAAATGAACTATTCAGATGCGACTGCGACGTTCTGCTAATAATGTCGTATATATACCATAATATACATTAATACATATTCATGTTTATATATTTTTGTTTGAGGATGCTGTTGTGGTATCCTATCGATAACATAAACAATAATTCTTTAAACCAAATATTACATTTACACTTTCTTGAAAAACGCATTTATGATTTCCAATCATAAATAAATATCCCAAATAATATAATAAACATCCGGCGTTTATGGTGAAATACGTGCTTCGAATCCGAAGCAACGCGTTGAATACACGGTTATTTGCACAGTTGTGTGAAGAAAATGACGAACACTTTCAAAATTTAATATGGTAAATTTGCAGTTACAAGGCGACAGTCTAAATTTGATTAAAACAAAGTCCATCTTATCAGCGTTCATCTTTTGCAACCTTAGTTTAATAAAATTTCGGAAAGACAATACATTAAAATTTGATGTAAAAGTCAATAATAAAATATATTTACTAAACTATTGATTTGTCTAAATGGATTTACAAATGTAATAAAGTCATTACATATTCAGAATCATTTAGATTCAAGAGCACACATTTACGTTTTATATAAGAACATTTCAATAAAATTGTTCGTTCTTCCCAAGAAATTATTTCCATCACACCGACATCGTGCCGCATATAAATATATTATTTATATCTTCATGTATTGCGCAATTATGATTTATATTTAGTATTTTATTAATTTTAAATATTTTATTATTACTCAATTGAATTATATTGTCTGGCTTATTATAAAAAATAGTGATACCGCGTAACTTTAATTTTTCAATTTTGAAATACTGTTTTTTATTGTATTCAAATAACTCAGCACATCGATACGTGCATTCACATAAGTCACTTTTTTTTTTAATTTTTACTTTGTCAACAGTTTCCAACTCCTGTAATCGGTTTGCAATTTGGGTGAGGGGTTTTTTTGGTGATTTCACCAGATGTTTAAATAAACCAATATAATTTTCTCCCCAAAATGCCGATATTTCACTGAGAGGAACCCCAAAATGACGAACATCATCTGGTAAATGTAACAAGTTGTGCATGCTGAGAACCTGTGAATCTTCACCGTATTCGGATGGAAGCAATTTAAAAAATGTTTTTAGTTTGTCTTCAGCGTAATCGACATATTTGATAGCATTTAGCTCATCATTCAATATTCTGCATGCTACATACAACAGTAAGAAATGGCGATATCTATTGTCAGATAATAAATAACAAATTTTGAAAAGCAATAGGTCCTACGTAAAGCAAAAAAAAACGAAATTGAGTTGCTTTCCATCTTGTTATCTGATCAATATCAAACAGTTTACGTTCGAATTCAACAGGAATATCCGATGATAATGATTGCATTGTCGTTCTCAAAATATTAACTTTAGATTTTTTAAGCCGAGCACAATGTTTTGGCACTGTCAACAATTTTTCGAGAATATTTTTAATCACTCCGAGATACAATAAATGCATGGAATCAAGAGCAATATCACGCACTGGGTCAAACTGTTTTAATTTTAATAGTTTACATTTCACATTCTCAATATGGTGTTCTAGTTGTTCTTTGTTTTTAAATGATTTTTTTGAGCGTAAATCACAATCTACACTTGGGTATACTCGCTTTCGATTTTTAGTAACACCTTCAACACAACATCTTTCACACGCAAAAAAACCACCTGCATTTTTAATGCTTTTAATAAAAGCTCTTGCAGGAGCATCAGCAACCAGACAAAAAATTTTAAATGAATATTTAATGTCATTTAAAATAAGTCCATTTGACATATAATTTTTAGCTTCATTTACAAAGTCTTTTAAGAAGTCATTGGCTGAAAATGGCTTGGAATCACCACAGTATAATGCAACAGTTACAGGTTTACTTTCATAATTAGGATGATACACTTTCATGATGATAGGCCACACTTGGATTGAAGAATTATTATGTATCGATATTCCATCGATATGTACTTGTATAGATATATTTTTTTCTGTATAAATATCTGGAGATATTATTTTGTCTAGAGAGTTTTTAATTCCAAGATATATATAAGAACCGGTTGTTTCTTTCTTGCTCGTTAATGATTGCATCGGGCGGCAGTGTACTGTCTTCAAAAGTTGCTGAGAAGTTTTTGGAAGATCCTCATGACCTTCATCTCGTAGAATAGTCAATAATTCTGTGACTACATTTAATGTTAGTATGTTAATGTTATCCAGTGTCCAATTACGAAGTTTTTCACGTAATGTCTTTTTTTGTTTAATATATTCAATATTTGTAATACATTCATCCGGAAGTCGATCATCATTGTTTATATTATTAGTAGATTCACTGTCATCACTGGTATTACTTTTACAGCTGTTGTTAAAATTGTTAGTTTTAATAATATTATCATTTTCATAAACCACTAAATCACTTGGTTCTGAAACAGATTCACTAGAATTGTCACCAACATGGTTGTCACTATGAGTTAAATTACTTACACTTACACTGGTTTTATTTTCATCTACATTATTTGTTTCACTAACATTATTTTTCTTACGCAACGCTCGCCATCTTTTAACTCTCCGATATGAATCAGACATGGTTTTTATTTTAAATCAAAATATTACTTTATTTAATGAAGTCACAAAGAACTAGTGCTGATACTGTAACAACTATGTCGACGTAAATAAGTCGTATGGTATACGTTGCGTCTCAACATCGTGTACATGCTAACATCGGGGAAGTTCGGATACTTTCGGACGTTAGTTTGTTGCTAGGCTAGGTTGTCTAGTCTTGGCCCAAGGCTGGGCTCCCTTGCGTTGGCCATTCTATGGCAAACCAATGTTGGCCCAGGCTTGGGTAACCATTGGATCGGCCAAGACTTGGTTGTCCAGTCTTGGCCCAAGGCTGGGCTCCCTTGCGTTGGCCATTCTATGGCAAACCAATGTTGGCCCAGGCTTGGGTAACCATTGGATCGGCCAAGACTTGGTTGTCCAGTCTTGGCCCAAGGCTGGGCTCCCTTGCGTTGGCCATTCTATGGCAAACCATTGTTGGCCCAGGCTAGGGCAATCGTTGGGTCGGCCAAGGCTAATTAGCCCGTCTTGGCTCAAGCATGGGCCAATATCGGGCCGCCAAAGCTGGGCTCCCCAGTACTGGACCAGGCTAGGCCCCGTCATTCAACTCTGGCGGTTCCTACATGGGAAGTGACACAGAATAACGGGAATTTTTGAAATGCGTGGTGGCTGCCATGAACAGGAGGCAGCACTGCGGGACAGTGACCTTGAGCAGCTTGAGCATATGTTATACTTTGCCATTTTAGTCAGAGACAAGTATCTTTTGATTTTAGTAGCCAAACATCAGTGAAACGGGCAACAGTGTGCGTTAGCCATAAAAATGTTTTATAAAAACAGTGATAGTTTGGAAGCTCGCCAGAGGGAATACCGACGTTTTTACAAAATAGAACGTGTGCAATTCGTGTGCCTACGTGTGCCCAAGACATTGTGCCATTCCATTAAAATACGCGATAAAAATTTGGATGAATAACTTTGAAGAGATTGCATCTGCCTTAAAGAAGAAACCGCATGAAGTGCTCCTACTCGTAGAGTGAAGAAGTGCTCTTACTTCACAGCAAGTTTTGTATATCAGATGAGGCCCATTTTGTCTCATAGGTTACGTGAATAAGCAGAACTATCGTTACTGCACAGACACAAATCCTTATGAAGTTCATGAGCGCCCTTTACACGCTAGTAAGGTCACAGTATGGTGTGCTGTGTTCCATTACATGGAACCATTGGACCTTATTTTTTTATCAAAATAGCTGTTAATACGGATTGTTACATTGAGATGTTAAAATGGACCAACATCGCACACTGCATGGGAATCAATGGAAGCTGTGCGAGAATTGTTCGTTGACCGTGTGCTCTCAAGATTCGGTAAAGTTCCCTGCCCCCTGGATCGCCAGATTTGACCGTTTGTGATTTTAGCTTGTGGGGCTATCTCAAGAATAAAAACGGGCAAGTGCAAGTGGGCCACGCGCAATGTATACATTGCGCCTATAGGGTTCCGTAATTGCCATTCTTACTCTTATGAACCTAAGACACAAATGTCTAAACAATTCCATAACCAATAACTTAATCAGCTCACAAAGAGATGTTGATGACCTATCGAACGACACCCCAGCCCATGAGGTAGACGAGAAAAAAGAAAAACGTCCCCACTTTAAGTGTGAAGGAGGTACCCTACAAAATTTTATTTTTCAAGATTTTATATTACCACTTTGTCGCAGTGACTAATCTGTGTATCCGTGCCAAATTACAGCTTTGTATTTCTAATAGTCTCTGAGCTAAACTGCGGACAGACGGACGGACATATCGAAACTATAATGGTTCTTTTGTTTATAACAACGGAACCCTAAAAAGTACACGGCTCGACCAAGAACTCTAGATGAGTTAAAGCAGAGTAATCAGGATGAAATTCAAAGTACCTCAGCTGAGATGTTGTAGAGGTCAACGAGGATTCCACAGGAATCTGAATTAACCGCCGATTTCAAGAATGCATTCGTACAGAAGGACGGCTTCTAAAAGATTATCAATTAAAAAAAAGATAAAACCTATTAATGCTAATTAAATGGTAAATTTTATGGTTGAAATTATTATGAATAAAATGTTTTTCCTCCATCACTCTTGGTTTTATTGGATTTTAAAATTTCTCGTTTTTGTGTGATTTTTCTCTCTCAAATAAAAATAAATGTTAGAATTATGATAACATATTTTTGGAAACTGAATTATATAAAATCAGTTAAATGAGATCTTTATAGCACATCAACATTTATACTAATATTTACGATTAGCAATATTAAATATTAAACCAAGTATTATAAAAATCACTAAATGGTGGCAAACGTCTGAATGAATTTTTAAATTGAAATTGTATTTGAAATAAAAATATTTACATCTATTTATATCATGTGATAAATTAATTTAAACTCTATCTGTAAATTAATATTCATTATAAATCACTTTTAAATCACATTCACTAATTTGTTGACTACCCAATATCTAATAGCGAAACTAAAATCTGTGAAACAAACCAGTTCTAAATATAAATCAATATATTTCCCAAATTGTTACAGATAACGATATTGTGCGACGAGCGTCGCGGCGCCCGGATTAGAGAGCGCGTGCGTTGACACGCGCGTCCATACTAGCAGAGCTATAGTAAGCCCGGACATTCAGTAAGTGACATGATATCACGGGCACAAGAACGTACAAAACACCATCCGTACGGAGAGACATGTATCACCATGAATTCAACAGCAAAAGCACTATTTGCGGTAAGATTTTAGATTTATCAATGTAATTATTTAGAGAATTTTTTTTAATGTTTCCATATAGGAAAAATCTTAATGTAAGTTAGGCCACGTTTCGCGCAAGGATGGGGCGGTTACGCATCTAACACAAACGTGCTACCATGACTATACACAGATATTTTCTGAATGGAGAGATTAATATTTTTTTATCGAAATAATCCGTTCCACTGGGCTTGTTTACAAAAGATTGTTTTAATTATTATTTTATAAATCGTTTTATTCACAATTGATGCACACTTGACTTGGTAGTTATTTCGCTCTTTATTTTAATAGACGCTAATGAATCTGTTCTCATTTTTTATTATCGTCAGATACAAATCATAACTTACGTTTTATCAATAACGAATTTAAATCTTTGTTTATATTTAAAGAAAATGCATGTTTATTTTAGTTTATCCACTCGTAAATTTTTTATTTGAAGGCGTGATACACAAATGATAATTCTTATTAATGTTAAATAAACTATTGTTAATTTTAAAATCCAGGTGTAAACAATTATTTAAATTTATGTACAAATTATTCAACACTGGCTTTATTTTTATTATCGTCATATAAAAATCATCACTTACTTTTTATGAATAACGAATTTAAAACTTTGTTTTTAAAAATATGCATGTTTGTATTAGTTTATCTATTTATTTGAAGGAGAGTTATACAAAAATGATAATTCTTATGAATATTAAACTATTGTTAATTTTAAAACCATCTATAAACAATTATTTTAATGTATGTACAAATTATTCTATACTCACTTTATTTTTATTATCGTTAGATAAAAATCATCACTTATGTTTAATAAATAAGGAAGTTAAGACTTATTGAATTATGAATAACGAATTTGAAACTTTGTTTATTTGAAAAAAAAATCCATGTTTATTACGTATAGTATTACTACATGTTTTACCTGTAGATCAGTGGTTCCCAAACTCTTTTGGTCGTGGAACCCCCAAATTTGTTTGCAATGATCGTGGAACCCTAAATATTTTTTAAACAACGACTTTTCAAAATTTACTATCTGATATTGAATGAAACAAGTATTTGGTATTTCAAATTTTATTGAATTAGACAAAACTCAAAAAAAAATAATCTTAGAAATAATTTACAAAAATATAAAACATAAACTAAAATCAATGAAAACACTTTAATATAAAGGATGCATCTGCTTCATGGATTCGATGTTTCTATTAAAATTAGGCGTTATGTTTGATAATTGAATTCGCATATCTGGTGCAGTATCAACACCATTCAGGTGGTGCAGCAATATATATTTTGTTTATGTTTTAGTTAGATATTACGGTATTTCTTTTGATGTTGAAACTTTGTATACGATCTGAATTATATGGTCGACCTGTACTTACCTAACTTTAAATGTTCCTTGACTGATATTCTGGTTGGAATTTTCAGTCACATTATTTAAAAGTTTTAAATTAAATTTGGTGGTCGCTTCTAAATTTTCCGAAAAAAATTGAATATATTAAATTAAACACCATTCTTATTTTCTTAAAGAAATAAAATGTGTCGTGCGGAACCCCCAGTTTTTATCGCGGAACTACAGGGTTCCACGGAGCACACTTTGGGAACCATCCATGGCTCTACAACCCGAGGTGGGTCTTGGCCGCCTCAACAATTCTCCTCCATTCTCTCCGACCCTGAGTGACTTCTTCCCAGTTGAGCAACCCCAAGGTTTGAAGATCCTTGCATTATCCCGCCATCGAAACTTTGGGCGCCCCAGTGGTCTTTTGTTGTTAGGGACTTTTTCCCAGACCATTTTAACTAGCCTTGAGTCATTACTACTCTGAACATGTCCAAGCCATCTTAATCTGTTTGACTTGATTTCTTGTACTATACTTGGGCTATTATATAGTTAATATACATCGTTGTTCGTGCGCATCCTATACCGCAACGTTTGTTGATCCCAGACTGCTCCAAATATTTTCCTAAGAATTTTTCTTTCAAAACGATTGAGCAGTAACGTGTCTTGTATGGTCATGGTCCATGTTTCGCTAGCGTAAGTTACCACTGGTCTTATAATTGTTTTATGTATACTTATTTTTGTTTGTCTAGTCAGGATTCTTGATCGTAATAATTGCTGGGTTGCGTAGTCGCATTTATTTCCTTGTAGAATGCGCTGTCCTATTTCTACTTTAACATTGTTATCTGATGTTATTAATGCCCCTAGGTATCGAAAAGACTGTACGTGCTCGAAGTTGTACTCATCCATGGTAATATTTTGTCGAATTCGATCTCGTCTTGTGTTTCGTGTCATATGCATATACTTTGTTTTCTGGTCGTTGACTTTCAACCCCTTTTTTTGCCTCTTTTTCGAGGTTTATAAAGGCTTCCTTCACGCTAATTGTATTTCTTCCCACAACAGATCATCTCATTCACATTCACATTCTAGATCATCTGCATTCGCTAGAATCAGTCTGGGTCCGCTATTTTCGAAGATGCACATATTTAGTTCGGTTGGTCTTATCACCTTCTCTAAGGCTAGGTTAAACAAAGCCGGTGAGAGTGCATCACCTTGTTTAAGGCCAGTTGTTATATCAAATATTTCGCTGTATTGACCTTTTATTTTAATTGTACCATATGATCCTTCAACGCATACTTTAATTATTCTCGTGAGTTTGCTGGGTATTCCAAGCTCTTCTAGTGCTGACCATAAGCTTGTTCTAAAGATACTAACATACGCCTGTTTAAAGTCTACGAATAGATTGTGCAAATCTCTATCGAATTCCCAGCATTTTTCTAACAGTTGTCTTAACGTAAATAACTGGTCTTCTTCTGCTTCTTTCGAATAGGCCTACTTAGAACCACGCTTGTTCAACTGTTGGACTTTGACCTTTGCCCAGTATTGTCTCATCTTCTGCCGGTGTAACTCCTTTCTCTCTTCTGTCCAGGGGTACCTTTCCTTCGAGGTTTTTCCTGAAATCCACGGACTTCCTTCACGGTGCGTCTCACAGACTGTCTGTTTTTGAGATCTGTTATTCCCAGTTCTTTAATATCCTTCTCGGTCTCTGTCAATCAAGTGGTACGAGGCTTCTTGTTTTGCCAGAAGGTGAACAGACGGTTGGTTAGTCGGTTTGGAGGCAATCTTGCAGCGTGGTCAAAGAAAGCTACCCTTCTTTTCCTTGCACAGTCAGATATCATCTCAATATGTTCGTAGAGCTCAGAGTTATGCCGCCTTCGGAATTCGCCATCCTCCTTTACCGGGCCTTGAATCTTCCTGAGGATTCTCCTCTTTCTAATTTCCAATTTCTCTATATAGACACCTTCGGTTCAAGGAAAGACACTCCATGGCATACAGGGCTTCTGGTCGTAAGACTGATGTGTAGTTCTTAAGCTTCAGGTTGCGTGACAGGCATTTCTTATTGTAAGTGTTCTTAGTCAACCGATAGGCAAGTTCTAACTTGCTGACTCTCTTGGATAATGATGCTCTTTCTGATAAGTTGGGTTCAATCCATTCGCCGAGGTACTTAAATTTCTCAGTCCTCTTGATGTTTCCCTGTTCTAGTAACATCTCTCTGTTTGCTTCTCTGATGTTGGTGAAGAATTCTCTTTTCTTCAGTGACACTTGAAGTCCCACTTTGGCAGCCTGTTTCCTGATGCAGTTTACCTGCATTGTTGCCATCTCAAGAGAATCTGCAAAAAGTGCCATGTCATTTGCAAAGGCCAGGCAATCTACAACCAGTCCATCGTTCTTACGTCCCATGTAGGTACCACTCTGTGCACCCAAATTGTTCAGTTCCTTGCGCCATTCTCTCATAACCTTTTCAAGGACACAGTTGAAGAGATTTGGGGAAAGTCCATCTCCTTGTCTCACTCCAGTTTTTATTTCGAAGCTTTCTGAAATCTCGCCTCTAAATTTAACCCTGGAATGGGTGTTGGTCAAAGTTCCTAGGATGAGTCTGCGGGTTTTGTTGTCTAGTGCTAGTTCCTGGAGTACTTTGTTAAGCGTTTCTTTATCAATTGAATCGTAGCCCTTCCTAAAATCAACAAAGGTGACGACCACCTTGCGGTTTCTCATCTTGGAGTATGCAAGTACAGTTTTACGATTGAGGATCTGTTCAACACAGGATCGGGTCTTCCTGAAGCCCACCTGGTATTCTCCCAGTTGACTATCCAACTGATTTTCTGCCCTTGTTTGTAACGCCTTCGAGAGAATCTTGTATGTTGCCGGGACGAGAAAAATTCCACGGTAGTTGTTTAGATCAGTAAAATCTCCCTTTTTGTGATGCGGATGGATCAGAGCGGATTTCCAATCGGTTGGTAATTTCTCTGTTTCCCAGATGTCCTAGATGATTTCGGTTAGCTTGCGCACGGCATTGTTTCCGGCACCTTTCCACAGTTGAGCAACGATAGATTCCTCTAAATAACGACATATTTATTATTATTTATACAATAATAAATAACTGGTCAGTTGTTGATCGTTTCCATCTAAATCCACTTTGGTATTTTTCAACTATTTCTTCTGCTTACGGTGTTATTCGGTTCCTAATTATGTTGGACAGCACTTTATATGATGTGTTAAGGAGTGTGATATCTCTATAGTTGTTGCTCGACATTCTATTTCCCATCTTATGTATTGGTATAATAACTCCTTCTTTCCAGTTCTTTGGAATCGATTCCTGTTTCCATATTGTTTGTATCAGCTGGTGTATGGTATCTCCAAGTTTTTATCGACCCTCTTTCAGGCATTCCGCGGGGATCCATCTCTTGCTGCTGCTTTATTATTTTTTAGTTCTTTAATGGCTTGAGCTGTTTCTTCTCTAGATGGTGGATCAACCCAGGCTTCAGCGCTATGTCGTTTAGCCTCTATGGGAACCACTGCTGTAGATAAACTAAATATACACGGAAGTTATTTATTTTAAGGAAATTTATACAATAATGATAATTGGAATTAATTTTAACCTGTTCTTAATTTTAAAACACATCTGTAAACAATTATTTTATTTTAGTTCAATTCAATTTATTTCATTATTTAAGATAACTTGGTTATAACTTGGATAACAAAAAATGGCATGCTTGAAGAATGTAACCTAAGAAATACCTAAGAAATATTTCTAAGGAAATATTAACACAAATTATGAATTAAGAGTATTCGTAGATGAATAGAATTCGGCTAGATTCTAAGGTTCAATGTTATTAATCCGCTCGTACAAATCTTTCTTTAGTTGATTTAGATTTCCGATGTTCTGACGTTTGATTTCCGAAAGGAGCATATTATTTAGCTTTATGTTGATATAGGGTGAAGTTTTTGCAGACATGATTAGGTGATGTTTAGGTAGCTCTTATAGATCTTTGTTGTATCTGGTATCTCGTTCCGTGGACTTTTTGTCTGAAAACCAATACGATAATTTTGTAGATATAAGTGCTTGTTATGTTAGTATCTTTGCCCTTCTAAATCGATCTTTACATGATTCTGTGTATTGGAGATTATTTAGAATACGCAGGGCTTGTTTTTTGTATTCTAAACACCTTGGTCGTCACCCCAGATCCATTGCCCCAATACGTAATTGCAAACGTTAGATGAGAGTGGAATGTTGAAAACTACACCAATCTTAAGATTGCCGCGTGCAGATATCGACTTAGGGTACGCAGGGCAAATACTGCTTTGTTAAGGTTCTTGGCCACCTGGTTGATATGTTGAGACCAGTCCAGTTAATTGTCGATATGTAAACCCATCAACCTCACCGATTCGTGTACCTATATTGACTCATTTCCAAATTCAATTTCACTTGGATAGCTCTTGGTGCATCTTTTTTTTTTAATTGTGATTTTTGTTTTGATCTTATTTACTATTAGTTTATCTAGAAGTATAAACAAGGTAAACGATGACACCTCTTTCACAAAAGCTTTTCAAAGCTAACTATAATTACCTTTAATACAGAGGGACATTCATCCCTCTCCTAAGTGAAGTTTGTCGAACTAACAACTGTGACATTCTTTGCCTACAAGAGACACATAGAGACAATCAGCAAGGAAGTCCCAAAATTGCTGGCTTGAGACTTATTGCCGAGAGACTTCACATACAGTATGGAAGTGCCTTATACGTTCGACCTGAACTTCAAATTACGTCCACATCCATCTATGAATAAGAGGATATAGAAATATTAACTGTTGAACTGAGTAATTGCACCTCGTCTGCTGTATATAAGCCACCAGGTTTTGAGTTTTCCCTTGCTACCCCTGATAGCTTTCATAAACATAGTGTCAACTTTGTAGTCGGTAACTTTAACAGTCACAGTGCAGTATGGGGTTATGCACAAGATGGTGATATTGGGGAGGAGGTGCTAAAATGGTCTGATACCATCCAGTTGACTCTTGTTCACGACAGTACACTTCCTCCATCCTTCAATAGTGGGCGTTAGCAACGCGGATACAATCCAGATCGGATTTTTGCCAGTGAGCACATAGGCCAACATTGTATAAAGACAATCTGTTTTCCAGTATCTAACTCTCAACATCGATCAGTGGTGTGCCAAGTTGTTGCAATAGCGCGACCGATCACTTTAGCCTATCGTAGAAGATTCAACTTTCGGAAAGCCGACTGGAAAAAATTTAGTTCTACTTTGGATAGTTTTGTAGCTGATATCCTATCAACACCAGAAGCATATGATAATTTGTGAATGCGGTGAAGAAGACATCACGGTTATCTATACCCCGCAGGACACAATACTTCCATGGGTTAACATCTAAAATAGCTGATTTTATGAGTAATTATTTTTACAATCTTCGAAGATAATCCATTTAGTGATGAAACCATTTCAGCAGCTCAAGAGCTAATAATTACGATGACACAGAATAAGAGAGAACGATGGCTGAAACTAATGGAGGAAACTGACTTTTCTGCTTATAGTAAGAAGGCTTGGAGCCTGCTGAAGAAACTAAATAATGATCATACTAAGAGCCCTACACACGCAAACATTACTGCCAATAAAATCGCATCAGAACTAATAAATAACAGTACACCAAGATCTTCAGTTAGAAAATCAGACTTAAAACTTGATGCCAAGAATCATAATCAAAACAGTGAACTCCCCAGACCATTTGACCTTCCAGAATTACAAACAGCCATCCGCACATGTAAGAATGACAAGGCAGCAGGGCTGGATGATATCTGTGTTGAACAAATTAAACATTTTGGCAATGCCACGAAAATCTGGCTTCGAAATCTTTTCAATCACTGCCTTGCAATTTCTAAGATCCCAAAATTTTGGCGTAAGGATCGTGTAATTGCTATTATAAAGCTTGGTAAAGTATTAAATGACCCCAAACGTTTTAGACCAATATCTCTTCTTTGCCACCTATACAAGATCCTAGAGAGAATGATCCTGAATCGTTTACCTACTGTACTTGATCCTCTCCTCATCCCTTAACAAGCTGGATTCAGACCAGGCAAAAACTGCACTTCACAAGTCCTACACCTCACTCAGTCCATAGAAGATGGTTTCTAAGAGAAAAAGGTCACAGCTGTAGCTTTTGTTGCAGCCTCTCGGGTGCAAAAGTTTCATTTACGCTGACGACCTTGCTTTCGCTGCCCATGCAGAACAGTTTGAAGTCATAGAGCATACAGTCCTAGAGCCGTGTCCTAGAACAGCTTGGTACATAATATGAAAGGAACCAGCTCATACTCAATCCTAGTAAGACTCAAGTATGTGCTTGCCACTTGAAGCATAACCAAGCTAGTAGAAAACTTGAAGTATTCTGGAATGGTTCGTTATTAGATCATTGCTTCCATCCCAAATATCTAGGTGTTACCTTGGATCGTACACTTACATACAAGGAGCAGTGCCTTAAGTTGAAGCAGAAGATCTCTTCGAGGAACTCCCTCCTACGTAAACTCTCAGGGACTAACTCGGGTACCCATCCTCAAACATTAAGAACGACAGCAATGGCCTTATGCTATTCAACAGTAGAATATGCCAGTCCTGTATGGTACAAGTCAGCTCATGCAAAGCAGGTTAATGTTGCCTTAAATGAGAGCTAAAGGATTATTTAAAGCTGTTTGAGGCCCACTCCCATCAACAAAGTGAACTATTTGACAGAGATCGTTCCACCTGATATCAGACGTGGAGTGGCTACAAACAATGGAGTAAATCATCTACTATGACCTCAAACCCACTCTTCGGATATCAACCTGCTGAACAGAGATTAAAATCGAGAAAGAGCTTCCTAACAACTTCTCAACCATTGCAAGGAACAGCAGGAGCAGCACGAGTTGCCATGTGGAAGGAGAGAACTAGCAATCTGTCTGAATGGATGGAACCTAAGGATTCTCTACCTCCTGGTCACACAGAGAACTGGCCAATCTGGCAGTTCCTGAACAGTCTGCGAGTGCAAGATCACGGCGCAACTTATTTAAGTGGCATTTTCCATCCAAAACTGTCCTATGTGGTTGTGGAGTAGTTCAAACTACACAACACCTCTTATGCTGTCCGTTGTGCCCATCCAGCTGTACAATGAAAGATTTGACTCAAGCTAATCCAAGTGCTCTCGAAGTGGCTAAGTTTTGGGCACGAACTGTTTAAAATTACAAACTTTATTTGTGTATTTGTGGCCATTTTATGTATCTTTCTTGTTTTATGTTTTGTACTTCTGACACGAATAAATAAATAAATTAGTTTATCCTTAGTAAACCAACCAATCATAGATGAACGTTAGCGTTTTGGCTAATATCATCTACCGACTCGAATAGTATTAACACAGTGGTGTCATCCGCGTAGTTGACCATTGTATGTTGCGGTTTTATATGCGTATCCGGCAGATCGTTAATAAAAATTGTAGAAAGTAGAGCTCCAATGGTACTTCCTTGTGGGATACCTCTACTGATTGTCCTTGTTGTGGCTATCACGTGTGCCATTGGAGTCTCTAACCTCATCATTTGAGGTCTATTAGATAGGTATGATGTAATCCAATATAATACCATATTTCTCTAATTTTTCCACTAAGATGTTGTGGTCGACCAAATCATATGCCTTTGAAAGATCCATAAGCATTCCACAAGGTACATTATGTGATTTCATGTTATCCATTACATTCTTAATAAATTGGTAACATGTCGTATTGATATTTCTTCCCTTGATAAAGCCGTATTGTTTTATGTTTATCGCATTGTGTTTTTCGTAAAAATATATAGAGCATCTAATAGAGCATCTGGAGCACATGATTTTTTCCAAGATCTTAGAGAGTACGGATAGGATACTTATGGATCTATAATTGCCAACTAGTGTTTTGTTACCGTCTTTGTGGATCGGGACCATCAATTCTAGTTTTAGCATCTCTGGAAAATTAGCATCTCATGAAAAACCAGTGGAAATGGATTTTTTAATAATAGTTTAAGGGCGTTAATATAGATATTAGCACATTTTTTACTACGGAGATGGGTATTTCGTCGTAGTATTTCACTTTTTTGTTATTTAAGTTCATTATAGTAATAAATGGTTCATCACTTGTTACGGGTGTCAAAAAGATTGATTTATTATTTGAGACTATGCTGTTATACAATACACTTGGTTGAGAACTGTATAATTTTTCAGCTCTTACTACGAAGAAATTATTAATGTTTGTGGCGCTAGTTCGCGGGTCATTATCTGGGTTACAATAAGAGTAGTTTTTCTTGCTTAGATTCGTTAAGTTACGTATTATTTGCCAGGTTGTTTTCTGCAGGTTAGAAGATTTCCGTTTTCGATGTTTAAGCTCTTCTTTTTTATCACTTCAGAGTAACTCTGTGTAACTTCTAAGAAGATTGTTGTAAATGCTTTTGAGAATCGGTTGGTATTGACCCAATATGTGTATGTCAAATTCCTAGATTATTTTGCATCTCAGCTAGTTTGGGGTTTCTAAAAACTCCTGGAACCATATGTTTTTTATTGTTAGGAACTTGGGAAAAAACTAGTTAAAATGTTTTGTGAAAATTTACATAAATAATTTCCACTGCTTGTTAGTCTCATTTATATCAATTACAAGAAGTTTGTCCCATGCCGCATCATCCAACAGTTGTTTATGTTCCAGGCTAAAATCAGTTGTTTATGTTCTTGGTTTAAAAGTCCTAATATATTTGTAATTTCAGTATCTGATTTCTTTCTTAAAGCTCAAGGTCACTAACTGTTTTATAACTATTCAATATCTATTTGATGTACATATTATTCAATACTGGCTTTATTTATTTATTAATATTCAAGAATATAATCTTAGAATGATTATCTTTGTTTTAAAAAAGTAGATTTAAATTATTCAATTGGTTTCGGCTTTCCCCATTTATCAATGAGCATATTTTTGAGTTACAAGGTTAGTTTTAAATTGTAAAAATATGTATCTATTGCAATTTGAATCTCTATTTTTCTCTTCTAATATGTTTATTCGTATCATGAATATTGTAATAGAAAAGTTATTAGAATCGATAATGTTATTATGGTAACAAATTTTCAAATTTGCTGCCATAATAACCCATAATTTGCTGCATCATTCATTGAAGGATATTTTGTTATAACTTCAAAGCAGCGTAAATTACAAGCAACTGTAAGTAAAGAGTTTTCATGCGAAGTTCAAAATCACATTTCAATGCATGAGCAACGATGATATATCGTTTTCGGACCTATTTATACTTAAATATCATATTATATGGTGTTTTTTCTTTGTCTTCCTCGCCAGAAGTTCGGTCTGATCCCTTCCCCTTCCACAGTCTATTCTCTCCGCTTGGGGGTTTGATTTGAAGGCTTGAACACCCACAAGACGTTTAAATTAATATTTCACCCTTCTTTACTTTTCTCGGTACAAATAATGTTCCTCCGTCAATTTGAATGTTTGTAGCTCTTCTTTGATCTGCTTCATGTAGATGGTTTGGGTACGATATTGATAAATTTTATCAAATATTACCTCCGTTCCACAATAAGTGAGATATTAAATCTATTTGAAGAATTCCAAAATAAGTGAGCTATTACAAAAGTATAATTTAATTTTAACTTTAACATTAGAAACATTTTCAATGAATTATTGTGATAGAACTACACATTAATTAAGTACAATTATGAACTGAACAAATGAGTGGTTTAAAGTGAATTCTGCAATTCTTTAGCAGTATTACCTAATGATATCGGTGTTGCAATTGATACCAAACGGAAGCTGCACAATTTGTAGTTGTTACCGCTGTATTCCATTGTGACCTCTATAGCCATTTGTAATGTAAGAACAATGTTGTCTAGAGCGTTTCTCGATAAAGATCGGAAAGAATCTTCTACTACTTGTATAAGGTCATAAGATAAGGTCTTTAGGTAAGGTCATAAGATCACCAAATATTTGGGCGCATATAGGTACTGCATATAGATACAATGAATGTATTGAACTAAAATATCGCAGATCTAAATTATTTAGGTCTGGTTTGATTTTAAACCATTTGACCACTTTTGTTTAATAACGCGAATCACTCTTTCAAGCATCATGGTTTTGTAACTTTAGTAATTTCAATCGGGTTTGTAACCAACGTCCCTTTACCGCGATTCTTAGTGTCTCGAATCGTTGGTTCCTTTACAACAAAAAGCCATATGATCTTACCATCAAAATATTGATTTCTTTATATTTATTCTACTTTTTAAAAATGATTATATTGTTCGAGTTTTCAACGATTCTTAGTTCTACCTTTGAAAAATTTATTTTGTCGTATCTTCATATTCCACTAGACAGGAGGAAAATGAAGAAGAGAAATAAGATAACAAAGAAGAAGAAAAAAGAAGAAAAATAAAGAAGATAGACAAGTAAATAAAGAAGACAGAGAAACAAAAATAGACGAAAAAAATAAAGAAGATAAAAAAGGAGAAATAAATGATGAAATTAAGCCAGAAACTTTTATTGACAACATTTCCGATGATCCAGCACATTGGAAAAATTTAAGTATACTGCAAAGGCAATTATTAGTAGAAAACGGCCCTGTTAAAATTAGAGCTTTTAATTTTCCGAAATATTTGAATAAAAGACATTTCTCGGACGTACATTATGCAACAATTATGTCAAATGACGAAAAATTTGAAAGAAAATGGTTAGTTTACAGTCAAAAAATGTGTACTGTTTTTCTTGCTTCTTATTTAATAATTCAGACCATGTGGCTAGAAATTGGTCGATGTTTGGTTATTCTAATTGGAAGAATATTTCAAGTAGTCTTAAAATACATGAACGCTCTACAAATCATATGGAATGTTATAAAAAGTGGACGGAATTGGATGTCAGGTTAAAAACTGGCCAAACTATTGATAGAGAACATCAGAGATTATTGAAATTGGAACAGCAATATTGGCAAGAGGTATTAAAAGCTATTATAGCAACAATTCAATTATACGCATGACAAATGTTAGTAGCTCTCAGAGGAAGTTCGGATAAATTATTTGCACATAATAATGGATTTTTTTAAATTATTGAATTTTTGGAAAAATTATAACATAAATATATAAACATACCTCCCATACCCCCTAAAAAATATAACATAAATATTATATTAAAATAAGGAGGAACGAGTAGAGACGACTCTCTAAAAGTTAGCATAGTAGATGTGGAGTTTAGGAACCCTTGTGTGTCAGATTTAGAAAGCTAATTAATGCATTTATGTTATTCTATTTTCTTAATGCAGATTTTGAAAGCAGTCTTTCAATTAGAATTAGATGTAAAAGCAAATTATTTATTTGCTTTTTATTTGTTAAGTAAATAAAATGTATCATCGGTTTATTATATTTTTTAATATGAACAATATTGTTCTCTAAATGGGGTCTCTCATAGCATGTAAGACCACATAGTCTCTCATAGAATGTAAGTGCAGGAGCTAAAACGTACTAGTAATTATATTTATTTATTATATTAGTCAATTAGTGCATTAGAGTACATAATATTTTTCTTAATTCTTTTCTTGTAATATTGTAATCGTTTTAATTTGTTTTCTTCCATTGGCAAAGTTTTTACCAAATTAGAATCTTTAGAGTCTTTTCAATTTACCATTTTTTAAGAGACGTCATAAAGAAGTTTTGGGAATGACTGTTGCATATGATAAAAAATGAAGATTGGACCGCCTTGTAACCTCAGTATCCTTAATTGTGTTCAATTGCTGTTGGCGATCTACTGATTTTAGGCAGCCATTTCCTTTTTTCTGGACTGAACATTTGTTGGTTCTATCCCACGGTCACTTGAATCTTTTGTTCTTTTCCAAATCCGTTTAATTCTTCCTTGAGAGACCCTCAAGACATAACCACAATTCATCTTTTCAGTCTAAGCTTTTTGTAGTTTTGTAATAGATAATGCAAAATCGTTGTACGCTTTTGATTATTTAAATTAGGTTTTGACATTTTTTCGCTTACCCCAACTAATTCAAAATTTTTAAACAATGATTGTGATTATAACCGGTGTCAAAATAATGATTATAATCAAGAAACCTTGATTATAATCAAGTCAAACTCTTTATTACTAGTACTACTATAAGTAAACGTCAACTTAATAACAAAAAATTTCACAGATGATTATGTTCGTAGTGTGGTACGCAGTACTATATATTTGTGGTCTTCCATTAACCACGTGATGTTTTTTAGCAACTTTTTAAGCCCCCCCCGATTCTTTCCTGGTCATACGTGGTGAGGTTTTATTTTAAGCCTCACCCCCCTATCCCAAAATCAGGTGTATTTTTTTGGTACAAGTCGCGCCACTTTTCGATCGAAAAATCTCGGGTTCAACGTAAAAATAAATATCTCACTACACCATCCCGCCCCTCCCTCGATGTGATATTTTGTGATTCTTCAAAAAAAACCCTCCCCCACCTACCGAACCTCACGTGATTAATGGACGATCCCTTTATATTTACAATTCTAAAAAAAGTTATTACAGTTCAATAAATTGCAATAAAAACTGAAACGGCTCACTTATTATGGAACGGAGGTAGTATTTGTTTATTTAATCTATCATAAATTTTTGATCGCGATTTCCAGATCCTCTATCCTTTCATATATTTGCTATTTGCTCTTAGCCTATGCTTTCCGTCAACTATTCATGGTCCATATATTGATCGAAGTAATTTTGTCTCTATTTTGAGCCAGCCTTTCACACCACTGAAACCTATAGTCTCTATGCAATATAGAAGTACCGGTCTCACAATAGCGCAATATTGTCCTAGATTTGTATTGATTAACAGATCTCGCTTATAATATATGTTTCTGGTGAGGAAACGTAGTTCTTCAAATTTTTTCTTCTTTATTTCTATTGTTTTCTTCTCTGTTCCTCTCGGATTGATTATTTCTCCAAGATATTTAAATTTTCACCTGCCGTACTTCGTTTTAATAGACTTTTTCTATAGTTCTCTACATTGGTCATAATTTGTCTTTTGGCAAGGGAAATCTGAAGGACTGCTTTTTCCGCTGTCTCTTTTAACTGGTTGATCAGATCATCCATAGGCTCCTTCTCCGATTTCGCAGAGAGGGCCAGATCGTCCGCGAAAGCTAGGCAGTGGATTTTGACGTTTGTTTTTTCTGTACCAATTTTTGCACAGGACTTATTTTGCTCCTATAATGTTTTAATCGCCTTATCTAAAACCACGTTAAATAAAATTGGTGACAGGCCATCTCCTTGTTTTAGTAGACCCGTTTTTATCTGGAAAGGTTCGCTGGACCTCCCCTTGGAATTTTACTTTTGATAGGGTGTTGCTTAGCGTGAGCTTAATTATATTAATGGTCTTTTGGTCTACATGGTATTCTTGTAGTATGTTAAGAATAATTTTTCGGTCTACTGAGTCGTATGCCTTCTGAATGTCGATAAATAAAACAAGTTTCTTTTTCTGAAGTTGTAGTATTTCAATACCATTTTGAAGCTCATCATTTGCTCTATACATGATCAGTTAGATGATTCCTTATTTATTAAAAAAAATATTGGCAGTCAGGCAATGCCGACTGAAGTGAAAACTTTTGAAATAAAACAGCTTTAAAACTGGTTTTGAGGATTTATCAGTATGTTAATTAATCAAGTTTGGTACATAGTTTGTTAGTATTGTTTTATGTAATTCTGGAACATAACTCACTTCTGAAGGAGAATGACTGTTAATGTCATCATCATAATATAAATTTGAATCCGGAAAGTTTGGTTGATTCTGTGTTGATAGATCAGCAAAATGAATTGGTAGCTTATATGGCACATTTCTTGTTGATGGGTCTGCAATTTGTGACTTATGGAAATTTTGACTTTTAGAAATATGCCTTATAACTGCTTTTGAAGATTTATCTGTATGTAAATTAATTTTTGTTTGGAATATTCTTTACGACGTTTAATATTTCCTTCTTCTCAGCTGTGATTATTCGATGTTTAGAAATTTCTGAATTAACTGTTGCAAATTTTTTTTTTTTATTCTCATCTCTATATCGCTGACTATTAATTTTATTTTGGAGTTTCCTTCCTTTGGAGAGCACACGAGTACATTTGGTTGCCTAAAATTTTGATGGGTCTGATTCGTGATTTACCATGAGTTCTTCGATACAATCCAGTAATCTGAACATTCCAATAGTCCGACACTAGTATATCTACTAGTACATTCGTCAAAAGTACTTACTCTTGTACTGCACACTAATTCTACGGTTTGATATTTGCTTAGAAACGCTACGTTCTGTCAACACTACCAAAAACTTTGACTATTAAGTTTGATGTCCAGAGCCAACTTTAAACATATGCTTATACATGTGTTCTTTTCAACACATCATTGAGTAATATAATTTTTTTCTATAGAACGCAGCTATTGATAACGATGACGCAAATCTATGAGTTTACCCTCTACCCAAATGTCATTCAGCGCCGCTATAGAAGTTTTCACTTAAAAAATATATAATAAACGAAAAGTAATAATAACATCCACTACGGAACAGCCTTACTAATTAAATCAAGGGAGGAACACGGAAATCTTCTGTTACTCTTTAGCACACGGCGCTCAAGATACAATCTCGAAAATGATAATCTCGCTAATGATTTAATTAGTAAAGCTGTCCCGTAGTGGATGTTATTATTACTTTTCGTTTTTGAATTAGCTTCAACCATGTGACTATATAAATTGTTATTAATTTGAAAATTAAATATAATATTATTTTTATTACATATGAATTTTCGGTAAAGTATCATATTTTGTTTCAGTTTTAGGGGATATATGAAGTAAGGCAACGAAGCTTTTTATTTATTTCCTTTTTGCAATTCGTCACAATTATATTTAAATATAAAGAAACAATTAACCCCGCTGGAAACACGTCCAATTTATTTACATTAGCAGCAGCGCTGTAGTTGATTTACGACACATATACAGCAGAGATGTTTTAATTTTTAATTCAGTATTATCATTTATATTAAATGTTGGTTTTTACCATCACTAGTATTCGTAATTTGTTTATTATGGGAAATGGGATATTATTAAAAGGGCTTTTATAACTTTCACACTTATTTCCCTGACAAGTTTCGGTAGCTTTCTGTCACTTTCCTCATAATCTACAGCTTAAAAGCAAACACAATTTAGTTAGTCCACAAAGTACAATTAACACAATTATTAGAACATACCTCTAGATATGTTATTTTTGCTTAAATTAAAGTTTTTTTGAGTTTAAATTAAAATGCGCCGGGTTTTCTTAAAGTTTTGGCAATTGATAATAAAAAATAATAATTTAAATAAAATATGCGATTAAATTTAATAAATAAACGAATTAACTAAAACTAATAATTTCTAGAAACAAATTTATATCAAAATAAACAGTTTTAACACTTTCTTGGGTTGTTTTCTAAAATGTTGCTTCGATTTATACACTTTCCCTAAATTTATATCATTTAACTTTTGTCGTTACAATATTTGTTATTGGAACATATATTTTATTCTCGTTATTTGTCTCTTCTCTAAAACTCATCGTATTGTATGAATAGGATGGTTGCGACAGTTACTACGTGGTAATTCATACTTACATTGAATTGAAAAATTTACTATGTTTTTACCACACTTAGACTATGTAAAAATGTTATACAACTTGTTCTTCACAGTAATATAAATTTCTACGCATACCACGACTTAGGTTTCGACGTTTGACGATCATTTTCAAGTTCATTTTCAAGAGACTTAAATCGTTGTATGTGTAGAAATTTATATTACTGTGAATAACGAAGTTTTTACTTAGTCTAAGTGTGTAAAAACATAATGAATTTTTCAATTCAATCATCGTATTGTATTTGTTGATGGCCAACATTTCATAAATGTTGTTTGTTTCAAACTCTATAATCTTGTTAGGTTTAAAAATCTGGATGGTGTTCATGCGTGAATTTGGGTTTGGTTAAAGCAATTTTACCTGTGTTTGAGACGGCATTGGTTTTTCAATCATGTTTCTCTCTCTTCTCTCTCTCACTCTCTCTTTCTATCTCTTTTCTTTAAGTATTGTGCTGTGTCCAATATATACTTTTGTGCAATCCTCACATGGGATACTGTAGATTAATTCAAAACAATGCTTTATCTGTGATCCGTCCTTTAATTTGCTGAAGATTTTTTTTATTGTTCAAATGTGGCTAAACTACATCCTGTAATCTTATTGATTTTTTCGCTTAAATTCGGTATGTATGCGAATTTATAGATTTTAACATCATGTTAAGGTGACAGAAACCCATGGAAACTTGTCAGGCAAATAAATGTCAAAGTTACAAAAGCCTTTTTAATAATATCCCATTCCCAATAACTAATCAAATTATTTTTATTAGTTTTCTGTAGTAACATATTTTTTTGAATTTGAATCATTGTATGATGAAACACATTTCACATATCGTCAGATGTATTAGATGATGTGAGATATGTGAGATTATTCCAGGAGAACCATTTATTTGTTTCCTTTTATTTAAATAACTATTTTAATCGTGGGATTCCCCATCATTTTATATATTTTTTCCCAACATGTTTCAAACAAAAAATCTTTCAGCTTCGCATAATTTCAGAAACAAAACAATGCCCTTTTCAAGATGAATTGTAAAATTGATAACGTGTGGATAACATGACTACAGAGAGCGATTGGGAGAGTGGGTTAATCGTAGTGAAAATCCAGGACACGCACCGAAGCCATTCACAGTCCACTATAATCTTTGACAATGAAGCAATAGTATATTAAAGGACGAGTTGAGTCAGCGCGACTTTACAGCACGCGTCCAAGTTTGGAAAACGACGAGCGTAGCGAAGAATTTTCTAATGGACAAGTGATGAAAAACGCCTGACGAACGAGTTTTTTATAATATTTTTTTCTATTTTGCGCCCTTTTATGCCATGTTATGCCATTTCTAAATAAAAAAATCGCCCATACATATTCATAAAATTGTATGGTGCTTGGTTACGCTGATAATTGACAAATTAATTTAAAGGTTATAATTAAAATGGGTGAAAAAATATCTTGCACTCCACTAGAATTGAAAGAAATACAGCCAATACAGTGAATAAATTGTTGCCAGATAAATCGCGAGCAAGATATGAAAAAGAATACTGCAAATTTAAGTGGGTGTAAAGTAGGAGTGGTTTAATCTAAATAAAGTTACAGTTGTTTCGGAAATTGTTTTACTTGCTTATTTCGAATTACAACGTATAAACCAAGTATATACCATCAAGTTTATGGACGATATATTCTATGTTGAGGTCCTGTTAATCTATACATAAGGATGTAGATAAATCCAAATATTGTAAATTGCAGGCCTTATTGAAACGGATATCTCCGGGCTACGCACCTAAAAAGTCGAAGATTTTATCAATATTTTATAACGTATATGTCTGTCAATGACATAGAATACAGATCCGATTCCATCATTGTGTCTGTATCTAAAACAAAAAATTACATTCCAAGTATGTTTGCAATTACAGATCCTCATTGGATTGACTTAATGAAAAAATATGCTGCTACTAATATAAAAAATATACTTACATCCTAATAATGTTACGCATAAGAGATTTTTCTTTTTAACTTTTAAAGATTTTAACTTTTCGTAACGGTCATTGTATTAATATTCCAATTGGTATTAATATGGGGAGAATATCAAAAGACATTGCGACTTTTCTCAAATTTCCAAACTCTGATTTTTGCACTGGACATTGTTTCTGAAGAAATAGTGCGACACATTTGGCCAACCATGGTGGTGATTTGTTGACAGTAAAAAATCATGGTGGATGGAAGTCTATTACTGTTGCGAATTTCATGTTGACATGAAGTTGACACAGTTGACAACTATGTTGACACTTCATTAAAAAAGAAGATTGAAATATCTAAAATGTTTCGGTCTGAGCAAGCAAATATCAACTTATCTGGGTGTTCTTCTAGTGCCCCACATTTGCAATTTGATAGCAACAGTAGTAGTAGATATAATGTCCCTGGTTTGAGTGTTACTGCTCAAGAATCCAATGTTACTATAAATATTTTTAATACTTGTACCATTGAAAAGAATTTAAAATAAATATGTGTTATATCATTTATTACTATTAATTAATTAAATTTGTGTATTCACGATTTCCACACATCTTCTTCTTCAAATGCCATCTCCTCTTAGAAGGTTGGCTATCATAACTGTTTTCACTTTTGATGTTGTAGCTCTAAACAACTCAACGGAACTATAGTTGCACCATTTTCTTAGATTATTTAACTAGGAAATGCGTCTTCTGCATCTTACTTTCATCTTAGCTACATTCAAAACTGTCCCCCACAGAGATCCGAATAGGATACTAGAGTCTCAGGTATTTTCACCTTGAAATTAGCCATGTTGATTAACTAGGGATATTTAATCAGGTAGTTTCTTTCCTGATTCCAATGCCGTTGACTATTTCTTATAGTTCGTCCGCCTTCGGGGGCGATTTCTTACCCCCAGGACAATAGAGTGACCTTCCGTTATCATTTCATATTATATTATAGTCTATTATAGTCTATTATATAATATTCAAATATTATTATATTACTTTTTTTTAAGTCCCATAAAGAAAGAAAAAGAATATTTGACACTAAAATAATTTCACGTTTCGAACGATAGTTTTCTTGAAACCAAATTCACTTTGTTTTTAACACAATTTTTAACACAAACACCAATCTAAAGTTAACTTTTTGCTTTTTCACTATAAATTTCCCTCTATATAAACTTTTTTGCCATTCAAAAAATACATAATTTCAATGAGCAAATTTTTGTTGTGATTCCACACATCACATAACCTCAAAACTATCTCGCCGAAAATTTGACATTACTGACAGCTCTGAATTTCTGTGCCAACTTTGAATATATTAACTAACTAAAAATATTACAGCACTCGGCGAGCCATTACCGCACGCATATTAGTGCTGTAATGAGTCTATTACAGACGCAAAATAAAAAAAGATTATTGTGGACTGCAAATGGTATTGTACGCTATTCTTTCTTGAGGTCTGACTAAACAATAAATGCAGGCTTATACTGTTGTGATATTGAAGAAATACTCAGTTGCAAAAGAGAACAGAATAAGAATAAAATTTAAATATATGTACTAGCTATCATCTTTTTCGTCGTAAAAATATTTAATCCAATTTTGAAATTAAATTTTATTTTTTTCCATATTTTGATAAATCTTTCAAACAAAAAATCTCTATCTTCAAAAATATTAATATTTGAGATTACTAGTTCGTGCAATTTAAGAAACAATAGTATACCCTTTTCGAGAAGAATTGTAACATGTGAATAACATGTAAACCTTAACGTTTACGAAAATAACGTTTGGATAACATAATAACAGAAACACAGTGGGTTTATCGTAATAAAAATCCTGGACTGGCACTGAAGCCATTTCTTCATTGCCGAAGATTAAGGTGGACTAAAAAGGGTATTGGCCACAATTGGGTATTTTAATCAATTTTTTTTTGTCATAAATCGAAAGCTCATATATAAGTTTTACGACAAAACTCTTTTTTGTTTTATTTTTTTCGTTGTAATTAAAAAGTTTTTTAAACTCGGTACCGAAAAAGCATCGGTACCGTTGTGACGTAAAATATGTAATTTCTACCCGCTCCTGACTTTGTTGATACAGTAGTTTTAGTAGATATGTCAAATATATCAAATATTCAAAGTCAAATATTGAAATTTATCGTGCTTGTTTCGTACCATCGTGTAGGAGTAGGTACTATAAAAGGAACTCAAAAAATGTTTTTAAATGTCCCACATTGCGACGTTTAGTCGAAACCAATGGTTTTTAACTTCTGACAATGACAACGGTTTTTAACTCTAACGCCGAAAAAATTCTAAAACGACGATTTTATAAAGAATGTTTATGTTTGAATGTTAGAATGAAGTTTCACCCTTTCGGCTTTACAAACAAATTATTGCGCGTTTGGAGTCACGTGATTATTTTCAAAATTTTATCACTTTTAAATTGTTTATAATTAATTGAACATTTTTTTTAACTTTTTCGCATCGCACATCCAAATTATTTATAATAAGGTTTTAATACATAAAAAAGCGATAATTTTTTTTTTATTTAACAACCCAATTAGCATCACTTTCTTCAGAAGTTTCATAAAATTATGTTACTAAAAGTCTCACAAACAAAATTCATAACCGCTTATTTTGCAATTCAGAATTCCACTTTCGAAATAAAACTTTATTGTTTTTTCTTGAGGCCGGACTAACTAATAAATGCATACTTAAACGGTTGTAAAATTGAAGAAATACACAAAAGTCTTGTCCAAATGGACCCTGCAATAACACTCGGTTACTGGCGCGACTTTTGTAACACCTTTAATGACTTGACGCCTGTAGGACGTCAGCGTTAGCAAATGAAGAATTATAATTATTTTTATATGGATCGGATAATAAATAGTTCTAGAGTATATTAAATTAACAACATGTTTATTTTAGAGACAAACTAAAAGAAAACATAGAATAAGGACACAATTTAAATTTTTACTATCTAACATTTTTTCGTCGTCTGGTTCACAAATATTTCCGATAAAATAAACCAATTCTGGGATTGATTTGAGATTATTTTTTTATTCATATTTTAATCACTACAACTTAACTAACCGTTTGGCAATACTGGCAATTAATTAAATTATAACTTGGGTTTCCTTGTTCCGTCTGAGAGACTCTGTTCAGAATTTATTGATTTTTCCTATAAAACGTTTCAAAATTGAAGTTTATTCTATCGCATCTTGGGAAAGAATTAGGAAAGTACACGGTATAGGTATACCCTATGTCTTAATATTTCCATAACTTTTGAAAATGAAAAACTGGGATATTGCCCTCCTACATTCATTTGGGTAACTATTCATATATTGTTGAGTTTGAAGATTTTGATATTATTAAATAGTAACATTTGTATCTCTTCTTCAAAGATAGAATTGGTTCTTAAAAACAATGTTATTTTTATGGTTTTGTTGAGTGCCACGAAGGTGGACTGAAAGCTATAATATAGCTTACAAATTTCACATGAGATTTGTTTTGGTAGTCCTAAAAAGACTCAGTATTTGTTATAGAGCTCCGGAAAGGTTGAATATATTTTTATATTCAGGCTGTGTTCCGTTTGTCTTTTCAAATTTATGTCTTTTTGTCAAATGTTTGTCTTTTCTTCAAAGATTATAATTTCTAGAAAATCATTGTATACATATCAAGTATAACTTATCAACAAAGTTGACATCATTAGTATAACTAATCTTTCTATAAAAAACATTTCTTAAAAACAACTACTTCACTGGCAGACACCAGGACTGACATTGAATTACATTAGGAAAGTTTTTGTGTTCTATATAACCCTGAAATTTTTACAAAAAAACAATATACTGGTCAAGATAATTATCAGTTAATTAATGAACATGCATTCACATGTCCAATCAACCAATAGTTGGAATCGACCCCTCGCGATTTGGACGAATTTTGGTGAAAAGTTTTCTTTGATAATAAGACGAAGTTTTGCCAAAGGAAAAAAAAATAAAATTTTAAATTAAATTAATATTATCAAAAGTTATGCAAAATTCCAAATTTCATTATTTTTCCTGTATTTAAAGTTGTTATTTTTTAAATATCTAGAGGGCTATCATACCTCTAAAAAGATCTTGGATCTGCTTTAACCGTACAGTCAATAACCAGAAATTTAAACATAATCTAACCTAACCTAATCATTCGTTCAATAACCGGGTACCCACTACTACTGCCTCAGTTGTTATACCCGCCGAATTTGCCGAGCAATAATTTTGTACGCGACTTGCAACTAGACGACGCGTTGCAATTCGAACTTCGAAACTGGCAACAAATTACTTAAACTTTGGAGATCCGAGTGGACGTAGAATTCTTTTAAGGGGAAGTTAATATATTCTACCTTTAAAACTAAAATGCATACCCGGTACTCGGTTACTGACCGTACGGTTAAAGAGGATACTTGGGGCTAATCAAAGCTCCAATCCTCAAGCCCCTCAAAAATTTCAGGATCTTTTATGAATAAGTAGACGTATTACAAAAAACAATTGAGCACACAAAAATTTTCAATTTGGAAGAATGAAAAATTTTGAAACTTTTAGCTTAAAAAAAAACCGGCCAAGTGCTAGTTGTGACTCGCGCACCTAGGGTTCCGTACAAACTTATAAGTAAGGTATCTTTAGGAGGACCTAACTGTATGCAACACATATGCTTTTGGTGCCTGACAATACCACGCAACACATTAGTGTATTTTCATAAGTTTCCAATAGTAAATTCGCATTTTTCTTGTAATTAAACTACATATTTACGGTTTTTAGATTTTGCTCGTCACATGTGCTGTAAGACACCGCTTCTTGCCAAATTTCATGATACTATGTCAACGGGAAGTACCCTATAGGTTTTGATTCCCTTGTGAAATCGCAAAATATGCGACATAAACGGTCATATCTTTTGATCGCGTTGACTTACAAGTTTGATTTTTCACAGCTTAAAGAGACCGCAGACCCGAGTATTTGATAGCAGACAAATTTCAACTTGTTACCTCTACGCGTTCCTGAAAAATGATCTTGACAGACAGACAGATGGACGGGAGGACAGACAGACGGACAACAACGTGATCCAATAAGGGTTCCGTTTTCGGTACGGAACCCTAAAAATGACTATATATTTTTTTGTAGCCCGCGTTATCCCCTTTAAAGCGAAACCCAAGGTCCGTTTTGTAACTATTTTAGGTTTTTATAAATTTTTGGAAATTATCTTGAAAAACTGGAAAAATAGTGAAATTTAGAATTTTACATAACTTTCGAAAAACATTTTTTTCTCTCGGTGGAACTTCGTCTAATGATGAAAGAAAACTTCCCACTAAAATTTATCCAAATCGAACAGGGTTGATTCCAACTATTAGTCCATTTGACATGGATGACCCATGTAGGATAATGACAATATTCCACTTTTTCGTTTTCAAAAGTTATGATAGTAAATATTAGGACTTGTTCATCGTTGCTTTTGATGGAATAATTGGATGAGGATGCTATAGGTAAAGAGAGTGGATTGGTTGTTTAGGCTGGAATGGTTGGTGTGAGTGGAACAGAATCGAGAATTTGAGATGCAGGCCACTGGTGGCACCTTAAATTGTATAAGTAGAATTACAAGATGAAATCCTGTTGGATTATGCCATGTAGCGCGATAGCGCTTCGTTCATTTATCTGATAGTAATGCCGATCGACGTGATAGCGTTTGTACGCGAACAGCGCGATCGTGCTGCGTGACGCTAAAACGGTTTAAGGTCGTTGCAATATGCACGACTTCTGGTACTCAAATATTTTTCTAAACATTCATTCTGCTGAAATGATTTTAATGTTGTTAGGTTTTTAAGATAACGTAATCAGCTTTAAAATGAAGTTAATCAAGTTGTGTTGCTAATTGTTTGAAATAAAGTTTACTATAATTGGAGGAGTGATATTAGAAACGGAAAGCTGCCTTTTCGTCAGATATATGGGCCGATTCTGTAAGAGAAACGTTAAAAGTTAATTGTAAAACGCCGTTCATTTTTTTTTTAAATCTTCTCTAATTTAATAAAAATATTAAAAATAAATAAATAAAATAATAGAGATTCGAGTCTCCACTAGTATCTCTGTTGTTTTATTTATTATTATTACTAGCGGAAATAGAAAAATGTTAATGGCATCTTTTCAATTAACTTTTAACGTTTCTCTTGCAGAATCGGCCCGATAGTAAGCTCTTTTATGAACATTGGTAACTCTTGATTTCTAATATCACTGCTCCAATTATAGTAAGTTTGCTTTTAAACAATTGGCATCACTTTCATCACAAGATTTACAAAATTATATTACTGAAAGTTTTACAATATAAATTCATAACCTCTCAACTACTGATTCAGTCTACTAAATCTGACAACTACTTACAAAATAAAATTTTGTTTTTCGGAATGTAAATGAAGAAAACATTTTCAGATTTTCGCCTCGAAAAATTATTCATTTATTTCGAGAAGTTTTTTTAATGGAAACACGGTTTCGAAATGTATTGAAGTTAAACAAAAAATGAAACTAATTTATATTACACGACCTAATTATTAATTCATAAAGTTATACATGTGAAATGATGAGTTTTGTTGTAAATCAAGGAAATTATTGATTTAATAAATAATATGTTAACGACAAACCTTATTTCATCAATTTAACCAATTCTAGTCAATAATTTCTTATCGATTTTGAATATAGAATTATTACTAATTAATTATCATTTTAAATATTACTATTTAAATTTTATTTTATGAAATTAAAAATAAAATAGACTTTTAACATTTGATTATATTTAAAAAGTTAAGTCTCCAATATTTGATAAGTAAAACATAAAGGGAACCCTGCGAGAAGGACGTGTAATTTAATTAAATAAGCACTCGCACTGTAGAATTATTTTAACAGGAATTCTTATGGTATAAGTCTAAAATCAGTTTGTTAAATTCCGTTTTTTTTTTTAATTACATTATTGCGTTCAATATTATTTATTATTATTATTTATACCATACATTACTTTACAGTATAATATAATAATAACCTTTATTGGCATAATTAAAATAATTTAAACTTCCATTCAAAATATACATAAGCAAAACAAAAAACAATAAAAAATAATAAAAACTAATTACTTTACAGTAAAGAAGTAATGTTGTTTAATTTCCAATTACGGTGCAACACATTGAGACTTTTAAATTTCTATCTTATATAACTATCTTATAATAACTATCTTATAATAGTTCTGAGTTTAGAAATTATCACTGTATACGGGTATGTATTTACATAGACAGCTTAAACCAGAATTTACGTGATAACAAATGAATGTAAGTTTCCCGATTTATTTCAGACGGAGACTTAAAAATACACTTTCTCATATAAAATATCTTCAAAAGCAGTTATTTTAAGAAGAATATATGTATAAGATTGTCGATAACTGTATGATTATTTGTTGAAAAACTGGCAAATTATCGATTAAATGAAGAACTTTAATACCAATCATTATTTTTTTCATCTGTCCACATACTTGTACTTTTTGGATGATTATTACATTATTAGTATACCAATTCCATTCATTTAGTAATTCATTAATTGAAGACCTTCGTGCATGAAGGGGTTAACTACGGTTTCGTATATTTCGAGAAAATAATATATTTGGATAAGCAACTGGAACTTTTTGTTTAAATGTTTCTAACTTTCATAATTTCCACTAACACATTCAAAATATATTGTAGTTTTACCACGTATTTTCATATATCAAAATTGTATTGTGAAATATTTTAATATTTAACATTTCGAATAAATTTTCGAGATAACGTGTTCCGAAGCCAACTATACCGACTCTATGGTTGGCTAATGGCCGTACTGCAATAAGGGGTTAAGTAGTTTCAAATTAGCCATGCCGCGTTTATCATCGCACTAATCTCCACTCCTTTCCTCCTCTAGACTACTTTTGTGATTAAGAAAACTTGAAAATGACCTTCAACATTCGAAACTCGTGTCGTCCAAAGCGTGTAGATTTATATAACTTCCCGAGTTATATCATTTTTTTAAATAATATACGAAAGTAGTGGTATAAACTTAGTGTATTTCTAAATTCAGTGTAAATATGAAGTACCACATAGTAACGTTCGCAACTATCATTTTCATTAGAAAAAACTATTATATACAATTCTTCTTCTTTCTTCGTTTTTCTCATTCAAAGAGCGCATTTGAACTTGTTAGTTGGTTTGATGGTTCTCGCCTTCTTATCCCCCTAAAATCTCTTCATGGTCTCATCTGGTCTTCTATGGTCGTCTCTGGTCAAATGGGCTCCTTCTCTGGGCTCACATGGTCTTCATGGACCATCTCACAGTTTTCTTTTCAGTTTTCAGTTTCTCCAGAAATTTATGTTTGGCTACTTTTGTCCTAAATGATCCACGGTTTTCTTTGATGTCGTCTGTGATATTCATTTCTTGGATGTCCGCCTCAGTTTCTTCTAGCCATTTTATTTTGACCTTCTTTGAGTTCATTACTTTGAATAATCTTCTAGTCTGTCGTTGTTTGTCGTCTTTAGTTCTATATATTTGCCCATAAAAATTCAGGCGTCTCTTCCGTACGGCATCAGTAAATCTGTCAGTAAAGAAATAGAGTTCCGCTGTTCTTCCCGTAATCCACATTCCATTTTCTCTCGTGGGACCATAAATTTTCCGTAGAATGTTCCGCTCATGCTTTTCGATTTCTGTAGTATTAGAGTGACCACCTAAGCATATGGTTTCTGAGGCATATGGTTTCTGGCAAAACAATTGTCTTGTAATGTGGTAAGTTTGCATTACGTGATATGACCCGTTTGTTATAGTAATTCCATGTTAGCCTGTACGCCTTATGGAGTTTGGTGGCTCTTTCTACGTTGGCTCCACTATCTAGTCCTGATGTTATTATAATTTGTTGTTGACCATGTTTCCCGAGTTTCCAATATTTACACCCTTGATGCCTTTTTCCCATTCTCGAATAACTTACTAGAACTAAGAATAACGTCTTATTTCTACTTATTAGAATAATGTCTAGAACTAAGTTAAACAGAGTTGGGGAGAGACCGTTACCTTGACGAACGCCCATAGAAATTTCAAAAGGCTCTGAGACTTGCCCAAGAAATTTCACTTTTAGAAGTCGTATTCGTGAGAGTCTGCTGGATAATAGCTCTTGTACACTTCAAATTCTTCGAAAAATCAAAAACTGTCTGTCTATCCACAGAATCATACGCCTTCTTAAAGTCCACAAAAGTGACTATTCTGCTGGTACATCAGCGAATCCTCCATATTGTCTTTAAGTTTCATATTTGTTCTGCACATGATCGACCTTTCCTGAAACGCGCTTGAAACTCGCCAATCAGGTGATCTGTTTGTTTTCCTAATCGGTCTAAGAGAGCCATGGAAAGAATTTTGTATGCAATCGGCAGTAGAGACATGCCTCTATAGTTGTTTGGATCCGCGTTGTCACCTTTCTTGTGTAATGGATGTATTAATGCGCACTTCAAATCTTTCGGGATCGTTCGGGTTTCCCATATTTCTACTAAGATTGCATGAATACTGCTGACACGGTCATCTCCATGTTTACACATCTCTGCGGCAATGCCGTCTTCTCCAGGGGTCTTATTATTTTTAAGCGATCCTATTATCTCTGTTGTTTCTTGTATTTTCGGTGGTTGTTAATCGGGGTTGGGCATGGGTTTCTCAAAATTCAGTATTTTCTTTGGACGATAACAGTTGAGGAGGTCTCGGAGATAGTCAGCTAGAATGTTGCAGTTCTCTAATGTTTCGTTTACTCGACAGAAAAAAAGATGGCAAGATGGTAAAGATGTTGGTTGATAACTGGATAAATTCTCACGGAATGTTTTGTAGAAATTCCTGGTGTTGTTTTTGAGAAATCTTTATCGATTTCTGTGAGTCTTTTTTTGTCATGAGCTCGTTTCTCCCGGCGAATTATTTTTGAGAAACTTTTCTGCACCTTTAGAAGGTATTCCATTTCTCAGTTGTTTGATTGTCAATTGTCCATTCCAATTGCAATGCATTGTCCGGTCACCAATGGCTTTATCGCAAGTCGTGTATCACCACCTATGTTTGCGTTTTCTTGGAGGCTGTCCTAATTTCCTAGCTGATATCTGAAGTGTTTTACGAAGACCTGACTAGTCCTTGGGGTCCTGCTCTCGTATGTCTTGTAGGATGATCGTGGCGTTCTGTCGAAGTCATTCTGTATCAACTCTTAAACATCTGTTGAATTTAGTTCTGCTTCTGTTAGGCTGCAATCTCACTTTGTTTTGTGTTAGGTAGTGGTTCGAGTCGACAACTCCATTCCGTACTATAACTCTTTGGATCATGCACATATTCTTTCTGGAGATTGCAACGTGATCGATCTAAAATTTTCCCAATAACGTGTTTCGGTTATTTTCACGTTTTATGTTTATGCCCCCACTCTAAATAACATTGCAATTGTTATTTAGAGTGGGGGTTTCACAAAATACAAATATAATATAAAAATATATAATAATAAAATTACAATAAAAATAATGAAACCTTGTGAAAAAGTGACTGTTTTGGTGAAAAGGTGGAAGATAGGAATTGTTATTTAGAGTGAGTAACCCACTGTGGTTTCAAATCCAATAGCAGGTTCAAATGTACGGTATTTGCTTCCGTAATTCGTCCTACTTTTTTTGTTTAATTGGTTGGTTTGTCGACACTGTGTTCATCAAGATATTTTCTATCTCCATATTACTCTATATACGAGTAAACTCCCTGAATTTTAAAAGTTTGACTTCTTTCCACTACTCTTTAAAAAATGTACCGGAAGCACAATGTTTAAAAAAATCCATTGGAAACGCAAACACCCAAGGTTGTTCCATGGAATGGTGTTTGGTATATGTAATTGACAAAGCCAAATTTGTCAGTCCTGAGCCATCGCAACTTGCTGGGAAGCCATTTGATGTCCAAAAACTTGTCTCTCATTCGTACTTCTCCGTAAATAATTAATCCTTAAATGGATTTATCCTTCATGAAATCACAGAAGATATTTCGATACTGATGAACTACTGATACTTTGATACTTTTAAGTTTCTGATTTCCTTTTCCATGGCACCAAAATGTCGGAAATCAAAGAAGTATGCCTCAGTTTGAAAAATTTCAGAAACTAGCGAGTTCCCTTTTTATTCTTTAAAACTTTTTAACCTCTTTTGCAATATACGACCAGTGCATGATACACAGTTAACTCCTTATCCTTCTCAGTTCTGCTACAGTCGATCAATCTATTAAGAAATCGGCGAAGCCAGATAACATAGGCCTTGTCTGAAACTGTTATGACGCCATAAAGTTATTGAAAAAGATGGAGTTAACCCCTTCTTCCACCAAGGTCTTCAATATTGATTATTTTTAAACATAAATAAGTAATTGAGAATCTTGTGTATAGTACTGACACAAGCAGTCGTGTTATGGCCAAAGGAGCTTTATATTTATGTTTCAAAACATGCCACAATTGCGTTTAATATTATTTATAATTATTTATATTATATATTAGTTTTCGGTAACGTTATAGTGTTTTAATTATTGTTTGATGCAATTCATCGACATTTTGAACAAGCTTTTTATTTTAAAAATCTGAATTTACATAAGTAAATTTCCTGTAATAAATACATTGATTGCTTATATTTTGTATTTATATCGTACCTATGTAGGTATATATTTATATATTATTTATTATTATTTATATTCATTTTCGGTAACTTCAAGTCTGTTTCAATTTCTGTTTGATGCAATACATCGACACATTAAACAAGCATTTTATTTAAAACATTTGAATTCTTAAATTACATAAATAAATTTCATTTAATAAAGAATATATTTATTACATGAGAACGTTTTATTTTGTGCGTATGTAGGAAAAACTGCAGGACAGAACTGTACTGCAGGAAAATGAACTTAATTTTTACGATTTTGTATTAAGGTATTTTGAATATTAATATTTCAATTCCGATACAAAATTAATAAGAATACACTACAAAACTATAGATCTTTAAGGAGGAGTATTTTTAAGGAGGAGGAGTTTGGCAATTTTTTTGAGAACCTGAAATGACTTTCAAAATGTTTAATCATCTTTTGTCTACAAACTGGGATTTTTTCAACATTTAATATTACAAAATGGTGTCCAAAATGGCGGCTCCGGGAAGTAATGTTTTTAAAATAAATGTTATCTGCGCGAGGGATTCAAGCTGCAATACGTCACCTAGAAGCATAAAACCAAAAAATACTTAAAGTTTACACTCCAAAGAGGCATCTGTACCATACAACATGAAAAAATTCACTTACAGAAACAAAAGTTTCGGTCTCTTGAAAATAAGGTACAGTTTTTTCGCATGATTTTTCCACTTTGGCCTGCAGTGAAAAATCATTAATCATCCAAATGTAGCAAATTTATAGGTATAGATATATGCCAGAGAATTCAATTTCCTTTTAGGCAGGCAAAACGCGAAGTCGATTGGTTGAACGGTTTAAAAGTTACAATTCGCGCAGGTTCGAAAAATCTTGTTTCGAGAAAAACGCGTTTGAAGTTTGGACAACTGTTTTTCCTTGTTCAATTTGATTAGCTCGATCAATGTGTCCAAGAATAAAGTAATTTATAGGTTTTTGGGGTTGCTAAACACGAATTTGAGGTCGGTTTTGAAAAATCAATTTGGCGGATCAAATATGGCGAGCCAAAAATTGAAAATATTCATCAATGTTAATAAAATTTTAAATATAAGGGTTTTTGATGTCACTGAACAAGAATTTTAGGTCGAATTTGAAAAATTAAAATGAACTAAACTTACAATTAATCCGCGATTCCGGCTGCATACAATATCCGCTCTTCTTCCTCGAAGTCAATGTTGCGCTGGAGCTGCTCTACCCAGTGGGCGCTACCGAATTTGCTACCTGAGCGCCGGTCAGCGCTCAGGACAATGGACCGCCAAATAATTTTAACCAAATATTCTACACACTTGAAGCATTCGATTTATGTAATTTAAAAAAAATCGTTTTTTTGAAAAAATTATATAAATTTAACAATTGAAAAATTGATTTTATTTTTCTTACAAACCCGCGGTACTCTAGTAGCATTTAGAACACGATTATAGTTGTTATTTAATTCTTAGTATAAGTCAGTGTCATATATTTATGTCATTTTGAAATCACACAATAGCGAATACGCCTCAATTTTTTTATTTGTTTGAAAGTGTTCCAATTAATTTTTAAAATAATATACAAAATACTGATAACATTTAACCTCATCATGTGTCCTTTGCTTCTTGACGGTCATTGAGCCTTCCGCTCAGCTGTTCCGTCGTCTTGTTGTTTGTTTCTGTTTTTTTTTTGTCTGTTTGTTTGTCTGTGTTGTCTGTGTTTCGTTGGGTTTCGTTTGGCTTTACTTGGCTATAGTTGGGTCTTGTTGTCCTGGTGTGGTTGTCGGTTTTCTTTGTTGCTTCTTCAGTGTTTCTTCTTCTGTAGTTGTTCTCCAGGGGCCTGTGGTCCTGATGTGTTTGGTCTTCTCGTTGATGGTGATGGGTTGCTCTTCTTCTTGGTCGGGTTTGCGCTTGGGGGCGGCTTCGGTGGGGCTGTGAGTGTCCATTGGTGTATTTCTTCTCCTTGGGGCGGTTTCGGTTGTCTTTTCTGCGGCGGCTTTGTTTGTCTTCTCGGGGGCGGCGTCAGTTTTCTTTTCGGGGGCGGCATTGTTTGTCTTTTCGGCGGCGGCTTCGGTTTTATTTTCGGTGGTGGCTTCGGTTTTCTTTTCGGCGGCGGCTTTGGTTTTCTTTTCGGCGGCGGCTTCGGTTTTCTTTTCGGCGGCGGCTGCGGTTTTCTTTTCGGGGGCGGCATCAGTTGTCTTCTTGGGGGCGGCTTCGGTTGTCTTTTCGGCATCGGCTACAGTTTTCTTTTCAGGGGCGGCTTCGTTTGATTTTTCGGCGGCGGCTTCGTTAGTCTTCTCGGGGGAGGCTTCGTTTGTCTTCTCGGGGACGGCATAGGTTGTTTTTTCGGCGGCGGTTTCCAAGGGCTTATCGTTGGCGGTTTGTTTCTTCAGCAGCAGTAGCGTTATATAATTCATCATTTGGACGAGGTCGCTGTCGTCCACAGTGTCCAAGTAGTCGGGGTCGAAATACTTTGCCGCAAGGGCTTCGTTCGGCGTTGTCGGAATAAACGTGTTCATTTTGTGACAGCGGAGGAGCGAGTGACGACATTTAACCTGTTGTGAACGCCCCATTTTATCGCGCGGTTTTTGGATGACGTCACAGGGCACGTTCAGTATTTACTATTTGCACAGTCACTTGTTAGTTAAAAATGTTCTATTCATATCGCTATTTCGATAATGAAAAACGCTAAAAAAACATTTTATAGTATTTTATTGTCTAGTACCGGTATATGAAGACACTATTATAACTACAATAGATACAGTGTTTTTCTTGTTCCAAGAAATGCGAAAATGCGCAAAAAATGGTGTGAGGTTATGAAAAGGGATGAAATATCTCCAATATAGCATTTTCTATCTCCAGTATCGGTTGGTCATCCACTTCGTTAGGTATCTGCCCTCCATCAAACAAATTATCCAAAATTCATCAGAGTGTGTTGAAACATAATAATGCTAAGTGTAAAAATACTGCAAAGTGCCATGCATGCATGAAAACCAATTTAGTAAATTACAAAATATCATGGATTACACTAATTAAATTGCAGTTTTCACTATTTGACCTCAGTGGACATAAAATCTGGATTTGATACAAAATATGCTATCATCATAAAAACAAATATTTTTTTCAACTATGTGTTTGATCATTTCTAATGTCACTATATACTCAAACTGCACTATGTAATGCAAAACCCTACAGAAATATAAATAAACAAATTTTCTTTCAAGCACGACTAGCACATAATGAATATCTACGCCGATAAATCTCATAACGTGTCATATGACGTCAGGCTTCAATTCGACCAATTCCGATGCGTTTCGCAAAATTTAAATTCCCTCACTTAGTTTTAACTTTTTGATTTAAGATTTAGGGAATTAAATACAAACTATATAAAAAAAAAATGATTAAGTGTAAAGTCAAGACAAGTTGAAATCATTATTATATTATATAGTCTTTTTCAGTCAAGACATATATTATAATATGGCGCCACACCTTCTCAATTATAAAGAGCTTAATCCTTTATTCTAGAGTTAGTTCAGAAAATAAAACTTTTTTTTATTTTTATAAGAAGCGGGAAAAGAAACTTTTTTTTTCAAATCCAGTCAATTTATTAATTCTGTGACATACAAATAAGTACATATAGGTAGAATGCGTCATAAACAAGAAAAAGAATAATTAGAAAGCTAAAAACAGTACAGAGTACATATTATCACACATTTTTGTCTTCAAAGAATTCATCCAGGCTATAATGTACCTTCTGCCTTCAGACGTTTTTTAGTTTTCTTCTGAATAGTTTGAAGGAGCGTTCTACTTTCCAATTATCAAGTAACATGTTGTACACCTTAATACCAATAATATCTGGAGCTCTGCTGAAAATTGCTAATTTTACTCTGGGAACCAATAGCTTTCTTTTTTTCTCGACTGCGATAATGATGTATTTCCTGTTTGGTGTAATATAGATGTTTCTTTTTGGTTTTCTAAGGTGTGGGATGCTAATTCTCATATGTAAATACACGGATCTGTTATTAAATCCATATCTATGAAGTATTGTCTTGAAGACATATATTTAGAGATGCCCGCTAAACAACGAATTGTCCTCTTTTGAGCTTTCAAGATATCTTTAATTAAGGGCGAGGATGCCATAGCTGACACTAGTTTGAATCTCGGCCTAAAAGATTTGAATTTAAACTGAATAATATTGATTAGTTTTCGCATGTTACCCAACAAATATGTGGTTTTATTTATTTTGGTTCCGATGTTATTAACTGTTACTTTCCGTGTTAGATTGTTCTCCAGATTTATCAGTACACATCGGATTATATGCACTATCAACCTGCCAAAATATGCATGCAAATATGCACTAAAAAATGGGCGAAATATGCACAAAAAATGGGCGAAATATGCACAAAATATGCACAATCAAAATACTATTTATTATTGGAATTTACCTATTTTTTACAATATACAGTTAGTTATAGTTCTTGTGACAATATGCAGTTAACTACTTGTTTCTTTTTTGCGTCTGTAATGGACTCATAACAGCACACATATGCGTGCGGTTATGGCTCGTCGAGTGCTGTTATGAGTTTATTTTTTCAAGGTTGGCACTGAAATTCAGAGCTGTCAAATTTTCCGCGAGATAGTTTTGGGGTTATGTGATGTGTGGAAATCGCGAATACACAAATTTAATTAATTAATAACAGTACTCGGCGAACCTTAACCGCACGCATATGAGTCCATTACAGGCGCAAAATAGAAAATAGTATATTGAAGGACGATTTCGGTAAGCGCGATTTTTCACATTTTTTAGAAGACGACGAGCGTAGCGAGGAGGACGAGTTCAGTAAGCGCGATTTTTCAACACGCGTCCAAGTTTAGAAAACGACGAGCGTAGCGAGGACCTCTACGCCAACTGACGTTACTGGACAGAACTTGAAATTTGGCGTCATTTCTGCAAAAACCTCTTCAAGCAGAGTCTGTATGGTGCCGTTTATAAAAGCATTTACTTTCTTTAGTCCTTCAAGACCTGGGTTCTTATATAGAACAGCATTTAATTTGCCACATACCTTTTCCGATAGTGAACTCTGAAGGTCGTTGTTCTGTTCAATCATTTTTTCAGAGTCTCATTCATAGAAGAATCGAAAAATAGTAATTGTTTGAAATCAATAGTATATGTTGGAATCATTTGTGAATTGGGCAATAGTTGAATAATTTGTTTTTTCTAGGACGTTATAGGCAACCAAATGGGGAGCAGAGGGCTCTTTGAATGATTTTCCAACAATCAAATTTGCTATATAACGTTCATATGAATCTGTCGTTTCATCGGCTGAGATCCATATTATTTGTAGTATTTCGCTTAGCACTTTCTCGTAGATTGTTACAATACTTTAAGTTAGGTTAGATTTAAGTGGCAACTAATGCTCACATAGGCCTCAGATGGGCCCGTTGTGTTACCACGGTACTTGCAGTACAACCCTCCTCAGGGGATTCTGTCAAACCATTTCGAGCCGTGGATGAACCTCATGAGAGTCTGCGCATCTAGTGATGCGAGGTCAGAGAGATCATCCAAGAAAGGTCGGCCTAAGAAGAGCAATCGTGTTGCGGTCAGAGAGGGGCATTGGCATAGGTAATGCTGAACACTCTCCTCTTCCTACTCGTCCAGGCAGCCTCTGCAGTAGTCCCGCTTCGCTATGCCCAGTCTCTCAGCGTGCTTGCCAATGGGACAGTGTCCCGTGATGACTCCCACTGCCAGTCTGATATCGTTTCTTTTTAGAGAGACGATGTTGGTGCTTCTTTTTCTGTTTCGGTGAGGCCATATTTGCCTGGTTACCTCGCAGGTTTCTTCATCCCTCCACCTTCGCTCCGCTAGGTTCGAGGTTATTTCGGCTATGGTCTCCTTGCACGAGGCAAATGGAATACCAATATCCTGTAATATTTCGGTTGAGTGCAGGCTTGTGCCGTTCTTTGCAAGCTCATCCGCTTTTGCGTTACCTGAGATCCCGCTGTGGCTTGGTACCCACGTGAGTCTCACGTTTGTGTGTGCTACGAGCTCATTCAGCTTTCTCCGACAGCCAGAGACCACTGCTGAGTTGGTGCACACGCTAGTAACTGCGCGGAGAGCAGCTTGGCTATCGGTGTAACTGTGGATCTGTTCACCAGGGTCCCCATTTACCATCAGCCACTCTGCTGCCCCTTTTATGGCGGTTACCTCCGCCTGTAGAACGCTGCAGTAGTCCGGCAGGCGTAAGCTAATTCTGAGGTTGAGGTTGTTGGAGAAAACTCCGCTGCCTACTTTGTCCTCACTCCGTGAGCCGTCTGTAAAGACCTGCGTGTGTCCTGCTGGTACCTCTTTCTTTTCCATCCACTCCTCTTTAGAGGGTATGTGGTATGAGAAGTTGTTACCAAAAGCAGGTGTTGCTAGACATCGGTCTATGTTTTTGGGCACCCCTTTAAATTCATTGATTATTCCGGCGTGTCCGCGATAGTCCGATGTCAACATTCGCACTGACTTTAGTCTAAGTGCTGTGGTAATGGCAAGTTGCTTGCCCATTAAATCGACCGGGGCTATGTCCAGGATTGTCTCCAAGGCCTTCGTAGGCGTCATTCTCATGGCTCACGTTATCATGAGCGCCGCCATTCTCTGCACTTTTGTAAGCGCCATTTGATGGACTCTTTTATTAAGTGCCGGCCACCATATGAAAACGCCGTAGTAGAGTATTGGTGTAACTACGGCTCTGTATAGCCAGAAGATAATCTTGGGGTTGAGGCCCCAAGACTTCCCCACCGCTCTCTTGCAAGAGTACAACGCCACTGTTGCTTTCCGTACTCTTTCGTTTATGTTGAGCTTCCAAGATAACTTTCGGTCTAGTATGAGACCTAAGTACTTGGCGCTCTCCTTGATCGCCAGTTCAGTGCCCTTTAGCAATGGTTTCCTGAATTCTGGGATGTTGTGTTTACAATACTTTAAAATATTATTTTTTATATGTGCCGTGCTCCCTTCTGAGAGCGTAGGCGATCTCTCGCGCATACTTGTGAAACGAATCGTCGCACTAATATGCGAGACCGAGCAGTTTATCGCCGGTTCCGAACGGCACTATTTTAAAGGTTTTCTTGGCAGAAGTACTTGTAGTAGTTTGCCATTGCTTGCCATTGCTTGCCACGAGGTGGCTACAGCATAGTTCCGTTAAAAATTTCACGGTTTGTCCGAGGATTGAACCCTTAACTTTGGCATATATCGTTATTTAATTGATGAAAAGGAATATTGCACGCAACAAATAACTAGTATAAATAACTAGCACTGGCTGCGACTCGCCACCGTTCTCGCCTAATACAAAACACATATTACTATTAAAGTAAGCACTATAAATGAAAAAATACTAAAATATGCAATAATGCTATAAAAATAGCGTTATATTCATTTGCATATGCACACATGCTAATGCATATAATCCGATGTCTATTTATCTGTATCGTATAAAGTTTCACTATTAATATAAATCCAAACTTTGTCAATAATGTGTATTCTTATATTGTTGATATACTACCGGAAGCGACCATGTCAAAAATTGACAAAGATGAGATAGTGTGCCCAAGTTGTTTTAACGCCTGCAACCTTTGTGGAAAAAATAGTCCTAGCGAAAGAAAAAATAATGAGAAATTATTTATTTAATAAATATTTCTTTAACGTCAAACATATTTCTTTCATTTCTGCAATACATATAAAAAATTTTAACGAGCTTGAATAAATCAATATTTGGAATATTACCATTCCAATTTCATTTACAAAGCTAATAACAAAATTAATCAGTTAAGAGTTTCATTCCATTTAAAATATTAATCTCGCGAGTAACGCGAATAGTTTATTTACGCAAGCAATAGGACTGTGGTATCGTTTACAGCATCTTCTAACGAATGGTAATGAATACTTTCGTTATGCTATATTTCATCTTTATTTGTAATTTCCTTCAATTTATTACATTTTTTACTTTTATATTTGTTTATGCAATTATTATGCAATGCGTATTGTAATAGAATATTGGGGTGAAACAAAACTAATTATAGTTACAATCACACCCACTTAATAAAGTGGAATACAGCTTGAATATACAGATATATTTAACCTATCAGTAGCTCTTTAATAGTAGTCTTTTATAATACTCTTTAGTCTTTTATTATTAGTCTAATAAGTCTTTTTAAGACTACGAACCAAATCTCATGTTGTAACACAACTTAAAAAGACTTAATAATATGATAGAGCAACTAAAAGGTTTGATATATTTATATATTCAAGCTCAACATCATCATCATTGGATCTACAGCCTTGAGAGAGCCTCGACCTCCGTTATTTTTGCCCGCCATTCTTCCTTATTTTGTGCTACTCTGCGCCAGTGTGTTGCGCCCATTTTCTTGGCGTCCTCGCCTACCCCATCTCGTCAGCGAAGTTTGGGGCTTCCTCTGTGTCTTCTTCCTCCAATTGTCCGTTAGTTTAGATAAACTATACGGAGTATTAAGAAATTTATTCCAAAGGAACGAAGTACCCATAGAATAGAAGACATCATACCTATCGAGGATATAAAAAAGGCGACAAGAGTAACTGCGACAACTATCGTGGAATTGGCCTTAAAAGCGCTATAAGTAGAGTCTATGGGAAGATCTTAAAGAACAGGATAGAAAAAGAATACGCAGATATGGAGGCGGAAGAACAGCTAGGCTTTGTGTTCTATGAAACCCTAATCGAAGAGATATGTAAAAAAGTTAAAAACGTTATTCTTGTAGGAATATCTGTTTCATAAATGCAAATATATTTATTTGGTAAGATGTGTTGATATTGTAGCCTAAATTTTAGCCTATTTTATAATCACATCTTACTCTGCATGGCTAATCAATCTCTAATTTATATTTATTTTTAAATATAAAAAATGTAAATTAATATAACTCTAACGTCTACTTAACCCATAAAGAGTTTATGCCAATTAATTAGTCTGTTTAAACAATGGAAAATCAACCGGAATAAGAGTTTATCCAACACTAATTAATTTGCTTTGTTTTTGACATTTAGTGTCTGACACGTTATACAGCACGTTCATTCAACTAATTTTACAATAATAAACCTACCTTTACTACTAATTACTTTTTTTTATCTAAAACGAGTATATAAACAAATATTAATTTTAAATTAGTTTTATGTCACGGGTTATTTATAACACGCTATTCGTGCATTTTCAATTGTGTTTAAATCTACAGCAATCATATCAATTATCGTACTAATATGTTTTTCATTTAAGTATTCGGGCTTTACCGATTCATATACGTTATATTGTAATTCCCCGAATAAATACTGTTAATATATTTTTTTCTCATAAACCAACGTGGGTCGAGGGGGGTTAGGTCTATTGTATTTCCCCAAATTATTCCATTTATGCAAATAGGTCCAGCCCATGTATTATGTCTAGGAGTCTATGTGCCATGTTCTTCACGGGGATCTTTTGATGTAATATTAAGCTTGCGTCTCCTGTCCAATTGCTTTGCAATGCAAGATTAAATGGGAGGCAATTTCTTCCTCCTCATAGCTATTTTGCATAATGGTTTATCTTTTCAGATCTCCATTTTGTGCAGATTTTCTCTTGGAGGGCAATGTCCCGTGAATAGGCCTGCCACAATTTTAATCTGCTCCTTCGACAGTTGCAGGATTTCAGCTGTTGTAGAGTTCAATAAATTCTCTAGCATTCGTTTGATGCGTTTCTGACCATTTATTTTGTCCCACAGTAGCTGGTGCTTAGTAGCTACCCATTTGCAAATTTTATTTCAGGTCGTGGTTTTAGTAACGTAAGAGTCTCTCTTAGCACTATTAGCACTGATACCTCATGGATCTTATCTATCTAATTAATGTGATATTTGCACCATAACTGACTTTGTTAGCTACATTCCTTGCTAATGTATCCACCATTTCATTTTCTACCAGTCCCTAGTAGTTTCGGTAGTTTGGTAGCAAGTTTGACCTTGTTGCGTTTGGGCAGGACTTTAAAGCACTTCCATGTTTTTTTAGATTTCATTTCATTGCACGCTAAAGCATTAATAACAGCCGGTGAAAATGTGGATGTTTCTAGTTTTGTAATTCACCTTTAGATTTCTACAGAATCATATAGATTCCTGAGCCAGTTTAAATGCCCTTTTTGGAGCCGTCTATATACCAGTCCTGCCTACCTTGACATGTTTTTGGTTTCTTTCTTGCCTTCTGTCCAAGGTAGTTGTGTTTTGGAGGGTAGATCGAATGATAGCCCTTTTGGCATTGAGTCTCCCTCAATATTGAGGTTTGGCTCTGATATTACTTTCATTGTCGTGGTGTGCTATGACCTCGCCAGGGTCTCCCATATACTATGACATTTGCATCTAAATGCTCATATCCTTGCCTCATATCATTATAAAAATAGGAAGAATAGGACAAGAAGGCCTATGATGACCTCCAGAGCTGCAGTTGGAGCGGTACTCAATGATCCCGTAATTGCTAAGCTGGTCAATTTTTGAACATTAGTGAGTTCCTTTATGGCCTGCTTTTGTATCAGTTTAGTCCACCATACCGTGGAGGCATATGCTAGAATGGGGCCTTCTACCGTAGCTCATGCTTGCTTTTAGTCCCCATGATTTTTCAAATGTTCATCAGTATCAGTATGCAGTATCATCAATACCATTTGATTTATTAGTAGCTTTTTTAGTTGTTGATTCCAAGTCAATTTGACATCCAGGGTTATATCTAGATACTTGACTTCATCACTTACCTTCATGCGCTACTTGTAGAAAATTTGGAGCCTTAGAACCTCCTTTCCTGTCATGTGAATAGTAGTAGGGTGGATTTTAGGCTATTTACACGGTGGTCTATCCCCCTGCACTATCTCTCTACCACAATCAGTGTTTTGTGTTCCTCTGATGAGGATGACTGATCCGCATATCCTACGGTGTAAAATCCTTTGATATTCATTGACATAAGTAGGCAACAACCGTGTTCCACAGAAGTGGAAATAAAACCCCACCCTGAAGATATATTTGGATAACATACACTATCATTTTATCACCTGCCACTGTCCAATATACATTTATATCCTCAGCATGGATCTTATCTATCTAATTGATGTGATATTTGCACCATGACTGAGGGCTTCATTGACTTCACTGTCGAATGAGGTGTTATCAAACGATGCTCCCACATTAAGGAAGGCACCATTTGCCAATCCCTCGTTTTGTAATGTATTTTCTATTCTTTACACTAATTGGTGTATAGCAGATTTATGCAGAAGATTTTCCTGGTTGATAAGCATGCTGATTATTGTGTAGGAGTCCATAAGTCAGGTCTCCATTTTTCTCTTCAGCTACTTTATTATAACGTTTTCTTTTTTAAGCTCTCTAATCCTTTGCTACTCCATTACTCGACGCCGCGCCGCTCGGCGGCGGCGCCAGTTACACTGCCGCCAAGCCATAGGTTCAATCTAAAGAACTGCGTCGACAAATCGTGAGTCCGCCGCGGCACGTTGAACGCAGACGGTGGAAAACTTGAAGGTGCACATCTTCCTTGCAGCCTGCACATTTATGGACATATTTCCGGATTGGGCTGGTCAATTTTTGAACATTAGTGAGTTCCTTTATGGCCTGCTTTTGTATCAGTTTAGTCCACCATACCGTGGAGGCATATGCTAGAATGGGGCCTTCTACCGTAGCTCATGCTTGCTTTTAGTCCCCATGATTTTTCAAATGTTCATCAGTATCAGTATGCAGTATCATCAATACCATTTGATTCATTAGTAGCTTTTTTAGTTGTTGATTCCAAGTCAATTTGACATCCAGGGTTATATCTAGATACTTGACTTCATCACTTACCTTCATGCGCTACTTGTAGAAAATTTGGAGCCTTAGAACCTCCTTTCCTGTCATGTGAATAGTAGTAGGGTGGATTTTAGGCTATTTACACGGTGGTCTATCCCCCTGCACTATCTCTCTACCACAATCAGTGTTTTGTGTTCCTCTGATGAGGATGACTGATCCGCATATCCTACGGTGTAAAATCCTTTGATATTCATTGACATAAGTAGGCAACAACCGTGTTCCACAGAAGTGGAAATAAAACCCCACCCTGAAGATATATTTGGATAACATACACTATCATTTTATCACCTGCCACTGTCCAATATACATTTATATCCTCAGCATGGATCTTATCTATCTAATTGATGTGATATTTGCACCATGACTGAGGGCTTCATTGACTTCACTGTCGAATGAGGTGTTATCAAACGATGCTCCCACATTAAGGAAGGCACCATTTGCCAATCCCTCGTTTTGTAATGTATTTTCTATTCTTTACACTAATTGGTGTATAGCAGATTTATGCAGAAGATTTTCCTGGTTGATAAGCATGCTGATTATTGTGTAGGAGTCCATAAGTCAGGTCTCCATTTTTCTCTTCAGCTACTTTATTATAACGTTTTCTTTTTTAAGCTCTCTAATCCTTTGCTACTCCATTACTCGACGGCGCGCCGCTCGGCGGCGGCGCCAGTTACACTGCCGCCAAGCCATAGGTTCAATCTAAAGAACTGCGTCGACAAATCGTGAGTCCGCCGCGGCACGTTGAACGCAGACGGTGGAAAACTTGAAGGTGCACATCTTCCTTGCAGCCTGCACATTTATGGACATATTTCCGGATTGGGCAGCCCGACGGAAGTGCCGATCGGTTTCTTAGATTCCCGCATCTATCCTGCGCGACGCGAACCCAAATTTTTGGTGATGACCATCAAACTCGCAAATTGCCGGCCAAAGAGGCGGTTGCGTTTTTTTTCGGCATTTCGGACGCACCGGGTGAAGGGAGCGACATATGAAGCCGCGAGTGGTACCGAAATACGCGTATCGGCGGGCGGCATCGCCTCGTACCGCAAATGTAAGATTCGGCCGCGCGGTGAGGGGGGCAAATGTCGAGGGAGCAAAAAATCGTGCAAAATATGGGTAGATCCGGCAGCTATAATTTTGGGTGTGGAAAGCCAAAACACCATTCTACAATCCACTGAAAAATCCAGAACCCCATTCACTGGGGGCTACAAAAAGATGGACGTTTTACTTTCTTCATTTGTTTCCTGCAATACGGCGAGTTTCGGCGGGCGTCGCGACGGTTTCAAACGACGCAGCGCGATGCCGCTTGCATTAAAATATAAAGCGTTCAATTATCGGCGGGAATCGTGCGAAACTGTTCCCGCAGAGTTTTAGTTGGCGATTATGTGGGAGTTTCCTGGACGTCCAATCAACGTCGTTTTTATGGCGCCGTGACGCCATCTTTAAAGCAATCGTTATTAAACTGGAAAACAGACTTGCAGGTTGTATGCCCGATCGAACGGCGCCAGCCCCGTACCGATCCGTCAATTGGTTCGGACGTTCTAGGTACCACCGCCAAACGCCTCTGTTTTTTTTTCACTTTTTGCGTTAAACTAGCAAAAATCTGCCGCCTGCGGCGGCATAAAAAAGCCGAATTTGACCTACTCAAAAACCCACGTGGTACGATCCACCAGGTGTAATTCGGCAAAAGCTACAGGTCAGTCGTTCCAGAATTGATAAAAATGAGCGATTCCGTAATGACCTGGCGATTCAGGCCGAACGCTTCACACACGGGCCTTGGGGTCCGTGTGTGAAGTTTGCATTGCAAAAATTACCACTTTTACGGAGGTCACGGCGAAGATGCCCGGGGAAAATGAAATTTACGAAATAATTACGGTTGAAAACTTCGAGACGTGTCCTCTGACACCACTCTCGTCGCTGCGCGACTCTTGTCGGCGTCCTCCGTCCATCCGGGTCCTCCGATTTAAACGCCGCCCGCGGCGGCGGTTCATCATATTCTTGTAACCAAAGAATAGACGAATGACCTAACGCACGGGGATTTTCGATAACGCTTCCGGACCACGTCCAAAAAATATCAAAATAAAAATGTCGAAAAATATGCAAATCCAAAAATATCGAAAATAAAAATGTCGAAAAGTGAGGTGACAGTCGGATGAACGGCGACGTTCTGGACACACCGGAACAGGAACCACGTCCACGCGACGAAAACTGTCCGAATTGTGTGTGAAAAAGTGAAAAACCTGAAAAAATTCGCCCAGCCGCCCCCGGCAACGGCAGGTCAGTGAAGCTACTTGTAAAAAGTACCCGATTCTTTTACAAATCGGTTGTTGGAGATTTCCAATCGTTGCGTAATATTTAAATACTTTTAATAAAATTAAAAAAAAATCGCGATTTCTTTCCCAATGTTTGTTAATTGTCCCAATTAACGTCCCAATTAATTAATGTACCATGTTTGTTTATTTATCATTTTAAAAAGGCACACACTTCTTTTTCATCCTATCTTATATTTTGTGGAATCACAGCAAACTGGGTAGAGATTAGAATTATATTGTTATATATAACTTTTTTTTGTGATATTGCATTATATTGCTGTAACGAGATTTACATAAAGCATCTTTCAATCACACTTAGCCAATTTCTTTGTTAAAAAGAACGGACCATTATATATGGTCAATTAATTTATTTTTAGAATTAATACTTCTACCAAATTTGCAATGATATAAACAGGAAAAGCAATTTTTAATGCCAAAAATAAAAAAATGCTTATGAATATTTGATTTGAGACTTAACTCGATTTTCACTTCAATCCCTCAATTGATTTTAATGGGTATCAGGTACGTCTACCGTATCCATTTCACCGCGGAATTTTCACCGTAGGAATTTTCACCGCATTAACTTTCACCGCCGAGCAGTTTCACTTCTGCGAAGTTCCTCCGCCCAGGTCTCAACGTTCGGCAATTTTACCTCATCCAATTAAAAAAATACATAAAAAAATATAGGAAAAGAAATTGATACATGTGAAACTGCTCAGCGGTGAACGTCACAGCGGTCAAGCTTTTAGTTTTGTCGAAGGAAATGTGAAGACCTATTTTATCTGCTTGTTTTTTTAGTTCAAGCATTTGCTCCTGTGCTTCTTCCATTGTTTAAACAAACAGGGCCATATCATCCGCAAAAGCTATGCAATTTACTTTAAGGTTCTTCTTTTTTCAACCCAGTCTTGTACTCTTTATATTTGTGTTCCTTTCTCTGACTACTTTCAAGTGCACAGTTAGGAATACTATAAGGAAGTATTAGAGCACTATAAGGAAGTGCTAAAGATACATACAAGTGTGTTAAGTTTGAACATAACCAGTCCGCATAATATTGAAGAAACCTCCACTCTACTCCAGGCGGCTATAATAAATTCTTATCATGACAGCTGTCCTCAAGTGAAACGAAGCAGGAAACGAGATGTTACCTGGTGGAGCAAGGATCTTGAACAGAAGAAAAACAAAACGAGAAAGCTGTACAATAGAGCTAAAAAGACAGGGATGTGGACCGAATATACGGCTACACTCACTGATTATAACAAATCTCTACGGAGGGCTAAAAGGGAGTCCTGGAGGAAGCTGTGTGAGGATGTCGAAAGTACATCTGAAACAGCAGGACTCCAGAGACTTCTGATAAAGAACCCGTTGAATCCGGATGGTACTATCAGAAAACCAAACGGAAAACACACAACCAATGGGAAGGAAACTATGGAAGTTTTACTTCAAGCTCACTTCCCAGGTTCCTATGTGATCGAACCAACAATGGATAATGCTAACTGTCATGCTGTACGCTCTCAAACAAGAGGGACGATGTGTGACAGGCAGGTGTCCAAGAGGGTTGTCACATATGAAAGAATTGAATGGGCCATAAATACCTTTGGCCCATACAAAGCAGCTGGCCCGGACGGTGTCTTCCCCGCCCTTCTGTGGCAGGGGAGGACAACGCTGGTGCCAATACTGATCAAGCTATACAGGGCAAGTCTGGCATCAGGCTACGTGCCAACTCCCTGGAGGCAAGTAAAAGTGGTATTTATACAAAAAACCGAGCGTCTAGATTACACCCAGGCTAAAGCGTATAAACCAATAAGCCTAACCTCCTTTCTATTGAAAACGTTAGAAAAACTGCAGCCAAATAAAACATCAATCAGATGGATTAAGTCCATGCTACAGTGTAGAAATGTTGACGCTACAGTATCCGGTGACACAATGCGGGTAGCTGTCATCAAGGGGTGTCCACGGGGTGGGGTTCTATCTCCACTTCTTTGGGACATGGTTGTTGATAGCCTGCTTGTGTCACTAAATAATAAAGGATTTTACACGAAAGGCTTCGCGGATGACATAGTCATCCTCATCAGGGGTAAATTTCCCTCTACAATAGCAGCGCTTATGCAAGAAGCACTGAACAAGGTGGAGAGTTGGTGCAGGGGGGTCGATCTTCGGGTCAATCCCCAAAAATCCACTTTAGTACCATTCACTAAAATGAGAAAAACGGACGGGCTAAAGTCCCCAATTTTCTACAACGAACATCTAAAGGTGAGTGATGAAGTCAAGTATCTAGGTGTAATCCTGGATGCCAAACTGACTTGGAATCATCACCTAAAGAAAGCTACCAACAAGTGTAAAATGGCACTGATGATGACCAAAAGAAAACTTGGAAAATCATAGGGACTGAAACCAAGCATGGTATACTGGCTATACACAATGGTAGTTAGACCCATTATGACATATGGCTCCACAGTATGGTGGACCAAAGTGAAGCAAAAACAGGCCATCAGAGAACTCTCCTGTGTTCAAAGACTGGCCTGTTTAGCAATTACGGGAGCGATTAAAACCGCCCCAACTGCAGCTCTGAAGGTGATCCTAGGACTTCCTTCCCTGTATATCTTTATCATGGGCGAGGCAAGGATGGGAGATTTCAGATGCATATGCAATGGCACATGGGAATCTCTGGCGAGGTCAGGACACACCATGATAACGAATGTCATATCAGAATCGTACCTCAATATGGAAGGGGATTCGATTGCAAAAATGCAGTCATTCGATTTACCCTTCAAAACACATCTACGATGGACTGAAGGCAATCAAATAAACACTTGCCAAGGAGCACTGGATTGGTATACTGAGGGCTCCAAGAAGGACAGTGGTACTGGCGCAGGAATCTATGGACTGTCCCTGGGGTGTACAGCCTATCTGTACCCCTGGGGACACATGCCACAGTATTCCAAGTAGAAATACACGCTATCATGGTCTGTGTCCGTGAAAATTTGAGAATGGACTACAACAGTAGAAACATCCGCATTTTCACGGACAGTCAGGCTGCGATTAATGCTCTAGCGTGTCACGAAATCAAATCCAAGAGAGTTTGGGACTGTCTTCAGGACCTAAAAGCCTTGGCGAAGCTCAACAAGGTCACACTCGCTTGGGTGCCTAGCCACACGGGACTGGTGGGTAACGAAATGGCGGATAAGCTAGCAAAAGATGGAGCCTACAAGGCAAACATCATTGCTGTAAGCGGACCCTACAAGACCACGACCCGAAATAAAATCTGTAAATGGATAGCAACTAAGCACCGTCTACAGTGGGTCAATTTGAATGGTCTGACACACAGCAAACGAATGTTAGTAAACCCTAACTGCTGAAATCCTGCAACTGTCAAGGAAGCAGATCGCACTTGTGGTAGGCCTACTTACAGGACACTGCCCTCTACGAGAACACCTGCTTAAAATGGGTATATATAATGGGTATATATATATATATATATATATATATATATATATATATATATATATATATATATATATATATATATATATATATATATATATATATATATATATATAATGGGAAGGATGAACCTTTATGCAGGTTATGCTACGAGGAGGACGAAACCGCCGCCCATATAATCTTTCACTGTGAAGCAATTGCACTTAGGAGACACAAGCTTGATATTACACCTGAGAGAGTCTCCATGCAAACATGGCACATAGAATCCTGGACTTAATAGAGGGACTGGATCTATTTGCATGAACGAAACAATATGGGGAAATGCAATAGGCGAATGAGCCGCAGTGTTTTAAGGGCTAATCCCCCTGGAGCCACATTGGTTAGAGGGAAAAAAAATGCACAGAACAGCAACGGTAAAAATCTATCTCCCTGTCGCACCCCCGTTTTTATTATCTTTCCAAAATGTATTTGTATGGGTCGCTTTTATTATATTAGTTGTTTTCTTATCCAAACCCATTTCTTCTAGCACTGATAACAGAGATTCTTTTGTTTTGGCCCTTGATTTTTGGTATGCCATGGTGTTTTTAAGGTTTACTATTTGTTCCCAGCATGACCTACCCTTTCTAAAACCCCACTGGTATACCTCGATTTGTGGGTCCAATTGTGGTTCTGCCCTGTTCAAAACGACTTTAGAAAGGATCTTGAACGTTATATCCAGAAGGGATATTCCTCTATAATTGTTGGGGTCTGTCTTCCAACCGTTCTTGTGGATAGGGTGGATGACAGCTGTTCTCGATTCTGTGGGGATTTCTTGTTCTTTCTAGATTTTTTTGAAAACACAGGGATGTAATTGCATTTTTGTCAGCTTTTTTCCATAGCTCGGCGACTATTCGGTTTTCTCCAGATGCTATGTAGTATTTTAGTTCTGAAATTACCTTTAGTATTTCTTTAGATGTTGGTGATTCAGAATTCAGCTTTTCAAAGTTATTTGGGATTGATTTAAATTTTTCAAGGAATGGTTCACAGTTCAAGAGCTTCTCAAAATAGTCTGCTAATATCTTGCAATTTACCGTATTATTGTGGGCGATGGCCCCATTTACATCTCGAAATTGCAGGGTTGGTGCTTTGTATTTTGACAACCTTTGTTTGAAAGTTCTCTAAATCGTTCTTGTGTTGTACTTAGTAAATTCTGCATCAATTTGGACGAGAGTTTTGTTTTCATGTGCCTTCTTAATCCTTTTTATACTTTTATCTACCAGTTTTCTAACTCTAATGAAATTAGATAATAACTATAATGAAATCTGCTTGTTTATTATACAATAATTTTGATAGAAGCGCATTCAGTTCAATGAGACGCATACATATCAAGTGGACGCATGCACTATGAGATTGTGTTAGTAGTTTTGAACAGGATGGTACGCAATACTTTGAGCTCGCATAAAAAGTTGAGGTGAGATGAAAATAAACCACAAAATTTTCCTTCAACCAGAAAATTCGGGGTTGGGTATGTGGGTTTCATATTTGTTGTACGATATTTGTATCCGAAAAAATATTTAATAATTTAGTTTTAGTTGAGTTTTAAATGTATGGCTGTAGTTTCCAAAAGAAAAGGATATCGTATTTGAAATATTTAAATTGGTATTTCTAAATTGACCTACATGTTTGTTTCGTGCATTCCTACTTATTATATCCTTATCTTATACCTATTTTTATTATCAATGGCAAAATTATTTAAAACAAAGGCTAAATTATGTGCATAAATTATAAACTAGTTATCGTTAGTTGCGTCGGAGATATTAGCAAAAATTTTGTGTGGGCCATAACATTTTAAGAGCTGTAAAACAGTTAAGATGTTAAGCGTATTCGTAATTTCATAGGATTGTTTTTTCTTATTTGGGGCTCTAGAACATACAATCTTAGACCTTAAACAGCCTTTCTTATACAGCCTTACAATTTCTGCCGGATATTTATGAAATACCCTATGCATATCTCTCTATCTAAGGGTGCTTGTGCTTGACACTTGTGCTTGATGTCTTGATATTAGATTCGTGTCAGATTTTTACTGTGATGACTGCCACAGCCATGCATAGGAGAACGGTAGCTTATTTTTCCATGCCCAGGATTTTAACCCGGAACTTGTGGATCAGTAAGCTTGATTATTAGGCCATACAGTGTGTCCAATTAAGTCGGCATCATATGGGAAACTTATTTATTATTAATTTTAGGAAAAAAGTTATTGTTCAAAAAAGTTGTGCAATGTCTAAAATTAAAAATACAACCATCAGATATCATTTTTTGAAGCCGTCTACTAGGTTTGTAAATAAATATGAATATTACTCAGGAGTGTAGTACCTTTATTTTTGAAAATAACGACAATTCTAATTAAGAAAAGTTGTTCATAATTGAAAACTATTATCTAACTGCCATTAGAAAGCAGAGTTTGTTATTTTTATAAACTTCTCTGTGTTAGCATTGATAATTAATTTACGTCTACAGATAAACATTTAATATAGGATTCTCGGTTTTCTCAAGGCAGAGGGATAATATTAGATATCTGACAATAGTTTTCAATTTTGATCAAGTTTTCCTAATAACAATTAACAATTGTCGCTATTTTCAAAGATAAAGGTGCGTTACTTTTGAGTAAAATTCATATTTTTTGACAAACCTTATATACGGCTATAACAATTAACGTATTTTAAGTTTTATACCATTTTGCTTAAAATTAATAATAAACCATCGCATACAATGCCGACTTAATTGGACACACTTTAGAATATTAATATGCATATAAATTGTTTTATGTGTGTAAATAAATAGTTTTTATCTTCAGTTTTCAAATTCGTGGCAGTTATACCTTATCCAATAGTTTCTATAACAAGTTTTAATGACCCGTTATCTTTCGTTTTTTTTTAAATTTATACGCTAATGTCATTGTGGAAAGAAAGTAATACTTCTAACTCGCCACTATTCCAACATATATGAGAAATATAATAATGATATTGGCTGATTTTTATTCTTTCTAAGATACATCATCGTCCACATATATATAATACGCATCTATAAAACGAAAATCCAATTCGATCGACAATTTGTAAACTAATTTTAAGGGAATTAATAAAAAGTTATAACGCAATGGGTATTAATATGAAGACTTGAAGTATTACTATGAAGTATTAAAAAATGTTACAAATGCCGGCAAAAATCAAGTTCAAATAAAATTTACATAACGTATTTTGTCCAATATTTTGTATGGACTTTATTCAAACTTTCCACATTTATTACTTATAAATCAAGTTAGAAATATTAATCTGGCCTTATTGTATGAAACAATATTAATAAACTATAGAAAAATCTTGATAATCCGACACATATGGGACACATACTGGGCAACGTAAAGAAAGGACACGTGTTTTTTTCAGAGCGCCGCATTACTGAACGTGCTGCATTAACCAACCGCCGGATTATCAAAATTATACTGTATAGGGTAGATATACCGTTTGTGGCTTTAAGCATTTTCGTATCTTTAATTGTGAATTCAATCAATTAAAACAAAATATTTAATAACAAGAAATCAATAAATTATATTTAAAATGTATTAGTAATTATTAGTATACTAGTATTAGTATTGGTAATATTCGTAATTATCGAATCTTATATATTTTTATTATTTTGATGTGATATTTGAAGCTTTTATTATTATTTTATTATAAACTAGATTATATTGGCAATATGAATTATTTGTGACATATTCTTATCAATATTTAAAACAAGTTTCCGTGTACTTAGATGTAGAGTAAATATCAATGCAAATGTTTATTTTCTCCGTCTGCATATTCATAAAAATTGAAATCTGAAAATAACTTGTCTTAATCTACAATTTAGCATGCCACATCAAAATTTATGCGACGCCGACATAGATAAATCTGGTCTAGTACTGTGGTTGGCAGTCCCAGCTAAATTTAAAAATTATATTATTCTAAATATTAATAACATTATAGAAAATCAAAACTATCATAATATTCTAGTAGTGACTATAAAGCTTCGACATAGTGTATAGTGAAAACCTTGTTTATCATTGTCTCTCTAATCTTTTTTGTATAATTTAATCTTTCATACCTGTCTAGTCTAATTTAATCTTGGCTACATTAGAGCCAGTCGAATTCAATTTCTCAGTCTTGTAAGTCTAATCTAATCCTGTCTGCCCAGACCAAAGTGAGATAGATTCCGTGTTAATACATGGGATACGACACAAGTAACAAATATTTACTTATCATTATCATTAAATGGCACGATCAAATACATATAATTGACGAGGAATTAACAGCGGCGATACTATCTTCTTCTTCTTCGTGGCGCTACAGTCCCATTTGGAACTGGGCCTCTCGTATTTTCTGCTTCCAGTCGTTGCCTTGCTGTTTTTTTCTAATTATGAACTTATAATTTGAATATATTAATATTTTAATATTTGTTTGGCGTCCTCTTGAATGTTGTTTATACATCTCTGTCTTGGACGTCCTCTTGACCTTGCACCCTCCATCCGCCCATTATATACTTTATTTGGTATTTGGTTCTCACCCATTCTCTCCAGGTGTCCCGCCCATTTTAATCTGTGTAATTTTATAAATTCGACAATATCTGGCTGGTTATATTTCTGTTTTAGTTCGAAATTATATCGAATTCTCCATTCCCCATTCTCTACTACCGGTCCATATATGTTCCCAAGGATTCGTCGTTCCCATCTTGCTAGTATTTCCTCCGAGTACTTGGTGATTCCATGTGTAACTTCCATATATGTCACCACTGGCCTTATAATGGCTGTAAATTGTGATTTTTTTTTTGAGACTGATTTGGACTTAAATATATGTGAAAATGAAAAGTAGGCTCTGTTTCCTGTTTTAATATCATTTTCACTGTTGATTTGGGATCAACATATTTGAATTGTTGCACTACTTCGAAGTTGTTATCTCCTGTAATATATTGTGTAAATATGGCCATGTCTTCTTCTTGGTTTCATCGGCAGTAGTTTGGTCTTTGTTTCGTTGACCTTCAGTCAGATTTTACAGGCCTGTGTTTCCAGTTTGCTGAATACTTCATTGATTTCCCGTTCTGTTATGGCTACTAGATTAATATCGTCTGCGTAGGTAATTATTTGATTTCAGTGACTTGTGTATTATTGTGCTGTTGAGGTTATCACTTGTGTTTCTTATTGCCTTCTCTAATGCAATATTGATTAGCATTGGTGCAAGTCCATCTCCCTGCCGCACTCTTTTAGTGGTTTAGAGTCTGTCTGTCATTTGGTCTTGTATTCTCACTACAGCCTTTGAGTCTATCATTGTTGTTTCAGTCATTTTCTCTCTCTGCTTGATTCAATAGGTTCGCAAAATGTTGACGCCATATTTCCATAACTTCTTTTGTTTCTACTATGCATTTTCCTTCTTTGTTTTTTATAAATAGATGGCCTTGGGCGAAAATCTTGTCTGGTGTTTCTTAATATATTATATATCCTCTTCACTTCTTTCCTTCTATGTGATTCTTCCAGTTCTTGTATTTGGGAATCCAGCTGTGCTCTCTTCTTTCTTCTCATCAATTTCTTGGTGATCCTTCCTATTTCCTCGTATTCTCCTCTTCGTTTTCTTGTTGGCCTTTGGATAAGTTTACTTCTGGATTCATTTCTTTTCTCTACTGCTTTTCTGTATTCCTCATCCCACTATGCTACCTTTGACTTTTTCGTTCTAAGCCCAACTTCTGTTTCTGCTGTTTTTGTGATACCTCTTATTGTTTCCCACCTTTGTTCTACTGTTATAATTGTTTCAGCTCTCTCTAGCTCTGTCATACATTCCTTGATTCTTTGTTGGTATCTCTCTTTCACTTTCACGTGTTTTAATTAATCTGTGTCGAAGCGTCTTGTTCTTTTCGTGGGTATTGATTTTGCTTTGTCGATTTTTTCCATCAGTGTTGCCTTGACTAGCATGTGATCGGACTCTGATATTGTTCCTCTCATATACAGTCTATTATATTTGATCTATGTCTGGCTGTCACTAGGATGTGGTCGATTTGGTTGGTGGTTCGCCCATCCGGAGATATCCATGTTCCCTTCTGGATTTGTTTATGAGGGAACATCGTGCATTTAATTATCATTCCTTTTGCAGTGGCAAACTCGATAAGTCTCTCCCCATTGTCGGAGGTTCGTTCATGGAGACTATGTTGTCCTATGATTGGAGTGTATGTTGTTTATTGTTTGCCTTGCCTATTTTAGCGTTTAGGTCTCCCATTATTATTTTGGTATCGTTGCCGGGTGTTCCATCCAATTCCCTTCTAGTTTTGTGTAGAATTCTTCTTTCGTTAGGTCAGCCTTCTCTTCGGTTGGTGCGTGAACCGAGAATACTGATAGGTTAAAGAATTTCATTTTGACTCTGATGTAGCAGAATATGCTTCGTTAATTGGTTTGTATTCTATAATTTTGTCCATTGGCCGCTTCCCTATTATGAATCCTGTTCCAAATTCATGGCTGTCATTGTTTGTTCCACTGTAGTATATGTGGTGTTCTTTCCTAATAAGTCTTCCACTTCCAGACCATCTCATTTCTTGTACTGCGGTCATGTCTACCTTGTATTTTTCTATTTGGTGAGTTAATTCGTTTAGGGCTTCTGGTTGGTTTACGGTTTTTATGTTCCAAGTTCCAATAACCATGTCCTTTTCTCGCCGTTTTCGTCTTTTTAATATCGGTAGGGTTTTCGTAACGGTACGGTTTTTACCGGGTGGGGTTGTTAACCGCATGCCCAACCCTCCTCCTTTATCCGGGCTTAGGACCGGCAACAGCGTCTACTGAGCTACTAGATTCACCTAGTGACCACTGCAGGCGGCGTTGGCTAGTATACTATCTAGTACTCGTAAAAGACAGACATCAACTCTGTGTTCTTAAGGTTTGTACTATAACATTCTTCTGTGCTATTTTTTTTATCCCCCAATGTAGATATCGTGACCATTTTTCAACCCTACCAACACTGCGATCATGTGGCCTATTATGGGGTATGTGGTAATGTATTTTCCCACATTTTCCATAATTCGTCCATTGGATGGTTCTTGTTATACAGAGAGAGTGTTTGAGCAACACGACAATTGCTTTCTCCCTTCGCAATGATGCTTCAAAATAAACTTGCCCCATTTTATCATTTCCAATGATAGATTTGGTAAATTGCTTTTCCCCCTGGTCACCTCATGCCTTATTTTTTGATATGGTACCATTTCTGCCCCTTATCAATTATATGGTACAACCACAAGGTTATTGAAAGTTGCTACCTCCCTTTTCATTATCTATGAAATAGTCCCAAAGATTACATATTCCCCTATCATTGCTAGGTTTGAAATATTTGTGCAGTCTGTCTAAGTTTGTCCCTCTGTGAAGTTGGTACTTAAGTAGTCCCATTTGTTTTATTCGAACAAATGCCGTTGGGCATCGCACAGTTGTCTGGATATCAAAAAAGTTGGCCAAAAATAGAAAGAAGTTTCAGATTTTAACGTGAATTGTTATATAGGGGTATTTAGGCCGCTAATTACGAATTTCATAGTATAATTTTAAAATTCAAAATGGCGGATCCAATATGGCCGACCACTTCATTAAAATTTTATCCAAATTTCATATAATTTAGTACTGATAACAAATTTCATGGTATAATTTTAACTACTTCATTAAAAATATATCAAAATTTCATATAAATTGGTATATAAGTGTTTTCGAGTTCACTGATTATTAATTTCATTGTTTAATTAAAAAATCAAAATGGCGGATACAATATGGCCGGGCACTTTAATTAAAATTTGATCGAAATTTCATATAAATTGGTAGATGGGGTTTTTCGAGGTACCTGATTACGAATTTAATAATGCAATTTTAAAAATCAGTATGGCAGATCCAATATTAAAACTATCTAAAACTAAAAATCCAACAGTTTATGTAGCAGTTATTATAGAAAAATAACCATAAATGAAAGCAATAGGGAAAAAATTGTACTAATCAGTCGCTATCACTGTCGGCATAATTATCATGTTCAAAATCAAAGTCAATGTCAATGCTTATCAGAAATTTCTAGGAAACTTTCAGGCTCATCATCTTCAGGCAAAAGCAAAAGCTCTAGGGTCTTTGATGGAAATTTTGTCCCTATTTTTGGTTTCATTTTTCTATAGCTCGAAATAAGTGAATCCGAAGATACAAGGAGCCCATGAAACATTAACACTACTACTAACACACTACTATTTCTGGCTTCCCGATAAAATGTTCCTCCAATCGCTAACATTAAGCTTCCAAGTCTATGTTCAAATCGTTCCCTATGATCTCGAACAGTTCTCGACGAGAACAGATTATTTTATCAATATGCGATTCTAAAATGCAGACATAAAGCGATTAATATTAAGAAATTTATTCACAAAAATATTTTCGCGAAGTGTTATTCGAATTATTAATTAAAAAATTATGATGATAATGATGATATATATATATATATATATATATATATATATATATATATGTATATATATATATATATATATATATATAAGCGCCGGTGCGTCCTATGCTTCCTGCGCTTCTTATATCTAATCTCAATTGTACAAAGGCAGACATAGGCAAAATTTTCATCTAGATTCTATTACAAAACATCGTAATCTATATGTCCCATATCTCAACTTCATTTGCCCCGCTGCGGTGATAACTTCTTTGATAATTTACGGAAATTTTTTTAATAGAAAAATCGTTATGTAGACACATCTTTGACATGATTTCTAACACATGATAGTATAAATTAATGAAAACGTTATATTTGTACAAATTGTACATACCTTCCTTAACACCCTCTATGAAACAAAAACAAAAATGATACTCCAGTAGAAAGTTACACGCACTTGAATAAACAAAGATATTTCTGCTATACGTGTGTGCGCTGAGCCGACAAGGGTAACTTTTAACTCGCGTAGCGTCTCAACCATAATTATACTACATAAAACCACATTTATTTTAGAATACCATACACTGAAGCATCCTTTACAAGATTCTTTTGAAATAAACTCATTCGGTGACTATCATTTTTTAGATTTTTTGGCAACTTTTTTCAGATTCAGACCACTGTGCATCGCACAGATTGAACTCGGTACCTTAGAATGATAAGCTAAAGCTCTTACCTCTAGGCTACGACGCCGACTTATGTGCTATTAAAACAGTACCCGATAAAAAAAATCGGGGGAAAATGGAAATATTTTAAAAACATGTCCAGAAAGAAAAAATAAGCTGATATGTTCATGACCTATTTTCATTTGTTTCATAGATATTTTGAACAACAGTGATTTATAAAATAAAAGAAAATATATTACTGAACTTACAGACAAAAATAAATTAAGTAGCACTTCTATACACCTATTTGCGCTTTTGACCTGGTAGCTAGTTTCAATGAACGATGATTGGTCTAAATTAACGCCGCAGCATTAAGAATTCGATCGAGTAGCGCATCACTTGTGTCCATTTTCATAGCATAAACTAACGACTTCCTCCATCCCAAAGACAAAAATCTTGGAGAGTGAGATCCGATGTGAGATCTTGGTGGTCAATGGAACACGCCTCCTATGGCAATCCAGCGTCGGAAATCGATGGATATTTATGGGTATTTCGAACATTTCTCACAATATTTGCATAATGAGGAGGTGCTCCATCACGTTGGAAGATAATACGTCGTCGAATATTCAAAGGTATATTCGTCCAATATTTCATCTAAACGGTCTTGAAGAAAGATGTAAATAACCTTTCCCAGTAAGACGGCCATCCAATACAACAGGACCGAAAAATTGATAATCTATAATGCCGCACCATTCATTAATAATAAAATGATGTTGTTTGGGAATTGTGTTCTCGCGTGGCATGGGGGTTCTCGTCCGACCTTGGATGATTATTATGGCAATTGTTAATTCCAATTCATCAGCAAATAAAATGCATTTGAGTAATCTTCTATTTTCACGAATCCATTGACAAAATTGTAGTCATAATGGATAATCGCCTTCTTGGAGATTTTCTACTTGCGTTGAGACCTTGCCGTTTTAATGCATTCCAAACCAATGCTTGTGGAATTTCAAATTGCAATTCGCCTTGTACTTATCTCTGGATTATTTTCTACAACATCCAGAATATCTTCTTCAACATCCAAACCGAGCCCTTGCTGTTTTTCAGAAATAATAAGTGCACTTAGGGACATTCCAGTTACGCTTCAACGTGTAAAAATTATTTGAAACACTTGCCTATTACGAATTTTTCTATTCGGAAAACGACGTCGATACTCTTCTACTGAAGGAACATAATTTCCATTACAAAATCAATAAACAGAAACCATATCTGCATATTCTCTATGACTGAAAATACGATGCATTTGTTATAATCTCGTAAAAAAAACTACAACTTTCATTTGTTATGACATTTGCCTAATTAATATTTTGTTTCAAATTGGCATTTAGGACAACGATATCAAATTTAACTTAATTAACTTTTTAAAAAGAAAAACCTAATTGTCTCCTGGGCATGTCTTTAGAATATTTCCATTTCTTCCCGAATCACTCTGAATATAGGACATTGATTCAATTATATTTGACACTAATGGAAGACGCATACATTTAGTGGTATCTGTATAATCATATTAGCTTCTTTTCCTATGTCTAATCTAGTTCGTCTAATCTCAAAAATCACATTTGTCTAGCCTTATCCAACATTTTAAATAATTTTTTAGACTTTAATTAGATCTATTTTGGAATTATGCAAGTTATATTGTTATTGTTTATCCAGACAATTCCCTCTAGTCTTATCAATTTCGTCTTGTTTGTATAGTTTTTTCGATCTAGTCTTCTATGACTACGTCTTATTTGACTAATCTTGTGGGATTAGTCACGCCTGTCTATTCTAGCATATCTTATATAACATGCTATCTATCTCTAGCATTATCCTGCGGTCTTGTTTCTATCGTCTTCTCTGAATTCTATTAGCGTTCTTCAAGGAGGATAATGCACCAATCTTACAAAACAGTAGTCTACTATACAAAAATTATGTTCTATACTTAAAGTTTTTCGTGAATGTAACGTGTTTAAATCAATTCATTGAAGCTTTATATATCTTGTATATTCCGTGACTCTATATTGTATTATAAAGCATGTCACGCAACTATTTGGTTGTTTTTCTATTTATATACATAACAAAAACGTATTTCTTGTGGGAAAATCTCTAATTCATTTTAATTTTTTAAATTTAATAAAGTGTTGAACTTCAAAGTTTACTAAATCCGTGTAGATTACATAAATTCAATCTTAAGTTTATTCGAATTTTTCAGTATACATGTATTTAAACTATGGAAATTAAACCAGACGAAGGGTTCCTATTAAAGAGTAAAGGTTTACCCGCAACTTGGTAATTATCTTGTTTTTTGACACAGCAGCATTAGTATTTGATACAGCGTTGAACACATTTACAGCTACACAAGCGCTTACAAATTTACTTCAAACTAATTTTAAAATGATTATTTTAACATTGAAACTAATTCTTTAAATCTAAAACTTTTAAAACAATTAAATATTAAATTTGAACGCGGTATACGGACATTTGAAATTATGTTCATATCAAATATATCAAAGTTGTTCTAATATCTATTGCATTCAAGCATTCAGGCGTAACCAAACCAATCGAATCAGTTTAGATGGTTAGTAGCTATAGATGAGATAGATGAGTATAGATGAGTATTCGGCTTCGCTCGCGAGGATTGTGGATTTCGGGAGTTCAATTTATTATACAAACTCTACGAATATGAGTAGATGTTTTCTGAGCAATTATTTACTGCTTAAGTTGATTCGAAGTCAACTCTATTTAATTGTCAATGTGTTATGAATAAAATCAAGTTGAGGGCGGATCCGGCCGATGCCACGAACGGAATTATGTTTACATACGTAATAATTTCAAAGCAATAAGTTGTAGTAATATCTATTGCATTCAAGCAATCAGGCTTAGCCAAGACAGTCTAATCGATTAAAATAGTTAGGACAAGCTAAAGCTCGCTGCTTCGCTTGTGTGGATTGTGGTTCTTGGTAGTTCGATTTATTATACAAATTCTAAGAATATTACTAGTGATTGTTTCAACGTGCTGAGCAATTATTTATTGCAGACTTTGGTTGATTCGAAGTCATCTCAGTTTTGTAGTCAATGTGCTATAGATAAAATCAAGTTGAAGGGTGTATCTGGCCCGGGCACGCTCCTCAATTTGGTTTTCAACTCGTAACAATTTTCAAATCTTATTAAACCTGGTCGAGTATAGTAAGGACTTCGTCTTGAAAGTTTCGTAGGGTACCGTTTAACCAAGGGAACCTTGAAGAGGAGGTCTTGAGTTTTGAATTATACAAATACACTCGCATAGTGTTATAATCACAATCATAGGATATTATAGAGGATTCAGCCTATTGCTTTCAACACTATCAACTATTAGTTCATGTACTTCCTTATCTAGAGTTTGACTTCCATTCATAAAGTAAGATAGAATCGGAAAAAACATGATCCATCGCCAATAATAGTACAACTGTATACGGAGTCATTAAAGCATTTACATTTCTGTTTGCAATTTGCAATTTAAATTGTAATTATAGCTATTACTCAAATGTTAGCTGTCAATTGTCAGATCTATAAATGACCATTATTTTTTAAAATATTTATTTTCTAAGTTCTTGGCTAAAACTGAATTTTTGGATTGCCTAAATCTTGTCTAGAACTGGATTAAATGAAATTAAATTTACTTGGATTTTTAGTAAATGGTAATATACATCTTTCTTCATTTTTAAGGAAGAATCTAAATAACCATTTTCACTAACATCTCCAGTTTTTGAGATGTGAGTATTCGGCATTTGTAGCCCCCTTAGCTAGATTTTTTGGTAAATGGTAAAGCTCGTATTTCTTCAATTTATAAGAGAAATTTAACGGCCAATTTTTACTATTGTGGCTTATTCGGTTTCAGAGATATATACAGAGGGTTATAAAAATATTCATCCCCTAATTTTCAGCCTCCTTAATCGAATTTTTGATTATAATAGGCGTCCCTATTTATTTTTAGAAATGCAAGTTTCATATTTTTAATACAAACTCTACGAAAATTTCATGTCTTTAACACTTTCTGTTTCTGAGATATAAATTTCCAGTAAAAACTTTAGCTTCCCGTTTCACTACCGTTTCACCTACGTAATAAAAGCAACGTTCCTTCCAAATTTTACGTTTGTATGTTAAACGGTTTGAACTGTGCGTCAGTGAATCACTCATTCAGTCAGGACACTTTTTAATATGAGTTTTAGGACAAAATCTTATTCTTCGTTAAAAAAATGTTGCTTTTCAAAATGTTTTCTTTTTCTGGTGCATATTCACTAATGAATGTTTGCGACCAAATGACTCATTTGTATTCTGTCTCTGGCCGTATGTATTAGACTTTCCACTGTCCGTCAGCCGGTCCACTGTCTTATGTTACGCAGCCACAACATCTTCTTCCTTACCATTCTCCACCTTTCCACTATCTTCCCTCAATGATCAGTTGTAAGATGTGGTACTTTGTATTACGCATTATGTGCCCTGAGTATGAGGTGCGGCGCGAGTGGTGTAGTGGTGACGCTCGTAGCCTCATGTTAGAGCGCTTAACTAACAAGTATAGAGGTCCCGAGTTAAAGATAAATGTGAAAAATTAAAATTAGCGCAATTTATAATAACAACTAGTTTTATGGGCCTATAAGTGAATGTGAATGCAAAATACAATAGGCCACAAGTAGGCCGCAGTGTTTGAAGTGTTAATACCCGGCATCTACATTGGATCAAAACTTAAAAAAAAAGTATGAGGTTTTTCTATTTTTGATCATTAGCAATAGTTTACGTTCTTTGCTTATTCTTAGTAGGACATTTTCGTTGGTTACTCGGGCCGTCTATGGGACTTTCAGCACTCTGAGCTATACCGACATCTCGAGGGCCTCTGTTATATTCATTGTGGTCACCTTCAATTTCCAGCTCTCCATGCCATATAGTAACAACGACCAAATGTAACATTTCATGAAAGTGTTGCTGGCGCTCTCTATACGACATCTTATTTCCAGGACATATGTCTATTCTTCAGTGAGAAATACTCCAAGGTATTTAAATTTGTTCACCCACTCAATTGATTATTAGTCCGATGTTAGTCCCACATTTCTTAACATGTCTGGTTTATTTTTAGGCCCATTCTCTTACTGTGCTCTCCTATTGCGTTGACAACATGGAGGTCGCATATATTTTCAGCAATCAATTCTTCTTCGTTTGTTAAGTTCAAGTTTGATAACATTCAGAAGCTGTCTTTACATTTCTTACTGGGGCCAACACTTATCCTCTCTTGGGGTTGGCTGTCTCGTGCTATCCATACTAATCTTTCATTTTCCATTCTTGACACGTGCCTATCTAATTCCCGTCGTCTGGCGTTTACCCATTCCGTTATTGGTTGTATTTTACATGTCTTCTCGTATGTTGTCGTTAGGTATTCTGTCTCTCCTTGTCTTTCCTATTATTTTTCTTAGTATTGCCATCTCTGCCACTTGCATCCGCTGTTTAGTTTTTACAGTTTCTGCTATAGTTTCCATGGCGTATGTCATGATAGGTCTTACCGCCACTTTGTATATTCGTGTCTTCGATTCCAATCTTAAATGTTTATTTTTTCCATATTTTATTGTTTAGGCAGCCTCCTATTCTTTCTGCTTTCCTTGTTTGCTCCTCTACTTCTTTGTCTAAGTTTCTATGGCTTGTCATTTTCACTCATAAATACTTCATCTCCATTATTTGTTCGATTAGTTTGTTCTCTAGCATCAGTTTACACCTTATTTCCATATTGAATTTCTTACATGTTTGGTGCGTTCATCCATCAATGAAAGAATTTCGTCAGTCATCCATGACTGCTTGTGTTCTCGTGTTTTATATCCTATTATTTCCTTAACTGTGTTCATTACCATATTTTCGGTCGCTTTCCATATATAGCTTAGGTCTTCGTCTGCCTCCATTTTTACTGTAACTGTCTATCCCCCCGTTTATTTCTTTACTTACAGTTTCCTTAAGCTGTTGTTGTTGTAGTCGCTAGTATTCAATTTTCCTTTGCTTGTATTTTATGTGATTTTTGTGCCACTCTAATTTTAAGGCTGGCCAGATGTGCAAACATGGTCAGAGGGTACATCTGCTCCTGGGTATGTGCAGGCTCTGGTGATAGAGGTGCCAAAACGTCTGTTTATAAGGATAAAGTCTATCTGGTTACGCACTATGTTTTCTGGTTTGTCTGCTGGAGATTTCCACGTATGCAGAAGGCGCGTTGAAAAATAGAACCAAGTATTAGTTACTTTCACATTCTCCTCTTGACATAATTGTATTTGATTGTATCGAGACCCGTCATATTCAAATAAAAATCCAGTAATCACATGAGATAAGATCAAAAACTTAAAATTAATTTAATAATTTAATTTTTAATTATACAATTATTCCACATAGTCGCCTCCGGATCTAGCGTAATATTCAACTTTTTTTCTAAATTGTTTGTAAAGGTTGTTTAACGTTTCAACATTAATTTCTTGAACAGCCTCCGCAATCGGCATTTTTAGAAAATTAGGTAGATATATTAAGTACTTTAGGTAGCCCCGAAGAAAGAAATCTGTGGGACTTAAGTCCGGTGACCCAGCTGGGTAATCTATTGGTCCATGTCGTTCAATCCATCTGCCAGAAAAATGTAAATTTAAGAATTTTCTAACAATCAAGATATCATGAGATCGACAGTATGGACACCCATCCTGTTGGAAGTAGATGCGTCGCAATTCCTCTTAATCAATTACTGGCAATACAAAATTCTGAAGCATTTCCAAGTAATTATGGTGATTTAAATTTTCATTAAAAAATAAAGGACTCACTGATTCCTGGATTTTATTTGGATTATCCTTTGGTCTACTATTAATCTACTATTTTGTGAGGAAACAGTAACATTTATCGAAAACTTTGCTTCGTCACTAAACATTAAATTTTGATAAAATAGGCGATGTTCCATAGTGTTCTCACTAATCCATAAACAAAACTGGAGTCTCAAAGCGTGATCTGCAATTTGTAAGGTGTGTCTTCATCTAGGTTTATGTGGATAAATTTATTATTTGTTTATAAATTGTCTGCAATAATCTATGACTAACATTGAGTGCAGTTGCTCGCTGGCGTAAAGCAATCATAGGATGCTCCGCAACTGATTCGATAGCCCCAATGGTCACAGCATCACCATCATTGTACGCTTTGTGAGGCTTCTTTTGTCGGCAACGGATCCCGTTTCATCAAGCTTCTTTATTAATTTTGTTAAAGCTGTTCTACTTACACTAACATTTGGATATTTTTCATTATTTAACTGAATTGCATATTTATACGAGACTTCCGATAAACAATAACATTTCACTGCTCTAACGTTAAGTGTTAGTGTTTTCATATTAAAATCGCTGAACTGCCAATAAATGTCACTGGGTAACGAGTTATATATGGGTAACACGATACTGCTGCAACTGTTCGGACTTAGTTATATTTAAAATCAACAAATCGATATTATTGCAAGTTTTTGATCTAAGATAAGATCAAAAACTTGCAATAATTGCAGTGATTACTAGATTTTTCTTTGGCCATCAGGGGTTTCGATACAATCAAAAAATTTTATAAAGAATAAGATTTTCTCCTAAAACTCATAATAAAAAAGTTTTTCCCATCACTTTACACAATGTAGGAAACCTCATCACTTTATACACTATATTATTTATATAACTGATTGTGAGTGGAGATTAAATCTTAGTTACGGTTAATTATCTTTCTTGTCTTTACCCCATTTTGGTCTGAATAGATTTACAGAGAGCATCTTAAAACAAAATAACTCCTCCCCCCAATCTTAGAACAAGCACAAATTCCCAAATTACACACACAAGCCAATTAAGATTCACTATCTCTAAATCTAAATCCCCCCTCATTTGCAACTAACGATAAATGTAAAGCATTTACCAAACAATGCACGCGCATATGAAACCTCTAACACGCCATTTAATTTCACATATTTATAGATACGGACGTGTTCTATTTTCAATGTTCTCTGACGTTAAGAGCTTTCAACTTAAAATTATCGGAAATCATTGACAGTACCAGTTATTTGCAAATGCAGAACGTTTTGAGAATAAAGTGACAACGCAAGTGCAACTTGTATTAAAACTATTGTCTAGTGACAAGATAGATGCGCAAACCTGTAGCTTCGCGAAATCACAACTTGACATATATAAATTAGATGAAATTAAGAAATTTATCGAAAATTATAACGACAAATCTCGATTTCTTTGTAGAATATTCCCTATGAACTCGCTGATTCTATAAAATGTTTCTGTAAATGTATGCGAATCTACTTTTGAGTGTGAAATGTTGCTCTTCGCACTTTCAAAACTTGGGACATTTATTGTTTTTTGGATCTAATTCGTAAAGCCTTATTGATTGATATTTATGATAAATATAATAATAAGTATTAAAAGTATAATCCACAATAAACTCAATTTTCCTTCAATGGCTAATGGTTCGAAAGTTCTTCTTCGTAATGTTCCCCTTGAAGAGGTATCAGGCTACAAGTATCTATGTGTAGTTATTGATAATGGACTCAACTTTATTCGAAATGCAGCTTTTGTTACGAATAAAATCTCAAAGAAATCATATTTTGTTAGGTAAGGTAAAAACCTGAGCTTACAAACTAAATTATTATTATACATATCATTGATACTACCGCTTACTAAGTTTTGTGAATCTGTCTTCCATAAGTTTACGGCAAATTTGATAAAAAGTTTGGAGTTTATACAAAACAGATATATACACACCTGTAAAGTCAATGTTACAATGCCTGGGTCTATTAAAATCAGAATAGTATATAATACTATGGTACATTTATACAAAATTAAAATTAATCTTATAACAAAGTATATAAGAGGCATGGTGTTATGGACCAAACATAAAACTAACTACAACTTAAGATATGTAAAAGACTTCGTTGTTCTAAAGTCTTCTACACTTAGGAGATTCAATTCTGTCCTAATGGGATTGATTGCATGGGATTGATTCAATACAATATGCTGCCTCATGAAGTAAAAAATTATAAGAAACTAAGCACCTTTAAATGTTTCTTCTTCTTTAAGTGTCGTGACCTCTTCGATCGTTGACCATGATGTTGGCTAATAGGTTCATGATTTTAACTTTGTCGACTACTGCAGGAAACAGCTGGGCTGTTGTTTCGCCATACAATGTCCTTAGATTTTTTAACAATGATGTCGTCCTTCGTCGTACACTTCTTTTTCCCATTATCTTTCTCTGAATGATAAGATGCAGTAGACCATATTTTTCTGGAGGCCGCACGACGTGTCCAAAAAAATCGAGTTTCCGACTTTTGATGATGTTCCCTAGTTCCTTAGTTTAATTTAGTCTTTGTAGGATTTCTACTACAACTGACTTTTAATATCCTCCGATAGGCCCACATTTCAAATGCTTCGACTTTTTTCATTACTGTGTCTGTTATCGTCCAGGATTCAACGCCGTACAGTAACACCGGGAATATGTAGCACTTGAGCATTTTAGTTCTTGGCTCTACTGACAAATCGTGGGTACATAGTGCTCGTTTCATTTTGATAAGTGTTGTTCGCGCTATTGCTATTCTAAGCTTTATTTCTTCCCAAGCTTCCCAGATATATCAATTTATTTACTCTTTCAAGTTGATTACCGTTTACGAGTATTCATGCATCTTGCCTCTTGCTCTTACTCACTATCATATATTTCGTCTTGTTGATGTTCAGTTTCAATCCATATATCTATCTCACTACTTTGAGAGATTCTGTTAAATACATTCTGTAGTTGAATTTCTGAACTTGTTACGATAAGAGTGTCATCGGCGTATCTGATGTTGTTTATAATTCTTCCGTTGATTAACACGCTATCATTAGAGTTTTCTAAAGCCTCATTGCCTATGTGTTCTGCATACAGGTTGAAAATCAACGGTGAGAGTATGCAGCCTTGACGCACCCCACGTTTTATTTCTATAACGTTTTTCTCCTATACGTACATTTGCTCGTTTTTGCCAGTATAGTGCCGTTATTATCCTCAGGTCTTTCTCTTTTATTTCGGTGTCCTTCAGCATCTTTATCATCTTGTTGTGTTGGATCTTATCAAATGCCTTCTCGAAATCTATTGCGCAGATATATACATCATGATTTACGTCTCGACATCTTTGCACCAGTACTTGGGTACTAAAAATGGCTTCGCGCGTGCCCATTCCGTTTCTAAATCCGAATTGGGTTTCTCCTATTCTGCTGTGTAGTTTTTTATACAACCTACCATGGATTATACGCAGAAACACTTTGAGGGCGTGGCTCATCAAGCTTATAGTGCGATGATACCCGCATGTGTTTGCATATGCCTTCTTCGTAATGGTAACAAAGGTTAAGTGCAGCCAATCCTTTGGGTATTACACCAGTATCATAGATTGTATTGAATACTTTGGTCAAAGTTTTGATGCAAGATTCTCCCACTATTTTCAGCATATCTGCGCATATTTCACCTGGCCCTGCCGCTTTCCTTGTTTTTGTCAGAGCGATCGCCCTTTCCACTTAATGGCTTGTAATTGGTGGTCCAGTTTGTGCTTTTATTTCTATTAAGTTTCTTCTGTCGTCATCAAACAATTCAGCTATATATTCCTGCCACCTCTCAAGTTGGTTTTCAATGTCAAAGATCGCGTTTCCCTGTTTGTCCTCTATGAGACTAGGTGCGGGTTGTGGTTATCCCTGCCTATTTCTTCGCATTCTTTTCTATTCCATTCAGCTTTCGCTTCCCTGATTTTTTGTCTTATTTTGGTATCCGCGTTTTTTTATCTGGTCGAGTTTACGCCTTTGTATTTTCTTCTTTCTTCCATCATCTGTATGATTTCGGCTGTCATCCATGTTTGTCTAGCCGTTTTTTTCATGTTGTCTGACATTAGATTTTATTCTTGTGCTTTTAATATTATGCATATGCAGTGCTGCCACATGTTTTCGGGCTCTTCACCTCGTACCATTTTCATTTCTTCATCCATAACCTTTCGAATTGCTTCTCTACGTGCTGGGTCATTAAATTTCTCTCTGTCTATTCTTGAGTTCTTTTTTATTTTGGTTATCTTCTTAAACCTTTTTCGCGCAATTTTCCCGCCAGCATGTTATGATCCGAGGGTACGTCTGCTCCTGGAAATGTTTTTACCGAAATTATTGCGTTTCTGTATCGCATGTTTATGCAGATGTAATCAATTTGGTTTCTCATTATCCTGTTATTTTTGTGTGCGGGCGATGACCATGTGTATAATCTTCTTTTAGGTAATTTGAAGAAAGTGTTTGTAATTATTAGTTGTTTTTCCAAACAGAAGCTAGCAAACCTACCTCCTCTTTCATTCCTTTCACCCAGTCCATGTCCTCCGATGTACGCGCTCTCTCGTCCTTCACCCACTTTTGCGTTCATGTCTCCCATAATATTTGTTATTTCGTTAGTGTTTGTCATTTTTAGGACTTCTTCTATAGCTTGGTAGAATTTCTCTATTTCTTCTTCTTCGTATACAAATGTTGGGTCGTATACTTGTATAATGTTCAGATTTACCTTACTTGTTAAAGACTTGTGTCAAGATAATTCTGTCAGAGTGAAAAACGGTGTTGTTTACAGCTTTTGCAGTTTCTTTGTTTAAAATAATTGCTACCCCATTTCTATTTCGACTTAGTTATAGCTTAGTATATAGTGTGTTCGTCCACTATTGATTTTCCGCATGCAGGCCATCTCATTTCACTAATACCCAGGATTCCGATGTTTAGCCTTCTCATTTCTTTGATGGTGTTATGCACCTTTCCTGCTTGATGCATACTCCTGATGTTCCAAGTAGCTATTGTGTGTAGGTTTTCTAATTTGATTCTAGCTGATCGGGAGATTCTTCGCACCCCTGTCCCATTTAAGGAACGTCCGTACTCGGGGCCGTTGTATTTATCAGCCATCATCATCAACTAGGGATAAGTAATCAGGTGGTTTCCCGTGGCCTTCCTGATCTCCCTGCCGTTGGCCGTTCAAGTGGCTCTTCCGCCTTTGAGGCCCATTTCTCAACCTCAGGACCAGAGATGGCCCTACCGTAACCTGAATTAAGCTTGCTTCCTTATACCGGCGCGCACTCGATCCCCTTTGTACTTAGCCATAATAATGTTTCCACCCTCTACCACGTGGAGGTGTACAATATGGAATATCACTTCATCGAGTTTGTGACCAGTCGGCGTTTCACCAAACTCTCAGCTCATTCAGAGGGCCGTTTAAATATTTACCAAAGCATTATTTTTGGTAGCAGTTGGATGTTGGTCTGATGTTGATAGTTTGTTATTGCTGGCGGGCTCTGGGACGCTGCTCGACTGTGAGTGATTCAATTCCTTATTAATTTAAGAGCTATCCTTAAAAAATAGGGAATGTGGTTGATCTAGGTCGAGCGGTGTCTGACAGTTTGTCAGTGGCTGTGAGTTGCTAGCACTTGGTTGTTGGCGGGGATGGTGCTTTGGTGAATTATTCAAGCTATTTATTTAGAAATAAATATTTAAAGCTTTTTATTGAAAAAAAAAGAGCTTTTGCTAATAAAATATATTATTAGTATTCTGTCTGACCTACACTATTGCATTCCGAACAACGGATCTCATATCCGGGGTATATGATAAAATAAATATTTCATACAAAAATTTAGTTTTATTTATTGATAATATTATTTAAGTGAGTAATAAAAAAACTTTCTATATATATGGTATTTTTTTTATACATCGAAGTGAGCCTCTATGGATTGTGTGGTAACAAACAATTTCAATTTAATGTATAGGTCTACTGTTCTTGCTCCAGCTTTGACTTCCTGCCAGTATCTTCGGAGCCCACTAAGAACTGCCTGTTTATACTCTTCGGACAAAGGTCCTCTCCGTCTTTTGGACGTTGAGGCCATTTTAAAACCTTGTTAGTTGTTAACCAATATTTTAAATTTGTTCCTGTATCATGAACGTTTCTGAGATACCAATGTGCCTAAGATCATTTTCACATTCTTCAAACCATCTCGGCCTTTTCTTCTTAGATTGAATAAAACTCTATATTCTTTTTGTTAGTCAGTCACCGTCCATCCTCATGAGCTGACCGTAAAATAACAATCGTCTATTTTTAATGGATGCTGTAATAAGTTCTGTCTTACTGTACAAGTCCTCATTTGCTCTCATTCGTCATTGTCCATCCACCCATCTGTTACCTAGGATTTTCCTGAATATCCTACGTTCTCGTTTTTTCAGCCGCTCAGCTTGACTTTTCCCATTCAAGTTTTGGACACATATAAGCCCTCAGACTTAAAAAATGTATTATAATGTCTGAACCTGGCTCCTATACTCATAGACTTTTTGTTCACAGGTAATTTTTGTCAGTTACTAGGCCTGATCTAACTTCCTAATCCTGACATTAATTGCTTCTTCTTCTAATCCATTCTCCTGGATGACTTCACCGAGATACTTGAAATTCTTGACTCGTCCAATTTTTCCTGGATTGGTGATCCATCCATTCAGGTCCATCGTAGATGTTCATCATATATTTTTTCTTTCTAAGAACAATCTGGAGTCCAACCTTTTCAGCCATTTCTGACAGCCTATTGATCTTGTTAACTGCTGACTCTATGTAGTTAGCAGAAAAGGCCAGGTCAACTGCAAAGGCCAGGTATTCAATGTACATCCATTTGTTCTTAGGACCAAGTCTGAATCGCTCTTCATTTGTTTCTTCTTGGGCTAACAGCTTTCTCCACTATCGAATGATCAGAAAACAGTTCTTACGTCTCGACAAGGATTATTTTCTTCTTTCTTCCATCATCTGTATGATTTCGGCTGTCATCGGAAGAAACAAGTGTTTCTTCCAAAACACAGTTCAAAAGGATTGGGTACAATCCATCTCCTTGTCTTGCGCCCGTTCTGATTGTAAAGGGTTCTGAGATCTCACCCATAAATTTTATTTTTGACACTGTGTTAGTGAGAGTTTGTTCGATTACCTGTTTCGATGTATCATCCACCCCAAACTCTTCCAAAATATTCATTAATGACTCTATATCGATGGAGTCATATGCCTTGTGAAAATCAACAAATACGACCACGTAGTTATTTTTCTCCTCCAATTTTTTTATACCTGATGATGTTCTTTAGGTCAAAGTTCTGTTCTGGGCAAGAACGGCCCTTTCCGAAACCAGCTTGATATTCCCAAATCAGTTGGTCAAGATGACCTTCTATTCCGTTCTGTATTGCTTTCGAGAGAATCTTATATGGAACGGATACTAATGAGATGCCCCTATAGTTATCGATATTTTTTTATCACCTTGTTTGTGTAGAGGATCGATTTAAGCTTACTGCGATTCAGTTGGTATCATCCCAGTTCTCCAGATCTCCTCAAAAAGCTGGACTAGTGCATCTACAGTTTCATTATTTGCCAGTTTCAGTAGTTCCGCCACTATTGAATCCTCTGCAGCTGCCTTATTATTCTTAAGGTTTTTGATGATCTCTTTGATCTCCTCTTTACCAGGTGGATATGAGTTTAGTAATTTGTAGATCGGGGCGCATGCCGGAAATCTTTCTTTCGGGTTGTCATAATTAAGTAGATTTAAAAAAAAAACTAGACATGATCATGCAGTTTTCTTTGTTGGTCAATCCCAGTTTTTCATTTTCGTCTCTAAAACAAATACATAGGGCTTGGTATCCTTTCAAATTAGACTTGAACGTCTGATAGAAATCTCTGGCATTGTTTTTCCTAAAATGCTTTTCGATCTGTTGTAATAGCTGTTTCTCATACTTTCTTTTAGTCATCCGTAAAGTTCTGGCTGCATATTTTCGAACTTCACGGAATACATCAAACTCAACCAGGAGACCTGAATCCTAGTTGAGTTTCACTCTTTTCAGGTACTTGTTATTTGGGCCACCACCTCATAACAAACCTCATTCCACCATCTATGCTTTCTCCTTTTAGCTGCCATGATTCCAGTATTAGCTGCTTGTTGGATCTTGGAGGCGATGTTCGTCCAATTATAAGATTAAAATGTCAGTTGCATATTGTTCTAATATGTTTTGATTGATTTTAAGCTTTGCAACATAAAATTTATGAATTTTATTTCTTGTTTCCACGGTCTTATTGAGAGGGATGAAATTAATTTTGATTTTGGAGAGGTAATGATCCGAATCGAACTGGGCACCTCTCTGTACTTTAACATTCATTATTTCCTTAATCGCTCCCTATATTTGATATTATATATTGTTTTATATTATTTTATTCTGTCTTTACTTCTTCTTCTTCTTTCGAATAGGCCTACTTTGGACCACACTTGTTCAACTGTTGGGCTTTGACCTTTGCCCAGTATTGTCGCATCTTCTGCCGATGTAACTCTTTTCTTTCTTCTGTCCTACGGGGTTTTTCCTGAAATCCACGGACTTCCTTCAGGGTGCGTCTCACGGACTGTCTGTTTTGGAGATCTGTTATTCCCAGTTCTTTAATATCCTTCTCGGTTTCTGTGGTACGAACCTTCTTGTTTTGCCAGAACGTGAACAGACGGTTGGTTAGTCGGTTCGGAGGCAATCTTGCAACGTGGTCATAGAAAGCTACCCTTATTTTCTTTGCACAGTCAGAGAGCATCTCAATATGTTCGTAGTGCTCAGAGTTATACCGTTATGACACTTGAAGACCCACTTTGGCAGCCTGTTCTCTCAGGCAATTTACCTGCATTATTGCCATCTCAAGAGAATCAGCAAACAGTGCCATGTCATATGCAGGCCAGGCAATCTACTACCAGTCCATCGTTCTTACGTCCCAGGTAGATACCACTCTGAGCACCCAAATCAAATTCAGTTCCTTGCGCCATTCTCTTATAACCTTTTCACAAGGACACAGTTGAAGAGAAGTGGGGAAAGTCCATCTCCTTTTCTCACTACTTTTTATTTTTTTTTTATTTTTAAATAAGTTTTAATAATTATTTAAAAATTTTCATTTGAGCTTTTGCTCTGGCAAATTCTGCTGCGAACAAATTTCGATTATTAAGCTTTCTGGCTTCATCATTTTTTATTGTTACACATAAGGGAAAAAGACGACCAAGAGGGAGACTAGTCGCTTACGGTTCATTTCACTTTGTTAAATTTTTCTTCTTCGACACCAAGCCTTAGGGCTTATGTTCCATGAAACACATAGAACGCCGAGAGTTTCGCGACTAACTCTCAACTTTTAACAATATATAAGCTGTTAAAAGCTGATGACAATCACAATTTGATCTCATTTGCGAAACTTGCTTAATTGTCCACATTTCTTCAAGCGTTTGTATAGTATCATAACAGTGTAACACAAACTTGTACAACGTTTCTTGTAGAAGCAATACTGTAGAAAGTTAAAAATAGGATGGCAATAATTATAGGTATTCCAACGTTTCAAATTTGTTTCAAGGAAAAATTTGTAGATATATTTCTGTCATCTAAGCTCAATTTCAGTACACAACAGAATTTTCAATAGAAAAGTATAAATATAATAATATAAACATGATCCATGTTTTTTTAATTCATTTTTGAAATTGGTATTTTTGGTATATTTAAATTATATTTTCTATATTTTTGTTGTATTTATATTTTGGTTTATTATTTTATAAATAAATATATTGGCACGACAGTTAAAATAAGGTCATAATTCTGCAATGAACGGTGGTTTAATTTTATGTAGTTAATACAAGTTTGTTAAAAATATTGCATTTATGCGCATACTTGACACTAATTTGATTAAATATTTAATATAATGTAGTTAGCGATAAGTTTAGGTACGAAATTCCAGTTTGAAACTATTTCCCAACTTTTCGACTATTATATTAACCAGGTAGATGCTGTAGGTCATGTAATATGCATAGATTCATGTCTTGATTATATTAAAAAATATATAACCGTATAAAAGGATTCAGTGTAAATGCATAAAGACAGAATATGAATATTTAAACAAACAGATCGTACCATATTACAACTGACATAATAAAAAATAAAGATAGGTAATAGAAATATAAATAATTAATATTCTTTATCGAAGCATTTGATCTATGGTTGATTCAAGAATCCATTTCTTCAAAACGTTCTACACTTGTCTCAGAAGATAGCATATCGTTTTAATTTAAAATCATCCGGCATGACATTATAAATTTTAAGCTCTATTTAATATAATCTTCTTTGAAAGGAATAAATTAAGTATTAGGCAAACATAGTGTATCACATTTTTGGTTACCTAAACTAAGCGATCCGAAATCTGATCGAAAATCGCCGTACGTGGGTTTGTTCGTCTATTCTTTGGCTACAAGAACCTGATGCACCGACTATTTCAGGCTAGGGGGGCTGCCGCAGGCGGCGTTTTAGTCGGAGGACCCGGATTCACAGAGAAATGTGAATAATATCGCCAACAAAAATCGCGCAGCGACGAGAGTGGTGTCGATTTTCTGCCGGAATCCTTGCGTCAATTTCATTTTTCTTGGCCTTCTTCGCCGTGATCTCTGTAAACGTGCTAATTTTTGTAAAGCAAACTTTTGAGGTCCGTGTGTTCACCTGGGGGACCGCACCACATGCGTTGAAAAGAACAAATTCGGCTTTTTTATGCCGCCTGAGGTGGCAGACCTTCGATGTTTTAATCACGCGTCTTCTATGCTTTAACTGCGAATGTTAGTCCGCACGTTGTGCATCCCCAGCTTTCGTTCCCTGTCCTGCCGCGCCCCTCCAGAGGGTCAAAACCTCCCGAAAATTTTGGTTTTTGCGGAAACGGCTTTGGTTGACGCTTCTTCCCGGAAGCTTTAGCTACCGCCGCGCCACGTTTTCAGAGCCCTTGCTCACCGTCCTGCGATGTCCCGTTCACCTGGTGCAAAAGAAAATGTAACTTTTTTTTGACGATTTTGCAATCACTTCCAAGGACGCCCTACACTTATTTAAAGTACTCCAGGTTGCTGATTGGTTTTGTTCTCCTCAGAACACTTGCCCGCAACTATTCCGGCAATTCTTTAGACTTTAGACTGCAACCACTTTTTGCAAATCTGCTGCAGTTTAAAGAGAAAAAAGTTTTGCTATGGTACCTAGAACGTGCGAACCAATTGACGGATCGGAACGGGACCGGCGTCGTTCGATCGGGTATAGAACCTATTAGTTGATTTGGGAGTTTAATCCCGATTCCGTTGAAAATGACGTTTTTTGGACGTCCAGGAAAACTCGCACATAATCACCAACTTAAGCTCTTGGGTAACGGTTTTGCGCGATACCCGCAGAGAATTGAACGTTTTATCCTTTAGTGCAAGCGGCATCGCGCCGCGTCGTTTGCAGCCGTCACGACGCCCGCCCAAACTCGACCTATTGCAAGAAACTAATGATGAAAGTAAAACGTACATATTTTTATAGCCCCCCGGTGAATGTTTTGGATTTTTCATTGGATTGTAGAATGGTCTTTAGGCTTTTCGCGACGCCCACTTATAACTGTTAAGGCTCCTTCAAACCAGCGCGGAGCGTATGCGTTGCGAATTTTCCGTAACGAAAAAATCGCTAGCGGCGCGGCAGCGAAATGGCAATGCCCACATCAAAACGCGATTTTTACGTGTATGTAGTAGTCATGATTTCCTCAGAGCATAAGATAAAATATGCTACTTTGTATTTATTTTGAATTTCTGAAAGATATAAAACTCATTTCGGAATTAAACCTTGGTTCATGGGTTCATAAAATCAATGTGATTATAGAGATAACCATGTCAAAACACAGGGGCAGCAAAACTAACTGCGTATGCAGCGTCCTTGTAGTGCAACGCTGCACTACCGCGACTATGACGGAAATCGCGCTTTTTGATCTGAACATGTACATAAGCCGCCCTGTCAGTCGGTCCGCCACGATGTCGCACCGGTTGCGGCAGAGAAACTTCAGCTTCGGTCTGTGAGCACCTTTAATCTGCACAGAGAAAATCTTGAATGTCGATTTGGGGCACCAGGATGTCGCGTTTTTTACATTCCAAGTAGAAGGGCACGTGGGCGCCGCCGAGATGTGCATTATGGTACCGGCGCCGCGACGCTGCGACCACGAATTCGCCTGCCACAGTTCGAAACGTATCGTACCCCGTTCTCCGGAAGCTGTTGTCAGTCTAACCGCTGCAGTTTCGCCGCTTCTGGACGCAGCGACTCGAAACTACGCACGTTCGAATCGGAAACGATTCCCGCGCTACTTTTGTATTTAACGGCTTGCGATCCGAGCTAACACTGACTGTCACTGACGAGCCGCTGAAGTTGGAAAACATCACCCTTGGAAGTTGGAAAACAACAGCACAGTTCCTTCTAGGCCACTTCGCCTTATGGGGATTTTCATGTAACCCTCCGCCTTATGGGAAATTACATGTAATCCCACCTCCTTATGGGGAATTACATGTAAAATTTAACCTACCCCTCCGTATGGGGAATCCTATACAAAATAGTTCTGAACACGACCGAGCGTATATGTGTAGATGGTGCCAGCGATAGTGAGGGGGCACCGGAGGGAAAGCGGGATTTAGACGACAATACTTGACAATACCGAACACGAATAGACTAGCCGGATGGATATTAATTTGTGAAGCTGGTTACCCCATAAGGCTAAATGGATGCGACAAGGATAAAACATGAAGAGAGATGTATTGATAAGAACCGCCAAGTCAACATATTTTCCGTTTATCTTATCAGCTGAACGTGACCGTAGAAATAAACACTGTTTCTTAGAATTAATGTGTTTATCCTATTAAGAGTTTGACCTAGTTTTTGACCCGTGCAAGTGAATCGTGGGAAAGTTAAAACCGTTGAGTCAGCATTTTCCTGTTCCAACTTGTCTGGGCGATTCTGAGAAATTTGGACGAGTTATTTAAACTCATCTGTGACCTCGATCGTGTTAATTATTTAATATAAATAAAAAAGTATTTCTGCTATTAGAGTTGAATTTTGTGTGTCAAATGTAATATATTGTTACTTTTTCAGTTTACGTAATCAGTTTAGTATTTGAACTTGAAGATTTTAAATGTGTGTTAAGGGAATAGCATACGAATATTTTAACAACTACTATGTCAGTGAATGTTTATGTAACGGGTGCTTAGATAGGACCGAGCGCTTGATAAAATATATAAACAATCGTGTCCAGTTTAAAAATTGCAACCGCTGAAATAATTTAAATACAACTACCGCAATTAGAAACGCAGTCGAATCAGTTTAGTGTTTTATGCTTAAACTTGTTAAGGCGCGTGAGGATGACATATCCAAATCGTGAGATACGAAACGCTGCCAGTTTAAAATTAGAGAAAGTTAACACCACCGAGTCAGCATTTTTATGGTTCAACCTGTCTGGATGAATCATTGAACAGGTAATACATCCGGCGCATTTTGATTGAGTCTACATACTGAATATTCGCCCTACACCCCCAAGAAAATAAAGTTGGAGCCGCAGACAGTCAAATAATTTCTGTAAAATGTGCTATCAACAATCCCGAACAAGACCAAAGTTTGCAGGAGATCTACGATCACAGCCACAGTGAAGCCGGTCCTACAGAACATCCAAGCTTGTGTCAGTTTAAGAACAGAGTGGTCAGTTATAGAATTGTTGGTTCACGGGATTGATGTAGATAGCTTTGTTAGTAAATTGAACAGTCGTTGTACGAGAATCCGCACTACCCTTCCATGGAATCTTATGATTCCTGATGTTGTATATGAAATATACGCTCACGCAAAATTTCATACTTCTACGGGTTCAATTAAAACGAGGTCTATCTCTTAAATCCGTCCACTTTCCTTCCACTTTCCATCCACTTTGCATCCATTTTCCATCCACTTTCCATCCACTCCAACCACTTTCCATCCACTTTCCATCCACTTTCCATCCACTTTCCATCCAGTTTCCATCTACTTTCCATCCACTTTTCATCCACTTTCCATCCACTTTTCATCCACTCTATCCACTTTAATCCGCTATTTAATCAGCTTTGAATCAGCTTTTAAACAGCTTTTTATCAGCTTTTAATCAGCTTTTAATCAGCTTTTTAATCATCTTTTGAATCAGCTTTTAAACAGCTTTTAATTCAGCTTTTAATCAGCTTCTGAACTGCTTTTTAATAAGCTTTTAAACAGCTTTTTATCAGCTTTGAAATGGTTTTTTAATCAGCGTTTAAACTGCTTTTAAACAGCTTTTTAATGAGCCTTTGAAAGGCTTTTAAATCAGCTTTTAAACAGTTTTTTAATCCGCTTTTAAACAGCTTTCTATTCAGCTTTTAAACAGCTTTCTAATCAGCTTTTAAACAGCTTTTTAGTCAGCTTTTAAACTGCTTTTAAACAAAAAGCTGATTAAGTGGACGGAAATTGGACGGAAAGTGGATTCAAAGTGGATAGAAAGTGAATGAAAAGTGGACAGATTTAAAAGTTAGACCTCGTTTTGATGAGTCATTGAACCCGTACAAGTATGAAATCATGCGTAAGCCTAGATTTCATATACAACATCAGAAATCATAAGATTCCATGGAAGGGTAGTGCGGATTCTCGAACACCGACTGTTCAATTTACTAACAAAGCTATCTGCATCAATCCCGTGAACCATCAATTCTATAGCTGACCACTCTGTTCTTAAACTGACACAAGCTTGGGTGATGTTCTGTCGGACCGGCTTCACTGTTGCTGTGATCGTAGTTCTCCTGAAAACTTAAGCCTGGTTGGGGATTGTTGATTGCTTATTTTACAGAAATTATTTGATTGTCTGCGGCTCCAAGTTTATTTTATTGGGGGTGTAGGGCGAATATTCAGTATGAAGACTCACTAAACCAATCAAAATTCGCCGGATGTATCACGTGTTCAATGATTCATCCAGACAGGTTGAAACAGAGAAATGCTGACTCGGTGGTTTTAACTTTCCCTAACTTTAAACTGACAGCGTTTCGTATCTCGCTATTTAGATATGTCATTCTTACGCAACTTAACAAGTTTAAATATAAAACACTAAACTGATTCGACTGCGTTTCTTATTGCGGTAGTTGTTTAAATGATAAAATGATAATAAATTTAAATGATTGCAGCGGTTGCAATTTTTAAACTGGACGCGATTGTTTATATATTTTATCAAGCGCTCGGTCCTATCTAAGCACGCGTTACATAAACATTCACTGTCGTAGTAGTTGTTAAAATATTCGTATGCTATTCCCTTAACACACATTTAAAATCTTCAAGTTCAAATACTAAACTGATTACGTAAACTGATAAAGAAACAATAAATTTCACACACAAAATTAAACTCTAATAACAGAAATACTTTTTTATTTATATTAAATATTTAAATAATTAATACGATCGAGGTCACAGATGAGTTTAAATAACTCATCCAAATTTCTCAGAATCATCCAGACAAGTTGGAACAGGAAAATGCTGACTCGGTGGTTTTGACTTTGCCACGATTCACTTGCACGGGTCAAAAACTACGTCAAACTCTTAATAAGATAAACACATTAATTCCAAGAAACAGTGTTTATTTCTATGGTCGCGTTCAGCTGATAAGATAAACCGAAAATATCTTGACTCGGCGGTTTTTATCAATACATCTCTCTTCATGTTTTATCCTTGTCACACCCATTTGGTCTTATGGGGTAACCAGCTTCACAAATTAATATCCATCCCGCTAGTCTATTCGAGTTCGGTATTGTCCGGTATTGTCGTCTAAATCCCGCTTTCCCTCCGGTGCCCCTTCACTAGCGCTGGCGCCATCTACACATACACGCTCGGTCGCGTTCAGAACTATATTGTATAGGATTCCCCTTATGGAGGGGTAGTTTAAATTTTACATATAATTCCCCATAAGGCGGTGGGATTACATGTAATTTCCCATAAGGCGGAGGGTTACATGTAAATCCCCATAAAGCCTAGTGTCCCCATAAAGCCTAGAGTGGCCTAGAAGGAACTATCTTTCCCTACTCGCCGCTACGCGTATTTTGGTACCACCCTCGGCTTCCTGCGTCGCTCCCTTGGCCCGGTGCGTCCGAAATGCTGAAAACAAAGCCGCAGCCGATGCATTTCGATGCATTTCTTTAGATTGAACCTTTGGCTTTGCGGCAGTGTATCCGGCGCCGCCGCCGGGCGTCGTGGCGCCGAGTTATGGACGAAGAAAAACTTGCACATTTCTCGCCTTTTTTTTTCAACACACCCGCAAACCACCAAGACGTGGTCTATCCCTAAAACTGACACCTTTACCGTGTAGCCGGGTCTTTTTTCTATCTGAACTACAAGTTTCGCCGTTTCACGACCTGTAGTCTGCGCGGGACGATTTTTTCTAAAAACCCTTAATAAAGCAAAAGTTGGGACTTCGTTGGGAAATTTTTGGACAACTTTTATAAAATTTCTTAAACTTTAAACCCCGGGATACATCGCCCTGGACGGCGCTGTATAAATTCAGGACCCCGGGTCACATCTCCTGGAATGGCGGTGAAAGGGTTAATAACAACGCTGTAAGAACAATTCAAATGATTATAAGAATCAAAATTTTGAACCGTAATATAATTTAATTTAGGTTTACGCTTTGCTCAAGGTATAACCAATAATCTTAGACTTCTCTGTATTCAGAGTAAGCAAACTGACATCAAACCAACTTTTCACAATCGAGATACATGACTCTGCTTTACGGTATCATCGGCACAACACACTGCATTGCCTTCAGGAACAATCGCTAGAAAACCATCAATATAAATCGTAAACAGTAGAGGACCCAAAACAGTACCTTGAGGTACACAATATTCCACCAAACGTTTAGAGCTGCAGTTACCATTTATTATTAATTGTTGGTGTCTATCTTTTAAATAGGATTTAATTAAATTATTTGGTAACCCAATATTTCCTTTATCATGTAACCTTTCGAGCAGAATGTGATTATGTACAGTGTATAAGGCCTTAGAATATTGTCATACATTTTTCTCCCGAGTTTCAGCTGGTAGCAATATTGTTCAGAACTTTTATTAATAGATCCTCGATACACTTTTACATGAAGCCATATTGATTGATTGGATGATATTAACTTATATTTTTTAATAAACTGTGTGAGCCTCAGATTCAAGTACTTTTAAACCAAGTTGTTTATAGCGCTAGTTAAAGCAATTGGACGATTCTTAGAATGTTGATATTTGCTGTCTGATTTGTATAGAGCAGCGTTCCCAAACTTTTTTTGCCGCGGCACTCGAGCTGGAAAAATCTCGCGGCACACCCTTGGGGTCGACCAATAATCACGTGATGTTTTTTAGCAAATTTTTAAAGTTTGTCATGTTCATCTTTCCAAATCGAACCGTTTTTGCAGAATAAATTTATTCGCATACTTCTTACTGCGTTCTCCATTTAAACCCATGTAAATTGAAAATCGAAATTCAGAGAAGGGTACCCCCCCTCCGTAGAAGGTAAAAAATTTTGCATTTTAAATTTTTTACTTTTGTGACTAAATCGATCGATTTTAAAAAATTTGCAAAGAATACTTATTTGTAGACACGGACAAACTATATACGGAGATCACGGTCGTAATTTTCAATTTTGAGGCGTTGGTGAAAAAACAAGCAAAAACCTTCGCAAAAATAATTCGCCACGCTGCCCAAATTGGGGGGCGAAGCTTTCAAATTCGGTCAGCGGGTACTGCTGGTAGATACCCATAACCAGTGAAAGTTTCATTGAAATATACGCATACGTTTGTCTATTGAAATTGCCGTTGCAATTTTTTTGCAAACCTAAAAACCGCGTTCTCCAGTTAAACCCATGTAAATTAAGAAATTAAATTCAAAGAAGGGGTATTTTTTACTTTTGTGACTAAACCGAAGGATCCAAATTAGGATAATGTGACAAGGACCGTTGGTTAGATTAGCTTGCCCACCACGAAGCCGCAGATAAAACATGACTACATACGCGCGGCCGCGCCAACTCTCGATCCAATATAGGACAATGTGGCAATGACCGTTGGTTTAATCCAGGTTAGATTAGGTTGCACACCGCGAAGCCGCAGATAAATGAAGACCACAATCGCGCGGCAGCGCGAATTCTCGATCCAATATAGGACAATGTGACAAGGACCGTTGGTTTAACCCAGGTTAGATAAGGTTGCACACCGCGATGCGACACATAAATCAAGATATCACATACGGCCGAACTCCAGATCCAAAATGACATCAATGTGGCTATATACATTTTTTATCTAAATATTACTCTACCGCCTTCGTTCATTCGCAAAGAGAATTGCGTGAAATTAAAAAAAGAACGGGATTTGAATCTGATATTCTTCCAAAAACTCTAGCAATAGAGTTTTTCTGTAACGCTTTCTATAACGATTTCATTGGCATAATCTGGCAGCACATTTACAATTCACTATAGTCCACCACAAGCGGCAGCAGGTGGCGATGAAAGCGCCAATGGCGTGCACCTTTCAATTTTCCTGGTATCAGCATCCTTGGATTGCCAAGAAACCATGTTGCTCTTTCAGTGTCACCAGTGGCGTGCATTCCCTATCCGTTACAAAGACCCAGATTTTAGCCAATTGTGCATTATTCTACAATAAAATACCTCCTCATGTATTTTTCTATTTACATTTTTTTTACACATCTTGATTATTGCTGCCGCACCCCAGGCATACGCTCGCGGCACCCCAGGGTGCCGCGGCAACCAGTTTGAGAACCTCTGGTATAGAGGGATAACAATAGTTTTGTAAGAATGTTTGGATAAATACAGATAAATTAGGTAAACCAAGTGATATATCTTTTAATTAATATTAAATTTAAAGTTTAATTAATAAACAAAACAAAAAGTTTAATTAATATAATTAATTCTGCGTTGCTACGTTTAAGTCTCTTACGCAAAAATGGTGCGTATGGTCACTATCAATGAGAATAAAAAATATATCAGTATAAAGAATAGAGAAATAAGGATAAACAAATCCCGAATCCAGCCCTCTAAATATTTTGATCCGGCCTTTTATTTGCTTTCACATGCGATGTAAATTAATACTCAAATAGGGTTTCAATAATATTTGTCGACAAACCCCCAATCCGTCCCCATTGTCAAAAAGTTTGGAGACCCGTGATCCAAGTAATAGATGTTGATATACATAATCTTCATGTAAATTACTTAATAGCATTTACAAATAGGAATTTATAATAGTCAGTAAATTGGAGTAGTTGAAGAGACTATTTGAAATCTTATACTACAGCGGACTCGGAGCGAAGGTTACACAACAGATGCAATTTCCTCGCGAACAAATCGATGGGAGAGTGCTCCCACGCCACGTACCAAGCGAATGCCGAGCTTACAGAAAACTACTAAAACTCGATCCGGCGACTGGAATCTCGCTGAAAGAAAAGTCGTAATGAACATTTCGCTTTAATAGCAATTTGCTTTCACAAACTTCTTTAACAAGATCAAGTTCAACTTCTAAATTATTCATTCGATTATCGATTTTAATAAATATCTATGTTTTATATATTCTTATTCTAATTATTTTACTAGATACATTACTACTAATTTACAAGAATTCTTAGTAGTTTGATGGAATTTCCTGAATTTATTAATAATATTGATACTCTTCTTAAATTATATCTAATTAAAATGAAGAAATTAATTTTAATATTTTGAAACTGGTTCATTTATTGTAGCAAATTATTTCAACAAATTATTCTAATATCCAGTCCATTCAGTCAGTTCATCGCAATAGACAATATAGCAAAAACATTTACAACTGTTGACTGATAAATAAGGTCTCCATGTATAATATGTTTTCAACAACATAACATAACTAAAACCTTATACTTGTGTCTAAGATCTAAACACAAGTGGAGGAGGTCAATATGTCCACTAGGACTGTAGTACCACTGGAAGAAGAAGATAATTAAAATATTTTATTTCAGTTAAACATTAATTAAGTCCTTTTGTTATTCAACATTTATAACTACGAAATTTTTCAAACGCTCTCCATTTTATCATTCCACTCAATAAGAAACTTGGGTGGATCTAGTGGCGAATCCTGGGTGCATCCAATTTCCTTCTGCTGGGAGAACCTGATTGTATTCCATAGATTGCTTTTCACCAAGTTCGAATGATGACCCATTCTATTTGTGTGCAGACCTTAATTATCAACCAAACCTCGGAATAATTTGAAAGTCAATATAGCAAGAAAATTACTTATTATAGATTTCCATTATCAGACATTTTTACAAGATATAATACAATGGCTTATTTATTACGAAAAAAATTATAACCATAAAGTAGATTAGATTTTTGTTTATACTGTTTTAATTATTTATCTTCATTAATGTCCTGCAATATAAACTGTTTATAATTTGTTTTTCTAGTTTAATGTTTCTAGTTTTATAAAAACTGTTTAGTGTATTGTTTTCTCATTTTATCCATCTATCAAATCTAATTTTAGATTCCTTGTAATTTCAATCCATTTATCTACCTCCCCAATCACGCTCATATTCAACATTTCATGTTAAGGTCAATGTCCGCAATATCTTATCTACCATCTTTGATATTGATTACTAGCAGCAAAGCCTGAATTGAACTTAATCTCTTTTAATTATTCTCAATTGAGTATTCCCTTCTGTGAGATAATCTGTAAGCTATCCGAAATATTCTCGGTTTACGTAGTGGTTGCATCATTTGTATATATTCCGGTATAGTTTACATTTGCAGTTCGTCCTCGAAGTTGAATCAAATGGCAGAATGTAAATTTCTCCCGAATTAACATTAAACTATAAATAAACACTAGCGTCGCGTGATACTTCTGACGTCTTTAACGCTCGTATACTATTTCAATTTCTTTTTCTCGTTTTCTTGCTTAAACTACTTTATAAGCGACCGTTAGTGTAGGGCGAACTTATCGATTTTGGTTATAACTAATCAGTCTGGAATTGAGTTATAAACTAATTTTAAATTGAATTAGTGTATATATAAGATTTTGAGAAATCTAATTGGAATTAAAATTGAACTGATTTCTAAATAATAATCGCTTATAAAAAATATAATACAATACCTACGTAACGTAAAGTAAATTCATTACGTAGATACACGAGACGATGGAATTAACTTGTAAAAGAAACTATTATACATTGTTCTTCAATTAATTAAGTTATTAATAAGTAGTAGGAGCATTAGTATCAATACAATTGGGAATAAAGGAAGTAAATCTTTATTGTTATAAAAGCCTCGCCATTCAAGGTCTTTCAATGCGAGGTTTTACATTTTCGTATAAAAAAGGTTTTATACGAGTTGTATTAAGATAAATAGAATACCCTCTATATAAGTAAATCTTTAAGATAGAGGAAGCATGAAATTGTTTGGCAGATGACCAGGAAAGGCTGGGAAAAATATATATCGTATTTTATTTATTCATCTCTTTATTTTTAGATTATATTTTTATCTAAGCCGTTTTATGGTTTTCCAAAGTTTATAAGTCTGTACAATTAATTCTGATTCATTTATAGCTACAGCTATTATATTGTACGTTTTCATAGATGGGCTATAGCACTATGTAGTCATAATGAAAACAAAATACTTTTTTGAACAAATAGCTTACTTATCGATCGAAGTCAACAAAATTGCTAAAACTAAAATTTTCTCTTTTTACATTTCTTCATCTAGATTACTTTTATATTTCTAGACTCTTTTGTTTGAGAGAATGTGTCATTTTACAAATTTTCATATAACAATCTTTAGGAGTTCTCTTTCAAAAGCGAAAATAATTTTAGCAAATGTATTAATCCGTCTAAATCTTTCAAAATATAAACACAGTTTATCACAATTAAATATAACTTAATATGATTTAGCAATATTAAATATGGTGCATTGGATTATAATAGAGTTTCCACCATATTTCAGCTATTTCGCGAAAATTAAAAAGGACAGATAAAAATGATCGATTCCTAGAATTCATTTCTACCAAGTTCAAGATTATTGGATATCTACCACATTGATAAGTTAACTAACTCGCAACTAACATAAAAACTGCATTCAAGTAATATTCAAATATATATTTAGTAAAAATATGACTGATAAGTCAACTATTTGAAATTAGTCAACTATTTAAAACTAGATAGTAAGTCAAATTAGATAAACAATCATCATCCTGTTATCCGGACGTTATATTTCTTACCAAAACATGGCTAAATAACTGAGTTCCTGATTCTAGAATCTGTGATCTAAACAAATTATATTTCGAGTCTTGTTCTTCGAGATTACATTGTATTACCGCTACTTTCTACTAGATTCATCCACAAGTTCAGAGTTCCAAAATTTTCCCTGCATTGCCGGCCACACTTCATAACGTTCTTAGTGCTAGACGAAACCATATGTTTTGAGAGTATGTAACCACGTGGTAACCCAAAAATACTAATTTCATTTAAGTTTAGTGAAAAAGAAATTCGTAGCGTAAATGGCTAATGCTAAGCGTACACCAAAACCGATTTTGTCGGCCGATGGCGGACAGAACTACCCGGACGAGCTAATCGGACGTGTATGTGCTTACACTGTAACAGTGCAACAGTGTTACCACCAGTGTTACCAACAGTGCTATCCTGTTGATTATTGTAATTTTTTTAATGTTTATCCCACATAAGTTGTGTTTATAATAGACCAACCCCTATTATAAACACAACTTATTAATTTTTCAATATCCATAGTCGTTTAGGTAGATAACAACAAATTTTAACTATAAATACACTCAATTTGCTCTGTAGACGCCGGCAGTCTGGCGAGAAATCCCAACAAGTTCGGATCATCGTGATGATCGGCCGTTTTCGGGCGTCATTGGACGATTACAGTCGTGTTTGTGTACGCGCTCTCATTCTTTTACAAGTGTTTGATACAATCGACGCTGTCGCCCGAGCAAATACCGGCCGATGACGGTTTAGGTGTACGCGAGCCATAATAGTAAAAAACGGGAGACAGGGCAGATGAAAAAAAAGTATGCGGTCTGGGGACCCCCGTCAGGAACAAAGTTCCTCGCGCAATTAACATAATTGAAATTCTCTTTTAATATTTGAAGATGTAAAATTCTTATAAGAGTTGAAAATAAGCAATTACCGTCGCCAGCAATGTTTATGTCATGATGCAACAAGACATTTGGCATTTAACATTCATCATGCTCCTCTTATGAGGCTTGGAATGATTGAGAACTTGGACAAATTACTTGCTGAGCTTCATTATTACCTGATGATTAAATTTGATTATTCAGAAAGGGACTAAATAATAAATTCAGTTTCTTCATTACTTTCGATTAATATGGTTGGTAATGAAACTTCTTTCGATGATTGTAAAGATTCAGGTTCAGCACGTTTCTTCTTTGATTGAAATTTAACTCTGTATATTTTATCGCTTGCAACATGTTCTAAATCTGTATTTTGTAAAAAAAAATTTTTCCTTTCTCTTTCTCGATACTCTTTTTGATACTGAGATTGTGATTTCACTAATGTCTCTCGATAATGTATATGTCCATCAGATTGTGTAAAACTGAGTTATTGCATGATCTGCCGACAGTTCATGTAACTATTCCATTTGAAATATTCGATATGACTAGCTAGTTCGTGAAACCATCTCAAAAATGTTTCTTTATCTATCTCTTCATTAATAGGTCTGTTAATTAAGACAAGTTGCTTTATACTATCAAATGACAGCACTTTGGCATTTTTTGAAACATCGAACCGGTCGTGTAAATCCTAGGTAAACAAGTGCCTCATAAAATTGGCGATTTCATGAGCTACACGAATTACTTGAACTACTCGAACTGCCGACAGATCATGCAATGGCTCAGTTTCACACAATCTGACTTATTTTTCACTATATGACTAAGATATACATATATAAATATAGTAAATATCAATCACTCGAATTACATGTGCGATAAACATGTCTAAACAGTTTTAAAAAAATTTGCTACTAATTAAACAATTGCTACAAATTATACAGCTTTCTTTGATTAACTTACTTTTTTCAATATTTTCTTGGGTTTCCATTTCTCGAAACCTAATTTAAATAACGAGTATAATATTTAAAACAATATAACTCTCGTATGATTTTAAACAATATTTTTTTTCTTGTTTATTTTTTTGTTTAGTTTTAAGGTTATAATCCACGATCGTCTGTCATTCTGCGAAAGAAAGAGAGAGCACGCATTATAGTAATATACACTGAGAGAAAGAGAAAGCAAGAGAGAGAGAGCGCGGTATAGAAATATACACTGAGAGAAATAGAAAGAAACTAACGCCGCGTATAACGAAAGAGAGAGCGCGCGGTATAGAAATATGCACTGAGAGAAAGAGAAAAAAAGGAACGCGGCGTACAAAGAAAGATAGAGCGCGCGGTATAGAAATATACATTGAGAGAAAGAGAAACAAACTAACGCGACGTATACGTTTTCTGCCGATTCACTCATACCGAGACCTCCCTAACGGAACTGCGTTCCAAAAACTAATAAGAGACTGCGGAGGATTAGAAAAGATGGTTGAAGGCTTAATCGATAAAATAAACAAATCAACAAATATTACATGTATTTATGATAAAAAGTTGGAATGATATCTCATATAATTTTAAATTACACGACATCATGTACTCAGCTTGTGTGAGTCTTGATGGGCATACCAGACTAGTGCCTTTTGCACATTATCAGGGAAAAATGGCCTTTTTATTTAAAAGGTTAAATGATATTTTAAATCATTTAAATTTACAGGACATCTTGTACTCAATTTGTATGAGTCTTGATGGGCGTACAAGGCTAGTGACTTTTGCACGTAGGAGGCACTAGTGCTATGAACCGTCATCTGGCATTATCAGGGAAAAAATAATTTTTATTTGTAGATGATGTTCAAAACTGCCATAAAGATATTGACAAGATAGTCTTGTCATGACTATTGGTTTATCCAGGGAGATAAAAATGGGTCAAATTGACAAATATCCACATTGTGCTAATATTCATCTCAAGCCACCTGAGTCAAATGCAGAAATCTTATCAACTCTAAACGAAAGGGGGATTAAAAGAGATCAACAGATCGTTGCTGAACAAAATCTAGCTGGTTCAGCCTTGTCTGCCTTGAGTCAGAGTACTACAATGGTAATAAATGATGAAGAACAACCATTAGATCGTTTAGAAATCTTAGAAAAGCTGGCCGATACAGGAAAATGTGTATCACAATTGCATTATCAGATCTCTTCAGCTAGAAAGGCATTTATTTCTTCAGTCTGTTCTAAGTCTATGAAAGACTTACTGCAAGGACTGGAAAAAGATCACTAGTGATGCGTTTATTTCTAATTTCATAATGGTGTATGAAATTCCTTTTCATAGGTATGAAACGGATATCCTCCTCAATCTCTGGCGCTTTACTAAGGTTATACAATTTCATTGGTATATTTCAATTTCATTGGTAGATGAAAGATTGTTCGAGTATGAATTTGAAAAATTATTAGATGTGGAAGAAATAAAGTCGAATGTGAACTTGTAGTATGCCAATGTTTTTCACCATACTTCCTTGTTTCAAAACCTGATGGAACTAAAAGAATTATATCTTAATGGTTTCTTAATGGTTTTTTAATGGTCAGAATCTTAATGGTTTAAAACAATTCATTAAAACTCAGCAAAAAGACCTAGATGTAAGCATAATTAAATGCACTGCAGGTTGGTTGCAAAATTCCAAGATTTTTGCAAAAATGTATGTGTATTAGATAAAAATAGTTGGAATTAAGCTCGTTGTTATAAAAGGATTTAAATGTTTATAATTATAATACACTGAATTATAGAGACAATTTGCTTTGAACATCTACAATGTAATCTCGAAGGACGAGACTCGAAATATAATTTAAAATCAAACGAACTTACCTTAAATGAAGTTCGATTGTAATTATATGAGAGTTTCGTTCGAGATGATTACACCCCTACCTCTTTTTCCTCTCGTAAAAGTTTTCCCAATCCGATTAAGGGGTCTTGTGTATACGAGCTAAATTCCTTAATACTAAAATAAGCTTTAAACTATATGAAGTGTGGTCGGTAATGTAGGGAGCAGGGAGCCCGAAAATTTTGGAACTCTGAACTTGTGGTTGAATGTAGTAAAAAGTAGCAGTACTACAATGTAATCATCACGAACGAGACTCTCATATAATTACAATCGAACTTCGCTTAACCCATTTTTGCCCAAACTGCTACACGCAATATAGGGTTACAATAAATACCGCTGTACCTGCTGGTGTACAGTGGTCAAAAATGGGTTAAGGTAAGTTAGTTTGAGTTTAAATTTTGTGTTTATAGACGCGACTCTAAAAATCAAAATAATTCGCAAAGTGGTGGTGAGCTGATCTTGGTATGCTATATATTCTTCTCTAAGTTACAATTAAACAGGTTCTCATCGTTAAGATGTTTGGGTTTCGTCATCATTAGGATGTTTGGGTAACATTATGTGCTCGAAACATTTAAAAATTCACTTGTGCTGCGTATATTTTCCACCCCTTAGTGATTTACAAAATTACGAGAATCATTGCAACAAACTTATCAATCTATCAATGAAGCATCCTAATGATCGGTGTGTGTACTCTCGAGATATTCTATTCAATATTTTTGGGCTTACGCCCGTGTACGAGAAATTCACCCCTAACCGTGAATGGATATATAGAAAAAGTTTCTAATTACGCCGCGGAAAGATACTTGCCTGCCTAAAAGTGTTATCTTTTAAACTTTAAAATTAACGCATCAAATAAAGTCGAAGAAAAGTCAAATCTTATAAATGATCAGAAAACTCAATTAAGACGGACAGAATTGGAAAAAACTCATTATAAGAGACCAAATCTGGTATTATGTAAATCTGGTCACTATTTTCTCTTTCGACTTTCGACAAAAAGTACTGCCCTACCTAATACGAAACTAACGCCCGCCATGCACACAACGGTCCACCGGAGAGTTAGTTCTACCTGTGCAGGTTTGCCTGCGCAGGTAGACCGCAGCGTGCGTGGAAATAGAACTGTGCAGTTTTTTAAACTGCGCAGGCGACCGGAGCAAGATCGAAAATCAATTCTTTCGGCGGTGGACTGTGCAGGTCACGTCAGTTGTTTCTAGTGTGTTTTGGAATGTAGTTTTTAATTTAGTAGTTTTGAATGTAGTTAAAAATTGTTATATAAGTAGTTGGGCCTAGATATATTATTGAATATTCTTATATTGATTATGATTTCCCACATAATTTCCCACAGATTTTTGCATGTCTGGGATGAAACCATCACGTCCAGAGGTTCACATGAGGTAGCATCATGTAACCTTAAGCATCTAAAAACTCTTTCTAACGAAAGGCATATTATAGCTTGCAGCGATATGTGTTCCGGACAAATTATCCATTCTACCGAAAATTCATATATAAATATATAATGTACATATATAAACTTATTGAAGCATCAAATAATGACGACGAAAAGACAAGTCTTATAAACGATCGCAATTGTCATTTAAGACAGGCATTTAAAAAGTTTATATAATTGTATCTATAATTAGTATAGTTTCACCAATATTAATGTAGATATTTAAGTTCCTGCTATAAAGGCATTAATTTATACCTAATGATAGAGATTTTTGAGTTGTAAAAGTAGCGTTGAATGAAACGTTCTAAATGAAACAAAATGGTTGGGGGTAAATTTTTCGTAAAATCCTGCGAGCACAAAAATTGCGAATGGGATATCTCAAGAGCCCGTTTTCGCTTTGGTTAAAATGTTTGTGCTTTATAAATAATTAGTTTTTATTTAAAAAAGTCGACAAAAAGTACAATTGTACTAAAATTTATGTAATTATAACAGGTTGAGCTGACAAGGTTCTTCGTTAGTTTTACTGAGAGCTTTCCTTTGTTTCTTGTGTTGCTGGAGATTGAGGTAGTCCAACTTTGATGGCTAGCATTCACCATATTAATCATTCTGTGGCGTCATATATTTAATTCGCAAATCAACTCCAACATAACGATTCATCATGTGTTAAAATCTGTTCCGCGGTTTGAACTCTCTAGTGGAATTAATTACCAATACATTCATAAAGACACACGAATCAAAGAAAATTACCTTCACTTGGTTTCGTTAATTTCGTTAAAGATACGATTTCAACTAATCCCCTAGCACGGTTTCAGCCACCAACTCGTGCATGTTTAATTCGAAAAATCATATCCAAGCTCTATTGTTTACAGCTTTGCTTCCAGTTTGTTTTAAAATTTTCTGATGGTTATCGTTATAATAAAAAATCCCCGATACATAGTGAGGAAATTGTATCGCACTCGGCAGCCATAACCGCGCGCATATGAGTGCTGTTATGATTCCATTACAGACGCAAAATAGAAAAATTCCGTTTTTGAAATCATAACAGCATCACAACAGCATTAATGTGCTGCACACATTGGAAATGGTTTTAGCACCATTTAACAAAAATCCTTTTGCACGAGGGGTTGATTGATTTTCGTGCAATTCGAAATCACCTTTGGCGAAGTTTTCCTGTATCAGAGAGTATGTATAATATAGAGACCCAACCACGGCATAATCTTTTGATCGCCTCTCTTGCCCCACTCTGGACTAAGAAAGTGGCGACACCATGAGTCTATTGCAAAACTCACTGAATTGATTAAAGGAAACTTTGTCATCTACTACTCAATAAAATCTTAGGTTTGAAACAAGAAAAGCAGCTCGGTTCTCAAAAAAAATAAATTGAGCGTAGAACCTGATGAGACTATATACATTTTACAAAGTAAAAAGAATCTACCTACGAAATGGCTATTTACGACATTTTTCTGTGGTGCAGACCTTTTTATTTTGAAAAAAAATTAATGAATGTAACAGAAACTAATGATTTGTGTTTTTTAGCGTTTACATCGTCATATCTGCCAATCTAATTAATCTATAGCCTTGGTCAAATTTGAAAACAAAAGTAATTATATTTCTTTATCACATCTAGGTTGAGATGTTATATAGTCTGTTATGTATAATGTATATTATATTATGTACTATTATCTATCATATCTAAATTATATTAAACAATAATATCGACGATCATATCTGCATGCTGGGTGTCATTATGTGTGGAAGTGCAATGGAGCTACGAAGAAACGTGAAATAAACGATGTGTTATTGGAGTGCGTACGCGTATTGGCGGCTCAAAGCCGAGCGCTGAATATTTACATCGCATTGCATTTAATAGTATAGCTTTTTTATTGTAAGTCATAAAATTAGAAATTTAACACTAATATGATCACAAAGGTTGAGGTAAACTATTCTGCAAAATACAAAATTTTGATTAGGGCTTTTATTTTCGAGATATCGCGATAGAAACGAAAAAATTGACTAAAATAATTGGATTTTCAACCATTTAAAACTGAGATATTGCTGTTTTAAGTTTCGTTCTCCCGTAAGCGACACAATGAACCGTTATCTTTGAAAATTATAAAAATATATTTGCTATAGAAAACTTTTTATCAAAAATATATCAAAATATTGGTATTTTTTTCTTCTTGATCAACATGTATCTAACTCGATTTTTAAGTTTAATGCCCTTTTGCACCGGACGATTTTTGTAGGCTTTGGGATTTTGAAACCTCAGTACATAAGCTTCAATTTTATATATAATTCAGCTTGTAACAACAAAACCCCCACGGAACCTATTTTTATGGATATATTTAAGCGCCGAATTATTCCGGCACTGCGATTTACGTTTTTATTTCATCGGAATAGTGGTGCATGGGTATACTTGAAAAATAAAACTACGAGATAGAGAACTTCTTTTTATTATTTATACATTGAAGTTTATTTAAGTAATAGGGTATAATAATTATTATTAACAGCATAGCTGAAAAACAGCGAATAACCAATCTACAATAAGAGGTAAAGCAGAATATGTAATAATAATTTGCTTAAAAATATCAACTATGTACATATACAAAGTGGGCCATTGAAAACGAAATAGAGGGATTTTCGGATGGTTAAAGATGAATTCCCAAAAAACGCTCGGACACGTCGACTTTGTTTGTGAGAGGGACACCTTTTACAAAAAAAAAATGTGGACAAATCACTTAAATCCTTCGCGCTGGGACCACAACCTCTAAAATTTTAAATTGCACGGTGGGGTAAGTGAGACCTCATTGGAAAGCTCTTTTTGCCCTGAATACTAAACGGTAAACATTTTCCAAATTTATCCATTTGTTGTCGAGATTATTTAATTTCAAGTTATGAACGCGTTCTTTCAAAAAACCACGTGGTCCGGTCCCCCAGGTGAAATTTAGGAAACGCTACACGTCAATCGTCTCGGAATCGAATTAAATTTTCGATTACATCGTGACCTAGCGGTTTCGACTCGACGTCTCTCCACACGAACCCCAGAAGTCGGCCGCAAAAAAAATGGACCGATTTTTCGGAGGCCACGGCGATGCTCCTCAGAAAGAGAAATTCTTTTTGCCTGGGGAGCATCGCCGTGGCCTCCAAAAAAGCGGTCCATTTTTTTGTGGCCGAGATTTGGAGTTCGTGTGGAGAGAGGTCAAGTCGAAACCGCCAGGTCACGACGGAATCGAAAATTTCAATCGATTCCGAGACGATGTTTCTTAAATTTCACCTGGTCGACCGCAGCACGTGGTTTTTTGAAAGAACGCGTTCATAACTTGAAACTAAATAATCTTTGCAACAAATGGATAAATTTGGAAAATGTTGACCGTTTAGTATTCAGGGCAAAAAGAGCTTTCCAATGAGGTATCATTTACCCCACCGTGCCATTTAATTAGGGGTTGTGGTGCCAGCACGAAGGGGTTAAGTGATTTGGCTACAAGTGGGCACACACAAAGTTGGCTACAAGTACAAGTATCCGAAAATCCCTCTGTTTCGTTTTCAATGGCCCACCCTGTATAGTAACTTTAAAGTAAAGTTACTGTATAGTAAAATTGTTAATATTTTATTGCAATCTGGGTCGCTTTCGAGGGGGACCCTCCGAGGTTACATTTTGTTTTAATAGTTTTATTATGCTGTGTAATTTAGTTAGGATTACTGTATTAAAAAAAAATGTCGATGTACCGAACAATCTGATCTACTTAACCAATCGGACACAACTATATTTTGATTAACCCTATTAAAAATATACGTTTTTATATTGCGTCTATGTGGCGTTTTTGTTATAATTTTGTCATACAAGGTTAAAGTAGCTTTAGCAACGTGATATGTTTCTTCCCGAGGTCTAAAGAGGAATTCAATTTTATCATTTTCTTTAGAAAAATCTCGATTTAAAATTAGAATTTCTTTCTGATTGTTTAATATTTTGTCTATGCGAATTAAATTTTGCTTGCATTGGTCGCATTTAAATCTGAAAATCCTTTTTCTTGTTGCATAGCCGGCAAAATAATTAACATGATTCTAAAACATTTAATTCTTCGAAAGAATCAGAATATGTTACCGAGGAAGAAGATGACTTTGAGGAAGTGGGTAGCCCTATTGTTGATAAAATCAGGATTACAAATATCTTCATTATTTTGAAATAAGAACTCATCCTGATTGTTCTCACAGTTCGCTTTTGCACTGCATTTTTCAAGAGACGTAGTTATTACAGCTTGTAAGGATAGTCGAAAGTGTTCTGCCGATGGGTAAGGATCAAACCCACGCATTTGCTTTATTTTAGAGAATAGATTTTCAATTGGATCTTAGTTGAGGCGACTTGTCAGAAAATAATCTACAGAATCGGCGTCCCACAGCCCCAAAATGGCATTAATCGTTTGTATTAACCCATCAAAACAAAATGGTCTATTTTTTTGTACCGACCAGGTTTTAATGTAATCTATTGCACATTTAAAATTTTCATTCATCGGCACAGCATGCGACAAAGCGCATTTTGCCGGATTTGAAGAAAATTTAGTTCTAGAGTTTAGATGGTCAAAAATATTTGTTTATCTTTAATAAAAAATCGGCGGTATTGTTCGCGGTAGCTGATATTAATTTTTTGATTGCTACACACGTTTTCATAACAGCATAAAATGTTTTGCTGAACAGCGCTTCAGCTACTGTCCGCATATCACTGACGGCAGAGTTGACGGCCAACTGCTACTGCTTTTAGTTATATGCCTCGCGGTTAGATGGCTTTGATAGCGACCCCTGGTGGTGGGGTTTGTCATCCGGTTTCAAACAATTGCCCAGGGTTGGACCTCTAAATATACCTACTCTCTGCCTGTATTCATATAGGTAAATATGCCCTATGGCGTAGAAAATGCAACACTATGAAGGGGTTGGAATTTTTGGACCAAACTTGGCAAAAATGTTTAGCTACACAAAGTTAGTAATTGGTTAAAATTTCATTCAAAATAATCCAGTAGAAATGGCAAATTTGATGTTTTACTTGTTGTTACAATCGAAATTATCGAGTGTATTTCTTGCGATTAAGTCGATTTCGATATTGTTATTGGTTGCAATTCTTTTGATTTTGAGATCTTCTTTACGTTTTGAGGTTGCGATTATGCCTAAAGCACGGCAACGTAAAAATTATCGATAACTGAGTGAATTCGACAGAGGTCGCATTATTGGCTTATGTAAAGGTGGTTTTCATATAGAGAAATCCTCTGCAGTACGGTGTTATTAGCATGGTCTACATAAGGTCAAGAACGTCGTAGAAGAGGAAGTGGGCGGCCGTCTGTCTTGGCCGTCCACGAAATGTGGTCCCGGACCGCCATCTCCGATTGATAAACAGACCGATTCTCGAGTAAAAAATCAATAGTCAGACGTAGACGTGGAGAACTTTGCCATGTGCAGTTTTCTATTAAGCACTATGTGCAACTCCCAGTACTCGTTATGGTATGGGGTGCCAATGTTTATGGAAGCATGTCTTAGTTGGTACTCATCCGAGGTGCGGGATTGTGAACCTAATAAGGGTGGTCTAACACATTATTAATAAAAAATGCCTTTATCTTTTATTTAATTTCTTTGACATTTTAATGAATTGCTATCTTTGAGTAGTAAAACATTTTTGCCAAGCTTGGTCCAAAAATTGCTACCCTTTCTTGGTGTTTATGTCACAGAGTATAATTAAATTTATGTATAATATGTATGTATAAGAATATATTTAAAATGTGTTAAAAATATAGAATTACTTTATTAATATCTTGATAATATATTGTTGGATAAAATTGTTTCTACTAAAAATTTCAAAAAACAAATTTACGTCTTATAAGCTTATAATTACATTAAAATATACAATAAAATCAATAATTACGCTTATGTTGTTTGAATCAGAGCTGATTATTGTTAACCGCTATTTTAATCATTTATCAGTTTCCCTCCATTGTTCTAATTGTTTATTGCAAGGGAAATAGATCGAAAATTGTGAACGCAATACCTCGGATAGATAATGCGTAGTTTGCTGGCGACAATAAACCCGGATTCGAGCGTTATCGGTTTACCGCACGCCCTCTGGCTACCTAACTATGATATTCAAGTTCATAATAAAATTGCACTTCTCTAACTAATTCACAATACATTTCTTCAATAATTTGATACATTGTATCATGTTAGTGAAACGTTTATTGGAAAACTTAAATAGTCTTCTAATAGAAACATTTATTCAACAAGTTTTATAAATATAATAACAACCTGTTATGTAATGTTTTCTATAATTGATATATTTTATTTCCATTAATTGCGGTTTATTTGATATGCTATAAGTTCATTTGACTTGTAAACTCTTGGGAACTACACAATTTAAAACAAACACGAGATAAACAAACTAGATAGGTTATAAACCGCATGCAATACAAGAATAATAAGAATAGATTGAATACTTAAAGTTTCAATGGGCCCAAATTGATAAAACAAAATCTGCCCGAGAATAAAGTAAAACTGCATAGACTAATCCATAGAAAAGCAATAAATCAAAAAAATAAATTATAAGATTACAGTAGATTCCCGTGCAACGCCGTTAATAAGTTGCGCTTTGTATGAAATCGCGTTATAGGACATTGAAAACTATGAATAATTTTATTATTGCACAAGTAATGTAAATTGACGTGTAGTAGGTACAAGTAATATAAATAACATGTTTTGGATAAATATGCAATATCTTTCAATCGTGTTATACGAAATTTACTGTACGTAGATTAAAGTATTATAATACTAGAAGGCACGGAAACATACTTTACGGAGAGCAAATGAAAGCTCTTAATAAAAATAATGATAACCATTCCTTTCAAGTTCAAGCCACTATATGCAATTTTTAGTACGAACGTGTGCCACACGAATGTGTGGCCCATAAATATTTTCCTTGATAATATTTTCTGGCTTCGACATTATTTTAAAGGTATATCAAATAGCTTTTAGTCAACAAAACATTACAGCTATTTTATGTAGTGTCTGGAAATATGACAAACATTTTCTGGCAGTTACACTTGTGAAATATGTGCACACATTTATTCAAAACACCACATTGAACCTTTAAGTAAATATTTATTTGTTCGAGCAGGTTGTTACATTAAAATCATTTTAAATCTTAGCTTAATTCATGTTGCCGTAGTTTTTGCAGATGAAATAACCTACACGCATTTTGTCACATTTAAAGTGCACATATCTGTTGCATGAACACGCGATCGAGTTTGCAGGTGTCAGCTTGCGTGGCATTGTATTCATAAAAATGATTCATAAATCCTCATTATTTTCTTCCGAAGATGATTCTTTCCCTCCGGCGGTGCTGTTTTTTTTCGAAGATACCGCTTGTAATTTCCTCAGAGTATTTCTGGAATTTTCAAGGCAGCATGCGTCTGTAGATTTTGTTGTGTCTCAGAAGTTAAGAAGACATTTTTCATTCTCTTCTATTCACGATTCGATTTAGGGGTTGCATGCAAGCATCCCATTGCAGACATCTTATTCACATTAGAATGGTTTATCTGATCAACATTAAATCCATATGGATACAATGATGGTTTCATTGCTCCTAACATTAATTTTTTTACAATTTAAACGTGATCTAGTCTTTTTGATCTTGCACAGTTGGTGTAAAATGTCGGCCACCCTTCAGTTTGGTTTTCGGTAGTGGATCCTTGTGGTTTTATCTCAGTAAGCGGGCATCTAAAGAGTGAGTGCATGAGCGGTGCCAATGTTTATGGAAGCATGTCTTAGTTGGTACTCATCCGAGGTGCGGGATTGTGAACCTAATAAGGGTGGTCTAACACATTTTTAATAAAAAATGCCTTTATCTTTTATTTAATTTCTTTGACATTTTAATGAATTGCTATCTTTGAGTAGTAAAACATTTTTGCCAAGCTTGGTCCAAAAATTGCTACCCTTTCTTGGTGTTTATGTCACAGAGTATAATTAAATTTATGTATAATATGTATGTATAAGAATATATTTAAAATGTGTTAAAAATATAGAATTACTTTTCTAATATCTTGATAATATATTGTTGGATAAAATTGTTTCTACTAAAAATTTCAAAAAACAAATTTACGTCTTATAAGCTTATAATTACATTAAAATATACAATAAAATCAATAATTACGCTTATGTTGTTTGAATCAGAGCTGATTATTGTTAACCGCTATTTTAAACATTTATCAGTTTCCCTCCATTGTTCTAATTGTTTATTGCAAGGGAAATAGATCGAAAATTGTGAACGCAATACCTCGGATAGATAATGCGTAGTTTGCTGGCGACAATAGACCCGGATTCGAGCGTTATCGGTTTACCGCACGCCCTCTGGCTACCTAACTATGATATTCAAGTTGATAATAAAATTGCACTTCTCTAACTAATTCACAATACATTTCTTCAATAATTTGATACATTGTATCATGTTAGTGAAACGTTTATTGGAAAACTTAAATAGTCTTCTAATAAAAACATTTATTCAACAAGTTTTATAAATATAATAACAACCTGTTATGTAATGTTTTCTATAATTGATATATTTTATTTCCATTAATTGCGGTTTATTTGATATGCTATAAGTTCATTTGACTTGTAAACTCTTGGGAACGACACAATTTAAAACAATCACGACATAAACAAACTTGGAAGGTTATAAGCCGCATGCAATACTAGAATAATAAGAATAGATTGAATACTTAAAGTCTCAATGGGCCCAAATTAGTAAAACAAAATATGCCTGAGAATAAAGTAAAACTGCATAGACTAATCCATAGAAAAGCAATAATACAAAAAAAGAAATTATAAGATTACAGTAGATTCCCGTACAACGCCGTTAATAAGTTGCGCTTTGTATGTATGCTTTGTATGCGCTTTGTATAGGACATTGAAAACTATGACTAATTTTATTATTGCACAAGTAATGTAAATTTATTTGTATTAGGTACAAGTAACATAAATAACATGTTTTGGATAAATGAGCAATATCTTTCAATCGTTTTATACGAAATTTACTGTACGTAGTTTAAAACATTATGAGACTGGAAGGCACGGAAACATGCTTTACTGAGAGCTAATGAAAGCTCTTAATATAAATAATGATAACCATTCCTTTTAAGTTCAAGCCACTATATACAATTTTTACGTGTGGCCCATAACTATTTTCCGTGATAATATTTTCTGGCTTCGACATTATTTTAAAGGCATATCAAATAGCTTTTAGTCAAGAAAACATTACAGCTATTTTATGTAGTGTCTGGAAATGTGACAAACATTTTCTGGCAGTTACACCTGTGAAATAAGTGCACGCATTTATTCAAAAACACCACATTGAACCTTTAAGTAAATATTTATTTGTTCCAGCAGGTTGTTGCATTAAAACCATTTCCAATCTTAGCTTAATTCTTGTTGCCGTAGTTTTTGCAGTTGAAATAACCTACACGCATTTTGTCATATTTCAAGTGCACATATCTGTTGCATGAACACGCGATCGAGTTTGCAGGTGATACCTTGCGTGGCATTTCAATCATAAAATGATGCATGAATCCTCACTCTTTTCCTGCGAAGATGATTCTTTCCCTCCGGCGGTGCTGTTTTTTTTTCGAAGATACCGCTTGTAACTTCCTCAGAGTATGTCTGGAATTTTGCAGGCATCATGCGTCTGTCTGTAAATTTTGTTCTCAGAATTTGATCTCAGAAGTTAAGAAGACATTCTTCATTCACTTCTATTCAACATTCGATTTAGGGGCTGCATGCAAGCATCCCATTGCAGACATTTTATTGGTCTATTCACATAAGAATGGATTATCTGATCAGCATTAAATCCATATGTATACAATGATGGTTTCATTGCTCTTAACAACAATATTTTTACAATTTAAACGTGATCTAGTCATTTTAATCTTGCACAGTTGGTGTAAAATGTCGGCCACCATTCAGTTTGTTTTTCGGTTATAGATACTCGTGGTTTTGTCTCAGTAAGCGGGCATCTAAAGACTGAGTACATGAGCGGCTGAATCTTCCTCTCCGCATGTACAAAGCAGATGTTATTTTTCCTGTATCCATCTAGGTATGCATTAAAATAAGCATAGCCAGTTATCGAGCTGGAAATGATCATGACAAGGCTGGGAAATATAAGCAGAGTACGGCTTAAAACTAAACATCAGTAAAACCAAAGTCATGATGGTAGACCGGAGAACGAACAACTCTCCGCATATCCGACAGACAGTCGGTTTCGAAGTAGTGGATAAATTTATTTATTTTGGCTCCCTCGTCACCAACACATGAGGTAGCGAAGCCGAAATAAGACGACGGCTAGCAATAGCAAGAACGGCAAAACTAAACAGACACGCATATGCAAGGGCACGTCAATTATAAACGCTACGAAAATCAGGCTGGTCTCTACTTTAATTTTCCCAATTGCATCATACGCGGCTGAAACCTGGTCGATCAGACAAGCGGACAGAAAGAAAATAGATGCATTTGAAATGTGGGTTTACCGACGAATGCTCCGAATATCATGGACGCAGCACCGCACCAATGTATCGATCCTAGAAGAACTAAAAATCGAGGATAGACTGTCCAAGAGAATGAACCGGAACAAAGTGCGGGATTTTGGGCACGTCTCCAGAAGACCGGATGCATTAGAAAAGCTGGTGGTTCAAGGCAAAGTCGACGGACGAAGGTCACGAGGAAGATCTCCAACCCGATGGGTAGACGGAATAAGAAGCTTGACTGGACTCTCTCTGCACGAGGCCACAGAACTAGCTCAGAACAGAGAGGAGTGGAAAATTGTTTTAAAAATGGCAGAAGCTTAGTGCCACCAAACCCTTGTGAGGATAATAGGACCGAGGAGGAGGCCAGTTATCAGTTGGACCGTGCGATGTGTGGGTGTTGTGTCAATGTTTTTCCACTTCTCTCTTGCAGGAATGAATTTTTTGGTATAGAGCCCAGCAGTGGCCTTTTCCGATTGCTCTTGTCGCTCTCTATGACCTTAACTCAAAATTCTCTCTTTAGTGCCTGATCTGGCATTTTATTTTATGTGATGGGCATCAAGTCTACTTGCTCGTTTGTCTTCTCGGTTCCTGAAGCCTGCTTTGCAAGGCAATCCATTTTTAAGTTTTCTTTGCGACCTACGTGAGACTTACGTGACACCCAGTGTTGGCGAAAACTCTCTTTTCATCAGATTTCTTGGGCCAGCTGCCATATCACGAAACTCAGTTCGGTTGAGGTGGTCATATATATTAAGGTGTCGATAGCGGATTTAATGTTCACAAGGATCGAACATTTAAGAATTGATCTATGATCTAATCTTAAGTACCTGCAGCTGCTCCTACGCCAAATTTGGATTTCGAAACTATGTGAATATCTTATGTAACCTATGTGAATGTCTCTATGTGGATTGTTACGTGTTAAACTGTAATTTACTGGTATAATTTTGGCCGGATTTTTAATGTGAAACATACAGATTTCTTGTTGAATTAGATTCGGAAACGCGTTAATCCCAGTAAATACTTTTAGTGTAGCCTTATCTATTGACTGCCTGGACCCATATAACGCGACTTCTTTTAGTCGTAGGTCGACTGGAAGAAGCCCACAGATAACGCAAGCCTCTATCGATTCACCGCGGTAAGCTCTCATTGCTTTTAAAGTACATATCCGCAGGAGTTTAAATTTTTGTAGGATCCCGCATGCTTTGTGCCAGATTGACGCGGGATATAGGAGACCTGGCACTATGAATGAATGCTATGTTGATTTTCCCCCAAACCCCATTCCTTCCTGCGATGCGAGCTATAGTCTTGAGCAGTGTTGTTTGGAAGTAATACAGGCATGTTCTATGTTGCTTGTAGTCGAAATTGCTTTCGATTATAAAGACCCGTAAATATTTGATGCAGTCCTGGCAATTCACTGCTTCAACGTTAGATACAGGTCGTCTTTGCATTGGGATCTACCAATGAGCGTAGCTGGCAGCTACTAGTCACTGCGCAGCCAAGTGGCTCCCCTGGAAACGGTGGAATAATCAACACATACACCCTGGAACCGCTGTATGCATTACCTCAGGGTGAAGTGTATATCGTAGTTTTCCACGCTATAGCATGTCTCTCGTCGTTTTCTTTTTATACCAAAATGTCCGAAAATATTTTGCTTTGAGTGTCCCAGTTATTTACGTTTTCTAGCATTAAATCTACTAGTTTTCTCGGTTCCATAGTATTTGTTGTATAATTCAATATCCTACGTGGTAGTGTCCTAGTCAAGACTTACTATAATGAACGCAACATTACAGACGCAAAATAGAAGGACATTTTTATTACATTTCTTGATGGCTGATTATATAAAATGGCTGAAAGTAACATCGTAGAAGCCTAGCTGGTTCTGGAAAACGCCAAAATCCATAAAACTTAGGCAGCTTGTGATAAAATAAATGAAACAAGCCACAGGATATTTTTCTTCCACCACATTGACTCATGTTAAACCCTATAAAATTTTTTTTAAAGTAAAATTAGCTACAAGAAATATGCTGACGGAATCAGAAAATAATCTGACTTGGCCACTGTTACTTCTGCTGATTGTGCTAAATATTATGTAGATATGTCAATGAAATTATTGCTAGCTGTAGCAGACAACCATTAAATTAAAATTTTTATAATTATTTTCTTTCTAATTTTTTATTATTAATTTGTGGTTTCTAAAGTATTTATCTATATTTAATAAAAAATTAATTTGAATTTTAAAAAGTTTAGAATCATTACAATCAAAATGAATAATATCATGTAAATTCATGTATGCAATGCGCGAATAAGTTCTGCCTCTTACTGTTGGAACTATCTTGGAACATGGGCTAGAGTAAGTCTATAAAAGTCAACTGCGACAAGAAGTACGTAGATATGTTGAGGTTGGGACGCTGTCTAGGTTGAAACATCGCGTTTTTTCTTTTTGATTACATTGGTAGTGCCTGTTATTACTGTTACGTATTAGTCTTAAAAATAGCTCACTTTTTATTTTAATTCAAAGAAAGAAAGAAAAACTTTTATGAGAAGTGGAGAAACTGTTCTGTTGATGTGAAATTCTCATAGATTGTATATTTTTCACCAAAATTGCAAGATAAATCAATTGAATGTGTTTTAAATTGGTTAAATTGTTATATCAAGATGATTTTTCCTGTAGTGCAGTTATATTCTTTTTCTCCAATAATGAAAAAATACCTTTAAATGAATATACTCGGGCCGGCGGGAGAATGCGCCGAGATACGCGCAGGTTATTTTGACTTTAGCAATTAGCGTCAGTTTTTAAAACACGGACAACTAAACACCGTTCGCTCGGAATAATGTAGGGGTATGTGCAGAACAATGCTAAACTCGTCGAGTCGAGATGCATTCTCTCGCCGGCCTGAGTATAGGTTGGGACATTCGTATCGTATAGTTATCGTATAGTCGTATAGTTATAGGGGTTGGCACGCCTAAACGTATTTTTTTCCACTGATAATAGTCTTTAAAGGTAGGCGTTCACATTTTCGCATCGTACGTATCGCAAGCATCGCTTCAAACGAATCGTAGTATTCCTTCTATAGAAAGTAATACTATTGCGTCCTCTGATCCGCATCGTACGGATCGCACGAATCTATCCGTCGGCAATGCCGATGCCGATGCTCCGAGGGGCAACTTTTACGATGCGTGCCGATGACGTCATACAAAATATGGTATTTGCTGGTAGTTGCGTCGCCAAATCCGATCGCTGCTGATACTGTGGACGCATTGTAAAAAAATAATCCGTTTGATGCGATGCGTCCGATACTTACGATGCTAAAATGTAGACGCCTACCAACTTTTAAGTGCAATCACAATATCTGTGCCTATATACATTGAAAATTTGATTTTAGCATGTTTTGTTAAAAGCGAAAGACAGAATGTGTTGTATCTAATTTGGATAGAAACATTAAAGCAATGTAAGCCATAAAACTAGAAAAAAAAGGGAAAAAGGGTCAATTGTAATCCCAGATTGCGGACCCTGATTCATATCACAGAAAACACCGATCAAATGATACAGGCACAAGACGAAGATGGTAACAGCTCCTTGCAGTTGTTCTTTCTTCATGCATCTTCGGGTGTTATTTTTTTTTTTTGCTCGTCAAATTCAGCAGCAGTATAATTTTCTTCGGTAAAAGCTACTGTATAAAGTCCGAATCGACAAAAACATTCGAATTGTATGGTGAAATACTAGTCTTTGAAATCCAGTTTTTATGATTCGAGGAGAAAGCGTCGAGTCTAGTATAGATCGTACAGAGCTCGCAATATGTCGAATTTTAATAACTGTGCCAGCGTTGCTTTTGTCAAGCATTGAATTGCGATTCATCATAATAGTATTCATATGCGTGCTATTATGGCTCGCCGAGTGCTGTTATAAGTTAATTTTTTCAAGGTTGGCACTGAAATTCAGAGCTGTCAATGTGAAATTTTCGGCGAGATAGTGTTGAGGTTATGTGAGTGTGGAAATCGCGAATACTCAAATTTAATTAATGGTAATAAACTGTATTCTATGTCGTCGACAGACATATCTATTAATTCCTGACGCCTAGGCGCACCATTGTAACCCATTATCAAGACGATCTAAAATTAATACTGTTGCATACAAAGCTGCGATATACATACAAATTTACCCCCCTTCATAGACAGGTAAGAATTATCATCTGCGTCCCTTATAAATTTATGTATACCTTCTTCTTCTAAAATCTCTTATTAGGTGCATAGTCCTGAGATCCGTTTCAATAAGAATTGCAATTTATAATATTTGAATATGTCTACATCCTTATATATAGATAAACAGAACCTCAACTTAGAATATTCCGTCCATAAACTTGATGGTTTATACTTCTTACGTTTTAATTCGAAGTAGTCAAGTAAAACATTTTCCAAAACAAGTGTAACATTATTTTCATTGCACCACTGGTTAAATTTAGTATACTGTTTTTCATATCGTGGCCGTCATACATCCGGCAGCAAATTGCTTACCGTATTTGCAGTAATTTCCTGGATTTCAGGTGGAGTACAAGATAGTTTCTCACCCATTTTAATTTTAACCTTTAAATTAATTTCAAGTGTCAGTGAAATGTCAAGTGTCAGTGTTACCAACCACCATAAAATTTTCTAAATACGTATGGGCAATTTTTTTAATTAGAAATGGCATCAAAGGGCGCAATATCGGAAAAATACTATAAAAAACTCGTTCTTAAGGCGTTTTTTAGCACTTGTCTATTATAAAACTCCTCGCTACGCTCGTCGCTTTCTAAACTAGGACGCGTGCTGAATACTCGCGCTTACTGAACTCGTCCTTTAATATACTATTGAATTTACTGATGAATTAGAAATAAATATTATAATTAAAATGACTAATATCATGTTAATTAATGGCTACAATGGGTGAATCATTTCTGTCTCTTACTGTTGGAACTATGTTGGAACATGGGTTAGAGTATTTATCTTCGATAGAGCTTTATTTCGCCGGAGATATTAATTGAAACGGTATTCAACAATGAAAATTTTATTCTGCTATTTTGGTGGAGCATATTTTGAAAATAAAATTTCATAATCGTTACGTTGTCCAATTGTTGATGTAGAGTTTAAACGGTTCAGACTAACCGTAAAGTGTTATTTTTCAAGCTTTTAATGCATTAAATGCAGATGTTGTGGTCAAGTTTTATTTTCAAATATCTTTAATTTCATATTCTTTTAAAGTAATCGATTGATTTTCTTCAATAATTTAATATCTCTTCAGATAATTTACTATTGCTTTTTCCACCACGATTTTGTCTAACCTTTTCGGATCCATCCTTCTTATAACGTCTGATTATAAATTTAGCGTTTATTTTTATTAGTACCTGCGATTTCGCAATTGTTTCACATTGTTCATAATATTTTAGAAAAATCTCCTTTTTGTCTAAACTTTTTTAGTATAATTACCCCTACAGGGTTCAAGTACAAGTAATTCATCTGCCTACTTAACCCGCGATAATTTTAACTAGTTCTATTTCTTATTTCTTTTTCGAAAAATGTACGAATTATTATTGTACATTATTGAAAAAAACTTAAACAAAGCTTAAAACAAATATCTAACTATTTTTTTTTCGTTCAAAAATGTTTTTATTTCAGCGACGATCGTTCAACATCTACATCTAAAATATCTCTATGTCGATGGGTTTTCTCAATAATCTCGAGTTATTGAGACAATCCATAAGCATGGACAACGGAATTTTTATTTAAAAAAATCATTTCCGCCAATGTTATTATACAAAATAAAATATATTTATGTCTTCAATTCGATTTTGAAATAAGTCTGAATGTGTGAAACCGGGCAATTAAACTAATCTAACATAAAAACATTAATTGCAATAACCTGTAAACCTCGACAACTAAACCAACATTCCCATTGATTAATAAAAGATTTAATTATATTTTTCTTTGTTCCAGGTGAGTTTCAATCCCAATGCAAATCCCGTTAATTTTCACAGAAAAATAATTCGCATTGTTTTGTGAAAAGGTTTGTAAATTTTTTGAAATTCTGTTTTAATTAAAACTTAAAATAAAAATAATTAAAATAACCTAACCAAATTTATAATAATTTGTGAAGAAAAAATATGATGGGTTGTGGGTAATTTGAGTTTAAAAAAGGTTAATTTTAAGTTACAAAAGTTTAATTTGAATTTAAGCAGGATTAGTTTAAGTTAAAAACGTATATATATATATATATATATATATATATATATATATATATATATATATATATATATATATATATAGCATTTCAAATCGATCTTGTCTAGTCTCGAGTCTATCTCTCAAGTCTATCTCTGTTGCCCTCAGCGTTTTCTCTACTTTGTCTTTTACTTGCCATACTTCACTACCGTAAGCGACTTTATTTTTTATTATTGCGTTATAGATTTTTTGTTTATTTCTTTTCGATGTTTCTTAGCCCCACAGTATATCATTCTATATCCTCTTCCTTGGAGATTTATTTCTTTCTCCGCTTTCTTTCTATCTTCTAGGCGTTCATTTGTTTCTCATCATACGTTTCTATTAATTGCAGCATTCTGTAGTGTTTGGAGGTCCTTTATCCCCGTCCATTGACGGATATTCCTCAGCCACGATAATTTTTTTGTGCCGATTCCTCTTTTCCCGCCTTCAATTTTACCTTGAAGAATGAGGCGTTGGAAGTGGTAGCGTTCTCCGGGCAGTATAATATGTCCGAGATAATCTATTTTTCTTTTCTTACTATTTTCGAAACGCTCGATCTATTAGAACGGCTCTTAGCAGAACGTCCTCATTTCTCATGTGACCGACCCAAGACACTTTCAGCATTCGTCGCAGGATCCACATTTCGAAGGCTTCAATTTTGATAATGATTGCTACATTCAACGTCCATGCTTCAACACCGTATAGGAGAATGGACTAGACATAACATTTTACCATCCTTTATCTGAGGTTGAAATTCGAGTTCTTGTCTTTAAGAAATTTTCGAAGTCTTTGGAAAGTTGCTCTAGCCTGTTCTATCCTGCATCTTATCTCTTGATCCGTATCCCACCTTTTGCTAATCATGCATCTCAAGTATATAAATTGTGTGACATGTTCTCTCCATTAGTATTCGAGTGTGTGAAATATTCGTGTGTGTAGGCTGACAATGAAAAACTTGGTTTTGCTGATGTTCATTTTCTCTCTATAATCAGGTCTTACTGTACACACACACACACATATAGCATTTCTTTTTCTACGTTTTTAATACTTGCTCCAGATATACTTTAACTAATTTTGGTGGTAGGCAGCATCCTTGTTCACCCCCTTTCCACCTGAAATCTATTCGAGAATTCGTTTTCAATATTAATGTAAGATGTTGCGCCTTCATATAGTCTTTTCGCAGTTTCCATTAGTGTTATGTTAATATTGGTTATTTCAAGTAATTCGCAGAGTTTCTTTTGTTAAACGCTATCGTATTCTTCCACAAGTCCACATACAGGGTGCGTTCACAAAGTTTCAAGACTAGTCTCAGAATAGAAAATTTATTAAACCTTTTTGAACAGCAAACTAAAAGTTTTCGAAATATGACCCGTGGGCATCAACATACCGTTCATAGACTCGCTGGAACTCTTTGCGCGGAGGACTGTCAAGGGACCTCGTCGAAGCTGCATTCACTACTGGAATCGTATCGAATCGTTTTCCTTTTTGGTTCCTTTTTAATTCTGGGGAACAAAAATAATTGGTTGGGACCTGTGACAGTCTGTGATAGTTATTCTGAGAAAGAAATTCTTTGCGGATCACTCATCTGGCAATATATAAATCAATGAGCATGCTTTTCGCAGGTTATTTGCTCATGCGACTTTTCTTGGGCTTTAGAGATGCGGCGGTATGCCACTCCGCACTCAAATGAGTATTACAGACTGTGACAGGTCCCAGCGACTTCTTTTTGTTCCAACGAATTAAATTGTGGCTTTGTTTCTGGATCGTACGATCATGCATTTCTTCTCAAACAGCCTTCTGTTCTCCCGTTCGAACTTTGGGAACTAGTTTGGCATCCAATAATCTCACATTAAAATCTCCTGTGAACTTCTGAGAATAAACAAGTTTAAATATCTGGGCACTACGTTGAACGATAAATGGGATAACGATGAAGAGGTTAAAATTCGTGTGGCTTATACCCAAAAAACATTTGCTAAATTCCATACCTACCTCCTATGACAGGAGGTACCCCTAAGTCTCCGCCTACGAGTGATTAAATGTTACATTTGGCCCATATTGCTATACGGATCAGAAACTTGGTGATTAAAGGCCAAATCCCTTAATAGAATCAAAGCTATAGAATGATGGATTCTTAGAAAACTACTCTGGATTTTCTGGGTAGATCACGTATCAAACGAGCAAGTTTTACCAAGAGCAAATACGCATCGACAGCTATTGGATATTGTAAAGCCAAGCAAAACATCACACTTCGGGCATATCCTGGGAGGACCCATATACAGACTGCTGAAAACTATACTTATGGGCAAAATCGATGGTAAAAGAGGACCGGGGCGTCATGGCTCCGTTCGGAACTGGTGCAATATCGCAGATGTCGCACCGATATTTAGAAGAGCCGAAAAAGGCACACCTAACATTACCCAATGAACACATGAACGCGAACGCGCTAGACAGCGGATCCCACCACAAAAAGAAGAAGAAATCTTCTGTTACTATCTTCAACTCCGTAGTCTAACCCAATCCCAGTTCATCTGTAAGTAATCAAACACTAGTAAGTAATCAGACGACGGCTCTCTTAGTGTTTGATCGAAATCTTCTTAGTGGTAAAGTTGACGTACTTTCGCCAAATTTTCCTGGTTGTGACTTGTTGAAGGTCTCCCAGTACGGTCATCGTCTTTAAAGTCCTCGAAGCCTTCTTTGAAGCTCTTGTGCCACTTGAAAATCAATGTACGAGACATAGCTTCTTTTTTAGCCTCTTGAATCATAACAAAATTCTTTGTAGCGGTTTTGTTCAGTTTCACACATATCTTTATCGAATAACGCACAGTTTTCACAGTTTTCGAAAGGGGTCACTGATAGGCACTCACGCCACTAGTGATATACTCAATTCAGCGCCTCGGAGGCAACGGCCGCTGGTGCGGCCGGTTAACAGACACCCATTGTTAGCAAACACACTACTTTACCCTGTCGGTGGAACCGATCTACACACCCTCCCCTATTCATAAAAAAATCAGTCTTGAGACTTTGTGAACGCAGCCTGTATAGTAGATGTACTTCCTGATTGATCTTTTTCTCTATTATCTGTGAGACAGAGAATAGATGGTCGACTGTCAATCTTCCAGCTGTGTATCCCTCTTATTTCTTTATTAAAATTTATTTTTACTTTTTCTAAATGCAAATATATTACAACATATTTGAGAAAAAATTGAAAATGATATTATTAAAACGATATTTTATTACAAAGTTATCATTTATTTTAAGTTAAGGGTTTTTGATAGGCATTGATTTTCTATTAGTTATCAAATTAGGTCCCAACGACTTCGAATTCTTATCGAATATAATTGGTCAATAATGGGGCTAACGTGTTTATAATGAAGCTAATTTCCTTTTTGTAAAAACTCGGACGCAATTTAAAGTGCATAAATATTGGTTACATTTATGAACGCTGATTTCGATTAACGTCAATGCGGCGTAATTTATGACGTTCACATTGGCTTGTACGTTGATGCCAGTATTTATTCAAATTAATTTACTAAGCAGAAATAGTTCTAATATTTGTAAGACTTAAAATTATCCATTAAAAATACAGTTATTTAAAGAAAGCATTTTGTTTAATGGTATGTCACGTACAAAAAAGATAACGCAACGCTTATATGTGAAACGGATTTAATATTTTTCAAATCATAAATAAATTGTTGCATTTATCTTGAAGTGTTTTCAAAATATTTTTAGTTTGTATTATTAATTTCTACGTGATGACTTTTCATAGTAGATTTGTAATATAAACATTTTAATTGTTGGTTCATTAAATTAGTAAAATTGTGTTAAATTATTCATTTCGCACTTTTGTTGTTAAAGTTAATATTAGTATTAGTGTTAATATGATATAAAAACAAAGTATGGGAAAATTGAAAGTATATTTCTACAAAAATAATCTTTTAATACAAAAAAATATTTATAACAAGTATAATAAATATAATAACAACAACATGTAATATAATACCTATGTATTGTAATAGTATATTACATACTGAGAGTTGTAAGAAGCGTATTACGTACGAGTGGAACAGTTACTACTTGTAATTCCGCGAGTACGTAATTGCCTTGCAACTCGAATTATGTACTATACTTTATCTACGACCACACTAATTTGTTTCTGTTTAAAAAGAAAAATATGTTTGATGTAACACCTTCGACCTTATTTAACTTAATAGAAATGAAGAAGAAATACATTCATAATGGTTTTGTTCCTTTTGTTACTTTCTACCTTTATATTTAGTACTTATTTGTAGTTTTCGTTAGATTTAAACGTGAAAAAACGAAATGAATGACAGCTTCTATGTGAATGATGTGACGTTTAATGATTGTTTGGAAATCACGGAGTACTATATTTAAAAATATTATCAACGTGCAGCTCTCAAGCAATCAACGAATCGTAAACCAAACAAGCAACGGTGATTTTGAATTATTACATAAGATTAATAGCGGTTTGTTACATGTATTTACATAGTCCAGGAACTGTACAATAATGGGCATTTACAATTGTGGTCGTAGATAAAATACATAATGACATACAATTTTTTTTTCATGAATTGAGCCGTTTATTTTGAAAATGGGGCAAGTCCTTTACACTTCTTTTAAAATTCTTTTAAATTTTAAAATATTGGTAGGCACTAATAGACATTTCTTTTTAATTTTGTGGTAATAGATAATTAATAGGTTATCCTTTTTTTGTATCCAAACAATCGGAAAGCCACGAATTTAACAAATAAACATATGTGCTATTTCTGGATTTCAAACAAGCGTTCGATCGAATAAAGAGAGAGCAAGTGTACATAGCGTTAAAATAACTTGGAATTAAAGAAAAACTATTTAACTTAATTTTCAATTAACTTTAAAAGGGACCGATAACGTGGTGGGAGTAGGAAGATCTACTATACTGTTTAGCTGTGTACTAGAATGTCATTAGGAAAGCAAAATGAAAAGTGAATAGTCTTTTATACCAGAGCTTCATAAACTTTCTTCATTCACGACCCCATTTCTGATTGTTGTATAATTGTATATCTCATCAAAACAGATTTTTTTTCAATAATGGTATATAGTCGTGTCTTAGTCCTTTCGAATATATTCGAAAGCAACGGTTAAGTGGTTAAGTACTGCATAACAAACTAAATCTTGGTGCAATATTTGCTATTGATGGATGTAAAATCTGTTCAACGTTTTTTGGCGATGAACGAAATTAGGATTCGATATGTGTTAAAGGTAAAAAAGTAATTTCACATTAATATATAGTGTTGAATGGCAAAAGAACATTTAATACCGTGTCAGGTATTGTGGGAAATTCAGTTCTAGTTCCAATCCAGAGCTTTTTTGAAAAATCTTGTTTTAGCTTTGAGTCACTCGAATGCTCAGAAAATTCTTCTTGCGTTTTATATGGCAGGTGATCAGTTATCATTTTAGCCAATCAAAATTGGTTTTTGAATCCAAGATAACTTTTTAAAATCAATATTTGATTGATGGGTGGAAACTGTGTTTCTAGCGCTTTTAAGAGACCTATAATAATGTTTGCAATAAAATTACCACGATTTTTCTCGGATATAAAATCGTCTACACTGGAAAACATTTCGGACGAATTCTTTTTCATCAATTTTTTTCAAAATCTTTTTAATAAAACTTTCAATTTTAGCATTCGAAGTAAATATATTACAATTTTTTCCATGAAGAGACAAGTTGATATCGTTTAATTCCTCAAAAATATCTGACAGAACATAGGTTATTTTGAAAAAAAGTAGCAATATCACATTTTTGTTCGGTTAAAAATATTTTGATATTGTCGTAATAACAATTATCTATTTAAATGTTGACCTCTTCATATCAATCTTACTTCTGCATGTAATAATAAATTTGTATAGATTGAATCTGTATCCTTACAGAGATTTGAAAATATGCGGCTGTTATCTTAATAGGATCCCGCACATCATTTTCTGGTGCTATTTTTCGCTAGGGCCTCCCAATGAATAAGGCAGTGAGGAAAAATTATATGATAATAATGAGCAGCTTGAAAAATTTATTGACAACCAATATTTTCGCCCGTCATCGCTCTTGCACCATCCGTGCATACTCCATAGCAATTTTTCCATTCTAACTGTTCAGTTTTTAAAAACTTGTCAACTTTACAATATATATCTTTCCCTATGGTGTGGTCTTTCACAGGACGACATAATAACAATACTTCCTCGACTTTATCTTTATAAAGGTACCTGACTTATACTAGCAACTGAGCTGCAATATCAGCTGTTCCTTTGGGCTTTCTTTAATATTTGTGATAAGTTACACTAATCGATCTTAGTTAATTTCAGAAATTCTATTCACGGCAGTGTCGTTTGAAAAAGCAATTTTTCGAAAATCATCGCCATTTTTAGTTCCATGTAGTATTTCTACCATTTTAATAGCAGCAGGTTATACGAGATCTTCTCCAATCGTGAAAGGCTTTTTATTTTTAGCAATACAGAACGAAACATAATATGACGCGAGTAAATATTTTTCATTAACGGTTATGAATTTTTCAAAAGTTTAATCTTTATTTAAAGATTTTAACAGCCTTTCAAAATATTCTCTTGGTTTATTGGCATAGAAGTATGGTGTTCAAGATGTTTTTTAATTGTGATGGTTTCATATTCTCCGTACAAAGTAGTTAGAATCAATAAAAAATTATATTATTCCTGTGGTGTCCACTCTCGTGTTACAATGGAATAGAAACAACTGACTACACTGGAAAAGCAGCACCATATTTGTGCACACTACAGTCAGTCTCGATAAATTGGTGTCTCGCTGCACTAGTGACAAAAAAGTCTTCTTCTTCTTACTATTAGCCTTCATACTTCTATTGTTGGATATACGCCTCTTTCATTTTTTTCTATACTTCTTGTCATTTGCTGTTCTCATCCACTATTTTCCTGCTATCGTCTTTATGACATCTATCCATCTTATATGGGGTCTTCCCGTGCTTCTTTTTGTTTCCCGGGCTCTCCAGAAGGTAATCTTGTGGCTCCATTCTTCTTTATTCTTTCTGACCACGTGCCCTGCCCATTGCTATTTGATATCCGCTGTTCTCTCCATGGCATCTTAGCATTATTTTTGTTTTTGTCCGGATATCTGTGTTGCGCATTTTGTCTCTTAGAGTGATTCCCAGCATCGCACGTTCCATTGCTTTTTGGGTCAGTCCAAGTTTCGCTGCTGATTTTTTAGTGATAGCCATCGTTTCCAGGCCAAAGGTGGCAACGGGGAGGATGCAGCTGTTGTAAACCTTACGTTTTAGTTAAATTGAGACATTTTGGTTTTTTAATATATGGCTGAGCTTTCCAAAGGCGGCCCATGTCAGTTGGATTTTGCGTTTGATTTCCGCAGTTTGATTTTCTTTGCCAATTTTAATTGTATGCCCCAGATATGTATATTGCTCTACTTTTTCTATTACGATGTTATCACTCGACATTTCCTGAGGGCTACTAGTTATAATTTTTGTTTTGTTTAGATTCATTTTGAACCCTATTTGCTTGGACAGGTTGTTTAGTTCTTCTATCATTGTTTTTAATTCTTCGATATTAGTGCTTATTACAATTATGTCGTCCGCGAATCTTAAGTGACTTAGATATGTCCCGTCGATCTTCATGCCTTTCTCGCCACAGTTCAGTTGTTTGAAAACCTTTTCTATGGCTGCGGTGAATAATTTGGGGGAGATCGGGTCCCCTTGCCGTACCCCTTTGCTGAGATTTATTTTCCCCGTGTGTAGGTCGTCGTTTATTTTTACGTAAAACGTGGCCTCTTTGTAAATGTCCTCCATTAGAGCGGTATATCTAGAGTCTATTCTTGCGTCGCTCGTTGCCGACAGGAAAGCCTAAGTCTAGACACTGTCGAACGCTTTGTGGTAGTCTATGAACTCTATATTTATTGGGATATTGTATTATGTTGTCTTTTCGATAAGTGTTAGGATTGTTTGTAGGTGGTCTGCTGTGCCGAAACCTTTCCGAAAGCCCGCTTGTTGCACTGGTTGGTAGAAATCTAGTTCTTTGTGAGTCGGTTTGTGATAATCCGCATCATAAGCTTATATAGGTGAGATAACATGCTTATTGGACGGTTTTCTAGGTTTGTGGTGTCACCTTTTTTGTGCAGGATGATGACCTCTGCGTTCTTCCTTTTTTTTGGTATTTTCCCCTCGTTCAAACATTTGTTTGTTAGTATCCACAGAGCTTCCAGCAGTGTTCCACCTCCCGCTTTATATTTATTTCTTCTTTATAGTTAGCATTTCTGCTATTATCTGGTTCTCTCCTGGGGTCTTCTGGTTCTTCATTTGTTGTAACGCATATGTAATTTCAGCTGTCGTTATTTCCGACAGTTTCCCCGATCCTACATTTGTAATAGTTTTTGAGGGTGTCGTTGGGTTTGGTATGGATGATGTGTATAGGTTAGCGTAGAATCTTTGGACTTCTGCGACGATGTCTGTTTTGTTGGTAATGATATTGTTTCACTTGTCACTCTAAGTTTTGCTGCTGGTTTTTCAATGATAGCCATCGTTTCCCGGCCATAGGTGGCAACGGGGAGGATGCAGGTGTTGTAAACCTTACGTTTTAGGTAAATTGAGACATCTTGGTTTTATAGTATATTTTTATAGTATTATTATTAGTATATGGCTCAGCTTTCCAAAGGCGGCCCATGTCAGTTGGATTCTGCGTTTGATTTCCGAAGTTTGATTTTCGTTGCCAATATTGGACGGTTTTCTATGTTTGTGGTGTCACCTTTTTTGTGCAGGATGATGACCTCTGCGTTCTTCCTCTTTTTTTTTGTATTTTCCCCTCGATCAAACATGTGTTTGTTATTAGTTAGTATAGAGGTTCCAGTAGTATTCCACCTCCCGCTTTATATTTCTTTCTTCTTTATAGTTAGCATTTCTGCTGTTATCTGGTTCTCTCCTGGGGTCTTCTGGTTCTTCATTTGTTGTAACGCATATGTAATTTCAGCTGTCGTTATTTCCGACAGTTTTCCCGATCCTACATTTGTAATAGTTTTAGAGGGTGTCGTTGGCTTCGGTATGGATGATGTGTATAGGTTAGCGTAGAATCTTAGGACTTCTGCGACGATGTCTGTTTTGTTGGTAATGATATTGCCATGGAGGTCTTTTAGTTTAACAATATCTTGTTTTCCATTTGAAAGCTTTGATTTGAGTACTCTCGTGTTTTTGTTAGCCTCTATGGTTTCGATGATTTGTTGGGTTTTATAAGCTCTGATATCTGTACTTATCTTCTTTTTTACTTTTTTGTTTATGGTGTTGTAATTGGGTGAGTCCCGGCAGGTTTCTCTTCTCTTCTTTATTAGTTGTTTTGTTTACACTGATAGTCTGGTTTCTTTTTCGTTTCTTATCTTGCTACAGATCTTCCTTGTGGCTGATTGAATGTCCTCTGTTATGCTTGTTGCAATATCATGTATATTCATTTCTTGTAGATTTTCTAATGGTTTCATTCTATTTTTTATTTCGTATTCATTTTTGTTGAGGGTCAGGAAATCGGCTGTTGGAAATTTCTTTTTGTGTACCAACTTCTTTTTTTCAATTTTTGTGTTTATAAGGATCTTTGCCCGAACCAATCTGTGGTCGCTTCCAGTACTAAATCTGTTTAATACTGATATATCTTTGCATATGTTTTTATTGTTAGAAAGTATGAAATCTATTTAATTTTTTGTCCGGTCATCTGCGCTCTTCCAGGTCCATCTTTTTTGATTTTGTTTTTTAAAGAAAGTGTTTAGACAAAACAGTTTTTCGGTGTTGAGGTAGTTACTTAATATTTCTCCTCTTTCATTCCTTGTCCCCAGGCCGAAGTTAGACGCAAGTTGACGCTAAGTGCAAATCACGAAATATGTGACACAAAGCTCGCCATTTTCAAAATTTAAAAAATGTATTTAAATAGTTTACACAAAAATTTCGCGACCCCAAGATTTCGCTAAGCGACCCCATTTGGGGTCGCGACCAATAGTTTAAGATGCCCTGTTCTATACAATAAAAACATCAATGTCTAACCTTTGCAGACGATTTGACAATAGTAACCAGAAGGAGAAAAGAACTTGAAGAGTAATAATAAAATTAGAAGAAAAAAAAACACACGCGCAGTAAGATTAGAAATAAATGAAAATAAGAGAACATATATGACATGGACAAATAAACAATATAAGCAACGGAGCAAATTAAACATAACAGAAAAATGAAAAAACTACACATTTGAAGAAGTAGAATAATTTACTTACCTAGGGACCGAATTCTATAGGAAACCTAAAATATATAAAGATACAAAGAAGGATAATGGCAGGAAATTCATATGTCTACGCCCTAAAAAAAGTAATACTTAACGGAAGTATTTCTTAAAATTAGAATATTCTGGACAATTATCAGACCCATAGTATTATTCCCAAGTGAAGTATGGAGATTGGGAGCGAAAGAACAAGCATTACTTGGAGTTTGGGAAAGGAAAATATTAAGAAACATTTAATAAAAGAAGAGGGATGGGACTGGAAAAATAATCGGAATCGGAAAGGAGAACTAACCGAGAAATACAAGATACATGTATCGAACCAAATATAATTGCTGTTGTCAAAGGACAGAGACCTAGATGGTTAGACCACATAATGAGGATGAATGTAGATAGAATACAAAGGTGGAAATATTTGAAAGGTGGTTTTTTGAAAGGGGCAAAGTAGGCAGATCGAAAGCAAAGATCGAACGCAAAGATGAAGTAGCGTTTACAGTGCAGACTAAGATTTAACGGTACTTATGTATTAACGCCACCACCGCTATATATTGGATCGAGAGTTTGCGCTGCCGCGCGTAAGTTGTCTTGATTTATCTGTCCGCTTCGCAGCGGGCAACCTAATCTAACCGGGGTTAAAAAATTAAGTATTTTGACTTTAAAAAATGGTTTAATTTTGAATACAAATTTTTATTTTATGATTTATCATAAAAATTTTAGGTGTAGATTGGCGTCATTTAAAAATGTACGGAGGTGGCGTTAATACGTAAGTACCGATTTAACATTATGCAATATAAAAACAAAGAAGGTAATTTTAAATTCAATTGTCAATTCATCGAAGTTTTATTTAGCATTTTGTACGGTGCATTCCTTGTAAAGTTAATTTAGCAAATACTTAATCAATTCACAGTTTCTCCATCGATATTTTCCTTAATTTTTAAAACCACTTCCTCCAAAACTGGGTTGAAAAAAAATTTCCCGTTTCATTTCATATACTAAAAGTTTATTGTTTTCGTTTATTGTTCTTCTTAACAAAGATAATAATAAAAAAAAAATAATGTCGTTTGGCAAAACTTTTGAATAAAATGAGCAATAATACAGCAAGCACATTTGGGTAGAATATATGACAAAATCTCAGCTGTCTCTTAAACTCTAATAACTGTGGATTGAGCACGCGAGTTCAAATAAACTTTTGACTGCTGTCGCTTTTGCTTGATTTGCGATGTGCATGAACTACATAATGTGTTGAACAAGTCTGCAATATAAAGTTATTCAAGAAAAAAAAATGTATTTAATGTTTTTGCAGTTTCTCAATAAATGTGAAATTTGTTTTATGGCATATGCTATAAAAGAGCAATTAAATGCAGCTAACGCAGTATGAGTTATATTAATTTGCTTTGCTGCCCATTGCAATTACGGTATAATCTTAATAATCCGACACATATGGGAACAGAAAACCACCGGATGGTCCAAAAATTCCGGATTATTAGGATTAAAAGAAAACATTAACAATTTTAAATATTTTATGTACAATTGTATTTCAGAACAAATAATATCTACAAACTCTAGTAAAACAATTGTAGAATGGAGTTAGCTTGGTCAGAATCGTGAATGAAGTTCTCAGAATTAAAAACAGGGTGTGTTGGCCAGACCTTGTTCCAAAAACTCTGGGTAGTGCTGTTTTTAACTTTATTTCTTCTGTGCGCGAGGTTTATATCTGGCGCGGGGCAGCGAAAAGAAAAGACACGTGTTTCTCCAGAGCACCGGATTACTGTACGTGCCGAATTAACCAACCGCCGGATTATCAAGATTATACTGTATTCATTAATGAAGAACTGATTACTTTAAATTTGATAACAAATAAATTAACAAATATGGTCGATAATCATAGATAAGATGGGTACTTAACAGGCAAATGTTGATCTGTTACTTTAGCACGAACTAAAACTTTATTTAAAACATTTATGTTTCAGGAACATGAATATTTTAAATCAAGCCTATCTTATCCTATAGCCTATCTTTAGTAGAAACATGGCGTTGTACAAATAGCGTTATACGAGTCTTTTCCAAAAAGACACAGAAAGTAGGGATTGTTTCCGAAAGTTTTTGACATTTCTGTTAAAAATAGAACTTTTTATACATTGAATTGAAAAACTCACTATGTTTTTACCACACTTATACTATGTAAAAATGTTATACAACTTGTTATTCACAGTAATATAAATTATTTGCACATATCACGATTTAAGTTTCGACGTTTGACGGTCAGTTTCAAGTGAAAATGAAAGTTCACGAAATTTATATAACTGTGAATAACAAGTTGTATAACATTTTTACATAGTATAAGTGTGGTAAAAACATAGCGAATTTTTCAATTCAATGTAAGTTTGAAGTACCACGTAGTAACTGTCCCAACCATCCTATTCATATAACTTTTTATAAATCAGATAATTCATACAAGCTAAGCAAAAAACATAAACCAACATATAAATAGTTTTCAAAAAAATAACAATAGTATATCTACTACTATACATATTTGGACACTGTAGCTAAATAAAATAAAGCGCACATTTAAATCCCCATTTGATATCTTCTAAAAAAGCATTTCGTGTATATTAATTTTTTATGAGTTCGGTTGTCGTCATTGCCTTCGTTGTTTTATTAAAATCTCTTGGACTCATTTGTAGAAATATCTTGACACACTTCGGCTGGTTTAGTTACCAAAAACTCAGTCTGAGAATTTGTTGTTTGCTTAAACAAATTTCATAATTATCTAAAAAAAAGTATGCAATAGCGAATTTTCCCAAGCACTTCACAGAGGCACATTATTCTTAAAAAAAACTAGCTAAGCTTTAAGGAGGTTAGAGCGTAACTAATAAGTTAAAATAGTGCTTGAATTTTTCTATATTTTCAATTAACCTAATAGTTGTTAAAATTCATTATTTTTATTTATAATAATATTACAAATTTAATAATATCTGGGACGTAAGAACGATGAACTGGTTGTAGATTGCCTGGCCCTTGCATATGACATGGCACTGTTTGCTGATTCTCTTGAGATGACAACAATGCAGGTAAACTGGCTCAGAAAACAGGCTGCCGAGAAAGATATTAAAGAACTGGGAATAACAGATCTCCAAAACATAGAGCCTGTGAGACGCACTCTGAAGGAAGTCCTTGGATTTCAGGAAAAACCCCGTAGGAAAGGTACCCCCTTGACAAAAGAGAGAAAGGAGTTACACCGGCAGAAGATGCGACAATACTGGGCAAAGGTCAAAGCCCAACAGTTGAACAAGCGTGGTCCAAAGTAGGCCTATTCGAAAAAAGAAGAAGAAGATAACAAATTAAAAATTGATAATTATTATTTCTTGAATAAAATAAAGTAATTAAATGACTTCGTTATTTTTGACTAATAAGGTGTAATAAAAATATCTGGCAACAGCGCTTTCTTGTGTCTTGAAAGTATATACTACAGAGAGAGAAAAGAATAGTAATTGAAAAGAGTCGAGTGTATTTTTTCTCTCTATATAATGTTTCCATCTTTTTCTTTTCTCTCAGCTGTTCTCGCGACGTTGTCAAACCATCCGTCCGGTGAATTACTATCGATAAACAAGATTGAAAATAAAAAATTTAACTTTAATTATTTAAATAATTACATCCGGAACATGACATTGTTTTAATGTTATCGTGTTTTAATATTATCTAAGTTTATTGTATATAGTTTTTTATTCCATAAAGTTGGGAAATTAATATCGGAAAAAATAAATAAAGCCACGTCTTTCGTCGGAAGCTGGTCGGCCATAAGAGCCTCTGTATAATAATTAATAATCGAAAAAACATCAATTTAATTTTTGTTTTCCGGCTAAACTAAACGGCGGATCATCTCGTTCAAATTTTTAGAGGACATAAATAAAGTATTGATCTGCATATATAAAAAGTTTCCAAGCTGAAACTTGGAAAAAATATTTAACATGGGATTCAATGAAATCTTGAAATTTGTAGACCGCCTTATATCCTAATTACAAGCACTTTGAGGAAAGCTTTCCGTATAGTTACATTTCCGTATAGACTCAAAAGCTTACCTCATTAGAAGTTTTAGAGAACTTTTACCCAAGTCGGCGATAATAAACGTTTATCATGCAGAAATTAAGTATGGCATTCTGATATGGGGAGCTTCACCATACCTTAAAACAATATTTCTCCCACAGAAAAGAGTCATAAGGGTGATAGCCATCTCCAGAAAGCATTCATGTAAACCACATTTCAAAGAGATGGTAATATTAACAATACCAACAACCTTACATACGAGGACATATATTCTTTCGGAATGAACATCGATGTAGATAATCATGATACTAGAAATTGCATAAAGCTCAATACGCTAAGGAGCAACGTCACTTTCAGTCGTGAAAATTTATAATTGTATAGCGGAAATAATTAAAGCAGAAAGCACATACAAGTCATTTAGAAAAAAAACTAGGTGAACCAATAATCACATACTTTTCCGCATAACGTCAAAATACGCGAATCACCGCGGCAAGAGGACGCAGTAAAAAAATCGAGACGCGGAACAAAATTGCTCCTCAAAGGTGCTACAAACGATTTCCTGTATTTGACACCTGGAGGACGCTGTGTTGAACTTGCGAACGGCAGGCCGCACGATCCGTTTAGTTTTACAACAGAAAATGACAATTTCCCGTTTCGACGCGCGAGAGGAATGGAAGTTCTTGAGGAAAATATGAAAAATTTAAAACGCATCTACAGCCGCCCCCTGCGGCCAAAAGACGTAATTTTTTACTCAATCCGCCCTATAAAAAATCAAGACTGCATTTCTCGTCAATTTATCGTGATTTTCAAACAAAAATCGGCTCTAAGGCGGCTTGTTACTCGTTTAGTTCAACGTAATTAAAAAGCTTCCTTGTGAAAATTTGAAATTATGGCACTGAAGAATTCATCGATTTATAAATTATGGTTTTGATCGTGTTCAAATCAATGGATCCTTTAAAGTAATTAATAACAATTGTGTGTTTTGCGTATGTTACAATAAGTGTTCTGATAATTTAAGTTTTATTACTCCTGCGGGATAACTACTATGTTGGCGCCCGTTCTTTAGTGCGAGGAATGTATGTTTGTTAATTCAATTATTACCACATAAATTAAGCGCATTGGAAATATTCATTTGCATATTTTAATAATTTGCCAAGCATAATTTGGGAAATAAATCAATCATTGCGTGGAACAAGTATTCCTGTCGCACGCAAATTGTGCTTGGCGCATGCAAATACTTTTAAGATACGTCATCTCGCATGGGTAATAAAAAATATTATCTGCAACTCATGCGGTATTGTCAATTGCTCACGAGAGCAAAATTGGACGCATGAACGAAGTGAGTGCGCTCATTCGAAGTGCGCAACTTACCGCCCTAGTTGCACAATACACTATTACTTTTTTGTTTTCTTTTTCTATTGTGTCTTTACAAAGTAATATGTGTAACCTATAGGATATGTATATTTATAGATCCAAAGATCAATAAATGTTTGTTTTGATTTGATTAGTTTGAAGACCGCATTATATCGAACCCCGTTGCATACGTATCATGTTACATGGCACTTTTCTATATTCTATAATTTAAATGAAATTCTGTATTTAAGATAATACATTATTTTTTATTAGATCCTAACAAATGTAGGTAGTGGTTTCAAATAAAATTTGCATTTTTTCTTGTTAGAAGCAAATATCACTTAATTACAAGCATTGATTCTCATCTGTGGCAATGTCTTTGGCAAATATTAGTATTGCCCTTGAAGCAATATAATCGCACGGCTTTATCTCCTCTTAGCAAACAGCTATTGATGCATTTCAAGAAATATGTCCATTCAATATATTTGTTGCAGTCTAGTGAACAGAAACCTCCGTATTCATGAATCGCTTCAGAGAAAATGCATCTTTTTAAATACTTATACCTTTTTATACACTATTAGTGGTTACTTTCAAAGATTCAACTTATGAACTTTTTAATTAAAATTAATAGGAAAGTGCATCAACAATGGAAAAAAAATGTCAGTTTAACAATTTTATATATCACAACTACAGTGTCAAAAGCTTGTCCCAGAAAAGTCGTACTAAATGCGTTAATAGAAATAAATTACACACGTTGTCCAATTTCAGCCTTTGGGAAAGCTATTTCTTAGTGGAACAAATAACTGACACGAGAAACCATGGAGCCTTCAGATGATTTTTTTTTATTCCTTTATTATATTGTTTTATTGGTATTTGTCCAGGATTAGTTTACTTATTTTTTGAAATAATATAAGCTTTCGTTAAATATACTTTCTGCACTTTTAAAGATTTTCATTAAACTTTAATTCATATGAATTTTATTAAAACTATGAAAATAAGTGCTATAGCAAAACCATTACCATAAGGTATTTTGGACAAAAATTAAATTTTGTTTTTCCCAACATACGCCAGGTTTGCAAAAACATACGTTTTTGCAAACTGGGCGTATGTTGTTGCACAATCCGTATCGTGTAGTTAAATTAACTCTGTACGGTCCATGAAAATTTCACAATTTCGTTACAACTAGTTCGCTTTACATTCGCATTCGCACGTCTTATATCAGCCTGTCTACAATGTTTTCCAAAGTCGGTGATTATTTTACTTACAATTAGACATTAAATACGAATTAACAAATGCATTTTGTAAATTCGTGTGCCCCCCTCAAGTGCTCAAAAATTTAAGTAATATCTCTTGTCAATATTTCCTATAACTCACACTCAACATCCTACTTACCAGTACCAAATGTTATGTCGAATCATTCTCAACAGAGATGTCAGAATGTCTCTGTGAGATTGTCAATATACACTCAACAAGGGACAGTAAAGAAATAATTATACATTTTTTTTTTAATATAACTTCTTCGAAAACTTTGTATTAGACCGTAATTAATGTACATTATATCGAAAAAATTGCTGCGGTTATTATTAAAAACTAGCATGCCGTATGCTATACACATTCCGTGTTTTATATTAATGTTAATAACTTAGCGTTAATTTAATAACTTAACTTTAATGGATAGTTCATAAACTCCCTATCTCTCCGCCGTTGTTAAAAATCAAGTGTACTATACTTTTATAATAGTTTTTTTGTTTTGTTTTAAGCACTTTTGTTTATATTCCTTTTAGTAGGTTTCACTAGACACATAATTTTTTGTTTTGTTTTGATAATTCAAAAATTCAATAAATAACTACCCTTCAATATGAGCAAATCCTCAAATAAAGTTCAATTTTTACTAAAGTTTATCGAGTTTTTTAAACTTATGTAAATATTAATGATAATGTTTACCTATATATTACATTAACACGAATTTGTAATACTAATTATTATTATTTGATTTGTTCTGATCTGATGCTGAAGTAGCAAGTGTATATTAAAAATGTTACTATGTACAAAAGTGATGAATCAATTGGTAAATTTCGAATACATATCAAAATATATTCTGAAATATTAATTTTCTCTCATCAATTTTCAAAGCTTTCAGTATATTATAATTTGTATCTCTTTACGAGAATGTCAATATAAGGGAATTAATAACTCAATCAGCATAATGCAAATGCTGCCTTGAAAAGAGCTTTTTCTGTTGAAAGGAACGCCGTAAAACAAATTTCTTTTAAATAATTATTCAGGCAAAATTTAAATCGCTACATACATATTTAATGTATATTTTTTTGTATAAATTTTGATTATTTTTACCGACAGATGCATTTGTACTGAAACAATTGTTGTGAATAATATTTGAAAATTGTAATTTTTTTGCATAAATATGATAGTATATGTTGTATATGTTAATATATGTTAGTATAACTCAATATTCTAGAGCAGCACTTCTGCCGATACGATACTGATATTTATAAAAAAGCATCGACGATACTAATACCGATACCAGTACCGATGTGGACAGTGCAGACTTCAAAATGTGTAAAAAGCTGTGGGTTTTGGGTAGAAGATATAGAAATAGACGACATTACTTACTTATATCATGAATATTTATAATGTTAACTAACGAAATTTTGTATCAATTATGTTTTGAAAATTGCAATTTGACAAAATATTAGTTTAGTAGTAAAATATTAGTTTTTGAAAATAGTATCTAATTAAACAAAATATCAATTTAATAATGAAGTTTAGAATAGAAATTAATAATTAAAATTCACATTTATGAGATTTTTATTCACGAAACACAACATCCTTAAATTATTGGGTGATAGCCGATTTTGTAATTCTGTTTGGACGCAACCTGTTGTTGAGAATAGCCTTTAAGATACGACAAAACTCATTTGGAAACTGATATTTTTTTGTGCCATTTTTTTGCAAATTTGGATATAAAACATCACTGCCCGAAAAATGGAGAGGATCTGCTTCTCTTGATATATTAATCAATCAAATATATATCTCTAGCTCTTCTTTGAGAGAATCAGTGCTCGAAAGAGAGAGGTTCATCTTCTTCGGCCTCTCTAATAATATTTTCACATACGCTCCATCTCCCACATCTCGTAGATGACTCAGAACCTGATCGTACTTGTTCGTCGCATTTTTAATTCTGTATTAATCTGTGAATTCAGTAACTCTCCAAGCTGTCTTTTTGCCATACTAATAGTAGATTGTTTATGAAATGTTCGAAGTTTATAACGCGGATCTATTAAGGCGGCTAAATAATACGATTCTTCATTTTCCAAATAATCATGTTTCATTAAGAGCCAATATCTTATCAACTTTCGATATATTCCCTCTTGCAAAATACTGGCCATCTATGTCTTTGATGTTCTGTAGCACTCTTCGGAAATTAGCGCCGGATAATACAGCTGTGGATTTCCTGATTTTATAACAACTTCAAAATTACGCTAAATATTCACTATTTCATCCATTCTTCCATTGTGAGTTCTAGGCAAACAAGCTTGCACTGCAACTCGTAGCAATCGCCTTAATGCTTGCAGTGTTGAATCCCATCGGATAGATACGTCTTGTACAAGAACATGATTAGGAACTTTATTAGAACTTCATTCAACGGTACTTTTCCTTTTAAATATTGTTGCTGCTCGTAGAATTATTAAAATGACCAATGGTAAACCGTGTTTTAGTAAGCACCACATTCACCTGATCCTGTTTAAAAGGGCTAGCTTTAATTACCAATTGATGTGAATGTGCCAAACGTTTGAAGGGCACTAAGTTGTATGTTTGTTGAATTTATCTGATAGCGACACCCATATATACAACGTTGTCGGTAACAATGGCTCGAACTCTGTCCTGTATATTTCAATACTAAATAGCCTTTTAGATTACATGCTATGTTGGATTCTGAGTGCCGAAGACCCGCGAATGGCATTAGTTCGAAGCAGTAAATACTCTTCGCGAAGTTAGAATCTATCCCATGAGCTGTTACGGTAATAAAACCATTAGATTACGACGGAGAGTCACTTGTCCATATCCGTGGTTATCACAGTATGGAACAATTGTTTTAACAGTATTACTTCTCACTGGCTCATATATTTCTGGTATAACTTTTTAAGCAATGTAGAAACGTGATACCATTTTGTAATTCGGGCAAAGCTTCTTTAATAATCCTTGATAACCTATCTTGTTAACTAACAATAAGTCGAATGTCTCCATATCGACGCTTATTTGCTGAGCAATGGTACAAGTTCTCTCTTTTGCTCTAGTATCATCATGTTCTTCTTCTTTTAGCTTTACAGCCCAGGATGAGCTTTGGCTTCCTTAATGAAAATTAAGGAAGCCCTAGTGTCATCACCTCTATAAAATAATTATCTATCACCTCTGTTAGAGTTGCTTGTCTGTAGTGGATAGTGGGCTAATGTTACCACTCCTTGTTGTCTTCAGCACTAAAACGGTGTCCAATTCATTCTAATGGTGTCTTTTCATGTGGATACACATCTTCTACTTGTTATAATTTTTTGAATTATTGCAACGGGATATGTTTCCTTTACAAAACATAAATATTACTTTATTTTCAGATGCGGATACTTCAGTGATTCCATATAGACATTTTTTGTATCGAGTTTGACATAATTATTTATTTTATATATTTTAAAGAAATGCAATAATTGAGTCACTGCGCTAGCGGAATGAAACTGTAAAACGCGGGGATTCCCCGTGCGTAGAAAATTTTGCCGCGTTTACATGAACGAATTAAACTCAAGCATGGCACACGACGTATAAATGGCGCGGAATTCAAAATATATCGGTGCAACGACAAACTAATATCGCCGATTCCGATATAACGGAAAACCAAATATATCGCCGATATATCGGTATCGATAATCGGCATCGGATGCATCTCTGGTGTATACCAAAGTTGTGGCTGGTTTTAAAAAATCTTAACAGGATCGCACGTACCACTCATCAATAAAGTATTTAAAGTAATTCGGTGTATTGCGACGTTTAAGCAAAAGGATAAAATAATAATATCAATACTGAATAAAAATACAAATATATTTAAATGCTCTCAAACAAATATAATAATATTTATAATAATCTAATGAGCTTGAATATCATATAGAGCATAGATGAGCAAGCTATGAAGTAAGAAGATCTACATTTAACCACCCCACCTTGTTGTGAGCTACCTCTTCTTTCGTAGATCACCTATTGGTAGTTGAGGCAAAACTGATTTTAAAGTAATTGATGTAACCAAATCGATATGTTTTCCTTTCCATTAGAAATTGAAATTATTATAAACTTAATAAAGTCGGAACACATCCTGAATATATATATATATTCAACCTTTCCGGAGCTCTATTGAGTCTTTTTAGGACTACCAAAGCAAATCTCAAGTGAAATTTGTAAGTTATTTACTACTTCTCAGTCCACTTTCGTGCTCCTAAACAAGAACTGGAAAAATAACATTGTACACCATAATACATTATAGATAATCATATAAACTTAATAATCATATAAACTATATATATATCATCAATAATATCAATATATCAAACATAAATATGGGGTTTTAAGTAAGTGTTTTAGAAGTTATAATTTATAACAGCAAAGCTGCACTGATGAGAGATAAATCACGAAACGCGTCTGCAGATGGCTATTCACTTAAGTTAATATAAACAATTTTATTTTTCCAGTTCTTGTTTAGTGCCACGATAGTGGACTGAGAACTAGAAATATCTTACAAATTTCACATGAGATTTATTTTGGTAGTCCTAAAAAGATTCAATTATATTAAATTTATATGATTTATTAAGTTTATATGGTTATTAAGTTTATATGATTATCTATAATGTAGTATGGTTTTACGAATATGAAATTATTATGTCCAGTTAAATCGTTGGTAATTGTCATATTTTTTGTACAATGTATCCAAAATATATGTTAAAAGATTTAAGAACCTCTCGGGAAACTTTCTTGGATTAAGTCAGTTAATATTTGTGTAAAGAGGGAAGTCTTCACATTCATACTTATTTTCTTCTAACTAATCGTGAGTACGAAACAGCCGCGTATACTTAAGCTACAGATAGATTTTTCTGTTTGAGTAGTAATTTTTATGTCTTTAACAACTAATATTTTTGCATATAGCTCATTATTGTATATTATGCAATGCAAAGAAACGACATCCGGAAAATCATCACCATTTCTTTAATTAACACGATCAACTGCTAGAATACCTGCGATCAACCGGTCGATCCGCTTGTCCACCCCTGATTTAAAGAAACATGTAATCTTGTTAGGGAAACACGTTAAGTTGTCAAGCTTTTACATTTCAACATTAAACAAAATCATTTTTATACTCTTTGTAAGTAAGTAAGTTTAAACTGAATAAATTCCACGGCGCGTTAAACTTAATACTCAAGTACTTTGTAGAATATATTTTAATGTTACCATATTATTTTATGAAAGAAATATTTTGTTTTTAAAATTCAATATTAGATAATGAAAAATGTGAAATATATACCACAATTTTAAATATATATGTGTATATACACACATACACACACATGAGATGAGTTATTCAAGGTATAGTACGGCTGTGTAATTGCCATTCAAATTAAATTATTTTTCTTTATTCATGTTTGTATTTTTTCATATAGAAGTAAAATTGTTTTGAAAAATTAATTATTATTTGTTTTAAATATAATAATCAGCAATTTTTCAAAACACGTCTATTCTGCTTGGTGTGTTCAAAATATCATAAAAAACAACTTAATTTGAACCACAGCAATTTGTAATTTAATAAATTTTCTTTTGCAAAGTGAAAGAAAGATCAAGTATATTTATTTCTTGTGGAATGAGAATTGTCTTGCTGAGAGTGAGAGAGCCCGGAAAGTGTATCTGTAGTAATCGTTTCGTTCCGGGATGCCATTTTCACTCTCCTACATACACATAGCACAGACACACCGAACCGGAGCTCGTTCTCCGGACATGTTCCGGGCGGTTATATCCTTCATGTGACCTTGACTCTCATTTCAGAGCCCAGAGTGTCACGATAGAGGACGCGCCTCTCAGTAGTAAGTGAATTTCATGTTGAGACACCACTACTTTTTTTAATAAATGAATCTTTAACATTTACCATTTCCTGCCCACTCATTACATTTCGTTAGATTTATTAGCAACTTTTTTTTTTAATTAATGTTTTCCGTTTTTCAAAAATAAACTATTCTTTTCTTGTTTTCTTCGTCTCACTATTATTTTGAAAGTTTGATTTCATTTGCATTATGGAATGCCATTAACATTTTCTTAAAACCAAATTATTTGGGTCTATATCCATAATTATATTATTATAATTAGTGGTTATCAAATATTAATTAAAAATAATAGGTATTATTTTTTTTTAATATATTTGCACAAACTTGCTACATTATATTTAGAACTAAGTAATATATGAAATTATATTATTATTTCAAATAAATATCATGTGTTGCTTGTTTTTTTATTGATTTGCTAGAATAGCACACTGAATTAATTATAAATGTTATTAGAGATTTCATTGGGGTTTTGGTAAACCAAATTATTTGAGTTCATTATTGTTTTGAATGAATATATTTGTGATTCTAAAAAACTTTGTATTTTAATATAATTGCACATTAATATTAGCACAGCTGCATATAGTTCACTAAATTAGCTTTTTATTATTTAATATGGTTTCTTTTATGTGTATGTATATATTTTTAGTTTTATTTTATGTCATAACGGTCTAGCAATATCGACTTGATTGCAAATTGAATTTTAAAATACAATGCTCATGTAACCGTTAAATAGTCTATGATCTTTCACGAACTTGTTATTTGTCAGACCTAGCCATACGCAAAGAAGTCTGCAAGCTCTCTCAGATAAATATGTGTGTCAATGGGTTAGCCTGGGTTAACCATTTTAAGAAAATGAATGTAAACTCAACATCTAAATTTGAAAAGCCTATAGACAAGATTAGCAGCTTTAGATAATAATTTACCTGTATTTTACCAATTTGAGCTGCGATTTTGTTTAGTAAACAGTAAATGGCAGCGATTATTAGCTTTTCGTTGGTTCCTTGGCCTCGACGCGTTGAACTATTCACACATTTTGCACCGTCGCTCACTGGGCCGGATTTCAAATTTACGGCGACAAAAACAGAATCTTACAATGTCTCACAATTAATCAAAACCACTTAAAATGTATTGTTTGATAACCCATTCACAATAATACAAACCAATGAATGCGAGAAACCAATGCCATTGGTTGTGGGAACGTGCAAACATCTCTCTTGACCGTTAAGTAAAAAGAAGGAATAATTGCGCTCGATATTTCACGAAGAAAGTACGCCTATTTTGTGTTTGCACTCAAAAATTGTGAACTTTTTAAATATGGAGAATATAGCGTCAAGTATGTATTTACATGTAATATTATCAAAATTGTAGAATGTTTTAAACAATTGCGTCATAAAATAGCGACTAATGTATATTTAAAAAATCTTGTGATATACTGAATACATTTATTTTCAGAAAAAGTTTAGCATAGTTCCGTTAAATTGAGCAGTTTGTAAGACAAAACATATATTGACAATTCTAGAAAAGCAATATTCCCTTCCACATCGTTCCACCTTACTTAAAATTGCACCTTTTTTCAAAAGAAATCCGGTGGAGGTGCTGGGACTTGTGTTAAGTGGAACTCCTAAAAGGTTGAGAAGAATGAAAACGGCTCACTATTCATCGCCTTCTAAGAGAGTAAGGCCATACAGTGCTCAATATTGAGGATTCAGTAGGGAGCTAAAACTAGAGGGACTGATATATCCCTCACATCACGTGGTGTCGGAAGCAAAAAAAATATTACCCATTACTACTCAATGTATCTGAAAACGAAGCTATGGTGCCGTTACAGGATCTTTTAGATCATGCAAAGACTTGCACAGGTACAGTAGGATGAAACATGAAGCAAACTAGCAACTGTCTTTAAATCAGTTTAAAGTAAGATCTAGATGACAGTGCAAAAAGCGCACAGTGGCAAAGCAAAACTTTGCTAATAATAATTTTTATGCAGACTCAAATATAATTTATGGATGTTATAGAATTTGTGCGTCTGTCCATAAATTATTGATGCATGGGGCTGACATAATAAAATCACTTCCATTGCTTGTAGGCTTCCTCTCAGAAGATGTTATAGAGGCTAGTCATAAGACTTACAAACAGATTAGACAATACCACTCCAGGAAATGTCAAGAATTAATACGATTACGGACATTTTGAACTGGTTACTTATATCATCAGATCCTCTAATCACTAGTTATTGGACAAAACCCACAAGGAAAAAATAAAAATGGAATGAGGTAGTATTAGGAAAGCCTCGAATGCCCAACTATCTCAATCAAGAATGTTCACGAGAAACTACTGACGATATCGTTAGTGATGATGAAGAAGGTGCAGATAGTGATGTTGATATTGATTTTGACGAAGACCAATCGTGAACTTGTAAAAGGAAATGTTGCATTAGCACTTTTGTCATAAATATATTTTTCCACTTAATTTTGAATTTTTAATTAGTAGAGGGAGGGCGTATACATCTAAAATAGATTTATTTTATATTAAGATCATCATAATGCCATCATAAAATAATATTTGAGGCAAAATAAATTTAAATGAACTGCTTTTCATTTTCGTCGCCGTAAATTTGTAATCCGGTCCAGTGTGCGTCGCGACGGTTCAAAATATGTAAATGGTGCAAACAAGCTGAGTTTTAGCACGTTACTACACGTATTTAGTACGAAGTTAGGTACGAATTTAGTAGAAAATTTCGGAAAATCATTTTGAAAAAATTTTGCTAAAAGTTTTTTAGATTGTTGTACAACGTTTTGTAAATCCGCTTGTGAAATTGTTGCTGAAATTTCAACTTTCGTGAGTGAGTTTTTGCATTGATTCATTAACTGGATTAAAGAAAATTTGTTAAATTTCAGAAAAACAAATGTTGAGAAAGAAAATTTTAGACTTGTTAGGCCTTTGCGCGCGTTGAAGTAAAACTTCTTTGGCGGTTGTGGCAGGTATCACTAAAAAGATTAAATTTTAAGGAAGTTCGAGCATAACTAATGAGTCAAAATAGTGTTTGAATTTTGCTGTATTATCAATTATCCTAATAGTTATTAAAATTCATTAATTTTATTTATAACATAACATATTTAAAAATTGTTAATTATTAGAAGTATTTATTTATTAAAATAGAGTTATTAAATAATGACTTCGTTAGTTTTGACTTATATCGTGTAATAAAACGATCTGGCAACAGCGCTTTATTGTGTCTTGAACGTTTATGGTACAGAGAGATAAAGGAATAGTAATTGTTCTATTTCTCTAAATAACTATGTTTCCATCTTTTTCTTTTCTCACAGCTGTTTTTTGTTGTTGTTTTCTTTTCTCTCGCGACGTTGCCAAACCATACATCATGTGAATTATTGTCGATAAACAAGATTCAAAATTAAAGTTTAACTTTAATTATGTAAATAATTACATCGGTAACGTCACATTGCTTTAATGTTATCGCTTTTTACAATTATCTAAGTTTACTGTATATAAACTTAAAACAAACGGAACACAGCCTATAAATATAGTATATAAATATATTCAGTCTTTCCGGAGCTCTATAACAATTATTGAGTCCTTTTAGGACTACCAAAACAAATCTCACATGAAATTTCTAAGTTATTTTATAGCTTTCAGTCCACCTTCGTAGCACTCAACAAAAATCATACAAATAACACTGTTTTTTAGCACATGTCTTTCCGATACTTTAACCCTTTGTTGACCGACGGTACTTTTAAGTTCACGGATCGTAAGAGATCCTCCTAGTCCTAAGATCGTATTGCCCATCCCTATAATTATTAATAATTTTACCCATTTTTTTAACTTTTCTAGACCTAAATGATGTAAATAAAATTATTGAATGCTATTTTTTGTATTTATTTTGGAGATATCAATAAAATTCAGCTGTGGTACTTGAAAGTACCTTCTGGCTCCACCAATCAAATACCTGAGTTACTCAACAGTTGGAGTCAGGCTGTTTCAAAAAATAGATAGTACAATATAAGTTACTCTGGTAAGCAATATCATCCTGTTGACAGCCTTTTATAAGGGTGACAAACGTACCAGTGGCCGTAGCACACTCTTCAAATGTACCCGCTTTTACGCCCTCGTTGAATTCATATTCAGGAACATCCGTTAGCTTACTTTTTTTACTCCAAGATCTTGGACATGATTGGCCAATTTTTCTTATTTTTATCGTTGCTTTCTAAGTCTAACCCTAACTTATGCTTTACAGCAGTATCCGATTCTTTTTAATTCAATATTATCAGTAATGTTAGGTACATCACATTGCCATTCGACCCCCATTGCCAAGTCAAACTCATCTAATCGGCTCTCCAACTCTAATTCGGACACTTCTAAATTGACTTCTGGCATGTCTACATCATTAGGATCCCCATACTCTGATTCTACATCAGTCAACTCACCAACAATTTTCATCAGGTAGAGGCTGAAATAACAGTTGTTCAATAGCATCAGTGTCACTAAACTTATAATGTTCTATAAACCTATAATGCTGGTATATTAGATGTCATTTTATACATACAAAACAAAATGATTCCACAACAAAAATAACCAAGATCAAGTAGCTAACTAGCCCAACCGTACTTCTAAGTCCACTTTATTTTTTAATGATTTTATTCACTAGAAACAATTATAGTCTAATAAAATTGCATTAATTATCAACAACAAACATGGATAAGTTAAAATAAAACAAAATCATTCAATACCTAATTTTATTAATTTTTGAATAAAACACAAAAGAAAAACACACTGCATAACCTACAGTAGTTTCACAACACGGTTGATTTGGATAAGATTTGATAACAACCAGCACTACCAACATCAAAACAGAATATTTCCCGTATGAACAAAAGTTTACTACTAGGTACCGATGGGTGGGTTTGATGCTTATGTGAGGAATACAAATTTTATAGTTCTTCAAAATTAGTGGTACCCCAGAGTACTTTCGGTGAATAAAGGACAGGCCTGGGCAACTAAGGGTTAAGTGGATAGCCATCTGTGGACGCGTTTCGAGGTTTATCTCTCATCGGCACAGCTTTGCTTCCATAAACAATAATTTGTAAACCACTCACTTGAAAGCCCATGTGGTGTTTAGGGTTAGATCTTTATAATTTTGACATTTTGTGAGAGAGACATGAACTTAGCAGGTTATTGATTGAACTGATAATATAGAATTGGTGAAACCATCCTACGTTATAGAAAATCATACAAACTTAAAACAAACGGAACACAGCCTAAATATATAAATATATTCATTTTTTCCGGAGCTCTATAACAATTATTGAGTCTTTTTAGGACTACCAAAACAAATCTCACATGAAATTTTATAGCTTTCAGTCCATGATTTTATAGCTTTCAGTCCACCTTCGTGGCACTGGACAAAACTCTGACAAAATGTCAAGATTATAAACATGTAACCCCAAACGCCACATGGGTTTTCAAGTGAGTGGTTTACAATTTTTTTTCATGTAAGCAAAGCTGTGCTGATGAGAGATAAATCTAGAAATGCGTCCATAGATGACTATCCACTTAAGGTATCGGAAAGACATGAGCTTAAAAACAATGTTATTTGTATGGTTTTTGATGAGTGCCACGAAGGTGGTCTGAAAGCTATAAAATAACTTACAAATTTCATGTGAGATTTCTTTTGGTAGTCCTAAAAAGATTCAATAACTGTTATAGAGCTCCGGAAAGGCTGAATATATTTATATATTCAGGCTGTGTTCCATTTGTTTTAAGTTTGTATAATTTTCTATAACGTAGTATGGTTTCACCAATCTATCTTACTGTATATAGTTTTTTATTCCTTAATGTTTTGAAATTAATATCGATAATATTAATAATCGATAAGATTAGATAATATTAATAAGATTAATATATTAAAGACGTGACGGAAGCTTGTTAACTATTAGAGCCTGTATATAAGAATTCCATTTTTATTACATTTTTATTCCATTTTTATTCAAAACACCATTTTTATTTCTCCGGACAAACTAAATATCTTTCTATCTTTTCGGATATACTAAACTGTGGATCACTTTCAAATTTTGAGAGGACATAAATAAAGCATTGATCTCCATGTATAAAAAGTTTCAAAGCTTAAACTTATAAAAAATATTTAACATGGGATTCGAACGAACCTCCTTAAGGAGTTTCGTGCGAACCCTCCTTAGGAAGGTTCTTGAATTTGGGAATTTCAGGAACTTCAAGATTCAAGAACTATTAAATTTCAATGTTAGTTTTTATTCAACTCAACCATATTTTTTATTTAAATAAAAATGCAATTTAACAAAGAATACTAGTTCATATCAAATAACCACGAGATTTGGTGCAACAATTAATGCGGCTTTTCACAGAAATTGTCAAAATTGCGGAATGGAGTTTATGTTTTCCATTTTAGTTGTAATAAACCTCTACCCCAGTAGAAATTAAGACTGGGGACCAAGTCTGGCGCAGAACGAAGGGCCAGATATAGAATGTAATGTACGTGTGTCTCTTGTACGTTTTCCTGATCGGATGAATAGTTTCATGCTTAATTTTAATTTAATTAATAACTTTATGCTTACTTGAAAAGTTCTAACCTAACTTGTTGTTTAGTAACAAGTAGAAGAGAATCCCGGTGATACGTGAGAAAAGTAAATTTAATAAAATATATTTACAGTGGGGTGACTGAACTGATGCTACACTATTCACCCGATCGGACCAACCGTACAATAATCTTCTACTTATTGTTCGTGCATTGCATTCTATATCGGCCATTCATTCTGCGCCCGACCAGGTCCCCAGTTTTAATTTCTACTAGAGTAGTTTTATATTTAATTTATGATATTTCAATTTACTTATTTGTGATATAAATATGGTTTTTGATTACTCACTGTATTTGATAATATCAATATATAAAACTAAATTTTAGTATGAATATTTATAAATATATAATAATATAATTAATATATAATTTTATTCTTTTTAGTAACACGGGCCATAAGTGTTAAGAAGTTTTACTTCAACTGTGCATAAAGATTACACACTCATTTTTTAGAACACTTATTGCATTTTGTTTTTTGAAACTACTAATATTATTCATTCCCAAATAAAATATCTTTGACTGCCCAATTCATGGAATTTTAAAATGTGAATTATAATATTTACAACGCTATTCTTCTTTTATGGCTTCACAACCCCGAGTCGGTTTTAGTCTGATCAACGATGTTCATTCTGCCCTTTCGACTACAATCTCCCTCCATCCTCTAACTTCTATTACTCGTTCCATTACTCGTTCCACATCATCTGTCCAACGCTTCCTCGATATTCCTCTACGCCTCGTCCAGATGGCTTCCAGTGCGTTATTTTCCTTGTCATTCTATCCCCTTCGCATTCGCAACGCTATCAATCCTTCTAGTATTCAAGCTCATATAATTAATTCAGGATCTAATTTGGTTTAGATATAATCGTATAATCTTGATAGAACATGTAATTGACATACCCATTTAGGAATATTAAAGCACATAAAAAAATCACATTATTTTTTTGCTTTTTGTTTCTACATTAATTAGAAAGTAAAAAAAAAGTTTTCGTTAATTAAATTTAAAAGTCGTGATGAATTCTTATATATTATCTTTAAAAGTCCAAAAAATCAAATATCATAGCGATACGATCAAATTAATTACTTTCATGCCTATCTAAAAAGTAATCTTGGCGACCAATTCTGAAAAGAGGTTTAACTCTTTTGACTTTTGAGAATAATAGTCTGTTTATTTTTCTTGCAAAAGCTAAAGCTTTTTGTGTTAAATCTGCATACGTGTGTTTGATCCCAACTACATACGAGTCACATGAAGCATATACACATTTTTTGCAGACGTCGAAATAATAACTTCTAGTCCAGCGTTTCTCAAACTATGGGTCGCGACCCAAAATTGATTCGCATCAAATTTGTATTGGGTCGCAAAACGGAAGTGTATAATATGAGTGTGTAAATAGAAAGAAAGCTAAAAACAAGAGATTTAAAATATTTTCCATCCAAACCTTTGAGCCGTACCCTAATTTCTAGAAAATTATTGCTGCTCTAGTCAATTGCTTCAATCAAATGCTTCAGTCAATTGCCCTAGTCAATTGCTCTATTCAATTGCTTTAGTCCAGGGGTGGGCAACCTTTTTCTTACGGCGGGCCATTAAAAAAAACAAATTTTAAGGGGATCGCATCGCACAGTCAGATGTTTTGTAATGTAATATTTAGTTTAAATAGTTTTTTTTTCAAGTCGAATATAAATATTAGGTACAACTATTAGGAATCAATATAAAAGAAGGTGAAAATCGCTAACAATTGTATTTGTATGCTACAATAACATCGGAGAACAATAGTGGAGTGACAATATTCTTATAAAAGAAAATAACACTCCAAATATACAAAACACAATTTATTTTATTTATATAAAAATATTTAATGCATTAAAATTAAATGCGATTTTTGATTATGAATATTTTAGGATATTCATTTATATCGGGTTGGGTTTGAGTTTCTGAGATCCTCAAAAGGTTTTGTAAATTTTCACCGGTCAACCTCATTCTATATTTCGATTTTATGAAAGTCGTTCTCGAAAAAGTTTGTTCGCAGAAATAAGTGCTCGAAAATATACTAATCATTGATTTTGTAAAATTTATTAAATTAGGAAATTTATTTTCTGGTAGACCTAAATAAAAAGAAATTAAATTATTTTCATCAAAATTATTTTTATATATGTTACGGTAAAATTACGTTGTTTGAGAAATGTACACATTTACCGGCATATGTACACATATACCTTCTTGGTTGATAAATGTAAGTTCAACTTACATTTACCAACAATATCCGGCAAATGTGTACATGTACCTAATGATGTTGGTAAATGTAAGAAATATATAATGTATAAAGGTTTTTAAAAACACCTACTATTTACTTTTTTGGTGATTAGATCTCATAAATAATGAATTTCGAATTACAAAAAAAAAAGAATTATTATACAAGCTTTATCCGCTTTATTGTAACGAATAGGTATAACCAATCAGTTATAACGAACGTATTCTTATTATATTTTTTATAATAAATTATGTTCATAATGTATTAACTGTTTCTATGTATAATATCAAAATATAAATTGTTTCAAATAAATTTTAACCTTAATATACAAGTATATTTTATTTCTGTTTATTATTTTCTTACTATTACTACTATTACTACTTTTACCTATATACGTTGGAAAATGTGTACTTTTACCGGTAAAAGTAGATATATGAATCTGATCTCAAATTTAAACTTACATTTACTTATCAAATAGGTAGATGTATACATATTCCGGTAAACGTTTACATTTGCTGATTTTGTACTTTTACCGTAACATATACAATATTGCTTGATTGTAAGAAATTAACTCCAGTTGTAAATTTTCTGGTGCTTTTAAAATATCAAATTTAATAGGATTTTCAAATAGTAATATATCAATTTCTTTTGCACAAAAATCTTGCAAGCGATAACGTAAATGTATATCTAATATTTTTAATGAAGCAATATAAATATTATTTAAAGGACACTGTTTGTCATTGTTAGCTAAAAACAATTGCAAAGTAGGAAAACGAGAGTAATTATTAATTTCAAGTTGAGAAATAAACAATTTTATTTTAAGCTGAAAACATCCTAATTTCCGACAATAACATTGATTGACGACTATCCTTTGCCTTGAATTATTATATTTAATTAAATGAGGTAAATTGTAATGTCAACAAGAAAAGCTAACTTGCTTATTCAATTAAAATTCCATAATTCTGGAATATTGTTTTCTTTTTCTGTCAAAAATATTTCAATCTCATCTCACAACTTCAATTATATTAAAAATCTTTTTAAAACTTTCCCACGACTAAGCCATTTTACTTCAGAAAAGTACACACAATATCTTCATATTCTTTCTGCATGTATTAAAATTTCTCGAAATTTTTGATGGTTGATACCATTCTTACAATTTTAACACGTTTGCACAGAGTGAATATTCATGGATAATAAAACAAAGTTATTCACTAGCAATCAGTTCACTTCCGTGACAGTAAAACCAGACACTAGAAAAATAACATTGTTTTTTAAGATAAGATCTCATTAACCCAAAGTGAATAGCCATCTGCAAACGCGTTTAGAGATCTATCTCTTATCAGTGCAGCTTTGCTCTTATGAAATATAAATGATGAGAGATAGATCTCGAAACGCGTCTTCAGATGATTATTCACTTTAGGTTAATGAAAAAGATCTGGTCTTAAAAAACAATGTTATTTATCTAGTGTCTTGTTTTAGAGACACGGAGGTGAACTGAGTCCTATTGAATAACACAAATATCTGTTGTCTTTCAACATGAGATTTTTTTTATAGTCTTAAAAATACTTGAGAATATTATAGAGATTCGGAAAGGTTGAATATATTTATATATTCCAGCTATGTTCCGCTGTAATAAGTTGGTCTAATATTTATTATTAATCGACGCCATTAAACCACTATTGTGACCTGTCATGTTTTCTGCACGATGAGTTGATACTTACTGAAAACACATTACGGTACAATAGATACAAAAATATATCTTCCCCGTTTATATTTCCATAACAACTTTAATACAGCAAGTGCTTCTATAACACAAAATTGTTTATCAATTCTACGAATAAAAATTGGCAGTTTAGCGGTACTAGTTATATGGTTGCTTTCATACTTAAAAAAAATACTAAATAACTTAAGAAAAATACTTCATTTGTGAAATATATATATATTTTTTATTAAACATATTAGTTGATATATTTTCAATTCGGCGAACTACTGTATGTGCAGACAAACTAATATCTTCGAATTTTATCCGAATTTTGCAGAATTCGCCTAATCACATCAGCTGTAATACATTTTTAACGAACTCTCCATCCGCAAAAAGTTTGCTATGCTCAGCAATTAATTTCGAAACATGTAAAGCTTTACTAATGCTGAATTTTGTTCGTTATTTTTTTTATAAAGTTTTGGTTGCATTTCTAATGATTTTTGCAAAGAATCAATTTTTTTTTTGTCTAAATTGCAATTTTATCATACTCAAATTTATCATACTCATTCTTGTGTCTCGTGTCGTAATGACGACGCAAATTAAATTATTTAAATACACTTATAGATGCCTTGCTGATTAAGACTTAATAAGTCGCTATATTTAGTATAGTGCTTTATTGTAATTATTAATAAGAAAATGATCAAATGTCCACTTGTCATTAAAATAGCAGTTTTCCTGATTAATATTTCCTCTTTTTGGCATTTTATTAATTTTTGCTACGATAGAATATAAATTAAAATATTTTACTAATAAGATCAAAATAACTTACGTATTTATAATTATCAAGTCGCCTATCAAATATAATTATCAAATAATGCAGTCGCATATACCAACTGCCTGTTAAGCCTAGTTCGCACTAGGCTAGTAATTTACTAGAGTAGCGAGTAATTTAGTGGCTAAATGCGTGCGAACCACAAAGAATTAGTCAGTAGTTTAGTTAATGATTAAGTCGAGTCGATTCATTTTACTCTATTTTATCGGGCGAGTAGCGCCTCCAACCACTCGTCCGTGCTCATTGGTTCACCGGCTAAACAAGTCCGAACTTATAGATTAGTTGAGTTCGATAATGGGCGCAAAAATGCTGTTTCGCTGGACCGAAAAAACAACTTTAAAATTTGTTTCCAAATACGTCGAACATGAATGCTCGTAGAATATTAGAAATCCCAGCATTATAAAAAAAAATGAAGCAATCGGCATGCCTGGGTTTAGAAAATACAATGAATATATCAGTTTATTCCCTATATTGCGTTGCAGCCTGTCCATCTTACAAAACACTGGTGTACTGGACAGTAATGCGAACGATTTCTTTGCAGTAGCGAGTTGTTTAGCCACTAAATTTCTCGCTACTTTATTAAATTACTAGCCTAGTGCAAACTAAGCTTTACAGATCGCATATCCCAGTGTTTCCCAAACTTTCTATCCACGTGTACCCCTTTCAAATATTTTTTAACACTTCGTACCCCTTCAAAAATTTCTGAGATATACTATTAAATACAAAAGCTTACTCGTCTTTTCTAAGTAATAAAATAGTCTCCAGATTGGGCTTTAAAAAATAAAAATAAAGTTACTTGCATGCGAGTGTAATACAAACTTTTATTTAATTTTGGTTTTCATTTAACAAGTTCAAGAAAATTTACATTTTCTGTGTTTTCTTTAAGAGAAGCATGTCGTCCGCCCATCATTGTATTGTTCTCATGACAACGATAAAATTGTTGATTCGTACGTCAAAATTTTGTTTAGAAGTTGCGTTTAATTAATTTGTGTTTTATTAATCATAAATGGATACAAGAATACAAGAAAGTGTTTTATTAACCATAAACAGATCCAAAAATTATTGTTAGATGGTAACGCAATTGCGGCAAGATTACTTCCGCAGAATTCAATAGGTTTATACCAAAAAATGTACCTATAATAAGTTTTGGATTTACGGAGCCCATAAGTGAGTTATTTTGATGCATAGCTATGGTAAAATAACAATAACTATTTTAATTTTTATTTCACTAGTGTTTAAACCACTGCTTTATTGCTCCGTTTCCAAGGAATTAAACATGACTTTATAAAGCAAAATCGAATAAAAATTATTACAAATCTTATGAAAACGTTATTCTTTATGAGTTCTCTTTAAGACAGTTTCTGCTTGTCTTTATATACGTAAAAACAATATACAATCATTTTATCGTAACAAAATCACTTAAAAACTGAATTTATCACAAGTTAGTGTTGGTATGTATTGACTTAATTTTTTATTAAAGATAATGAAGATGAACTGTTTGCAGATTCACAACTAATGTATAGGATTCAGACAATATATAAAAAGTAATGTTTGATAGACTATTTTTTATGTAATTTTAATATTGTTATCTTTCTTCCTATATCCACTTTGGCACACACAAAAAATGAAAATTTTGGAACATCAATTCGTACCCCTTGCAAACCATTGGCGTACTCCTTGGGGTACGCGTACCACACTTTGGGAAACACTGGCATATAGCAACTGCCTGATAACACAGCTTAAGTGCACTGTGAGTGCAGACTATGCATAGCTGCAAAAGCAGAGCAAATTGTTTATCTTGCTTAACTGGCCGCATTTTAACTGGCCGTTTAACTGGCCGCATGCGGCGCGCGGGCCGCGCGTTGCCTACCCCTGCTTCAGTCAATTGCTCTAATCAATTGCTCAAGTCAATTGCTCTAGTCAATGGCTCTTGCCAATTACTCTTGTCAATTGATCTAATCAATTGTTCTAGTCAATTGCTCTGGTCAATTTCTTTTGTCAATTACTTTTGTCAATTGCTCAAGTCAATTGCTGTGGTCAATTGCTCTGATAAATTGCTCTAGTCAACTGCTCTAGTCAATTGCCAATTGCACATGTGAATTCTTCTAGTCAATTGCTCTAGTCAATTGCCCAAGTGTATTGCTCTTTTCAATTGCTATAGTCAATTTTCCTAGTTAGTTGCTCGAGTTAATTGCTCTAGCCCAGGGTTCGGCAACCCGCGAGCCGCATGCGGCTCTTTTATGTAGATTTTGTGGCGTTCATCCCGTCCAAAATACATATTTTAAGTTTATTAAAGAAACAAATTAAAATTTTATTTATTAGAGTCAAGATTCTGCAAATTTGCATCAAATTTTGTAAATAAAATTCATGTTAGAATACTCAAAATAACAAGGGAAGTGATATCAAGACATTTTTTTATCATATAATTTAAAATCATGTAGTTTCTTTAACATGTGACGAGTCGTTTGATATTAAGGACACCGCCCGCATAGGTTGGATTAGGAGGGCGTTATGTAACCTTCAAAGATATTCACTCGGCATTTGTTACGTCGATTTCGCTCAAAAGATATACCCGTGCGTACATTAATGTACATTATTTCAATATTAGAATTTTTGACTAAACATTAAATTGATACAAATATACGAATATCTATTACTAGATATGGTGCAAAGGGTATGACTGGTAGAAATAACTTTTTATTAAAACTTTTTCGTTGTCACAGAACCCGGAGTTAAACGATTTACGAACGTTAAACGAACCGGAGTTAGACGGTTAGTTACAAAAAAATCTATTTTGCTAATGATATGACAGCTCTTAACAACCTCAATAAGAAGTTGCAATGACAAGGCGCATTCACTTTTGAAATTGTACTTTCTTGAAAGTCAATCATCTATGTTTGCACAACATATCAACAATAAAATATAATGCATTTTTTCAATTTAAAAAATCATCGAGAATCAAAATGTGTCATTAACACCAAGTATTTTTTAGTACAAAATAACATTGCATTTTTGACACATCCATTTGCTGTAGCAACGAAATAAATTTTAACTCGTTCCAAAAGGTTGATAGATCTGATTTTAAATTTTAGTCAATAGGTTTTAAATCAAAATATTGTTGGTCTGCAAAATTTACAAACAGAACTGGAAAACCTTGAAAGAAAAGAGTTTATATTTGATGCATGGTTCCTGAAAGTTACAATCAAGCTCGTTTGAGCTCGTGACATTTGAACTCAATGACAATTTTCGGATCCATGTTTTATTGTAAGTAGAATCTTAAAAACATGAATATCCTTAAAAGAACAATATGAGTCCTGTTGAACGATGCTAGCCTTTAAAGTTTAGAAATATAGACTTCAAATTGTGCATCAATTCACTCGTAAAAATCTCCCTCACGTTTTTCTTTGTTTTCATTAAATTGTATGCCTTCATTATTCATTTTACAATATGTGAAAATAAAAGTATAAAACAATTAGAACGTTCTTAAATATTATTTTTATACTTTTTGTTTCTTTTGTTTTGATTTGTTACTCTTTTATTAAGAAAATGGTTCTTTACTTAAACTCAGTTGCCAATCCCTGCTAGCCAGTTGCTCCAGTGAATTGCTCCAGTCAAATGCTCTAATCAATTGTTGTAGTCAATTAAACGGCTTTCGTCACATATTTATAATTACGCAACAAACAAATTGTTATCATTTAAAGAGTACCAAATACTGTCATTTAGCAAATCTTTGGATTTAAAGCATTAAAACAATTCTGATTGAAATTAATTTTCAGATATTAAACCAATTTCTGTATAATGGAATAAAATGGAGAAATTTGCATCGAATGAAATATTTATTAGTTTTCTCTTTTTGTCAGGTTCCAATTGTATTTATACGCTTCCTGAAGTTAAGGAAACGATTTAAGATGTTATTATTTAAGGTATTTTAGGTGTTTGCGATTTATTACCAACCAAGTTTGCTAGTATTTATGTAGGCAATTTTATTTTTAGAATCATTTATTGATTTTTTATCGATGATAACATTTCCACCAAAACTTTGATTAATACATAATGGTACATTATGTGTCAATGATTAAATTAACTTTGAACATAAATGCTTATTTATATTTGATTGTTAATAATTGTTAATCGCAGCAATGAGGGTTCATTAATTAATTCATAATTATCTTTTGTATTTGATCAGAATATAGTTTTTTTATGAAAATTACAGGGTTATATAGAACCCAAAAACTTTCTTAATTTAATTCAATGTCAGTCGTGGTGTTTGCCCGTGAAGTAGTTGTTTTTGAGATTTTTTTTTATAGAAAGATTAGTTATACTAATGATGTCAACTTGGTTGACGATATGTATACAATGATTTCCTAGAAATTATAATCTTTGAAGAAATTATACAAATATTACAATTTAATAATGATAAATATCACCTCACGCAGCGGTATAAAACGTCTTTAGCTGCGTCTCGCGTTGATCAGTCAACATCAAGGGGATCTTTGTTTTGAAAATTTTCTGTCTAAATCTCTAAAGATGTTTATTTGTCGTTTGAAAAAAAATTTGTACCTAAATGATCTAATTATACGTTTTTCTATTCTTGATTATTTATATTCCATACTTCCTATGTCTAAAAATAGTTGCTACATCTCAATTAACATCCAGATTATAAAATAGCTAACTTGACTAATTTTGGAAAATCGCTTTAAATTATTCTTGATTGCAAACTAAGTACACATTGAAATTATCGGGAAATATACTGTATTAACAATAAAAATCAATATTAATGTTTAAATTTCCAAAACCGCTCCAATAACGCTTTTTGACGTCACACACAAGTAAACAATCTTTGTAAATAATATATTAATTAAAGTTAAGGACAATGTAGCTGAAAAGAATTTTATCATTTTATTGGATAAAATGGATATAATAGTGCCACAATGTACAAATACGTCTAAAAGTAGTTCACACAATATGTTTGTTTCTATTCCAACGAATCCCAAAAGTCGAAAAATAGGGGTAGGGGTACAACAGCGGTGTAATCAAAAGCCCAACGAATTTAAAAAATGTTTGATCTACGCACATTTATATTTATTAAAAATTTGATAAATGTGTCAAGAGAACGTAATTAAGTTAACTATTTCCCATAATCTGGACGTGAAATTAATGTTGATTCTTGTAAAAAGGTAAGATCTTAAGCCAAAAGCCTATAGTCAACAGATTCAACACATTTCCACAATTCCCTTTTGCAAAAGAAGCAAACGCTCTTAATAGACCGGGATTTAGTTACAGATTTTCAGACGTGATTTCCTATAGTATACCTATAGGACTATATTGAAGTATGGATATTCTGACGACAATAAAATAAAATAATTCCCTGTTTTTTTCAGATATACTAGTTAGTTAACATTCTTTTCAAATTAAGCATTTTTAAAAAATTTCTGTCGTGTTTTAAAATTAAATTCAAGTAAAAAGCTACAGGCAGTCTTTGGCATACTGTTCGCGTGAGTCCATAGGGTCGCCTAGGACGGACCCGGTCGACTCTTCCAACACTGCAGCGGATAAGTCGGCACCGGACAAATCGGCACCGAGATATTTCAGCACTCGTATTTTTAATTTTATTTTAACCTCTTCTTCTTCGATGTTAATCCTTTTAACCTTTCATAAAGTTATTTATGTTTTATTATTAGTTTATAATTTAACGCTGTTTTCATGTCAACATTAATTCTACTGTTGGCTAGAAGGTGACTAAATACATAGTTTTATAATAATAAGTTCTAAATAATAGCTTTTATTTAAAATTTCCTTCATCTTTCAAGGGGCGCGCGTTATTACATTCTTTAATTATAAAAAGATTTCTTTTGTTTTTGATATTACCAAAACCTATGTTATAATAGAAAATTTATATATTCATACTCTGATAACTGGTGCCGAGTTTTCCCGGTGCCGAGTTGTCCGGTGCCGAGCTGGAAGTGCCGAGTCGCCCGGTGCCTACTTATCCGGTGCTGATTTATCATGTACCGCGCCTCGGACAGGTGTATCGTGTATCTGTATTTAAAAAAGTTTTTATTTGCGTTTCTGAGCAGTATACATTTATTCCATTTGAGTAGTATATACTATACATGTTTATATTATATGTGACCCAAAAAACTAATATCATATCGTTTGCGCATGTCCATGGGCACCTGGCAATAAAAACATCTAGTAAATTTTTCTTAATAATCTCCCTCATTTAATTCAATAAAAAAATTATTGCAATATAAAATATGTATCCTAACATGTCCATATATAAAATGACGATACGATTTGAAACGGTTTTCTATATTTAAAGCTAAAAGTTTAATTATAAAATAGAGAAATAATTTTTTGTATATTTTACCAGTATGCCATTCCATCGTTGATGTAATCATGATATAATGAAGTTAAATCTCAAACGGCATACAACTAGCGCGAGTTTCACATACTCAAATTCATTAAAAATTGTTGCGAAATTAAGGAAAAATTTGCCGCCTTAAAATACATCGAATTGCTTATTTACACCGATCAACCAATTGTTCACTGATAAGTCGCTTGTTCTAGAAACTAATGGTAGGCCTTTACAAATTTCTGATGAGTGTGGCGAGTCATATGCTCAGCCATGTCACTTATGACTTGGGGATTGCAAAAATTGCGATGAAGAATTGGGGGATTGCAAAAATTGCAGAATGGGTCACTTTCGAGATATCTATCGGGAAAGCATTTCAACAAGTGTGAAGGACTTGCTATATCAGACTCATTGTGCTAGCAAATGAAACACTTTCAGTCGTTTTTAGAAGCGCAGGCCATAAATATGGATTGACCAGTGACAAGGGCTTTTTTTAAATTATTATCCCGAAAAAAAGTTTCTCCGCATATATCTTTGGATCAACTCGTGATCCAGAAATCTGTGAAAAACAGTGAAAAATACTTTATAGGTAGGAAATTCAATTCTACACAAAAAAGGTCTCTAAACATTTTTTGATATCTCGTTTAGTTTCCGAGAAGTAGCCAAAAAGTCGAGAAAATTAAAAAAATGCTACTTATATGCTAAAATATTCCGGATATCTTGTAGTGTCCAACAGGTTCAATCCAAATCAAAATAAAACAGAGTACGAACAATAAAAATTCGGAGAAACAATCTGAAATTAGTGATGAAAAGTAGAAGGCTAGTTCCTTGGCTAGATTTTTTTTTCTGTCTGTAATAAAAATTCTATTTTTTGAAAACCATGAACCTTTTAAATCATTATATATTAGCAGTATTTTGACTTAGATAATAGGCGTATATATCACCCGATTGACTTAAAAACGGAAAGACATCTGTATAAGATCATAAAAAATAAGTCGTTCATTTTGCTCAAGCGTTGAATATCATTTTAAAATACATGGCAGCCCAATGAAATGACAATACGAGAAATGGTATAGAAATGCTTAATTTGCAAACAAATGTTAACTACCTTTAATATGGAAAACACGAAATTATTCATTAATATATGGTTTATAGTCGTCTATACTCTAAGAGGCATACTGTAGGAATTCATGTCTGAAAATATATCACTAACTCCCGGTCTATAAAATTGCACACGATTTTTTTAAAATAATATTCAAAATATTTTAAGTTGTTGTGTGTATTATTTTGTATATCCGAATTAAAAATTATTTATTCCTCTTTTTCTTGCTTCTCACGGCATGTAGGAACTATTTCTTATAGCTGATTAATTATATTCATTACAAATTTGTATCCATTAATTATGTTTTATAAACTTCAAAGTTACTATCAACTACACAATAGAATGACACGAAACCTTGTTGGAAATTCCACTAAACTTGGTCCGCCCCATTAAATTTAACGCCTGCTGTACTCGTATATTAAAGCCTGTCAAATATTTTATTCGCAACTGCGCGTAACGAGTTTAAATAGTGATTTTTGTATTTGCCTGCGCTAATATCATTTTGCTTTGTTTTCATGTTGGAATATTCCATAGTTAAACATGCCTACATTAAATATAAGTATGTAATGCAGCATTAAATTAGTGTCAATTAGATAATTTGCTATTGGCGACCCTGGGAAACGAAGGAAGGAAATCATTGGGAATTTTACGAGTTACAACTTGACTTTTTTAAACTAGACATAAATGTCGTTTAGATTATTAGTAGAGGAAGCAATATGAACAATAAGATTAGACAGTCTGACCTACGCAGATTAGACTATACCGATAAGACTAAACAGACAAAGCAACACCAGACACGTATTGTGTGAGAGGTCCAGACGTATAAGGCTAGACAGACTACACAAACAAAACTGAATCAACATGACACGAAAGATAAGACTCAACAGACAAAATCACAGAAGATCATGCAGATAACATAATATGGGATGGATGGACAAGATTGGGCAGACTCGATTAGACTAGATCAGGAATCTACACGACAAGAAAGACAACACTCAACAGAAAAGATCACAGATGATTAAAGAGATAACACCATATAATAATAATAATTATTATTTTACCTTCAATAGTTACAGGGCATGTCATTTGAATTAGCATAGAGTAAGTATCATACAGTTTCAATAACACTATTTTTTGATACATATTTTACACATTTCTTAGCACAGGAATCACATAATACCCTGGTTATGTAAAGATATCGCCAGGAATTTCTCTATCGAGTAAAAAACTGACTCTAACAGAAATCAGTTTAGTTTGTTTTTGAAGTTTTTATTATTTAGTGATTTATAGGATAGACGGACAAAATTTGATAGATAAGATTGCAAAAACAAGACCAGGGGTGGCGAACATTTTTATGACCGCGTGCCAATTTTGAAATGATGCCGCGGCTATAAATTTTGCAATCAATGAAACAAATATGTTTAATTGAGAGGATCAGTTATAATATTATATATATTATCAATATAAGCGGGAATTGTACGACTCATATTTTACACTTTTGGCAGAGAAAACTAAACCTGGACAGACAAAAGTAGATGAACAAAATTGAGTAGCCCAAACCTTAATAGACAAAGCTAAATGGTCAAAATTAGGTTACGCAAATCGTGATAATAAAGACAATATTAAATGGACAAAATTCATCTATTATTCATTCCAAAGCTGTGGTTAAATCTTTAGCCAATTTAATCAGTTTACTGCTTTCAATAAAAAAAAATTATTTACTATTAAAATATGTCGTTTTGGTCATCGAAAGAATTAGATTAGAAAAGGGAGAGTACACAGACAAGACTATGCATACAATACTAAATAAATACAACTATATAGACGACACCAGTCAGACAATAATAGAAGGTCTAATGACAAGACAAGAGACAAAATGCTCAATAATTCATTTAACCGGAACTTAATTAAATTGAGTTCTGAAAAGGGTTTCTTATATTACTCTATGCAATTTATTCATATGGGACTATACAAGTTGTACTGTAAGGGCATTTTCATGCAAATTAAGGAGTGGGTCCGTAGTTTGCAATATACATAGCAGACGATGAACTGCAAGAGTATATTTTATGGCGACAGCGCTTTGTAGAATTATGTGGTAAAAATACAAGAATTCACTTTATGAAAATATGAAAAAATATGAAAGTATAAATACTTTATGAAAGTATTGGTTATGAAAAAAGCATTTTGTCTGAAGTAATTAGTTACTTCCTCTGTATTCTCTTCACTAATTTAATAACTAAATATGAAACGCTTTTTATTCCGAATTCTTTTCAACGGAAACTTAATCAATAATTCCACCTATATTTTGAAATTTTTGTGTCTTACCTTCATTCATATTTAACTCGTTTAAGATTGTGTTGGGTCGTTGAACCTGTGCGGTCTATTATTAAATTTGTTGAAAATTATTTTAGCCTAGAATGTGTACATGAAATATTATTATTTCATACACATATTATATTTTTATGCAGGGGGTCGCTGTGACAGACACGTGTGTACACCTGTCCATTTCCACACATTTATTTTACATCCAAGGCTCATTTCGATTCTAATTAAACCACAACACAATGTTATATATTATAATTGATACTCTTGTTTTTGTATAATTGATACTCTTGTTAACCAACAAATCAAAATTATATCAAATGTTCTCATGCTATACCTGAATATTTTATAAGTAGGTACTTTTGGGTCTTTCATTAAGCGCTTCCTATCTTTAAATTTAAATAAAACAATGTTTGTGTGGGATATCATCAAAATTATTTATTTGTTTCAAAGGTCTATCGATGCCATTATTTATGGAATACAACATGTCTGCCGCGGCTTCGCTGGGTGGCGCGCATCCGAAATGCCCACTTTTCCATGACTCTGGCGCATAAATCAGGCTGAATTTGACCGATGGCATGAATTATGTTGGATTTGAGGGCCGATGTGGTGTGTGGCTTATTTGCATAGACTTGCGAATTTACCAAACTCTACAGGAAAAAATCTAATGGGGTCAAATCGCCCGATGATCGGTGGCCATTTCACATGAGATGACCATGCCCTCAAAACGCTCGTGTAGAATATCCAATGTGGCACCTTGCGTCTTGTTAACACCAGATCTCGTTGCCGACCATATTATCCAATTCAGGCCAAAAGAAGTTGGTACTCATCGACCTATAGCGCTCGCCGTTGACGGTTATGGCCTGGCCAACGTCGTTCTCAAAGAAATATGAGAGCGCCTGCCTAAAATCCACACCTAACTGTGATTTCTTCGGGATTCATCGGGCATACATAGATTTCATGTGGATTAGTATATTCCCAAATTCGACAATTTTGTTTACTGACATACCCATTCATCCAAAAATGGGCTTCGTCGCTGAAGATGATTTTTTATAAAACTTAGGGTCCGTATCCTACTGCTCCAGGGCGCATTCAGCGAACACACGTCGTTGTCTATGGTCGTTTACCTTTAGCTCCTGGGTCAGTTGAATTTTGTATGTGTGCAGGCCCAAGTTGCGACGCAAAATTCGCCAAGTTATTGTCTGCGAAAGGCCGAGTTCCTTGTAAGCGACGCTAAATCGACTGCCTCGGATTCTCCTGCACACTCTCACGGACAGCGGCTATGATTTCGGCAGATCTTGCGTTCTCTCGTCGTACAAGTGTTGGTTTATTGTTTTCTGAACCAGTGGACTAAAATTTATTCACCAAACTGCGAATAGTTCTTTCGGTAGAACGATTATGGCGACCGTATAATGGGCTCAGTGCGCGGAACGTTTCCCGAACAGAACACCCATTTTGATAAAACAATTTTATTATTTGGACGTGTTGTTGAACGCTATATCCGCCCATGGTGATTTGACAAACCAGACGTTTGCCAAAGCCAGTCAAAACCAGACGTTTGAATAAATGACAGCCAATTCGGCAGTTGTAGCTTCTACATTATGGCCGCTACCAAGTGTCAAAGTTCGGAAGTCCCTATTGGAAGACCCTATATATCGATTTAACTGATAAAAGCTGAAAAAAGTCAATGTCTATGGTTTAATTACAAAAGGGCTTGAGTCCGATTTTTTTGGAAATGAATTTGAGTCCTGAATCAATCCCGGTGTCCTAAGATGGTTTTCTTATGGGAATTTCTTGTCCCCATGCAAAATGTCGATGGTCTGTTTTACTTCCCGGATTGAAACACATTGATTAACTTTGCTAATTGTACCCTCACTAATGCAATTTTGTGCTGTTATGTTCTAGATATGCAAAATTATTTAATTAGAATTTGTCTAAGATGCATTATAAACAAAAAATTGTACAATTTAATCAACTAGTCAAATCATTTTTTTTGTCTCTCCTGCAAAGTTTCAAATTCTTGACGTCTTTTTGAAAGTAAACCATCGATTTACTTGTTTCAATATTTATTGGGCAATAATACATAAGCTATTATTATACTACATCTATATCAAATTGGAAATGATCAAACACAAATAGAGAATTACTAATATGAAATCGTGAATTATCAATATCAAATTGGGAATAATCAATATTCAATTATGAACAGTCGATGCTATCAACTTGGGTATAATTAATTACTGAATCATCAATTTGAAATTAGAAATAATCGATTCGTTTATACCAGAGGTCGGCAGACTTACAAGTGCGAAATGCCAATTAATCAAGAGAACGGGGTAACGAAACTATCAGAGAGTCATTCTTCTTCTTCAATTGCCCTATCTTCTTTGGACGTTGGTTATTAACGTTGCAAACTTCATTTTATTTACTGCAGATCTGAGTAATTCTACAGATGATATTCCAAACCATTGTCAAACCGTTGTGCAGTTCTTCCCGGTCCTCTCTTGCTGTCTATTTTGCCTTGGATTATAAATTGTATTAGGCGGCACTTGTCGTGCATCATGACATGTGGTCCAGGTATTCGAGTTTTTGTTTTTTCACGGTGAGCACAACTTCTCTCTCTCTCTCTCTTTACCTATTCTATATATGAGCTCCCCGTTAATTTTATGATTCATGGTATTCGAGGTATGCGGCGGTTTCGAAGTATACGGCCTTTTATTGTATTTTCTGATGTGGTCAATGATTTGACCCCATAAAGCAGAACTGGTGGAATGTAGTATCTATCCAGCCTTGCCTTTAGTTGTACAAAGGTGTTCCTGCTGTCATATTTTTCAAGTTGTTGAATTCGGCTCTAAGTTTTTATATTCGTGATCGTATTTCTCTTGGTCCCAGTTAGAGTTAACTACTGTGCCAAGGTATGTATAAGTTTTCACATGTTCTAAGGTTTTCATAAGTTCTCACAGGTTTGGTTATTTACCGTTAACTGTGTCTGCAGCTGGTTTCTTTTGCTTGTGGTCAGCCAGTTGGTTTTTGATGCATTTAGTTTGGATCCGTACTTCTCGGTGGCTATCTCATTATTCTCTGTATCTCTGTTCATTGTCATTTGCGATGATTACCGTGTCGTCAGCGTACCGTACGTTGCTAGTTATCTCGGAAGCGCAGGTTCCTCCAGCGCTTCCTCAAAGATTTGTTCTAAGTACAAGTTAAACAAGAGAGGTGATAGAATGCAACCTTGTCGAGCTCCTATTTTGCCAAACTTGGCGGTTTGATTTCAATACAGCGTGACTATTTTTTGAATGTTTTTGTCAGCAAGTCCAGTTTTTTTGAGCACTTCCATGTTTTGCATGTTATCAAAAGCCCTGCAAAGGTCTATAAAGCATAGGTTTTTTTTTCATGTTTCTTTGTTCATGGCTCTGTATCGATGGATGAGAACCTGTAAATTGAAGATCGCTTATCTAATACCTACCTACTTGTGAAAATTACGAAAGCCGAATCGTGATTCAGAGATTTTCGTTTGGCATTTGTTCTCTATTCTTCTATGGATGATTTTTGATGAACACTATATTGGCTATGTGTTTAATGTGTTTAATGTGTGTAATGATGTTTAATGAGGAATGTGCTGCTTGCAGTATTTTGCATTGGTTGCTCGCATCCGCCAGCCACTTCCTTTTCGCTTGTCTGAGTTTTCTTCTGATTGCGTTATGGAATTCACGGTATTTTATTTGGTTAAGATGTTTGTGCTTTCTTCTTTCTTCCATCTTAATAAACTAATTTCTGGCGTTCTCCAGTCTTGTTTGTTACTACGAACATGCGGTACTAATGTTGTGGGTGTTTGTTCGATCGTGTTCCTAATAGCGCACCATTTAACGGTTTCGGTTGTATTACTTTTACTTTATGTTTTCAATGTTTTTATTAAGTGCTTCCTGAATTTGTTTTTTATTGTCAGGATTTTGAAGTTTTCTGATATCTACCCTGGTGTTTTGTGGGGTTTTCTTTTCGAGGCATTTCAGTTTGACTTCCAATTTGACAACTACGAGGTTATGGTCGGAACGGACGTTGGCTCCCGGATATGTTTTACCTGATTTTCATTTCTTTGGTACAATGAAATTTGGTTTGGATTTGGTACAAGTCTATTTGGTTCCCTACGAGCTCATATTTTTAGACTTCCATGTATAGAACCTGCGTGGTGGAAGCTTGAAGAAGGTGTTGCTTATTATTAGCCTTGCCCTTAGTTGCAGAGAGGAGTTTTTGCTTGTCATATTTTGGTACCATAATGTAGTCTATTTGGTTTCTTACGACCGCATCTTTTGTGTCTGCGGGAGACTTCCATGTGTAGAATCTACGTGGTGCAAGCTTGAAGAAGGTGTTGCTTATTACTGCCTTTTCTTCTTGACAGAATTGTATCAGTATCACTATATCTGTCTCAGTCCCTTTTTTTGGCATTCCGACTTTGGCATTCATATAGACAATTATTAGTGTTATCTCGCTCTTTTTGTCATCTGCGTTAGTTTTTAAAGTTGGTCGGAGAAGTCTTCGATGATTTAGTCGTTAGTCAATATTTTCCTAAATATCCTCTTTTTTTAGACGCTTTCTATTAAAAAAAATCGTTTATATATCTTGCTTATATATCAGCTAATTCGAATGCAATTTTATTGCATCATTTCTCATTTTGAAGATAATTTGATCTAATTTAAGCATATCATTAACTAATTTAAATATTGTTAATATTTTCGGAGATATAAGGGTTTTAGGATGCGTCAATTTTCAAAATTCGGCTATTACTTAAGTATTAATACACTTTGTACGTATTAGCGAATAATTTTGAAGCTAATTTAATCTAGTTTTGTTTACAATACTAACTCATTACAATATTGCTTATATTTTCTACAATATCGCCATTTTTCGGTGACACTATTTTAATTATTTTTAAATAAAAATTGAGGGGGCAACACTTGTTGTAGTTATATTTAAATTTATAAATACAACTACAACTAGTGTTGTCCCCTCAATTTTTATTTATTAAAAACCGTCAATCGGTTTGTCCGCAACTCTCTCTACACCAGTGCTCCGCAACCTTTTATCTTCCACGGCACACTAATGTATTTTCAAAAATTCCGCGGCACACCACAAGTAAAGGCTTTAAAAATACAGCATATACAGTAATACATCGACCTACGCTACCCCGACTTACGCGAACTCGGAGTTACGCGATTTCAAATCTCGTCGATTCGTCTTTTGTTTGAGCGTCACACACCTTTTGATTATCGATTATAGACTTACTGCCCCCACACTATTGGGAACTGACATAGTGGCGTGGCTAAAAAATACATGTGTTAAAAGGTAACTGTATTATATTTCAACTACACTGAATTTTAGAAAATGACTCCAACGAAGAACTCATTTCTTCCACAAAACGAGTAATAAAGAAATTATTAGCATGCTATGAGGAAATTTTACGGGAGAAAAAAAATCTTTGAGTCGTCTAACTACTTTGTTAGATTTTATGAAGCCTTCTATATCAAAATAACTTCGGTAGGCAATTTCATATTTCTATAATCTAAGATTTTATTAAACATTTTTTGTCTAAATTATTATTTTCTTTCGCTTTCGGCCCCAATTAAAAATAATTTATAGGCATTTATTTGCGAAATTATAACCCGACTTACGCGAATTCGAGTTACCCGGTTAGCGTTCAGTCCGACCTATCGCGTAAGTTATTACTGAATTAAATAACAATAATAGGTGGTACGTATATGTTTTTATTAGATAATAATATAAAATTAAAATTTTTAAGTAACCCCCGGATAAATTTAAAATCAATCGGATCTGTGAAAGTTATTAAGACCCGTTTGTCAAGTAGGAAATGAGCTGATGATCATCCAGCGCCTGAACAGATCTTCATAAATTATAGCTCGATCATGTCAGCTTTCAAACAAACAAAAAACGCATCAAATTCGGTCCATTCCTTTAGCAGATATACACAGCCAGTAACACAGATACACAGAGAGACAGGTCAAACTTATATAAACACCCCTCTTTGGCGTCGGGGGTTAAAAATACAATAATTTTTATATACAATTTAAATTTTATACCAACACAAAAACACATATATTTTTATTATAGATTACACATGTAAAAAAATGTCTTTTAATTTAACTATGAAGTTTGTTGTTATTTACCTATGCCTAATTAATCTAAGCTAGGTGATCCATACGTACTCGAATTGAAAAATTCACTATGTTTTTACCATAAAAAATTTGTAAAAATATTATATGACTTTGTGAACACAGTTATATAACACTGAATTGGAAAATTCACTATGTTTCTACCACAATTAATATATAGAAATATTATATAACTTATTACTTTATAATATATATTATATAATATTTTTTCAAATCAATTATGGTAAAAACATAGAGAATTTTTCAATTCAGAGTAATCAATGCTAATTTAAACCGTATTTAAACATAATAACTAATTTATTAATGTGATATTTGTGCTTATTTTAATGAACATTTACGTCGTATATTTGGCTCTATATTAGAAAGTGCTTCGGCGTTCATGGTCAAGACCTTTTAAACACGATCGTTTTTCATTTTTAATTAGAACCAATGTAGAAAAACTTTGTTCACATAAGTATGTCGTAGAAAAAGGTAGCAAAAAGCCTTTGCACAAATTTGAGGATACTCATTCTGAACGGAAATCCAGAAATCAGCCAATTTCATTTCACTGAAGTTGAGTTTCAGCGTCCCATCGTTCCTCAATTCTATAAATTCCTCTCGAATTTGAAGGGAAAGTGCTTCTGTTGAATTTTCTGCATCTGCTATAAAAGAATTTCTAATCCAATTATATTGCTCCGCATTAATTGTGAAAAAATAATGATTAAATTTGTCTTGCAACAAATTTAAATGTTGTTGAGTCAGATCCAGAATTATCTTTTTGTTTTCAATCATTGATTTGTGAGTCCTTTGGAACATTTCTAATGATCCTTTTTGTATCTCTTTCTGCCAAAGTTCAAGCTTATTTTTAAAGCCCACTAACTTGTCGGAACACGTCAGATTATTTTCGGTTCGACCTTGCATTCTTTTATTCAGTTCGTTCAGGTGCTCAAAGATATCAGCCATGTACGCCAGTTTGGTACGCCTCGTTGCGAAGCTCAAACAACCTAGCCAAAAGTTTTCCACGGGATAGCCAACGTACCTCGGTGTAAAACAATAGGGATTCATAGTCCGATCCCATTTCTTCACATATTATTTTAAAAATTCGCGAATTTAAGGCTCTTGTTTTAATAATGTTTATGATAGTAATGCATTGATTCATCGTTTTCAATAGTTCCGTTGGCAAGTTTTTGGTCATTAATGCTTCGCGATGTATGCAACAGTGTGTAATTTCTATATTTGGATTTTGCCGTTTTACGCACGAAATAAAACCTTTTTTCTTGCCCATCATTGCTGCAGCACCATCCGTGCAAATACTAATACAATTACTCCATGACATATCATAAGTTTAAAAAAAATCATCTGTTATTTTGAAAATTTCCTAGCGGTAGTTCGCTCTGAAAGCTCGTTGCAAAAGAAATAGTTTTCTATTATGGTGCCCTCGTCAACGAAACGTACAATAGCTATGAGTTGTGCTCGGTTTTTAATATCCGTCGATTCATCAATTTGTAGTGCAAACTTCTGGGCCGTTTTTAGTTTTGCAATTAGTATTCCTAAAATATCGTTCGACATATCGTTGATACGTTTTTTAACAGTATCAGCTGACAACGGTACTTTTTTTACTTCATTAACTTCTCTAGGCACAAGCATGGATTTAACAGCTGGTTTAATGAGTGTCTCACCAATAGTATGTGTTTTTTTCTGACGTGCAATTAATCTTGCAACATGGTAACTAGCTTCTAAGGCGTTATCAGAAACTGTGACTAACGATAACAGTGATTGCTTTTGTTTTCGCCTTTGATCGAACAGTCTAAGAAAAAATGATTTGTGCTTCTTAACGTAACTAGGATGGTTCGAATTTAAATGGCGAAGCAGTTTACTGGGTACCATTGCTTCGTTAGATTTGGGTGCATTCTGGTTTGGGTGGCGTTTCTTTATCACAACACGAAAATCCATATCGAATGTAGTCTTCGTTATTCTTTCTTTCCCACATCTTCTGTTTTTTTACAGCACCACTTGTGCTTGGTTCATTTTGGTTTGTCGTTGAATTCGAAAATCTTTTTAAAAACTTGTCCATATTTTTTAGAGGTATAACAACAAAACAACCTAAAAATGTGGTATTTGATGGGAGTTCTTCTCGTTAGGATGCAGACTGACTAACATGATCATCAGTTCGGTAGATAGAACAAAATACGTCGAGATTCAGACACAAAGTGCCGACGCTCGAGCCACGCCCTCCGTAATTTTCCCCACGTGGAACAGCGAAATATGGGTTTATACTAGAGTTTCCGATCTCGATTCGATTTTATTATACGTCGATCTCTTAAAGCCCAATTTTTGTCAGCCAGGTCGATATTAAAATCTCCACGAAATGAAGAGATCGAAAATCGATCACTACTAGTACATTTACAACGATTCATTTTAATATTTCTAATCTACGACAGAATTTTGTTAAGTCGAGAACGATTTATTCGATTCGTGTTTCTGAAATCTTTAGAAGATTGGGATAATAATTAATATTAGCTCAAAGCTATGTTTAAATAAAAAATAACATATTGGCGAAACACTCAGTTGGAACGACTTAAATGTTTTATTATCGATAGGCAAGATTATAAATTAGACTTACCCTAAATAAATGCACTAGTACCGATTATTTAATAAGAGAATGCTTAGAAAAGCATAACAGCAAGCTGCTTTACTAATGTAATAATAATATCACATTAAACGACGTACATCTCTACGCATAGGTACGCAAACTAACACTCACAGTACTATATGTACATTTTTTGTTTAACTAAGTACATGTTTTTGTTTTGTATATAATTTCGACTCTGACAAATTACATATTGGCATTTTTACATATTAATTATTCTTGTGACAACCGCGGCACAGCTAAGATCACCTCGCGGCACAGTAGCGTGCCGCGGCACAGCGGTTGCGGAGCACTGCTCTACACAACTAACAAATCAACTAACCTAACCTAATCTTACCTCTTAATTTATGCTCGCGTCGTAGAAGATCAAGTAAGTTTGATTTAATTAAATTTTAATTGTTAATTAAATAATAGCAAGCTGCACTGATGAGAGGTAAACCTTGAAACGCGTCTGCAGATGGTCAGTCACTTAAAATTTGTGTAGAAAGAAACGAAATGTTATTTAACTAGTAGTACTACTAGTAACATACAAATGTTTTATTGTATAATTCAATATCCTGCGTGATATTTGCCAGGCAAGTAGTTGTTTCAGTAAGATATTTGTCTAAGTCTTAGTAAGACTTCATTTTGTAGATTATCGAACAGGTTGAATATTTATTATATTCTGGCTATATTTCGTACTATTATGTTAATTATTTTTATTTAGCTTGTATCTCAGTTAGTTTCAAATCAATTATAACATGTATTAACTCATTTTGTAGATAATTTAATCTAGTTTTAAAAAATGGTAATTACTTTAAACAGTTTTTACTAGTTTGCGAATTATGATCATTTTTTAGTAGCCATTTTTTAAGTATTGACGTTTTATTTTTATTATAAAGAAACTCAGTAAGCTGGTTATGTAATATCTCATTTTAAACCCGTTTTTACACGTTCAACTTAAAACATGTAAAAGATCGATGAAAAAAAACTCGTAGCTCAAGTGCTAGAACGAATTTTAGAACGAAGAACGAAAGGCGGTGAAGTGTTTTATGTTTGAAGAGCACATGCAAAAGATTGGGAAAATATTCGTGAAATTCTAGTAAACATGTTGGAAAGCTCTATATGTCAATAAATTCATGATTGCATTAGTCTGTCCGTCTAAATTTGGGGAAATGAGGAAATTTTGTCTGCTTATAAATTCGAAACCAATTTGTCTGATGGTTTTGATGTATTGAAAACTCTTAATATTATCAAATAAGACTGAATAGGATGGTTGCGACCGCATATAATTTAAGTATATGCCGATCTATTCATGTCAACTATCGAAGAAAAAAGTTGTAAACTAGATTTCACAAAAAACATATTTCATTGTGGAACAGATATGTAGATGCCGCGATAGCGTGTTTCAGTGGTACAGCATGTCAATTAAACCAATTTCTAAATTTAATATACGACGTTCATCCCAAAATTAAATTCACAATAGAGGTAAAAACCAACAACAAAATGGTTTGCATTCCAAAAAAAACAACATATGTTGGTTTCGCAACAAAACTCATCCAAAATTTAATAAATAACAAACGAATTCAAATAACAATGGCTCAAATATATCCGAAAACCTCAAAACCAAATAAAACTTTAATTTCCCTGACATATTTTGGCCAAACAAGCGAGCAAATCGCAAACGTTCTTTAAAAAACAACATTTTCAAGTAGAATTTACAGCCTCCTGAAAGTTGTCACACATATTGTTTAATTCTAAAAACAAAATCCCAAGATCCGGCGTATATTAAATGCATTGTTCCGAATACAATAGTGTGTACTTAGGTAAGACAGGACTACGTTTTTCAACTCGGTTTTCAGATCATTTTCGCCCTTTTCATCTTAAATACCATCAGTTGCTACTATTTCAATTGTGCTAACCTAACCTAACCAGAGTTGTAAATCGCTCTCAGGCTCGGCTCAACCAAAAAATTAACTTTGGATAACATCACAGCTTCTAGATGAGGGTAAAAACTTCCTTATATATCCTAGGGAGTGCCTTATATACACAATTCAAATTTTAACGATATGGAACTAAAATATGAAAAGAAAGATATGGAACTAAAATATGAAGAGATATAAAGAGAAAGAAGGTTATGTTGAAATTCCCTCCAATATCCGTTTTCAACATCTGGTAAAAATAAAAAACCGTTTAGATCAAACTGCTTTTTCAAATATAATTGATTCAAATATCTTAGTCCCTCAGGGTTCTACGCTGGGGCTACTGCTATTTATTTTGTTTATAAATTACATCTGCGACAATGTTAACGATCTGGTATTATTTGCTGATGATTCAAGTGTGGCCAAAAATGAGTCGCTGTTACAAAGTAATGCAAATCTTCGAATAAATTAAGTCACCAACTACACACACCAACTACCTAGTGTAGTCAAAATAACCAAATGGTCAAATACCAAATGACCTTAACTTGGCTAAAACGGAACTAATTCAATTTTCCATTATTCTCCATAAACTAAATTATAGTTTATTTATAAGAGGGTCATCAGACACAATCCATCTCTGTATAAATACCAAATGCTTGGGACTTGTCTTAGATCGATACACGTCGTGGAACATCACATCAATCACATTGCGTCGAAGTTGACAAAATGCTGTTAATGCCTGCTTCAGCTCAGAAATGTTGTCAATTTGGAAACATTGCTAATATTTTACCACGTATCTATAGGCTCAGTACTCAATTACTGTACCCTGTTGAGGTAACTCATCCCACGTAAAAATGTTTTTTAAAGGTAAAATTTACATTGCATAAGAGAATCGTTAGTATCGTTAGTATGAGAATCATTGTGCCATTTGCGGAGACGTGTAAATTATTTACATTATTTCTTAGGTACAGAGGTCTTACAATATATATATATATATATATATATATATATATATATTATATAATATGTATATGTTACGGTAAAAGTACAAAATCGGCAAATGTAAACATTTACCGGTTTATGTACACATCTACCAATTTTATAAGTAAATGTGAGTTTAAATTTTAGAATCAGATTCAAATATCTTTTTATACCGGCAAAAGTAAGTATTTTCCAACGAATATAGGTTTTGTTTTAAAAGTTAAAAATAATAAATAGAAATAAAATATACTGGCATCTTAAAGCTAAAGGTATTTGAAATAATTTATATTATTTTATTACCTATACATATAAAACCAATTAATACATTTTGAACATAATTTATTTAAAAATATATTATAAGAATACGTTCGTTATACCTTGATTTTATCCGCTTGTATAATAAATATTATTTTTTTATTGTAATTAGATATTCATTATTTATCCTAATCACTCCCAAGGAAGTAAATATTAGATGTTTTTAAAAATCTTGTAAACCTCTATACATTTTCCAACATCATTAGATATATGTACACATTTCCCGGAAATAGTTGGTAAATGTAAGTTGAACTTACATTTACCAACCAAGAAGGTATATGTGTACATATGCCGGTAAATGTGTACATTTTCCAAACTACGTACTTTTACCGTAACATATATGCAAAAATGTGTACGTTATGTTAAACAATACCTGGAAGACTTTATTAGGTTTTAAGGTTTGGAAATGTATATATATATATATATATATATATATACAATTATACAACTCGTAATTCTGAGTCACCCCCCCCCCTGAAAAAAAAAACCTTTAGTATTAAACCAATTTCAAATCAGTACATGTATTTAAGTTAACGAAAGTAGTTAGGAAGTATATTATTACATTTTACTCTTCGTATTTTCATATTCTAAAACTTCGCAAATGTCAACAATGAAATGTACCAGAAACGTGTGATGTAATAATTATTGTCAACAACGCTTTTGAGAATTAGTTTTATTAGAAAATTATAAGTTTCTTCATCATTAATAGTTGGTCTAATTATACTGACAATAATATTGTGTATTAATTTGGCTAAACATGCGACATTATTTAATATAACAGAAATAATATCTATGTTTATTATACTAAACGTATAAAGGGCTAGAGCGATCTTAGGTCTTTTGGGCCTGGACATTACAAAAGTTGTGGAAAAAAACATATGCAAATAGAACACAAAATAAATAAATATAAGCAATTATGGCTTTAAACCATGTTCATCATAAGCACCTGTCATACGCGAATAAAACGGATATTTTCTGCGAGATATTCCGTTGTTCCGTTTTTTACATAATTTATCCAGGATTTCTCTGTTTTTGACCTGGTCTCTAAACTTTTGTCGTAGTATGTCAAATCTGTTAAGGATTCGAACGATATTAGTTCTATCGCATTAGAGGAACTGTATAGAGGGTTCTGAGCGTGACGAATTTTTGTGATAGTTCTCAATGCGAACCTGTCGGCAATTTCTATGGTAAGTCGAGTCATTTTGTTCGTGTTCGTCCAAATAATGTGTCCATAATCTAAGATCGGTCTGCAAAGGGAAATATTATCGTCGCAAACTTCGTGGAAATCCCCTGATTACGAAAAGTCAGTGACCGAAAGTGTTTTGATCTTTTGGTTATATCGTGTTCACGATCTTTTACATGAATGTTGAATTTTAATGCTCCATTGAATGTGATGAGTAAATATTGAATTGAAGGTAAGGGGTTAACTATACTAAGACCAACGTCAATATGAGACAGAGCCGGTGGAAAGGTAAAAGGAGTTAACATTTGGATGGGTTAGGGCCTAGTCTGCATTTCTTGATCCAATATGATTTGTAGGTAGATGTGAGTTTTTATTTATTTTTGGTAGAGATTTGGCATGTGAAATGGCATGTCAGGGCCGCGTCCTCGCCATACTGGAGAATCTTGGAAATTTTTAGGAGATTTGGAGAGTTGAGGTTCGTATTAAAGATGTCCTGATACAACGAATTGTAAAGTAGGGGTGATATTGGTCCACTTTCTGAAACACATTGAAGAAGAGTAAAAAAGTTGGAATGTGCTTCATTACGACTTTATTACATAACTTTTTGGAAATCATGTAGGAAGTCTTTTATATAATATAAATTGTTACAATTGTCTAGTAGATTATTCGTATTTTTAATAATTATATTTATTACCCAGAAGTCATTATTTTACATGCTCATTATTTATAACAAAGAAGATTATTTATAAAATTTCATATTTGTTAAAAAGTTTATTTTTACCCTTTGGGCCCTATTGGGATATATACGTCCCAAAGAATTATTCAACTTCTTCGATGTACCACATCAATCCCATTTTCTACAGAAATGTTGGTTATAGGGTATTCTCGGTTACTGCATCCATGATAGTACATTAGACAGGCACGTTATTATTATTTTTTGCCCTGCTCACTTTCTCGTGAAACGTAGAAGTAAGCATGTGGACGTGGGTGGCATTTCGCTGTTATTTTATGATATCGTGGTGGTTATAAAAAATGATTAAGTTGTAATATTTGAGAAATAATCTATATGAGTGCAAACCGTGGGTCACGTATCCTCAGGGAGTCGCGAGATAAATTTCCGGAGTCGCCCAATTCAAAGAAATTTAGTTACCAGTAGAATAGCGAAATTAAATTATATCAAATTAAATAATAATATAGCTATATTTTTTTCGAAAACAATTTTCTGTTTTAATATCTGATCAGAGCCGTAGCAATGCTTGCACAATGCAGAAATTAAATTAGCGAGATCTACTTGCGTAATTTAGGAATTAATTTATTACTAGTAAATTCTGAATCACAAATTCATAGTTATGAAAAACCTACAATTATTTGAAAATATTTGAAATTCTTAATAGATATTTTGAAGAAAATGACCTGTGTTTTGCGGTTTGCACTGAAGGTGCTGCGGCATTTACAGGTAGTAATAAAGGATTAAGAGGGTTAATAAAGAAAATTGCTCCCCATGTACTATTCAATAATTGCATGATACATAGGCAAGCTCTAGTTGCAAAAAACATTGAAGAAGAATTGCACAAGATATTACAGGATGTCTAAAAAGCAACAGTCTAAACCAGAGATGACAAACCTATAACTACTTTGTTAAACTTCCAAGTTACAACGAATCAAACCCAAACCTTGTCTAAATTTGATTCCCTCTGAATTTTTCAAAATTTCCAAACCAAAATTTTCAATACAAACTTAACTCCGTTGTTTAGACAATGGAATTTTCTACGAATATTGTCTAAGCCACTTTCATTTATTTTGCCTAATCTCACCTAACCTAATTTCTTAGTTACAACCAATCAAACTCAAAACTTTACTTTATTGTGTGTCAGTCTATCCGTCTGTCCCTATATGTGGCTGTTATGTGGAATCGTAGCTCCTAAACAAATGGACCGATTTTGATGCGGTTTTTTTTATTTGAAAGCTGATGTGAGCAAGAAAGTTCTTAGCTATAATTTATGAAGATCGTGCATGATGATCATCCGCTCACATCCGCTCAACAATACTCCGATTTCACGATGTCATAACTTTTTAACGGCTTATCACAGTGACTTTTATCACCAGTTTTTACCAATCGATTTAGCGTCCAAAAATTACCCGGAAAACATAAATCATATTCACAAGAAGCTTTTAATTCAAAAATGCCATCGAACCAGCCATCGATCCGCTCGAGTACTCTAATATAGTATTCTCTCGATAATCCGACACATATGGGACCAGAAAACCGTCGGATTATAAGAAAGAGTGGTGGGAGGGAAGAGCGCGAACGGTCTCTAGACGGCCGGATTATTGAACGTGTCGTCCGATTAACCAACAGCAGAATTACCGTGATTATACTGTATACATTTTTTGATTTCGATCTTTATTTTTTGCTCTCCACTTCCAAAATAGAAGTTGTAAAACAAGAAGGAAAATTGAATTTTGTAAAAGCCTTATAATTGTGAACAAAAAAAGTAGTCTTTGACCCGCCTCCTCTTTTCAAGTGATGCCACTGGCATAGTGACCCAGGAGCTAGAACGAAAAATATAATGAACAAAATTTGACCCACTACTCAAAAAGGTTCGCCATTCCTGGTCTAAACCGTCGTCCCTTTCAACATACTCTGTAATGAGATGGGTTCTGTTTAGGAGACATTATTGCTACATACCGAAGTCAGATCTCACGCGGAAAAACATTGCGACGTATTTTCGATTGGAGAAACGAGGTTTACATTATTTTGACAGAAAAGAAACATATACCTACATATTGGCACTGTCATTCATTAATACAGATTGGCTCGGAAAACTCAGTTACATGGTTGACATTTTCCAGAAACTTAACGATTTAAATTTGATAATTGAATATAGGGTTGAAACTAAACTATTTATAGATATAACATACCAACTAATTAAAGCGGAACACAGCTTGAATATATAAATATATTCAACCTTTCCGAAGCTCTATAATATTAATAAGTCTCTTTAAGAGCACAAAATGAAACTCCTGTTGAAAGACAACAGATATTTGCGTTATTCACTACGTCTCAGTTCACTTTCGTGACACTCAACAAGAAACTAGATTATTAAACTTTGTTTTTAAGATCAGATCTTTCTAGGTAACCCAAAGTGAATAGCCATCTGCAGACGCGTTTCGAGATTTATTTCTTTTGGTCAGAAAAAATTTGGTCAGAAAATTTCTTCTGTACTCCTTCATACTCAGGATTTTTTTCAATTTTTTTGATGTGGTGGAACAATGTGAAAAAAATTAAAAACGATCTTACATTCTAATGAACATATTTTATTATTGCTAGAAGAAAAAGAAATGTTTATTGAAAACAAACTTTTACAAAAGGCTATATAACACTAGGTCTTTCCCCCTAGGAGTTTCCATTTTAATATTCAGAATAATTTTATACAAAAAAACTACTGAAATTACAGATTATGGAGGGTATTGCAAGAAAAATACATAAAAAGTTGTTTTTGACTTAAAGAATACGTCAGTTGATCAACGTTTCTTTCTATATTCAACATTTTTTTCTATAAACCGACGACTTAATATTTCGGCAGGTCTTATTATTTTAGCCAAATCGAGCATGGGAAAGATAATATACAGAGTGGCCCAAAAGTAGGGATACAGCAATACTTTTAATATTTATTTTTTTAATTACAGGTTTAATTACATATTTAATTCCGAAGGTGCTCAAAATGTCCACATTCGGCATTGATGCATTCCTGCAACCTATTCAACTTCAAAATAACCATTCAATTTAGAACGAATGTCTTCAAACGCATATAATCTGCATACCTTCTGTATACCTACTTTTGGGCCACTCTCTATAATCGCTGCAATGGGAGAGCAACATCCAATAGTACGCCTTTCGCATTAGCACAATCACAACAATATCGTCTAATACCAGAGATTTAATTCTTTTTCCAGAGATTTCATTCAAGTTTTAGGGAGTAGTTTATTGTTTAGTTTACGATCTAAAAGCTTGAACTTTTACTTGATATTACCATGAACTGCGTCAACTACCCAACGCACTTTGGCAAAAAAACGGGATTGATTTGACTCGACTGTTGTAAGCTGATTACATTTCCCATTAAGAGCCGGAATTAACACTTTGAATTCTAGTTGTTCTAAATATGTTGTTATATTACGAAAGCATCGATCTATTTCAATAAAATAATCTTTTTTAGTAACTTAATGAGACCATTAGGATTGCTAAGATGGATTTTGATAATTTCAGCATCGTTCATATTAGCCGTGTGAGGCACAAGCATGTAAATGGTTTGCACAGAGGTACTTTTTTTGAGCAGAATATGATTTTCTCTGGCATCCATTATTTGTACTTTTTTGATGGCAAATATATGTTCCATCACAAATAAATATCAGTTGGTCATTTTTTAGTTCATTTAGTTCATATTTTCTAGCTATGTTTGTATTAGAAAGTAAAGTTTCTCTATTGCAAACGTCAATTCCAAAATTCAATTGCAGAACGTCGTTTTCAAATGAGTTCATCACTTCATCACAGTAGTCAAATACCATTTGTTCACAGGCTAAACCAAAAATGGAAGATATTGTAGCGTTCGAATTCCCAGTTTTTAATTTAAATAAAAACATGAATGATCTTGAGTGACATTACGATTTTTCAGATGCATTTTTGCATTATTTGGTTTTAATGTTTTAGGATCTCTTTTAATTATTTGGGGTAGTGTAAAATGTAGTCGACAAACATTTTTTTATGCGTTTTTTTAGCAATTAGATAAAAAAATTGAATGAATTGAATATATAAATATATTCAACCTTTCCGAAGCTCTATAATATTATTAAGTCTCTTTAAGACCACAAAATGAAACTCATGTTGAAAGACAACAGATATTTGCCCTATTCACTACGTCTCAGTTCACTTTCGTGACACTCAACGAGAAACTAGATAATTAAACTTTGTTTTTAACTACAGAAAACTACTAAAGAACTAAAGAAAATAATATAGGCTTCTTGATATTTAAAAACACCATTTACCATAATTTGATAAAATTGAGAAAAAAACAATGAAAAGATTCGAAAAATTTCCAGATAATGAATTAGGTTGGACCCGTGATCAATTTTCATTTGATATTATTAATTCCAATATAACTTTTTCAGATTTGCCAAAAATTTTGGTTATCCATTGGAAACGAATATGCCGATTCGAAAAGAAACGCAATCAATTATTTAATTCAGTTTGCATTTACCTATTTATGTGAATTCGGCTTTTCAAAATTAGTTACCATTAAAACAAAATATCGATCTCGATTTGATCCTGAGGATGACTTGCGATTTCCAATATAAAACCGAACATGGAAACAATTATGAACTCTTTACAATCGCACACTTCACATTGAATTTTTATGATGTAAGGTTTTTTTAAAAATATTTTTCTTTTAAAAAATATTTATACTCATACGCATAAATAAAACCATTGTTTCGTAAAATTATGTGTTGTACTCAAACCTCTAATAAGGCAGAAACATACATGTTGTTTTTAAAAGAATATCAAGAGTCATCAAATTTTAATTTATAAATACAAATATACCGCTTCTTACTAATACTAGACTTTACGATTATCTGCGCGTAGATGCGATTCATTATGTGAAGTTTTATGATAACTTTTATAGCATTTTTATGATGGTGTCGTATGATGAAGTTTTCTGCGCTATTTTAAAAAGGCTGTTTCTTAATCAATGGCGTCACTCACCTACACTACTTTAAAAAAACGCAAATCCCAGAAAGAATTTCACTTTACCTACGTCAACGCGTAAAAACCTTCTATTGTAGACCCAGGGGTCGTGACATAATTTTACACAAAATGGGGGTCGTCAATGAAAAAAGTTTGCGCACCACTTGTCAGATGACACTTCTTCACAGAATAAGTATAACACAATCTGATATAATTAGCGATATAATATATAACACAATCTGATATAATTAGCGAAGATTGTGATACAATTTTGGAAAAGAGCTCATTTCATTAGAGTACCTACAATGTTCATCATTTTTCCCGATTTTTTTTACTTATAATCAATAAATTTTCTAAATTAAAGTTGAATTTCAAAATAGTTATCTTTCATATTTTCACTCCACGGGACTTATATGTCCCAAAAAAATGTTGTTGTGTGTAAAAAAAGTTTATATACAATTTAGAATAACTCATTTAATACTTATAAATTCAAATTGTTAAGTAGAATCTAAGAATCTTAAGTAGAATCTAAAAAAATATATAGGGAAGGAAACAAAAGTTGGGTCCCAAAGGTTAATAAGGATTTACAGCAATCTAACTAAAATGTAAATTTCTTAAATGTGTAAAACAATCAATGTTTTAATACATAGCTAATAAAATGATTATATAAAATTATATTACAATTAATTTGGCGTTGCGCTACAGAAAGGTTCATCAACCCTATTTTTGTTAGTACTGGTTTTGATCGATTAATTGTGTTATTACCAGGTTCCTCATTAATAAAAGTTAATAATAACAAGTCTGTGGAAAAAAAGGGATTTAAATAACAAGATTTATTATTAAAACAAATATATCGTGATAGCTAATAAGGATTTCCAGCAATCTTACAAAAATCATAAATGTAAAAAATATCATTTAAAAATAAAAATCTGAATAAATTAGATTTATTATCGAAAATATTTTACGCAAATATTGCACGCAAGTTTATATTTAAAAATGATTTATTTGAATCTAACAAAAATGTAAACCTGTCAAATGTGCAAAGCAATTAATCTTTTAATATGTTACAGATAAACAAACTATATAAAAACATATTGATTATATTATATTAATTATAAATAACTTCATTATATTAATTAATTAGCCTTGTACCACAGAAAAGGTTTATCAACCCCCTTTTTATTCGACATCAGATCGATTAATTAAGTAACTACCAGGGTCAAAAGGACAAACGAATTTTCGCTCGCAACAGCAGCTTGTAATAAAGTAAATGGCATCCGCCATAATTTCATGATATTCCTAGAATCGATTATCCGATGCAACAAATTACATTGATTCGTTACGAAAAGTGGAAGTGAGTGTTATCTAAAAATAAACTCATATGCGAATATATAATTTGTTTTAATTAGTTTGTTAGATTTAATACAATATAATCGGATAGTTTAAGAGAAATAGGTTGTGTTATATCATCGATGGTCATTGGCAACTATTTCTAATGAAGAATTATTGGTATGGTTATTAAGATTAATTTTTGTCGATTGTGACAGGTTTAAATTGAGAAATATCGATTGGGGTTTTAATAAATCAGAATGTATTACTAGTTAAGATGACTTTAATATTTCTAAATGTAATAGCATCGTAAATGGTTGTTTTATTAAACATTTATTGGTAAATGTCATTTCGTTTTTAATAAACAATTTTATGAAACATGTTATTTACCAAATGCAGTATTAAAAGCCTAAATATTCTACAAAACATATGGAATATAGTTCTTTTGCAAATAAGTGATTGTGTAAACTTAAAACAAACGGAACACATCCTGAATATATACATATATTCAGCCTTTCCGGAGCTCTATAACAATTATTGAATCTTTTTAGGACTACCAAAACAAATCTCAGTGAAATTTGTAAGTAATTTTATAGCTTTCAGGCCACCTTCGTGGCACTCAACAAAACCCATAAAAATAACATTGTTTTTAAGATCATGTCTTTCTAATACGTTAAGTGGATAGCCATCTGTGGACGCGTTTCGAGATCTATCTCTCAGCAGCACAGTTTTGCAAGCCACTCACTTGAAAACCCATGCGGTGACCAGTGCAAGATGTTTTTGGGGCAGGACCAGGGCAAGAAGTGATTATGTATTTTAGAAAAGAAAATTTCAAAATGTTTACTTGAAAATACAATTTTATTAAATTAGGAGTTGTCCGTTTTTGTCGATTACCTGTTTCTATCTTTCAATCAGGGTCATCATTCTATATTCATAGAACTTTTAATTTTTTATCAGCAAAAAACTGAATTAAATGGGATTCTACACCATTATTGATGTGGGGATTCTACATCAGCGTTACTAAAAATTTTAACGTTTATGCAGTTATGCATGAATTGAAATAAATCGAAATCTGAAAGCGCATGGGTTATACAGGGGATGTGGGTGGCAACACATCCTAACCCAGCTCCAATAGTTGGAAATCATATGTTGGATATTATGTTGGAAAACAACCTCTCTTGCGATTTACCAAATTTGGCCGCTTTTCTTGAACTACATCGCTTAGTTTGGTTATGGTAGGTTAGTATGTAGAGCTTTGCAATCATGTTTGGACAAAAAACTCCTCTTACAATTTACCATTTTTGCCGCTTTTCTATAACTACTTCGCTTAGTTTGGTTAGGTTAGGTAAGTGTGTGGAGCTTTGCAATATCATGTTGGACAAAAAAAACTTCTCTTACGATTTACAAATTTATGCTGCTTTTCTTGAACTACATCGCTTAGTTCGGTTAGGTTAGGTTAGTGTGTGGAACTTTGCATTCATGTATGGAGAAAAAACTACTCTTGCGATTTACCAATTTTTTGGCTCTTCTCTAGGACTACATCGCTAAGTTTGGTTAGGTTAGGTTAGTGTGTGGAGCTTTGCAATATCATGTTGGACAAACAATCTTCTCTTACGATTTACAAATTTATGCCGCTTTTCTTGAACTACATCGCTCAGTTCGATGAGTTTTTGATCACTTAATTTTGCCGTTTGATTTCTTGGCAAAACTTAAAAGTACAGTCCCTTTATAATACCACCAAACTGACAGCATAATCTTTTTTTGGTGAATGGTTATTTTTGATTTTGTTCACCCACGATATTTTTACATTAACGATGTTATAAACTATCCTCTTTTCGTCGAGAGTTATCAGTCAGAAGTTGATCAATTTCGTTGCATTTCAGTAGCGAATCGCTGACGCTAACGTGCTAAAGCGTTCAGTTAAATTAATTTCTTTAAGGGGAGGAAGTCCTATAATGCGTGAATATGTTGGCTTTTTTATTAATTAGATAATTAGTTTCCGTCTATAAACCTCCTTCAGTTCTGCCTCCAGAAATTACGGTCTTGTGCAGCAGTAGACCATCTCCGAATACCCAGGACACCTTTTTTTTACAGAGGAAAGGAAATGCTTTTACGCACCCCCAAATACGGTTTCAATTTTGTGTGGGACTCACCAGCCCTCTAAGGCAGTCATACCCACTAAAACCATCTCCTCTTTATTTCTCTCCTGTAGTGTTCCCGCCTTTCAGCCTTACATCCTACAGGTTTGGTGTTAATATCCTTTATCGGTTGTCGTCTCTTTCTCTGCTCTGTTCTTCTAATTCATCTTTTGCCTTTTTCTGCATCACTTCTTCTACAAAATTCTTCCAGTTTCCCAGATGTCCTTGTGTGCGATCATTTCCTCTATTATGTTTTCCGGGGACATGGCTGCCGCAGGTAGGTTTCTTTTTACATTGTCCCTTTCGTTATCCCAATTCCCACAGTGGAATATTGTGTGTTCTGGAGTATCATCTACTTGCTCTGGACAGCAACGGCATTGTGCACTTCCCCTCTTTCCAATTCTCTCAGTGTAGGAGCAGAAGACTCCGTGTCCTGTAAGGCACTGTGTAATGAGGAAATTTACCGATCCATGCTTCCTCTCTACCCACTTCTTGATGTCCGGTATCATCCTGTGGGTCCACCTTCCGACTTTAGCGATGTCCCATTCTGTCTGCCACTTCTGGTAAGTCATTTCCCTCTGTTCCTTCCGGTCTGTTATTGTTATTGTCCTGTGTAGGTCATATAGTCGCTTTCTCTCTTCGGCAAGGAGGTGTAGCGGTACAAGGCCTGCCACTACGAGCGCGGCATCTGCAGATGTTGTGCGGTATGCACTGCATACTCTCAAGGCCATTAGTCTTTGGGTGGACGTGATTTTTTTTCGAGAGATTTTCAGTCTTGCTGCACCGACCCATAGCGGAGCCCCGCACATCATTATCGACTCCATTGCCATCGCTAGTACCTTCCTTTTCTTCTGTCCTGGACCTCTAATATTAGGCAGTATGCTGCCTAGGGCCTTCATTGTACGTTTCGCCTTCTCGCACGCGTAGTGGATATGTCGTCCGAACGATAGTCCCGTATCTATTATCATGCCCAGATATTTTATCTGTCGCATGGGATAGAAATCTTCTCCTGCCATGGTAAACTTTATAGGAGGTAGTTTTTTCCTATTTAGGATTATTTCTACGGTTTTATTCACGGCCACTTTCAATTCGTTCCGTTTCATCCATCTGTCTATAGTATTTAACGTTACATTCACCTTAAGTACCAGTTCTTCGGGATTTTTTGCAGATGCCAATACGGCCAGGTCGTCCGCATAGCACACAAGTTCGACTCCCTCCTCCGTATCCACAGACACGCGATTTCTGAAATATTATTGCACAGTGTTGATTAGGTACTGGCTAACTCCGCACTTTTCAAGTTTGGACAAAATTATGTGCCACGGGGACATAACATAATTATGTGCCACTGGGACATAACCACGCGGACATACCCAGGACACCTGGACTGGATACACCTCGGACACCCCTTCAGACACGCCTCCCCAGCGCAGCTTTGACCTTCTATGTCTTCTTGCCCCTACTGGCTTGGCCGCGAGAAATGTTTTCGCAGGGTTCTGTGCTGGCCAGCGGCTGACGTGTCCCGCCCAAAATAAATACTTGAACAACAATTGAAGAATATGCTTACCATGTTCAGATCCGATTTCGAAGTATAGACGGTATATAGGTGTCACGCTCTAAATAGGACAAAGTATCTGCCTCGAAAACTTTGAAAGCGTTTTTAAAAATAGCAAAAATGCAAAGTTAAGGGGTACTGATTAAAATAATTTGACAATTTAAAATAATTTCTCAAAGTGTGATTTTTGTTTTGAACATGTTTACAATGGCCGACCGAGTGAAATATTTGTATTTATTTATTGTTTAGCTATTTATTTTTTATTACTCATGCGCGAAAAGTACTTCTTGACGCACGTTTTTTAATACGAGAAATGCCACTTCTCGTTGTATTTCCACATAACCTGGGTAAGGCACGCAAATGTTCAATATCGCTAGTTTACATTAAAACAAAAAATTAACAAAATAAACACAATCAAGACCTCAATTTTAAAAAAAGTAACCTGAAAGTCTCAGAATTTTTTTTCATTACAAAATAATAATAAAAATTAAAGAAAACGTTTTAAAATGGGTGTCAATTCTATAGTGATACCGGAGACTGAGGAGAGTTTTTATGACGAATCCACACCACCGGAGATAATTGAAGAAGCAAATTCTTCATTTTTTATTTCATTTTTTTTTTGATGGCCTCTGGATCCCAAACTTGTAAGATACATCCCCCTGCATGAGTAATAAAAAGTATTTTTTGTAACACGGGCGGTATTGTCAATTGCCCTCTCGAGCGAATGTGCTCGTTCGTGCGCCCAATTTTGCTCTAGCGTCAAATTGACAAGTTACCGCCCTAATTATAAAATATACTATATTGTCACAGCCACAGTTAATGATTAAATAATTTATTTACATTTAACCATGAATCAGTTAGCTCTTTAATTAAAAAAAAAATTAAAATTGATCAAATTTGATCTCAAAGTTATAGATTCCGAAAACCCCCTGACTATTGACCTCAGATTCGAATTTCTTGAGTCCGGAAATCCTCTAACTACTACTTTTTGGAAACGTAACAGTTTTTCCATAGTTGGTCCTCCATTTTGTAGCAGCCATTTTGTTTTTCACATTTTTAACGTCAAGTTGGATTCCTTGATCCAAATAACCAACAGGTAGTGATTTTAAAGAAAGTTCGATTACCTACTATTTTTATTTTTGTCAACTTTTCCCTTAATTCCGACCATTGTGCACTATACAATATAGTTCACAGCATGACTTTCGAGTTAAAAAAAATAATACTGTTTTTTACCGAATGTTTATACAGAAACTATGAACTTTTTTCAAAAGGGTCCTTAATTGTTTTTTATTTAATTCTTTTTTCGACTTCGTGCAAAACGTTTTAAAGTAAATTAAAGAACGAGTTCAATAAGCGCTGTTTTCAGCAGGCGTCCATGTTTAGAAAACGACGAGCGTAGCGTTAAGTTTTCTAATGGACAAGTGCGAAAAACACCCGTTTATGCATCCGTATCGCACTCGGCGATCCATTAAAGAATATAAGTGCTTTAATGACTTCATTATAGACTCAAAATAGAAAAAATTATTTCAATCATGTAAATTTAATTTTTCTCATTTAGTTGAGATTTTAGACCTGTACCTGCATTTTGCAATCCTATGATGACGAATTCCAGTGGCTGTTGCGCCGCTATTTACTCTATTTAGATATATTTTAGACTAAGGAAAATTGTTAATATACTTCACATGTTATATCTTGAGATATGATTCATTTTAAAACAATAAACCTCTCTTTAGAGACTCATAATTTTCTATTATATCTAGGACATATTACTAGGACATTTATTATGTGAAACATTTTATTATAACTATACTTCAATGCATTATTAATGTGCTGAAACTAGATTAAAATATTTCAAAAATTAGATATTGCACAATAAAATTGCATTAGAACTAACTAATAGTGAGATAAAAGCCAAATAAAATATTTAGCTGCCTCAAAAAAAAATGACGGTGCTTTTGAAAGTATTGGCTTTCTGATACTTTAGTTACCCCTTTTTTCTCAACTTCGATCTTCTCTTCAAAGTCCCAAAATTTAACAATCATTCATATTCGTTTTAAATTAGTCATACAATTCGTTCAATTTAGTTCATTGTAACTACATTGCCTGCCCCGTTTTGAAAGGAAGATAATGTCAAAACCCAGAGCCCTTTCTTGGATACATACATTTCTCTTGAATGCCCTGTAGATTATTTTCAAACCAAAACCGACAATGTAGCCTAATGATAAGGCCATTTGACTTAAAATGAACTTCATCCAACTAGATGACTTTTTTCTAAAATTCGTTCGTCGCTTTCATTCTTGGATCAACACATTTTTATGACGATTGCCGTTGAATAGCAAAATTCTTGAGTTATTGAACTCTTAAGCTTTTATTAACTCTTGCAGTAGCAAAAATTCAAAAAATTTCCCACTTGTTATAATTAATGAGAATTTTGTGACACAATCTGTGACATTGTACTTTTCGGAAACTTTAACAACCGATAAATATTAAGACAATTTTTAAGATATCACCTTAATATATTTCACAACAAAAGTCAATTCTGTTAAAGTAATCGATTTACCCAACATGTTATACAATGAAATTCCTTTATCCATTAATCATTCTTGCATTGTCACATCCCCTTGCGTTTAATTACTCGTTAGCAATTCTTTTTCTAATTCCTACCAGTTTAATTACCTATAAACCAACGAAATTTTCCACTGTTTTCTATATTCACCCTATTTTAAATAGTTGTTATAAGACTACAAAAATAGAACTCATCATTCTCTGGTCCTAAGACTGATGTGAAGTGCTCAAGTGACTTATATTTTCAGTTTAATTACTTAAAAAAAAACTTCCAATCTTTCCACTATTTTCTATATTAAGCCCGTTCTAAATTTTTATTACAGGACTACAAAATTAATACTGGACAGACAATATAAATGGGACGAAGATTTGAGGGCAGAATTATTTTTTCTTTCGAAAATTAATGAATACGGCATCTTTACTGGTTTAATATAAATAAATAAAATATACAAAACCAATATAATGAAACAAAATTATTCACGTTATCCTGCAGAACCCAGTTATCTCATGAGACAACCTGACCGCAATTGAGCAAAACACAAATAATAGGTTTTTTTATAAACTTTATTTATATTAAAAACATTTTAAAATTTGATAAACATTTAATTCTTTTGTATGGAAAGCTGCCAAACAGTTTTTGTCGTGTTTGATGCACAATCCAACATTGCATGTTGCACATTTACACGTTGTGCGACTATCATTATCCTTAGTGCTACAGTGAGCACACTTAAGTGACGTAGTTATTTCAGGCATATGACAAGCGATGTACGGATTTCTGGCAGAATAATCCATCTGTATTTCTTTGATGGTCTATCCATCAAATGAATATTTGAAAGTAGCCAATCAAATCTATCTCTTGAAATAACATCACTAACGAAATTATCTCGAAGCTCATTTGCTTTATTCCCATCAAGAAATCAATTGCTAGATTTTTTTTTTCATTTCTTCTTCGTTGATTGGGACAAATGTAGAATGTGTGTGTGTGTGTTTGCACATAATATAAATTCGTTTGAAAAATAATATATTTTGTATTTTTATTTATTTATTAACCTACTGGCATATAGAAACCACATACAAAAAAATATATAAATTTAAAAATAAAAATACAAAAATATCACAAAACACAAAATAAACTCGAATTTCCTTTATAATACACCTTCTCTGTTACCAGTTTGCTCTTTCCATCTTTTTATCCGTCTCAGCAGTTTCAGACCCTTTCCGCTATCATTCATACATTCCTCCCATTTCTTTCCTTCCCGCCTCTCTCCCTCATTCCATTCACCCCTTGTACACTCTTCCATCCAATGCTCCCAAGTATCCTTTGCTGTCCCACAAACACTACACTTTCTATGCTCCTCACTTATCCAGTATCTTCTTCCACGCTCCTCACATCCACACCTATACCTTGCTAACAAGACATGTGCATCGTCTTCTGACATGTGCATCGTCCTCTTGATTTACACTTAAATAGGTTGGTAACCGCCCATGTACCTGTATCTTTACGTACCCTTTATGAAAATTACTACTTTCTATTTTGCTTTGCCGCTCCTGTAAGTCCACTTCTTGCAAACGTTCTACCAACCTTTCGGCCCACCCTGCCCTTTTCTGCTTTAGCTTTTCGAGCCCCTCACCAGATATACCACCTCTTTCATACAATTTCCTCTTATTCTTACCCCAGTCACTCCCTTTCATACCGCCTACTCCCACTCGATTTACCATTCTAAAAACCTCTTTTATTAACCTTTCATCTCCCATTTCACTCACCTTATATTCATACCTTATGACCTTTCTTGCAGCCAGGACTGCCACCTTGCACGCATTCACCTCCTGGAGGACAATGTAACTAGGTGTCGACCTATCAAGCTTCAGGATTTTTTTGAAAAACTTTAACTGGACTCTCTCTATCCTCTCTTCCTCTCTCGTCCCCCAGACTTCTGAGCCATACAATAAAATGCTTCTCGCACACACCTTCCACACCGTCTCAGCCGCCCTGAAGTTTCCTTCGAATTTATTTCTCCATTCATTCCAGACTCGCCCAGCTGCCACCCACGCTTTCTTCGCTACATACTCCACATGTTCTCTATTGCTACCTCCATTTCCAAATACATACCCCAGATACTTAAACTTTTGCACCTCCTCGATTTCTCTCCCTCTCCATTCAAACCTCTCTTTCTTGAACTTCCCACCTCTTTTGAACCGCATCCATTTAGTTTTTCCCACATTCACACTCAAATCTCTCCTTTCAAAAAACCCTCTCACCCTTTCAATTACCTCTCTCAATTCCCCAGCTGTCTTGGCAAATACAACTACATCATCAGCGTATGCTAAACTCCACACCTTTGTTCTCCCTACCACCACTCCTCCAGCTTGTCCGTCTGCCAAAACTCTTTCCAAATCAGCCACATAGAGATTGAAAAGTGTGGGGCTCAGTGGACATCCCTGCCTCAGGCCCTTTTTTATCTCGAAATATTCCGTTACACACTCATTCACCCTGATCTTACACACCGTTTCCCTATACACCTCCCTCACGTTCCTCCTCACTCTCTCCGAAATACGCTTTTTAACCAAACATTCATACAATCTCCCTCTATCTACGGAATCATACGCTGCTTTCAGGTCGATAAAAAGAGCAAACAGGCTCCCAGATCTAATTTCCTGATCAGTTATAAATCTAAGTGTTATGAGTTGTTCGACTGTGCCTCTTCCCTCTCTGAATCCTGCTTGCACCTCTGGTATTAACTGCTTTTCCTCTGCCTCTTTTCTCAACCGCCCTTCTAGAATCTTGGCGAACATTTTGTAGGACGAGTTCATCAGCATGATCCCCCTGTAATTCTCCACCCTTTCCTTGTCCCCATTTTTGTGGATTGGCTGTATTATCTCCTCTTTCCAGCTCTCTGGGATACCCTTTGTCCCTTTCCATATCTTGTTGAACTCCTCCGTAAGCTTGTCAATACATTTATCTGGTAATAACTTCTACGCTTCATTTCCAACTCCGTCCGGTCCCGCCGCTTTCTTCTGCTTTAAGGCTGCTTCTTCAACAGTCTGTTCCCTTCTAACACTGTCTTTCCCTCGATCCACCGTTATCTCCACTCCTTCCAATAGAACCATATAGTGCCTTAACCAGGTTTCCTTAGGTATACTGTCTGGAATTCGCTCCTTCCTCCCGCTCTTCTCGTTTAAATATTTCCACAGCTGCGCTTCAGTTTTAATCTCGAGTATTCGTTGTCGCTCTCTTCTCTCCCACATTTCTTTCTTTCTCCTCTCCAGGTTTTGCAAGTCCGCTCTCGTACTTAACCACAGTTCCTTGTCACCGGTACCCTCTCTCCACCTTCTCGTCACCTCTCTATATTTTTGTTTCTCCCTTATGAATTCCTTATCCGCCCATAATCTTCCCACTGTTCCTTCTGTGACTTTCCTCCTGACCATTGCTGTTTCCATTTCATCGGTTATCATATCTATATCTTTTAAATTATCCCAGTCTATTGCCTCCATTCTTAATTTAAACAGCTCCGTCGCACCGCTATCCCACCTGGTAACCCATTTTTCTTTCCTGGACCCCTCTTCTACTTGCTGCTTTAACGTGATCAGTATTGGCATATGGTCAGATTCACCTTTCACTCCGATCTCCATCTCTCTAATTTCTTGCCTCGCGGAGTCGTTAACAACAGCAATGTCTATCACCGACACCCCCCCAGCACTACCAAACGTATACTGTCCCTCCCAGTCCCCTTCCACACACCCGTTCAAGACATCCCATTGACTTTCCCTTACCCACTCTGCCCATTCTTTTCCTTCCGCATTCCTCGTTTTGTCCTTAGATTTCCTTCGTAGTACTTTACCAGCTCTATACACCGTGTTGAACTGCTCCTCTCCTATCCTCACATTCCAATCACCTCCTAGCAGCAAGTTTGTCGATGCCGTATCTTCTATATTACACCTTATGCACTCTTTAATTCTTTCCAGCCCCTTATTGTTATACACCGTGGCTATCTGCCACCAGCCTCCCTTCAGCTCCACCTCCCTGAAAACTATACCCTCCACCTTTTGTTGTAATCTCTCCGCTTCCCTGATACCACACTCGATCCCTGTTACTATCCCCCCCTTTGCCCTTCCGTAGCCACTCTCCCTCAGGGCCGGTTGCATCTTCCATTTGTACTCCTTGGGAAGTCTCTCTTTACAGTTCTCCCATTCTTTTTCTTCGCCCAGGACTCCACTATTCCAATTATTTCGAATCCCTTCAAGAAGGCTATGAAAGAGCCGTCCTCCCTTTCCAGTTTTTTCCTAAGCCCAGCCACATTCCAAAATAATATCTTAACATTTTCCCTTTCCGATTCCTCCTTGTGTTTCTGTCCCTTTCTTATTTGGTCCCTTACTCGTTTTTTTCCCCTTCGGACCAAGGTACCCATTTCCCGTCTATTTCAACTCTTTTATAGCCTACTTTGACCCGATGACCCATTTCCTTGAGCTCCTTTGCCTTCTTTAATAACTCCTTCTGGATTCCCTGCTCCTTCGGGGTGAAATCGTCTTATTTAATCGAAATCGTTAATCGAAAATATTTGTTCCTTTTAGCTTGTGCTTATTTCTCATTAACTCCCTTTTTGCCTCCCAACATTCTAGCTTTAACAAAATTGGGCCTTTGTTCCCTCCTTTAGAGCCGAGCTGGTATGCATTCACGAAACCCTCGTTAATTCCTAACCTTTCCATAAACGTTTTCTTTGCCTCTTCTCGCAATGTTTCTCCTTCAATTCCGTAAATTACGATGTTATTTCTTATCTCCCTCCTTAATCTTCTCTCTTCAATATCCTTTAGGCTAATCAGTTCTTCCCTCAGCGCTTGTCGTTCCTCCTCCCACCTACTCTCGGTTCTTTCCTTCTCCTCCTTAACTGTTTCCGCTGCATCCTCCAGCTTCGACATCCTATTCTTTATTTCCTTATTCTCATCCCTTATTGCCCTCAGCTCCGATAACAATTCTTTTCTCCAGTCCTTTTCTACTTCTTCCTCCTCCTTCCGTCTCTTCACCACTCTTTCCAGCTTTTCCTCCAGCCTTCTGTTTTCCCTTCTCATTTCCTCCAGCTTTCCGTCTACTGCTGCGAACTCCTTTTTAATTTCTTTTTTTTTATATTTTGTATATAAGTTCTTCGGGAACAATTGATAGAATATGTCTATACAGCTTTGTGCATAATCAGGTAATTTGGGGCAGTAACTTCTTTCAATTAATTTTGCTGAGAAACATAACTTTCATCATTTGTCCAGTAAACCAAACTATCTCGTGTCTTGTTTTGCAATGATGATAGTGGAATATTGTTCTCCTCATCCCAATTCGACATATAATTTGTCTCGTTTTCTAAAATCATATCTACAAAAAGTTCACCGGTGTCCACCGGGTTTATTGATTCGTTATCAGACGGTATATCTCCTATAAAACGATTAAATTCATCCTGATCCATCTTCTCCAGATCCATAAAACTGTATAGTCGTTTTTCCTTTTCTAAGAAAAAATCTATTTTACTATTTTGCAGCCCGGCCCGGTGGTATTGTCAGACAACCGCATAAAAAATTACAATTTGCAAAAAAATTTAATAAACATTATGTGAAATACTTATTCAAATGATGAAATAATACAAATAGGGTTGACTTACTTGTAATTGCGTCCTATAGATTCACAGCTTTGTGAATTAACACTTTTGTATATCTTTTATACGTCAGTGATTCCAACTATGCAAGAGCACATGTGTTTACATTAACCTAAACTAGCTCACAATAAAAATATTACACGAAACGCATAGTATGCATTGAAAGTACCATATATACAACATATTTAACACTAGATTTACCAGTTATTTAAATATTCCTATTTCTACCAAAACCAGTCAAAATGACTGGTCTTAAAAATTGATTGGTGGGATTCTCAGTCTTTATATATTTTTTATAAATAATAAATTACTTCAATTAGGTGAATTGTAATATGTTGGGCCCGGATTTATATGTAAATACATATTTTTAATTCAAATTATTTTTGGTTTTTATTTTGTTTTCTACACAAATTATGATAGTTGGAAATAAAGATTACATTTTCTCGTTCCAAATGTCATAATTTGTGTGGAAAACAAAATATGAAAATAATTTGAATAAAAAATATGTATTTACATATAAATCCGGGTCCTAGTAATATGTTATATTGATTCTAAATTTATGCATTAGTTAATTGAAACATACAAATTTTCAGATTCCCAAACATAAACTAATTGCCATGTGATTCCATATCCACAACAGAAAATTTGCAATTCATAATTTTATTTCAATTCTGAGTATTGAATTTGAAACAATTATATATTATACATATTTTGTGCTTGCATTGCAAATAGTAGTGATCCTGTTATTATTACAATGTCCGTGAATGGTGTCATTACGTTTATGAAGGGAGCTACTTGAACTTGATATATCAGCTTGGTATATCAGCTTCTTTTAGAATTTTGCTTGAAATCTGGCATTCAGAAGCAAGTTCTTCAGTTTTCCTAAACATGTTTTAATGAAATATTTTCACCTGTCGTGTTTGTATAAAATATCCAGGTATTTATTCCAACTAAATCTGGGATATTGAAAAAACTTGAAGTGGCCATCTTCTGGAACCTGATTTGACAATATATTTTCGTGCCATTTGGTCAGTCACATGGACACTAAATTTAGTATTGTTATAAAAAATCACAATATCGGGTAGTTTCATAGAAATTACATAAAAAATGCACCAGTCGTTTTGACTGGTTCGGTATAAGTACGATGATAATCAAAAACTTTGTGATTTTAAATAAAAATATAAAACTAACCCCCTAATATTATTCATTTAATTATCACTGCGAAAGTCATGAAATTCGTTTAAAAAAAAAATTAAGGTGAAGTAGGAATTTAAATATAAAATTGTAAAACTAGTAATTTTGACTGGTGTGGTAAATCTAGTGTTAACATCGTGGCTAGTTGAGAAAACCAATCTTCTCAGATTACCGGCTGCCTTGAAAGGGATTAGAAAATAATTAATCTTAAAAGTTTGCTTCTCTCAAAATTGTATTTAATAATTTTTACAAAATATTTTGTATTGTCATATTTTTTTTTTTATTAAAATGAAAAAAATTAAATATAAATCAAAATATTTAATTATGTTATAATTAAATTAGATAAAATCAGTATTTTAAATAAATAAAAATAAATCATAATAGTTTAACAACCTTTAAACCTTCCAAACTTTCCACTATGTTAAGCCCGTTCTGTTTTCTTTATTGTAAGAGCACTATGATAAACCTGGACAGACCATATAAATGGGACGAAGATAGAATTAGAATATAATGAATATTAATAGTATGTTTCCTCAAAACTATATTTAATACTGTATAGAAAATATTTAGTAGTTTCATTGGTAGATTATTAAATTTGTTTGATTAAATTAAAAAAGATAAATTTTAATTAGTTTTAAATAACTAAAAATAAATTAAAACGTTTTAGTTATTTTAGACTAAATTAGAAGAAATCATTATTTTAAATAATTACAAATAAATCAATCATAAGGTTTAATTATGCTAGACCAAATAAACTATGTTACATTAATGTCACTAAAAATCTCTTCGTCGAATGATACTTGTTTGCTTGAAAATATTTACAAATTTCATAAAGTTGTGCAACGACGAGAATAAAACGCATTCTCTCGTGCATGTTGATCCGGCGCTTCCCTCTATTTATAGTTCGCGAGAGTAAAGACGGAGTACATAAAACTTTTGACCGGTCGCCAAAAAGTATAAACATATTTGCATGCAGTCACACACTACGTAATTACGCAACGTTCTTTCCACGAGTGAATTCAAACAAGACAGAATGCACGTACAAATAATATACGATTAGTCACGATTCATCAGCGGTAAATATATTACGTAGGTAATGGATATTTTTGAAAAAATATTTATTTTATCTTTCCTCGAATGAGTTTAAAAGATGAGATTTAAACGAAACGACCTTGAAGAAAACCACTATATAAGCAGAACCAAATAATTCATAATATACCAATTGTAAATTTATATATTGGTACTGATTGTAAATAAACACAAACTAATACTGGCTTCCCCGATTAGCGCGAATTTATCCAGGCATTAAAAACATTAATCAATCTTTGTGGGAATTTAAATGTGGGAATGCTTTTTGGGAATTTAACACTATAATAAAAACAAATGATAAAAATAATATAAAGTTTAATGAGTTTAATTAAATGGTAGTTTATTAAAAAAATAAACAACCTACATTATATTAATGTAAACAAATAGCTAACCATTTTATTGCTGTAGAAAAAATTTCAAAATGTTAGAGTCCAGTGAAATTGGAAACCGAATTTCCAAAAGTATAATATTTTATCGTTCCTATAAGTTCCTAGTAGATATGAAATAGTTCAAGAGTACTCTTTGCAAAATTTCAATAGGTCTTCAGAATTTCGCGAACAAAATTGACAATACCAATTATAAGGGCAGTTGCGAGACTTTTTTTTGATTTGGTCACATGAAGTCTCATTTTTCACAAACTTTTCCAATGTTTAACTTTACGGAAAAATGTTTAGAAAAAGGATGGAAATGTTTTGAAAAGGGATTTTGGATAGAACTCTAAGGGTTCTACCAGGAACTGTAAACAAAACTTTCGCGCGATTTTTTTTCCTTTTTAGTTCGTCGCATAGATTAAGTCTAATATTTCTCATACCTTTGCAACTTATAACTTTACAGAAAAACGTTATAAGGATTTTCGATAGAGTTCTCAAGTTCTACGGGGAACTGCAGACAGAACTGTTATGCATTTTTTTTAATTTTCATTCAAAACAATGTTTTTTTTTTTAATTTGGTCAACTATGGACCGCAAAGACTATTTGGTTTTTCTTCTTTTCTCCTTCCAGAACCTCTTCACGCGTTCGCTTCTTTACTTTCTCTCCTCATCGGCAATGATCCGTTTGGGCCTCCTCGTTGTTGGTTTCTCCTGAAATGCTTTTATACTGTCTACTCTCCTTCTAAACTATCTTCTGTTGTGGGATATCTTTAGTGTGATTCGAACTTCTGCCTCCATTCCTTTTCATCTCATATACCCATTTAGAAGTGGCCTTTATCCCCATGATGTAGCTGCAGATCCTTTTGGTCAGTCTGCAGTCATCCATTCTTAGTAGGTGTACGTAGAACTTCAACCTCCGCTTCCTCATTGTGTCCGTGATCTTCTCAGTGTATTTATTCTCAGTGTATAGTGTATGTAGTTTTCTGTGGTCCGACTATTTTCCGCAGAATCCTCCTTTCTTTCTTTTTTAGTTCTTTTTATTTAAAATAAGACACTCCGAGGCGTGCAATCCTTCAGGTTGTACTACCGATTTATAGTGTCTGATTTTTGGCATTGTAGGATAATGCCCGTTTCTTGTACTTGTTTTGCGTTAGCTTAGAGGCCAGTTCTAGTTTTCTGGCTCTTCCTTTATTTGCCCTTAACTAGTCCGTTGAGTCTAGGGTGTGTGGTGGTGGCTCAGATAGCTAAGCACTTGGCTCTTGAGTCAGACAGCGTGGGTTACAATCCCACACAGAACTAAAAGCAGCAATTAAAAACTAATGGCTGCAACCCATCACACTCAATTCCCCAATCCGGCTTAGGCAACCGTGGGGTCTCAACTGCCTAATATATTCTCTGGAAAATTGTCGTTCGGATTCGACTTTAAACCGCTAGTTAAACCCATATTCAAATCTTAGTGCTGAAGTTGGATATGTGGCAGAGAAGGAAACCGGTGCCCAGCAGTGGGACATAAAAAGCCTGATAGTCCGTGGGTTGGATCCATTCCCCCAGGTATTTAAACTTTTCTGTTCTTTAAACTTTGGTGCTTGTAGTCCCTATATTCTGTCTTTTCATAGGAGATTTGAAGACCCGTTTTTTCTGCGATTTCATTAAGACACTCAAGCATCTTTCGAGCGTCTTCTCGGTTATTGGCTAAGATGGCAAGTACATCGGCAAAAGCTAAACATTTGATTTCCAGGTTTTTCCTTTCCCTCCCAAGGCGTATTCCTCTTATTCTTTCCAAACTCAAGATTTTCTAGATTTTCAAACTCAGGTTTTCATAATTTTTTCCATTACAATGTTGAAGATTATTGGGGATAATCCATCTCCCTGTCTGAGTCCTGTCTTAATTTCAATAAGGATCAGAAATTTCCCCGATGAACTATATTTTCGAAATGTTTCCTTATTATTGCAAATATCTTTTGAACTAAGGCTTTGATAAAAAATATGTCAAAGGGATCTTCCATAGAACTCTTCGGTGCTATTCAGATACACGAATGGAACTGTTTTTACAATTTTCAAAATAAATTTTTTTGCAAAATTTATAAAGAACTCTAGAACCACGGTCGAGGTGCAGAAATATATCAAAGAAGGCACAGTTTTTCTAAAAAGTGGTTACTATGCTCATTATTGGTATTTTCCATTTTTTTTCGCGAGATTCTGCAGAACTATTGAAATTTTGCACAAAGTACTCATGAAAACTATTTCATATCTACCAGAAACTTAAAATATTATATTTTTGCAAACCCGGTTGCTAAATTCACACCAACTAAAGGCAAAGTTGCACAAACTTCTCACTTCTATTTGCATCTTAAATTAATTTGAATGGAAACAGATTTTTTCGACGCTCCTGAAAATTTGTATGCAGCGATCGATACCTGGAACTGCCCCAATGACTTACATATGTTCCTCCCATATGTTCTTCTGTTCAAAATATTTCTTTAAGTTCTTTATTGGTTATCTTCTAATCGGTAAAAAAAAATTTCTGTAAAATTTCGCCTCGCTAATTGCCCATTGTTGATCGATGTTTAAGAGGTCAGCGTTGCTCAATTCCACTGAATTTGATGCATTTTTATTAATATCAGCAAAGCCATGATCTTTTCCAATATATATATATATATATATATATATATATATATATATATATATATATATATATATATATATATATATATATATATATATATAAATAAATATATATATATATATATATATATATATATATATATAAATAAATATATATATATATATATATATATATATATATATATATATATATATATATATATATATGTATGTGTGTGTGTGTATGGTAGCCATATAGTGAAATCAGTCAGATTGTGTAAAACTGAGCCATTGCATGAACTGTCGGCAGTTCGTGTAGTTCACGAGGCACCAGTTTGACTGGAATTTACACTATCTTACTTACCCACTTACCGATTCGACGTTTCAATAAATGCCTAAGTGCTATCATCTGATGGCATAAAGCTACTATCAGACCTATTAATAAAGAAATAAATGAAGAAACATATTTGAGATGATTTCACGAACTAGCTAGTCATGCAATGACTACGTTGTATACAATCTGACGGATTTTACTATATGACTACGACATATACAATTTCGTCAACAATATTATAACATACTAGACACTGGAAAAATCATCTGCAAAGTGCTTCCAAACTGATTTCATATTTCTTCCTGTAATTTCGGACCAAACCACTTGCATATTATCTATACCTTTTTAAATATTGTATTTTTTCCAAAATTCAAGCAAGGAAATTGCATTATCGCCAGTTGTTTCTAACATTGCTTGAGCAAATGCTTTGCAGAATAATCTTTGAAAGTTCCGTTCAGTTGTGCCGTGATCCATTAGCTGCAACAATGATGTTGTATTTTGGCGGCAGGTAAATAACTTTCACTTTTTCATAAAAAAAAGTACACAGTCCTGATACTTTTGATGGGTGGCTTGGAGCGTTGTCCGAAATTAATAAAATTTTAAATACAACATTATTTGCAGCACAATGGAATTAAATTTTGGACACGTATAATTATTTGGCCAATCTTCAAACAAAGCTTTAATCATCCATAATTTTCATTTTTATTTGAACGCCAAGGTAGAGGTAAACTTGCTTTATTGATTCCTTTATCAAACGCTCTAGGATTTTCGAAGATTATTGACTATTTGTAGATAATCATGGGTTTTAATTTCATATCAGTCTCTACATTCCTTCCTAATACAACTTCGTCTCCAATAATAGTGTATAAAAACAACAGGCAATGTTTTACATGTTTACATATTATACAGCAAATAAAATATAGGTTTTCTGATAAATGAATTCTGTAAAAAGAGATGATAATTATAAATTAAAAAATATATTTTTTGGCCTCCTGAATTGTAAAGCTAGCTTTGACATCGTGTATACGTCCAGGGAAAATAGATTTTTACATACAATGTTTCAAAGTACGGCTACGATGGGGTAAAGTTACCAGTAAATTTTAACCTTTCAGGGACAATAAAATCTAATTAAAAAAACGCTACTTTACACCATATTTGTCACGATACTGTATAGAATAAGAGTGATTTTTTAAATTTTACTATGCGTCTGACATTTGGAAAAATAACATATTATGTACCTAATAAATTTGAATTAGTAAAAATGTCAAAGTTTGTGAGTACCAACATTAAAAAATAAAATAATTTCCAATATTGTAATTAATCTAAATTTATTTGTTTCTTAAATAATAATTGTCGGCCAAAAAAATCTTATACAAATTTCGTGCCGAAATGATTTTACAATGCTTCAGCAAATGGGGAATTCGCCCTTCGGGCTCGTTCCCCAAACGAGCTGTTGCATTGTAAAATCAATGTTTCCGCACTCTAATGTAAATAACTATTTTTTCATTAAAAAAAAAATATTGGAATGGCGACATTGGAAGTATCATAAAATACTTTGGATTAAATTATTGAAACCGGCTTTGACAAAATTATCCACCCTATTGATTTTAATTAAACAAAAAATTATCAACGGTGTAAAACTAAATGAGGTTAAAGTTGTTGATGCTGAAGAGTTAAGAACTAAAAACCAAGCAACTACAATTAAATGTCAAGTTTTTCAGCAGACTAATGTTACTGAAGCTCCATATTTAGTACAGTTGCAAGTAATTTTCTATTAAATAAAGTCGTGTTATGAAACTTTAATTATAATCTACTATTTTTTAGTTGAATGATTTTATTTAGATGAAAACGACACGTTATTTAAATGTCGTGCACAAGTGTTTCTCAAACATGCGCAAAATGTAAACATATTTACGCACTGATTGATTTTATTAATAATGAATCTAAGACTTCTGATAGGCAAAATTGGTGAAAACGTCTCTGCACTTCATGTGGAAAGTTAGGACTAGCTGAAGGGAACAATAAATTTCATAGTTTGAATTTCGTGTAGTATTTATACAGTTCATCATAGAACAGTTGAACACAACACTTGTCTTTTGGGCTTGAATGCATTAGCAATTTATGTAGTTTATTAGTTTATGTAAAATAATAAAGGACTTTTTTATTCAGCAAAATACATGTCAATATATACTAATAAATTCTAAATAAAAGGTAGAAAGGAAGTTCTTAAAAGTTGTGCCCGGAACAAATAACTTAATTGAGATTCTCTTTTCTGGATAAAAATGTTTTTGGAGCATTCGTTTCCAAAAGAGACCAGTATCATTGACATTAAAAATTTGTTGGTCTGAGTATCCTCCTTCGTTAATTAACTTCTTTAAAATGTAGGGATATTTCATAGTTGCATCCTTTTCTGCAATTTCTGCTTCTCTCATGAATACAATATTATGCAGACAGGTTCTTTTTTCTCTGTTACCATTTAAACAACGTCTTCTTTTAATGAAATTGCTTGAACACTTTCTTCCGTTAATGTGTCAGGATTGGCCACATTTCATTTAAATTTGCTTGAGTAATATATTCTTTATTCACAAGTCCACCTACGTTTTCTCTTCTTGTGGACATTCCTTTCAATTTAGCAAAAATACTAATGATTTTTATTTGTACGCCTATTGTACAGATAAAAATTATTTTTTAATTGCAATCTTCAATCCAAATGAATCATAGGCGTTCGATTTCAATTAAAGTTTCAATCAATATTTTGTAGTTTATGTTTGTACCAATGATGTTGCAAGCTTATATCTTTCTATATATTCATTGACTTTACTTAAAATTGTCCAAAGTGCTGATTGAACCGTTGAATGATGTCGACCGATCTGCGTCTTACTTTCACCTCGCTCAAATCTTTTAATACTTTCAATTTTGACAACTACAATAGTACCTTTGTTTCCTTCTTAACAGAAGCACTATCGAATGCACCTTTCCTTTTTTCCATCTTAAACCGGAACTACTTACCCTTTAGTGCTGGAGCGTTCTCTCTGACGCGCGGTTTGAAAGACTATCGTATAAGAGCAAAATTATCTGATGGCTAAGTTTACTCTAGCTGTAGAATTGCTCTTTCTAAAATAAACTCCCAAATTCCATTCCCGCTCCAAATTGTTTGATAAATATTACCAAAACATCCATCTAATTGTGGAATGGAAAACCTTCAAGAAATTATTAGTATTTGCAAGCGGGTATAGCTCAAACATTTATTGTCGATAATCTTATAATCGTATATAAAAATAAAGACATAATCGAATATTGTTGAAATCAAACTAATTATAGATACAATCATATAAACTTATTAAAGACGAAATGTAGCTTGAATATATAAATATGTTCAACCTGTTCTTACCTCTATAATATTAAGTCTTATTAACATTATGACAAATCCCATTGTTGAAACAACTACTGCCCTGGCTAATACCAAGCAGGATATTGAATTATGCAACATATATTTGTATGTTATTACTAGCCCCAGTACATTTGCATGGTAATTAAGTTCATGCCTTTCTATTAACTAAGTTCATGTCGTTCTTCACAAATGTCAAATTAAAACCTAACCTCTCCAGTCATGCACGAGGTGTTCAAGTTCATGTAGTTGATTCCAATTTATAATTAAAAAAGCGAAGCTGTACTGATCAGAAATAAATATCGACACGCATCTGCAGATGGCCATTCAATTAATTTAAATAGAAAGAAATTATTTTAAATACAACGATATTTATCTAGTGCTTATTAATAACATGCAAATGTACTGATACTGGTAATAACATGAAAGTGTTTTGTTGTACAATTCAATATCCTGTGGCATTAATCAGGGAAGTAATTGTTTCAACATGATATTTGCCACAGTCTTAATAAGATTTAATATTATAGAGATACGAACAGGTTGAATATAGCTATATATTCAACAAAATTTGGGACAGATTTAATATTATAGAGCTACGAACAGGTTGAATATAGCTATATATTCAACAAAATTTGGGACAATACATGTTTTTACATTCAGCAAAATTTCAACAAAATAATTTCCTTCAAATTAGAAGTTTTGGTCCTAAACCATTATGTCTTTAAACTTATTAAAGAAGAAATGTAGCTTTTCTTCTTTAATAAGTTTAAAGACATAATGGTTTAGGACCAAAACTACTAATTTGAAGGAAATTATTTTGTTGAAATTTTGCTGAATGTGAAAACATGTATTGTCCCAAATACCAATTCCAATAGATGGATAATCTTATAAACGAAATGGTTCACAAAAACTACAAAATCGTGGTTATTTTGATATTAAAATAATAAAAATAAAAATCGCGCCTACAATTATAAATCGAGTTTCGCGTTCGATTAACTCGTGCTAATCGAGGGATATGACTATTTTCTAAGGAAACAGTATTTTCTTAGACACTACTAGATTCATTGTACATGAAACTAAGGAACATAAAAATAAAGTAGCATTTGCCTGTTCTATGTTTTAATTTAAGGAAATACATTTAAATGTAATTGAAATCCTAATGTAAAGATGAGATAGTTAATTTTATGCATGTTTGTGTGGGCGTGAATTTATAGGAAATGATGGGGAAGGATCTTAATTTAAAATATTATTTTTGCCGGCAGAAACTGAGGCGCCTATGCAGAAAATAGTCTCGAGCTAAGGATTTTGACGCCATGTGAATTTGCCAAAAATACAATAAGCTGGCCCGCTAGTTGTAATAAATTACAATCAAATACCTGGTGGTTTACAGTCACGCAGACAGTTGTTTTATTTACAACTTTGTTGCTACGCGTACACATTGTAACAAAATTTAACTAACTATTTTTGTTTGTATTCTACATTTTTTTAAACAAAACAAAAATTTGGAATTTAATTTTACCATAAAAAATACACGTGCAAGGCAGAGAAAAGTTTTTATGAAACAAATATTATGTTAGTTTCCGTTAGTTAGTTTTGAGTTTCCGATTTTCAACAAAAAAAATTTAATTTTTAAGATCGATCTGTCAAAAATCGATATTTTCCTGGATGAATTATTTTACAGGATCAAAATTTTGTGCACGATAGCCTATTACATTGAGCTTACAACATGGAAAGATGTAAATAGGCTTACTATGTGGAAAATTATCGAAACACATTAAAAAATTGTTATTAATCCTTTTTCAATCGCAAATGGCGCTGGCTGACGGAAATAAGCTTAGATGAAGTTATATCTACATGGATTTTAAGGGTTACAACTGGAGAACCTGTAGTTCGTGCTTGGCACTCAAAATTCACTTTCTATTTGGATCAGGCATTGGATCAGTCATTTCAGTAATGAACTAATCATCAAGAAGAATTTTAGAGCATCAATTTACAGAACCACAATTCTCAACTTTTCAATATATAGCCCATCCTAAATCTAACTTTTCAAAAAAAAATTCTAATTTTTAAAGTAATTTTGATTTGTTGTAAGGAATAAAACTAAGAAAATTAATATTAAATTATAATTGGCTAGTTATCCGAAATTAGTCAATTATTTTATATAAATGTCTAATTACTTAATAATAGCAATTTGTAACGCAATATTCCATTTTCAATTATAAAATTCTAGCCATCCTTTGCCAAACTACCAAACTTATGCAATTTTAAGTAAGAGGTTTGGAATTGTCCCGCTACGAAATAATTGAAATATGGTGGAATAGTGTAAAACTCGGACTAGAAGGTCTCAATGTCCAACTATAATTTAGTTTTTTTTTTTACTTTTATTACTAACGAGAAGTCAAAATTACTTCGAATTTGAAATGTTAGAAATATGATGGACTCTACTCATAAAGTTGAGAATCGTAGTTAATTAGGTACAGATACATTAATTCAAACTTACTAAAGTGATATATAAATTGCTGCGAACAGGTTGAATATTAATATATTCAACCTGTTCGTAGCTCTATAATAATTAAGTCTTATTAGGACCATGAACAATTCAAATAAGGTAACAGCGCAAAACTGAACCGATGAGAACTGACCAATATCTCTATTTCCAACTCTTGCAAAAGTATTCGAAAAACTATTAAAAAATCAAATCTACGACCATTTTGAAAACCACAATCTATATTCAACGTGCCATTTTGATTTCCGGTAAAACAAATAAGCAACCCCAGCAGTAAACACATTATCGTAACATATAATAATATATATAAAGTCTTTTGAGGCCAAGGTATATGCATGTACAAGTTGCTTTGACCTTAAAAAGCATTCTAGAGTCTATCACATGAGGTTATCATGACAAAACTGATCTACTACTCTTTTGATTCCAATAGCATTGGACTTTTTAATTCTTACCTTTCTAATAGAGAGCGTCTTTCTAAGCGAGAGCGTGTGAAGCTAAATAACAATAAATTTAGAGATAATCGAGAGATGTTATATGAAGTGGCTCAGATCTCTGAGTTAGCTCCCAACCTGTTTCTTATTTATATAAATTACTTTCCGGACTGCATGCAAACAAAGGTATGTCCACTATTTGCCGATGATACAGCAATTTCAGACTCTAATAGATCTCTAGCTTCTCTCCGCTCAGACATACTTGATACCACCAACAAAGTTATACTATGGTTCAATGGTAATAAAGTTACTATTAATGAATCCAAAACACAAAAATGTGTATTCTTACTCAGGAGGAGGGAATAAAGTTTCTTGGAATACATTTCTAACCGAAAATGACCTGGAAAACTCATATAGATTACCTCTCAACCAAAATCGCTAAAAAAAATTATCCTGCGGCAACTAAAATATACAACATCCAATCAAACTGTCCTGACGGCCTATCATGCATTGATTGCTCTCTCATATGCAATTTTAGTATGGGGTCACTCTCCCCATGTAACTAAAGTTAACTAAACGTAACTACAGCAGTACTAAGTAAAGTAACTACAACGTAAATGCATAAGAATTATGACGGGACTGCCATTCAGTGTTTATTGCCGAGAATTTTTCAAAAAGTATAAAATATTGACAAACTTAAAACAAACGGAACACAGCTTAAATATATAAATATATTCAGCCTTTCCGGAGCTCTATAACCATTATTGAGTACTTTTAGGACTACCAAAACAAATCTCACATGAAATTTTTAAGTTATTTTACAGCTTTTAGTCCACCTTCGTGGCACTCAACAAAAACCATAAATAACATTATTTTTAGGATAATGAACAATGTTATTTTTATGGTTATTTTGTGTTCCGTATGTTTTTTTAAGTTTGTATGATTATCTATAACGTAGGATGGTTTCACCAATTCCAAAATATTGACAGTTCCTTCTGTCTTCATCCTGTATTGCTTATTGTATGTGCACGTGCATGTAGGCGAGTATGACCAATTTGATCTTAACTACTGCACTGCACACGATAGAAACAGCTAGTTAAGCCCTATTTCTTAAGATTACGTAGATCTAAAAGCAGTACAAGTGGCCACTGCGTCAAGTTATAACTCGCTACCGAGAAATTATACTTTTGACATTTCTCGGTAGCGAGTTATAGCGAGTTATAGGCTTTAAATCTTTTAAAAAATGCATAAAATAATTCTCATACAAAATGCATTTTACTCCTAGGAAGAATTTTATTTTGCCTTTTCAAAGATATTATTGACCTAAAATAATTATAATTCAAATTTATGACAAAAATATATATATATATATATATATATATATATATATATATATATATATATATATATATAATCGTAAATATTATGTTAGTTTCCGTTTGTTCAGTTATATTCTAAATAATATAAATCTCTCAGTTAATTTATTTCAATCAAATCTCATTCAATTAAAGCTTATGGAATACTTCCATTCCTAATTTTACTATAAATTTAACAAATGAACTGAATCGAATCAAATGAATTTTAGTATGATTTCAATAAAGAGTGAAGCAAGCGAAAGAGCATGTTACATTTCGTTGGCTTTAATTCATTAACACGATTTTAATTTTGTGAAGCACGAACTCTCAACGCCGATTCATTAATTTGTAACATTATCGCGTTCCGTGTACGTTATAAATAAAGTGGTTACGCTTATCAAGCTCGACGTCACAATTTGCTTTTTTATTTTTAGGAAATTCATTCATTATTCTTTTATACTCTTTTTATAACCAAAGTAATAAATTTGTATTTGATAAATTAGATTATTTTTTAAAGTTATAACAAATGTTTTGTATTTATTATTAATGCATAGGGAAAAATGATCTAAATACTGGCTTGGGTCTATAAAAAGTAGATTAGTAGTAAAAAGTAGATTAATCAATGGCATTTATAAGGACACGCATCAGTCTTCGAGTTGAAACTGGTATTGGTTAATTCATCTAATTGAGTCTTATTATATGTTAAATAGTGAAATATTATACCCTCCTAAAAGATATTCTGTTCTGTTTTCTAGGAGCTATATAATGGATAAATGTACGGCATATACCAAAGTCGTATATGTCGTAATTATCGTCACAATAAATAACCAAAAACAATTTAAGGATATTTATTGATTTTTTTTACCTTTTTATTGCTCCATTATTTTTATAATTACATTTTTTTTTATCAATAAATTGTTATTAGATTTTATTGTTTCTACAAAAAAATGATATTTTAAATGTCTGTTAAGTCAATATGTTACAAGAATCTGATTTAAAAATAAAATAATCTTATGAAATATGTTTTTATAAAGCAAACATGAAACATGCTGATGCAACTTAGAATCCAAAGTAATAAATTTAACCCGTTTTTATTATTTCAACTCGTTTCATCGCAGTAAAACAAATTTCACAGAAAAAATCGAATTATTTTTATTCGCTTAAAAGTTGCTTTAGTGTTTTAAAAATAACATACCAAAATATGGAATGCGGCAAAAATGTCTAAATGCCCAAAATTTCCATTCTGCCGCAACCCCTCTCAGGTATGCGCCGAGCCGAGCGCCTTTTGCGATCCCGGGGCGCGCTGTAATTTTCGAGTACGGCAGCAGGTATAACGGTAGTCGATGGGGAGAGACCTGCCCTCCGAAAGTCTATAGTATTTAAGAGTGTCTATAGGGGAAACTGACAGGCAAGCTGATCGACGAGCTGTCAATATATTTCGGGTTCGCTATTCGGAGAAATCGTGAATCAGTTGAACAAATGAAGAAAGCTATAAGGGCCACATTGCTTCACAAAATATCTACGAATGACCATCCCAAACACGACGATTGCCCGATTGGCGAAAATTCGTGGTGCTCGTGGCAAAGGGCGAAATCTTCGGACACTTGGGATGCTTATACACACAAAGCACCAATGTGTGATGAAGTTTATGAAGCTACTCAGCCAGTTTATCAACAACTCGCTACGGATAATCTTTTCACTCGCTGCATCGGGGATTTCACACAAAACAGCAATGAAAGCTTCAACTCGACAGTGTGGGCGCTGGTTCCCAAAAATTACGCATTCCGGCAAAGCAGTCCTCGATATTGCTTACAACATCGATTCGTGTATTTTAAATGACGGGTTAATATCAATTCTAGGTATAATCCAGGTCATGGACATGAAAATTGGGTTAAAAAGTCACCAACTATGCATGGACCTGGATGAGAAACGCATACAGAAGGCGGAGAGATCACTGAGTATCGGCGTAAAACAAACCCACATTGATTTAACGCATTAATTTGAACTCCAAAATTAAAAGTCCACATCACTCGATTATGCGTCAACGATTTCTGTCAAATTTGTGTTTCTTTAAGCTTTTTTGTTGACGCAAAAGTGCCGAATAAACAAACTCTAAGCATAACGTTCGACCGCCAAAATACTAAATTGTTTTTGTTTTTCAATAGTCCAACGGTTCTCAAACTATGGTATGCGTACCACCAGTGGTACGTGAGGCCTCCAAAGTTTTATTATTATTATTAAGCCTTTATTTCTTATATAACTTATAAACTTTATAACTTATAAACTAATAAACTAACACATCGGGTTATCCAGTTTAGCGAACAGCGCGTGTTGCGACAAATAGGTATCTTCCAGCTGTTTCCATTATTTTCTATCTTTGGCCTTCCTTGACCAGATAGCCTTTCTAGCATCTCTAATATTATCTGTGCATATTTTTGCCAGTCTGTCTCGTTTCCTTTAACAAGCACATTCTGTTACATTGTTTTCCATTTTGTCGTACTATCTCTTGTCATGTGTCCTGTCCATCTCCATTTGAACTGTCTTACTTTCTTTATTATTATTGAAAAGGTTCCAAACGTTACTTGCTTTCAAATAAAATAAATATTGACTCAATTTTATTGAAAATCTATCTTTTCTCGAATTCTATATTTCTTATTACGCTAGTTTTGTTGTTGCATGCATGAAGCGCAGCTTTTTAAAAGTTCGGTGATATGCGTTTGATCCACATTGCACATGAGTGGTACGCAAAAAAGTGGTGGTGTGCGTTTGATTCAAATGCCACATGAATGTTACGCGAAAAACAAAGTTCGAGAACCCTGCAATCTTAATATAAAAAACACACAGTCGGGTTTGAATTTTGACTTTTAAAAACTCAAGAACGGCCGGGACGATTTTTATGATTTTTGATTTTTTGCATTTGCCTTCACCACTGCTATTATAGTTACTATTAAAATATTGGAAAAATTTACAAAAAAAGGTAAAAATAATGAAAATACTTAAATACTTATAATACTTAAATATATATATATATATATATATATATATATATATATATATATATATATATATATTTATATATATATATATATATATATATTTATATATATATATATATATATATATGTATTATTTATTCGTTTAGCCCTCTAAGGAGCGCTTAGCACTGGTCTTAATTTTTTTTATCTTCCCAAAACTTCCTCATCCTTTCGCTCTGGGCCTGTCTTCTTTTATGCGTTCATGCGTTTTTTAGTTTCAAACTCTTATCTGTTGGATTCTCTGATGTGAAGTTATGTGAATTTATTTACTGCCTGTATTTAGTTCGCGTAGTTGCCAATGGGTCTATATTGATTACTGAGAGGTACATGTTTGGTGTCTACCAGCCAGCGTACTTTGGAGTGTCGGGTTCCATTGATGATGTGGAAGATTTTCTTGGTCAATCGAGAGTCATCCATTCGTACTATATGACCGTAGAATTTCAGACGTCTTTTCCGTGCAACTGAGGAGAATCGTTCTGTCAGGGAATACAGTTCTTGTGTACTTTTACGCATCCAGATACCATCTTGTACCTTGGGTCCAAATATTTTTCTCAGTATCTGACGTTCTACTTTCTCAATATCATTGATGTAGATGGTTAATGATGAAGTCTCAATTGCATAGAGTGCTTCTGGAAGGATGACTTTATGGTAGTGACGGCGTTTTGCTTTGGTAGAAAGTGATTTCTTGTTGTACATATTCCAGGTGATTGCATAGGCTTTTCGTAACTTTTCTGCACGTGTTTTATTAGTCATTCTTTCCTTACCAGTGTTTCCAATTATTTTACCTAGGTACTTGAAGTGCTTAACTTGTATGATGTTGAATATATATATATATATATATATATATATATATATATATATATATATATATATATATATATATATTCGCACAGTTAAAACTACTTTCCCTATAACTTAAGCTATGCCAGTAGATGGCCAGTAGATTTCATTCCCCATTCATGAACGTCATCCACGTGTTTTACATTTGGCGGTGCATCTAGAAAATGGTCAACGAGTTTATTTCAACGCTTCAAATGTTGCTCAACATGCTGAAACACCTCCAGTGACAACATTCAGAAGTTTGTTTTTTATTTGCCAAAGCGATCCATTTGCACGAACCTTTCTCTACTCTCTAATGTTCGTGGGCCCATATCCTTTCAATCACTTCGAATTGTCAATGGTGCAGTCTGCCCAACATTTTGTGCTGCATGTCAACAGCTCCATTTGTTTGAAAACGAAACTCATTGGGACATTACAATAGCTGAATTAGTCCTTTCTGCATCTCCAAATCAGATACGTACTAAGGTGGGTAACTTATATATGGAGAGAAAAAAAAATGTTTCGTTTTTATACGGGCACAGCGACAAAACCGTGCTAAATTATGAGTGTAAAAAGTTTCATTGCAATCGGAATTAATCTTCTGCCCGAGTCATGTGGAAATTGTCAACAAACATGGACAAGAGGCCTCAGAGCATGACACACAAAGTTACACCAATGAACACTATTTATAAATAAAAGTTTTAAATCAATAGTAATGATAGGTTTATTAAGGAGGAAACAAGTTTTACAACCAAAATAATACAGAATAATTATTAAAGTAAGTGGGTTTAGTTAGTGGCCAAATATTCTTGCAGTCGAATTTTGGCATTGCTTTTCTCTATCTGGGCTGTGATGATTGTGATAATTGTTTTATAGCATAAAGTGGCAAAAGCTTCAGTCACAGATTCAACTGCTCCTTCTACTGCTTGTGTTTAACACGGAAGGCGTAATAAATCCTATTCTCTTTTTGATTGAATAAACAGTCGGAGATTTTCCTCGCTTACCGATTTTAATAACGGTGGCTTAGTGAAATTTTCTTGCCAATTCAAAAGGTCGTAATATGTTGACGCTTTAAAGTTTTTCTCTGGTAACTAATTGGATGCAATTTTTTTGGAGTTTCTGATCTAGCTTTTAAAATTGAACTTAACTATTTTGTACAAGTATTTTTGGTCTGTACTAATATCTTTAGCAGAAAGCTCCTGAAGAAGTTAAAAGAAAGTTCGCCGGAATAGGTTGTAACTGAGTTATAGGTCTTTTCTTACAGTTCTCAAGTTCTTAACCAACTGTCCTTGCAAATGTTTTTGGCCCAGACGTACGGCCATCAATGTGTTGAAACAGATGTTTAAATGACCGTTCATTCATGTGCAATAAACAAATAATCTTCTTTATAGCATCCGTATAATACCGCCGTATTTGCCAACATTTACATTTGTCCCATCACATAGAATTGCAATCAAATGATCCATTAACACATCCGCATTCAAACAAAGTATAATCAACTCCATTTTTAGTATTACGCAGATTCAGTACTTGAAGTCCACAACTTACCCCGCACCCCACCCCTCCTTAATACTTTGTCTTGTAAATAAACCAAACAGTTTCGTACTTATCATTACTAAAGACTATTATGCATGTAATCTGAAATCAATTACTTGAGTGAAGTATTAGTATAGTAAAAAAACTACATTAGTTAAATCGTTCTATGATAATCCGGAGGCAATAAAACTAAATAAAACTTTACATACCAATTAACTGCTCCATTTGGCACCTTTTTAACGCTGAGCGTTTTTGAAAAACGAACAAAAATTACAATGACCCACCCTATTACGCACATTATTTGTTATCATTATTTCGACATGTTTCCGATCGAATCCAATTGAACTGTAAAACAAGTACAATGATGACATGTCAGAAAACATCTTAAATCGAATTAGACACTTCAGGAAATCCTGATCTCGAGATGAATGGGAATCACATAACGAGGCCTTGCTTTTGATAGAAGACATGTGTTACCTCTTGTGCGACAGTTAGTAAAGTTAGGAATGCCAATTGCCAAATTGTGCTATGACGCTTTCAATCGAGAATTGGAACATGAACGTGAATTCGACCGAGATGCATTGAACGAATCAGTTTGAATGAACTCAAAACATAAGGATGTGTACGATAAGTTAATGAATGCAATTGATGATGGAAATGGTGGCTTATTTTTCCTGGATACGCTCGGTGTAACTGGGAAGACATTTCTCATGTCATTGATTTTAGCTACTGTTCGTGCGAAATCCGAAATTGCCATAGCAGTTGCTTCGTTTGGTATGGCTTTGGTATTGTTAAAAGGATGCAGAACGGCTCATTCAGCGTTTAAATTACCGTTAAATCTTTAAACGACTTATACACCTACATGCAACATTGCGAAACAATCGGCAATGGGCAAAGTCTTAATAGCAAGTAAAATTATCATATGAGCTGAATGCAGAATGGCGCACAAACGTTCATTGGAAGCACTAAGTCGAACCATGAAAGATCTGCGCAATGACTCAAGATGTTTTGGAGGCGCAATGATTCTACTTTCTGGCGTTTTTCGGCAAACACTAGATACCAGCAATTCCAAGGTCCACCACTGCCGATGAAATAAACGCTTGCCTCAAATCATCTACTCTGTGGCGCTATATTAAGAAACTTCAGCTGACGATAAACATGTGAGTTGCATAGGTAAACGTTCAATCTACCGAAGATTTCTCCAAACAATTGTTGTCAATCGGTACCGTCTTCCCGTCGTCGAAACGAACGGATTGATTTCGTTTCCGCATAATTTTTGCAATTTCGTCTCAACTAAGGACGAGCCCATCAACAAAGTGTTCCCGAACATTATTGTTAATCACAAAAATTACTATTGATTGAGCAATTTGACTTTTGAGGTTTGAGCTTTTCTTTATACATCGTAACTTATGTGAGCAAGAGGACAGATACGATTATATTCCCATATATTATATAATCGTGTCCGATTTAGCTCCAGATATCGATACGCGTAACATTTGACTGATTTTAATTCAGCTAATAAGATATTTTTTAATGACTATAGATTCTGAGGCGATACGAAGTTCGCCGGGTCAGCTAGTAGACTATAAATTAGAGAAATAACAATTATAATATATGGTTTTTTAAATACTCGTTAGCTGTATTGCAATAGGTATCTAGGAGAAAGTGTTTATTACTATGTTGCGCTGCATTGCATTACGATACGATGTTCCAGTCACAGTCGAGTCAAGTCAAGTCAACACTGTGTAAAGGGTTTATTATCATTTATAAAAGTTAGGTTAGATAAATTCAAATTTATCAACTTACGAACTCAAATAAATTGAGTTTGATGACACTTTAATTTTCAAAACGTGCTCTATTGAATTTACGCTTTAAATAAATCCTATGGAAATATTTATGCTTTCGGAGAATTCGATTTGAAGAAAAACATGTTTTTCTATGAAACAACGAAATGACATTTAATATCCATGAGATCTTAAAGTGGTTCTTAAAATATAAAAATACGACTGCATTATAAAGGCAATAAAACAATCTTATAACGTTTCAAATAACGTTGACATTGAGCGCATTGAATAAACTATGATGTAACGTAATTACTTCGTAAACATATTGTTATAATGTCCTAGTAAACATTGTCACTAGGGCATCCAAACCGGTTAAAACCGGACCCGGTTAACCGGGTTTTCTCTTAAAATTCAGGAAACCGTAATACCGTTTTCTTCGAAAAACCGAAAGTCGGTTTTTATTTATTTTATTTTTAAGTGGAAAATAATTTTATTTTTCTATTGTTATTCATGAAGTATTATATTGTGGATTTATTTGTACTCGAATAAAACGTAAGAGCAGTAAATATATGGTCAAATAAAGGTTCACAGATTTAGATTGCGCATAATCTTAACCCAAAATAAATGTAAATATTTAAAATAATTTTATTTTTCTATGGTTATTCATGAATTATATTTTGGATTTATTTGTACTCAAATAAAACGTAAGAGCTGTAAATACGTAGTGAAATAAAGGTTCACAGATTTTGAGTGCGCATAATCTTGGTCCTAAAGAAATATAAATACTTGTAGGTACAAATTAGCTACAAAATGTAGGACGATAAATACTTGTAGGTACTTGTAGTCTATACTTGCCGCAGCGACCCCATGAGTGACGTTGTAAAAAGCCTGATTTACACTGCTTTGCCAAATTTTACTTTTGTGCGGAAAATATAAATCCCCAATGCCATAACCAAATACAAAAGTTTCAATAGTTAATTATTCTTCGAAAATCACGTGAAGATCACACAAGTTTATTACTCCATCGGGTGGCTGCGGAATGTATAGTTTCGTACTTTGATAAATAAATATTTATCTATAAATAAATATATAATTAATATGATACTACATTTATAGTTATTTCTTCGTAAAGAATTTATTCTAGTAATAATATATTTTTTATTCTTTACGTAAATATTATGAATTTTTTTTTAAATTTATTAAATAATTATAAATAGTAAATAAATATTTATTTTATTTGGTTTACAGCTGCACTATTTTTTTAAAAGGTAAAAGTTTTAAAAGATAATAGTCAATTTAATTATTTTTATACTAAAAATCGGGTTTTAACCGGTTAACCGGTTTTTTACTTTACGAAAAAACTAAAACCTGTTTTTCTAATTACATCGGTGTTTTGGATGCTCTTATTGTCACAATATATTCTTTCCGATTAGAAAGTCTTTTTATAACTTAAGGTAGAGAATAATGTGTAGGTCGACTAGATTGCCTTTATTAAACTGAAAGAGATTCAGCGAGATCTTTGTTACTTTATGTTATTTTTCAAAACATTTTCAAACATATCGTGAGATATTCCTTGCACTTTACCTCGAATATTTTATTGGAGTTGAAGTTTTTTTGCTTTAATAGCACTTTGCTATTTAAATATCCCCACTAAAAGAAGTTCAAGGCGGTAAAATCAGGCAGCAGTAACAATATTTTAAGCAAACCCAAATGTTGTGGTGAAATCGTTTTGCTGTATGAATAACTTTATTATCCCAAAACAAGAAAATCAAAAACTTAATTTTGTCGATGTAACGACGCAATTTGCATAAGACGAGATCGTTTTCTTGTATTTTTTTTACCACGCTTATATTATCCTGCCGCGTGGTATGCGTCAAATTTTGTAACCGAATCTTAAACCACTTCCCATAGTCTCATCTTGCTAAAATTTTGTATACACATTTGCTTCCGATTAAAATACAATAATTATATTAATTATATTAATTTAATTTATATTAATATTTTTGGCACTTAGTTAAGTATTTTTAACCATACCAAATAATTTTTTTAACTTTTTTAAAACTTTTTACCAAATAATGTATGCAACCAACTTACTTTAAATATATATGCCAAAGGAATCATTTTTCAATATTTTTGAGGTTCAAGTACTGTCGGGCTTCTATAGAACATGAAGTAATAGTACACTAGATTATGCTGTTATTCACCTAAGATCAGATCTATTCGCACGAGCACAGGCTTATGTTGCATTGAGTCTAGTAAAATCATTTCACGGACTTCAAATACTGGACACAAATTGACTTAAATAAACTGTAAAGAAGCCTTGTAATAAAAAAGCGTAAGCAGAAATGCAAAGACTCAGATCAGTACAAAATAACCAAAGGCTTTCATCGACAATCAAAATCCTCTGATAATAATAATATTAATTGAGAATTGAACTGTCGGTTGGCACCCTAAAAAAAAGGACCACTGATCTTTTTGCATAATAGATGAGTAGTAATTCAGTAGATAATGTCATAAGCCTTGTCTCTTCTTTTTCATAACAAATTGAATAGGATATGTTGGATCATATGGGATAATAGGATATATTGGCTACAAAAATGGAGTAATAAATTATAATAAAACACTGTGCACGGAATTGATAACTTTTTTTTAAAGGTAAAATTAGTTCGGATGCGCTGAATTTAGTGGCAGTCGTTTGGTATAGGTCAGGTCATTTATTTTTCTTGCTAAAACTTGATTATATAATCATTTTTTGGATAACATATACCAACCAAAAACCATCTTATATTAGTAATGATTCATTTAGTTAAAAAATACAAATTTTCAAATTTTTTTCATGAAATGGAATCATTACGAAATGGTGAAAGTTCCGGGCTACAGTTTTTAAAATTATTACTTGATACTTCCAAATTAAAAGATTAAAACTAACATTTTGGCTACTTCAATGTTCAATCTTTTAAGAATTAGTAAATTATAATGTTTAATTCAAATTAATCGAATTGCTTAATTTTTTTTAACCTAATGGTATCAAAATGAAAATAGTTTCTCATTGTATATATAAACCTTATGCTTTTGAACGCAAAAAGACCGGTAAAGCACTATACAATCTCATGTTTATTTTCCTTTTAATTGTACAATTCTTTAAAATGGACATATTGCTCGTCTTCTCCATAAAGACGATTGTATAGCATGTTACGATGATAAGGCGCTGATAATATAAGAAGCTACTAAAATTGTAAACGCACTTATAAGTTTATTATTCGAACTATCAGCTTTTTAACAGCAGAATAGTTGTTAAAGAAAATGAGAAAAGTGTCTCAAAGAAGTTCCAGTTTGTCTAGCACTTTACCAAGAACGCTTTATAAAAAAGGGGTGTGCAAAACATTGTTTCTAAATGCATTAAGCATAACGATATGTGGGTGATGACTGCATTGAAAAAGATAACTCTGCTACTCGTACAGTCTCACCTGATAAAAGAGGGACGCACAGCAACAGAACTTATATAACTCCAGAGAAAGTTAAATGAAGTGTTCGTCAACATATTGGCCTATTTCTCAAAATAACGTCTCACTATTTCCGGGAGCGAACAAACAAATTGTATGTCGAGGAAGGTTTAACCATAGCACAAATGTATAGATTATATAAAACATGGGATACTGAAAATGACAATGTGGTGAAGGCTACTGCGAAACAATACAGAGATATTTTCAATAATGAGTTCAATATTTGTTTCCTTACGCCAAAGAAAAATAAATGTGACATTTGCAATTTATTTGAAGTTACAGTTGAAAAGCTACAACAAATGGTCGTGAAATAAAACAAACATCGTGCTAGGAAGAAGATAGTGAGGAAGAAAAAGGAATAATCAAGAAAAGATTGACAATTGTTTAAATGTTTCATAATTTGACATACAAAAAGTTCAACTGCCACAGGCTCGTAGCTCACAATTTTACTAAAGAAATTGAAAAGATAACCAGTAGACCAAGACTACCAGTGAAATTTCAAGATTATTGTATCTTAATTTAACAGGGATGATCAAGAGGGGGCAAAAAGAAATTTATATTTTACTTATTGATAATTGCATTGGGCAAAATAAAAAAGTTTTAGTCAGCATGTACTCATATGTTGATAAACGCTATGAAATTTCCATTGTGCATAGATATCTTGAACAAGGACACACGCAGAACGAAAATGACAGTGTTGTCATACTCTCATTGGAAAAAAGAAACGCCATGTGGATTTATTCATACCACCTCAATGAATATCAATTTATCATGCTCTTTTTTCATAATTCTAAATTATAGTTTTCTTTTGTTAATGGGATATTTAGCAGTCTATGTGATATTTCTATTTGTATATACATAAATCTTGCACGATATTTTCACACGTAGATATCCCTCTTTTCCTAAATATGTAATTCCTTTTAGTGGGTTTTCTGTTTCAGAATCGTTTAGCCAATACGTTTGTATTCCATATTTTTCTGGTTTTGACAGCATGTGTTGCCTGTATGGACCTTTTCAGTTTCAAAACCAAACAATTGCTCATCAACAGTCTGATTACATGATTTCATGAAGTATTTTCCAAAATTATCATTCACTCGATCCCACATTTCTCTAATAGTTGCGAGTTTATTCTTTGCACACCCTTGTGATCTTGATTCTTTATCATCAAGTCTAATAAACTTACCAATTTTGTGGTATCTGTTCTTAGAGAAAGTTGCTAGAAAAATTAGTGCTCCATATATTTTGCTCCATAGATGCTCAATACTCACATTTGAAGATTTCAGATGCCCAGCAGTAAACAATATCCCAATAATCTTTATCATAAAAATTGCGTCTTGATTAGAAGTGATTAACCTATCCTTGCAAGGGTTTGTCTTGTTTTCAAACTTAATTCGAGGTCTCATGACACGCTGTCGCTCTAGGCCGCTGCGGCCGGTAGGAGTCCCGCGGAGTATTTATAAAAATGTAAAAATTGTGAAGTTTTTTAAAACATAATGATTTTTTTTAACTAATTTCATATCTTTCCATAGAAATAGGAGATTACTAAAAGGAGTTTCCTCGAAATATTATTCTAACCAGATGTAATAATTATTTAAAAGTGCGCCCGGCTGGTAGAATGACCTTAACGGTTTAAGATCGTAGTTTTTAAAAAGATTTTTTTTAAATCTCTGAATTACTGTTTTATTTTGCATAAAACGTGACAAAACAAAAAACTTTAATATAAGAAGAAGAAGAAATGTTTATTGAAAACAAACGTTTACAAAAGGCTATCGAGCAATAGGTCTTTCCGCCCATGTAATATAAGATTGAAATACATTTTCATTTACAAAATACTTTTTCTACGATAAAATGTTCAATAACATCAAACTTGACACGTTTACAAAAAATATAAAATATAATTCTATCAATGATAGAGCATCATGATCAAGGCGATAGTGATAGGAATGAAACCACCGTTTCTAATTTAATATTTATTGTATATAGAAAATTAAATAATTTATTTGATTCCATTTAATAATAATTGTAAGAGATTGTTAAAAACAATTCCGGCAGTAACTTTTTTTAAACTACGGTTGGTTTGGTATATTTAAGAGACGTTTAAAAAATTACGCTTTATATAGAAATGTTCACCTTCTTATTCTGATGATTATCTGCGATATGTACAATTTTTAGATTTGCCTTATCACAGATATGGTTATCTCATTCAAATGTTTGGCTAAATTTGAGTCTACTTTCTTATTTTTGTAGGATCGCATATGCTCAATGAACCTAATATTAAATGTCCTGCGTGTTTTACCTATATCATGGGCATTGCAGTTGTTACTTTGTATTTGTAAATTTCACATTCCACTGTGCTCATTTCGATCTGTAAAATTTAGTTTATTATTTACTAGGTTGTATATTTATTATAAAAAGCTGTAGTTATATTACATTTATTCAATTCATGTCCCATTTTTGACTGATATTACGAATATAGCTTAATCTGCGATATTAAATGAAATCAAATAATTTATTCGCCTGTAAGTAACAATATTACTGTAGGTTAAGTCTAGTTTACAAAAAATGTGTAAGAACAAACAAGAAGCATAAGGCTATACAGAAATTTGAAATTATATATAAAAAATATGATTAAACTATTGAAGGCAGTATATTGCCTATATATATATATATATATATATATATATATATATATATATATATATATATATATATATATGTATATATATATATAGACTAGGTACCGTCAAGATACCTAGGTCACCAAAATATTGTTTGCATGATACACTCCTTTTTATTCCAATTGTGGCTCTGATAATTCTTTTTTGTATTATCAGTAACGGTTTTATCTGCGAGGAAGACCCCCATATGGCTATGCCATAATAAATGATAGATTCCACTTCCGCAAAATAGAATATTAAGAGGTAATCCCTTGATAAAATGTCTTTCAAGCATCTTATTTGATATACCCTTTCCTTAAGGGTTGCACAAACATTTTTAATAGTGTAATTGCACTTGAGATGTTCTTCTATGTAGATCCCCAAAAATTTTATGCAATTTGCTCGTTTAATGTATTCATCATATATACATATTTTAATGTCCTCTGCATATTTACTTCTTTCAGTTGGAAATATTATATATTCTGTTTTTTTCTTGATTTAAGTAAAGATTGTTGGCTGCAAACCAATTCATTGTTTTTTGAATAAGGTTTTGCGCTGCGATTTCATTATCCGAACACTACAGCTTTCGGATAAAATAAACGTCGAATCGTCTGCATATAGGGTGAACTGACCTCCGTTAATGTAGGTAGCTAAATCAGCGATGTTAAGTAAAAAAGCCATCGGTGACAATATGCTGCCTTGAGGAACACTAAAATTTGTTTCAACATTTCCGGATTGGGCTGGAGAAAGGATTTTAACCACATACCTGCTTTCCCTCGTATGCCGTAGGTATATAACTTTTCTAGGTCATGTGGTACACAATCAAACGCTTTTGATAGATCGCAAAAAATTCCAATAGGATGTCTTCCATGATCTACCTCACGCATGGTTTTGTTGGTGACTTCCAAAATAGCCGATTTAGTTGATTTTCCATTGCGAAAGCCATGCTGCTAGTGCGGAATAAGTTCGTATGTATCCACAAAAGATGTCTGCCTTTTCAGCATACAGTGTTCTATAATTTTTGAGAATACTCACACCAGCGAAATGGGCCTGTAGTTATTTGCATCCGTTTTGTTTCCTTTTTGGTGAATGGGGGATAATTCGAGATGTTTTTAGTATCGTGGGAAACTTCTCCATTCCAGAAGATGCATTTACAATATGTAAAATTGCGTCTACTAGCTCATGACGAAAGTTCTTAATGATGTTGCACGGCAAGTTGTCTGGACCACAGGATGATTTATTTTTCAGATATTCAATGATTGACAAAAGCTCCATTTTCGTGAATTCCCGAACATATATTGTGTCAACATTCAGTTTTATATGTTTATGTGAGATTTTAGTCGGTGGAATATTTTGTACAATTTGTTCTGGGATTCTCATGAAAAAGACGTTAAATATATATATATATATATATATATATATATATATATATATATATATATATATATATATATAAATATATATATATATATATATATATATATATATATATATATATCCCATTTTTTCCCATTAATTCTGGTTTATCCCGTATGTTAGTATTTTTTTTTGTTCTTTTATAATTCTCCAAAGGACTTTTTATTTGTTTGTAGCTGATTGCAGTTTTTTACCCAAGAAATTTTGTTTCGTGTCTGTTAAAAGCTTTTTATGTGTTTTCTTCAATTGGATATATTCCTCTCATAGTATTGGATATATTTTTTTAAGATATACAGATCTCTTAATTTTGAGGATGATGTTTTCACTACTTCAGTAGTCCAAAGTTTGTTCCTTATGCTTATAGAAACCATGGGAAAGCAGGTGTAGAAGTGATTTTGTATGGTGTTAATCAAAGAGATCAGTTTATCATTTATGTCCAGCTTGTTGAAGGTATCGTGCCATGTTTTATTTGATAATTCTCTCGCAAATTGTGTTTTGTTCTCTTGTGTAAAACTTCTAGTTTGATGGTATTTTTTTATTTGTTTCCCCATGGCACCGCTTAGCAATATTAATCTATGGTCTGATAGATCTAGGTCTTCCAGGGTCGTCTGTAATCGAGTATTGGTTTTGCAAAAAAATTTGTCGATTTGCGTTTTGGTCTTGTGTATAATCCTTGTAAAATACTTAACTAGCTCTACCATACCAAAGGATGCCATCAAATGTCGTAAGTTATTTCTTTCATGTGAATCTACCACAAAGTTTATATTAAAATTTCTCACAAGTATGATATCACTCTTTTTGTCAAAGATGGTACTTAATATAATTTCCATATTGACCATAAATGACGTCATACAACCGAGAGACCTCCTCTCGGTTGTATGCCGTCATTTATGGTCAATTTGGAAATTATTCATTCATTCATATATACATTTAAATATACATTTATACAAATATACATTACATTTAAAATTTTCATAGAAAAGAACCTTTTCCATACAACTCCACATATTTCGATGTCTTTTTCTATAGATTGTTTGTTAACCGAGTTTGTTAATCGAGGCTATGAAGAGAAAGTGTCTCTTGATCTAAGGAGGTCCGTGCCCATATTGCCGCTCCTCCTCCAGTGGTATGGCTTCTACTAAAATATGTCAAAATTTTGTAGTTAGGTATATAGCTGAGTGGCATTATTTCATTGCTCCGCCATGTCTCAGTGAGACACAGAAATCAATGATTTTTATTATTTAGTATTAGTTCTATTTCATAGATCTTATATTTCATTGACTGAATATTCATATATAAGATTATATTTATTTGTATATTTTTTGAAAGTTGTTGTGCTAAATGAATTCGTTCTTCTATTGCTGTTGCTGTATGTTCTCCAGTTTCAGAAAAAAACTATTTACGCACGTGTTTTTTTGGCCAGCTTTCGGGTTTTTTAATTTTCGTCAAATCCTCGATGGGTACTGAGACTTTAAAGGATGAATATTTCTCAGGGTGCTTTGACTTTAGTTTTTTACATCTTAAAATAACATATTAACTATTATTTTAGGCAATTTGTTTAATGATTTTTAATTCTAAATTATAGTTTTCTTTTGTTCATGGGATATTTAGTAATATATGAACATGGCTGTTAAAGGCAGCCAATTTTATGTTATAAGGATGATTGGAGTGTGGAGAAACAACAGCATCCGAGTAAGTAAGTTTTCGAAATATTTTATATTCATTAAGGAAGAAGTAGTTTTATTAGTTGTAATTGGTATGTCAACCAAATTTATTTGATGATCTACTTCGTAGAACCTTCTTTCTGTTTGTACCAACGGTTATTGAATTTGAAATAATTTTGTTCTAAACAAGCCGTTGCTAAAAACAGAAGGAAGGTTTACTTATGTGGTAGTCTTTGAGTTCATTATTAGCAGAAATTTTTATGGATAATCTGGAAAACAAATTAAACTTATATAACAACCTAATTAACCTCATCACTTTTTGGTATAGATATGTAGATGATATCTTCTGCTTATTGACAAGGTCAGATAGACCAGCGTTTCTCAACCTTTTTTGGCCCTGACCAGTAAAATTAAAAAAAAATTGCGAACCAGCGATATTTTTTTAACAAGAAAATTTTACTAGGTATTAAAGAACTACTACATAAGTTAATTGTAACATTTTTATTATTTTAGTTTTATTTACTTACAATACTATTTAAATGTAAAGATATGTAAATATTTTCTTATTTTTTTCGGTGCCGTACTAATCATAAATTAAATCGAATTAAAATCAGTTAAGATATTTGTATTTCGTAATTTTATAAATTAAAATTTGGTTATTATTACTATTTTTTATAAGTAAATTTTTTTCGTAGATAGAAAAAATTGCGGACTAGTAAAATTTCTCCGCGGACCACTGGTGGTCCGCCGGACCAGCGTTGAGAATAGCTGAGATAGACAATTAGACCATCTACTAAATCTACTTAATAATATAAACCTATCTATTCTATTTACAATAAAAAAAAAGGAAATCGTCTAAATTTTCTTGATATAACAATTACAACTAATAAAACTACGTCTTCCTTTGATTATAAAATATTTCGAAAACCTACTTACTCGGATGCTGTTATTCCTGCACAATCTAATCATCCTGATAACATAAATAATTAATTTAATTCCATTTAATACTAATTGTAAGAGATTACTAAAAACAATTCCGTCAGAAACTTTTTTAAACTACGGTTGGTTTGGTTTATTTAAGTGACGTTTAAAAAATTAAGCTTTATATTTTTGACGAGAGATTTCCACCTTCTTATTCTGAACTTGACATTTAAAGAGTTTGTTCGTTATATTTTTTTTTGTTTTGGAGTGAACATTGGAACAAATTTCTTATTATAAATCAGGATGTCAAGTGTAGAGAATTCGTTTTATAGAAAGAAATAAGATTTTAGATTGTAGATTACGACGGCGACTTGTACTGTGACCTTTATAGACGTATTTTATCACACCTCCTCCCTCCTCACCCTCCTCCTCTAATCGTAATAGAAAAAAACAAAAATAGGTAAAACAAAATCAAATATGTCAAACATATTCTGAGAAAGCTAGGCTGAGTTTATTTTCAAAATTTATTTTAAATTAAAAAATAAAATGAGATATATTTCAAAAAGAATTTTGTATTTAAAATGCTGTGTTATTGAAATCTTGAACCTATTATTTTATGCTTTGTTGTGAGTCGTTAGTTAGGTTTAACGTGGTTTATAAGTAAATCCTATGAAATATTCAAAGGATTAATTTATAAAATTATAAAAGTATTTCATAAATACTCTTAATACGACTAATTTATAACTATACCTAACCTAACCTAACACAATATGTTATTATAATGTTTCAAATAATATCGAATAAAATAGATTATAAGAAAAATAGATTGACAATAATAATTATGTACTATAATGGATTTTTCAATAAGGACATAACAATTTTGTATTTATACTTTATTTGTAAATAAAACAGAATAATTGAGGTATCGGGCTGTAATTAATTCCAGGTGCAATACACGTGCTACAACTTTGTAGGAATTCGACGTCGTTCGTATGACGACCACGCGCACGACGGCTGGGATCGATTATTTGGATCCAATTTTCAATCACTTTCTTACACATCTCAGCCGGAATATTGGCAATTTCGCATTCGATATTGTTCCTGAGCTCCTCTAACGCTGTTAAATTCTTGGCATAAACCTTCGACTTAAGGTAACCCCATAAAAAAATCCAACGGCGTCAAATCGCATGAGCGAGGTTGCCATTCGACTGGACCATTTCTCGACATGAAACGATTGCCTTTATTAAACGATTTACTTACGATTACTTTATGAAAACATTAAACGATTGACATTAAACAATTGAATTGTTTTACCAGCTGTGTGGCTAGTGGCACCGTCCTGTTGAAACCATATTTCGCTGATGTCAAGTCCATCCAATCCTGGGCAAAAATAGTATTCCAACATGGCACCTTAGCGAACCCCATTAACCATAACATAGCGATTATTTTCATCGACGAGAAATATCGCCTCCTGCATGAAATTCACACCACAAGCTCACTTTTGGTGGATGTAGTCTCATGAAGCATATGTGGGTTTGTTACTGTCGAATATTGCATATTCTGCTTATTAACAAAGCCATTCGGCCAAACATAAGCTTATCGCTAAAGATATTTTTTGGATGAAATTGGAGATTTTCTCCATATTTTTGAAGAACAAACTTTCGGGCTTTCATGTTGTCCATTTAAAATGCTCTAGAGCTTTCAGTTCTTGGGCTAATTTGATTTAGTAAGAGTATAGCTGGAAATCTTGACGCAAAATTCGCCATAACGTGGACTGAGAAATTTCCAATTGTTGTGAACAGCGTGGAATCGACTTGTTTGGTTCATTTTGGACTGAAACTCTTACGGCTGCAGTAGTTTCAGAACTTCGTCTGGCGCGTTGTCTCACTGGCACAGGAACATGCAATAGAATATGTTGATTCAAATTTGTTTACCATCGCACGCACAGCTTGTCTGGTGGGACGATTCTTCTTCTTCTGTCGGCACTACGGTCCATGTAGAACCTTGGCCTGCTCAATTACTTTCTTCCATTCCTCTCTATCTAGAGCCTTTCTCCTCCAACTTCTTATTTTCATTTCTCTTATATGGTGGAACGATTATTTAGACCAAAAATTGGAGTAAGCCCACTTAAAGTTGCGGCTACCGACTCAGAATTTCGGTAGTCAGTTTCAACGATTTCGAAACGTTGCTCATTCGTGCACTTCAGCATGATAAAAATGTAAGCCTAAACTGACGCTTTGATTTGGACAGATCATAAAAAGTTTGTAGGTAATATTCCGTACCATAAAACGAAATCGTTATGTCCCTATTGAAAAACACTTTACAAGCAAATAAAATTAAGGTTCAATGAGCGCATTGTTAAATCCTCGAGCGCGTTGACGCGAAAATATTTAAATACGCGAGTTAAAGCTTAATTTTATCCGTGAATGAAATACACTCTTTTATTCAATTTTGCATTAGAGCTAACAAGTTAAACATTTTATTTGAGAGTCATTAAACCACTGCGTTTTGATCCGTATGCAATGACTTAAACGAGACTTTAAAAGGTTACATCAAATAACATTTATTTATCATTTTGAAAGCTAATAACTTTCTTAGTAATGATTTACTTCTAATAACATAGTGAGATCAAACTTGTTTCAAATATAGGTTTATCAAGAAAAGTAAATCTCTTTGAAACCAACTAACTGAATATAACTTTACCAATGGAAATGGGATAAAGGAGCTTGATAAAGTTGATAGTGAAACTTATGCGACAGCTATATGCTTTAGTACCAAACTGTTTCGTATAAGTTTTAGTATATAAAGATCAATAAATAATTTACTTTTTGTTTAATCATTTCGACGTACATATAAAATGTAATTAAAAAATGGTTCGGAATAATTTGCTTAAAGTTATTCCGTCGGGAAAATTTAAATAAAGTCTTCCGTGTGGTTCATGCAAGTGACGTTTAAAATATTAGTTTTCCTCTCGAGAAATTTGTGTTTCTTTTTATCAACGACTTGTTAATTAAAGAGTTTCTTTTTGTATACTTTTTTTTTGTTTTCAAGCGAACACAGAGACAATACATAATATAAATCAGCAGAAATTTCGTGTGTTGAAAAAAAAATTAGTTGGGAAAATAAACATGTACGGTCATTAGCCAGTTATACGTTGTACAATAAAGATTGTTATTATTATTAAACATATACACAATCATGCCCCTCTTTCTCACTGGGCACTCTGGGCACGTGCCCAGGGCCCCGCGATTGATAGGGCCCCCTAATTCCTTCCAGATCACCAAACGATAACCGATAATTATTACCGAAAAATATATTTATTTCTAAAAAACTTTTACTTACTCTAATATCTACTTACTCTAGTCTAAGTTACTCTACTTTCACCCGAAAATTAAGTCTTCCGATTTCAGAATTATTCATATCCATTCGTACAATTTAATGGTATACAAAGTAAACTGTTTTAAAGAAAAATCATCAGTAAATTAGTTTTTCAAAACAAAGTTGAAGACTGTTGAGTCGCGGTGGTTCTTTGTCTTTGGACAAACGTTCGCGTGATAAAATCTAAGGCGGTTAATTCAGGGTTGCCAATAGATTCGATCGGCATTGGAATTTAAATGGTTGGGCGAAATAAAACTTGTACGCCTCGATAAAAAAATATTTAATTCTATTTTAAGCACTTGTGACAACGTGCACTGTCGGAGTTTGGAATCTTCTTGGTATGTTTGTGGCAAGAGGGTTACAATTGAACTGCGTGTGATTAAATATTGTTAAAAACAGGAAAACTCAATTCCACCTCCCATTTAGTGGGGCAGACTAAACCAAGAAGTATTCTAACCCGAAGTGCACGTGGTAATTTCTATGGCTAATCTTACAACTACCCAAAATTTAAAATACTTATACTAAGAATCCTTAATTTAAACATTCATTGTATTTTCAATTGTTTACGACCACCAGACATCCAAAAACCATTAGCGATCGTAAACATCCGCCGAAGCAACATTTACAAAAGATTAGTGATTATAAATGGTCTTTCAGATGCGTAGCGGCCATAAACAGCTCTGAACGCATTCAACAAATATCCAATACCCTACCGACCAGATATTGGCAATCTACTGGTCGGTTTAAGATAATCTTAATGTAATTATTATTTACCTACTACACACGAGAACAAAGAAAAAATGGTTTTAAGACCAAATAAAAATAAAAATAAAATTGTTGGGTCTTAACAAAGACATATTTCCACAATGAATCGCATTGAGATCTTTTCAAGCAAGATAACTAAAGGTAAAAAGGTAACTAACTGCAGTGGGGAACTGAAAAGAAATCTCCAAATATAGAAGAATAAAAAATGGATTAGTAAGTACAATGCTCCAAGGGAGGTTAACCAGTTTGTCGCTGATGTCCATAGAATGTGATATGCTCAAAAATATAGATTTTGATGAAGCGTTTAACGATTTTGGCCATCTCAAATCTAGAAAGGTGTCCCTTCAATCAACATTGGTCTTTAAGCACTAACCTGTGAATATATTCACTTAATGTTACTGCGAAGGAATTAGAATAAATCTAGAACTTTGCATTCTTCAAAAATAAATCTACTAAGTCTACTTTCTTTGTCCATTCTAACAAAATAGTGGTCTGTCAAGGTAATAGGGGCTCCATTATACTAATGTACCCAGGGTCTCCAATAGCTTCAAGATGAATCAGTACACAATACTCCAACGAGAATGAAAATTTGCAAAACGTTAATCTGCACTCGCTTATTCACCGTCCACGATAACACTTTCCGCTTTTGCTACTTTTACCTCAGTTTGGTCATACCTGTCAATTTTATCAATTCTGTAATATGTAATATGTAATTACTTTTAAATCTAAAAGTTTTAAATACCCGTTCCCGCTATGGACACCGACGATACGGATACATCTCAGATATCCAACCTATCGGACGATGAAAAAACCGAAGAGAGAAGGTAAAAAGAAAAAGTGTTCGTACGCAAAAAAACTGAATTCATCAAAACCATTCAGAAGAACACTGTTCCATAAGCCTTTGGCTCAACTACGAACTTTCCACGAATCAACATTCAAACAAATAGTCAGCACTTCTATCTTAATCAAATGTGTGACTCAAAACATACAAATACAAGTATTGAGACGCTGTTGAGCATTGCCTGTCATTTGATTATTTAATATGTTATTTGTATATTGTAGTATTATTTTATTTTAAAATGTGTGGATTGGTAGTTGTTTAAATTGGCAACATTGTTTTGAGTTGGCAACATAGGCTCCGGTGGTAGCGCATGCATTCTGTCTCGAGATTTTGTGAAGAACGTACGCATTTAGTGTTTGGGTGTCGTCCATTTACAATATAGTACCTAATAAAGTTTAAAACAATATTATTTCTATTTATTAATTTAAAGAGAAATTGAGTTCCCACTCCTTGATTATATCTTGTGCAAGTTTGAAACAACAAGCACATATTCACCAGTACCAACCCAGCCACATCTTGCATACAAGCAAAAACCAAACCTACTAGGGTAAACCCATAGAACTTATACTAATGGAATAGGAATACCGTATAACTTACGTGTACCGAAACTGTGTCCAACATCTGTGCGACAAGGAAAGATATAAAATTTCTTTTGTTCGCTATGCGCATGCTCCAAATGAAATAAACATATATTTTCTAACCTTAATTTTAACCATAAAAAGTTCAGAATAAAGTTCAACCATAACTTTAATTTAGAAATATTTTTATTGTTACTTATACACTTTTTATAACATTAGGTGCTTTTTATTTTTTAGGTGGTGTATTATTTAGTTCTATAATTTGTATCTGTTAAAAATATATTAAAGAAAAATTTAAAAAAGTTAAAAAAGTGTTTATTTTTTAAAAGAAAAATATTTAAGTTTACATAAAAAAAAAGAGATTTATCAAAAGATAATAAGTTTTTTTTTTTATTAGTATAAGTACTAGTATAGTATAGTACGATTTAATAACTTTACACTGTAACAAGAAAACTTCTTCTCTTATTTTATTTAATATTACATTACAACTTTATTACAAATTTACTTTATTAATATTATAACTTTTACAAAATAAAAATAAATCTACTGTAAACTTAATAAAGTCGGAACACAGCCTGAATATATAAATATATTCAACCTTTCCAGAGCTCTATAACACTAATGAGTCTTTTTAGGACTACCAAAAACAAATCTCATGTGAAATTTGTCAGTTATTTAATAGCTTTCAGGCCACCTTCGTGGCACTCAACAAAAACCAGAAAAATAACATAAAATAACTGACAAATTTCACATGAGATTTGTTTTTGGTAGTCCTAAAAAGTCTCATTAGTGTTATAGAGCTCCAGAAAGGTTGAATATATTTATATATTCTGACCGTGTTCCGACTCTATTAAGTTTATAATAATAATAAAAATAAAGGCCTTTATTCGTAATAAACAAAAAATATCAATAAAACATGCAATCCATTGGGCGAAGTTCAGTTCGCCCTGTCTACAATAATAGTAGACAAAACGTCTGTTCAACTAAACCAAATAATTAAACTAAACATAGCCAAAATAATGAAAGTAATAACATTTGAAAGTCTGTGACAGAGAAAATGCTAACCAAGCCAAATAATTACTACAACTTTCCTGAATTTCCGAAACCGTTTTATTACGAATGCCGCATTGCCAGCAATATACACCCATTTTGTTGATTAGCGATATTGATATTATCAAAAAAGAAGTGATAAACTCTTAATAAACTGGATTAATAACATGCATCTAACAAGATGGCAACTGTAAACAACATTGAAAAATACGTGAAGGCCGCGCATGAGCATTTCGACCCAAAGAAATAGAATGAGACTTTGCATCTCACTTCTTGGACACAATTTTATGATTTGTATTCCTGTTCCATAAGTATATGTTCTAAGGGTAAACCACTCAATTCTTGGCACTTTAAGAGTGAGCTTCGTGTCAGTCTGAAATGAAATTACCATAAAAATTCATTTACAAGAGCTAGTAGACAAAATATATGCAAGTATCGAAGAAAATACTTTAATATTTGTTTTTATAACCGTTTTTATGTGATTGAATAGTATTGAATAAATATTTTATACTTAAATCCAAAAGACTACGGAAAATCCTATTATTGGCATGGAAATTTTCAATATTGGCATCTACTCGTCTAATTATTGACATTTAGCTAAAGTAGGAGATAGGTAAAAACCTACCACATCAAGCATTAAAAATAAAACAAATATATATATATATATATATATATATATATATATATATATATATATACATATATATATATACATATATATATATATATATATATATATATATATATATGTATATATATATATATATATATATATATATACCTAGGATATAATTAAAGGTAAAAGGTTTTAGTAGGTAAATATCTGCTTTTATTTAGGTATTAAAGTATTTAAAGTTTTAATAAAAATATTTAAAAAAATCAACTTTCATAATATAAAAAAATTCTCTTATTCTACTCGGTTTGGCAGTCTCACTTTATCAGTACTTAAATGTCTATCCTTGAGATCTTATAACTTTAGTACTTACCTACCAACAAAATATCAATCAGTCTGAATAAGAAAATCCTTTCGTTCATCATTCTCGAAGTTTCCGATATTCGCGAAGCTTCACTTTCGAGCTTATTCTTCATATCCTTCCCCAAGTATTTCGAGTAGTCTATAGCTGTTGAGTCCCATGGGAAAAGACCGGTGAAAAAAGCCCGGAAACCATTAATAATTGTATGTGGTTTTACGCATTTAACAATAGTTTTTTGCAACAGTGGCACAAAATCAAATTTTGTAAGAGCTCATTATGGATTTTTACGCCGCCACTCTAAGACCGCCTTTTGCCAACCACCTTTTAGAGGTCTAAAAGCTAAAACATCTGCAGGCTGAAGCAATCGAGTGCAATTGAGATAAAGTGCTATAAGCACAATATCTAATGAGGAACAAAGCTCACTGACGGCATAAGTTAGGTGGGTTTTTTGTCCATTTACAAATAAAATTACTGGGAATGGTACTTGATTTCTCACGAGATGCGGATGTAGATTGCGGAAGAACACTTTTTCTATATACCTATTGAGAGAAAATTTCTGTTTTAATCCAGCCATTGTCACTGAGGCCCATACCCCAATCTGATGGTACCTTTGATGCAATTTTACTTAGCAAGAGCCGGTACGGGAATATCACTATAGATGGGTTGATTTCGCCATTGGCAGCAAAAGTAAACACCACTGTGATTTCGTAAACATTCCTTGCACCCTTTTGGGCCAAGAACACACTTGTCTTTGGGCATGGTCAAAATTGGTTTCGCCACCATTCAAGACTCTTTTCGGGTCTGATAGAATTCCAAACAAACATACCATCTTTCAGGTATATTTGAATTGCTTGAAACTATCCTTTCATATCATTTGCTGATACGGCAGCACTTACCGCTGTTACTGCTTCAGGAGTTCTCATAACAATATCCGGGCGTCGCTTCAAGAAGGGTTCAAACCATTTATCTCCGGAAATGTTGTCTTCGAACGGGTTAGATCGGCCGCCTTTTTTAAAAAATTCTGATACGCTATTCAAAAGATCTTCTTTCCGTTTAGGAAAACTCTTTGCTTGGCTAACATTTAACCAATTCTTTAATTTATTCTTTTCGTCTGCGTTAAGTACTAGACTTGGACCAGGCTGAGGTTTATGATCTGGTTTCCTAATCCGAAATTGTAACGTGGCTCGAGGAACCAGATATTGTTTCGCCGCTTGCTTTTTGGCCATGCCATTTTCAAACCGCGTCTAAAGCCTTTGTTTGTACTTTTTGTTGACTTCTTTTTATCGATTTCTTTTTAATTTCCTTTCTTCATTGTTTGCGACGTATTCTAAATGAATAAAAAAAACCACTATTAGCACTCAATATTCTATTATGGGCACTACTGCCAATAATTAGCTTGTGCTATTGGCACTGTAGGCCAACATTAGGAAATTGCTATTGAAGAAAAAAAAATCCTATGGAGAAACAATCATTTATTTAAAACCTTTACAAATACATCATAAACTAGCTGGTTGATAACATTCGAAAAATTCCTATTATTGTCACTAATGCCAATAAAGGGATTTTGATGAAATTATTGTTCCATATGTTGACACATGTAATAAATAAAATCTGATAAAGACATTCAAGAATTAATCTTTGAATCTACTGCCTAGAGGTATAATTAAGTATATCAAATTATTTCGAAAGTATCAATTAGCGAATTGTTGCGATGTACTATGATTAATGGAGCGCTCACCTTAAGAAAAAAACAAAATAACTACACCATATCACCAGCTCAAAATGTTACCTGTTGTTTCTAATGCCACCATATTGGTTATTGGAACAGTGTTGTCAATTTTTAACAGAAAACTAATACTATTTTACTCTTTAATGCATACCAAAGTTGAATAATCTATGGTTTCCTTGTTTTTCGAACTAAACTCTAAACTGCCAATAATTGGAGGAGTGCCAACGATTGGGTTGTTTACCCAACTTGGCAAACACACCGCCCTAAAAATGATGATATTATCTCAAAACCACCAACAATTTCCTGCTTAAACAGATACCGACGCAGAAACCCTTGCTATAATACCGTTGCTTCCAACAAAACTATTACATCCTTCACAGGCCAACCTAAACCGTTGCACAGAATTGCCCTTATGGATCGTCGTCGTGCCTATAAGAGTACAGATACCCAAAAGTACCTAAAAATGCAATAAATAATACGGCGACATATTAGAAGAGCAGAAGAACAATGGATAACAAATGAATGTAAGTAAATAGAAAGGTTAGTTGCATTATATGTCGTTTAATATGCATAAAAAGGTTATAGTGTCCGCGGTATAAAAGTGGTAATGTATAGAACTATTAATGTTAGTTATCTGTCTGATCAAAATGGTAAAAGTATTAGGCATAGAAGACCAATTAAATCAAGGCAAATTGTATGTGGAAACCTAATTTAAAGATGCAAGACCTGCAATTCCAGACATGCAAATGGATAATGGTACAGACTTTGCACAAAGCGAGTTTGAATATGCCACAAGTCAAAGAAAAAAATGGTAAGGCTGCTGGACCGGATCAAATTTAGAGGGAGTTGCTAAAAATATAGAAAGGGAAGGCGCAATATGAACTGTACTTGGTCTATTTAAAAGATCTATACGACGTGATACATACATTTGGATTGATTGAATTTCACATTCATATCAATACGAACGCAAAATCTAAATCATTCAGCGATCACAGAATAATTAGTTTAATAGGTCATGTTCATAAAGTATTCTTAAAGGTCAGGCATAAAAGAATATATGTGAAATGCGAAGAAAAGATGGGTAAAACACAGTTTGCTTTCAGAAACGATTTCGAAACACGTTTCGAACACTATTCAGTATGGACGTAGATTGCAAGCCCGTTTCATTGATTATGGGAAGGCATTTGACAAGGTCAAACACGATGAATTGTCACAAATTTTGTTAGATCTCTGTCTGAATAAAAATTATATACGCTATACGCATTATCGCAAACTTATATTGGAATCAAACTGTTACAGTTCGCGTGGAACATGAAACAACAGTTAACATACAGATATTAAGGGATACAAGACAGGGCTATACTTTCACCTTTACTGTTTAATTTATATTCGGAGAATATTATTAATGAAGCTCTGGAACACATTGATTTTGAAGTAATTGCAAACGGAATAGTCTACTTCTTCTTCTTCTTCGCCTTTTTCCCATTCATGCGGGGTCGACAAGTATTTTCCTCGATCCCAAATGGTGTTTTCTGTTAATTGCTTCTCCCGAAGATCATCCTGCACGCAGTCCATCCATCTGCTTTCAGGCCTGCCTCTTTCACTTACGCCTTCCACCTCCTGATCAAGCACTCTCCTTCCTAAATAACTCTCATCTCTGTGCTTGATGTGGCCATATCAGAGCAAGCGTCTTTCTTGCACCTTTTTTCATATTACAGTCACTTTTACGCAGCCTCGTATTTCTGATGATATCGTTTCTTGTAACACCACAGCCATCTTAGCATCCTCTTTTCAGCTACTTCCGGTGACTTCCTGTGACCGCTTGCACTGTGACTGCATTGTTGACCAAGTTTCTACTCCGTATAGCATTGCAGGCCTCACTGCACATTTATAGGTTTCACCCTTCTCTAGGATATTCAGTCTCCTGTCACAGAGAATTCCAGATAACCTTTTCCAGTTTAACCAGGCAGTCTGAATTCGGTGGGTAATTTCCAGATCTAGATTGCCATCGTCAGATACAGTGGATCCCAAATACTTGAAACTGTCCCTTGCTTGTAGCTGGCTAACATCCATCTATAGTTTCATTTCCAGATCCTCCAAGGCGCAGGTATTCGGTCTTATTCATATTGATTTTAAGGCATCTTTTAATTTCCTGTAAACGAAATAGTATTCAATAATATTAGGTATGCGGATGATACTATATTAATAGCAACAAGCTTGAGTGAACTGCAAATATTGTTAGACTGTTACATCACACAGTAATCGTGTGGGAATGAGACAGAACCTTCAGAAAACAAAATGGTTCTTATTCATCAAAAATTCATATATCAACCGAAGTTATTAATGGATGGCAATGAAGTGGTCATCATCATCAGTTTTGGCTCCACAACCCATTATGGGTCTTGGCCTTCTCTAGATTTTTTTTCCATTCCAATCTATTCCGGGCCTTAGCTTTCCATCCGTTCACTTTCATGTCCAATAGATTCTCCTGCGCGTGGTCCAGATATCTTGTTTTCGGCCTGCCCCGTGTCCTTTTCCCTATTGGTCTTTGTCGTGTAATAAGTTTTGCTGGCTCCGAATCCTTCATTCGCTCGATATGTCCTATCCATCTTAATCTAGCAATTTTTATAGTACGAACTACATCCGTGTGTTCGTAAAGGTGGTACAGCTAATTGCTTTGCCAATTTACAGTTGTATCGCCGTCTGCATTCATAGTTTTCCTGTACGCCTTTATATATGTGTCTTAGAATCCTTATTTCGAAACATTCCAAGATTCTTTCTTCCTCCTTGGTTTTATCTCTTTCTTGCAGCTGTTAGTGTTCACAATTTGGGAGCCCAGGTATATGAGTTCCGATACACCTTCGATGTTACGTGTCCCGATAGTTACATTTTGTACTTGTGCATCCCGCGTAGAAACAAACATGTATTTTGTTTTATCTGTTTTTATTACTAGACCCATTCTTTTTCCTGCTGCTTCAATGGCCGTGAATGCTTGGATCATCTTATTTTTTGAGTCAGTTATTATATCTATATCGTCCGCGTATGCTAGTAGCTGTTCTGACTTGTTGATTATCGTGCCTATGTTGTTTACTCCAAATTGAAGTGGTAGACACTTTAAATATTTGGGATTTGAGATGCTATTTATAATGATTCGTGTGAGAATGGCCAAGAAATCAAATCCAGAGTAGAACAGGCCCAAAGTGCATTTGTAATAATAAAAAAGTATTACAACACGTGACCTGAAATTAGCACTCCGGCTAAGGTTACTGCGTTGTTATGTTTTTAGTATTCTTTTGTGGAATGGAAGCATGGACAATAACTGATGCTATGTGTAAAAGAATTAAGGCCTTTGAAATGTGGACATATAGAAGAATGCTGGAAATATCCTGGATAGAACGTCAAATTAATATATCAGTTCTAGCTCAAATGATGAAACAACTCGGGGTCAATACTATTAAACGGAGTAAATTGCTCTATTTTGGGCATGTAATCCGCAACTAAAAACCATATGGTTACACATTATTATTCAAGGAAAGATTCAGGGTCGCCGTAGTCAAGGCAGTCGAAAGACTTAGAACAGTGGTACGGTCTCAGCACTCATGCATTATTTCGCACTACCGTAAATAAGATAAGTTTGGAATTTCTAGTCTCCAACGTTCTTTAAGGACATAGCACTTAAGGAAGAAGAATAAACTAACACGCTTTATTTAATAATTTCACGCGGCATATACAAATCCCAATCCTTATTATCCCCAGATCTCTTGATGAACAGGCACTATCCTATATCCCCTTGCACTCCTCTCCCTCCAATCTTACGCCCCTGCACAAAACATAAAACCTGGTCAGCAAACTGCCCGAATCACCCAATAACTCCCATCGATGGAGATCCCCCAACGTGAAGAAAATTAATACAACTATGAAGTCGACCGATATCCTCCCTAAAATAACTCAGAACTCATGAAATCATTCACCAGTCACCAAGCACATCATCCATATATACTAAATACAGAACAAATGAACTCACCAACTAATAACAACGTCAACGAACTTATCAAAAAGCTAACCGACGATTTGTAACCGATTACAAAATAGATACAAGCGTTTTCTTTTCGGGTATAAGGTCTTGCAATAAGAAATTTCATTTTGACTTGAAAAACGAGTATTTTAAGCGAAATTATTAGATCTTTATTTGATTGTACAGAGGAGGGTATGCCATTAATAATGGAAAACAATATTCGCCAAATGGCCTTTACGGCTACGCTTGCTGGACCATATTATTTTCTTGAAATTTTCCATCGCAAATTTTCCCTAGCACATTTGCGGCTATAGAGGACATACCTCTATAAATTCACGAATTCCATCTTCGAATTCTTGAATAGTTTGTGGGCCATTGGCATACACCATATCTTACGCTTAGTCTCAAAGAAAAAAATCTGGAGGTGTTAAATTACAAGATCTCGGTAGCCAATCGTGATCGCCTGTTCGAGAAATCACACGATCAGGAAACTTTTCACGCAAAAGAGCGATGCTATCGTTACTTGTGTGGTACGTAGCGAGGTCTTGTTGAAAATAAAAGTCGTCCACATCAATATCTTCCAATTCCGGTTATTCAAAATCATTTTGTTACATTTTACGGACCCAGCAAAGACGCGACCTTGTTGATGGTCGGTAGGCGTGAGTTCTTGTGTTAACTGAACTTTAGGCCTTAAGACCCAAGTCTTTAAGCAAAATACGGTCTACTGTCGTTTGTGGAATGCCCAATTCCAAAAATCGACGGGAAATGGACAAACCTTGGTTTTCCTTAACACTATAGGTTACAACAGCAATTCTTATCACTATCTCATCAATTCTTCACATCACTAACTGGTCCCAACAGCTCAAACTTTTCCACCAGTTTCACAATTGCTGGCCGAAAAGGTGCTTCACGACGACCCAAAAATGCTTTGGTTTTGCTAACTGTGACCGCGAAATTTTCACCATGTTTGTATTAAATTTTTTTGTATTTTGCATTTCCAGGCAGAAGGGACTTATGGTCGGCAGCCCTATGTATATCCTATATACAATAAATATGTTTCTTGTTATTCTTCTTCTAAACATAAACAAACACGTGGAATGTGTTTCGAGTAAAACTAGACTGAAGAAATTATTATTAAAATACATTTAGAATTTAAGTTTCTTAAGAATTATAATAAAATATATCAATTTGAAAATAGTTGTAAAGTAAAAGAATACATAAAGTGTAAGTGTAAAGAATAGGAATTTGATCGTATTGTTTTTCGTGATAAGCATAACAATATTTATCACTTGAATATTTTAAATTGTATTTCTCTACATTTGCAATTATTTTAAATTAAAAATACGTGAGCGTGATGAAGTTTGGAAATTTATGTGAATGTTCGTTAAATTTTAGTTAAATGAAATTCTAGTTATACAATCATTTTTATTTTGAAACAAAATCTCTTCACTTTATATGAGTATTGTGTTTTATGGAAATCATTGAAACATTTTCAAACAAAATTTGTCCCCTTCATACAATTATCGAAATCGAGTTTTAATTAGCATTGGAATAGCTTTACACGAATTTACTCAATTTATATTGCATACCGACAGCTGTAAATTTATTAAAAATGTAATAATATAATTTAAAACGGACGAAATGGGTCAATTAAATTAATATATAATTGATATATCATGTCAGTTTTAATTAAATTTCAAATATTTATGAAAAAAATATTTTTTATGGAATCACAATTACTTGAAGACACAAAGGTAAAATGATATAATGTATGTTATATTAAAATATAACATACAATATATCATTTCGTTTTAAAATATAAACATGATTGATTTATTTTGATCATTGAAAACTCTATACGTTGACCATTTTTTAAAATAAAATTGCATTTTGTGATTGATGTAATCACAATTAGAATCAAGTTTCACTATTCAGCAATAAATCGTCTTCAATTTCACTAAACCAATAAAAAAAAGTTTTTCTTTTATAGTTAGGAAATAACATAAAATATCAAAGATCGGGTTCCATACTTAAACTTGGAATACCTAGAATAAACCGTTTTGCTCAAAGAAAGTCTGAAGAAAAGAAAGATATATAATATTACAGTAAGCTCGTTCCGGGTAAAATATATTACAATATATTTAAAATGTATAAACATGAATTACACAGCCTGCAGAAAAGAGTTTATAGAAAATAAGATTTTATTTCATTTTCAACGCAAGTTACATACTTAACAGAATTCTTGTAATATTGTTCTATACAGTTTCTTATTAAAAAGAAACGTTTTATATAGGATGGGCAATTTAACGAGACAACTGTAAATATCTCCGTTGTTTTTAGAGTAACGAAAAAAATTTCAAGTGGTAATTTCATTGAATTCGAAGGGCTGATACATTCGTGAAAATTGATTATTTTATCATAGTCACAGCTTTTGTGTTCTCAATGTTTTTTCAAATTGTTTCAAAATTTTCAAATGTTATTTTTTTATTAAGGCGTTGTAGCTGATATTCACGTGACTCCAATGACAATGATATTATAACCTTGAAATCATTTGACAAGTGTAACCATCCAAAGTAAGATGTACCAGCTTACTCGATTGTTGTTGCGCTGTATACAAAGTGAGATACCCTGTGGAAAATGGCATTATAAAGTTAAGCAGAAAGAGTGGAAATGATTCTGATTTATGATGAGACCAGTAGAAATTCATTGCAACCGCAGGAACACTATGCACAACTTTGTCCTGTTATGTCTATGTTTCGATCGAATTATTCATTGAGGAGGATTCAGAACGATCTTTCCCTACTGATATTGGCTAAATTATTATCTTTTTCTTTGTTATCTATAATACTAGGTGATTCCATACGGGATGAAAACAAGGAAATATTTGTAGATACGGTAGAAGTATGGATGATTTTCTAAATGTTGAAGAGAAACTACTTTCTGCTTTGTCATCAGTATTATCCTCATCCAATTGTTGATCCGTTAGGACCACGGGCGTAGCCAGAGTTTACTTTCGGGGGCGGGTTTAGACAATATTTCGGGGGGGTGGGGTTTTGCAGAAATGCACCAACTTACTTTCTAAAACCGACACACACAGGTTCCTAAACTCCATATCTACCATCAACCATGCTCTCTTGAAGAAAGTCGTCTCTACTCGTCCCTCCTGATTTCAATATAATATTTATGTTACATTTTGCATATTTCGGGGGCGTATGAACCCCCAAACCAGAGAAACGTAGCCAGAGAGGGGGCTACGCCCATGATTAGGAGACAATTGTCTAAGGGTAAATAATCTACTAACAATTGATCACATATCTCTTGTAATTACAATACGGTTAGAGTTTTTTTGTAGTACCACTTCAAATCTTGGTCCACCATTACTGGCGGTACTTCCTAGTCCAAAAAAGAAACTCAAAATTTTTGGTAAATGTAAACTGTATAAAACTAAATATCTATTTTTAAGTATTAATTAATATATCAAAAGGCAAAGTTAAACTATTTGTTGCATATTTATATACGTACTGTCAGGCGTGGAAGCGAATCGAATACCATATTTTAAAGTTACAAGAAAACTTACTTAAAAATACCGTCAGGCAATAAAGGGTGGAAGCATTTAACTTATTATTGAATTTTAGATTTTACTCTACAATGTTTAACAAAAAATCTACAACTCATTTCGTTTTTAGGGTTCCCTTGTTATCAACAACGAACCCTTATAGTTTCGATATGTCCGTCCGTCCGTCTGTCCGTCCGTCCGCAGTTTACCTCAGAGACTATTAGGAATATAAAGCTGTAATTTGGCATGGATATCAAATTAGTCACGCCAACAAAGTGGTAAAATAAAATGTTGAAAAAAAAATTTTTTAGGGTACCTCCTTTACCCTAAAGAAGTGGTTACGTTTTTTTTTTCTCGTCTACCCCATGGTGTAAGGTGTCGTTGGATAGGTCTTTCAAAAATATTACAGACTCGTGAATTAATATTTCGATTCAGGGATCCGTTTGTGAAATATTAAGCTTTAAATTGCTTTTTTTTAGATATTTGTTAGAGGCAAGGCATCTACGGAACGCTACATTGCGCGTAGCCCAACACGCACTTAGCCGTTTTTATTTACAATTGCAGTTTAAAATCAGACCTCTTAATTTGTGATGCTTTATTTCAGTTATTTCATTTGAAAATAATTCTAGAAATTCTTTGATTATAAAATATAATTCAAGATTTAATAACAAATATAATTAAAATTGTCAATAAATAATGCTAAAATTTATATAAAACTAAATATTTTGGAGGAATTTTGCGAGCGCAACTAAATATACAGAATATCGTATCATTTTGATGATGAGCATTATTTATCTTTTGCAAAACATGTATTATATATATATATATATATATATATATATATATATATATATATATATATATATATATATATATATATATATATATATATATGTTGTATTGTTTTCTCGGGGATTCCGCGTTGATGCCGAGGGTTGGCTCTGAAAAGAACCGGATTCCCGACGTATCGGCGAACTAACATTCGCCATTCTCAAGAGATATATGCGTCCGCGCGGGTCAACCGTTAGACGCATACTGTATGCGTCTAACAAGTATGCGTCTAACGGTTGACCGCACGGATATATGCGCACGGATATGCGCACGGACGCATATATCTCTTGAGAATGGCGAATGTTAGTTCGCCGAAACGTCGAGAATCCGGTTCTTTGCAGAGCCAACCCTCAGCATCAACGCGGAATCCCCGAGAAAACAATACAACACAGGTATCTATCCGCGAAAACCTCAAATACAATAATATATATATATATATATATATATATATATATATATATATATATATATATATATATATATATATATATAGTAATGCACTTGAGTATTGAGTTTTTCTAAACATCTGCCAAAATTGTCGAGCTGCTGACAACAAGTAAATATTTCCGTTTTGGCAGAGGAAATTGTAACTCCTGAAACATTAACACATACTTAAGTGCGGGTGAAAATTTCAATAAAACTGTTCAAAATTCGACAATATTTGAAAAAATAACATCAATTGGTATTCGATGTTACTTGTTCAAAACATGGGTTAAAATGTTTGATTATACAACACAGCGGGGGACATAATTAACTAGCGGCATATATAGTCCTGCATATAAAATGTAATACAAAAAATTGTTTGTGTTTTGCTTTGTTGATACCTAATTTACTTATAAGTAGTAAATTAATTATTAACAAAGCAAAACACAAATATTAACCTTCAACATGGTCAAATCCACAAATAATAAAAATAATTGGTTGAAATATTTATCTAGATTTTAGATTATAATATATTTGGTTTTGTGGAATATTGGTAACTGGTTTTCGAGAAAAAACCGGAGCTCTAAAATCTGGTGATTTGAAAAACCATGCTAAATCACTAAACTGAGAAATTAATGGTATCAGGTGCATGTTAAGGAATGCCTGAGAAATGTGTAATAACTTACCTCCTTTTTATTATTATTATTTTAATTTTATTTTATTACATAGTCTAATCTTATTTAAAGTGAACGTATTTATAGCTACTATCATTGGCATACTGGCAAAATAACAAAGTTGTGTTGTATAATAAATACATTATATAAATACAAAAAGGCTTATAAAGATATATCAAAAGAGACAGATAGTTTGCTATTCATCAGTTCATTTGGTAAGGTGTGTGCCAGAGAATGAAGATTTATTGACCATTGGGTACATAGAATATACATACAAAATAAAGACGAATATATACCAAATTTACTTATTGATATCGAAACAGTGTATCGAGCGTTTAAACAGGGTGTTTAAACAGAGTGTGTTAATTAAAAAACAAAGTTTCAAATTCAAATTCGATTTTGAAATGAGTCTGAATATGAAGCCGGGTTATTAAACTAATCTAACATAAAAACATTACTAACGAACATTTCCATTGATTAATAACCAATTTAATTATCTTTTTCTTTGTTCCAGGTGAGTTTCAATCCCAATGCAAGTTTTCACAGGAAAATAATTCGCTTTGTTTTGTGAAAAGGTTTGTAAATTTTTTGAAACTCTGTTCGAAAATTTTAATTAAGACCTCAAATAAATATTTAATTAAAGTAACTTATCATGAAAGTATCTTAGATCACCCAAATTTATATTAATTTGTGAAGAAAAAATATTTGGGTTGTTGTTAATTTGAGTTTAAAAAAGGTTAATTTAAAATTAAAAAAGATTAATTTGAAGTTAAAAACCTATATATAAACACTCTTGTCGTCTTGACAGGGCCCTTAAGCTCGAACGCATGCACTAATCATTGAAATAAAACAGACTATAAGTCATAAATACAACAAATTCTAATTAATCTAAATAATCGGGTGTCCACTTAAGGTTCTTTGTCGTCCCGTGAGAAACTCAAATTCTATGAAACACGAGATCACAACAATATATACTATATATAACTATATATTTGTATATATATATATATATATATATATATATATATATGTATATATATATATATATATATATATATATATATATATATATATATATATATATATATATATATATATATATATATATATATATATATATATATATGAAAACTTAAACTTCTTGAGTTGAAGGATGAAAGTTGAAGAAAAATTCCTTTTTCATCTTTCCCTAAAAACTGCTGAATTGACGAAGAAACTTCCGATTCAGATCTTTAAGTTCTTGAAAAGACTTGAGGAGCTATAGATGGTTAATGTAACAATTATAGAAGTGGGTTGGGTTCTATATGTTGCAGTCACATCTTATATACAGTTATATTCAAAGTTATTTGTACAGTCAGCCTAGCTGTAGCTTTAACTCTGGTGCTTTATTATGGCGCACCCTGTGTTACACAATTTATAGAGGTGGATAAAATGGGATCAGTACTATAACCATATTTCATAGTAGAGTATAAGTTTAAATGTATTTTAAGCTTTAAATTAAAAGGCAAAAACTTGGAATGGAAATCATATATCCATTGTACAAAAAAAGAAGCAAGGCATACCCCAACAATTATCGTGCTAATTTCAATACTTTCAATAGCATATAAAATTATGTCCAGAGCTTTCTTGAACCGTGCAGAAACTCAACTGGATCCAGAAATCGGCGAATACCAGGGAGGATTTAGAAAACGATGATCATGCGTATAGCAAATTATAAATCTAAAGAACTGTATGAAATATTTCCTCAGTTCCCAAATAAGAATTATGTCATCACATTCGTCGATTTTACGAAATCATTCTATAGTATAGACAGAGAATCACTTTTTAAAGCATTAGCAGAATTTGGATTTGATCAGAAGACAGCAAACAATATCAAAGAAACACTCACGGACACTAAATCCAAGGTGAAATTTATGGGAGAACTAAGCACATAATTTCAAATAAACACAGGAGTACGACAAGGCGATGGACTATCCCCAATAGCAGGGGTGGCAGGGGTGGTTCTAAAGTTTCTACATTATGTAATGCTGACGTGCCTGACGACTGCCTGAATATCATTTACCGTATTAGGCCTAGGCCGCACTACGGCTAAACCGCCGCGCTTTTTAATCGTGTGATTTTGTGACTCAAGTAAGCTAATACAAGCAACCTCACTTGCGGTTTTTTTCCGAGACTGATTTTTTCTATAGCGTACTGTGTGTTTCCCGAGCGGTTTCGCGGTTATAGCGGTTACCGCTCGCGGGAAAACACCGTATAGCGGCCTCGGCCTAAACCTGAATATAATTTAACACCGTATTAGCCTGGATATTATGTTTGAGAGTATCAAAGATTCATCCCGATTTACAAAAATAAAGGGTCACAGCGGGATCCCTTTAACTACAGACCAACCTGTATTGAAAGACAATTTTCAAAAGACTTTAAGACAGCATTTCCGACTCGATTATCAAGTTTTTTGGAAAGTAATAAGATGCTAGGAAGCAGACAACACTGCTTCTGAAAAGTAGCTCAACTGATACTGCTCCGTTGGATAGTGTCCCCCTTGTTCCTTCTCCCGCGTGCTTATAAAATTTTTGTACGTGTCAGCTGTGACACGCGTGCCATAGGTTCGCCACCGCTGCCCTATAGCTCTTCAGTTGTGCGCTTGAGAAAGTTGTACGGGAATTGAGAAAAGCTTGTGCACCAGCAAACCGACTGGGGTCAAAACTGAAAGGGGTAAAATTAGACTGATTAGCTTTTGCTGACATGGTACTAATTGTCCAAAGTATCTCTGACGCTCAAGAGCAACTTGAACTATTTATTACAAGAACAGGCGGCGAAAATTGGATTATAAATCTCGTTTGAAATAACAGAAGTTATGACTAACATCAGAACCGCATCAAATGAACTACAAATTGGCAACAAACAAGATCTTTCGAGTAAAAGAATTTTTAAATTCTTTTACTCGAAAGATCTTGTTTGTTGTCAATTTGTAGTTCATTTGATGCAGTATTTAGGTGAATGGATTACAGCAAACTGTAATGAAAAGAAATCAATTGAATCAAGACTTCAGAAAATGGAAACTGGTTTTCAGTCTACAAAAAATATATACAACAAAAAGAGTCTCTCTTGGAACTACATAATCCGACACTACACAACTGTAATCAAACCTTGCTCTCTCCATGCGTTAGAGACACTAAATCTCCAAGACAAAACACTAAAACACCAAATAGTGGTGAAAGAACGTAAAATAATGTGGAAAATCCTTGGACCAAGAACTAAAGGTGGTGTACATTATCCAAAGCCTAACTCAGAAATATATAAAAAAATTCCCAAAATCACAGACTTAATGAGAATGCGAGGAATCTAATTCATGGGACATATAGAAAGAATGGACCCGAACAGACTGACACATAAAATACATGGTTTCTAAAAAAGCAAGGCTGATATACTGAATTGGTACAAAATCACAGAAAAAGACTTGAAGGAAATAGGATCACGAAACTTGCATGACCGGAATGAAATCAGGAAAATCACACAGAAAACACGCGGTTTCGAGGAACAAGAGAAGAAGGCCATACAATATCAGAGCAACGAAAACAGAACCAATAGTTGCGCTTGAAGGAATACTAGGCCAACAGGAAGACTAGAAAGTGTTGATTTCGCGTGGTCCTATGCGACCCATTCGCTAAGAAGAAGAAGAATACAAATATTTTATTTCTCATCCTTAATGTTTTTCTTATATTAAAAAAGTTTATTCTATGTCATGTATAAAATATGGCGCAGAGAGAAAGGGAGTAGGAATATTTATAGAAAACAAAGTTAACAAATGGCCATCTATCTACCTCTAGGTCTTTCTGCTCAATATCGCAGATTGTTGGGAAGGTGGCAATAATTCTTAAAGACCAAAATGTTGGGGAGGTGGTAATAATTCTTAAAAACCATGTACACTATGTTATTATGTCAACTTATTTATTATAAATCAGTAATTATATACAACTCTATTGGTCTCCCTTTTTGGACCACTCTTTAAGGTCTCTTACGAACTTATTTCTTACTTACTTAATTCTTACTAACTACCCCTCTCTCAATATTTACAAGTACCCATACTTAGGGTTGAAAGTGGGAGGACGCTTTCCCGGCACAAGACGTAACACAGATTGTGTCAAAGAAAATATAGTTTTTTTTTAAATAAGTATAATTAGTTGCAGGTAAATAAGTTTAGAAATTTATTAATGTTATTACGAAATAATTTAAAACGTAACCTCGACTAATTAATTATTTTATTAACCAATAACCTATTAACCATATAAACTTAATAAAGACGGAACAAAGCTTGAATATATAAATATACTCAACTTTTCCGGAACTCTATAATACTAATGAGTCTTTTTAGGACTACCAAAAACAAATCTCTTATGAAATTTGTCAGTTATTCTATAGCTTTCAGTCCACCTTCGTGGCACTCAACAAAAACCTGATGAGAGGTGCTGATGAGAGATAGATCTCGAAACGCGTCCACAGATGGCTATCCACTCAAGGTATCGGAAAGACATGATCTTAAAACTCAATGTTATTTTTATGGTTTTTGTTGAGTGCCACGAAGGTGGACTGAAAGCTATAGAATAACTGACAAATTTCATAAGAGATTTGTTTTTGGTAGTCCTAAAAAGACTCATTAGTATTATAGAGTTCCGGAAAGGTTGAGTATATTTATATATTCAAGCTTTGTTCCGTCTTTATTAAGTTTATCTGATTATCTATAATGTTGTATGGTTTTACCAATTCAAAATCTATTAACCATATATTGGAATTTCAATTACTTAGAAGGAAATTAAATTTGGTAATGAATAGGACCGTCACCAGTGGAAACTCAACTAGTATTAAATGTTTAAATTTATGTAACTGTGAGTAGTGAGTAAGATAGTGAGTTTTCAATTCAATATATATAAAAGTTGCTTTCACACTTCTAGTATTTTATAAAATAAATAAATATAATTTATTTTTACTCATTACTATTCATGAAATATTAAATATTCATGTAAATTTAGGTATAATAAAAGAATTGATTTATATTAGACATAATTTTCATTTTTATACCTATATAACTTTATTAGATTAAATAACCTTATGCATAGCACATGACTATACGTTGTAATAAAAGTTGAATCACAAAAGCAATTCACAATTTAATGTCCTTAATAAAAGTTTAATATTTGAAAGTACATTTTAATATATTAAATAAATTTAAATGGAATTTTTCTATGTACACTGAAAAATATATTAAATGCAAAACTCTCAAAAATCAGTTATTCAAAGAAACTAATTTGTATGTAGCTATATCGATATATTAATCCAAATATAATTGAAATATTTATTAAAAATATTGAAACTATTTACATAAACATATTTACTGAAATGTGCATGTATATAACAGCGTGGTAAATGTTTAAGACTTATATTTACCCACCCTTTCTGAAAAAATCTGTAGATTTAGTTAAAAGTTGATTTAGGCCTGAAACACACTTGCCATTTTTCAGTTGAGCAACTGTTTGGTTGCATATTTATGTCGTATTTAGTTGCAGTTGCATGTGTACACAGGTCGATAGCACTACATACGACACAAATATGCAGTTAAATGTTAGCTCAAATGGAAATTGCAAGCCTGTTCCAGGACTTACTTATTTCTCACGTAGTTCTCGAGTATATTTACATTTTTCATTTTGGTATAAACGATTTGTGATTTTAATTTATTATTGGAGGTAGTTATAAACTATTTTATACCCCTTCAAAAATACTGGCATTTTCCTGTTAAAACGGTTTTGAGGAAAGTTACAATTGAGTGTAGCCTTAATTCGTGATATATAAAAGTAGCTTTGATTAATTAAAATTTAGTTTCAAATATTTGTAATTAGGGGAATTTAATGAGGAAAGTTCAGAAGAAGATGAAAGTTTAATTTATTTATTTAAATTAAGATTACAAATAAATTAGTATTTTTTATAATTTCGCTTTTTACGCTTGATGTTTAGAAAATGCAAGAAAAAATGTTTCACCGTAAAGCACCATTTATAACAACAATGGAAACATAAACCCTTATAAATACAATACATATTTGGTATACTAAACCCTTATAAATACAATAAATATTTTTTAAAAGATAATATCACAAACTTTACACTTTATTTTAAGAAATAAAATTTATTGATGCTTATTTATATTCATATTTATATCCTCTTTTGTTTCATCCAGATGTTTATCCTTGCATAAAGTTGTCAGACAGCATTAAAATTTGTACTATATCTCTTTTTAAAAAATAGTACATTTAAAATATCACGTATCCTATATCATTTTTTTCTGTTAGTATATTTGGGTAAATTTAATTTTCTTAGCTCTATAGAAGAAATATATTTATTTTATTGAATATATTTATTGTATACAGATTATACAAAGGGCTGCCGACCATGAGGTCCTTCTGCTCGGAAATACAATTTTTCAGGGAAAAAAAACACAAAAAATCTATTTAAATGGGATGAGATGGGGATGAATTTAGTCGTCGTAAATTATTTCGTAAAGCGTTTTAGTAGGGTGTCTGCGTGTAGTGGATTTTATGTCACGTTTGCTGCATAGCGGGTCTACAATAGTCAAGAGATTGTTGTTGTCTTTGTATTTTGTTCGTAGTTGTTTGACTCTGTCAAACAGTTTTGGAACTTGGGTAAGAGTATGTGTTGGAGATCGCATTATTTAAAATGTTGTTTGGGTGTCTTAGCGTGGTGATGAGTCGTACTGAGGTTCTTCCACTTCTATTATATTTAATATTTGCACCTCTTCTAGGTTTTTTAGTAAATAGGATTCCGTGTTATAGCGGTGGCGTCCAGTCTCTGTATGTAACGTTAGTGCCCGGTTTTGTCTTTCTTTCTACAAACATATGTCCGTGATGGTTTGTGTCATTAAATAGTATTAAATAGTAACATTTGTATCTGTTCTTCAAGGAATATAATTTCTAGTAAATCATTGTATACATATCGTCAACAAAGTTGATATCATTAGTATAACTAATCTTTCTATAAAAAACATTTCTTAAAAACAACTACTTCACTGGCAAAAATCACGACTGACGCTGAATTACATTAAGAAAGTTTTTGGATTCTATATAACCCTGTAATTTTCATAAAAAAACTATATCCTGATCAAATACAAAATATAATTATCAATTAATTAATGAACATCCATAGACGCGTTTCTGCTTCATCAGTAATGGCTTTATCATTAACCACAAATGAAACACAAAAAAGTAAAAATGAAATACGACTTATCAAGTGTGATATTAAATATTAACAGCTAAATGGTATTATCGTATTTGAGATTATTCTATTAATAGTCGAACCAGGTATTGAGATTTTGAAAAAAAAAACATATCGTTGGTCCAGATGAACAGGGCAATTAACTCAAAAAAGCAGGAGAGCGATTTGAAGTTTTTAAATCAATATATTTCCATTTCTGCAAATAATTCGTTGACTTCAACTATAATATCATTTAAACTAACTTTATTGATTGCTTTTTTGTTCACTTCATTACTTTGTCAATTTTGCTATTACTGAGAAAAAATATAAATCTACAGGCAAGGACATAATGAATTAATACCCTGTTCATCCAAACGAGCGATATGCTGCGCTTGTTGTACAAGCGGACAATTAAAATTGGTCGAAGCAAATTTATAGACCGATTAGCTTGCTTTCCCAGATGTACAAATTGTGTATGAGAATTATAACCAGAAAACTAATAGCGAAGCTGGATCTCTACCGAACACGAGAGCAAGCAGGCTGTCGTGCCGGCTACGGTGTTAATGACAACCTCATACCATCAAGATTCTGATCGAAAAGTGCATACAAATGTAACCGCCTGCAAAGGTTACACGAAGACACTCCTGACTTCAAGATGGGCGAGGGCGATGCGTGCGACAGGGAGATGTTATTTCTCCCAAGTTATTTACAACCCTCCTAGAACACATGTCTAAAAGTGTTAGCACCGATAACTTCGGAATCAACATCAATGTCGAAAAACCATTTACACTTCGCTGATGACATAATATTAATAACAGATTGCCTTGGTGAGGCACAAGCGATGCTACATGAGCTAGAGTTAGCCTCCAAGAAGGTGGGCCTGAGTGTCAACGCCAGCAAAACTATGGGCATGATTAATTTAATTGCAAGCACAAATCTAACTCTCAACAACTCAAAAGTAGAACAAGTATACTCGTTCAAGTATGTGGGCCACGAGATTCGCTTGAGCAGAGGCAACCAAACTAGTGAATTGTTAAGAAGAATTGCAATAACGGCTAGGCTATGTCCTAAGATCCGACATTCCCATCTGACTTAAAATGGAGAGTCTTCAATCAGTGCGTCTTACCTGTACTAATATATGAGGCCGAAACATTAACCCTAACAAATCGCACAGCTAACAAAATCAGAGTAGCACAGAGAGCAATCTCAGTCTGTCTCTGAGAGACAAGGTTCTCAACACAACAGTGAGGGGAAAAAGTAGATTAACCGGCGCCATCGAGAGAATTGCTAACCTTAAATGGAATTGGGCGGGACACCTGGCCAGAGTCAGTGATGACACATGGACGAGAAGGGGGACGGAGTGGAGATCGCGTAACAATGCATTCCGAAATAGAGAAAGACGGCCCACTCGATGGTCAGACGAACTTAAGCGTATCCATCCCAATTGGATGAGAGCAACACGGGACAGCTGGGGATGGAAGTTGTTACGGGAGGCTTATGTCCAGCAGTGGACAAGTATAGCTGGATGATGATGATGAAGCAAATTTAGTAAAGAATTTTATTCAACTGCATTGACCAAGAAGTCATGATATCATTATTTAAATATTGTCGAGTTTGAAGATTTTGATCTTATTAAATAGTAACATAGTAAGGTTTGTGTTGTCGAAATTGTCGATTAGCAGTCTATTACTGTCGTAGCTATTAACAATAGATCGGAAGTCTTGTCGGTTGGTTGGGTGGGAATATTGTAATTTTCGGAGGTGGGGTCAAACATAAGAATGTACATGCTATTGCCGCAAGAAAACATGTGTATCTATTTTTGGGGAGTTGATCTTTTCTGCATAGGTGTGGATGATGTAATCATGGATTAGTGACTGGTGAATGAATTCGTGAGTTGTGAGTTATCTGAAGGGGCAGTTCAAGGGGCAGTTCATTTTAAAGTCAAATTTGTTGGGCATTTGTCGGTCGCGAGGGGACCGCCACACCTACGGCATTTAATCGGTACAGGGCAATTTTCGGTGGCGTGTACAAATGATTGGCATTATGCAGGGGCGTAAGAATGCTATGGTATGTAGGATAGTATCTGTTCATAAAATACAAGCCACCTGAGAATAATAAGGATTGGAAAGTATTTATGTAGGGTGTAATTATTCTGATTAAGCGTGTTGGTTTATTGGTGGGCCGCGATATTATCCTTTTGCAGTAACAAAAATTATATTTTAATGTTCTAAGGTGTTCTGCAATGGTTTCGTGTTCTATCTCGTATTCTATTTTCTAAACCGCTGATTGGGATTCGGATTTCCTATTGGATGGGTTTCTGGGCAACGGTTTAGGTTGGACTGCTAAAGATGTAAAAGTATTGCAGAGGTATTTAGGAGGGTTTCTGCGTTGGTATCTGTTTTTACCAGGAAATTGTTGGTGGTTTTGATGGTGACATCAACACTATTATCACCGCCCTCGGTGTGTTTGCCAAGTGGTGGATAATTGCATGCGAGATGTGGCTGGGTTAGTAGTAGTGAATATGTAGTTGTATTTGTATGTTTTGTGTTGCTTACGTGACTAAGGTGAGAATTGTAGAGTATGTGTTTGATTGTTGATTTCTTTTGGATGGTTTCGATGAGTTCGGTTTATTTTGCTGGTCGTCCTCTGTTTCTCTTTACCTGTAACTCTTCAGTTTTTTCATCGAACGTTAGGTTAGGTTACGTATTTGTAGATTGTAGATATTGTGGTGCCGAATTGTACTGCGACCTTCATAGATCTATTGTACCCCACCCTCCTCCTTCAAGCGTTGGTGTACTTAGCCATTTAGAGCGCCTCCTCTAATCCTGATTCCTTTAGGGATTTCAGGACCTGGATAGGATTCAAGGCCTGCAGCTCCTATGTGTTCAAGCAGTGAGCCCCGAGGTATAGGTATTTAGGGAATAATTTAGATTTAAATGTGATTTAGTTATATTTTATTTTCCCACAACATTATATTTTCCCATATATTCCCAAGCTATTAAGAGAGTATGCGATGTTGCAACCGGCGAAATGAAGAAAACATGAAAACATGGAAAACCAGAATGTTATGCGTTCTTGTCACGTTCGATATAAAGAATGCTTTTAGCTCCGCCAACTGGATCAGCATTAAAAAAGAACCACTAGTAAGAAATATCTCAAAATACCTGAGAAAGATTATAGGAAGCTACCTGTCTGCCAGAAAGCTAAAGCTAGAAGACGGCGTTGCAATACGAGTGACATGTGTCGCACCCAAAGGTTCTGTCATCATCATCGTCATCATCATTCAGCTCCCTGTGTCCACTGCTGGACACAAGCTACCCCATTTCTGCCCATTCCCTTCTGTCTTGATCTGTACGGGGCCCCATTTTTGGAACGTGCTATACGACAGCATACTAGGTTTAGATATGCCCGACGGCGTGGAAACAATCGCATTCGCCGGTGACCTGGCAATGGTCTCCAGAGCCAAATCGAGCGAAGAACTAATGTACAACACCAATGAGGTGATACATTGGATTTCCATTTGGCTCCTAAGGAACAAACTTCAACTCGCCACAGGAAAAACCGAATGCTCTCTGGTAGAAAGAGGTACGGGCAGATACAGTTCGAGGTGGAAGGCACAATAATACTACCAACCAATCGTGTGAAATATCTTGGTGTCGTAATGAACTTTGATCACCATATAACGTACGTGTTGTACGTATTTTTGAAAAAGCACAAAGGGCGGACCTGTCTCTCTCACCAGACTCATGCCACGCGAAAATGAGCCAACCGAAAGAAAAAGAAGACTCCTAGCGGCTGTATCTCAGTCTATCATTCTCTATGTAGCTCTCGAATGGATGTGGGCTCGTAAATAAAAAAAATACAGACAAAAACTGTTACGTGTACAGACAACTCTCGAAATCCGCAACTGCAGAAGCTATAGAACTGCCGCAACAGAAACACTGCTTGTCATGGAGCATAGGAGCGAAGCAAGAGAAGATACCATTGATAGGTGGGAAAATGCGACAACAAGCTCGTAGACGCATAGGCTGATACCGAAACTTAAAGAGGGGTACGCAAGGGAACACGGATAGTTAGTTATCATTCCACCTCTCGCAAATGCTTACCGGTCATGCCTGCTTTGAGTCCTACAAGAAGAGAATAGGGAAGAGCCAAAAAGCAGAATGTAACTACTGCGGTGCCGAGGAAGACTCAACAGAGCACACGTTCTTCAGCTGCCCGCAGTAGAACAATGTACGTAATCGAGCTGAATGGCTAATTTGCAAGAAACTAACACCCGAAAACTTAGTCCCTGAAATGCTGAATAGTGAAGCAGTGTGGAACATAATTGGTAAAATGGCGGGACAATTAATATGGACAATGAATAACAAAAGATGTTAATGAATAGAGACTACTCACCACCATGAAGTAATACCTCAAGGTGATCCCGTGGTAGTGTGATTGGTTAATACAAAAGAGGAGAGGTTTTGTGGGTAGGACCGCTGCTAGCATCAAGCCGTGTGAGTTCCACACTCCCCAGTACATTTCTGTTCTGGGGGTTGTACGTAAACGTATTTTCCCCCCTCCCAAAAAAAAAGGTTGGAAAATCTTTTAGATTTAAATGTAATTTAATTATATTTTATTTCCACCACAACATTTTTTTTTTCTCACATGGTAGTAAACACTCATAAATAGAGAATGAATTAAGATATCGGATTTTTCTTTATGGGAATGTTTCTTTTACATTACCATTAAACAAGGTGAAACTCGACAGGGGTTGCTATTTAAAGATGTGGGGTGACCATCCTCGAAACAAATTCTACATTGCGTAGAAGTTCTGAACTATTACTCTGCAGCACTCTGATGTGATCAGATTGTCTTCGGAAAAAAGATGTAACAAATAAGCCAGCGCCGTTTTTAACATTTGTTTCGACGATTCGCTGTGGAGATTATCAGCGCACATCACATCTTCTTCTTGTTCTACCGATGTTCCAGGCACATTAATATTTTCACTATCAGTATTCGACATTTTCGAAACCTAGATTCTTCTCACAATATTCAAGTTACTCGGTCAAGAGCTAGCAAACCGACTAACTCAGAACGACATTTGGCCAACTTCCCCCTCTGCCATCCATTGTTAGCTTTCCTATTAACAATTAAGGTCATTTCAAAAATTGTAAATAAAAAAGGCTCCCCATGGGGAATCGAACCAGCGATCCTCGTACTATGAACCCGAGCTCTTACCGCTGCGCTGACCGGCCATTGAACTTTATGCTAACATAGCGGGCTTATGAGTTGTCGGTAACTTACCGGTCCGCGTAAAAAGTGAGTTTTTTTGTAATCTTGGCCATGAGGCCCTCCCGCTTGCGTCACTTTCAATTATAGTCAAGCCCTTTATAAACTGTAAATTTGGGCCAAATTGGTGATGACGAGTTGACAGGGCCCCCTAGTGAGAATGCAGTTTTAATCTCTTAGTCTTTCTCTCTTATCTCTTACTCTTTAGTGATTTCACGCGTTCAAAACTTGTAGCTCCGTCCCGGGAGTTGCCCTTAATACATAGGAAACTTAAGGACTTCTAACAGTTTAAAAAAAAAGACTGAGAAAACGTATTCAATTATCAGATAATAACTATACGTCAATGGGTAATTCAAGGAATTCTTCCTTCATTTTAACTTAACCTTTGTTTAACCTTCGAGCGGGCGCGTAGCCGTAAAATTTACGACGAGCTTATTAATATTCTAATGAAATGACTGTACACGTGTAATTTTTAAAATAATCCCTATTTGTTCTTGGAACAATGCTTATGGGTGATGTTGGTGGAGATTATTTGCCATACATTTGGTCTGCACTGAGTTATAAATGATTGTATGTATTTTGAATAAAGTTAACGGCGCGCGACTACTAGTGTAATTATAGTAAGAACGTAGTGTAAATATTGATATTTTCCACTTTTTCTAATAGAAATTTGACGACAGACAAGTATTATACAAGTGTCCCTCTCGCTGACTATTTACTAGAAAAAAAAAATACGCTGATTCGAACCTCGAAGAAGAATAAACGTGAAATTCCACGAGAATTTCTGCATAATAGTAAAGAGATTCAGACCAGTTTATTTGGATTCCAAAAAGAGGAAATGATCAATTATTTGTCTCGAAAAAATGCGGCGGTTATATTATTGTCAACATTTCACCACACAAATAATATAGATCGAATAATATAGATTATAATGCTACGAAAGGTGGTTTTGACACAGTTGAGAAAACGTGCTAAACATATTATGTTTCCAAAATAACTAGACGATGTTTATGCCTTGTGTGGTTTTTTTCATCCTTTCGAATATAGGCGGAATAAATTCACAAATTGTATATTCCTTTGCTAACCAGTTAAAACCAGCTTAAACTCGCAAGGGATAGAAAAAACCTCAGCATCAATGAAGTACAACAATTGTCAGAGTTGCATATAACCTTCACTCTTGAATAAAATTGTGTGTATTGATTGTAGGAATATAATGTTCTTTCTCATGTTTTTGTTTATTTATGTTTATTTATTAATCAGAATTGATAGTTTTGCAAATAAAATATTTTTTAAGCTCAAATACTATTTTTCTTTAATTATTAATAATTGCTAAACTCTATGTTATCCTAAAATAGTTAGTATTTGTTGTAAACTGTATGACGTAAAATTTACCGCGCTCGCTCGTGTTAAAATAAAATGCGCGCCCGCTCGAAGATTAACTAGATTTGAAAATATATATTGAAAAAAATTTAAGCATTGAATCACACGTAGGAAAGGTTTCACTTGGTTTCAATTTTTATGATTAGCAACTACTAACCCAAAATAACAAATAACCCAACACATATAAAAGTGAGTAATTTGTCAATTACTCCAGTATTGCACACATAGCTAACTCTATACATTGACTAATAAAAAATATTCAATGTAAAAACTCCTTTTTTGGGGAGTTGAATTAGCCATCTAATTTTTATTATGAAATTTTTATTATTTTATAAAGTTGGTTAATTCACTTTTGCTCGATTTATGTGGTAAAATAAAATAACATATATTAATGCCACAAACACAGATTGAGTAAAATTGTGGTTTAGCCATTTTTTGCGACCAATGCCTCAGTTTACATTAACAAAAATAATAATCGATGAAACATGAATGATACTGTGAACTAATTGAATTTTAAATTTGTAATGACAAATTATACGAGGAAAACGTGTTTCCATTTAACCGCTTTTAATCGATTACATTAACCAGTTGAAATTAATAAACTTAATTTTCAATAATAACTACTATATTTAGGTAATGTTGGAAATTAGAATCGGGTGAATAGTCATGGATATTGCCGAGATTGGTATAATCCAGTAACGATAATTGAATCATGTTACTAGTCGTGTGCAGGAGTTATGAATAATTTGAAATTAAAGGATTTTTCTTTAAGAATAAGAAAGCAAATTCTTGTTTTTGTTAGAAATTTTACATAATATATGTATGTTCCATTTTAATACCTACTTTTTAACACGTTTTCTATATTATAAACCAAAAGTAGTTTGATGAAAAATAAAGTATTTATTCGAGATTAAAATGGAGTAGAAATATAATTTGATTTAAGTTTGTACAGTTCAGCCTGCCACTTCTATCATTTGTCAGTTCCCTGGCTTTTGAGAATACCCGATTTATACCCCGAGAAACAAGTCGGGAAAAAATTCTTTCTTTAAATCTCAAAGTTGAAAGAGTATTTAAATATCTTTTCTATTGTATTTTATAAAGTATTGTTTAACTTGAGACGCATACATTAGTAGAACATAATAAATTATTACAGTTATTTATTTTGCTTGCAAATTAATGTTATAAATTATTGAGTTGTAATAGAATGTTGCAAAAAATGCAATATTCTCGCTACACAAGTTGGCACAACAGAAAGTTGGCGCCTTTCTCGAAAACTGCCCAAAAATACGTTAAATTATTAAAGAAACTGGCCTAGTTTACAGAAATTGCATTCTACAGGTGATAATTACGTACATGTAAATTAATTTACGTACAGGTAATAATAATTGATTAATTAATCATTTGATTATTAAAATCACTTGCTTACTATCATTCGATTGTCCAAATTATTAGATTATGCCCAACACTACAAAATACATACATTTACCACTGCCGCAATTAAAACGCGAACTATATATAAAACAATTAAAGTTTAGGGTTCGAACCCTCATATTTCTCATTTTCATTTTGACAATGCAATATATGTAATCGCCGCCTACTGGGATCAACAATATATATTCCAACAATATCTGTCCCATTCAGATAAATTAAGCTCCTAAAGGGTCAAATCCTTTTATGTATGTTTAAATTTGACCTTTTTATATTTAAAGAAGTGTTTAGTAGCTATTTAATTTCCTGTGAACGCTTGCGCCATTGTGTCGTCCCATCAAAAACTCATTCAGAAAGTTTTTCTGCAAATTTTCACCAATTATAAAATAAATAAATTGCTATGCGAACGTACTATTTTCTCACCAAAAAACAACGACGTCAATGCAATCAACCAGGCAATTCAAGAAAAAAATATAGGTGATTATGTTATATACAAATCTATTGACAGCGTCATGAATTAATGCAGAAGAAGTTGTAAACTATCCGAGTTATAAAATCCGTTTGATCTTCCTGGTGTGCCACCACACAAATTGTCACTTAAAGTCGGCGTGCCAATTATACTCTAGTGGAACATTATTCCACCTTGATTACTTAATGGAACAAGACTCGCTGTAAAGAAACTGATGCCGAATGTCATCGAGGCAACTATTCTTAACGGAAAGTCGAATGACGCAAGAAAAGACGCGCGGCGTGCCTTTTGATTTCAAACGACTGCAGTTTCCCATTGGACTTGCATTATCGATGGCCATCTATAAGTCACAAAGTAAGTCACTTCAAGTGTGCAGATTGAATCTAGAAAATCCATGTTTTTCACATGGCCAGTTATATGTTCGATGCTCACGAGTCGGATAGCCAAGAAATTTATTTGCTTTTGCTGAAGACAGAAAAACAAGAAATATTGTTTACCCTAAAGCACTTGCATGATTAAGTCAACAAAATGGTCTGATAATATGTGCTATGGAATGAAAATAATGTTTTATTGACTTAAACATTGACACTTATTTATACTTCTCCTTCATATATCATTCAAACACAATGAATGCTAAGCTATTATTAGTATATATTATAATCTATTATAAGTATTCATTGTCAACAAAAAAATAAATATCATTCTTTCTTAATTAAATAAAATAATTTCTTCAAATTTCAAACGATATTTCCAAAATTATTTCTTCTGCGGCAGCAACGCACCGGGTACCAGCTAGTGCATAATAATATCTGATCTTCCTTCTGTTACATGTTCTATTAACAGCCTCGCAAGTTGAAAAAACAACTATCCAAAATATCAGTAAACATTTCTAGTTTGTTATGAACATTTTACATACTACATATATTCAAAGATTTTCATTATTGTCCTTTTATATTGAACACGTTACATTGCATTAAATTTAAACAAAAATTGCATATTTTGATTCCACATGCATATTTATTATTAAGGCACATAATTTTCTTCTTCTTTCCGGAAGCCTAAAGGCTTGTTTTTCCCCATCCTCATTGCACATGCCTTGAGATTCTGACGACCAGCTGTCCTTCCATCTCTTTGGTGGTCGTCCTGGTGGTGGACATGATGCTGGTTTTCGGTCTAGTGCTAGCCTGTGATCTTCCATCCTAGATATGTGTTCATTCCAAAAGCGCCTTCGCGCGCGTGTCCACCTCACCACGTCTTCTGTCTCGCATTCTTCCCGAATTTCTTTACTCCTTCTTTGGTCTTTAAGTGTGTTTCCCGTTATTGCTCTTAGTACTCTCATTCATTGGTGCACGCCATCCTTTTGATCTCGGCTGTGTCGGTTCGTGTTTCTGTTCTGTATGTATTGCGGGTCTTATACCTGCTTTGTATATTCTGACTTTGGTTGTAGTTGATATGCATGCATTTTTCCAGATAGTTACTCTCAAAGCTCTTGCTATTCTGGCTGACTTGATGATCTGGTTTCGTACGACATTCTTGAAGTCACCGTAAGGTGATATTGTTGGTGCCAGATAGTTAAACTCCTTCCTGTTCTAGACCTGTTCTGTTATTTTGCTGTTTAGTTCTAGCTTGAATCTACATGGTTACTTGGCAATTACAAAGCTTTTTGTTTTGGTGGTTGATATTTCCATATTAACATTTGCAGCTTCTTTGTTGAATGCCTGTAAGAGCCATTGTAGCCCGTCCTCTGTGTCCGCGAATAGTTGTTGTTTTCCCATCTTGTACCCATGGTTTACCTTACGCACTTGCTCTATTATTCGATCCAATATGATATTGAGGGCCAATAGACTGAGGCTGTCACCTTGTCGTACTCCCGTGTTTTGTTCTATTTTCTTTGTTGTTATTGAATTTATACACATGATCACTTGCATACAATTGCATATATATATATATATATATATATATATATATATATATACATATATATATATATATATATATATATATTGTTGTATTTGAGGTTTTCGCGGATAGATACCTGTGTTGTATTGTTTTCTCAGGGATTCCGCGTTGATGCTGAGGGTTGGCTCTGAAAAGAACCGGATTCTCGACGTTTCGGCGAACTAACATTCGCCATTCTCAAGAGATATATGCGTCCGTACGGGTCAACCGTTCGACGCATACTGAGTCGATACAGTATGCGTCGAACGGTTGACCCGTACGGACGCATATATCTCTTGAGAATGGCGAATGTTAGTTCGCCGAAACGTCGAGAATCCGGTTCTTTTCAGAGCCAACCCTCAGCATCAACGCGGAATCCCCGAGAAAACAATACAACACAGGTATCTATCCGCGAAAACCTCAAATACAACATATATATATATATATATATATATATATATATATATATATATATATATACATATATATATATATATATATATATATATATATATATATATATATATGTATATATATATATATGCCAGTAGTCGGAAAGCACAGATGTGTATGCAAATGTGACCTTTATAAACTAGTAATACGCACAATTAGCAAACGTGTTTGGTTTGAATAAATCAATGTGTAATTGAGCTCATTGTGCACGGGTATGTATCGGTTATGCAGATTGCGAGTCTCAAAAAAATGAAGACATGGTATAGTCGTGTTCATCTGCAGATTTTCTACCTTATACATGTGCAATTGAGTACGCGGCTTTAAATGTAGAGATGGCCAACATCTGATTTAATTGGAAACAGAAATAAAAATTCTTAACAATTAAATTGGTGACAATTATTTATTAGAAAATATAAAACGTTTTTAATTCATACAGATTCATTTTTAATTCGTTAATATATAATTAATGGCAATTAAAATGTGTTGATTATAGTTTAGCCAGAATCAACTCACATTTAGTATTAACATCAATGGGGTCAAGTTAATACTAAATGCGAGTTGATTCCTTCTTACCGCCACAAATCTTTTAATAAAAACAATTTGGCTTGGGAAAAAGCGACTTAAATTGGATTTCGTTTGTAAGGCGATGCTTCCTTCGCTCTCCCCTACAACCCTACGACCATAAAAATAATGGACAATAGAAAATACGACTATCGTCGGCAATTAATGAAATAATAATGAAAACAATATAATGTAATATTTAATTTAACTGGTGGAGGTAAGAGTTAAATTGCGAATTTTGTACAGGTAATTTCAACTCAATATTAAATGACCCATAACACCATATTATGTGCAATGAAACTTATCTAGTTTTTACATAGAAGATGTAAATAACCCCGTAGATGCAGTTCATAGTAAACACTCGAATTTGAAAAAAATGTCTTATGTGATTTTTGAAATCAACGATTTAATTATTGTTCAAAAAAATGTACTAAATTTATTACATGTACACAAAAATTATGATTTTCACGCCGTAACTTGCACAAACTCCAAGTTTAAAAAAAAAATCGGAATTAAAGAAAAAATGTTAATATTGTGGACTCAGAAGGCTCATATGGCTGTAGGTTTCCTATTCCAAATTTAGTCTATGCAGCAATGTATATAGCAATATCCTAATCAATAAACATATCTGATTATATTATTACATATTCTCATTTTTATAATAAACTATACGTACATATTATTTTGCCCACTGTAAACTTTTGAATTTAACTATTTTTTTAGGAGCTGTTTATTAGATGAAATGAATATATATGCCGTTTGAAAGACAATTTAATATGAGTTTAAATTTATTCAAATTTATTTCGGTTTATTGAGTTTAAAATAGTCAAATTAACTTTTATTATTACTAAAAGATATGTGGTTATTGACAATGATATAGATTAATACAATTTTTTATAATGGGTATGACTCCCCCCTTGCCCTACTAATTTTTCTCATACGATTATATATATATATATATATATATATATATTTATATATATATATACATATATATATATATATATATATTTATATATATATATATATATATATATATATATATATTTATATATATATATACATATATATATATATATATATATATATATATATATATATATATATATATATATATAAATATATATTAAACGATTAAAGCGAGCGATTAAACTTGATTGTACATGATTTCATTTTCTGGCGTTTTCCCGCTTCTCTTCCCAAAATATCTTCATCGTCTCAGAATGCTCCTTCTTCCGCGCAGCTGTCCATTTTCTTCTAGGCTGTCGTGATGGTCTATCCTCAAACTTAACATTTTTTATTTTATTCCGGCACTCAGTGCGGTCCTCGATATTTTGTATGTTGACCTGTTGTAAGTCCCTCTGAACCTCGGTCAACCACTCAGTGCCACATTTAATCTGTGCTATGACGTTGAGCAATTTCTTCGCTGTTCTGGAGTTTTCCATCCTGTAGATGTGTGTATAAAGCTGTGGTCGGCGTTTTCTGAATACGTCCCTTATCGTGTGGATCTTTTGGTAGAGTTCGTTTTGAGGTCTCTTCATCCAAATACCGTTAACATTAACTGCCCCGTAAATCTTTCTCAGATTTTTTCTCTCCTGTTTTTCTATATCCTTAATTTTGGAATGACCGTCGATAACCATTGTTTCGGCTGCGTAAGTTGCTTCTGGAAGAATCACCGTTGTATAATGCCTTAATTTTGCATCTAACGAGATGCACTTCTTGTTGTAGTGAGCCCACGTTAGCTTGTAGGCCTTCTGTAGTTTGGTGATTCTTTGTTCATTGGCCATTCGGTTTAGTCCCGATGACTGCATGATTTCACCAAGGTATTTAAAATGGGGGACTTGTGTTATCTTACCGTATTGTGTGATTATTTGCTGGTCGTCTTTCCATGTAGTGCGGTTCTTTGCGCAATTTCATTTAATTTTTCCACTGCGTGTATGGCTTCATGTCTAGTGTTAGTAATAATGGCAATATCGTCCGCAAAAGCGAGGCATTTGACTGTAAGACCGTCCTCTTTTTTTTATACCAATTTGAATGCCTTTCACTTGAGGTTCCCATTCCCTATTGATCTTTTCTAGAACAATATTAAAGAGCATTGGGGATAATCCATCCCCATGTCGAACTCCAGTTTTGATGACAAAGGGCTCCGATATTTCACCCATGAATTTAACTTTGGACATAGTTCCTGTAAGCGTCTGTTCAATGATTTTTCGGGTATTTCTGTCTATCCCGAATTCTCCCATGATTATAAAAAGCGTTTCACGGTCTACAGAATCATACGCTTTTCTGAAGTCGACGAATGTAATTACTGTATTTCTACATTTTCTCATTTGTAATATGGTTTTTAAGCTCCACCCTTGTTCAGCACATGATCGCCCTTTTCTGAATCCGGCTTGGTATTCACCAATTAGTGGATCCATCTGGGGTTCTAGCCTGTTTAAAAGTGCCTTGGAGAGGATTTTATGAGCAATCGGGAGCAGCGTATTGTAGAAGTTTGTAGTATTATTTTGTCCTGTTGGATTTCATTAAGTTTGTTGTTATCATATCCTCGTTTTTCTTTCCCAATTGTTTTGGAAGCATGTTTTTGAGTTGTAAGAAAGTTCTCCCAACTTTCCTCAGTTTTGTGACTCTTAAACTTTTTCCACGCAATCATTCGGTTGTCAACTGCCCGATTGCAAATTGCATTCCACCAGCGATGTTTCCTTGTGCGAGGAGGTTGTCCTAGTTTCATGACTTCCTGAATTTTCTTTATTATTTTCTGCCAGTTTGTTGATGTTTCTTGATTAATTTGCACTAGGATTTCTTCTTTGTGGAGTTTCAGGTACTCTGAATCTGGTTTGATATTTTTGGGTGGGCCTTTTTTCTTTCTATGGGATTGGAATTTCGTCTTTGTTTGGAGAAGTTGGTGGTCTGATTCAAAAGCGCCTTTGCGAGCTCTGACGTTTAAAATTTCTTTTGAATTTTTCTTAGAAATTGCGATATGGTCAATTTGGTATTCACCCTGTCTAAGATTGGGTGATCTACAAGTGGTTAACTTGTGTGGAGGTTTCTGGAATTGTTTGCTCATAATTTTAAGTCCAAAGTTTCTGCAGAAGTCAATTAGTCTTTCACCATTCCTATTGGTACGTTCGTGCTTCGTATAGGGGCCTGTGGTATTACTAAATTTTCTTTCCCTACCTAACTGGGCAATAAAATCACCCAATAAGGTCTTCACATGGTGCTTTGGTATTTTATTGATTGTTTCTTCGAGAGTTTCCCAGAAATTGTGCATAGTTTCAGGGTCGGATTTGTTTTGTTGATTTATGGGAGCATTGACCTAAATATGATAGAACGTTTACGGGATGAGCCTATAGGAAGAATTCCAACTGGGCTTCGTACCCTAACCTCGATCCCATAGCTTATTGTTGCAATATAAGAAGAAACATCCTACAAGAAACAATAGCGAATATATATATATATATATATATATATATATTATATATATATATATATATTATATATATATATATATATATATATATATATATATATATATATATATATATATATATATATATATATATGTATATAGATGCAATCAAGTTCGCTATTGTTTCTTGTAGGATGTTTCTTCTTGTACTGCAACAATAAGCTCTGGGATCGAGGTTAGGGTACGAAGCCCAGTTGGAATTCTTCGTTTAGGCTCATCCCGTAAATGTTCTATCATATTTAGGTCAGGACTGCATGCTGGTCACTCCATAACCCGAAATCCGATTTCAACCGATTTAATGCACTACATGCACTGGTAAAATCTCATCGCTGTACTTAGCATCCGTTAAACCTCTTCTTCCGTGACTACGGGCGCCCCTAAATATGAAAGCAGAGGCGGTTCATAAACATAAGCAGTCCGCTCTTCAATGCAACATACTGCAAATCGCTCTCTTAATCTCCGGTACACTTTTCTTCATTTTCTAGTCCTATCTGAGAACAGAACAGATCCCATCGTTCCATCGTCCAATTTAAATGAATCCCTGCTAAACTCAGGCGTGCTTGACGATTAGCTGGACTTAGGGGTGAAGTTACTTTCCTGCAGTATTCGTCTTACTGTCCACTGACTAATAGCCACTCTTCGTACATCACGGAGCTATTGTTGCAGTTGCAGTTAACAGCATTAAGGTGACAATTTCTTAATGATGTTGACACAATAAAACGGTCATCCAGAGCGGTTGTAAGTCTCCTTCTGCCTGTACCTGATCTTCTGTAAAGGATCTAGTCTCCCTATAACGTTGGAAGACTCTTTGAACCGCGGCGCGGCTAAATCCATTTTCGATTAGAACAAAGACTTTGGCAGCTTTGGCAGCTTGCGGTGTAGTATACATTTTACTAACACTAACCAACACTCCTGAAAATCAATTATATTATGAAAAACGAATAATGTGTAAATTTCAATTGCAAAGGAAATAATTAAAATCTTTTACAAGTTTGTTATTCTCGCTATAACCACCACATAAATACGTTCGTGCTTGTTTACCGGCTGCTACGCCTATTCGCTCCGAGCGCAACAGCACTAGCGCCAAACGTGAAACTTTTAAGAACTTCATGTGTAGTTATATTGACATGTATTTTGTAATATATTGATATTTTGCTTATCAAAAAACAAACGTATCGTTTATCATTCAACTAACAAATTAGTAGGTTACAATTAAATATTCATAATTAAGTATCATATTATGACATTAGTTATATAATAAATAATCTCAACTTACTTGCAACTGTACTTTATATGGAGCTTCAGTAACATTAGTTTGCCGAAAAACCTTACATTTAATTGTAGTCCCTTGATTTTTATTTTTAAACTCTTCAACATCAACAACGTTAATCTCACTTAGTTTTACACCATTCACAATTTTTAGTTTATTCAAATCAATAGAGTGATAGATTTTTTCAAAGCCAGTTTTAATAATTTTATCCATTATGAATTGAATTTATAATTAATATCTCGATAGTATCTTATTACAGAATTGACGTATTATAAAACCTATATTTTTTTTTGCTCTCAAATATCGTATATTTGATTAAATTCATTGTTTTTTCTTTTTGCCTGTTGTTTTTATACACTTTATTACTATTCCAATTATCTTTTTCTTTATTATTCCACACGAAGTTGTCTTTTTAGCCACGGGGGGGCGCTAAGCGCGGTTATGCACGGAGCGATTAGACAATAAGCATTGTTGATAATTTCAAACTAATATTAAAGCATATTAAATTTTCTTTCAAACGGCATATTTCTTTATTTCATCTCACAAATAGTTTCTAAAAAACAAATATTTAAAGTCAAAGGTTTAGAGTGGGCCGATTTCTAATCACGCAAGTTTATTTATTAAATACAGAATCATTTTAAACCAAAATTAAAGACAGATTTAATTGACTTTATTGATTTTCGAAATTAGTCTGTAAATAATAATGTCTCAATTAGATGGAACAATGTTACCACTTGCACAATAAAATTATTATACAGGTTTTCTAACTTATTGTTTGCATAATGTCACTATGCTTCTTGGTATAATTTGTGTTATTCTTTTTTGTAATGTGACATTGTAAATAAATAGGATGTAGCCGGCAAAATGATATTGGTTTTTCCTGTAGTATTTGTTTAGTGAAATATTGAAGTTGTTTGTTTCTTTTAGTGTGTTTTGAGAAGGAAAATAGACGACTTAAATGAATGTAGAAAACATTTTATGTTGCCAATTGTTTTACAAACCATCTTGCGTAAGAATTATTCTACTTTTCTCACGTTCTAAATATAGAACAATTTTAAAGGGTGACAAATTAAAAGTGTTCTGTGTTTACTTAATAAAAACAGAAAGTAGTAATGATTTATTTGCCATAATTGTAACTGTCTAATATTCAGTGCACCTTCAAGTTTTTCTGAAAATGCAGCTGTAATCGATTGAACAAAGAATTTCTGTGTAGAGCATTTTATTTGAACAAACTCCATTATTCCAACTTAGAGGTGGTTTCGACAACAGTTTAATTTACCAGCGCCGCCACATTGCAGGACAAGTGCAAGATGGGTAGATATATATCGTCAAACAGGTTCTCTTAGGATACTAAACTTGCTGACAGGCAAAAACTGCTAAAACAGAAATGAATACTTTACAAGTTTTTGAAGAAATTGAAGAAAATTCCAATCAATCCGTGCGAGGTTTTTCGCAGCAAGTAGGAAGATGCAGAATGCCCAAAAACATCTAGAAATAGACCTAAACTCACGTTTAAAATTCTCACTCTTTTCACTGGCGCTACATCCCTGGTTGGGCCCTGGACTCCCAAAGATTCTCCCTCCACTCTTCTTTATTCGTCCCTTCTCTTCTACACTCTCTAGTGTTTAGCAGATTTCCGGCATCCTCTTTTACTGCATCTCCCCACCGTTTTCGTATTCGGCCTACTGCTTTTCTCCCTAGCATTTTTCCATTGAGGACCCTTTTTGGTATTTTGTTTTCGGGTCATTCGTAAGACGTGCCCTTCGCACTGCAATCTTTGCTTTTTAGTATACCTGGATACCAAAGGTTCTTCAAGTGCCCGGTATATTTGCCTGTTATACTGAATTCTTGAATACATAGTTTTCATACACTGGGCCCCGGATTCTACACGTTATTTTTCTTTCAAAGGTGTCTTCTTTCTTTTCAAAGGGATTCTTACTTCGTTGCTCATCGTAAGGACCTAGTAAGTTTCACATCCATATGTGAGGATGGGTCTAATTATGGTTTTGTACATCCGTACTTTGGTATTCCTGTGTATATTTTTCTATTATAATACCGGCGTCAATGTAAAGTAGGCCTCATTTTCTTGCATTATTCTTGTTTTAGTTTCTGCATCTTCTCTCCCGGTGTGTCTTATGTGGCGATAGGGTTTGTCCTGTTCTTGTTTGTATCATGTATTTTATCTTGGTTATGCTTACCTGCAGTCATATTGATATGGCAACTTCTTTTATTAGGTGATAAGTTTCTTCTGCCGCCTACTTCGGCCGGCACATTATATTAATATCGTCTGCATAAGCGACTAGTTGCGTGGATTTATTTGTAAGCAAGTTAGCTGTTCCGATTCCCGCTTTCCTAACTATGTTTAGAATTCAGTCGATGGATTTTATACAGACAGGATAATTTTATCAACACAATTTTGAGTGACTAAGCACAATTTCAATTGCCTGCGAAGAGGAACAAACAAAACGTACGTTGCAGGTCTGCCGAAAACCCTCAAGTTATAGTCGAAGAATAGCTGCATTCTTAAAAGGTATCAGGTGGAATATCCTCAGCGGGAGTATTGAGGCCGTATATTTTTCAAAATGCAATGGGAAACGCAGTAGTGGTTTATAGTGAACGTTATGTGTAGATGCTGCAAACGTTCTTATTGGATGCCACCGCTCAACTCCGATTACCAATAAACGATATTTGATATCAGCAAGATGGTGCACGGTCTCATATATCCAACATATCAATTGGAGTGTTACCAGAGTTCTATCCTGATCGTCTATTTTCTCAGCGCGGGGATCAGTTGTGGCCTCCTCGATCTCCGGATTTGTCGGCTTTGGATTATTTCTTATGGGGTCATATCATATCTAAAGTTTTTCAGAACCGACCTGAAAGGCTAAAACATTTAAAACAAAACATTCGACAAGCTATTGGTGAGATGTCGTTAAAAATGTGCCAGTGTGTAATGCGTTCGTTTTTGTATCGATCTCAGTCATGCATCGATGCAAAGCGATATCATCCAATCGATCTATTTTTTTTTCCATATCATCCAATGGATTCAATTCCAATCGAATTTTAAAGTATAAATTTAAATTTGGGATTAAGCATGTAACGTTTTATTTAACTTTAAATTTTACTCTACAATGTTCAACAAAAATTTAGTAACCAAATTATTTAGTTTCTTGATAATTGCAGTTTAAAATCAGGACACATACACATAATTTTATTTTATTTATAATAATTGTATTTTATTTAAAAATAAATTACAATTATTTAAAAAACGTATATTTATTAGACATTTTCTTCAATTTATATTCATTTTCAATTTATTAAAATATAATAAATTACAATTAAAATATATTGGTTTTAGCTTAGCCAGAATCAACTCACATTTAGTACTAACATGGCCCCGTTTTTCAATCTTATCTCACCAAATCTTTGGATAAAAGCGATTTGATTAAAAATAAAAATTCCTAAAAAATAGAGATTTCAAATTCGGTGATTGGTATGTTTTATATTAATCTTATTAAGGCGGGTGGTTACCCTTGAAAGTTGAAAACATACCTTTCCTGCAACATTATTTCTAAAGTAATAAATAGAGATAGACACTTGACTCTAACACTTGGGGGTTCACTTAACTCTAACAAAAATTAGCACTTTATAGCTTAATACTTCACGAACGGATCTGTTAATCGAAATATTGCTTTCACAAACGTAATATTTTTGAAAGACCTATCCAACGACACCCTATACCATGGGGTAGACGAGAAAAAAAACGTTCCCACTTTTTCGGGGTAATGGAGGTACCTTAAAAATTACTTTTTCAAGATTTTACCACTTTGTCGGCGTGACTAATCTGTATATCCATGCCAAATTGCAGCTTTATATTTCTAATAGTCTCCGAGCTAAACTACGGACAGACGGACGGACGGACAGACATATCGAAACTATAAGGGTTCCTTGTTGATAATGAGGAGGTGCTCCACCATGTTGGAAGATAATACGTCGTCAATTATTAAAAGGTACCTCGTCCAATATTTTCTCTAAATCGTCTTCCAAAAAATGTAAATAACCTTCAAAAGTAAGACGGCCATCTAATACAAAAGGACCAAACAATTGATCAGCTAGAATAGCGCACCATACATTAATACTAAACCTAATTCATATTTTGTTTCAAATTGGTATTTAGAAAAACGTCAAATTTAACTTGATCAATATTTTAAAAAAACCTAATTATCTCTGAAACAAATGAAAATCGGACCTGCATATATGAGCTTATTTTGCTAATTTTTGCTTTGTCTTTAAAATATTTCCATTTCCTCTCGAATCACCCGTTAAATAGTTTACATTTTCATCCAAATCGTTGGGGCGGTTTCCGAATTATAATCGCGGTTAAAGTTTGGTGTCACTTTAAAAAAAAATTGCGAAAAATTTAAACAGCAGTTTAAATTTTCATTTTGCTACTAAGAAAATGCTTCATATACATCAGGGTGTAAAGGCATCATGAACTAAAGAGGGTTGTCTCCGTTTCTGCTTTCGAGAGACATTTCACTACCTTCACCCTTCTTCTTCTCAATCGTATCGCTCGTCTCCGAGTATCGTGGCAATGGTATGACCTAGGGATCATATTTGTTTTACTTGTTGTCTCCATTCTTCCCTGTCTTCAGCAGCTTTTGTGCAATCGTGTACAATTGCGCCTATGGCTTTGATATTTTGATATATTTGATCCACATAGCGCGATGGTGATCTTTCTCGTGGTCTCTTACCCTCTATCTTTCCTTGGACTATATATAACTATATATAATTTCTCAAGTGAGTCGTCTATTCGCATTATGTGACCGAAGTATCTTAGGATGGACTTTTGGATAGTTTTGCTCAGTCGATCGACAATGTTAAGTTCTGGTAGAATGAATTCATTCGTACGTTTTTCCGTCCATGATATCCTGAGCATGCCTCTCCACGTGTACATTTCAAACGCATCAATTCGTCTTCTGTCAGCCATTTTTAGTGTCCAGGATTCTGCTGAATATGTGACTATAGGAAATGTAAATGTCTTTATGACTACCATCTTGGTTCCTTTAGAAATGATGTGATCCTTCCAAATACGTGAAATTTTGGCAATGGCGGTTTTGCCCATAGCTATTCTTCTCCTTATTTCCTTTTCACAGCTGCCAGTTCTTGAAATTTGTGAGCCCAAATACGCGAACTTTTGTTCGAGATGAAGATGAAGAAGACTTTGCAGTCTTTCTTGGGATCGGTCTATTATCAATATTTTAGTTTTTGTTTTATTCATATCAAGGCCCACCTCTCCGCTGATTTCTTTCACCTTCTGGAGCTTATTCTTGAACTTCTCCTTCAGTGCTTCCCAGCAATGTTGTATCATCTGCGTACCGTAAATTTAATATTTTGCTGCCTCCCATAGATATCCCTCCATCCCAGTTGTGAGTTGCTTTGCGAACTATCCATTCTCCGTAGATATTGAATCTACGGAATCTTAAAATAGGTGAAATGAAATCCCTGACGAACTCCTTTGTATATCAGAAGGGGCCAATGAGGCAATCTTCTATTCTGACCTGTGCTATGCTATATAGGTTGGCGGTGAGACTAATAAGATGTCTAGGTACTCCCATCTCCGACATAACGGTCCATATTTTGCTTTGTTTTACTTGGTCGAATGCCTTTTTGTAGTCAATAAAACAGAGGTATCCAGGTTTGTGGAACTACCTTCGTTTTTCAATTATCTGTCTGATGCTCAAGATGTTCTCTCGCGTGCCTCGTCCCGTGGTATTCTTGTGGGATTTGGGGGTGTATGTATGTTTTCAACCTGTCTTGAAGTATATGTCACAATGTTTTGCTGACGTGTGATATTAAGGATATCGTTCTGTAATTTAAACATTGCGTCTTTGTTCCTTTTTTATAGATTGGCACGAATACTGAGATTGCCCAATCAGTCGGCCAGACTCCTGATATCCAGATCTTGTTGCATAGTATATGCAGGAGACTAATCATATTTTCATCAGATACGTCAATCATTTCTGCCACTATTTCGTCAGGTCTTGCAGATTTTCTAGGTTTTAGCTTTTTGAGAGCTTACTCCACCTCGGATTTAAGGATTTCTGGTTCTTGATCTTCTGAGTTTGGGATTTCAGGTGGGTTGTCTCCTGATTGATCTTCGAACAAGTTTTAACAGAATTCTCTCCATCTTCTTGCAACCTCTGTTTTCTCCGTTATTACTTCTCCTTGCTCGTTTTCTACAATTATCCTTCGCGATTTGAAGTCTCTGGTTATCTCTCTGATTTTGGTAAAACGGTCTCTGGATGCACTTTTTGATGATGGTCTTCGATTTCTCTGCATATTGTCGACATATAGCGGTTTTCGTCTTCTTTACACATTTTCCTTATATCTTTGGATAGTTTTCTGTAGTCTTCACGTCGTTCTTCGTTGTTCAAGCCTTTTTGTTTTAGTTCCTTTCTTTCCTGTATAGCCTCCCATGGTCTGTCTGTTATCCACGTTTTTCTTCTTTCGGGTTTGTGGTTGAATTGCCAAGTTTTAACATTTCCGATTTAATCCTCTTCCAAAGTTGGTTATCGTTCATTTGTTTGGTGTTTCCGCTGTTTAGTGTTTGCAGATTTTCGGAGAGTCTGGTTCTATATTCGGTGTTATTGTGTCAGTCCCACCTTCTTTTATACATAGAGGGGGGTTTTAGAGTTTTCAGTTTTAATTTTATTTCTCTTATAAGTAGCTGATAATCGGATCCGCAGTCAGCGCCTGGATAGGTTTTGATATCTTTTATACTTGTTCGCCATTTTTGTGGTATCAGAAGGAAATCTATTTGATTTCTATATCTATCACCTGGTGACGTCCACGTCGCGCTTACCTTTTTCATTATAACTTCGGCAATTTTTTAATTTTAGATTCCTATTGGGCTTAAAAGACGCGTAAAGATGCAGTTATATGAATATATCGAAATCTCAAAATCGATTTTCAGAAAATTTCAAGGGTAGGTAACTTATTCCTTTAATATTGTGAATTTATAAAACGACGTTAAGTAAAAACGGCCAAGTGCGTGTCGCGCTACGCGCAATGTAGTGTTTCGTAGTTGCCATTATTGCCGAGCACAGGTAGAGTAAAGAAACGCGAAATTTCTTATGATTATCATTCCTTTATATAAAATTACCAAATAAATTTGGTAATTTCAATTGAAAATAATGCATTCACCTAAACTTGTTGCGAAGTACATAGATAATCAAATAAACTATCATTCCATTTATGTAGTAAATACATACCCAATCTCTCCGCCATATATAATTTGCAAATGGGCACGGGCTCTATCAGCTTCGGGTAAAGAAAGAATACAGCTTTCTCGGCCGACTCTTCTCGTGATTCTAACTAACTTTTCCCGTGGCTCAAAAATTAACACTTTATAGCTTAATATTTCACAAACGGATCCCCTAATCAAAATATTGTTTTTACAAACCTGAAATAATTTTGAAAGACCTATCCAACGACATCCCACACCATGGGGTAGACGAGAGAAAAAAAAATGTCCCCGCTTTTCGTGTAAAGGAGGTACCCTAAATTTTTTAAAGATTTTACTTTACCACTTACAGTCCTGTGAAGTTAGCAACCGAATTTGCAAAAATTAAATATTACATCGGAGGTCCCGGCAGATATGAAATAGTTCTAGAGTACTTTGTGCAAAATTTCAATAGTTCTGCAGAATTTCGCGAAAAAGATGTAAAATACCAAAATTGAGCTAGCAACCACTTTTGAGAAAAACTGTGCGTTTTTTACATATTCCTGTACCTCGACCATAGTTCTGGAGTACTTGATCAATTTTGCAAAAAGTTCTGCAAAAATTGACATTTTGCAAAAAAATTCAATTTTGAAACTTCCAAAAACAGTTCTATTCGCGGATCTAAATAGCACCCTAAGAGGTCTATCAAATATCCCTTTGTCATTTTTTGATAAAAACCTTGGTTCAAAAGATATTTGCAATAATAAGGGACCCGTTATTTTGAATGAAAATTAAAAAAAAATCGCCGAACAGTTCTGTTTGCAGTTCCCGATAGAACTCTTAGAGTTCTATCGAAAATCCTTATAACATTTTTCTGTAAAATTAAAAATAGAAAATTTTGCGAAAAAATGGACTTTACCGACACGACGAAATGAAGAGAAAAAAATCGCGCAACAGTTCTGTTTACAGATCCCGGTAGAACTTTTAGAGTTATTTGGAAAGTCCTTACAAGATTTTTCTGTATAATTAAAAATTAGAAAGAAATGCGAGAATTTCGACTTCCCCGATGTAACGAAATGAAGAGAAAAAAATCGCACAACAGTTCTGTTTATAGTTCCCGGTAGAACTCTTAGAGTTCTATCGAAAATCCTTATAACATTTTTCTGTAAAATTAAAAATAGAAAATTTTGCGAAAAATTGGACTTTACCGACGCGACGAAGCGAAGAGAAAAAAAAACGCACAATAGTTCCGTTTGCAGATTCTTGTAGAACTCTTAGAGTTCTATCGAAAATCCTTATAACATTTTTCTCCAAAGTTAAAAATTCGAGAGATATTGGAAAATTAGACTTCACCGAGGCGACGAAGCAAGGAGGAAATAAACGCGCAATAGTTCTGTTTGCAGTTCCTGCTAGAACTCGTAGAGTTCTATCGAAAAACCTTATAACATTTCTCTCCAAAGGTAAAAAATCGAGAGATATGGGAGAATTACACTTCACTGATGCGACGAAGCAAGGAGAAAATAATGGAGCAATAGTTCTGTTTGCAGTTCCTAGTAGAACTCTTAGAGGTCTATCGAATATCCTTATAACATTTTTCTTCAAAGTTATAAATTCGAAAGATATTCGAAAAATTAGTTCTGTCAATATCGTTCGTTTTTCAACGTTTATTTTTCCATTAAAACAAGCCTCAAAAACACTGTTTCACTAAATTCAACACATTAAGAAAACGAGAAGTCTGATATAGCAAGTCCGAGCAAAGCAGTGCTATTTCGGCTGGTGTTGCTTGTCGAGAAAGCAATAACTATTTTTTCCAATAGGAGGCTACACCAGGACTCGAATATCTAAAACGCTGGCTTGGAACTACAAGGTTCTATGTTTTACAGTGTTAGTTTCGAGATACTAGCGTTTTAATTCGGAAGTGTATGGAATTTGTATAAGTAAACACGGATAATTCAGCAAAATACGTGACAAAATTTTATTTAATTTTCTATCAAAATTCAAAGGGGTCAAATATTTAAAAAATATATAAATTTTTCAAAAAATTCAAACAAAAAATACATTTGCATACTTTGTTGCATCAATTTTTTTTTTACTTAAATAGTAGTAATGTAACATAGTACTTTGCATCCTATACAAAAAAATCAAATAACGTAATTAAACAAAATAATATTACACTTTACGTCAATTGACGCATGTGCTAGAGGTTTCACCATGAGGGTCTCTGGGATTTTTTTCTCTTTTATTGTCAGTCTTCTTTCTTGAAATGTTGGGTTTCGAGGCAAGTAATTTTAGAATGCCAGTTCTATAGTAGTCCTGGTCCTGTTTTGGCATGAAAGGTAACATTTTTTTTATTGCAACTTGCTTACTTGCAGACAAATCCACGTTTAGACTACTTGTTTTTGGATTTGGAAAAACAGGATGATTAGTTTGTTTACAGCTCCATGTAGTCTTTTTTATATTAGTCACGGTGTAGTCGTGGTCGTCATTTGAAGTCATTTGAAGTTTACACTCAGAAGCCCCCGTTTGAATTGTAAAACTGAAATCTTTGTATATGGAACATTAGAGTAATCATAAGAAGTCGACGCCATCGTTTGGTAATCGAAGAAATCAGAACATGTCATCTGAATAATTTTAAATGGTTTGCACATGTTTACCATGAGCAAAATTCGCATAAGAGAGACAGGTGAGTAGTACTCAACCTTGCCGAGGACCCTCTCGATTGAACTGTGGACGGAATCAATCTCTTGTACACAAGAATGTCCGGGGGCTGAATATTTCATGGTGATGATTTCGACTCCACTTTGCACCATGAAATGACCAAGTGGATAAGACATGATAGAATTTCTGTTTTGCGGAACGCAACTGTCACTCCATAAAATAAATTTCTTTATATCTGGATGATCTTTTAAAATTTGACACAAAAATTCCGACCACAAAGCAGAGTATACTTGGCCAGTAATAGAAAAATGAGCGGTCAGATTATAAACTGACAATTTACTTTTATAGTAAAAACAAGATACCTCAGCTCTTGGACACGATAGTACGTTCTGCAGATCAAACGTCACTACTGCTTTGGTCTTTTCTTCTCTATCGACATTTCTATCATTTCTTGCAGCCTTTTTCTGTTTAACGTGTATTAGATACTTTTCCTCAGTTGATTCTTCCCTTTCTTCGGCCGTTTCCAATTTGTGAAGCTCACAAGTATTACACCTGTCTTTCTTCGGTCTATGGAAATAGATATTGAAATTGTTGCAAAAAATACTGCGATATAGTGACTGCTTTACCATTGGATGATTGTTTTCTGTCATTCGTTCTACGTATAATTCATTCATTTTAACAACAGATAACCCACTTTCAAGATATTCCCTGCGGCTATCTGCACGACAGTAATGCGACTCTAGCCGCCTGAAGGAGTTGATGTGGTCCTTGACTGCTTGAATCATTTCTTCAGATATTGTGTTCCTTGTGTACTTTCTTTGTTTGTTTCTACTTGGAGTATTCGTGTTCGAATTTCAAGATCTCTTGTCTTTCGGTCTTTGTAATTATTGAGTCACATTTGTGAATGCAATTCGTACAATCTTTTAAATCCCTAACTGCTTTGGCTGGAACAATTTTTTTTTCTAGAAGAAATATATTCTTTCTTCACCCTTTTCTCTATTTTCTTTTCTTTCGTTCTTTTTCCACATTTTCGTAAATCTCTGTAAATCGAGTAAGTTTCTTTTCCTCTTCGTCGAGGGCGGGGTCCATCATCGAGTCCTTGTCGCTTTTACTAAAATATTTTAAGAAAAGAAAAGTTATAAGTTTAACACAAAACATAACCTCATTTTTTTCTAAATTAACTGAAATCTTGATTATCGGGAATATATTCACGATCTTTATCAGAATCGTATCCGCCTTCATAAAAAAATCTTCATCAACTTTATCGTGTTCGTTATCACTCATTTTGCACTATAATTAAGTTATTTATAACGTTTTTATCACACTATATTACAATGCAATGTAAAAGTTACTTAGTTCCATGTACTTTGCTAGGATAATAACTCCCAGTATATTGAGCAGTCACAAAGTTCTATGTGCTAACATAGAATCTTTTGCTACCATCATATTAACTGAAAATTTTTCCATGTTCCATGTTGTACTTATAACTTTGTAACATTTCGCGACAAATAACTTTGTAACAGTGAACATAATTCCTTTGCTATTAGAAGTGGAGTTGTGAAACTTGGTCAGGAGGTACTATCTCACACATAAAACGTTGTGGTCCCAATAACTCCAATAGTGTCAAAATTGTAACATAGAACCTTGTAGTTCCAAGCCAGCGAAAACGAGAGTTCGACCATTGTGTTAGTTCAGAAAGAGTCGATCTCAAAACCGCCGACGACCAAGCGGCGTTTTGAATCTTTCTTCTTTGTTGTCGGCAGATAGTTTTAGGCCCGCACGAAAATCTGCGCGCCGAGCTGGTACAATAATTTAAATTAGGAAATTTTATTAAGAAAATATGAAAATGTGAACATTTTGCAGTAAACCAACGATTTCAAATATGAACACAACTGTTTCGCGAGTATTTACTTTTTCACTTCAAAGGTGCATTAGAAATTTAATCGTGAACTTAAATTTTTTATATCTAATTTCTTGTAATTTTCGTATATCTTTCCAATTTTTAACTTTAGAGAAAAATGTTATAAGGATTTTCGATAGAACTCTAAGAGTTCTACCAGGAACTGCAAACAGAACTATTGCGCGATTATTTTCTCTTTGCTTCGTCGCATCGGTGAAGTCTAATGTTTCGCATATCTTTCGAATTTTTAACTTTGAAGAAAAATGTTATAAGGATTTTCGATAGAACTCTAAGAGTTCTACCAGTAACTACCAACAGAACTATTGCGCGATTTTTTTCTCTTCATTTCGTTACGTCGGGGAACTCGAAATTCTAGCATTTCTTTCTAATTTTTAATTTTACAGAAAAATCTTGTAAGGACTTTCCATAGAACTCTAAGAGTTCTACCGGGATCTGCAAACAGAACTGTTGCGCGATTTTTTTCTCTTCACTTCGTCGCGTCGGTGAAGTCCAATTTTTCGCAAAATTTTCTATTTTTAATTTTACAGAAAAAAATTATAAGGATTTTCGATAGAACTCTAAGAGTTCTATCAGGAGCTGCAAGCAGAACTGTTCCGCGATTTTTTTAAATTTTCATTCAAAATAATGGATCCCTTATTATTGCAAATATCTTTTGAATTAAGGTTTTTATAAAAAAATGACAAAGAGATCTTTGATAGAATTCTTAGGGTGCTATTCAGATCCGCGAATAGAACTGTTTGTGCAAGTTTCAAAATTCAATTTTTTTGCAAAATGTCAATTTTTGTAGAAGTTTTTGCAAAATTGATCAAGTACTCCAGAACTATGGTCGAGGTATAGGAATATATAAAAAACGCACAGTTTTTCTCAAAAGTGGTTGCTAGCTCAATTTTGGTATTTTCAATTTTTTTCGCGAAATCCTGCAGAACTATTGAAATTTTGCACAAAGTACTCTAGAACTATTTCATATCTGCCGGGAACTCCGATGTAATATTATATTTTTGCAAATTCGGTTGCTTCACTGGACTACCACTTACATGCCAAATTACAGCTTTATATTTCTAATAATCTCTGAGCTAAACTGCGGACAGACGGACGAACGGACATATCGAAACTATAAGGGTTGCTTTCTGATAACAACGGAACCCTAAAAAAACAAAAAATTATTGCCAAACTAAAATTGAAATCATAAATTGTATAATTTCTGTATAGACCAAAAGTTTTAATATATATTTTATATATCTCGAACAAATACGAATTTCTATAAATAAACAGCTTAACAATTATTTTAGTGTTTATATCATGCTAAAAGGATATTACTTAGAAAATGTTTGTTATTCACCAAAAACGACTTAAATACACAAAGTAGGAGATAATAAAAAACATTAACCTACATGCGATTCACAAATAAGTTCACTTGTACTCTTTTTAAACCAAAAATAAGTCTATATCTATAAATAACTATGAAAATCCGTAGTTTTTAATATAAAACTGAGTCTTGGCAAAAAAATCTTTAATTCTATGTGATTTATAAATCACGGAATCTTCGTCTCAATTGCAGACTGTTGTCGCCAAGGCCAACATCCAAGTTCATAATAAATTCGGATTAAAAATAAGTTGATCTTCGTTCTCTACTTTTATTCTTTTGTCTACACCGTAAAATTTATAGAATAACGCAAATAAATAGTGAGCAACAATGTATTTTAGTTCTTAAGAAACACAATAAAATAGAAATTCAATGACATGGTGCGATCTAGCTATTTTGTAATCTGCGCCGTGGAAACTTTCTACGCATTGGTATTTATAAATACATTTTGGAGTTATTGTTTTGTTTTCTTTGTAGGTTCTACTATTTACGATTATTTATAACAAACTTAAAATAGAAAATTGATGTTCTGTTGGATATTATGTTGCGTATTAGATAAGAAATCTTGAATTTATTATTTACTTTTAAGAAACAGTTTTATGAAACTGGATACATTCGCTACTAATCGCCTCCCATACATGCAACATAGTTTCTCATGAAGATCAATTAGCGCTCAATTTTTCCTCGATGTAATTCGTGGCTACTAGAACTAAATTCACATTAAGTAGTGGTCTATTAAAATAAAACTCAAACTTGCGAGTTCGCACTTATTTATTTATTAATATTAAGGCTTAGCACAAGAACAGTGCTTTTCTCGTCTCGTAAAAGCGAGAAGAGACCCATACCAGACATTTTAAAAATTATTTTGGCGATACCGAGATCAAAAACGGCGAGACACTCGCAATAGGCTGGTTTCGGATCTCGTTCATAGAAATTTGTTCGAAGATTTACTAAATCTAAAATCCGGCAACTGTAATATTTTTTAAAATTGTTCCTTTACATCTTAGTTACCACGACCGAAAATTTGACATTACACCCGTCAAAATTTTACCGGCCGGTAGGCAATCATTGAAAAGCCCGCATCAAGATCTATCATCCAGACTTCCCACGATGAAAACTCCGTTTCATATCGGTCTTTAGACTAGCTTGGGATGAATCCCAACACAACTTCATCAGCTTCCACTAATATTTCGGAGGGAATTTGCTCAGCGTTTACTTCCATTTCGAAATTATGAAAATTTTTGTTTACAATAATTTTTTTTTTTTTTTTATTAGTAACAAATAACCTAAGTGGCGAGCGGTGAATTGAAATCGCCGTCGTATATTTTTCATCGTTTTTAACCATTTTTAAATAAATTTTCTAGGTTTTCTGCAGCTGTGCGGAAAACGTTGTACATGCCTCGGGTCGGAGGAAGATTACACCCTTCGCATCATAAAGGCCCTCCTCCGTCGGGCCTCAAACTTCGGCTGCGGCCGTTATCCGCGGCTGCGGCCCTCTATATGTAAATAACTATTTTTTTCATATTTGTTTAAAAATGAAATATTTTATAGTTATGGCTTGTAATATATTTTGAGACTGTAAGAAAATAAAAAGTTTATCGATGAATGGAAAAACAAAAGTGAATTACCAAAAACTAATTTGTTTTAATTAAGGGCGGAAATTTAATCCCTTTGCCATTGCGTTTTAACAAAAGTCTAATTACGAGATCCAAAATCTGCAAATATTGACAAACGGGAGAAAAGAAAATGTTAAAGTCTAATGAACTAATAAATTCAAATAAACATTTTAAATAACTTTACAAAAATCATGTATTCTAAAACTTTTGTCTCTAAAAATAATGAAATATTGGTAAAACCATACCACTTTATAGATAATCATATAAACTTAATAAAGTCGGAACACAGCCTGAATATATAATTATATTCAACCTTTCCGGAGCTCTATAACATTACTGAGTCTTTTTAGGAATACCAAAACAAATCTTATGTGAAACTTTGTGCAAATCTCATGGCAAGTTTCACATGAGATTTGTTTTGGTAGTCCTAAAAATAACCGTAATAAGTTCGACGGGGAGGTTATACGGTCGAATTATAAAGAAAAGGTTAGAAAGTGAGTAACAAGATAGTGAAGATCAAAGTGGTTTTCGCGCAGGAAGATCGTGTACAGACAATACTTTTGTTATTCAACAAATTCTAACGAAGAGGAAAGCTCGGAACCTAGAAACTTATTTACTTTTTGTAGATTTGGAAAAGGCAAACGATACGGTACCCTTGGAAAAACTATTCCAAACACTGACGATAATAGGCTAAAATGGCGTATATATTCGGGCTATAAAATACATTTATAAAAATGCCAGAAGTCAAATCAAACAAGGTTCTTTCTTATCGGAATCCTTCCCGATAACAAAACGTCTTAAACAGGGTCACTGTCTATCCCCAACACTATTCAAGATATACATACAAACAGCTTTGGAAAAATGGAAAGTGTCGGGAATGGAAATTTCAGAAAGCTGAAAAAGAATATGAAAGGTGGAGTTTAAACATGAACTTGACAAAGACAGAATACCTCTTAATAGGAAATGAGTCAGAAGAACAGGACTTCGAAATAAGAAGCCTAAAGAGAACCAAAGATTATAAATATTTGGGTTCCATAATAACAGAAAAAAGGAATTCTAAGAGAGATATAGAAAACAAAACTCAGCAAGGCAGAAGAGTGGTCTGCATACTGAATCCTTTATTATGGTAAAAGAGTATAAATTTAAAAACAAAGAACAAAATTTATAACGCAATTGTGGAACCTATCATGACTTATGGGGCAGAAACTTGGCAACTGACCCAGAAAGATAAAAGGAAAATTGAAATAACAGAAATGGATTATCTATGGAGAGCATGTGGAATATCCAGAATAGAGCGGGTTAGCAACGAAGAAATACGAAGAAGAACAGCCAGTATGTATTCCGCTATAGATAGGATCGAGACTAGACAGCTACTATGGTACGGACATGTCAAAAGAATGGGGGACGAAAGATTACCAACAGATTTATTAGATTACATACCCCATCATAGAAGAAGAAGAGGAAGACCAGAAACGAAGATATGGGAGACATGGGAAGATAACATCCGGAAGATCATGGAAGACAGAGCAATTGAGGAGAAACACAGAGAACACTGGCGGTCGAAATGTGGGAAGCGGTAGAGGCCGTAGGCACCCCACCTAAAAAAGTCCTAAAAAAAATGGGTAATGTTATAGAGCTCCGGGATGGTTGAATACATTTATATATTCAAGCTGTGTTCCGGCTATATTAAGTTTAAAAATAATTTATTTACAAAGAACAAACCGCACGGTACTGATAATAAGTGCATATGGCCGTACTTAGGGTACACGCGCTTACTCATTCGGGAGAATGAGTAAGCCCGTCGCAATATTATTATTAATATTTATAAATATTTGTTATTATTTTATAAATTATATATTAAGCCCTTCACAATATTATACCATTAAAAGACGATGTGATGGAAGCGTTATTATGTTTGAATTCCTGATCATCTTGTGACTTAGGAAATAATGTAGGGATGTAAAAGGTAAAATTAAAAATGTTAAATAATTTAATAATAAATATTTTTACTTGTACAATTATCTGCCATATAAAAAAAATATAATTATTTGTTTACATATGTGTTTATATATGTTTGCGAAAATATTGTAACAAGTATGAATGAAAACAAGTATTGTGAAATTAAAAAATTATATTTTATTATATAACAATTATCTAAATAGATAATAAAAATAAATATATAATCAGGCCCTTGTTACAACAATATTTTTTGTGTCAACATGTCACCCAAAATTACTTGGCGTGTCAGCTTTGACCCGCGTGTCAGAAGTTCTCCATCACTGGTATAGAACCTGTTAAAACTATTTTTATTTTCCTTAATCTATATACTTATAGATTCTATGAAACTATATTAAGACCGAGCGATTACAAAGGTAAACGCCCCTTCGCCAATCGCCGGCCCCTTGTTTTACGAAATATTGAAAAAGTCGCGAACAATAGAATATAAGAAAAATATAAAAGAATTTTCCAAGTAAAACCGGAAAAGTTGCAAATTTTCCATTTCAAAATGCTGCCAGGGCTAAGTTTTCAGAATGTAAGAAGCATATAGCCAATTTTACAAATTCAAGTTTTTCCGAAGGTCAACATTTTCTGTTCCTCTGGTCAGGATCCAAATCTAAAACTAAGTCGGATTTTAGATTTGGTTTTCCCAAAATGCAAACCGTCCGAACATTAATTCGTGCAAAGCGATTTTCTTTGGAAAATTCTTCAGTGTCGCAAGGCTCGGTCCAAAATACTAGCTGTAGTTTTTCCATCAACAAAAAGGAATTACGAATTTTCCAAAAAATTTCTTCAGTTCTCCATCGTCTGGTTAAAAATGCAAATATTAATTTTTTCAAACAAATTTTCCAGTTTCCCAAGCTTTTATCCGTAATCCACATAACGGTATTTCTAAGAATCTAATTAAAACTCCACTTCCCTTAGTTTGGTCCAAAATCAAGGAAAATATTTATTTTAAATTTTCCAATGACGTCTTCCATGAATATGGTCTGATCCAAACTAAGTAAGTTTTTTCGCAAAATCAAAGGAAATCCCCAAATTTACTCAGCTCCCCAATGTATTATCCATAGGGCTTCACCCGAGAGTCTCGTTTCTGATCTCTTCTTCAATCTTTGACTTTGACACGGGCAGCCGTTTCATTTTCTTCATAAATTTGAACTGCTCGTTCTGGGCTCGGGCAAGTTCGGGTTGCTCGGGTTCAAATTTATAAAGAAAATGTTATGCTCGTTCTTGGCTCGGGTACGATCGGGATGCTCGGGTTCAAATTTATGAACAAAATGTTATGGCTGTACGGAACGAGATCAGAAACGAGACTCTCGTGTGAAGTCCATATTAATTATCCACAGCCCAAGTAAGTTTTCCCATAAAATCGAGAAAAAAAAGTTTTTTCCAAAGAAAAATCCCAAGCTTAACAGATTATAATTTTCCAAGATCCCAATAAACCAAACCGCTTTTGCAATTCCGTTTTTTTCCAAAGATTCGACAAAGAAACAGAAAACTCCCAAAAGATCTGGTTTTCTTCGAGGAGTTTTCCGGCGGGAAAGTGGCACGGCAAACGCAAAATATAAGATAATTCCGAACAAGAAGAATAGGACGTAGTATAAAAAAATGTTTTTAAATTGAAAATTGATTCACGTAAAAAACGTATTACAACGTCAACAATACTAGAGAATAGGAGCCACTTTGATTATAGATCCTTCTACTTCGTGGCCACATATTCTAAAATAAATGGACGCATTTGTACGCCAACGGACTGCAATGTGTTAAGTTTAACACAATTAGGCGCACCTTGTCCCAGACTAGTGATAGATTAACAATACAAGCCAAGATGTCAACAATCTGTTAACTTTCTGTTTAATTAATTTGCTAGGGCAAGGTGACACATTTTCGCTTTAAATCATGTTATAAAATAGCTTATTTTTCTGACGCTTAAAAATAAGCTCAATTTCTAACACGTTACACGTTAATGCTGGCGTGTACCACCGGTGGTACACCGCCAGCCCGCAAGACTAATATACAAAACCGAGCGCCGGCGTCAACGTGTTAAATTCTTGTCGTCCCTGCGCCTGCACCAAAATATATTTTTTCAAACTTTAAATTCATTCTGCCTTTCATTTCTAAAAAACAGTTTTTCAGCTCCATTAGGCAAATCGCGATATTTTCAAATACTATGCGTAATGCATAAAATATAATTCAACTGTTAAATTACGTTAGTGGGATATACAGAGAATTATTAATTTAATATGAATAATGAAATTAATATTTCTGAAAATATAACAATATTAATATACAACGTAAATTAATTCCTGCATTTGATGTATATGTTGTAGTTATATAGTGAAATCCGTCATATTTTGTAAAACTGATTCATTGGATCTGACGGCAATTCGAGTATTCTATTTCACCTACCTACACGATATGACTAGGATATGTTTCTTTATTAATAGGTCCAATAACTAGGTATTTTTAGGCAGTTATATATATATATATATATATATATATATATATATATATATATATATATATAAATATATATATATATATATATATATATATATATATATATATATATATATATATATATATATATATTTATATATATATATATATATATATATATATATATATATATGAAACGACTGCTTTTATGTATTTCTTGAAACATCGAAGCGGCGAAAATCGGCAAAATCATGAGCATAAGCGCCCACCGGGCCGAATCCGTTTCTCTAAATATTTTGATCCAGATTTTATATTTTTTGTCAGACCTTCCAATCCCGTACCCATTCTCAAAACGTTTGGAGACCCGTGAGCTATACGAACACGAACTCAGATTTACACAACCTAAGTGATTTCACTTTATGGCCTAGGCGGCACTACGGCTTAACCAGTGCGGTTTTTAATCGTCTGATTTTATGAGTAAGCTAATACAGGCGATTGCGATTTTTTCCCTTGCATAGTGCTAGTGCATAGTGCTAGTGCTGCCCCCATAGCATAGTGTGTACTTCTCGAGCGGTTTCACGATTATAGCGGCTAACCGCTCGCTGGAAAAAAATCGTAGTGCGGCCTCGGCCTAAGACTACGAAATACGACATGATAGATGATTTTCACTTAAACGTTCTTTTATATATCTTCAGCACTTAGATATTATTTAGTGACAAGGATATTATTTAAACTTTATATCCAATTATTCATGCTCTGCTTTTATATTTGTATTCTTGCAATTTGCAACTTGCAATTTCATATTTTTTGACTAGTTTCTTATCTGTGAAGCTTCCTTTAGCCCTCCAGATCAGAAGTTGCCACGATCCAGATTAGAAGATACGTCACTGTTTGACTCTCTCAGAATTGAATTATCATAGATTTAACCAGAAACAAACGAAGCCGACAATAACGCATCTCTGTTATTAATGGATAATGGACGCATGTCTGAAGTTTTTTCAGACTAATTTTAGGATTTTGAATCATATAAGGGAAATTAGAAGAAACTGTTCAAAGTTATTACATTGATAAAACAGAAAAAAAGAATAAAATTAACTAAAAGTGTTTTTCTGTAGGTTGTAAATATATTTTTCTATCGTATTGCTTTTTAAAGTTTTCTTTGCTGCTTACTCAATTTTCAAGTATTTTTATACTCGAGATTTAACATACCGAAATTGGTCAAAGCAAGCAAAATTGCACGAAATTTTGAAACTGAATTCGTGTAAAAATTTTGGAAAGGTAGGAATATATTGCGGAAGATCTAATTGTAAGTGAACTTACAGTTAAATTACTTTTAGAAAACTTATAACTATAATCAAATTCAACATTTGCGAAAAATTCAGGTTAAAATTTTGTAATGAAAAATTATTTTAATTAACAAGTCATGTAGCCAAAGCTTAGTATAACATACATTATTTTAATGAGACGTGTACTACAAGGGAAAATCTAGAAAACTGAACTAAAGTTAAACTAAAAGTAAATTTATTACTATTATTACAAAATAAAACAAACTCTTACTTATATATTATTAATAATATTAATAGTATTATATTATGTATTATATAATATTTTTAATTATTTATATATTGTCGAGTTTAAAGATTTTGATATTATTAAATAGTAACATTTGTTTTTGATCAGTCCTCCTTTGTATTTGATCAGGATATAGTTTTTTTGTGAAAATTACTGGGTTATATAGAACCCAAGAACTTTCGTAATGTAATTCACTGTCAGTCGTGGTGTTTGCCAATGAAGTAGTTGTTTTTAAGAAATGTATTTTATAGAAAGATTAGTTATACTAATGATGTCAACTTTGTTGACGATATGTAAACAATGATTTCCTAGAAATTGTAATCTTTGAAGAAAAGAAAAATACAAATATAATAAAGAATACAAATGTTTCTATTTAATATTATTTTTAAGTTATATAATATTTTTACATAAAAAAATTAATGATAAAAACATAGCGTATTTTTCAGTTTAGAGTAAATTTGTTTTTCTACGTATAATACGCTATATTTCCTTATTTGTGGAAATCAAAATCTAGATAACGAAGTATATAAACAAATAAATGCTTGTGCTGATAACTGTGATGAATCCTCTATAACGTCCCGTGATTGTGATGATAACAATAAGCGGGTGTCGTTGTATAATTCAAAGCTCAAACAGCTTTGACCTACGAAACAATAAAGACGAAGTCTATACACTTGGCCAGGTTTAATAGGATTGTCGTTGTATAGGGCGCAACCATCATTTCAAAGTTTTTGTTTGTTGCAGACACATTTTCCAATTTGCAACGACGCTTTTAAATAGTCTACCTAGTCTTAATGTTTGAAACAATATAAATAAATTATACTTCAAACTTTTTTACTTACTTAAATACTTACTGTTAAAGTGGATGGTGAGAGGACAAAGTAGGTGAACATTCTACGAGGAGTAAAGCAAGGCTGCATACTATCACCGTTGATATTCAACATCTATTCGGAAAACATATTTAAAGAAGCTATGGAAGACCTGAAAGCTGGCATAACACTAAACGGTGAAACAATAAATAATGTATGGTACGCAGATGATAACGTTATATTTGCTAATAGCATGGAGAAACTACAAACGCCATGAATAGAGTAACAGCAAATAGCGAAAGGTATGGCCTTGATATGAACATCAAAAAGACAATATTAGTTATTATTAGTAAATCACACTGTGGGAATTGTCACCACATAGTCAATCAGAAAACCAACGAAGGGGTAAATAAATATTCATATCTTGGCACAACTATAAACGATCAGTGGGATCATTCTCGAGAAGTGAAGAACCCTATGGAAAAGGCGAGAGCTGTTTACAACAGCAAGGATCCCTAATGAGTCACAAACCCACAATGTTAACGAAACTGAGAATTCTATGTTATTACGTGTTTTCGGTTCTTGTTTACGGAGTTGAATCGTGGACGCTAACCGATGCTATGAGAAAAAACTGGAAGCATTCGATATGTGGTCATAACGAAGTATGTTGAGAATTCCGTGGAAAGATCGCATAATCAACACTAAGATCCTTCATGGAATGCAGACGGATAAAGATCTCCGCATCACCATGAAATGCAGAAAATTCCAATACGTTGGGCCATAAGATGAGGAATGAAAGCAGATTCCATCTACTGCAAACAGTATTTGAAAGGAAAGTAGCGGGAAACAGAGTTGTCGTGTGAAGAAGGATATCATGAAAAAATTTAAAAATTCAAGAACATAGTTTGCCATAACCACAACCAAGGTTTTCCGAGCAACACCAAACAAAGTGATGATTGCCAAAATGGAACGTCCGGAACGGATTAGAAACTTTATAAAGAAAAAGACATACTTACTTTAATATTACAAACTGAAAGGTTTTTTCAAGCTTTCATAAAATCTAAAACTAATTCCACTACAAACATGATACAAACGGAACACAGCCTGAATATATAAATATATTTAGCCTTTCCGGATTAAAATTTAAAAATTACTGAGTCTTTTTAGGACTAGCAATACGAATCTCATTTGAAATTTCTAAGTTAATTTATAGCTTTCAGTCGGCCTTCGTGGCACTCAACAAAAACCATAAAAATAACATTGTTTTTAAGATCATGTCTTTCCGATACCTTAAGTGGATAGCCATCTGTGGACGATTTTCGAGATTTATCTCTCATCAGCACAGCTTTGCTTCCATGAACAACAATTTTAAAACCACTTACTTGAAAACCCATGTCGGTGATTAGGGTTAGATATTTTTAATTTTGACATTTTGTGAGAAAGGCATGAACTTAGCAGTTATAGAGCTCCGGAAAGGCTGAATATATTTATATATATGGCCGTGTTCCGTTTGTTTTAAGTTTGTAAGATTATCTATAACGTAGGAGGGTTTCACCAATTCTATCTTATCAGTTCAATTAATAACCTGCTAAGTTCATGTCTCTCTCACAAAATGTCAAAATTAAAAACATCTAACCCTAATCACCCACATGGGTTTTCAAGTGAGTGGTTTACAAATTGTTGTTCATTGAAGCAAAGCTGTGCTGATGAGAGATAAATCTTGTAACGCGTCCACAGATAGCTATAAACATAAGGTATAGGAAAGACATGATCCTAAAAACAATGTTATTTTTATGGTTTAGCTATAAAATATCTTACAAATTTCACATGAGATTTATTTAGGTTGTCCTTAAAAGACTCAGTAATTGTTATAGAGCTCCGGAAAGGCTGGATATATTTATATATTCAGGCTGTGTTCCGTTTGTTGTAAGTTTGTATGAATATCTATAACGTAGGATGGTTTCAATCAATTTATTATTATTGTTTCATCAATTCTAATTCCTCTACATTTATTATTTTTTTAAATATTGCTGTAAATATAACCTGGTGTTTTTAGATGGTTGAAACTTGTTTAGTTTTGTAAGATTTTGGGTTACTATAAACTAATTTTTATAATGATTTACATTAGAGTAATCTGTATATCATTCTGCGCGCTTTCATTTCTCTGCCTTTAATAATATATTTCTCCCTTGTCGAACGAGTATCTCCAATAAAAACTGGATAAATGAAGAGGCAGAGATCTCTAGCAGATATTTAAAAGATCTCTACATTCTGGAATAAAGATATCCTCAGCTACGAGTGCAGTACAAAGTAACAAATTATTTTTAGAAATATTATCACTAAATCAGACAACAAGCGAAAAGCCTTATGAAATATAATTAAATAAAATACAAATAAAAATAACAAACACGAGCAAGTCGAATTAGAAATAGGTGATAGTCTAATTTACTTTTCCTTTTTTTATTTTACTGTCTGGTGGGACAGTGTTACCAGGGAGCGCCGACATGTTCTGCATATACAGGAGAAAATACACGCGTGGAGGCTCCTTCCGTGCTCCTCATAGTCTAATTAGGGATCCTGATAAAATTCCTATGGCTTTCAACCGCTTAGCAAATTATTTGCTATGACTAATATAATAAGACGAATATAATTTCTAGGGCTTTCAACAGCAGAGCAAATTATTAAAAACGTCAAGCCGACAAGCATAACGAACAACCAAATACAATTTAACGGAGAAACCATGTATTTGGAGGATTTTCGTGAAAGAGAAATATTCAATCTTCTAAACAAAAATCTAAAAACTAAAAATTCACATTGGACAGATGGTTTACATTGTGGATTAATTAAGGAGAACATAGAACATCTAACGAAGCCGCTACTAAATGTAATAAATTACTCCCTCTACCTATCCATAAAAAGGGAGCCAAGACGGTCCTTAATAACAACAGACCAATTGCTTTAATCTCAGTGCTGTCTAAAATATTAGAATACTTTTTCCTACATAGACTTCGCCTTTTCATTGCGAAGCATAAAATAATACCACCGGAACAACTAGGCTTTCAAAGTGGGAAATACTAGTGCAGCTATCCTAAAACTTTATAATAAAATCTTATTTGATGTAGACAAGGGCAATTTCTCAATAGGTATTTTCTGTGACCTTAGTAAAGCCTTTGACTGTGTATGCAATGACCAACTGCTTGACAAATTAGGTAAATACGGCATAAGAGAGAAAAGTAGTAAACTGATTATGCTCCTGTCTACACAACCGATCTCAATATGTCGAAATACACTTTTGGGGCAACATAGGCATTTCACCAACAAATGCGACGAATTCACCAGGGTAGTGTGCTCTCACCAACACTATTTATCGTATTTTTGGCGTATATATTTAGTGGCATATCTACACGAATGGGATTTCGCGTTATATAAACAATTTTCAATCCTCAATTAAAAAATCTAACACATCATGGAATCTGTAAAGGAATGGTTTTCCTCCAATAAACTGTTTCTTAACATAGAATAAACTGAATTCGTGGTATTCCAAACCAACAGAAGCAAATACGTCGAAAATATCTAAGTAAATCCGGAAACTCGGCACGAAAACGAACAAAATTCACAAAATTTTTTGGAATATATATATTTAAGAGCACTTAACTCTACAACTCAGAGAATATGCAAAGCACTGAATCAGAAAGCAAACAAACAAACCGAGGTACTTAACTACTACTATGCTGAGATCCAGTCATTGCTTTCTTATGGTATTATAGTTTGGGGATCGTCACCCGAAATACCTTAAATTTTAAAGGCTAAAAAAGGATTATTCGTGCGTTACTCGGCATTCCCATATATGCTTCATGCAGGTCCCACTTTATACACCTACATCTGCTAACAGTTATCGACATTTATATCCTTGAAATTACGTGCTACATCCACAAAATGAAACTAACGATTCCTAAGGACAATGATAGGTACGGCTACTGCACTAGGGGACACCTTAAGCTGCGCCCTACGACAGTGAGGCTGGATATCTGAGGCAAAGCACCGGATATCAAAGCATTAATATGTACAATAAGCTCACTACGAATCTCACTGAGGAGACCTCATATAAGAGGTTCAGAAGCCCAATGAGAGAATTACAGTAGGGAAAGATGTCATGTTCTGGAACCTCCTCACTCCTCGACCCCAAAGCTTATCAAAGCTGATTAAAAGGAGGGTAGGGTACCTGGGGTGGAGGAGTGAGGAGGATCCAGAATATCACACCTTTCTCTATTAATGACCTATTTGAAAGTGTTCCTACGACTAAAATGAGTTTGTAAATTCTTTCAATTCGATATAGATCTTTTTCTGTATACATTCTTTCTTTTGGACGTACCCATATGTATCCGTATATATGTACATCTTGTGGTCAATAAATAAATTAAAATTGAAATATAGAGTAGGTAAACATGGGAGAAGTGACGAAAATTAGGACTGATTGAGAAAAAAATGGCGCGAATTTGGACATGTCATGTATATTGACATATAATACATCAGAACCTGTGAAATTTGGTATAGAACCCACAACTAACAATCTTTTTCTATTTGAGTAAAACTCAAACCTGAAATTAGCGATTAAGAAAAACGTACAAAATGGCGTATTTTCTGATTTTAGGCCGAAACTTCTTACATAATAATCTAAATTTTCTAAAAAAGTCTAAACACTTCTTCTAAGTGTTAGGTTTTAATATTTTGAATTAAATGCAGATTGAAGCTATGTATGATACTTAAAGTTGTAAGAAGAATAAATCTCTCAAATTTTCTATAAAACTAAAATTTTGAGAGACTCGAAACTTTGATTTCTATTTTCTCAAGCCCACCGACCGAATCCACTCGGCAACTTGTTTTTATGCGACCCTCAAGATAATTTTGAAATCTTATTAAACCTGGCCAAGTTTGAAGATGTCGTCTTCATAGTTTCGTAAATTATTCATCGACACTGGCATATTGTTACCATCACAATCATGGGACGTTATAGAGGATTCATCCCAGATATCAATTGTGGTATCTATTTGTATATATACTTCCTTATCTAGATTTTGATTTCCACAAATAGTGTAATATATCATTCGGAAAGGCACGATCCATCGCCCACAATATTACGACTGTATATAGAGTCATCAAACAATTTACATTTATATTTTAAATTTGCTTTTTACATTGTAATTATAAACTTTTAATCAACTATCAGATCTACAAATGAGCATTAGTTTTTGAAATAATTCTTTTCTTCCTCTTTTATCTTGAATTTTGAAAAATGGTGATACACAATTTGCTTCATTTCTAAGTATTTAAATACCAATTTCATATCTATAATATCTGCAATTTTTGAGATATAAGTATCTCGAATTTTACTCGCCTTGGCTAGATTTTCGGAAAATGATAAAACACGTTCTTATCTATTTTGTAAGAGCCGTATTCGGTTTCAGATATATAGGTTATACGAATATTTAACCCCCAAATCTTCTTCTTCTTTTTCTGCTTTCCGGAAGCCTAAATGCTTGTTTTTCTTTCCCATCCTCATTGGACATGCTCTTGAGATTCTGACGACCAGCTGTCCTTCCATCTCTTTGGTTGTCGTCCTGGTGGTCGACATGATGCTGGTTTTCCGTCTCGCGCGATTTTTGCTAGTCTATTGCCCCGAAATCGGATTTTAAAAAAATGGTGAAACAAACGTCTTTTTATTTTTGCGTGTCTTCTTTTTTCAGAGGTGGAAGGAAAATGCATTATTGCACGCACATCACTGTGTTGTGTTGGGTCCTCTGTCCAAGCTCTTTGTGGCCAGCATACCCACTAAAACCCCTCTGCCTGGCTCCACTCGGTATCGTTTAACACATGCTTCAAGTAGGTCCTCCCTCATCCTGCGCCTAAGTTACGTCTCATTCACTTCATTTTAGAACGCTGTCGGGTTGTCGCAACCATGATGCCGTCCGGCTATTGCTTGATGTTTAAGTTGCGCGTAGTTTAGACTACTTTTCTCGTCGTTCTCTTTACAGCTGATAATCTCGTTATATGCCTTTGTTGATGCTGTTCCATTAACTTTCCGATTTTATTATAACTCAGCTCTGCGTACTTCCTTTTTACCCATTCTTCCACGTCCTTTATAAGCAACTTTATCCATTTCATTTTGTCACGCCCGGAATATTTCCGACCTTCCTGTCTTCTTTATTTCATCTTTACTTTTCTAGGTTTCACTGGGTCTTGCTGTGTATATGTTTGATCTCTCCTGTACTAACAGCTCTATTGGTGCTATGCCAGCTATGACTAGGACCGCTTCTCTTGACACAGTTCTATAGGCACTGCTTGTTCTGATTGCCAGCCATTCTTTGGATCGCTCCAAGCTTGTGTTTGTTTACATCTACGCTTATAACCTTAGCCCATACGGGGGCCGTGTAGAGCATTGCACAGTGGGACACTGATCATAGCAGTTTTCTCTTGCTGCTTCGTGGTCCTCCTACATTAGGCATAAGCCGTTCCAGCGCAGACAGAATTTTTGGGCTTTTCCTGCAGCTTTTATGACGTGCTCTCTAAATACCATATTCTTATCAATCAGTATCAATCGCTTATTATTAGATAATTAATTGAACTCTTTGGTTTAATGGCAGAGTTTCTGAGCTTGAATATAACCTCCCCACTTTTTCTTTTACCTGATGAGAGAACTGCCTACGTCTTTTCAGGTGTCAGCTTCCGCTGTTTCTCCTCCATACACTTGCCTATCTGTTGTATCTTCTTCATTTGCCTTTCACTTCAACCTCTACTCCGTTCTGCCACATACCACCAGAGTGAGATCCTCTGCAAAACCGATAATGTCTACCCCTTCTGGCATATCAAGTTTTAGTACCCCTTCGTAAACTATTTTCCACAGCGTTGGGCTTATAACTGAGCCCTGTGGAACTACGCTATGTACTTCCTTAATAGTGCAGCAGCCATTTTAAATAAAGGCAATTTCCCGTTGATTTGGGCAACTATCAGTAGATAGGCTAGGACAATTCGTGCTCAAAATCCCATAAGGATTTATATACGGGTCTGGTTCTAGCGCATGCGCAAACCGCAAATACCTGTTTATTAGCTGATTATATCTGATTACTGCCTGTTGAAACCTGTCATAGAAAGTGACCGCAAGTAAAGTAATTTCAGAACCCTATGTAAATCCGTATGGCATTTTGAGCTCGAACTGTCCTAGCCTATCTACTACTATCTATCATAGATAACAGGTACTGTGGAAAGTTACGCCGCGTGACTTCGTTCATAAAGTCCTGCCAGCAGGCCGAATTAAACGCATTGCGCACATCGAGAGGAATTAATGCGCATATCTGTCTGCTTCTCCGGGTACCCTTCCTGACGGCATCTGTGATGGCCACAACTTTTTTGAGCGCATAGATTGTGGATCGCCCTTCCCTAAAACCATACTGATTATCTGAGAGATTTTCCCAATTTTTCAGTTCTTCCTTTATCCTTATCAGCAGCAGCTGTTCCACTAATTTTGCCTGCAGTGTTCAGTAGACAGAGGGGTCTGTAGTACGTTGTTATGCGGCTCCTCGCCTTTTGGTAGCAGTATTAGTGAAGCCGTTTTTCAGTTCTGCGGAAATACACCCTTTCTTAGCGTTCCATTCATAATATTTCGAACGTAGTGGAGTACATACAGCGCTGTATGCGGTTTTGACGTTTTCCGGTGGGATCATATTCGGGCCTGGTGCTCTGCCTTTTTTGAGCCGATTGCTGGCCACAGTTAGTTCCTCTGTAATTAATTCCAGCACTTCCTTACAGGCCGGTTTTTTTCAAATCCGTGTTGGATGGATTGGAAAGAAAAATTGGATTTGAAAAATTGTCGAGTCTTATTACCAAATTTCGTATCTCCAAAATTTTCTAACATATATACATCCTAGTAAAAACACTTCCCCTTTTAACCTCCTTGAACACGTAATTTCCAAAAATCTTAGATTGTATTTGCGTCATAAAACCAACGTTCTTGCCAAATTTTACGTGAGTAGGTTAAACGGTTTGATCGGTGCGTTCATAAGTCCGTCAATCAGTGTCAGTCAGGACACTACTTAGTGATTAAAGTGTGTAATATATTATTATAAGTGATTAATGTCCAAAAAGGGGATATATTTTGGTGTGGAATTAACCGGTAGGATAATGAAAGAACAAACTGTTTAAATTTGTTACTAGCTACTAGTTTCGACAATTTAAAATTTAATTAAACAATTTAGCCATCATTAAGCAGAAGTAACTGTTTTTTAACAAAATTGTAATCATTGTTAAAAATAAATTGAAAATTGTAGAAAAAAATTTAAACTAAAAAAAATCATTTACGATATTATATTATGTATTTTATTATAGAATATTATGTCATTATTAATATATTGATCATTATAATTAACATATATCAATTAACAAAATAAAAATTGAAAAACTCGAATAAACAGGCCAGCGTGCCGGCAACATGAGTTGTTAGTTAAACGAATGATATGCAGAAGACATTTTGCAAGCTTGAGACGCGGTGTTTTATGTTCTCAAGACGGAATTGTTTTAACGCGCAAATGCAAGATGTCTGTGTTTTAGAGTGAGCAAAAGGTTTTTGTTTCAATTTGATTAAAAACGAAAAGATAAACCAAAAATAAAATTATATTTATAAATTAAATTTAATAAACTGTTTGCATTTCAAATATTTTAATTAAACCGTTTCAAAGTTTACTAGACTATTTTAATTAATTCCATGCAAATATTTACATGCGATGCAAAAAAATGAAATACTTTTTTCAGTAAAACAGTAAAATTATCTACGCAATACATGAAAATATTGTTTAAAACATTTTTTTGAATCTTCTTTTATTATATGGAATTTATATGAATAGTTATGAATTCATTGTTATAATATGGGATATTTTGTATGTGGAAGCACATGTTTATGCTTATGTTACATAAAATATGTTTTTTAGTTAAAATGCGCGTTCGCAGACAATTATTACTTTGTTTATAAATAGGTTATGCGATTTGTTTTGGAGGGACGAGTGCTTGTAAAGTGGGGCAAATCATTTTGGCATTTTTAGAATGGTTAGGTGATGATGCACAGCAGGCCGGTCGTCGCCGATCAGTATCGCGTTTGCTAGCCACAGGATAAGTGTTGTATGATAATGTTATTGGATAAAGTGCGAGATATTTTTGATTGCACTTTTAGTGAACAAGCCGTGAAACATTCCATTCCATTTCAAGGTATATTAAAACAAACACTAGGTACAATACTAGAATATAAATTATTTTTTAAATTTATCTACGGAAGTGGGTAGATGAGTTTAAATTAAAAATAATGTTATTGTTTAAATGATCAAATGTATTTACATTTGAGGAGCTGAAGTGGAAACCGAGTTTAATGTCAAATCAAATATTTTCATGTTTTTTTTTTCGTGTTAATAGGTTTACACCTTACATTTTCGATAATTTGTTTTAACTACTTTCCAGTGCATTTGAACCTAACACGGTTTTCAAGTTACTAGGCTTGGCATGTAACTCACATTTCATAAAAAATACGGATTTTTTGGCACTTAACTCGGTTTTCACTTAAACTACTCACTTTATTCATAATTGTCACGCACTAATTTATACTAGATTTGTAATAGTAGAGGACGAAATTAAATTGCCAAGTGGGCTCTCTAAACATTTAAGTTGAATTAACATTTTCCTCATTCGATTTTTAAATACTTTTACATTAGAGTTTGGAAAAGTTGATTTTACAATGATAATGATTAATGCTCCAACAATGAGCGTGCGTAAATGTTTTACAAACGAGCGGCAGCTCGTTTGTAAATCATTTACGCACGCTCATTGCTGGGGCGTTGTAATAGTATATTACGTGAAAAGAGTTGTAAGAAGCATATTATGTACGAGCGGAACAGTAACACATGACCCGCGTAGCGAGGAGTGCACAATTCCGCGAGTATGTAATTGCCTTAAAACTCGAGTATGTACTATACTTTAACTACGACCACACTAATTTGTTTTTGTTTAATAAGAAAATATGTCTGATGTAACACCTTCGACCTTATTTAACTAGATATAAATGAAAATAAATATATCCATAATGGATCTTTCTTCTTATGACGCCCTTTCCTTTCGAAGGTTGGCGATCCACATAGCTAACATTGTTCTGGACACAGCAGCTCGAAAGAAAGTGCACCCAAACCATCTTCTGAGGTCTTTCAACCAGGAGTTCTGACGTCTACCAATAGATCTTTTCCCTTGAATCTTTCCTTCTATTATTAGTCTCAGCAGTTCATACTTATTGCCTCGCATAATGTGGCCTATGTATGTAGTTTATCTTTCTTTAATGAGGGCCATTAGTTCTTTCGGCTTCTTCATTCGTCTAAGCACTTCTTCATTCGTAATTCGTTGGACCCATGAGATGAGGAGCATACGGCGATATAAGTACATTTCAAACGCCTCAATTTTCTTTTCAGTTGCAGGGTCCAGGGTTCAGCATTCACATCCGCACAGCAACACACTTTAGACATAACGTATAATCATGCGAACCCTGAGCTCCAAACTCAGATCAGGACTAGTAAAAAATCTTCTCATGTTTATGAATGTTTTCCTGGCTTGTTCGATTCTGGAACGGATCTCTCGTTTCGGATCGCACCACGCGTTGACTATGGTACTCATATATTTAAAACACGAGACTTGTTCAATCTGATTGCCGTTAATCAAAATTGTTTCAGCAGTGGGTCTCTTGGAGAAGAACAGCAGTTTGGTCTTTGATATATTGATGTCCAATCCATGATGCTTACTATATTCAGTTATTCTATTCATCATATTTTGTAGGTCTGATATGTTATCGGCAAGCACTACGGTGTCGTCTTCATATCTGTTATTGGTGATACTTACTCCATTTATTTTGATACCTCCCATGTCATCCGCTAAAGCTTCTTTGAAAATTGCCTCCCAATAGATGTTGAATAGGAGTGGTGACAATATACAGCCCTGTCTTACGCCTCTTCGGATTGACACAGTGTCAGATGTTCCTGCGTCTATTCTTACTTCGGCAATCTGGTTCCAGTAGAGATTCGTTATCAAGGTAATATCTCTTTTGTCAATCCCGGTTACGGATAATATATGCACCATCTTTTGATGCTTGTCACGTTCGCATGCCTTTCGATAGTTAATAAAGCAAGCGTAGACAACTATGTTCATATCTCTGCACCTCTGTGCTAAAACATTTTTGGAAAAGAGGGCTTCTCGTGTGCCTAGTTCGTTCTGGAATCCAAATTGAGTGTCGCTTATTTGTTCTTCGCATTTCTTGTATATTCGAGTGTGAATTATTCTCAGAAAAACTTTAAGGATATGTGGCATTAGACTAATCATGCGATAGTCGTCGCATTGTGATGCGTTTGTTTTCTTCAGAATCGTTACAAAGGTAGACTTGAGGCAGCTGGGAGGGCTTTCCCGTTCTGTATATGGTATTGAATAGTTCTAGCATAAGATCCAGTCCTTTGCCTTCTTGGCTAGCAATTTTAAATACTTCCATATGTACCTTATCTGCTCCCGTAGCCTTTCTGTTTTTCTGAGTCTTTAACGCGTGGATGACTTCACTCTTTGTAATAGCTGGTCCATCTTCTCCATGTTCAATTACTACCCTGGGAATCTCATGTCTGTCATCATCAAAAAACTTATAATGGTTACATACCTTTTTATTTAGTACTTATTTGTAGTTTTCGTTAGATTTAAACGTGAAAAAAACGAAATGAATGAATGACAGCTTCTATGTGAATGATGTGACGTTTAATGATTGCTTGAAAATCATGGAGTGCTATATTTAAAAATAGTATCAACGTGCAGCTTTCAACCAATCAACGAATCGTAAACCAAACGGTCATGGGTGATTTTGAATTATTACATAACATTAATCGCGGATTGTTGAATATGTGTGTGGTATGATGTATTTACATAGTCCACGAACTGTACAATAATGGGCATTTACAATAGTGGTCGTAGATAAAATCATTTACGCACGAAATTTGTATAAAATTTTTTGGCCGACAATTATTATTTAAGAAACAAATAGATTTAGATTATTTACAACATTGGAAATTATTATTTTTTTTTAGATGAGGAAGTAGGGCTACTATGCGGTAAAGTGACTTTACCGCATAGTAGTAGTACTTTGCAACATTGTGTGTAAAAATCCAGTTTCACTTGGCTAGCTTTACACTTCAGGAAGCCAAAAATTACATTTTATAATTATTAACATATTTTTCTTAATCCATTTTGAAACAAATTTAGAAAAATAACGTCGCTAATAAATTAACAAAATAAGATTATAACCCGTAATTGCTACTATCTGGTCAATTTGATCTTTTCACTATGAACGTACCTAAATCAACAAATTAGCTATTACGGGTCAAATATGTTTTTGTTTACTAAGTTTCCATTACATAATTTTCATGGTCTATAATTGCTTTGTCACGCTAGCCTCATTATTGACTAATTTTTTATTTAACTATTTCTCTATTATTTGACTATTTTTCTATTAGTTGACTATTTTTCTATTATTGGACTAATTCATATTTTTCACTTGAAATTTAAATTTTCTTTTTAACTTTGAAAAATCGCTACGGAGAAATTACGGCATATTTTTGTCCACCAAAGGTTGAGAGAATGTGAAAGCGTAAAAATTTCAAAAAATTGGTTATTTCATAAAAACTTAGGCCTGAAAATAGGACCAAATCGAGTAAGACCCCTAAAGAGCGCTTCTTTCATTCTCTCAAACGTTTCAAGGGAGTTGACGCTTACAACAAATATGTATTGAGGGGGTCAAGTGCGTGTGCTGGCTGACAAGTGGCTGACAAATTGGATTATTTTCTTAAAGCCTGTCCTAAACGGGGGATCGCAAATTGGCGTTTATTTCGTTTTAAAACGTCGATATTTTAGCACATTGGTAGTAGCAAATATTTTTAAAAAAGCTGCTTCTGGCCACGCTATGTTTTTTAAAACAATTTTCTTTAAAATGATATTTAAGGATTAGGATACGGTAAAATTACATTAATTTTTTGTTTAATCTCCTTAATTCCCCGGGCCCTTCTAGTAAACGTGCCCTGGTAGCACACACGCCTTGTTGTGTGGTACTTTTATTCTTCTACTTCTTGGAGATCTGTCGATCTGTTAATTCTGGAGCCGCCTTGGCATCTTTTCCTGAGAGGTAGATTGCCAACTATCTCTCCATCTTTTAGGTGGTCTCCCGGGAGGTCTTGAGTCGAGCGGGTTGTTTTCTAGGACTATTTTCGGAAGTCTGTTCTCGTTCATCCGTCTTACATGGTTGTACTACTGCCTCTTACGTTCTCTTGCCCATCTCACAATGTCTTGTATTTCGAATTGTTCTCTGATATCTGTGTTTCTTACTCTATCTCTTCTTGTTTTCCCCACTATTGTTTTTAGTGTTTTCATTTCGGCCACCCTTTGCATTTGTTTCGTCTTGTTGGTGTCTTCGCGGGCTTCTATACCTTACTTCATGATCGGTGTGATACAAGTCTTGTAGATTCTAATTTTGCTATCTTTGCGCATGTACGGGTTTGCCCAGACTATTGTGTCGATGATTGCAGATGCTTTGTTAATCTGGCTCCTCAGGCCTTTAACTGGGTCGTGGGTGCTTGATATGCCTATGTCCAGGTATCTGAACTGCATCACCTGTTCTATGGGATTGTCCTCCACCACTAGCTTACATCTGAACGGATCTTTCGCGATTGTCATATATTTGGTTTTGTTGGTAGAGATGTTCATATTGAGTTGGCGACTTACTTGCAAGAACTGGAAGAGTTGTCTCTGTAGGTCCTTTTCTGATTCGGCAATAATTGCTGCATCATCGGCGTAAGACACCATACCAATTCTTTTGTTGCCCAGTCTGTATCCGAGGTTAAGATCTATTACTTTATTTATAATTATTTTATCCATGAGAAGATTAAACTGAGAGGGACAAAAAGAGACTACTCTGTAGCCTTTTGCTGTATTGTACTCTTTCAATTTTTATTCGTGTATTCATAATGATATACGCGGTCCACTGGAACCAACTAGTGTGTATCATTTTTTATACAAGCGACATTTAGCGCTATTCAGTTTTAAGCAAATATGTGTTATTGGGAAACCATTCTATGTAGCAACTGACATGATAGTGTTTAATTCTTTTGGTCTTTTATCCGCGATAAGGGGGATAGAAAAAGCTCGATGTATAATAGTTGTTGTGAAGGGGATTATAGGGATTATACAGTTGACACTAGTTTTCTGTATACATCTATCAAATTCAATTTTGTTGTTTTTATGAATTAAAGTTAGGTCCCAAAAGTTTATTTTGTTAAGAATTTTATTTGAAAGTCTTGGGAATATATTCTTAAAATGTTAAACTACAATTTTATGCAAAAAAAATCGAAGTTCTAATTGGAGTGCCCTCCTTAACACTATCTATAAGAGAGAACATGTAAGGACTTTCACATAGAAAAGATTAACTATATAATTTCGTTTAAATGTAAAACTACATATTGATGAGTCAAAAAATGGCCTTTTTGATACACCAATACTAATATCAGGTTAAGTGCAAACTTTATAGTTCAACGTGACCAAACTTTCTAAATAACTCAATTTCTTGTTTCAGTACGTAAATTTAAAAAAAAATGTCATTACAAAAAATATTAAAACATGTTTTTCAAAAAGCTGTACAGTTTCCCTACCACCATATAATTCCCACGGTCTGTATAATAACTAAGGTATTTTACAAAATTATAACGAATAATGATAGCCTCTTGTGAGTTCATAGAATAAATTATACAAATAAACATTGAAATATAAATAAATTCTGACGCCATAAATTGATCAATAACTAACACAGTTTATATAAGTGAAATGTCGAAAACACAAGATGTCAAATTCACAATACGACGCCGTACTGGCAAAAATCTATAAAAAAAATAGTGTGTAACCTCTACACGTTGTTGAAGTAAAACTTCGTTGACGGTTGTTGCACATATTACTAAAAATATTGAACTTAAAATAAATTTATCATAGTAAAGTTTAGTTTTATTTATTGATGATATAATTTACAGTGAGTAATAAATTATTAGTTTTACACTTAACAGAAAGTGACATTCATGAAAACACATTTATATTTTTAGGAGAGATATATTATACATAGTTTAATTTCTAGAAAATTTAAATTGTCAAAAACGGAAACGTCCCAGAAGTCTTGGAATCCACTTTTGCCATGAATTTGAAGAAGTAGGTCCTGATTCCTATAGGATAGGTAGATATATATATATATATATATATATATATATATATATATATATATATATTCTATAGGTAGGTAGATCCCTATTTCAGATTCAGACACATAAAATTGAACAAATTATCAAATGTCATTTTTAAGTAGCTGTTGTCGCATTGTTTTAGTGTTAAGTTCAACAATTTCATTAGTTATAAATAAAACGCCTTCTCATAAATTTAACACTGATTTATTTTATAGTGTTCTGAATTATAAAATTAACAAAGAAGAACAAACATTACAACAGATTTGAATGTGTTGTCCATTTTCACGAATACACAAATTAATTCGACGTTTTATGTTATTTCTTCCGGTCTTACTTAATTTATTTAATTTAAAAATGTTTACAAAAGAGCAGAATACTTTTATTGCCGAAAGTTATTTTCGTAATGGTAGACGCCTGGAAAATGGTGAATGGGAATATAATAGTATCGACTTGTGCATTGAAGAATTTACCCAGAGTTTTTCTATGGCTGTATTTAATAGGAATCAGTTTAGATGGCAGATATTACGATCAGTTGATTGCTTTCGAAGTACTGGTAACAGTAACAACAAATCAAGAAGTGGAAGGCCTCGTATTAATAATGAGAATATTTTAAACATCATCAGAAATGCAGTCCAAGACGAACCTACAATTAGGAGACTAGCTCAACAGTTGAATTTAAGTCGTACTACCACTCACAGGATTATTCGTCAAGATCTTCACATGAAACCATAAAAGTTGCAAATGTACCAACAATTTTTCCACTCGATTATAATAAAAGACTGGCCTGTACTGTTGTTGGTGGTTCAATTAAAATATGAACGACGATGTGTTATATTTAATTTTTTTCACTGATGAAGCCTGGTTTCATCTAAACGGTTAAATTAATTCCCAAAAAATGCGGATGTGGAGTGTTGACAACCCACATTTTTTTAGAGAGACCCCACTGCATCCAATCAAAGTTGATATATGGTTAGCAATGTCAAAGCGCAGAATTATCGGTCCAATATTTTTCGATAGTAGTTTATACGCTGCCACTTATAGAGTCACTATTTTGCAACAATTTATTAACGAACATCATAATGATGAACTGCAAAACGGCTTCTTCCAACAAGATTCTGCTAGAACACACATTGCGCTGAAACATTAAATTATTCTTCGACGACAGGCTAATAAGCAAATACCGATTTCTACCACGTTCTTGTGATCTAACTCCTCTGAACTTTTTCTTTTTGCATATTTAAAAAATTAAGTATTCAGCAGTCCAGTGCATACAGTAGAATGAATATCTGCGAAACAACGTAATAAGAAATTGTGAAGAGATAGCCAACACAGTATTACAAAATGTGTTCGATAACATAAAACGGCGAATTAATTTGTGAATTCGTGAAAATGGACAAACACATTCAACATCTGTTGTAATGTTTGTTCTTCTTTGTTAATTTTATAATTCACAACACTATAAAATAAATCAGTGTTAAATTTATGAGAATGCGTTTTATTTATAACTAATGAAAATGTTGAACTTAACACTAAAAACAATGCGACATAACCTCAAGACCACTGACAGCTACTTAAAAATGACATTTGATAATTTGTTTAATTTAATGTGTCTGAATTAAGAAATGACCTACTTCTTCAAATTCGTGGCAAGAGTGGATTCCAAAACTTTTGGGACCCACGTTAGTTTTACTTTATAATGTTGAGAAACGTCAAAATGTTAGAACTGCCAAAGAGCGTATCTATGTAGATACGACTTAACCTAACCTTATTTCCGTCAGTCAGCGTCATTTGCGATTAAAAAAATATATGAGTTACCCCAAGTCGTATGCCTCTTAGTCTACAGAGTTAGAGCGTTAACTACAAATCTGCAGGTCTCTGGTTCGGAGCGAGTATCTGCGCCATTTGTACCAGAAGACAAATGTGTAATTAAATAACTCAAATCTACATAACACCTAGGTTTCTGGGCATATGAAATTAAAAATATGGAAAAAATACAATAGGCCACTTGGCCGCAGTGTATGAAGGGTAGTTAATAATCCGCTATCCACATTAGACCAAACTTTAAATAAACACTCCCAAGTCGCGCTCTAGATACGTTCTATGTAGATAAGTTCTAGTAGATACGCTTTATGTAGATCTACTTTTATGTAGATATGACTACGAATCGCGCCTCATGAAGTTTTTCTTGAATAACTTGCAGGAACTTTACTAATTTTTTTACCTTTAAATTTTCAATCATTAAAATTGGGAATAAAAATCCTATATAATTAAAAAACGTGGACGATAAACATTTAAAAAGGAAGTTGAAAGCAATGCTTGTCTCGAAAGCATTTTATAGCCTCACCGATTTTTTCAATGAACACATGTGAGCTGTTAATATGGTTTCAGTTAAGTTTAGTAATGTACAATGTTAATATGTGTGAAATTATTTCTATGTTTTTTGACTATTTTTGTATGTCCTACATCCCTGTGTCATTGGAAAATCGGTTTGGTTTTCTGGGATTTTTAGATTTCTTCGTTTTGAAAAGTTTGAAACTGAAATCTTTAGTTTTGTGGAATATTTGCAGTTTTAACTCGATTTTTTGGAAAACCTATTATTTAAGCTTTGAACCAGTCCGTGGTGGAGTTTGGAGATTTTCTAAAATCTACTCTACTTACACTATGGATCAGACCATGATGAAGAGAAGGTATCATTGGAAAATTTGAAGTTTTTCCTTGATTTTGGACCAAACTAGGGAATGAGAAGTTTTTACTAGATATTCAGAAATATTGGTATATGGATTATGGACCGTACCTTGGGAAACTGAAAAAGTTATTGGTACAGTTTCCCTTTGATTTTCGGAGAATTTTATAATAAAGAGACTAAAATTATCTCTTTCTGAAGGCGAAGAATCATAGAGAGAAGATCTTACGAGATTTGTCCGAAAAGTAATGTTAGTGATTTAATTGTGAAGCGACAATATGTCGCGGCGCGGTCTAACTTGTTGCTATCGGTGAAGCAGAAAGTCGCCTTTCGATCGCTTTTGTTCTTTTGTTGATATGCTTTTCATTGTAATTCGTTTTCGTCTCTTGTGCCGTGCAAGCTGTAATGCAACGCTCTTTCTAAAAAAGGATTGCCATCAAGTTTTTATGTGAAGCTCGGCAAGTTCGCAGTGGAAACTTTACCTATGATAAAGACGACCTATGTTTATTATTTTTTCTCGGAAAGTCTACCGGTGGCACAAGTCCTTTTTACAAGACGGTAAAGAAATCAGAGATGAAGCTCAGAAACTTCACCATGACACACACCAACGGTTCTCACGTTTCCACGGAACCAATAATTCCCGCAGCCCTCTGCCCTACAGTACTTACGTAGCTTCCCCATACTTTCCGCTCTTGAAAACTTTTATGAAAGGACATCATTCGATACAGTTGATAAAGTCAAAGAGGCTTGCACCACGGCTCTAAAGAGGATTCCGGACAAGGCCCAGCGTGAAATCTTCGACGAATGGAGAGCTCATTGGAAGCGATGTACCGACGCAGAAAAAGCCTATTTTGAAACATTTGTTGTATATTTTTACAAATCGACTAACTGAACTTACTTTTCGGACAAAACATGGAAGGTTAGCCTTTTGTTCTAAATTATTAATTTGCAGCTATTGCAACTTTATTTTAAAATAAATGTTAAAATAATTTATAATATCGATCCCAAGTAACAATAGCTGCAAAGGAATAGACTTATTTTGACTTTTACTGGCTTGATTGTATCCGTTGAAGAGATATAAATCTCCTCTTAAATTTACGTCATATTTTTAAATAAAATTAAATTAATTTTCTCGTAAATATTAGGAATGAATCTATGTAACCGTCATTGCATATTTCTTCTCTATGAACTTATAAATAGACATTTCAGTAACGCCCATAAAGTTAAAAATAAAGACCGCCACGATGCATCCTCTACTACGAGGTGCCCAAAATTTTCGAAGGGGTTTGAATTCCTTATAAATTTTGTATTATATTTTTTTTTATATTCCTTTTCAGTATTTTGTAAAGAAGACTTGGGGAATTTAAAATGGTACACAAACAGTACACAATTGAACAACGCGCCTAAATCGCTGAATTTTATTTCTCAAATCAACGGTCCATTGTTATGTCTCTCAGCGTGCATATCGTCGTTATTTTAATGTGCGGGTTGGACCCTCAAAGTCAACAATAAACCGTCTGGTTGCAAATTTTCGACAACAAGTTCAAACGGATGACAATATTGAACTGGTACAGGAGAGTATTCGGCAAGATGGAGAAACATCAACCAGGAGACGTTTGACACAAATTGGCGTCTCACGAGGGTCGCTGCAGAGAATTTTGCATATAATAAAAATGTTTCCATACAAAATTCAGCTTCTGCAAGAATTTAAATCGACAGATTACCAGCAAAGACTTGATTATGCAATTTATTTCCGGCAACGAGCTGAAGAAAATCATGGTTTTATTCATAATTTAATTATGAGCGACGAAGCCCATTTCCAATTAAATGGGTTCGTTCATATGCAAAACTGCAGGATATGTGGATGTAGTGTTCGATATCGGATAATATTGAAAAGATTTTTAAGGCCAGCCGTGGAAAACCACCCGCAAGTAGTTCCAAAAGGATGGAGCTCTTTTACTCGATATCTTTGGTAAATGAATTATTTCGCGTACTAGTGATTTTAATTGGTCTGCGCGTTCACCGGATTTAACCGCTCCAGACTGTTTCCTTTGGGGTTATTTGAAAGGAAAAGTCTATATTAATAAGCCTAGAACCATCCAGCAATTAAAAAACAATATACGCGACGAAATCAGCAAAATAACACCTGAAGTTTTGCGAAAGGTTATGGAAAATGTTTTGGAAACAGCACGAATATGCGAAGCATAAAATGTCCACTATTGCGAAATATAATTTTTCGTAATTAAATTAAAAATATTCTCCATTATTATAGGGTACTGTATTTAAAAAATATTTAATAATTGTGTTAAATAAAAAGTTATTATGAACTCAAACCCCTTCGGTAATTTTGAGCCACTCTGTATAATGTAAATCTGCCTTAAAGATAGGAACCATCATGAAAATTAAAAAAAATTCCTTGTGAAACAACTTAGTAAGTTGGCTCAAGCATTAAATTTATATTAAAAAAATTCGCAATTTCGTAAATTAATATTTATAAATGTCTTGATAGAACGTTTGCCAAATTATTATCAGTCTAGCCATCTTTCAATAAACTGTTTCTTTCTTTCGCTCCAATTTACATCAATAACAAATTTATTTTATCTACGACCACTATTGTAAATGCCCATTATTGTACAGTGCGAGGACTATGTAAATACACACAGGTATATAATAGTCCGCGATTAATGATAAGTTATGATTGATAACACACACGTGCGTTTGGTTTACGATTCGTTGATTGGTTGAGAGCTGCTACTACGTGCTCATACGTTCAGCACCCCCCGTGCCAAAATTCAAACTGACGTAAATTGACATTGTGTACATTGGGTTGCCTATATCTATGCGCTCTCTTATTCCAGTTTAACCCAAATAAGTACTAAATAATAAGGTATGTAACCATTAAGAATGTATTTCTTTTCATTTCTATCAAGTTAAATAAAGTCGAGTAACAGTTATATATGACAATACAACTGTTTGTTTATTATAATGTTAAATAATGTACCTAATAAGAAATACATTTGTTACACCAAACATATTTACTTAATAAACAGAAACAAATTAGTGTGGTCGTAGATAAAGTGTAGTACATAACTCGATTTGTAAGGCAATTATGTACTCGCGGATTTACGCACTCCCCGTTACGCGGGTCGTGTGTAACTGTTCCGCTCGCACGTAATATGCTTCTTACATTTCTCGTTACGTAAGATACTATTATATGGCATTCAAATCTCAAGAAGCAAACTAAGCTATAGAACAGTTAATATCGATGTCAAAAATTATTTATTTAGAAAGATTTAGATTTTATTTATTCATTTACATTTCGAGGGAAGCTAACGGTTGCTTCACGTATCAGTAATAGATTATAATATACAGTCGAACTGCGCTAAGTCGAATTGCCATAGTTCATGAAAAATATTCGAGTTATAGAAAATTGAAGTTATAGAAATACATAACGATAAAATGAGTAAAATACACTATACACAATTTATTCAGAGTAAATACATATGTACATATGTATATATTTATAAACAAAAAAGAAATATGGATACATGTTATATAATTATAATTAATTAAAAATAATTTTAAATAATATATTATTTTTTGAAAAAGTCAGTATTTTTTAATTGTTTTCCATAATATATAGCACCTTGAGGGCGATCTTCGATTATATCGTCTCTTTTTGGATTACCGATTCTCGGGAGAATAATATCCTGCCATAATCTTCCTAAAGCACACCCACTGGTAAATTCTTAGTTTTGCTTTATTCGAGTTTTTGGTGATCATAAAATATGAAAAATAAAATGTTTCACAATCTGCCCGAGGATTACACTATCGACGGTTTATAGTAGGCAATATTCGGCATCATAAGTTTTGGAAAATACGCTGTGGTAAAAAATTGAAGTTATAGAGATAATTTTGTATGCAAAATTTAACCATTGTACACATTTTTACCACGAGTTATGGAAAAATTTGAGTTAAGAAAAAATTTGAGTTAAGGAAAATTCTAGTTATGGAAGTGGAAAATATTCGAGTTATAGAAAAATTGGAGTTACAGAAGTTCTAGTTATGGAAGTCCAACTGTATATATATATATATATATATATATATATATATATATATATATATATATATATATATATATATATAAATATATATATACATATATATATATATATATCCAGTCGGACTTCCATAACTCGAACTTTTGAAGCTCCAATTTTTCTAATATTTTTAGAAATTCATACGTATAGATAGCATTTTACATATAAATTAACTTCCATAACTAAAATTTTCCTCAACTCAATTTTTTCCATAACTCGTAGTAAAAATTTGTACAATGATAAAATTTTATATACAAAATAATCTTTGTAACTCCAATTTTTTACCACAGCGTATTTTCCAAAACTTATGATGCCGGATATTAATATATCTTATAATATGGGATATGGATTTTTCATGAAGAGCGACGCAATTTGTTCTTTCAATTAAAAGAGTTGTTGGTTAGTTATGGAAATGATTATTATTACAAATGAAAGTACAATCGATGCAATTAATTTTGGAATACGACATCGTTCCGTTCCGTCCGTCGCGGAAGCGCTGGTACGAGTAAATTCTCTGGACCCAATTTTCAATGCCTCGAGCACTGACTCAGTTTCCATGACTCCAGCATTTTTCATGACTATAGCACACAAATCGGCCGAACTACGAGAAATTTTGCGTTCGATGTAGGCCTACAGCTCCTCTAATGAAGGTAATAGTGGATATTATTAAAGCGCATGTGCGCACGAACGAAGTGAGTGCGCAATTTCGCTCTCGCTAAAAATTTAAATTTTGGAAAATTAAAAATTCCAAGAGAACAAATTTTAAACCTTATGAAATAATCCGACTAAGCTTCAATTTCCAGCCAACAAAGCCCCAAATATTAACGAATGAAGCGATTACATCGAGGGGCTATCGCTTCCTTCGTTAATATTTGGGGCTTTAGGGGTTGGCAAACGAGCCAATCAATTTTTTATGAAAGTAAAATATTTGTCTTCATCTATAATAACTTTGCACAGGAATTTCGAATTTCCAATATCCAAAATGTCTCACCGCTCTATTATGCACAGCAATATTGGTATAGACTTGAAGAATCTTCTTGTAGTAAGAAACAATCGTTGTTTTTCTCGATTCCCTTTAAATAAACCTATATACTTTAAATCGTCTGAATAAAGAATAATTTTACTATTTTGGAAAACTTTGTACATATTCAGGCCGATTCTGTAAGAGAGAAATTAAAAATTAATTTAAAATACGCCGTTAACATTTTTCTTGTTCCGCTAATAATAAAATAACTAAATAAAATAATATATACTGTTAGAGTAAATATCAATCTAAATACAGTCGAACTTCCCTAAGTCGAGTTGCTATAGTTCATGAAAAAAATTGGAGTTATAGAAAATTGGAGTTATAGAAATACATAAATATAAAATAAGTAAAATGCACTTATGCATTCGAGTTTTTGGTGGTCATAAAATATGAAAAATAAAATGTTTGATAATCTCCCCGAGATTATTGCTATCTGCTATTGACGGTTGGCAATCGATGGTAGGCAATATCCGGCATCATAAATTTTGGATAATACGCTGCGGTTAAAAAATTGAAGTTATAGAGATTATTTTTTGTCTAAAATTTTACCATTGTACACATTTTTAGTACGAGTTATGGAAAAATTCGAGTTAAGGAAAGGAAAAGAAAGGAAAGAAATTGAGTCGTGGGAGTCAATTTATATGTAAAATGCTATCTAAACGTATGAATTTCTAAAAATATTCGAGTTATAGAAAAACTGTATCAATAACTCCATTATTTCATTCATTTACTTTTAGTATTTTTTTTTTTAAATTAGCGGTAATAAAGAAATTCTAACAGCGTCTTTTCAATTAACATTTAGTGTTTATTTATCTTATATAGGTTTAAAATTTAAAAAGTTTATCAACTTATTTTTGTTAGTCTTCAACTGAGAGATTGTTTGGATGTTAAGTCGCGGTGATTGTTTATCATTCGACAAACGTTCGCGTGAACGAATTCAAGGCGGATAATTCAGGGTTGCCAATAGATCAGCACTGGAATTGAATGTTTTTTGGAAAATAAAAATTGTATACTTCGATGATAATTAATTTATTTCTAAAACTAAATTCGCTTACATTGAATTGAAAAATTCACTTTGTTTTTTACCACACTTATATTATGTAAAAATGTTATATAACTTATTATTCACAGTTATATAAATTTCTACACATATCACGACTCGAGTTTCGACGTTTGACGGTCATTTTCAAGTGACTTAACAAATTGATGAGGTTGAATATATACCCATATAGTTTTGGTGGGGTGGGGGGGCGGTGTTTGTCCGAAGATGAGGACTTGTCTGTTTGAGATTGGGTGAGATTAAAAAGTTGGGAAAAGATTAGGTCAGGATTGCTCGTTTAGGAGATTAACTGAGGGATTACGGTTTTTTTTGAAAATTTCTAATGAACTGTGAATAATAAGTTATATAACATTTTTACATAATATAAGTGTGGTAAAAAACAAAGTGAATTTTTCAATTCAATGTAAGTATGGATTACCACGTAGTAACTGTCGCAACCATCCTATTCACTAAATTCGCTTATAACGACGCGCACTGTCGGAGTTCTTCCTAATATCTTCGTACTTAGAAGTTTAGATTTGAACTATTTGTGCTTTGAACTCTTAATTATCTGCCCTTATTGATACTGAAAATTCCAACCCGAACTGCACGTCTTAATACATTTAAAAATAAACAAACGTACATAGAAAATTAAAATAAACCTTCAATTAACTTGATTTAATCCACAACAAACATTGGTTGTTGGACTTAAAAATACTAATTGCATCTGTTGAAAAAAGTAATTTTTTTTAGGGAAAATTAAAATTATCAAAAAGTTTAAAATTAAATTTAAAATTATTATTGTTGCAATTTTCAGAACTATTTTGAATTATAAATGATGTTCTTTATATACACAGAGAAACATTGAAACTTATCCAGGATAAAAATAAATGTTCATATGCTCTCTGGCAATGCGTTTTCTCCTAGAAATTCTGTGCAAACAAAATATTACGAAATCCTCCCTAGGTAATGCAAGATACACACATGTTTATTGAATAAAGAAAACTTAATTATTCGTTTTTTGTATTATTTTCATTTTAACAATCAATTTTCATTCCTAATTATCACAGCGTTGCAAAATATTTAATGTTATATAAAAATAAATTAAATCGTGTTTAAAAATATCCAAGTATAAATATTATGAAACGATATAAAATTATATAATTTTTAAATACATTTTTATAGCTTCATTTTTATGTATCATTTTGGAAATGAATGAAAATGGCTAAGAATATCTAGACATAACAGCACTTATAGTCAAGGTCGTGTATTTTTGTTTGGCGCCTTCTGTTGGATCATAACATTTCTGTCTGGTCTTCTATTCTATTTTCTTTTATGTATTTTTATACTCAACCTTTTAATTTACTAGTTATGCAAACCTTAAAGAAGCTTCGCGTAAAGAAAAATCTCTCAAACAATCCTCCTTTTTTACAATACAAATTATAATGTATAACTTTATTATCGGATAACGAAATATTATAAAACAAATACTCTAAAATAGGTATGAGTTACCAGTCCTGTGAAGCTAGCAACCGAATTTGCAAAAATATAATATTACATAGGAGTTGCGAAGAGAAAAAAATCGCGCAACAGTTCTGTTTGCAGATCCCGGTAGAAGTTAGAGTTCTATGGAAAATCCTTACAACATTTTTCTGTAAAATTAACAATTAGATAGATATAAGAGAATTTCGACTTCCCCGATTTGACGACATGAAGAGCAAAAATCGCACAACAGTTCTCTTTGCTGTTCCCAATACAACTCTTAGAGTTTTATCGAAAATGCTTATACAATTTTTGTGTAAAGTTAAAAATTGGAAAAATATGCAAAAAGTTAGACTTCCCCTAAGCGACGAAGTGTAGAAAAAAAAATCGCGCAATAGTTCTGTTTGTAGTTCCTGCTAGAACTGTTGGAGTTCTATCGAAAATCTTTACAACATTCTTCTTTAAAATTAAATATTAGAAAAATATGCCAGAAATTATACTTCTCCGATGCGACGATACAAAGAGAAAAAAATCGGACAATAGTTATGTTTGCAGTTCCTGGTAGAACTCTTACAGTTGTTTTTAAAGAACGTTTTTCTTTAAAGTTAAAAATTCGAAAGATATGCGAAAAATTAATTTTATCCGATGGGAGGAAGTGTAGAGAATAAAAAAATCCCGCAATAGTTCTGTTTGCACTTCCTGGTAGAACTCTTAGAGATGTATCGAAAATCCTTATAACATTTTTCTTTCAAGCTAAATATTAGAAAGGTACGCCAGAAATTGTACTTCACCGATGCGACGAAGTCAGGAGAAAAAAATCGCTCAATAGTTCTGTTTGTAGTTCCCGATATAACTCTTTAGGGTTTATTGAAAACCTTTTTAACATTTTTCTGTAGAGTAAAAAATTGGAAAGATATGCGAAAAATTAGACTTCACCGATGTGAGGAAGAGAAAAAAAAATTGCGCAATAGTTCTGTTTGCAGTTCCTTGTAGAACTCTTAGAGTTCTATTGAAGAACATTATTCTGTTTAGTTAAACATTTTTCTGTTAAGTTAAAAATTCGAAAGATATGCGAAAAAATATACTTCACCGATGCGACGAAATGAAGAAGAAAAACTCGCACAACAGATAGAACTGGTGTTCTATCGAAAATCTTTTTTCTTCTAAATAATAATTTATTTTTCTATAAATCCCATTTATTTTTAAAATTAGAAATTAGAAAGATATGCGACATGTTGTATTAAAAAAAAGTTCAAAACGTGTGTGTGAAATTATAACTTTGATAATAAAAATAAATCAGAGATGAAAGTTTTGAATCTATACTTTGCTTCTAATTCCCTTAAAAAAATTAAGAATATTTGAGAGAAAAATGAACAGTTGCGCGATTTTTTTAAATTGATAATCAATTTTAATAAAATTGAAAAATGATATAAGGATTTTGGATAGAAATTTAAGAGTTCTACCTGCAACTCATAATCGGGTAATCATCCGTGAAGTCTAATTTTTCGCATATCTTTCGAATTTTTAACTTTAAATAAAAACGTTATAAGGATTCTCATTAGAACTCTAAGTGTTCTACCATGAACTGCAATCAAAACTATTGCGCGATTTTTTTCTCTACGATTTGTCGCATCGGAGAAGAAGAGAAGACAAGAATTAGACATTCCTCGCAAAAATTTCTATTTTTATTTTACAGAAAAACGTTATAAAGGTTTTCGATAGAACTCTAAGAGTTCTACCGGGAACTATCAACAGAACTATCGCTCGATTTTTTTTCTTCTTTTATTCGTCGCATTGTTGTAGTCTAATTTTTGGAATAGTTTTCCAATTTTTAACTTTACTGAAAAAAGTTATAAGGATTTTGCAAACAGAACTGTTGCGCGATTTTTTTTAATTTTCATTCAATATTATGGGTCCCTTATTATTGCAAATATCTTTAGAACTAAGGTCAAAAAATGACAAGGGGATCTTCGATAGAACTCTTAGGGTGCTATTCAGTTCCGCGAATAGAACTGTTTTGCAATTTTCAAAAATCATTTTTTTTTTGCAAAATGTCAATTTTTTAGAACTTTTTGCAAAATTGATGCAGTACTCCAGAAGTATGGTCGAGGTATAGGAATATGTAAAAAACGCACAGTTTTTCTCAAAAGTGGTTGCTAGCTCAATTTTGGTATTTTCCATTTTTTTTCGCGAAATTCTGCAGAACCATAGAAATTTTGTACAAAGTACTCTAGAACTCTTTCATATCTACCGGGAACTCCGATATTAAATTTCATTTTTGCAAATTCAGTTGCTAACTTCACAGGACTTGAGTTACCTGCAGCTTGTAGAGGCCACGAACAGCACCGATGCCGGTTCTCTCCGCTGTGAAAATTACGCTCATCTTAAATTTTAATAAACAGGACCAATACACTCGTATTACGCTTTGTCGCCCCTTACTCGAACTAATAGTGGTAAGTTAGCCCTAGTTCCAAAAAAGGTTGCTCCTGCCTTCTGTATACCTATATATTAGAATTCGGAAAAAATACCATTTTCGTTTTTATGGTTCCGTACCGAAAAGGGAACCCTTATAGGATCACTTTTCATTCACTTTTGATCATTTTTCTCAGGAACGCGTAGAGGTAACAAGTTGAAATTTGTATCAAATACTCGGGTCTGCGGTCTCTTTCAGTTGTGAAAAAATCAAACTTGTAAGTCAACGCGATCTAAAGATATGACCGTTTATGTCGAATATTTTGCGATTTCACAAGGGAATCAAAACCTATAGGGTACTTCCCGTTGACCCAGAATCATGAAATTTGGCAAGAAGCGGTGTCTTACAGCACATGTAAAGGGAAAAATCTGAAAACCGTAAATATGTAGTTTAATTACACGAAAAATGCGAATTTACTATTAGAAACTCATGAAAATACACTAATGTGTTGCGTGGTATTGTCTGGCACCAGAAGCATATGGGTTGCATACAGTTAGGTCCTCCTAAAGATACCTTACTTACAAGTTTGTACGGAACCCTCGGTGCGCGAGTCACAACTCGCACTTGGCCGGTTTTTTTTTAAACTGTTGGCGGGTCGATAAATACCGATATGACATTTAAGAATGCACGTGTGGTCAAATATCAGACCCATTTATTTGAATCTTATGAATAGGCAGCTAACTACCCACAGTCCAGTCTACATTGCTGCGTTTTGTAATTAAAGTTATTTAATTTGTAATACAAATTTATGGCGTATTATATTACGTATTACTATTCATATAATCAATGACCTGTTCATGGCACTTATCAGATGATCTTAGATCCCTTGGCACTTTAAGATTTATAGTTAATTTCAGTGTTTACACAATTTTTTTTGCTTCGGTACTCTCGCACACAACCACTTCGCTCGATGAGAGAGTAACAATCTCCCAGTAACTCACAGTAACAGATATTTTACAGTAACAATAATTAAATTATTTGTTGATATATACATTATGAAGGAAACATGCAGTCATACTGAAATATGATTCAATATACGTTGAATTCTAACTATTAAGTTTATTTGATGTGTAAATAAGACTTAAAAATTATATCTGCAAAAAAAGTGCTGGCGCTAGGTGTAAACTATTTGGGTCTTGGAACAAAACGGCATCAAAGGCATAATGCTGTATACAATGGTTCAGTGTAATGTATACCGAAAGCTTTGCACGACTTTTATGTTACTGTGGCGATCAGAAAAGGAGCTGCCTAATAATAACTCGGTGAATATAAATAAATTCACAAAAACACATGTTTATTGGATAAACACAAAATTTAACAATTTATTTTGAGGTTCTCTAAGGAAATAGATACATTTGTAAGGGATAGATTTTGAGGAATTAAAATCTATATTTTATTTGATTTAAGAGTGCAAAAACTTCAGTCTACATTTTGAAGGGCCACTAAATAAAATATATTTCTTATTTACGTGTAAAAATATTTAGTGTTTCTTTCATAGTTTTGTGATAAAAGTAATAATAGTAAACATTTAAAATCTCAAAACAGTTTATTTCATTATTTAAGTACGTAAATACATATACAATAAAATGAAACATATAAAAGATATAAATCCTACATGAAATGTGTCAAACAGATATGCTTAACTTCGTTTCGAATATAAATTGTTTTCTAGTACGGTAAAATGAGTTACGCGAATTTATATATATATACGCAGTTGATTTTCCGAGAGGTCGCAGAAATACGCAGTTGATCTGCTCTTCTCGATGAACTGCTTCCGGGCGCGATTGCCCAGCAATCGACGTATGTTTTTTAAAAAGAATCCTCATTTTGAAGTCAATAAGTCGAACTTTTTACATAAAATAAATTAAAAAGTATATAAAGTGATGATATTCGCTATGTGCGAAGTGCATGGTGGACGTTATAGAAAAGCGATCAAAGAATGCATGCCGTGGCAGAAATCCGCAACGATTTGGGATAGTCAATTTGTTTTTATTTTGAAATGGGTTAGAATTCTATAGTTTTCCTACGATGGCCTGGAAAGATCAATATGGATCTGGAAAATCTGTAAAATTAAATAGACTGTTGCCGTAAAGAGGAAAAAGTAAACAATATAATCTTAGTAAATCTGTATCTTTTCTTCAAAGATTATAATTTCTAAGAAATTATCCTTATCAAATGCAAAAAATATTTGTCAATTAATTAATGAACATCCATATTCGCATTTCTGCCTTTTGGCATCATCAGCATGGCATTTACATTAAATTATAACTAGAAATAAAATTAAATACGACTTACCCAGTGTGATTTTTTTTACAGCAAACTGATATTATTGCATTTGAGATTATTCTATTTATAGTTGAACCAGTTGTTGAGATTTTTTGGGAAAACCATATGCGGCGCTTGTTGTACTAGCTGCTATAAATATTATCCTCAAAATTACGATATTAATAAATTAATTTTATTTGCGCTATATTTTATGTGATATTAATTCTTTGGTCGGCGCTTAATAGGTCATAAGTAGTATAATATCTAAACTGAACGTAAGTCTTATTAAGCGCCAACCACAGAATTATTGTCTATTATTTGAGTACTGGTCTCGTTGTGGTCTCCAAAACCTCAAGACAGAATTTGTAGTGAACATGTTATTGTAGCCAAAAAATCAGACGCGCAAGCAAATTATTTTCCCACAAAATATATCGGAAGAAAAAGGTTAGTGAATCACAAGCTAGCTAGATTTATACGCCTTATAAAACGAAGAACCACAAACGTCTCAGATACCACATTAAATCAAGAAAACATTGAAGAAGGGAATTAATTAAATCAAACTCGATTTCTTGTGGTCGATCAAGGATGTCAAGACAATGTGTTTTCTATGTCAAATTTAAGGGAAACAACCTTTGTTTGTAATAGATTTATTTACAGTGATCACTATGATGTTGAAATCTAAGTGGATATAGCAACAACTTCAAGAATTGTAATGACAAATAATTCAAGAAATAAAGATAAAATTTGTTAATTAAAAAATATATATAACAAGTTTAAAAATGCACCATGACAATTGACAATATATAGACAAGTGATTTCATAAATTAATGTCCAGATTGTTCAACCAATGCACAGCCTGAACTGAAGCCTACATGAACTCATCCATGGATCCGGAGAACGCTCTTCTTTCACACTCCATAACAGTGTGATGAATTGTCAGTTCCACGTCACCACAATCACAACTAGGGGAAGATTTTAAGCCCCACTTATGAAGCAATGATGCACATCGACCATGGCGAGTTCGAACCCTGTTGATAACAACCCAAATTTTCCTTGGTAGGTCAAAGCCAGGAGGAGGATGGTTTGCATTAAATAAGGGCTGCCACTCATGAGGAACTTTGATGCACCATACACTTTCCCATTCTTTTGTGGCACTGAAGTTACTTAAAATGAGCTCTTAAGCTGTTCCAATGGGTGGAGACCTGGAATCCAAACGATGAAATCCTCCTATTATATCACCATGAATAGGAAGAGACTGGTTCTCTGTTATTTTGTGGAACTCTCGGACCAAGTTCTTCATTCTTCTAAGTCTTGGAGGTTCGATGTGGCTTAATACAGGCAACCAGAAGACAGGAGAGGATTTAACTATGCCAGTAATAATTCGCATAGTCTAATTCAGAACAACATCAATCTTCCGAACATGTGAGCTGTTCATCCAGACCGTTGAACAGTATTCCGCTGCAGAATAAACCAGCTAAATAGCTGAAGTACGGAGCAGAAGCTCCCCAAGTAGAACCAGCGAGATTGTGAAGAATGTTGTTCCTCGTTCTCAGTTTAGAAGCACTGTCAGTTAGATGTTGATCGACGGAAAGACAAAGTTCTATGAAGAATTCCAAAGTACTTGGGATGAGAGTTGTAAGGTAGAGGAGTCCCATTGAGTGACAAATTTAGGGTAGTTTTTGACTGCCTGTTATTCAAATGAAAGAAACAGGTCTCTGTTTTGCTCGAACTTGGAGTCAAACACCATTTTCTAAAATATGCACTCAAAATGCTCAGATCAGTATTTATATTTCTCTCTAACTCATCCACAGAGGAATGTTGAAAAGCAAGTGCTTGATCATCGGCATATGTAAACTGGCGGGAGGATGTAGCTGGTATATCCACGATGTACAAATTAAACAGCAGTGGTGAAAGCACAGATCCTTGAGGGAGCCCATTATTGAGAACTTTCAGTTTGCAAAAACTTATTATTCATTAGCACTTGTAGCTTCCTATTGGATAGCATATTGTTTAACAACTGTGTCAGTAACTTGCATTCTGTTAGTTTAAGGAACTTGTATACAACTCCATCTCTCCAAACCGTATCGTATGCAGCTGTGTATGCACTCTTCAATCGTCTTTCGAAACCTGACTCGATGTATGTTGTCAGAGTCAAAACTTGGTCTTCACAACTTCGGTGCGGTCTAAAACCCGCCTGTTCAACTGGAAGGATGTTGAAAACTTGAAGACTGATCCTGTTATAAATGAGTCGTTCAAGTAGCTTATAACAGACAGTTAATAAAGCAACTGGCCTTTAACTTTCAGGACGATCAGCAGGCTTTCCTGGTTTAAGGAAGACTATAATCTTCGTACACTTGAATTCTGGGGGAAGTTTCCCAGTAAGTACAATGCTAGAAATGAAGTTTACCATCCACTTCCTTGTATTCTTTCCACTATGTGTGAGAAATTCAGGATGTATTTCATCCATACCTGGAGCTGTTACACTTTTCATCCTATTTAAGGCAACCAAAAGCTCGTCTTCAGTGAAGGAGCAAAAGATGTTGAAGTGCAATTTCTTTTCATAAATGACAGTTCGTGTCTGATTAACCTCTTATGGTGTACATTAGTTTTCACTTTCGACAGGCCAGCAATACGATTAGCCACCTGGTTCGGTGTAACTGCTGGTTCGGGCTGAAAATTATGAGGCAGTCTGCCCAGCTTCTTCAATAGGTTCCACGCTTTTTTACTGAAATGCTTGAAATCCAAGTTCTGCATAGTTTCATTCCATCTACTCCGTCTGGCTTCATCTAAATTATGAAGAAGGTCATCAGCAATATCATTTCCTCCATTCTTCTGATATTCAGTGTAGAGCTTTTCACAAGCCTCATTCCAACCTGTAATATATTCTTTCCTCATTCCTCTAGGAATGTGCTTCTTGGCTGTTGTAAGTATGGCTTTTATAAACCTACAGTAATTATTAGCACAAGGTGGGATCCATCTTACGATACTGTCGAGATCACTTGAATATTTTCCCCAGTCAGTTTTATTAAAATTCCAGCGTGGAAGTGCTGAAGATCTAATGATTGGTATCTGAATACCTATTTCAAGAAGAAGAGGTCGTATGAGGATGAATCCGCCGAAATAAATGACCAAGAGTTTGTTGGTATTTCATCAATAAAAAATGATAAAGAACTACTAGATCTTGTGTTATTTAGCAATTTTGTATTTTTTTTTAACAAGATTAACTATAAAAAAATGTTCAGTTTCTATTAAAGACCGACTTCTACTTTTTTTTTAATAAAAATGAAAACTGGCTTGACATTTTCAGCATTTGGTGTACATAGAACTACAATCTCACGAATATTTCATTCAACAAAAATAATCTAACAAAATCTAGCTTCAGCAACTCTTAATTTAGTATTTTGGCCGGATAGGCCCACTGTACAAGCAATAATTTATATTGTGTTTTACACTATCAAAACCAGTTTTTATATTAACATCCATTTTCTATATATTGTTTTTAACAAAATTCTCAAAAAATACTATTTGCCATCTTTCAATATTTCATTTATTTACTCTATTTTTTGTAAAACTATAGAACATTTGTATGACATTATTTGACATAATCCCGAATTGTTATGCAGGCTAGGTTTAAAATAATTTTTAAGGTCTGCTTTTCCACGGTGGAAATGTGGACTCCTTGATTCTTTGTACAGGAATGCTGCGAAAAAGAAATTCCGCGTTCGTCTTTGAATCCCCGAGCCGAGGGTGCTGCTACCTCGCTGTTCATTGACAAGTTTACACGTGAAATAGTAAACAACGTGCTTCTCGAAGAGAAAACTTGCGTCGCTACATTCATCAGCAGTATTTAGTCGCTTGTAGTTGGCCCCGAATTTTGGAAAAATTGAATAGTTCCAGAGTTCTTGCTTGAAAATTGCAATAGTTTTTCGGGGAATTTCGGGAAAAAATCGAGAAAAACAATTTGCGGCTCAACTTCACGCAGCCCCCTTTTATTCAGGTCAAAGAGTTCTGATGTAATATTTCAGTTCTTTATATTTCTAGTTCTAGAGTTCTCAATCGATAATGCATATAGTTCCAAAATTCAATTTTTCAAAAATTCGGAGGCCAACTTCACACGACTGCAGTATTTTCAAGTCGAGCTATTCATTAGCAGTAAGAATTGGTATAGCATGCGTGCCCGAATACAATACCTCCACTAACTATAACTGCCCTCTTTCCCCATCGTAGGTTGAATGAAGGCAACCAATAAGAACATTTCGTATTTCAGAAGACCTAACATGCAGCTTGCGTCTTTGAAAGTGTCTTAACATGTCGCTTGCACCTTTGAAAAGGCCTAGCATGCCGCCCGCATATTTGAAAAGCCCTAGATTTTGCCGCCGATGCGTCTTTGAACGGACCAATAGATATAATAAAGAAAGCAGGAGACACACGCGCCTTGTGTGGCGATTCGGCCGAGCAAAAACAAAAACTTTCACAAATTTTAGCGGGAAATGAAAAGCGAGTAATTTTTTTTTCTCGCGGCATTCATTTGCGGATAAAAAGCGGATAATGTGGGTGGGTCCCGCTAACTTAACAGAAAGTTTTTATGGGAAGTGCGGGAAAATATTTTTTTTACAATCGTTTGCGGATAAAAAGCGGATTATTATGTGCCGTCGCGGATTTTTTTTCCTCCTTGGTCCTGCCTACTTAACAGAGGGGCGATCTGTGGCGTAATTTGACGGCATTCTTCAAAAATGCGTCGACGTAACTCTTCCAGAGACTCTGGTTCTTTTGCATAAATTCTACTCTGTAGATGACCCCACAACAAATGGCTCATTCCGGCCATTCCATATCAGCTCTTCGTCTATTCCATTTCCCGGGAAAACTCTGTCCAGAAACTCCCGAACAGCCTGCATATAATGTGGTGGCTCCATCTTGTTGAAAACTCAAATGGTCTTCTAATTAACGATCACCATTTTCTTTTAACGACATAAACTAAAAACACGTTCATAACTTGAAATTAAATAATCTCGAAAACAAATCGATAGATTTAGAAAATGTTAGCCGTTTAGTATTCAGGGCTAAACGGGCTTTCAAATGAGGTATAACATACCCCACCGTGCCATTTAAAATTTTAGGGGTTGCGGTCCCACAGCGAAGGGGTTAAGCGACTTGGCTACAAATTGTCTTGTAAAATGTGTCCCCCTCACAAACAAATTTGATGTGTCCGAGCGTTTTTTGAGAAACTATCTTTAACTATCCGAAAATCCCTCTGCTTCGTTTCCAATGGTCCACCTTGTATGTATATGACGCTGAACGTGTTTCATACTTATTTGGAATTTTCACTATCAGCTGTTTCACTTTGTGCATGCCAAATATCAAGCAACGTCTGAAATTGGCCAATCCTGACTAGAACCATCAATGCAGACAATTCGTAAGAAAGTCAATGCGTCTGTAAGCGTCTATAGTATCTAGGAGCAAGGTTCCCTGTATGCTGCGCAGGTGCGAGGATGCGCAGTAGTTTTCGTGATATTTTAAAATCTGCGCAGATAAATTTAATTTCCGCGCACTTAAATTACGAGACGTTGATTTTTTCTTCGAAATTGGAGAAATTTGGAAGACATTTTGGAAAGAAATTTTGGGAAATTGGGAAGAAAAAAGATTAATTAATATATTAAGTATATAAGTTAGATTATTTAAAAAGACATATTATTCAAAAACAACATAAAGAAGCTGTTAAACCACAAATATTAAAAAAAAAATTAATTTTAAAAATGTGAAAACTTTAATGGAAACACCTGAAGAAGTCACTGCAAACAGGGAAAAACAATAACGGTCAAAATAGATAATATTGGCTATTTATTTTAACTGAATAACGAATACGTATCAATGAATTCCGTTCTTAAAATACATAAGCACATGGAAAAATTAAATTGCCACAAAATTGGCGAAGTCAAAATTATGCTTTTGAATCCACCGAATGTATAAACAATATCCTGGATTTTTTTAAAGAAATGAAAATTCAACCTTAGTTACATTAATGGTAGACGAAAGCACCGATATTTTAGTACAAAAAGTATTAATTTTGGATTTTAAATGTCGTGTTAATGATATAAATTACTAAACTGTATTTGTTGGTATTTTGAAAGTCGAACATTGTGACAGCGTCAATTGTAACAAAATTAAAAAATATATATATTGAACATAACTTCAAAATATGATAATCTTTATTGGAGATAATGTCATGCTTGGAAAGAAAAATGTGGTAGCTGCAAAATGTACTTCTTACGCATAACATAGAAAATTCACTCAGAACTGTTTGGAGAAACTGAAAGAAGCAATCCAAATAGTAAAAATTGGTGGACAGTGGAATTGGAAACATTACTCAAACAGAAAAAACAGGCATACTTCAATTGGCTAACAACAGGAAATTATAAGGATATAAAACAGTACATAAGATTGAATAAAGAGATAACAAGGAAAGCCCAAAATTGGAAAAACGAATTATGGGAAGAAAAGTGAAAAAGAACAAATGCATCGATATATGATGGGTAGCACAAGAAAATCAGAGGAATGGAAAACTATAAAAAAATCTTGGAAAAAACATCAAACTAATACAAATGAACGAATGGGAAGCAATCAATACTGAAAGAAGACAGGTCTCAGTTTATGACGGCACCAATACCGGAGGAGGAAAATATAATAGATAATATAGAAGAAATCAATGTCACGGAACTAAAAAGGGACCTAAAATACATAAAGAATGGGAAAACTACTGGACCGGGAGGTGTTCCTATTGAGTTGGTGAAGCATGGACTGCTGGAGAAACTGATGGAAGTATATAACAAATGCCTCTTGGAAGGCGACGACATTCCAAATGACTGGAAACAGGATATCGCAGCTCCATACATAGAAAAGGCAATAAAAAGGTATGCTCTACCTATAGATGCACAATGATAACCAGTTCTGTAGGAAGACTGTACGGCCGAATCCTAAAAACAAGAATAGAGAACGACTTTGAAGAAATTGAAGAACAGTGTGGTATTCGGGCGGGTAGATCAAGCCTCGACAATATCAGTACTCTACAATAATTAATGGAGTAAAGACCGGAATGGAATTTGAGCACACACCTGATGTTTATTGATTTGGAAAAGGCCTACGATAACGTGTCCATTAATAAAATGTTCGAAGTACTACATGAGACTAACATTAACAAATACTACATCAGAGCCATAAAAACATTATATAGGAAATAAAGAACATCATGGATGAAAGGAATAGAAGAAACCATGAGGAAAAGGGGAATGATAGAAGGATATTGGGAAAATAGAAGAGAATGGAGATTGACGTGAGAGAAGCTGCAGTAGCTGTAGGAACCCCGCTAAAAAAATTGCGCAATTTATTTTTAATTTAATGTTTTTTGCTCATACTCGACTTTGGTCCTCGCAGCACTAACAAAAATTAGAGGGAACACTGTCTAGGAGGTATTATAAATTTGGAGTATTTTATCATCTGATGCCTAAATACCTCAGTAAGGAAAGTTTTATTGCAAAATAATACTATGAAACATTATTTATACTTTAAAAGTAGAGTACTTATTACATTAAACTGTATAAAATAGTATACTCGAATAATACACGGGTGAATATTCACCTTGATATTGCATATAGAGTAACCCTTTATAACATGGCAGATAGGTTCCTCGAAAATATCATGTTATATCGTGTTAGATGAAACAAAAAGCAAGTACAAAAAGGGGTGTTGGGTTCCAAAAATTTATTGAAAACGTATATTTTATTTTAAGTGAAGTATCAACAAACATACTTTATTTGTATAAAAAAACTTTTTATATGTCAAAACAAAACAAAATAGAACAAAACAACTATTTTTACTTTCATAAACTTAAGTTAATAAGTCTTTTCCTCGTCAATGCGAACAAACATGAAAGATTTTCGCGGGAAAAATTTTTACTCACTGAATTCATTTTCATCATTTACGTTTTCTGTCCTCTTTAGAAAAACCGTATTTCTGGTTTGCTTGCGGGTCCTTACAAAGTCGTTAGATTTCTTGTTATGGAAATGGACATTTTTGTAGCTCCCTTTTAAATTAAAGAATACAAGAAAATGATTCTAATTCCAATTCAATAACTTTCCATCGTTAACATTTATATTTCTGCTTCAATAATTTCTTCTTCCATAAATAAATTTCGAATGTCTTCTTTAAACCGTCGCGTCGCCTCCTGTCGATTTAACAATTTTCAATCGTGTTAAAGCGAATTTGTCTTATAGGATACCGTGTTATAGCATGGGGCCCCCAAATGTCTAATAGTGTTAGAGCGAATCCGTATCTAAAAATGTATCTTTAAATAATATTGGAGTTATGGAAATATAATTAAAAACGTACGTTTAATGTATATTTTGAGCTCCAAAAGCAAACAAAATATTAATTTCCTAAGTGCAACTATATAGGTTTGCAGAAAATATGTACACATGACTTTTTTATATTTATCTAGTTGTCCAGGTTGACGTGTAAAAGATATTTTCTCGGAATACCTTTCTTAGCGTTATATCGATCGAAAATACGTTATTTTGAAAACGATTTTGTTCCAATACGATTTAAAAATATATAGCAAGAGTATGTGTTATAATTTTTTGTTTTGGAATCAGATACTAATGTTTATGATTATTTTATAAATTGTTATTATTGATATTCGGAGGTGGTCTACTACTGCACAGGAGCGTAATTTCTGTAGGCAGAAACTGGAGTACGCCAAGGCCCACACAGGGTGGTCGCACCTATGATGAATGATGAATTCTTATTATATTTTACTCTTGAAAATAATGGTTATTCTGAAATTTTTAAGCTGTTCCATTACAAATTGCGTTCTGTTCATCGTTATAATATAACTCTGAACTTGACTATGATATTATCGTACAAAGTTTGAATCCTGATAAGTGTTTTTTTTTTTAAATAAAAACTTCTTTTTGCATCTATTTGAAATATTTTAAATTTGGTTTTTGGAATAATAATTATCTACTCATATTAACACGTACACGTAATCAACTGCAACGTTTCACTAAAGTCAAAACTAGAGCTAGAAACAGAGATCCGAAACTTTAACCAAATAATACAAGAACCTGCTTGGGAAGCTACACCAAGAGAAGAAACATCTGAAATAATCTCCGAATATTCATGCTGCTCTAGTAACGCTGATATAAAAATTTAAGTCGGATACGACAAAGTGGCAAAGACAAGATCGCCTCAAGACAAATCAAAATTTAATACAGCTGTTGAGGATCTTAAGGAACGACTGATGAAGGAAAAAATCGTACTATACATGAACATTTAGAGAGTCTAAAACCAACTGAAGTAACCGACTACCCCAATACACCAAATCCCATCAATTATACAAGAAAACGGTAACTGGGCCAGGGATAATAAAAAAAGGATAAATAAAAAAGTCATCGCTGAACAAAGTTTTTCAACTAAATAACACAGTACTTCCCACACAAGAAGATAACAACATAAACAAACTACTAGCAAGTCCATATCAAATGGACTTTCCAATAAAAAAATTATCTTTCATATTAAACAAATTAATATAAAAAATAACCTGGATTCGATCTGATCTCTAGAAGGAGAGTGCTCGAACTACCAGAAGAAATAATACGATTCGTGATTGTTCAATGCGACGCTATGCTTGACTTACTTTCCTGCTCAGTGGAAACTAGCCCAATTAATTCTAATAACAAAACTAGGAGAAGACCCAAATGTGGTTACCTCTTACAGGCCTATAAGTCTGTTGTCCACTTTCTCAAAACTATTCGAGAAACTTTTACGAAAACGACTAACTTCAATTCTACTGGACAGAAATCTAATCCCACAACATAAATTCTGATTCAGGCAATAACATGGAACCGCAGATCAAATCCATAGAATCGTTATAAATATTAGTGAGGACTTTGAAGCGAAGAGATACTGCTCAGCAGTATTTCTAGATATTGCACAAGCGTTTGACAAGGTGTTGTGGACCATACTGGACTGTTATACAAGATCATACAGCAACTTCCACATCACTTCTATTCTTCTAAGGATGCCTTCTCATAACGGAGGTTGGTTATCATAATGGCAATTATTATTTTTGACACTACAGCTCTAAACAGGTCTATAGAGGAGCAATCAAACCACTCACTCAAATTCTTAAGCCAGGAGGTCCGTTGTCTTCCCGGGCTCCTCTTTCCTGATATTTCTCCCTGCTTAATGAGTTGGAGTAATTCATAACGATCTCCTCGTATGACGTGGCCTAGATATTGAAGTTTTCTGAATTTTTATTGTTTTAATGAGTGTTCGTTCTTTGTTCATCTGGGTTAATACTGCTTCATTTATTTTCCTCTCGGTCCATACGGTATTCTTAACATACGTCGGTACACCCATAGTTCGAACGCTTGGATTTCGCTTCGACGCTCCATTCCGTATAGAAGGATTGTGAAGAATATTATATTGTGTAACATCTTACGAATCTGATTAAATCATATACATGACATGATACTTAAGATACTGATCGATATTTTGCAGTCAAATAAAGACGAGATAAGCGATCTAAAAATAGTTCAAGCCGATGTATCGCAGGGAAGTGTACTTGACCCAGTACTCTACCTTCTATGCATCGCAGATCTGCCGACAACAGCACACACTATGGCATCCAAACCGGTTAAAACCGAACCCGGTTTTCTGTTAAAATTTTCGGAACCGTAAAACCCGGTTTTTTTCGAAAACCGAAAAGTTTTTATTTATTTTTTATTTTTTTGTGTAAAACAATTTTATTTTTATATGGTTATTCGTGGAGTATTATATTGTGGATTTATTTCTACTCAAATAACACTTAAAAGCAGTAAACTTAATAAAGTCGGAACACATCCTTATTATATAAATATATTCAACCTTTCCGGAACTCTATAATATTATTGAGTCTTTTTAGGTCTACCGAAACAAAGCTCATGTGAAATTTGCAAGTTATTTACTAGCTTTCAGTCCACTTTCTGATGAGAGATCTCGAAACGCGTCTGTAAATGGCTATTCACTTCAGTTAATAGAAAGATATGATCCTAAAAACAATGTTATATTTCTATATTTTTCGAATTTTTTCGGTCGACAAAAAATGATCTCTTAGATGCGTTAATTTTCCTGCCATACTATTTTATTAAAAAACTAACTTTATAATTTGTGTTACTTTTTTATTATCATTATGTAATCAAATCATAAAATTATGTATTTTTTATATAATCTAATAAAACTTATTTTAAACTGAAACTGAAATTTAAATTGAAACTGAATATTATACCACTAATAAGTTGTGCTACTTTTTTATTTTTTGCATAAACATAATGAATAATACAAATATATATATATATATTTTTTTTATTATTAAATAATTCTAAATAGTATAGTATATTTTGTAACTAGGGCGAAAGGTTGTCAATATTAGGCAATATTAGTGAAGGGATGTATCATACAAGTTCGGGAACCAGGACACTTACTTCACTTTTTTTAATATCGAGGTCATCATTGTATTCATTTTATTTTTATTTATTTGTTTATTTTAATGCAACCAAGCGATATTAAATATTTGCGTGCGTTACCTAGGTTATGTGGTAATACAACTAATAGTGACATTTATCGCACTGAAAACATACACCAAGGAGTGCAAGTATAGTGCATGAGTGATAAAAAATAAATATTTAATTTCTTTGATTTACAGCTTCACTATATTTGAGATAAGTTTTCAGAGGTAATACTCAATTTATTTATTTTTGTACTTAAAACCGGGTCTTAACCGGTTAACCGGTTTTTCACGTTACGAAAAACCGAAAACCGGTTTTTGAAATTTGATCGGTATTTTGGATGCCCTAGCACACACTTTAACAGTAACATACGCAGATGACACAGCAATAATGGCATCCCATTCCGATCCAGTCGTGGCAGCAAAACGAATCCAACTGCATCTTAATTTACTTGATAACTGGCTAAAAAGATGGAAACTTCAAGCAAATGAGTTAAAATCGGCCAACGTCACTTTTGCCCTCAGAAAGGAAACCTGTCCACCAATAAAATTGAATGGCCGTCAGATACCTCAATCAGACTCCGCGAAATATCTAGGTAGGTATGCACCTATATAAAAAAAAACTCACATGGCGAAAGCACATATTGGGCACAAAGAAAACAACTTAATCTTAAACTAATGAAAATGTATTGGCTACTCGGTCCAAAATCAAAACTCTCATTGGAAAGCAAACTTCTACTATATAACTCTGTTCTGAAACCAGCATGGAGCTATTGTCTATGAGAGTCAGCTATGGAATTCAGCGTGCAACTACTAGAAAAAATTCAAACAGAAACCTTAAGAATGACAGTAAATGCACCATGGTTTGTAACAAATAGTATCATTAAACCAGTGAAAGAAGTGATTGAAGAACATTCCAGCATATAGTCTGATAGACTCAAAGTACGCACGAACACTGTTAAGTCAAGCCGACTTTTCACAGGATCTGGAAGTCGTAGATTGAAACGCAGATTACCGATAGATCTGGTTTCATATGAGTGCCAAAGGATGAAGACGTATTTACCACTGGGTAAATACTTACAAAGTTGACGACATTACACCAAATTTACTTATTGTAGTTAGGTAAATCGTAAATAATCCAGTAAAAATTATAAAAAAGAAATATTTACTTGAAAATATATTTTGTACGATCAGTTGTGATTTTGTTATTACTAGCAAACATAATACAACGTGTTGTGCCAGAAAAATTGTGTCAGTCAGTTAATTAGTAGAATGAACATTTTCTAAAGGCGCTGCTAATTAAACTGACTGACAAAAATTACCAGTCCGACCACAAATTGTATTTGGCTTGACAATCCAAAAAAATATTATTATAGAAGAAGAGAATTATTTTATTTTTTCTGTGGTAACCACGTCCATAAGAACAATACAAAGCAAACGCGTAAATTACGCTTGGCGAATTGTTTGCATATTCTATGTTATAAGAGTGTACTTATTTCAACGAAACTAAATGTAAGTTTAAAAATTCAAGTTTGGAAAGTTTTCAACACCACGCGATATTGATGTTTCAAACCTGCTATTCTCGCTTCGTTGAAATAATCACACATTTATACCTAGACATCGAATTATATACATATCGCATATGTTTGCATATGCAAATGCATAAAATACCAAACGCTATTTTTGCTGAGATGATTGCCGACCAAAGCTGAGTTAACCATTTAGAGTGTTGTAGTTAACCACGTTCATAAACACTATGTAATTATTACAAAAAAATGATCGATTATGGCATATAGAATAATTTGAATTATTGATATGGTATCCATAAAATGCCAATCACACATTTCCTTCAGAAGCATTTGAAGTGCTTTTAATTCTATAATTTGTAAAAAGTAAATATTTCGACGTTCGAAGAAAGGCATTCTTTCTGTATTATTTTTGTTTGTTATCTTTAATTGCCGGCCTTACTGACGGTCGTCTAATGTACGTCAGGACCTACAAATTTGTCACAAAAAGTCGAACTTTTAGACTAATATATTATTGGCCAACATAAGACAAGTAAATTTATAGCTTTAAAATTTTTAAATGATTCACTTTTCATTAACCGATACAATAAAAGAATTCACTTTTATGTTGAAGCAACAAAAGCAAACACAGGATTTATACCATGTATATGAAATAATAATGAATGGTAGTTGTTAGTTATTGATAAACGTGTATATTAAGCTTGAAATTAAAACTTAACCTTGAAATTATAACATTTGGAGAAGTTAGTATGTGAATCTTCAATAATAAACGTAGAAAACAATGAATTACTACGTTTCAATTCACTCATGACTTACAATTAGACTTATAAAAACGTTCAATCTTGGTTTTGTTTGAACGATAATTAGGACCATAAACATTACGAAGTGCGTCTGACTTACAGAGCACAAATTGTTATAGTAAATTTTCACAATTTGTTTGCGTTGTTGAAGCGTGTACTTTTTGCATGATTAAATGGGGATATACCAAAATACAAGCGTAGGCGAATAACAACACAGCGTTTGAAAACCGAACCACAATTAAATGTCAAAGTTGACGCGTGGCAGTTGAAAGACCCTATATATTTTAAATGGAATACGTAATACAAATGTGTCTTCCTTAAAATATTTTTTCATAAATAGACTAAACAAGATAAACTTAACCTAACATAACCTAGAAGGAAAAGCACAGCATTTCTAATATTTAATTAAAATAGTTACACAAATTTATTACAATTATTAATTGACATTATCTATTATTGATTCTTGTACTAAATTGAAATGATTTTATACAAAACTTGATTTTTTTAACAAAAATGAAGCAATTTTGTACATACACATATGTAGAATATAAGTATAAAACAACTATAAAAGTTTTGGCCAGATATTATTTTTAAATAAATCCATTAAGCATTTGTTTATTTTGGTGATTAAGCCTAGACCTAGTTAAAATACCTAGATGTTCCAGCTAATTTAAACTCGCTAAAAAATAAATTTAAAAAATAGGCAAAATAAATATGTTTTAATTTTAAATTGCTTCTTTTTATAAATACATTCGTGTAACCTACATTTCAGGTAAATTCTACAGGCAATCCTAGCCTTACCAACTAAATTCAATGCAATTTGACTCAATCACACAAAAAAACAAAGCTATTAGGATATTCTCCTTTTAAATTTAATTCAATTTAAATTACACGTGTATTATCTGTTTGATGTTTTGCCAAAATCCCTAGCTGAATTTTTCCATTGTGTGCTTTCCAATTTACTTAAATTAGATATTTATACTTTGTTTTTAAAACGTTTTTATTCACACAAAAACTATATTTTTGTGGATTTGACCATCTTGAAGGTTATTAATTGTGTCTTGCTTTGGTAATACTTAATTGCTTCAAAAAATTCTTGATGTAAATAAGTATTACCAAAGCAAGACACAACAAAAACTACACTTTTACCTGTTATTTTAAATGATGGCATTTTATTTCAGAAAGTTTTTAAATAATGGATTTAGAATGTAGGCATAGGGAAATTTATACAAACGAAGAGTCTCAAATTTGACTGGAATATTTATAAATTCAAGGAACAAAATCATGTTAAACAAAGCAATCTGTTACAAAGAGTATTAATTAGAATTAGTTATCTAATTGCGAGACTGAATAAGATTTTGTAATTAATATATACATAGTTAGTTCAAGATAAAACCAGGTATCTACTGAAAAGACAGATAATGTAAACTAGATCAGCGTTTCTCAAATGTGACTTCTAGAGAAGACAAAACTAGACAAAAACAGACAAAACCATGCAAGAACAGACAAGAGCAGACAAAAGCAGACAAGACCAAACAATACCAGACAAGGCCATATAAGACCAGACAAGACCAAACAAAACTAGACAAGATCAGACAAGACTTGTCAGTACCACACGAGTCAAGACAGGATCTAGCTGGTCCGGAATAAAACCAGATAATACCGGAATTTACTAGATAAAATTAACGCAAAACTAGACCCGCGAAGAATCTTAGGCACAATTTAGGATAAAGATATTATTTTTTTAAATTATTATTTACTGTGTGGTCGAAATATTAATGTCAAAATATGCTGTTCTGGCACGAAGGTTATGCACTCCGTTTGGTCATAACTGTTAAATATATAAGATGTTTTCAGAGATAATATAATTCAAATTATTATAGCGAATATCGGCAAACAATTAAAAAAATGTCTATACACACTTATATTTCATCGGTCGTATTTCTACTAATGGTCAGGCGCGAACATTCAAATTTGGTGTGCCTATAAAAATAATTATTAGGAAGTTTAGAAAACGGATTAAATTAGTATATCTCAGGGCTGTCCAACCAGTCATTCGCGATCTACCGGTCGATCGTCTCGTGATTTTGAAACGATCTTTAGTTTTCTCACGCTTCTAAGTACCTACTTATTTAAATATACATTTCGATAAATATAAAGTCAAAAATTAAAAAACGCTTCTAACACGCTTAATGTTATGGAAACTGTCTTTCAAATAATCAATTCTATACGTGACTGTGCCCTCCAGATACGTTTGTTTAGATTAGAAAATGAGGATAATGATAACGAACTTTTGCTGCACACTAATGCGCGTTGACTCAGTAGAAGTCGATTTCTCATGCGGTTTCTAGAGTTATTAGAAGACGTAAAAAGTTTCCTATCTGAAAGAGGTGACAGTTACCCACAAGTAACAAACGTGGTTATTTGATATGCCATTCTCTGCAGACTTTAGGTCAAAACTAAACGTTTCGAATCTTGAACTACAGGGTAAAGGCAGTAGTGTATTAGACATGATAAGCTAGATAAAAGCTTTTCAACTTATGCAACTTATAGGGTGATACTGATATATACCCTAATAATGATGAATGCGAATTTAATAAATAAAAAATTGACACTTTCCAAGCATTGCAAAATATTTACAGACACATCCTGACCCTGCTCAATTCAACCCTAACTAAATGATTCTCGAAATTGAAGTTGTTGTAAAGCAATTTGAGACAAGATTTGAAGATTTTGGCAAGATCAATATTGCACTATTATATTCAAATGTGTTTCAAAAACATATCAACATAGAAGAAATTGCATTTCAAATATCTACAATATTTGAAGCAAATCAGGATATACTAGAATTGGAAATAATCAAACTTCAAAATGATTTGTATTTGAAATCCAAAGATTGTATTTGAAAATACACTAAAGAGAAATATCCAATCGTGACAAATGCCGCACAAAAATTAATGTCTCAATATTGTAATATGTAATAATGTCTCTCTTTGGCTCGACGTATTTCGCGGAATCTGCATTTTCTGAAATGAATGTGTTAAAATCAAATTGTATTATGTAATAATGTCTCTCTTTGGCTCGACGTATTTCGCGGAATCTGCATTTTCTGATATGAATGTGTTAAAATCAAAAATAAGAAATGCTCTAACTGATGAACATTTTGATCAGTGTTTACGATTATCTCTTTCATCGTATGATCAAGCCTTTGAAGATATTGCTAAATCCATACAATGCCAACGATCTCATTAGTATTAATCTTGTGTTAGTATTTACTATGTTCCTAATTTTGTATTTTTTATCAGATATTATATAAATTTTAATAATTTTTGGTCCTGTTGTAATGTTTAACAAACGTTACATAATAGATTATTTTTTTCATAGAAACCACAGCCACCACAGCCATAGCAACCTTAACACTCAAAGAATCAAAACTAAAAACTATAAAACGCGCGAAAACTAACCATCAACGCAATCGCTCGCCTTTGCTAGAGCGAGATAAGTGACTGCAATGAATTTATAAAAGTAATAATTTAATAAGTAATAATTAAAAAAAACATTATCTTAAATTAATTGGCGATCAATTTATTAATTGGTTTAAATTGGCCGAAAGTGTAGCACTGAGAATAAGAATCTACATACAAAAATTAGTTCCGATTTTCGTAATAGGTTATTTTTACATGAAAAACAGCTTTTAAATGTCAATGTGTTACATACATTTTCTCAAAATTTTCTCCCTCCGTGGGTGGTGGGTGGTTTCACTCTATGACCCCAGACCCCCCGAAGGACCGCTACGCGTATTGGTCGATCTTTTCAACAATATATAACAAAAAGTAGATCGCCACTACAAAAAGGTTAGACAGCCCTGGTATATCTTCACATCAAGATTATTTCTATTTAACTTTATAAATGTACTTGTAAAAAATAAGTAATCTAGATTTGTGAGATTAATAATAATGTTTATTAATGTTGTAAGGTAATGACTTTTATGTAACTTAAAATGCGTTAAATGTTCGTAATACTTGGTAAACATTCGTAATTAGTAAACAGTAGCTTCTGAATACATATGTGGTAGTAGAAAGTATCACGTATGTATATATATATATATATATATATATATATATATATATATATAACGTGAGTCCCAAAAGTCTTGGAATCCACTCTTGCCATGAACTTGAAGAAGTAGGTCATTTCTTAATTCCACACATAAAATTTAACAAATTATCAAATGTCATTTTTAAGTATCTGTCAGTGGGCTTGAGGTTATGTCGCATTGTTTTTAGTGTTAAGTTCAACAATTTCATTAGTTATGTATAGGCATCGGATTATATGCATTTTCATGTTTGCATATGCAAATGCATAAAACGCTATTTTTATTGCATTATTGTGCTTATTTCAGTCGTTAAATGTGTTGTGAATAAAGGCCGATTCTTATATACGCGACACTCAGCTGTCAAATAATGATTACATTGTCTTAAATGGGAACGTTCTCACTATGGCAACGCAACGTTCCTATTTAAAACAATATAATCACTATTTGACTGGAGATGTCTCACCACGTCGCGTAGCTGAGTGGCAGGTGAACGGTGGCAGGTCGCAGCCAGTGACGTGCCATGCGGGCACCTCACACTCGGCAACCCGACTACTGGCTTGCACTACAATAAATTGATTTCCTCTACAAAGAAAGTGTTTTTAAAAGCACCATCGTGCGTACAAAAATTTAAAGAGCGACTACCAAACCCAGCATTAGCTCCAGAACCAATATTAACGCAGAGAGGAACATGGTTGAGAATTAGAATTTTGAGGCCATAAAAGAAGTAATTGGTCAATTTGACAGTTCAGAAGCCATTGCAATAGACCTTTTTATGCGCTTCCGCCAAGTTTTAGAGGCGGGAATATGAAAGTTTCGGGCACATATTTAGTCGGTCAAAAAGTTCGGACACTTTTTGACGTATAACTTGGCGGAAATTGACACATGCGCACAAGACAATATCTATGAAAAGGTCTATTACTTTAAGCCAGCTGGCACTTCAAGCTCCTTTAATCAAAAAAAATATTGCTCTAATTGTAACACATTTCAGCAATATTGCCGACGCAATTGAGACTTTAGAAACTAAAAACCTTATAAATTACAGTAAATGCATTTATAAAAGGTACCAGTCAAAAGCTACCTGAAGAGGTTTTTGCAGAAGTTGCGCCAAATTTCAAGTTCTGTCCAGTAACGTCAGTTGGCGTAAAGAGGTCATTTTCAGCATACAAATTAATATGAAGTAACAAACGTCACAAGTTTGCTCTAGAAAATGTAGAATAGTATATTAAAGGACGAGCTCAGTAAGCGTTATTTTGCAGCACACATCCAAGTTTAGAAAACGACTAGCGCAGCGAGATGATAAAAAATATTGAATTGTATATTATCACAAGAACTACAAGAACTACTTATATTGTGAAAAAATAAGTAAATTTCAATAATAAATAAGTATTTTGATTGTGCATATTTTATGCATATTCCGCCCATTTTTTGTGCATATTTCGCCCATTTTTAGTGCATATTTGCATGCATATTTTGGCATGTTGATAGTGCATATAATCCGATGTCTAGTTATAAATAAAACGCTTTCTCATAAATTTAACACTGATTTATTTTAAAGTGTTTTGAATTTTAAGATTCAAAGAAGAACAAACATTACAACAGATGTTGAATGTATTGTCCATTTTCACGAATACACAGATTCGCCGTTTTATGTTATTTCTACCGGTCTTACTTAATTTATTTGATTTAAAAATGTTTACAAAAGAGCAGAAAACTTTTATTGTCGAAAGTTATTTTCGTAATGGTAGACGCCTGGAAAATGGTGAATGGGAATACAGTATCGATCCGTGCATCGATCGATCCGTCCTATTTAATAGGAATCAGTTTAGAAGGCAGGTATTACGATCAGTTGTTTGTTTTCGAAGTACTGGTAACATTAACAAAAAACAAAGAAGTGGAAGACCTCGTATTAATAATGAGAATATTATAAACAACATCAGTCGTGTCCAAAATGCAGTCCAAGACAACAAAGTTACCACTTCAATTAGGAGACTAGTACAATAGTTGAATTTAAGTCGTACTACCACTCAGAGGATTATTCGTCAAGATCTTCACATGAAACCATATAAGTTGCAAATATACCAAGAACTTTTACCACTCGATTATAATAAAAGACTGCCCTACTGTCGCTGGTTCCATGAAAATATGAACGACGAAGAGTTAAATTTAACATTTTTCACTGATAAAGCCTGGTTTCATCTAAACGGATACATTAATTCACAAAACATGTGCATGTGGAGTGTTGACAACCCACATTTTTTTAGAGAGACCCCACTGCATCCAATCAAAGTTGTGTGGTTAGCAATGTCAACATGCAGAATTATCATTAGCAGAATTGCCACTGAAATTCATGATGATGAACTCCAAAATGGCTTCTTTCAACAAGATTCTGCTAGACCGGACATTGCCTATGAAACATTAAATTATCTTAAGGAATTCTTCGACGACAGGCTAATAAGCAAAGACCGATTTCCACCACGTTCTTGTGATCTAACTCCTATGGACTTTTTTCGGAAGCATTAAACCTATAAAAAAACATGCATAATAATACGAATCAGGAAAAAAATAGAATTTTGTCGACTGCTATGATCAAATAGGAGTAGATAATAAACATATAAGCTAAAATTTATAAACCAAATGAATAAATCTAAATTATAATTAATATTGAATCTTATAAAAAATTATCAAGTTAATGTTTTTTTTTAATTGTAGATTAGGGTTTACTAATTATGTAAATGTATTGAAGCAAATCAGTTTACATTTAGTCTAGACCGAAGTAAATGCATTAATTCAGGTAGGGTGCAGGATCAATATAAAAGATGAATGTTTACCAATTACGAATGTTTACCAAGTATTACGAACATTTAACGCATTTTAAGTTTTAAGTATATACATAAAAGTCATTACCTTACAACATTAATACACATTATTATTTAGGTCACAAATCTAGATTACGTATTTTTTACACGTACATTCATAAATATAAATATAAATAATCTTCTTGTTAAGATATACTAATTTAATGCGTTTTCTAAACCTAGTAATTCCTAATAATTATTTCTATAGACACACCAAATTTCATTGTTCTAGCCTGACCATTAATACAAATCCGACCGATGAAATATAAGTGTCTATAGATTTTTTTTTAAAGTTTGCCTACACGGAAAAAAGTACACTCTAAAAATTACAGTTTAAATAGTAGCAGCGGCCTTACGAATACAAATTTGTGGAGATTTCAGTCGCATACTGTTTTAATTTAAAATCATTCGCATTAATTTTTAAAACTTATTTACTAATAATACCGGAAACTGTAATTTTAAAAATATCAATTGTTAGTTTTTACAGTTACAAATTCGTAAGGTCGATGCTACTATTTAAACTGTAATTTTTAGAGTGTACTTTTTTCCGTGTGTATTTGCTATAATAATTTAACACATTGACGGACAGTAGGAACAAGTGAAATTCGAAAATTGACACTCTATGACTATGTAATTTTTAGAATATTAGAAATATATCATTTTTTATATATTATTGGGAATGGGATATAAAAAGTTATTTTATAATTTAATAATTTATTTGCCTTACTAGCTTCTGTATACAACTAACACCTTAATCATAGGCTAAAAGTTAAAGAAATAAAATTAATTACAAACTATAATCAAAACATGAATATGACATACCTCTAAATTGTTTCTTTTAAATTAAAAATTATTATGTTTTATGTTTTATGATTTTATAAATGATTATATAAATTTGAATGAAATTTGAAGTTTAATTTCATTCAAATTTATATAATCAATTATAAAATCATAAAACATAATAATTTTTAATTTAAAAGAAACAATTTAGAGGTATGTCATATTAATGTTTTAATTATAGTTTGTAATTAATTTTATTTTTTTAACTTTTAGCCTATGATTAAGGTGTTAGTTGTACACCGAAACTAGTAAGGCAAATAAATTATTAAATTATAAAATAACTTTTTATATCCCATTCCCCATAATATATAAAAAATGATAAACAATAGGGATGATAATAACCAACATTTAATTAGAAGTATTGTTTTACTCTTTCTCTTTAAATAAACTTAATTTTGATTAATTCAGCACCTTTAATTAGGTTGGGGATATAATCGTCATGGCGCCAGCGGACTCTAGACATTAAGTAATGGTACTTACGACGGCGGCTATAACAACAAAAATTTAAAAACGTAAATGACAGGTTTATTGATTCAAATAAGCAATTTTTTGTGTGCGACAAAGTATTTGGGAGTTTTACACGAAACGTTAGTTCATAATTAAACAAAAATAAATAAATGAAAAAAAAATTATTATAATTTTATAATCATTACACATTATTTTCGATATGCCATGTTACAACCTAAAGTTTTTTTTTCCAAAACATGACACTAGGCTTCTACTTATACGTCGGTAAATGTATATTTGTGCTGCTATAGCCGCAGTGTGTAAAAACGACCGTTTTGAATTGTGCGGCTATTGTCGTCATGCCACATAGTGAACTTCGCTTTGATGGCTATAGCCGCAAATGTCCGTCAACGTGTTAAATTAAATTATCTCCGAAAACTTCTTATATATTTAAAAGCTATGACAAAACGGAATGTATAACCTTTTCGCCAGAACTGCATATTTTGACATTAATTTTTCGATCACACAGTAAATACAGTAATAATTTAAAAAAATAATATCTTTATACTAAATTGTGCCTAAGATTCTTCGCGGGTCTAGTTTTGCGATTATTTTATCTGGTCAATTAAAGTATTGCCTGGTTTTATTTCGGTCTAGCTCGATCTTGCCTAGAATTGTGTGGTCTTGCCTGGTCTTGTCTGGTCTTGTCTGGTATCATGTATATTTTTTTGTAAACCAATTTTTAATTAAAGCGCTTTTTTGCTTTAAAATGAATACACAGCTTTAATAATTATTAAACAACAATAACAAAAGAGTTGCAATTCTTTCCAAATCATTATAATCTTTAAGACAATATTTTCATGCATAATAATGGCATTTTACTTTGTAAATTTCTTCCTTTTCTTGTTTTCCTTGGAAAATTGCGGTGAATCGTCAAACAAGAATCATATTAATGAAGCATTGCTGCTGAACGTTTTCCGTTATATCGTCTCGCTATGTGCAATATGTCTTCAGAATCAAATCAAAATCTCAAATTAATTAATTCCCCTTAAAAAACATAACAAATTTAAAAATGTACGGGTTACGTCACAAATATATTCTTAATATATCGTTTATATTAAAGACATTGTTTTGTTATAAATATGATTTTAACTTCGCGTCTAAAAGTTTTCAAATACTTCATCCTTTGACAGATTCTGTAAGTTTGTAGTAAATATTTGTACCACATTTGTTTGAGCTTTCGCAAATCACCAGATTATTTGTATGCATTATATTTGTATTATGGTTTGATGAAACCTTGCATCTGATACTGCACCAAGATTTTCGGGAAAGAAATCTAAGTTCGACTACAAAGAATACATTTAAAGGTACACATTATATTTCACAGCTTTATAAGAGAAATAATTTCTTGGATGAATTCCTGGTAGTTTTCAGCTTTTTTGTTTCCTAGAAAACTTTTTCAAGAACACACTCCCACAGAATACAGAAGGTCTATGCTTTTATTCTGATTCATTCAACTTTATTGTTACATTTGCATTCTTCATAAGCTCTCAAATATCACACGCGTTAGCGAGCTTAGGCAAACTATACATTTCCAAAATTAAGACTGTAATAAGGGCGTCAGGCGAGAATTTCAAAAATCTCGTGGCGGGCTCGTTAGTTGTAAAAAAAATTACTCTCGTATTTACGTCTATTGACGTAATTACGTCTCGCTCTCGCAACCGTTTGCCTAATAAAGCAGCGTATCTGCTAAAGGTATTAGCCCTCCGAAACTTGCGAGAAAAAGTTTTTAAACAAAGAAACTTTAAACAAACGGATCACAGCCTGAATATATTCAGCCTTTCCGGAGCTCTATAACAATTATTGAGTCTTTCTAGGACTACCAAAACAATTAAATCTCTACATGAAATTTTGTACCATTTTTTTGGTAGTCCTAGTAAGTCCTACTCCTAGAAAGACTCAATAATTGTTATAGAGCTCTGGAAAGGCTGAATATATTTATAAATTCAGGCTGTGTTTCGTTTGTTTTAAGTTTGTATGATTTTCTATAACGTAGAATAGTTTCACCAAGTTGCAAAAACACAAACCTCAATTAAGGATTATTTAACTGATTAGTCATTTAACTAATTAGTTAAAACTAAAAAAACGTGTAGGACATGAGTGTAATGTATTCTCTTTATAAAATGCTTTGTTTTAGTATGATTTTTTCTATACAATCCACTAATCTGAATATTCCTATAATCCGGCACCCTCTAGTTTTTAATAGTGCCGGATTAGTTGGTCTTCATTACATTTAGATACTGTTTATAAACTACATCGAAACATTGGACAGCCTCGTTTTTCATTTCCTTGCTTCATTCCTTCGTGCCAAATGTTTCTATTTTATGTCGAGAGTCTAAAATCAAACATAAGCAATAAACACAATTTAATTTACGATATTGTTTTAATTCTTATCTCTTGATGCTTGAAGAGCAATTAAATAAGCTCATTCACGACAGTACGATTTTGCTTATTATCTAATTCATAAATTGTTGATTCTATCAATCCTCGTAAAAAATCGTAAAAGTAGGGGAGACCGGGTACAAAAGTAACACTTTGTACGTTGACACTGGTATCTAGCTAGTTATCATTTTTTTGATGAAATGATTATAGCCACATATAAATTTCGATTATACTCTACAAATTTGAATCTAAATTTTCCTCATTATTTGCTGTTTATTGTGAATTACAGACGAATTTCAAAAATGATGATTGTTTCTTTCGACCCCGAGTCTAGGCCGAAAGTAACACGGTGTGGGTCGAAAGTAACATAATAAGGGTGTATGTAATAAATATGAAATGCAATATCAATATACAAATCAACTAATTATTTATTAGAAAAATGTGTTTCTATAATATAAATGTTTACATTGAATTACCACGTAGTAACTGTCGCAACCCATTCATATAAATATTTGTTTTTACTCTTTATTGACTTGAATTTCTTAATTAGGGTAGGTAATAGTGAGATCAACTTTTATGAGATTCAATTCCCTAGTCTAGTCAGATTCGCAATTATAATACACATAGTGTGCATCATCATTGATTCCTGCAACCTGTGACCTATTTCTGCATTCGATAGATTGTATCCACTGCTCGTTTCGCCAACTATAGCCTAAAAGGCTCTATACACACAAGATAAAAACAATCTTCTTCGTCAGATGAATTGTTATGTTAAATGTTTTTTTTTTTCTTTACTTGTCTTATATGTTTTTTTTCCTTTTCCCTTTCTTTTTATGGATGTATCAGGTTGTAAAATAAAAGTATGTATCAGGTTGTAAAAATATTTTCTTGGCTTTTATTCTTTCTTTGTATTCTCCTTCAATTTAATTTTTTTCGGGTGTCAGTCAGAGTCGCAGTCTTACGTATCTTACGCCCATACGTTGTAGTCGTCGAACCTGCTCTTGGAATAAGTCTATTATATCGGGGTAAGACTGAGTAAGGAATTGGCGAGAAAAAAATTGGCGGAGAAGAAGCCACTTGTAGTCCGCTAGGTCCTGCTACTGGCGGGTTAAGATTCAACTTGGAGGGCTGAGGGTACGTCGGGTTCTGGTTGGCAGATCAGTAGGTGGAATTTCTTCGCTGTCTTGCAAGGGACGGTCTGTTACAGATGATGGCGCAAAGTCAGCATCAGTAGATATATTTATATTAAATGGACTTATACCAGTGCAAGTAAACTCAGCAATAGCTTTTTTATCGGTGACAGCAAGAGGAAATGATTCTTCGACAATCCCAGGAATGTAATGGATATTCATCGTTTGACCGGGATGATTTCGCAGCCAGTTGTCTATAGCTGTATTAATCATTTTCTTGTTCTGTCGAAATACTGCTATACCCAGCGGCTGGAGTTTCTGAGGGCAGTGGGGTGGAAACAACAGCAAAACTATTCAATTTCTCTTACAAAAATCTAAAGCATTGTTAGATATATGTGATGCGTAATTGTCTAACAATAGCAAGCATTTTTGATCAATTGTTGGCTTGGTCTGGTTTTAAAGTGTTCCAGAAATAGCAAAAATTCTGCTTCTTGCATCCAGCCACTGCCATTTCCAGCACCAGGGAAATTGCAGTGGCTGAATTCAAGAAGCATTTAATGCTCTAGATTTTTGTCAGATCAAAGAGGTTCATCATGTATCATGTGGTCTTTGTACCGCTTCAATGGGAATACAAAAAAGGAAGTATATGTTCTCCTTGAGCATTAATGGCAACAGCAACAGTCAGTAATCTCCCACGTTCCGCTGAGGTTACTGCTCCTACTTTTTAATTCCTCTCTGAGCAACTAATTTGTAAGGTTTTTGGACTGTAGTGACCCCTGTCTCATCCGTATTCCTGATATCTTTTGGCTTAGATTTGTACCTATCCATAACGTCCGCTAGGTTATCAAAAAATTTGTTAACATTATCCTGGTTAAAGCTCGAGGCTCGAGATAGACTTGTTGCTTGAGGAAATCTCATAGATAGGGTCAAATGTCGTTTTAAAAAAACTAGTCAACCGTTCCTTACCCACCATTTGAGTGTCATGCCATTTTTCGGGAATCATTTGGCATTTACCAAAAAAGTGTGGCTTATTTAATTTATTTTCAAACTAAAAACTATTTATAAGCTGAATATAATTTCACAAGAAACGACAAGATAAAAGTATTCAAGCTAATTCAATAAATTATTATCTAGAAAAGGTGTATTTCCTATCAGCGAGGTTTTTTATGGACATTATTTTAAACAGAAAAACGTTTGACTCTATATATAGCCATATTTTGAAAATATCAAACGCGTAAAATTCTAAAAAAGTACATTTTGTCAACAAACTAATCAATAAATCATTGAATAAGGAAGGAATTAATCAAAAAAACATTTATAATTCAAAATTAATCGTGTTTTGCAAATACTTTTATTAAAGACACATAAATATTAAATTCTTAAACAAGATTTATTAGTTTTCCAGAGTTTAACTGTGCTATATATTTCACTGCGTAGTTCTAAACTTAATACATGTAAACGTGCTTTGTGCATTATCTCGTTTAAGATTCAAATTGTAGCAGTATATTATAAGGATAACAAGTTTTTCTTTATAGTTTGTAAAATATAATACCACAGTGAAACCCCAAGAACCCTAAAGAATGTTACAAAAACAGCTTTACCTGTCATTTGGAAATCTAACAGAAGAGCATGGATGATGACTTTTGAGAACTGGTCATTTTTTTAAAGAGACAAAAAATAATTGCTTTTAAAATAATCTGCATATGTCTCAAGGTGTTATACATACATTTAATAGTTATTACCTGGAAATACATTTAGAAAAGTAGTTAGCGCTGTTGATGGACATAACGGAAAATCGTTAACCCACTTTTGCAAAGCGTATAGCATTTATAAAGCTTTTCAAAATATTATTAGAACCTGGAGTGAAGTTGCAGTATCTCCCATGAGTTACGTAAGGAAAAAGCTCATTCCCCAATTGGTTGAGGAGAGTACACACACACACACACACACACACATATATATATATATATATATATATATATATATATATATATATATATATATATATATATATATATATATATACATATACATATACATATACATATACATATACATATACATATACATATACATATACATATACATATACATATACATATACATATACATATACATATACATATACATATACATATACATATACATATACATATACATATACATATACATATACATATACATATACATATACATATACATATACATATATTAAATATTCATTAAACATTCATTAAATCATTTTTATTGTACCACATTTGTTGTTCGATGTACCGCTAGTGCGCTACATCTCTGTTTGTCGTTTTCTACACCTGTGCTTCGATTTACACGGAAGACTGGTTGGTCAGAATATTAAACGAAATTGAAACAAAACGTGCATAATTTTGTAATTCATGTAACTCTTTGTGGACAAGAGGTTACCAGTACTAACCATACCTTACACATTTATTTTCTATCTCAGAGAAGGGCACTAAGTTCATTTTGGTTAGCAATGCTAACCATATCTTCTGGGATAAATGGGTATCCTCTGTTATATTTTTAATTAAATTAATAATATAAATATAAAAAGTTATTATTTATATTATTAATTATATTGATAATATAAATAAAAAAAATAATTCTTTATATTAATAATTAGTAACTGGATCCAAAGAGCCCAGGATAGAAATAGATGGAAGTTGTTAAGTGAGGGTTATGTCCAGCAGTGGACGAGACAGGCTGCGATATGATGATAATAATGATATTAATGAAGAAATAGATGATTTTTGTTTGTTTAAAATAAAAAAAGATTTGCTGCCTCAAGGGCTTAATACAATTCAATTTATAGCTAAATTGATATAATTAATAATAGAATAAATCTTTATTACTTGGTTGGTAGGATTTGACTTTCTATATTTGCATTGATATTTGTAATTAACAGTTATGTCTGGTTTGCGGTAAGATCTTATATATAATATCTCTGGAATCGGAGCCGGCTTGTATTTTTTAGAAAAGGAAGTCCTTTGCAGATGAATGTTAGTATAAATGCAAATGACGTCTACTTGCTGTAATAGAAGATAACATAAAATTGAGAAAAAATAACTATGTGCATTTTTTTTAAGTAATGAATTAGGATATTACTAGGTTTAAATACACAAATGCCTTATAAATACTATACTAGTCTTATAATTTTATATTATCTGCTATATTGCAGCAAGCACAGCAAGCACAAGAGGTTGTCTAAAGATTTTTTATCTTTACAAGGATATCTTGTTTTGAAGTCCGTGTATAAAAAGTACCTTACAAATCGAGGTATATGTATTACTTTTTATATAAGGGTCTGGATATATATGAGATGTTCCGCATCAACCGGATCAGCTTTACGACCATTGATTGAGGACCAACTAAAAAATGCCCCTTGGCCGGAAAAATTACTTCAATAAATCTATTTGCTATTTTAAAAAAAATCAAAATTCAAAGCGGCCTTAAAATGGCTGTTTTATTTTCAAGAAAACGCAAACTATTTTATTAATCTGTTCTCTACAAAAACTTCTATGACCTAAAAATCTTTAACAATCTTAAAACTTGTATTAATGTACCTGTTTGCTTAAACTACTAAAAAAATACGACTACAATATGGCGGCTCCAACACTCAAAAATTGCAAAAAGCAGCGTTTTTCTTATGTTGTGTCATAGTATTCCGGGATAAATCAACTAATTGCCAGAGTTTGCTCATAACATATATTTTCAAAGTAGAAGTATAAATCAGGCAAAAGAAAAAGCATGGGGACTGCAATATAGCGGTTGCGAAACTCAAAAAGAACAAGAAAAAATCAAATTACTATACGAAGAAGCAAGCTGCATGGCAATCCACCAAGGACAACGCGGCACACCTTTCACAGTGCATTCGGGAGTAAAACAAGGATGCACGCTCTCCCCACTTCTGTTTACCATAGTCTTAGACTGGGTCATGAAGAAAGCGAATAAAAAAACAAGGGGAATTCGATGGACGCTCGTAAGGCATTTAGAAGGCCTAGATTTTGCCTATGATATCTGTCTCCTGTCCCACACCAAAGTAGATATGGAAAAAAAGTTAGAGGCTCTCAAAAAGTACGCAATGCAGGTGGGAATGAAAATCAATGTCGATAAAACCAAGCTGATAAAGATCAATGCGACAGCCCCCTGCAACCTGGAGATAGATGACAGGCAAGTACAGGTAGTAGATAGTTCTTGCTACCTTCGAAGCCTTATTTCACAGGATGGTGGTGCTGATAAAGACGTAAAACAACGGATACAGAAGGCGCGACAGGCATTCGGAATGCTTAACAGTCTGTGGAACGTAACAAAAACTTCCCGTAACTTAAAGCTCCAAATTTTCAAATCTAATGTAGTATCAGTTCTTCTTTACGGTAGCGAAACGTGGAAAGTGACTACCACCATAGTATCACAACTTCAGGTATTCATGAACAAGTGTCTGAGAAGAATACTTAAAATATTTTGGCCCAATACCATAGTAAATATTGAACTTTGGAAAAAAGCAAATATGGAGCGTCTTGAAACTCAAATAAGAAGAAGGAAGTGGAAATGGATCGGACACACACTTAGAAGGCCGGAGGGGGATATTGCAAAAGAAGCTCTTGACTGGAACCCCCAAGGTTCAAGAAAGAGAGGCCGCCCAAAAATCACGTGGCGGAGGACAGTCGTACAGGAAGCCAGGGCAAGCGGAAAGGAGTGGCGCGAGGTAAAGGCCCTGGCTCAGAATAGAATCATATGGAGAGCGTTTGTTGATGCCCTATGCTCCCACGAGGAGTAAAGGAAATGATGATGATGAATGCTTGAATGAACTTTTCCGTTAAAACCAAACAATTGTTCATCTACAGTCAGATTACATGATGGCATCTAGAATTTTCCAATATTATTATTTATTCGATCCCATAGTTTTGTAATTAAGTGCAAGTTTATCGTTTACACAACGTTGTGATCTTGATTCTTTATCATTAAATCCAATACATTTACAAATTTAGTGATATCTGTATTTAGAGAAAGTTGCTCGAAAAATTGGTGGTCCATATTTTTTGCTACATAGACTGTCATAACTGTCAGTACTCACATTTGAAGATTTCAGATGCCTAGCGCTAAGCAATATCTCAATAAATATACAGATCTCGATCATATCTACGGGTTTCTACGTTTTTTTTGTATTTTTTTTGTCTTTATGAACTCTAACAGCCTCTCTATTGGACATCTCTGTTATCATCGATAATACATTGTCTGGAAAAAGTAAACGAAAACCGTCCACAAAATCCTCAATTGTGGTGCCTGGCGGTAAAATTGCTATTATTGACTGAACCTCTTATAATATTGTGTCCTGAAGTCCTTCCAAAAGTTTGAGGAGAGCAGTACCATACCATATCTTCTTATATAATTAATATAATCCTATTTCCGAAAGCGTTTGCATATTTCCCTAATCTTTATCATAAAAATTGCGGGTTGGTTAGTAGATGATTAATCCATTCTTGGGACGCCTTTTCTTGTTTTTAAGCTTAATCAGTGGTGTGATGACATGTTGTCTCTCCAGGCCGCTGCGGCCGGTAAAAGGAATCTAGCGAAGTTTTTTGTTAAAATTGTTATATTTTTAAAACATAATGATTTTTTTAAAACTAATTTTATATCTTTCCATTGCAATAGAAGATTACTAAAAGGTGTTTCCTTAAAATATTATTCTAACCATATGTAATAATTAAATAAAAGTGCGCCCGGCCGCTCCGGCCGGTAGAATTACTTTAACGGTTAACACATTCACTGCCGCCGTGACACCGGTGACACCGGCGGTGTTTGCATACTTTTTTGTATATTATAGACCAGTGACGTCACTGAGTCACCGGTGACCCATTTCGTGAAAATCACCTAAAATAGTTCTATGGGGCCCCTAGAGAAAGAAAATAAATACCAAATCATTATAATTATCGATTTTGTAAAGTGGTTTAAATCGGCGATACAGGAAAGTCATAAAAACGGGCGCGGCAGTGAATGTGTTAAAGTACTTTTTACAGACAGCCCTCTGAAATACACAGAGCTTGCGACAAATATGAAGATTTGGCCTAAAATATTTTTTTTTTATAAAATAAAGATATCAAAAAACATTAAACAAATATTTCATTAACTACTACTTAACAACTACAGAAAACTATGACAAACCTAAAGAAACCGCAGTTTTTTGTTCTTTTTGTGTTTGTTGCGTTTATGTGTTTGCTGCGTTTTCCATTGGAGTCGCCATGCTTTTTCTTTGTCTGATTTACATTTCTACTTTTAAAACATATTTGGGCAAATAGTTGATTTATCCTGGAATACAATGATACAGAATAAGTAAAAAGCTATTTTAACTTTTTTTTTGTTTTGAGACGCCATATTGGAGTCATATTTTTCGTTATTAGTTTATTAAGGCAGGCATGTTTTAAGATCCCAAAGCAAAAGAAAAAAGGAAAATTTTTAGATCATACAAGTTTTGGTACAGAAATAATTAATAATTTTGTTTGTGTTTTCTTGAAAATAAAACTGCCATTTTAAGGCCACCATATGGGATTTTTTAAAATAGCACATGGCATTATAAAATAGATATATTGAAGAATTTTTTCGGCCAAGGGATTTTTTAAGTAGGTCCTCAATTTTGATTGTAAAGGTGATCCGGTTGACGCGGAACGTCCCATCTGTGTATATGTGTAAGGTCTGGATATATAACGACAATGTAATTGTTAGATTCCGAAACAATGGCTACTGTCTACCTTTGTGCTCATTCCCAAGAGAATGCTCAGATTATCCAACCATCGCATTCATAAGTCATACCCTAAAAAATTTCTTCAAAATCACATATAAGAGACAGAAGACACATATAAGTCTCAGAAACTAGAGAAAGATATTAAAAATACGCTGTTTGACATCCGTGAGGGAGTTGGGACTAGAGAGGCGCTATATAGGATTAATATTCTTTTCCAACGATGTCTGGATATGAATTAGGAATAATTTTCGAAAATGGTTTTGATAGGGTAAAACATCAATAATGAACAATAATCTCTTGGACAGAAACATTGACTAGTGTCACGTGAGGCTAATATGCAATTTATACTGGGGCCAAACAGCTAACACAAAAATAGAAAATCAGCTAACAGAAGAAATGGAGATCCGTCGCGCTGTAAGGCAAAGCTGTGTTCTATCGTCACTTCTAATTATTGCGAAGCTATATTTATTGAAACGTTGGAAGAAGAACAAATAGGAGTGGTTATAAACGGAGAAGTTGTGAACAACATCAGATATGCGGTTGGTCCGGTATTGTTAGCAAGTACTCTTAAAGTAGACTTCCGAGCAAAGCGGTTCTGGCGTCACTAACGCAGCGATACTGACTCGGCGACATGGCGATAGTATTATGCACTATGAAAATGTATGAGGCGCCATTCGAGCGCAACGAATGTCAATGTTAATGTCAATGTCGCCGCGCTCGAATGGTGCCTCATACATTTCCATAGTGCATAATACTATCGCTATGTCGCGGCGGCTTTGACGCTGCGTTAGTGACGCCAGAGCCGCTTTGCTCGGAAGTCTAACTTTACAGATGTACAACACCTTCTATAAAAATGAAACGATCGATGTTGTGAGTACGGACTAAAAATAAATTTTACTAAATCTAAGTTAATGTAAATTACAAAATCCCCACCGAATCAAAAACCAGATAAAGCTGATAGTAAGGAACACCGCAATAAAGAATGTGCACACGTATAGAACCTTGGAAGCTGGATAGATCAATCAGGTAACCAAAAGTAGGGAAAGATGCTATGTTCTAGAACCGCTCCCTTATGGAGAAATTACATGTATATATTGTCTAGTATAAGACAATATATACATGTAATTTCTAGCCTCCTACCTCCTTATGGGAAATGCTGTACAAATCTAGCATCCAACCTCCTTATAGGAAATGTTGTACATGCTGTACAAATGCTGACTACAAAATGCTGTACAAAATAGTATAGTACGTGGCCGATCGTGTATGTATATAGATGCGGCAACCTCGAGGGGTGAGGAGGGGAGGGGCGCCGTCGTTAAGAAAGATCATAGAAGTGAGACCGGAGATATAAGAATAAACAGATAAGACTAGACAGACAAGACCAGACAGACAAGACTATACGGACAAGACTAGACGTACAAGACCAGACAGACACGATTAGACAGGCAAGACTAGACCACAAAGACCAGACAGACAAGACTAGACAGAAAAGACTAGACAGAAAAGACTAGACAGACAAGACTAGACAGACAAAACTAAACAGCAGAAGATTAAACTGACTAAACCAGGCAGACAATACCAGGCAGACAACACTAGACGGACAAGACTATACAGACAAGACTATACAGACAAGACTGGACAGTCTTGTCTGTCTGGTCTTGTCTGTCTAGTCATATCTGTTTAGTTTTATCTGTCCGGTCTAACTCCCACGATCTTCCCTAGGGCGGCGCCTCTCCCATTCTCACCCCTCGCGGTAGCGCTATCTACAGCATTATCCCATATGGAGGCTGGTGGCTAGATTTCTCATAAGTAGACTGGGAACTAGACTTTACATGTAATTTCTGCATGAGGAGGCGGCTCCAGAACATACCATCTTTACCTCCTACCAAACAAAAGAAATTAAAACAAAGATTGAAATCGTGAGATCAATATTTGTGAAAATGAAAAGCTCTTCGCTAGTTGGGATATGGGAGTAGAACTTAGAATAAGAAGGCTACGGTGCTATGTCTTTTCTACATTACTCTATGGGGTTACAACGTAGACTCTCAAGAACAATCACTTAGACAAACTGATGCCTTGGAAAAGTGGTGTTACTGTAGAATGTGGTCTATACCATTGACAGATAACTAACACTGAAGTCTTAAATTAAATGCAAAAATAATTGGAAATAATTCACACCATAAAGAAGGAAAGTAAAAATACCTAGGTCACATAATGAGAGGACACTAATACGTGCTGCTACAATTGATTGCACAGGATAGTCAGCGTCTTACGACGTTCCTTTTTCCTCTGATCTTTCCTATCAGAGGAAACACGAACATCGTAAGACGCTGATTATCCTGGCTCAGAAACCTAAAGGACTGGTTTGGCTGCAGCAACAATCAATTATTCCGAGCTGTAGCCAATAAGGTTCGGATAACTGCGATAATAGCAAACCTCCGATAGGAGATGCACTGTAAGAAGAATATGTGTAAGAATTATATAACTACTAGAGGGGAACATATTATTTGAGACCAATATATAAACCGATATTTTAGAACTAATACACATCCCTCGATTTGCATTCAAACTCCATGTATATAAAAAGCAAGTATTGTTTTTTAAATAGTAAAGTATTACGCGGGTTTTTTCGGCCGAGCGGTTCAAGTTTTTCTTACTTTTGCAGACAAAGGGGTGAGGGGTATATTATAAATAGTACGTAATATTACAAAACATTTGAAAATTTACAAACAGAATTCGTAAAAAAACGTCGTATCATTTGAGGGAGGGGTTGATATACGATACGATCTACCTATTTTTGCGGTGGGGTCTAAAATCATTGGAAGTTTGCTTACGTAATACTTAACGCCCCCGCATATCATTGATTAAACAATAAACAAAACTCAAGGGAATAAAATTAATAAGCGAGATCGAAAACATTCGCCTAAGCTTTCAAAATTTATTTGCGGTTTCAGTAAATATTTGTAGAAAAGTCATTTTCTTGAGAGTTCGGAAGTGCAATATATAATTTTTTTTATTCGACTTTTTTATTTTTCATAGTGATTATAGAATCGGATCGTATTTTGTTGATAACTTTCATTTTTGTACTTAAAATACTTGTTGTACTTATTTTTATTACTTCTTGTAATTACTATATTTTTCTGTCATTCAAAAAATCTCATGGGTACATTAAACATGGGTACATTAGATCTATGGTATAAAAGTTTCGGTACCGGTGACCACCGAAATCTACTGTAGTAATAAACGTGTAGCATTGATTAAATATGTATCTATACATACAAATAAGCATGTATATACAAATAAACAAGTATACTTATAATAAAAAATAAGTTTTAAATTAATATTCATACAGTGGAAAAACATACAGTAACATTATACAGTCAAAGGAAGCAATCGTAACGTGATTTAATAATAACTTGTGTAAATACTATTAAATGCAAATAAGTCTTTTTAGTAAGTTTTAAATTAATAAAAATATTCAACTACTACATAAAATGAAACAGAGACAAAGCTGTAAATCCACGTTTATTATATGCATAAACTTTATAGTCTGAATATTTAATTTATTACCATGTTTGTTGCAGGAAATAATAATGCATCCCCAAAGGAAGGTCTTCAGTGGCGCGGGATTAATGGCACCCATTGTAACGGAGAGTGTGGGCTCGATGGGGAAAGCATCGGCGGGGCCGTCGGCGGGCAGGAGAACGGCTCGGCCGGACCAGGGCCGGACAAGCTGGAGGGGTCGGGCTCAATTGAGAATGACACTCTTCACCTCAAGAGACGGGTGGGACTCATCAGTGGGGTGGCTCTAATTGTCGGCACCATGATAGGTAAATATCATAAAATAAAATATAAGAAAATAGATTAATTATTCATTTATGGACAAACAAGTAATATAAGACCCGACTAGGAAAATTAGACAATAAAATTGAGACTATTCAAATTAGCAATAAATTATTCCGTAGTTAACGTAGTTAACTATTCTTTGCCTTCGCACAGTGGTTTGAAATCCCAAAAAGCTGGCCAAACTATGAAGGAACAATATGAAGGTCAAAATATAGTGATTTTTGGTCTCCTTGCGTTTTTGAGGTCGCTGATCACGAAACTGAATTCAAAATTAAATTTCGAAATTCAAAATGGCGGTCGCAATATGGCGGATAATTTTTCGAAAAAAGCAATCAATTTTGTTGAAAGTGGAGATTTAGCGGCTGTAAAAATCACCGATCACGAAACTGAATTCAAAATTTCATAATTCAAGATGGCGGCCAATAGAAGGCGGATGATTTTCCCAGGAAAGTATTATAATTTTAGTAAAACCCAACGCTTTGCGGTTTTTGCCGCCGCTGATTGCGAAACAAAATTCAATATTCTACAATTCAAAATGGCGAATCCAATATGGCGAGCAATTATTCGAAAAAAGCATTCAATTTTGTCGATACTCAGGATTTAGGGGTTTTTTGAGATCACTGATCACGAAATTAAAGCTGAAATTTTAAAAATTTGACCACCAGTGTGTGTGTATATGTGTGTATTCTAGTCTACGATAATTCGTGGACGGAAAAAAATTATTTCGTTCCTACTCGCTTGTTGCCACCTCTTTTTTAATTCCGAACTTTTGAAGTTTGAATCTTTCAAACTTCAAAATGTATGACTGCTTTAATTTTTTTGACACCTCCATCTCAACAAAGTCAGTGACCACGTTGATTTTCCCGTTCAATACCGATTTCACAAATATGAAAATTTCCTTTCTTGTGAAAGAAATTTCTTCGGTATTATCCACAGGTCCTGTAGAAAATGGAAGAATAATATTAATTGGAGAATTATCTTGACCAATTTCCTATAAACAATATTTCATACGCAAAAATTACGAAAAACTGCAGTAGGTGCCCTACACGTCATCGCATAAAAATTACAACCGAAACCGAACGCGCAGCCACGCGCAGTTAATTTTTGGATATGTTCTGAATAAATGTCTGATCAACAATTTGAATTTGGTTTAAGAGCCCGGTTCGACCAGGGTTTTGACTTATTGCTATATTTGTCAGAACGTCATCAAGAAAAATACCACTATTTCCATTAATTATTTACTCATTCATACATCGGTAATAATAATTTCGAGAAACACATTTAAATTGTAGTTACTATCTAGAGAAGAATCCATTTTTCAGAATCTAAATTCGTTAAGTTTTCCCGATTCTACAGCCGTTTGAACTTCGTGTTACTTACGACGAGCAATGAGCAAATAATGCGGCAGGCCAGACGCGTGTCGGGTTCACGATAATAATATATACTAGAATACGGCTAATGGTCATAATACATGCAAAATATACCACTGCAACTATTCCAACAATTAAAAGTCTTTAGAAAAAAATTACGTTTTTCCACTTGCCAGCTTTTTGGGATTTCCGACCATTGTGCGTCGTTAGCAAACATCCATTATCTATTTTTTCTCATTATTCATGCACTCCGCTATTACAGAACCTTAACACATGCATTGTTTAAAACATTATTTGTAAATATATTTAGTTACACCTGCTAGGACAGTTTGCAAATGTGCAGCATTTTTTTTGGATTCAACTTATCCAAACTACTACAGAAGAGTAGCTACGACATGCATGATTTTCCATGTTTTAAATTAGGCCTGCAATCCATTTCTCCAAAATAGGCGTGGAGATAGATCAAACATATCATAGCTACTCTTCTGTAGTAATTTTTGGATACTTTGAATCCGAAAAAAATGCTGCACATTTGTAAGTAGTTTGGATACGATTATTTCCTCGTGTCTCATTTACTTCATCGTCTTAGAACCTTAGCACATACATTGTTGGAAATTTTTTTGGAGATTCTTTTAGAAATAGTTCCGAAGTTAGTCCTTAAACCTTTTTTCTTCAATCTCGAGTTTTTTTTTTAAATAAAAATGTAATCGAGGTGAAATTTGATAAATATGGAAGTTGGAGAGGGAGGGTTATTTCGTTCTTCATTAAATACCACTTTACTACAAGGGAATTGACGATAAACATTGATGAACCATTTCTCCAAATTTCAGGCATCGTCCTTGTTTTTTATTTATGGAAGTAGGGGAATGACGGTTATTTCGTTGTTCACTAAATAACACTTTACCACAAGGGAATTGACGATAGGCATTTTTCATTTATCCAAATTTCGCTTCAGAACCTTAACATGTAAAAAGATTAGTCTATCGTATGTTGGATAAGTTAGTTTTAGAACCCCCATTTCATAAACACTAACACTAACGTCGAGATAAGGTGCTTAGATTTTAATCTTACACAAAGCATTTCTTATCGATTTCAACATATCCAAATATTACAAAAAGGAAGCAATGATATCTATGATCCATTTCTATTCAAATCCAAATTGCAGCCTTTTATTATTCATGTTGTCCACCATTTCAGACTATTTGAGGACACTATATATAGTCCCTAGGACGAATTTTCTTTCAGTAATATTTCCTAGAAAAAATATTTCGCTCTAAAAATATTTAAATCTCTCGATATTTTTAAATCTTTCCTTGCCTTTTTAAGAAATGGAAGTGATAATTGGTGCATTCTGTTAAATATGGAATATTCTAATTAAAGCTTATTTGAATCGGTGAGTGGAAAAACAATACAACTCAACAAAATCCTTGTTTTGACTCCCTCTACAAGAACTCGTCTAGCAAGTTCCATTAGCTGTATTCTTTCAAGCTGTACAGCCAAAAACAGGTATACAGCTTTTCCTCTCAATATTTGGTAAATGGTAAAAAAGTAACTAATTTTAATAATATCGCCTTTATAAATGAGTTTTTACACAATGTGATATCTCAGAACTGCAATGTTTACATTAAGATTCCTGCTGATCTTGCTTACATCCTCCTGATCTCGCTAATATTACAAAATGTATTATGATAGTAAAACTCTAAGGTTTTGCCACTCATTTACCTCAAGACCTTTTTTATATCAATCTTCTTTATTATCTTTTATATCAATATTCTCTTATATCGATCTTCTTCGCATTGATTGGTAATGGTTTCTTGTAGGCTGGTTCATTTGGAATAGTTGTAGGCGTGAATTTTGTAGTTGAAAACTGATTGTAAAAAAATCGTCCGATTATGCGTTCATACAGGGTATGGAATTGTCATAACTGACCATAAATTGAAACTGAGATGGTTTTATTATTTTCTTGAACAACTGATTTGTAGCTTTTTTATAAACTTTGGCCACCAGCTTTTGAAGTTCGATACATCTGTATAATTGTCCCATAAGAACATTACATAATAAAATGTTGAATACATATAAAGTATAAGTATAACACAAGTATTTGTATCGCTTCAATCAATTGAAATAACATCTTCTTAACGAGCTCCTAATTTTTGGAGAAAAAAAAGACAAGAAGTGAATTCTGATTAATATAAAGTAAGGGGTATTACATTTTTTACAAAATATTATTTTACTACACTTGACCACACAGAATCTACATATTATGTAAACTGAAGCCATGATATACATTTTCTATTTCCGAAAACTTCGACCTTCTTCATTATTCTTCCACTTTGCCACTTTAGAACGTCGACGTAAAAAGATTGATCCATCGTGTGTAATATTAGAAACCCCATTTAAGATTAGCGTTGAGCTAATATTCATAGTTTTATGGTTATTCGACTTTAGTAACACCATTTCTTTTCGATTTCGACATATCCATATACTACAAAAGGAAAGCGACGATACACATGAGTCATTTCTCCATATTACACGTTACTTTGTCGTAAAATCGTATCTTCCCATTTCAGAACCTTCATATATTGTGAGTTCAAATGGAAAAAACCTATTGAAGTTCGATACATCTGTATAATTGATTACTGGTACTGAAGATGATTTAGGAGATGATTCAAGACGTGGAAGTATACCATACATTCATTAAATTAGAAAAGTATTGCTCAATTTTTTGAAACCGAACTTCTGAACATACTGCATGCTTTGCGTTGTGTTTAAGATGTCACCAGCAAACCCTGCTCAAACATATGTGACGTCCGATCTGTTCTCGATGCTTTGAAGAATTTAAATGCACAATGGAAGACAGCTGCCCGAATTTCAAAGAAGAACAAGATCTGCTGGAATTGGATTAAAGCCCACGATGGTTTTGAAGACAATGAACCAACAGACATGCTTGGAAAGCAAGCAGCGGACAAAGAAAATCTGCCAATCTCTTTCAGTAAATTGCCCAAACAGGCTTTAAGATCATGCTCCAAAGGATACTTCGAGAAGTTCTGGCAGAACAGTTGGGTTTGGACAAATAAATTAAATATTGGGCTACAACAGGCTTGTAGACCAAGCGGTTTATACCGTCTATTAAGACCTGGAGGAGTTTCAACATTAGTCTGTTCTACCACATACTTCAGTTAATTACAAGTCAAGATAATTTCAAAGCCTACCTCCACAGATGTGGCAAAAGAAAAAGTCCCCTCTGTATTATTTTATACGTATTATTTTATAAGTGTATAGCCCAGATACCGAAACTTGAAGATGATCTTTGGATACTGAGATGCGGATGCATGAACTTACCTGGCCTAATGATGAAGATGAAATAATAAGTCTAACAAAATCGAGAGAGTGGTGTCTTTAATAAACCCGCCAAACAATTAGCTAAACAGTTTAGAATTCAATAACTCGGGTACATAGATCTCGGAAAAGAATAAAAAAATAGCATAGTGTCCTTTCGGACGGATTTCCTGCCCGCATGTGCTAGTCTGCACATGAATGAAAATACAAATAGGCTGTACCTATATAGATGTTTTTAATTTGCAACTGCTTACAATCAAGTACGCATAATCTTCTGATAAATTCGATCATGTGTTCTTATAATCCATTTGACGTTTCCAATGGCTCTGCCGCACATTAGAAGGGAGTATCCACGAAGAAGGAAATAATGAAAATGTGGTTAAAACGCTTTCTTTATACAAGATATAAAATAAATCTCAAAACTGTTCAAAATACAGGGTGTTTCAAAAAAAATATACGTATTTCGCATGCATATATTTATTAATCTTTAAGACATACGAATATGAAACTTTACACACATATTTACGAACCTCTCAAGTTTAGATTACAGAAGTTCAATATGTCCTCCATCAGCGTGGTCAGGTAAACTAACACAATGTTCGAATTTGGGGCCTACAGCCACATGCAGTCATTGAACACGTTCGACATTCACCCAAAGTTAATGTGTTTTGTGCGATATCCCGATCATCTGTTTACAGCCCATTCTTCTTTGATGGAAACACAGTTAACGGTCAGCAGTATTTCGCTATGTTACAAAACTCATTGTTTTCGAGGCTGCACGAAGACAACTTCATTATTCAACAAGACGGGGCACCCCCTCACTGGAGTCGCCAAGTGCGTGAATATCTGAATGAAACTCTACCGAACCGTTGGATTGCTTGTCAAGAAGCTGACGACTTAGCATGTCTCAGCTGGGCTCCACGGTCACCGGATTTGACACCCTGTGACTTCTTCCTGTGGAGTTTTATACAATGTTTATGTAGCACCACTCCCTCAGAACCTGAAAGAGTTGAAGAACCGGATCCGTACTGCCATAACATTAGTGACAAAGGACATGCTTGCCCGAGTATGGGAGGAATTTGAGTATCGGTGTATTATTGTACGTGTCGCTGATGGAGGACATATTGAACATCCGTAATCTAAACTTGAGAGGTTCTTAAATACGTTTGTAAAGTTTCATATTCGTATGTCTTAAACTTTAATAAATATATGCATGCGAAATACGTATATTCTTTTTGAAACATCGTGTAAGTGCAGGAGGTATTTTTTATGTAATCATAAAAAGACTACAAATTATCACCAGAATCACTAGAATCTCGAATCGGTAGCTATAACTGTTGTTTGTAAAATGTTTCCTAAACAGGTATCACCGGAAGCTTATTACGGATGTTATGAAAAACTATAGCACCAACATCTTCTTGTTGTTGGCATAAAGCTTTAATTCCCGTGAGTTGGTATACTGGTATACTCAGGGATGATAGTTGCTAACACGTTTTTCGGTCTACCCAAACGAAGACTTTATACTTGGCAAGCCCCACGTGGTGAACTAAATAACTCAACACCAATTAGAAATCAGATCGACTACCTACTGATAAGTAGGCGTTTCAAAAATATAATAAAAAAAGCCAAAACTCACCCTGGGGCTGACATTGGCTCGGACCATAATCCCCTTGTGGCTGAACGGTCGTTAAACCTAAAAGCTAAAAAGCAAACACCCCCAGCTAGAGCAGTTGATGTAACGAGGGTAAATCACCGAAGTCAGACATATTGTTGCCGAAGAAATAAATAACAGGTTAACAAGTTTGCAGGAGAACCAGCTCCAAGATATAGAGACTCTTTGGAATAACATCAAGAATATCATTGTGGACACGTGTAAATTACATCTCCGCATGACTTTTAAACCCAAAAAACAAGTGGATGACAGATCACATTCTAACCCTTATGGAGCAGCGAAGACTGGCAAAGAACAAACCTGACAAATATAAAAAAATACAAAAGGTCATAAGATGGGAGATCAAAGAACCCAAGCAGAAATGGATGGAACGAGAATGTGCAGAAATAGAAGATCTCTGCTCCAAACATGATACTTTTAATATGTACAGAAAAGTAAAGGCAGTAGCTGGAATCCACAGGAAGAGAACGACTATGTCACTTACAAATGATAGTAACCAACTAATTTTGGAGGAACAAGAACTAAAAAACACATGGACCAGTTATATAGAGGCCATCTTCAAAGATCATAGAGCTGATGCGGTATACGTGCATGAGGGTATGGGACCAACTATTCTTAAATCTGAGGTGATACATGCATTTTCTATAGCAAAAAAATAGGAAAGCATCTCGCCCTGACGACATTCCGACCGAAGCTCTAAAGCTCATTACAGAGGAAAATATTGGCTTGGTAGTTAAACTGTTTAATAGTATCTATGAGACAGGTGAAATTCCATCTGACTGATTATCATCAACCTTTATTGCTGTACCTAAAAAACATCAGCCAAAAAAATGTGGTGATTATCGATTAATCAGCCTCATGTCCCACATGCTCAAAGCGTTCCTACGGATCATTCACGCACGCATCCGATGTAGATGTGAGGAAGATTTTGATGATTCTCAATTTGGCTTCAGAAACGCTTTCGGAACGCGTGAAGCACTTTTCGGAATGAACCTTCTCCTCCAAAAATGCCGCGATCAGCGAAAAGATGTTTTTGCATGCTTTATCGATTACGAAAAAGCCTTTGACCGCATACTGCACGATAAACTTACAGATATATTACAGGGGGTTGGAATAGATGATAGAAATATCCGCATAATTAAAAATCTATACTGAAATCAAACGGCACAGGTAAAAATAGGCAATATTAAAAACAGACCGTATTGAGATACAACGTGGAGTAAGGCAGGGTTACATACTGTCGCCATTACTCTTCAACCTATACTTTGATAGAATATTTAAGGAAGCATTGGAAGGAATATCACACCTCGGCATCAAAATAAATGGAGATCCAATAACAACAATCAGGTATGCTGACGATACAGTGATTTTAGCAAACACAATCGAGGGACTACTAGTTGCTTATAAACAAAATCGGTGACGTGGGAGAGACCCAAGGTCTAAAAATCAATATAGGAAATACCAAATTTATGATATTCAGCAGGCAACCACACAATGGCACTACCTTAGAACTTAATGGAAGCCAAATTGAACGTGTCTCTAAGTTCAAATACCTTGGTAATATTATTACAGAGGATCTAAACCCGGACTGCGAGATAAAGTGCCGAATAGAGATTGCTCGGGCAACTTTTAATAATATGAGATCCTTTCTTTGCAATGACAACCTGAATCTGAAGCTAAGACAATGCATGGTTGAATGCTATGTATGGTCGGTATTGCTGTACGGAGTAGAGACGTGGACTTTGAAGGTCAGGACGATGAACCAACTGGAGGCATTCGAAATGTGGCTTCATAGAAGAATGCTTCGTATTCCGTGGACACAACATGTTACAAACGAGAATGTACTACGAAGAGCAAACATCGAAAGGCAACTTTTGACGACCGTAAAATGCCGAAAGACATCATATGTTGGACATATTTTGAGAGGTGATAAATATCGTCTATTACAGCTCATACTAAACGGCAAGATTGATTGGCGCCGTGGAGTTGGAAGAAAGCAACAGTCGTGGCTCAGAAATATACGGGACTGGACCGGCAAAAGAAGGCCTGGTGAACTTTTTCGCTTGGCGGAGGACCGTACAGCTTTTGCCATGGTGATCGCCAACTTCAGGGAGACCGGACAAGGCACATAGGAGAAGAAGAAGAAGAGTTGGTATAAATGTTATTAGATCCTCGTTTGTGTACCATCATTTCTGCTGCAGCAACTCGCTTTGCATTATTATTGAGACTGCGACCTTTTAGCTTTGTACTGAGTTGTTGATATTTACCACAATCGTCAACCTGCGACCTGCCGAAAAACCTCAACTGAAACTCGTGCTTGACTTTCTCCTAAATATTTCTTCCTGGAAAGATCATACATAATCTTCACATTTAAAAAAGCGTCTAGGTATTAAATTCTTTGGAACTATAATGATACAATAGCTGCAATTTCAATCATTTAAAACAACATATTTTTAACGAGCTCCACAATTATTGAGAAAACTTAATGAAGAGGTAAATCCTGATTAATATGAATCTACATATGTAAATTGAAACAACGATATTCATGTTCCATTTCCAAAAATATTGACCTTATTCGTTATTCTTTCACTTGGCCGCTTTAGAACGTCGACATGTAAAAAGATTGATTCGATGTGTGTCCTACTGGAAACCCCACTTAAGATTAACGTTGAGATAATATTTATAGTTTGGTTATTCGACCTTACTAACAGCATTTCTTATCGAGTTCAACATATTCATATTACAGAAGGGAAAGCACGGTATGCATGATCCATTTCTGCAAATTGCACGTTTCTTTCTCATAATACGTTCACTTCGTCGTTTGAGAACCTTAACATGCAATATGTTTGATCCATTGTGTGTCCAATTGAAAAAAACCCATTTAACGTTTAGGTAATGTTCATTGGTTTTGCGGTTTTCCCATTCGACCTTACTAACCGCAATTTCTCGTCGATTCCACATTTTCCATTTACGACGTCAATCCTATTTGTTTTGTAAATGTTATAGAATTGATTTATTCACTACGACGAAAAAAATATAAAATTTGAAAGTGTATAATCTTTAAAATAATCGTAGAACTCTAAATGAAACTGTCCCGGTGGAGACCGTCTATATCAGATGTTCTTAAACTTATCTAGTCTAGCCCCTCTTGAAAAATATATTTTTTGCAGACTCCCTCTTGAATAATATCTTTTGCCTCGTTCTTGAGACTCAATAATCTCATCAAGCACTGCGTTTTAATAAATATAGTTCAAAATATGGACCGTTTATTTTGAAAGTGGTGTAAGTCAAAATTTGTTGTTTCGAGAAAATTGAAGTTAAACAATTAGTTGCTTGCTGGCATTTTTTAAGATATTAAACACTTTAGATATTTTTACACATTAGTAATAAATAAAAAGTTTACACTGAATTAAGCATAAATTACGTAATATCTCATTTTTTTAATAAATGGACTTACTCCACTTTCAAAATAAACGGTCCATATGTAGCTGGTTATTTTCATAAATCTAGTTAATAAATATAGAAATGAACATTTGTATCTTTTTTTTCTCATCAATCAAGGGGGGTCCACAGAGGTAAACCCCTGAAACACTGCGGCCTATTGGCCTATTGTATTTCCCATCATTGTTTCATTCTTGTAAATAGATCCAGCCCCTGTATTAGGTATAGGAAGTCTGTGTACCATATTCTTCACCGGGATCACATTTGCTGTAATGCTAAGCTCGTGTCTCCAGCTCCTCGTGTGTCATGCTCCTCATAGTGTAGTCTGCATCGTGGTTCATCTCTCCAGATCCCCATGTTGTGCAGATGTTCTTGTAGAAGGAAATGTCCCGTGAGTAGGCCTGCCACAATTGTAATCTGCTTCCGTGACAGTTGCAGGATTTAACAGGTTGACTGCCACCAATATTTTTGGTATTTTTTGGAAGACACCGAACCACTCTGATCGGAGTGCGTGACAGTCAAACTTTTATTCAGTTAAAAAACCGATGAATTATCTAGCATTCGTTTGCTGTCTTTCTGACCATTTATTTTATACCACTGTAGCCAGTAGTAGCTTACCCATTTACAGATTTCATTTCGCGCCATGGTTTTGGTAATGCAGGAGTCCCTGCTAGCACCGATATTTGCTTTGTTAGCACCATCCTTTGCTAACTTCTCCACCATTTCGTATCCTGCTACTTCCCCTGTGGCTCGGTACTCAAACAATCATGACCTTGTTGTGTCTTGCCAGAGCCTTGAGTTTTTAAAGGCAGTTCCAAGTTGTTTTAGCTTTAATTTAATGGCTCGTTAAGGCATTTATAGCAGCCTGACTGTTCATGAAAATGCGGATGTTTCTACTTTGTAGTCCACTTTTAGATTTTCACGGACACGGATCGCGATGGCGTGTACTTCCGCTTGGAATGTCATAGCCTTTGATCCTAGGGGCACAGATAAGCTATACCCCAGGGATGGTGCCTAGATTCATGGGTCAGTTCCACTGTTCCTTTTGGAACCGTATGTGTACCAGTCCAGCCCACCTTGATATGTGATGATTTTTTCTTGCCTTCTTTGCAACGTAATTGTGTTTTGAAGAGTAGATCGAATGATAGCCTTTTTGGCATTAAGTCTCCCTCAATATTTTGAGGGAGGCTCTGTTTGGCTCTGATATTACAAACGTTATCGTGGTGTGCCCCGTCCTCACCAGAGCCTCCCAAGTGCCATTACACTTGCATCTAAAGGCATCTTTGCCTCATCCATGATGAAGATATCTAGCGGAGGAAGGCCTATAACGATGCGATGTTAGGATAAAAAAAACATAAAATGAATGAAAATGGTAGTAGGAAGAATTTAAAAAATCACAAATCATTGTATTCTTCTACTGTTTGCTACGCGGACCCCAGTTTAAGTACCTGTAGACGAACATCCTTTAAAATGCAAAAAACCCCTTCTGCTTACCTAGGGAATAACTACCAACAGGAAAATAGATTTAGAAGAATTATTTCATACTTGATCATTAAATATTGTGCTTCCCCTTGTATAACGTAACTTTTTATGAATCCGTATCTGGTATTAACTCAAAAACAAAGTTGTGACATTTTAATTAATAGCTGACGATATGTTGACTAGAATTTATTTAATACATAAGAAAGTGACTTATATTGAGCTTAGTAAATTGTCTACACTAGTACTTTTTGTACTAGTGCACTAGTAAGTATATATAGCCAAATTAACCTAACCTATTATATTTTTTGTATCTGTTTTATTTTTTTAGGGTCTGGAATATTCGTTTCTCCGTCGGGTCTTTTGGAAAGAACCGGTTCGATCGGAATGAGTTTTGTGATATGGATGGCTTGCGGTTTGCTGTCCTTATTAGGTAAGGAAACAAATGGAAATAATTTCATTCACCTCGCTACTTCAATCTCTCATTGAACAACTACCCCAACAGTGCTCACCACATACTACACTAACAGTGCTCAGACTTATTCCTCAGCCGCCCCGCCATCCAAATATAGCTCTTCTTTGTTTAAGTTAAATAGGATTTTTGAAAGTAATGTAATGGAATACGCACAGAAATATAAATATAGTTTTTTTACACTTCTCCTGACTTTTAAGGCCCACATCCTTCTCATAGGGTTGGCCTGCCGATTCTTGCGAATAACCAAATGACTTGTTAATTAACCAAATGAATGTATTACTTTTTTCTGTTTTATTCATATTAGATATTGTTATTCACAGTATTTTCTGATAACAACAATTCGGTGAAGTTTCCAAAAATTTCATATTTCTATTTTGTTTTATTTGTGGCTTTCTAGTAGGCGATATGAGTATATTCTATAGCTGTTCCCAAGAGCTAATGTAGGGTTAATTTCCGATACCAGTTATTGCCTTTCCATATCATTGTGGCATATGACACAATTTGGTCAAGTCAATAACATCAAGGATCTGGAATAAGATCCCTTGCTGACCTCTAGCCAAAAAACTTACTCTTTCTCCATTTTGGAACTGAACACTGTATCTTTTAGAATGAAAAGGTTTACTTAAGTTGCGTCTTTGCTATTCCCGCGTATCACCCTCTCTGTCCATGTTTACTTTATGGCGCGCCGACAGTCAGATTTGGATCCCGCAGAAACTCGGCCGAATTGCATTGGGTTTATGGTAGGTAGAAATAAAATAAATAGTTTATAAATGGTTTAGTATCCTTTTCACAAATCGGGGGTTGAAACCATGCGGTTTCAACAGGTTTCGACATGTCACACATGATACGTATGTAATTATATACATACGATATTGTATGAAATAAGATAAGCGAAATGGATTTAAAAACCTCTCGATCACGAATCAGTCGATTGAGATCGACCGGTTGAGCACCCCTGTCTTAGGGAGCACTTATTTTTTATATTAAAAAAAAATTTCAAAGCTACATTTACACAGCTAGATTTTTGAATTTCCACTATTTATGAACAATCAAAAAATCTTAAATTTAACAATTTTTTATCGATATCAGTCCATCTGCAAATTTTCAAAATTAAAAAATATTGTCAAAGCTACATTTACAAAGCTAGAATTTTGAGTTTGCACTATTTATTAATAATCCTCAAAATCTTTAATTCTACCAAGTTTTATCAATATGACCCCATCCGTTTCTTAGTAATCACAAAAGGCGTTCCAAATTTAAAAAAATTGTCAAAGCTATTTTTACAAAGCCAGAATTTTCAGTTTCCACTGTTTATTAAAAATCAACAAAAATATTAATATTACCAAGTTTTATCAATATCAGTCCGTCCGTTTGTCTGTAATCACAAAAGGCGTTCTAAATTTTTCAAATTTAAAAGATTGTCAAAGCTACCTTTACAAAGCTAAAATTTTGAATTTCCACAATTTATTAACTAATCATCCAAATCTTTAATTTTGCAAATTTTTTTTCTTATCAGTCCGTCTGCTTGCCTATAATCACAAAAGGCGCTGCAAATTTTTCAAATTCAATAAAATTGTCACAGCTGCATTTACAAAGCTAGATTTTTGAGTTTCCACTATTTATTAATAATCATGCAAATTTTGATTTTACCAAGTTTTATCAATATCAGTTCGTCCGTTTCTTAGTAATCACAAAAGGCGTTCAAAATTTTTCAAATTAAAAAAAAATGTCAAAGTACATTTACAAAGCCAGAATTTTCAGTTTCCACTATTTATTAATAATCATCCAAATCTTTAATATTTACCAGTTTTTCAATATCAGTCCGTCCGTTTGTCTGCATCACAAAGGGCGCTCTAAATTTTTCAAATTTAAAACAAATTGTTTAAGCGACATTTACAAAGCTACAATTTTTTATTTCTACGATTTGTTAACACTCATCTAAATATTTAATTTTACCAAGTTTTATAAATATCAGTCCGTCCTTAATCATCCAAATCTTTAACGTTTATCTGTAATCACAAAAGGCGTTCCAAATGTTTCAAATTTAAAAGATTGTCAAAGCTAGATTTACAAAGCTAAAATTTAGAATCTCCACTATTTATTAACTAATCATCCAAATCTTTAATTCAACCAAGTTTCATGAAGTTCAAATTAAAAAAAATGCCACAGCTACATTTACAAAGCTAGAATTTTGAGTTTCCACTATTTATTAATAGTCATCCAAGTCTTTAATTTTACCAAGTTTTATCAATATCAGTCGGTCCGTTTCTTAGTAATCACAAAAGGCGTTCCAAATTTTTCAAATTTAAAAAAATCCTCAAAGCTACATTTACAAAACCAGAATCTTCAGTTTCCAGTATTTATTAATAATCATCCAAGTCTTTAATATTACCAAGTTTAATCAATATCAGTCCGTCCGTTGTTAACAATCATCGAAATCTTTAATTTTACCAAGTTTTATAAACATCAGTCCGTCCGTTTATCTGTAGTCACAAAAGGCGTTCCAAATTGTTCAAATAAAAAAAAAGTTAAAGCTACATTTACACAGCTAATATTTTGAATTTCTATTTACTAACATCATCCAAATCATTAATATTACCAAGTTTTATCAAGTGTAATCAGTCCGTCCGTTTGTCTGTATCGCAAAAGACGCTCCAAATTTTTCAAATTTAAAAAAAATTGTTAAAGCTACATTTACAAAGCTAGAATTTTCAATTTCCACGATTTGTTAAAAATCATCCAAATTTTAAATTTTACCAAGTTTTATGAATATCAGTTTGTCTGTAGTCACAAAAAGCGCTCCATATTTTTCAAAGTTAAAAAAAATTCTCAAAGCTACATTTAATTTTGAATTTCCAGTAATAATCTAAATCTCTAATTGCTCCAAGTTTTTTCAACATCAGTCGGTCCGTTTGTCTGTAATACAAAAGGTGCTCCAATTTTTTCTAATTTAAAAAAAAATTGTCAAAGCTACATTTACAAAGCTAGAAGTTTCAATTTCCACGATTTGTTAACAATGGTCAAAATTTTTAATTATACAAAGTTTTATCAATGTCAGTCCGTCCATTTGTCTGTAATCACAAAAGGCGCTCCAAATTTTTATAAATGATTATATTTTATTTATAAAATTTATAAATGATTATCAAAGCTACATTTACACAGTTAGAATTTTGAATTTCTACTATTTATTAAAAATCATCTAAATTTGTAATAGTACCAAGTTTTATCAATATCAGTCTATCCGTTTGTCTGTAATCACAAAAACGTTCCAAATTTCACGAAAATTATCAAAGCTACATTTACAAAGTTAGAACTTTGAATTTCCACTATTTATTAACAATCATCGAAATCTTTAAATTAATCTAGTTTTATTAAAATCAGTCCGTCCGTTTGTCTTTAATCACAAAAGGCGCTCCAAATTTTTCAAATTTAAAAATAAATTGTCAAAGCTACATTTACAAAGGTAGAATTTTGAATTTCCACTATTTTTTAACAATCATCCAACTTTAATTTCACCAAGTTTTATAAATATCAGTCCGCCCTTTTGTCTGTAGTCACAAAAAGCGCTCCTGTTTTTTAAATTAAAAAAACATGGCAAAGCTACATTTACAAAGCTAGAATTTTGAATTTCCACTATTTTTTAGCAATCATCGAAAACTTTAATTTTAGCTAGTTTTATCAACATCAGTCCGTCCGTTTCTCTCTAATCACCAAAGGTGCTTCATATGTTTCAAATTTAAAAAAAATTGTCAAAGCTACATTTACAAAGCTAGAATTTTGAGTTTACATATTTAAAATTATAATTTACATATTTAAAATTTACATATATAATAACCATCCAAATCTTTAATTTGACCGAGTTTTATCAATATCAGTCCGTCAGTTTGTCTGTAATCACAAAAGGCGGAACAAATCCTTATTTCTATGTTTAAAAACTGGCACAATAATTCTTTCCCTCCTACTGGCCGGAATTTGTGCGCTGCTTTTAACACTTATGTCAATACCCAGCCGTTACTACGTTGTTCAATACCCAGGTACCCGTGTACCCGCATGGGTTTTTCATTCAATAAAATAATTCTAATACCCGGAGACTTTCACATTACAACTCGGGATTACCCATAGAGTATTCCACTACCCGAAAAACCCTATTTCTATAAATAAAACCGCCGGGTGGGCAAAGTATGGGATCAAAATATGGTTGTATAAGCGACGCCAAAAATTCATATCCATTGAAAGGTCAAATTTACACTGGCAAAATAACAACTGGCCGTGAAATAAATCAAGGCGAAAGAGTGCAAGAGAGTAAAAGATTTAGCTGCAAAACATAAAGGATCCGGAAGAAATATTTCAATGGATAATTTTTTTACTACTTTACCTTTAGCAAAGCATTTATTGTATGGAACCTAACAATTGTAGGAACATTGAAAAAAAAATAATACATTCTAGAAGATATGCTAGCATCTAAAGATCGTGAAGAATTATCTTCTTTATTTGAGTTTCATGAAAAAGTTACTCTATGCTCTTATGTTCATAAAAAAGAGAAAGTTGTTATACTTCTTATCTACGATGCACTCAGATTTGCAGCGAAGACAAAAAAAGAAACCAGAAATTGTCAGTATTATAATAAACCAAAAATTGGTGTGGATATAATGTTGTAGGATCATGTCATATTTGTTAACAGGATGTCTATAAAAAAACAGAAAAAAACCGCGAAAATCGTATAAAGAATGTAACCAACCAGTTTGGTTTGCAATGAACATTCAAAAGCAATTGTAAAATGTGACGCATGTTGCCAATAATAAATTGAATATAAAAATATTTTATGTATAATTTAGAATAAGTTTTATAATAAAATTAATTAAAAGTTAAATAAATCCGTTCATTTATTTATTAAGTAATATTTTTTATCCCTAGAAATAAGTTTTATTTCCCTAGAAATAATTATTTATTTATATATGGGTACCCGGGTACCCCGGGTATTGAACAACGGGGTATTTGACTTTAAGTCCAAAAAGTTTATAAATTTTTTGGCACATTTTATTATTTATGTATATGAATCGATGTCAATAGACACAAATAACGAGGATCTGAAAGGATTTGATGATTTTTCGTTAAATAAAAAATATATGTAAGTAAGAACAAGTGATGCTGGGATCTTTTAACCAGAAGAGAACTAAAGCTTGCCTGAAACTAAGCAGGAACAAGCTCAGAATTCTGACAGGAGCCCTGACGGGACACTGCAGACTTAGGAAACATCTCAAGGCCCTAGGCCTAGAGGAGGATGATGGATGCAGATTCTGTGGCTCAGCAGAGGAAACCCCCATACATCTGTTCAAAGACTGCGGAGCATTACTCCGTAAGAGACAGATGTACCTTGGGGCTCACTGCTTGAACACAGAGGAGCTGCAGGCCTTGAATCCCACCCAGATCCTGAGATTCCTAAAGGAATCAGGCTTAGAGGAGGCGCTCTAAATGGGTAAGTACACCAACACTTGGAAGAGGAGGGTGGGGTACAATAGATCTATAAAGGTCGCAGTACAAGTCGTCACCACCATATCTACAATCTACAATCTAAGTAAGAACAAGCAAAAGGGTACCCGGGTACTCTGGTATTGACATAAGTGTTAAAGAAACAGTTAAGTTCGTTGAGCAGTTTCTCCTTCACATCTTGCGTAGCTAAACACCGCGGTATCGTATCTAGCCCTAGAACTTTCTTTCTTTTAAGAGCCGCCATAACACTTTCAAACTCCTCATTTTTAATCTCTTCTAGAAAATCTTCTCTATTAAGTTTTACTAGCCTAAAATTCCTTTCAAACCGCTCGCTGTGCTATCTAGTTTCTCCGGACCATAAGTCTCCAAAGTGGTTCTTCCAGTTTCCTATCGCGATGAACATTTCTTTTTTTCAATGCTTTCTTTACCTGCAGCATTGTGTTTCTAGATGTCCGACTTTCTGCTCATTTGATCAATTTGCAGTTTTCGTCGCTTCTCTCGCAGTTTCTTCTTTCTCTTCTCCAAATCCTGCATATTTTTAACCTGCTTTTGAAAACTCTCCAGTGTTCTTTATTCCTTCCACGCCTTAAACTCTGCTGTGACTTTTTTTCTCATATCTATAATTTCTTCCCGGAAATGCATGAGTTTTTAATCTCTGCATTTCCATGACTATTCTGTTTGTGCGAAAATTAACGCATTTCTTACCAATTGTGTGAGTTCAAGCTTCGCTACTTCCACACGACACGAGATAGGGCGAGAGTTTCCAAAATTTCGTCTCGCTCTCGTTAGTTGTAAAAAAATTACTCTCGTTTTAGTCTCGCTCTCGATCTAGGAATCGTTTGTCTCGTCTCGCTCTTGTAACCGTTTGTCTTGTCTCGTCTCGTCTCATCGCGTTAAATATCAAATATCATCAAATATATATTGAAATAAACTTGCCCGAGGCCGGAACGAGCAGTTCAAATTTATGCCAGAAAATATTACGGCTGCCCGTGTCAGAGTCAAAGATTGAAGAAGAAGTAGAAACGAGATTACAAACGAGGCTTATGTCTCGGAAAAGCGAGACCACATACGCTGTGGAGAAACTCTATAGAGAGCTGTCTCGAGAAAAGTATCTCGTCTCGGTCTCGTCTCGCTTTTACGAGACGAGAAAAATATCGTTCTCGTGTGAAGCCCTATCTATAGTGACCATGTTTAACGTTTTCCTTGATACTTTCACTGTTATTTTTTTATCTCTTCTGACAACCTAATTTCTACTGGTAGTTAGTCCAATTCAAATCGCTCTCGTATTTTAAATATACATCGTACTGCCGCTTCATTGGCGATCTTGTAGTTAATAACCAAACCACTCCTGCACCCAATATACGTTAGCTCCCCATTCCAGTCACCATTTGTGGAGCCGTTTAGTATGTACCAGTTATGTTTTTCAGTCAATATTTTATCAATAGTCAATAGCTTTTCAGTTCAATAAATTGATCTTCTTTCTTTTCAAGTTTTCCAGTTCCTTTTCTAAAAATGTAAATGTTAAAGACAAAACATATTTTCAAAAAGTATATACTGTACTGAAGTTCAAATTGAAATCTCTCGACCTTTTGGAATGGGTTAAAATTTATTTCATTTTGGACAGTAAAGGGATGTGTCAAAAATGGCTTACGTTGTTTTTTCTTTCTAAACTCTGTAAAATAATTCGCAAAGGAATTCATTTTTTTGTAGAAAAGTATCCTTAGAGTTAATGACATTTTCTTCTTATCGGTGATTTTTGGAGAAAGTACAATGTTTAAAGCAAATGTGCAGTGTTGCCTCGTACTTGCAACTTCGAATTGAGATATAAGAGCTGTCATATTATTAGCAAAATAGAATTTTTTGTAACTAGTCGTCATCGCTTAACTCCGGGTATTAGAAGAAGCCCTTTAAATAAGAAAATGTTTTAATATGTTATTTTTACCAGTAATACTATTTGCATCTTTTATAGCAATGGATATTAAGTTATGTGTTTTAGTTATTAGGTTACTTGTATTAGGTTTATATTAAGCAATATCTTCAAAAGGTTTTTTGAGCGGAATCAAAGTAATAAATTCTTCACGAATACCCTGGACGGGTACATGTAATTCCGTTATGAACTGTCTCTTCAGATACAAACAAATTTGCAGAATCTTTACTTTAATAAATAAAATTTGAATTTGTTTCCTTCATAAACTTAAAATATATTTTTTTGGACGGGCTGAACAGCCACACAAATTTCATAAAAGAGCCGCATGCGGCTTGCGAGCCGCGGTTGGCGACCTCTGACCCACGTGGTTTCAAGAACTTTTCACCAGGTCTCCAATTACTGTAAATCCACTGAACAACCACTATATTTATGTGACCGATAACTATGGTTTCGGATGAATCAAACATTAATCTTCCTATTTTCTTTAAAATGTTTAATTTCTGATTCAGATTAATATTTAAATAGAAAAGTATCTTTTTTATAATTTCTACCAATATAATAATACATAAATTCATTTTTTTCAAGCATACAATTTATTTAAAATGCGATTTGAACCAAATTAATAATATAAATGAAAGTAGGAGATTATCACTACGATATCTTCAAATCTGCCAGTAGCTGGAATTACACAGATATCTTCTGTTACTCTTTGGCACACCCCGCTGAAGATGCGTGGTGTGAGCCGTTCGTTGCGTCAAAGCAAGTAACCGTTACAGTCAAATAACCTTGACCGTTCCCGTTACTTGTTTTGACGCAGCGAACGGCTCACACCACGCATCTTCAGCGGGGTGTGCCAAAGAGTAATAGAAGATATCCGTGTAATTCCAGCTACTGACAGATTTGAATATATTGTAGTGATAATCTCCTACTTTCATTTATACAATTTATTATTTTCTTTGTTCAATTTCTAAAAGGACCGATCACTGTACTGTTTACCCTTAGTAATTCACTGTTAACTAATTTAATGCATAGTTTGCTAATTTTAAAGATTTATTTAACGGACTGAACAGCCACACAATCTACATAAAAGAGCCGCCTGCGGCTTGCGAGCAGCGGTTGGCGACCCCTGGCCCAGGTTGTTTCAAGAAGTTACCACTCAATTTCTTAGCTAACACTTAAAAAAAAAGTGTCTCATTAACACAGTTACAGCCCATTTTTTCTTCTGATAGTTGTTTATTATCATCACTGGCATAGATGATTATAAATTAATATAAAAGATGAATGAATCCAATATGTAGCCCAGTTTAAAATAAACGTTTTATTATAGGTGCATTGGCATACGCCGAACTAGGCACAATGAATACCTCATCTGGTGCCGAGTACGCGTACTTTATGGACGCATTTGGCGCCCCGCCAGCGTTTCTATTCTCCTGGGCTAGCACCTTGGTCCTCAAGCCTTCACAAATGGCCATCATCTGCCTGAGCTTTGGTAAATACGCTGTCGAAGCATTTGTTACAGAATGTGAACCGCCGGAGATCGTCGTCAAAATGGTCGCCCTACTCGCAATCGGTAATAACAAAACCACAATTTTTATTAACTTTAATTTCCAATTATTTTCTTTTAGTTGTGATTTTATATGTAAATTGCTACAGTGTAAATTTAGCCACAAGCGTGCAGAATGTTTTTACGGCGGCGAAATTAGTGGCGGTACTTATTGTAATCATTGGTGGCGCCTACAAAATGTTTGAAGGTAATGATAATGTTTCTTTTTGTTCAAGGAAGAGAAAAACAAACTAATTACATTTTTTTGTAGGAAATGTGCAGCACTTACGGGATCCATTCAAGAATACCCAATATTCCGTGGGAAATATTGCCACGGCGTTTTATACTGGTCTCTGGGCTTACGACGGTTGGAATAACTTGAACTACGTTACAGAGGAGATTAAAAATCCATCCAAGTAAGACATTTGAATTAAAATATTGTGTGTAATAAAACCCAACGACAGCTTTGGATATTATAGCAAGTTTATTCAGATTCCTTATTATTCTGGCTTATTTTCGATTGGCACATTGTATTTGGGGAAATGGAAAGACATGCAAGCGATCCTGCAAAGAGTTGAAATTATATTGGTCACCGGTACAACGGTTGATGCGGTGACCTCAACTATTGTTTGTCTGAAGCTTAGTTAAATATTTATAAGTAAAATCATCATTAAAACTATATTCTTGTATTCATCCTAGTATTTTACAATTCAATATTTTCTATATATTTTAGGAACCTTCCAAGAAGTATTGCTATAGGAATCCCACTAGTGACAATTTGTTATGCATTGATAAACGTGTCCTACTTAACGGTAATGTCGCCGATGGAAATGATGACATCGGAAGCTGTGGCTGTGACGTTTGGTAATCGCCTGCTGGGTGTGATGGCCTGGTTGATGCCGCTGTCCGTTACAATTTCGACGTTCGGATCTGCCAATGGCACCCTCTTCGCTGCAGGACGTCTCTGCTTTGCGGCAAGTCGGGAAGGACATCTGCTCGATATCTTGTCTTATGTACACATCAGGCGATACACACCTGCTCCTGGACTAATCTTTCATGTACGTTTAAGTATGAATAGTACTGTTTACTAGTTTACTAATTTTAAAGATTTATTTAAAAAATGAGTGTGGGTAACCTTTAATGAGTGTGGGTAACCGCACATAATCATTTTTGCCAATTTTTAACTTGGTCACTTTAGGCAGTACACCCGATATATAGCTTTTAAAAAAATATAGCTTATAAAAAGCGGAAAGTGCCTCTCTCAGAGGCTCTGAGTTACTCTCAAGTTGCTCCAAAAGACGTTATAGTTTTACTTAGTTTAGTTATAGTTTTAAAAAAATCGCATTTGAAAACACATTTATAAAGACCCTCTAGTCCAGTCTAGCACTTTACCACCATCTTTCAGCATTTTCGTCGCGCGAAAATTCAACCCTTGTATTAAAACCTGCGTTAAAAATAAAATGTCTGGTAGTTTGACAAAACAGGGCCACAATTTCATAATTGAAAATGGGTTATTTATTGTTGCCTTCCAAGTTGCCATAATACATTGATTAGATTTGATATAAAATAATTGACTATTTTCGGTAAGAGTTGCCAATTTTAATTTTTTTTTCTTTCATTTATTCCTTTATTCCTCACGAAAGGTCCAAATTATTTCTAATTTAAAAAGGTAGAGTTAGAATGGGTTGATGATGATGAGTTGTGAATTGTGGTTTTATAAATTGACGCCCTAAAATATTTGTTTATAATTCATTACTTAAATAACTGAAATGTGACTGACACAATCGGATAGTGAATGTTTGTGATTCAACTCGTATTAGAGGGTCTCTAAGTTAGAACTGTTAAGGGGCGACATCTATGTAGATATGGCTTAACCTAATCTTATTTCCGTCAGTAAACGCCATTTCCTGATCTGAGGTACTCGCAAGTTGCGCCTAAAATAGATTTAGATCAACTAGGGATAAGCTGTATATGTCAAAAATAGCTTGACTAGATATATATGACTAAGTAGAGAAAAGTAAATAGGCAATGCTACAAAAGCAACAATATACAGACAATGCTACACATACCAGAAACGAGACTAGAGAGGCAAGATTAGATAGACAAGACAGTCAAGACTAGACGTACAAATCTAGATAGACACGACAATACACTCAAGACTAGTGTTAAAAATGGACAGACAACTCTAACTATCTACTTATCAGCTGTAAAATAATTTTAAAGTAATATATTTAAAACAAATCTAAAAATGTATTAGCTTATGCTTGAAAGTATTATTATTAAATTACTAATTTGTTTCTTTTTCTTTCTTTTGTAGTCTTTGATAGCCAGTGCAATGGTTCTGTATGGTACCATCGATTCCCTAATAGATTTCTTCAGCTTTACAGCATGGATATTTTATGGTGGCGCTATGTTAGCCCTTATTGTAATGCGTTTCACTAAACCGAACTACCCCAGGCCCTACAAGGTAATTACGAAACCCTAAATTAAAAACACATTACAGCAGCCGTAATGTAGTATGTGTTAATGTAGTTAATAGAATTAACAACTTAAATACATTTACGATTATCATAGTATTCGTACACAAGTAATTCAATAATGATATTGTTTTTATAACCATAAACGCCCCTATAACACGATATCGATAACGCGGATTGAAAATTCGGCAGCCCTACATACTCTCACAACATAGTTTTTAAAAACCTTATTTTGGGTAAAAATATAGTGATTTTTTAAATTCATAGTAAGTAGTTTCTAAAGGGTATATCCCAACAAGAGCGCCAAATTTTTCCAAAAATTTTTCGCTATATTTTTAATACGAGTTGTACGGTGATTTTTTTTTACATTTGTCACATACATACCACGCGATTTAGAAATATGGAGAGGAATCCAAACGAACAACGTTTAATTATTGTAAAAACACATTACAAAAATGGTGAAAGTTTTACGAAAACAGTTCACCAATATGTCAAGTTTTCGGTCGCAATAATGCGCCAAACGAATCGACAGTGAGGAGTTTAATTACAAACTTTTAGACCAAATTTACGCTGATGGATCAGAAGATTATTGTTCGTCGTCGTCCTTGTCGGTCACTCGAAAATATAGCCACAGTAAGGGAATCTGTGGCCGAAAATCCAGGAACTTCCATTCGGCATCGTGGTCAAGAATTAAACATTTCCAGAAGCACTATGCAACTAATTTCGGTAAAAGATCTGCATTTGCAAACGTATAAGGTTCAATTGGTGCAAGAAATGAAGCCTGTTTGGTTGTAGGAACATTATCAAATTAATGCGGATTTTTCGAAGAAAACCATGAGGCACATTTTCAACTCGACGGATACGTAAATCACTGTCAAAACTGTCGGATTTGGGGTGCTGAAAATCCTAGTGTGATACTCAAACAACCAATGCATCCACCGCGAGTAACTGTTTGGTATGCATTTTGGGCTGACGGAGTGATTGGAGCGTATTTCTTTGAAAATGCAGCTGTAAATGCGCTAACTGTTAGCGGTGTGCTGTATTGCGGAATGTTAGAAACGGAGTTTTTATGGCCAGAATTGGATGTAATTGATGTGGAGGACATGTTTTTCCAACAAGAGGGTGCGACCTACCGCACAGAACGTGAAACAATGGTGTTACTGCAGACAAGGTTTCCAGGCCGTGTCATTTCTCTATTTGGCGATCAACATTGGCCACCAAGATCGTGCGATCTAACACCGATGGACATTTTTCTTGGGGTCGTGTGAAGGAAAAGGTGTATGCGAATAAGCTTGAAAGAGCTGCACATCTTAAAGAGGAAATACGGCTCGTTATTAGTGAAATACAGCCACGTTTATGCGAAAACGTTATTCAAAATATCAACAGAAGAATAACCCCGTGCCAGAGGTTTCGTAAATTAAAAGTTCTTAAAAATGGTGCATATTAGCTTTAAATGTTTGGTAATTAATTAAAAGTTTATTCAATTATAAAAAACTAGATAAAACTTTGCCGTCTGCATTATTCAGCTGTAAAAAGATAAAAACTAATTTAATTTGAATTGGTTTTAGAAATATGAAATTGTGCAAAATATTAAAATAAGTATTTAAATTAAAATAAAAGTCAAAAATATAATAAAAACGGCAATAAAATTTGTTATTAAATGTGTTCTTATAAAATACTTAAGACTTAATTACTTTAGACTTAAGATTATGCAAAAACTATAAAACAAAATGTTTACATAATAGATATCTTCTTCTTTAAAATTATAATTAAATTATTTTTTAATTAAAATTTTAGACAAATTGAATAGGATGGTTGCGATTTCCACGTAGCTGCGTAGTAACTACGCAGCTACGTGGTAATCCATACTTACACTGAATTGAAAAAGTCACTATGTTTTAACCGCACTTATAATATGTAAAAATATTATATAACATATTATTCACAGTTATAAAAATTTCTACACGTATCACGACTCGAGTTTCGACTGTTAAAGGCACTTGTTAAAGACACTTTAAATTGACCTTTACAGTCGAAAGTCGAGCGTGATAAGTGTAGAAATGTATATAACTGTGAATAATATATACTTGTTATATAATATTTTTACATATTATAAGTGTGGTTAAAACAGTAAATTTTTCATTTCAGTGAGATTAGACAAATTAGTTTCAAATTACACATGAGTTTTAGAAAACTATCTTTGGAAAATTTTAATTGAATTATCGTATTGTAAAAAATCGACTAAACATTTAATAAATGCTCCTATGTTATATCTATAAAATTGAGGAAATAAATTATAATTATTAATAAAATTAATATAATAATCCAATATTTTAAATACTCGTATGAACTGTATTCAAAATTATTTATTAGTAGAGAACCCTCAATCAAATTTTAGTAAATTTTCAACAAATTAATTAAATTTGTGAAAAATTAAATTAATAAAATCTATAAATCTCATTGCTTTTAAAAACTTCTGAAAATGTTATTCTATTATTGTTACTTCTTTAACACAAACTATATGGTAAGAAAAATTGAACTGAAGTTTTTCATGTCAGTACATTTTTTATAAATTCATTTATTATTACCTACATATTATAAATCTCCATTGTTCGTGGCACAGCGAAAAATGGAGAGATCAATGCTAGGTTTAGGTCTAAAGGTGGTCCCTCACCGGGAGCATTCGCCTGTAATGTAATGTAACAGATTCGATTTTGAGCATTACGTTACAATACTGCCTCCCTGACTGACGAGCATTCGCTTGTAATGTAACATTTCAGATTCGATTTTGAACGTTACGTTACAATACTACATCTCTGACTGACGAGCATTCGCCTGTAATGTAACATTTCGGATTCGATACTAAGCATTTAGTTTAGATGTTTCCACAATGTCAGACGAAGCGGTCGTTGTGCTGAGCCCTACGCGTCGCGTCACGGTCAATTACAAGCGGTGCCTATTGATGTTACAAGTTGTATCAAGATATTACAGACACGGCGAACTGTAATGGTCGGTTCTCCTCCCTCACTGATGTAATGCTCGAATTATATCATTACAGGTTGCGCACTGTAATGTTCGATTCGCCTCACTCACTGATGAATGCTCGACTCTGTAACGTTACATTACAGGCGAATGCTCCCGGTGAGGGACCACCTTAAGAGACCACTTTAGGGATCGTCCATTAATCCCGTTAGGCTCGAAAGGGGGAAGAGGGGGTTTGTGAAGAATCACGAAACATCATGTAGGGGGGAGGAAGGTGGGTAGTGTAGTGAGATATCACGTGTATTTATTTTTTCATTGAACGCGCCATTTTTAAACCGAAAAGCGGCGCGCGACTCGCTGCCAGTTCCAGTAGAAGTCTGTGATTTTGACGCCGAATACATGCGTAAATCGTTGCCGCGTATGTTTTGTCTCAAAACAATGTCTAAACTAGGAGACAGTGCTGGATTTACCAGCAGGCTGAGTAGGCTACAGCCTATGGCGGCAGATTTTAGGGGCGTCAAATTTGGGACCAACATTTTTTTTGTGTCTTACAGAAATTAAAAAGATCCATTTTTATATTCCTTAATGTAAATGTTATTAGGTCCATACAAATAATTCAACATGTAATATGTTTCACCACATATTGTTATCTTAATTTTTTCTACAATTTAGCGTAGTAGTGGTTGGTCCCAAGCAGGATCGACAGGGCCGAGCTGTTAGGTGCATACGTAGGGCATTGAGTCTGAGAGAGACAGATATAGAGCGGCGATACAAACGAAAAAGCCGCCGAAAAGAAAAGCCGCCTCTGTTGATTGAGTCATGCAATTTCTTATATGTATTAATTTTCTCCGGTGTGCTATAGAGGGAAAGATGAAAAGTTCAGTAATCCGAATAATGGAAATTATTGTATGATTTTGGAACTGTTAGCTGAATTCTATCTTTTTTTAGCGAGTCATGTTGAATATTTAAGACTTTTATAAAAAAATGTAATAAAATTTTTATTTGAAAAAAATTTGTATTTTTATAAATTATACACAACGCAGGCAAAAGTTATGACTGAAATTGGGAAAAAAAAAATGCTAAAGAGAGTAAATTCGACACGTTGGTCTGCTAGAGAGGACGCATCTAGAAATTTGAGTGTTTCTTGGCACGAAGTTCTTAAAACTTTGGAATCAATCAAGGATGATTGTACCGAAAAAACTGTAATGCGAAACGAAGCGACGGGAATACTTCTAAATTTAGAAAAACTGGAAACGGCGGTAATACTTGTTGTGTAGTATGTTTTTTTTTTTGTTGGAAATAATAAACAAAGTGAATATTCAAATGCAGGCCTTTGCCGAAATGTGATCACTGATGCCGATCTTTACGAATCCCTTTGCAAGCTTTTCGTAGCTGAACGAGAGAATTTTAATCTAACCTAACCTAACCTAAAACCTCACCACGTATCACCAAGGGGGAGGGGGGGTTAAAAAGTTGCTAAAAAACATCACGTGATTAATGGAGGACCCCTTCCAAATCAGGGTTTACGACAGAGGACCGGGGTGAGAGACACTATCAAAAGAATAGAGATATCAAAATGGAATTGGGCCGGTCACGTGGCCAGAATGAAGGACAGGTGGACGAAAAGATTGTTGGAATGGAGATCACGCGCTGATAAGCGAAACAGGGAAAGACAACCTGGATCGACGAAAAACACGCTGGACCGACGACCTAAAAAGAATTGAAACCAACTGAATTCAGGCGGGTCAAGACAGACAACGGGAGAGCCGTGAGGGAGGCCTATGTCCAGCAATGGACGTCGAAGGCTGGTTGATTATTATTATATACGAAATAAACATTTTGGTAAAAATAAAAATAAAAAGAATAGAAAGAATAAGAAGAATAAGAAATCTCGGATTTTCTTAAAATTTCCAAAAAAGGAAAAAGATCTTATCTGCTTAAATACTATAAATAATTTTTTCTATTTTGAGTATATAAAGAAGTCATTAAAGCACTCATATGGGTTCTTTAATGGATCGCCCAGTGCGATACAATCTTCTCAATATGTATCGGCGATTTTTTTAGTTAGAAATGGCTTAAAATGGCGCAAAATAGAAAAAAATAGTATAAACAACTTGTTCATAGGGCGTTTTTCGCACTTGTTCATTAGAAAACTCCTCGCTTCGCTTCTCTAAACGCTAAACATGGACGCGTGCTGAAAAACCGCGCTTATTGAACAATTCTTTAATATACTAAAAATCTAATCTATAATTTGATCTAATCGTCTAATCTGATTGTATTGGCTACACCACGCGCACGAGCCTAATCAAAAATCATGACGGACAAACGGAAAGCGACCCGAATAAAACTAAGAATCTAGAGAAAACATTTCCAGAAACTCTTAACAAAAAGAGAGGAAATGGCAAAAGACATCGGAGAAATTAACGAGCTCGAAGGGGACAGCACAGAACCCCCATCCTTCGAGGAGACGAAAGAAGCCAGACACAAAATGAAACGAAACAAGGCACCGGGATAGATGGAATAACAGCTGAGGCATACAAACTAGGTGCAAAACAACAAATACACTAATGCAACAAATACACTACCTCATAGTAACAATCTGAGAAGAAGAGACATTCCCAGAGGACCTCAAAATAGCAATAATCATCCCCATCCATAAAAAAGAATAGGCTGAAGTGCGATAACTACCGGGGAATTAGTAAATTATGCACTGTGTAGAATACTAACGTATATCATTAACGCTCGACTACAGCCGTATGCAGAAAAACGCATAGGGGAATATTAAGCAGGCTTCAGAAGAGGAAGATCGACGGTGGACCAGATATTTGCAGTGAAGCAAATTTTGAATAAAGCATGAGAATATGACTTGAATGTGCACAACATCTCCAGCCATTATAATTCTACCAAATTCTACAGCAGCTGAAAATACCACCTAAACTGATGAAAATGATAAAGACCACAATGTGCGAAACTGAAGCCGTGGTGTGGGTCCAAAACCAACTCACGGACCCCTTCAAAATAACGAAACAAGGGGACGGGCTAGCACCCGCACTCTTCAACCTAGCGCTGGAATTTGTTACAAGACGATCGGGTGTAGGGATAACATCCTAACCAACAAAACAGTGCAAGCAGCGGCATATGCTGATGACATAAATATTATTAGCAGAAGGGCAGACGAGGCGCAGAGGACCTATACCCAACTAAAAGCAGCTGCCATAGGTAGAGGGCTCACCATCAGCACAAGCAAAACAAATGTGATGATACAGTTTCCAGACAACATCGAGGATGTCAATAAATTTATATATCTGGGTGCGGAAATCAACAAAGATGGTACATAAGACGGATAAGTAAGACGCCGAGTCCTGCAGCAAATAAGGCGTACTATTATGCAATGACGGAAATGTTATGACTAAAAAAAATATGAAAAAAAACAAGAATGCAATGGACATATTTGAGCGCAAGGTGCTACGTAGGATTCTAGGGGCTGTAACGGTCGGAAATATCAGAAGGCCAACGTACAATAACGAGCTATACCAGATATACCAAGAACCACCGATTTCTGCATTCATAAGACTGCAAAGACTAAGATGGGCAGGACACGTGCTCAGGATGGACGATAACCGTCTGCCACAAAGAGCACTGAAAGCAAAACTGCAAGGCAGGCGGCTGGTAGGGAGGCCAAGAAAACAGTGGTACGAAGAGACCCGGGAAGACGCTACCAACTACTCGGAGTAAGAGCGTTGAGAAGAATAGCAAAGGACAGGGAAGAATGGATGACAAAAATACAGAAGTACAAAAATACAGAAGGGTCCGATTTGGCTGTAGCGCCATATGAAGAAGAATCTGATTGTATAGGCTAGACTTGGTCTTCAAGGTTTAATCTAAACTAGACTTTTAATAATCTAATCTGGCAGTGTAAACTAAACTTGGTTTCTAGATCTCATCTAGACTAGGCTTTTGGTAATCTAATCTGATTGTGTAGACTATCCTTGGTCTTCAAGGTTTCATCTATACAAGACTTTTAATAATCTGATCTATTTGTGTAGAACACACTTGGTCTAGTAGGATTTATTTAAACTGGAATTTTAGTAGTCTAATGATTGTATCGGCTAGACTTGGTCTTCAAGTTATGATCTAGATTAGGTTAGGTTGTCTGCCTCGGTGGTGTAGTTGACAACATACAAGGCGGGTATGTTGTCAATGCGGGAGACCCGGGTTCGATTCCTGGTCGGGGAGACAACAACTAGGGGGCGGTTTTTCTGTAAACCGTCCGGGCTGCCCACCCTGAATGAATGCAAAATATGCAATAACAGGGTGGCGCATACTAAAGCCAAGGTGGAATAGGGGGTTTAGTGAGATTAGGTTAGGTTAGGTTTTAATATTCTACCCGGTCTTTAAGGTATCATCTAGACAAGACTTTTATTAATCTAGTCTGATTGTGTGGACTGGACTTGGTCTTCAAGGTTAACAACGTGAAAACTTCAGTATAGTTGATCCCGAAGGGGAATTATATTTCGGAAAAGAATTACAACTTTTTTTCATTGAAAATATGTATCTTCAAAATTAAATGTCATAGAATGTCTGAACGAAGTGTCGACGAAGTGTCGGTAATGCGTCAGCGAAGTGTCGTCAAAGTGTCAGGAATATGTCTTTTGGTACACTGAAATTTCAACAGTAAAGTTTTGCTGTACTGATTTTCAGTGACGTGTCGAAATTTCTGGGAAGTGTTAACATTTGTACTGCCCGATAATTCGTTTGTCTCGGAAACACATCAACGACACTTAGTTTGTCTCGGAAACACTCCAATTCACATCGACGACACGTCGTTTGTCTGGGAAGCATTTTGTTTGTCTCGGAAACATTTCGTTTGTCTCAGAAACATTTCGTTTGTCTCGGAAACACTTCGTTGCACTTCGACTACACATCGTTGTACTCCGACGACACTTCGCTGCACTTTGGCGACACTTAGTTGCATTTCGACGATACTTCGTTGCACTTCGACGACACTTTGTTGCACCTCGACCACACTTCATTTTTACCAAGGCAATGCAGAGTATAAAGGAGAAATATAAAATTACTTTTCTTTAACTCTATTCCTTTTAAAGAAAATATAAATTAATCTGGTTTGTAATAATTCTTCCACCCGACCCGACCCTAGATCCATATACCATTATCTAATGATGCTACAGTCCTTGTAGGACCTGGAGACCACCTCCCACAACCTACACTTCTGCTTAGTCTCTTGATCTTAAACACAAGTGTTATCAATTTTTTTTAACGTGGTTGGCGAGCCACTGTTCCGGGAGGTTTCGAGGCAGATTTTTGTGATGACTTTGCCAGAGCCATCTATAGGAAAACCGGTGCTTATTTTTACCATGTCCAGGATTTGAACCCGGGACTGGCGGCTCCGAAGTCTGACACCTTGAGTACTAGATTTTTTTTTAATGTGTCCAAATTGAATAGGGCTATTTGTAATAAGCAATTTGTTTATTGTATATAGCAGATTAATAAATTTGTGGTTTTGATTTCAGGTGCCAATCATCATTCCAGTTGTGGTATTAGTGATCTCATTCTACCTAATCATAGGTCCAATAATCGATAAACCAACCATCGAATACATGTATGCAGCTTTGTTCATCCTTGGCGGAATGGTATTTTACGTGCCGTTTGTGTACTACAATATCCGCATACCATACATGGGTAAGAATATCAGGTTATTAAAATTATCAATTTGATTAATTTGCATTGTATTTTATTTTAGATGGAATAACAGTTTTTTTGCAAATGCTGTTAGAAGTAGCGCCGACAACATCGATGTACGAGTAGAATCGATGTCAGGCTCAAAGTTAAAAAACAAAAATACAAAAAAAGTGGAAAAATAGAAATCATACTCATGGTTACAAGTACATTTTCATTGCCAAAAAGAAAAAGATTTTACCGAAGATTTAAGAAAAATTTTAGAACCTGTAGTTGCACGAATCATTCCTCCCTCGGTGGTTACGGTGTGGGGTGCAACACATCGTATCCGTAGTTAAATAGAGCTTTCAATGATTTTTTTAAAGAAATGTTTGAAGATATAGAAAAATATTTCTTCGTTTTTTTTTAACGAAATTTTTAAAAATAAAAATCTAAAAATAAAAAGCAATAAGGGCAAAAACATTTTTTTTTTCCTACGTCTTCAAATATTTGTAAGTTTTTTTTGGAGCAATGAAAGCATTTTTATTAAAAAAATAATTGAAATATATACAATAATATACATTTAATCTAAAAGTCTGAATTTTTTATGTAAATATATTATTTTTATATAAAGACATGACATACAGAGCTTGTAACCATGATCTACTTAAAAAACTAAAAAAAAAATATTTTAATTTGTATTTCGTAATTGAATTGTTTTTGAAACGTGTTTTTTTCAAAGAAAATAGGTAAAAATATGGTCCTATCATTCCTTACCGAAATCAAATGAAAAAACACAAGTGAAATATTTTATAAACAAAAAGAGATTGTTTTCTATTATTGTTTTATATTTATTTAGATTTATTTTTTAATTAAATATTTAAGGGTATATAATATTTGGTAACGAGCAAAACAAAATCACTTACTGTTACAGGTAAAGAAAAGGCTCCTTATTTAAAAGTTAATTTGTATATTTCTAAAAAATACGTACCTGTTTTATATATAAGAAAATGTTGCCAAGATTTTCTTTCTTATATTCGTTTACTTATTTTATATGTTTAATATATTTTCTTTATTCGACGCGCATATCAATTACCGAAAGATGAAATTTAAAAAAAAAACTATTTTAAATACTCTTAACATCGACAAATTTATATACCACAAACGTTTTATTTATATAGATATTTTATATTGTTTAAACAAAAAGTTATTTGTAGATATGATGGTTGTTTAATATTGTTGCCAAATTGTATTAAAATGACAAAAAATATATATTAATAAAAACAGTTTTTAAAACATTCATTTTAAATGAACTTTCTAAACTGAAACTTTTAATATCTTTATTTAAACAATTTTTTAACTAACAATTACCAACAGAACATGTAGTAAATTTTGGACTAGCTATGCAATTTGCACTCTAAAATTTTAGAATAGTGGCCTATTTTCTAAAAAAAAAACTTTTGGAGAACTGGAAAATATGAGCCAGGATGATTTCCAGAAATTCCTAGTGATTGTGAATCGGTTAATAATGATTAAAATGATGATGATGGTGAAATTCGTCAAAGTGCAACAAAGAGTTTCTGAGACAAACGAAGTGTCGTCGAAGTGCAACGAAATGTTTCCGTGACAAACACAGTGTCGAGCGGTATATACGCAACCACTTCGACGGCACTTCACATGAAAACAATTCAATGAAGCTTCACTAATGAAATTTAAGAGTTCCAAAAGACACTTCCCTGGCACTTTGACGACACTTCGTTCAGACATTTAATTCAGACACTGCAATGTCATTTCATTTTTAAAAGGGATTACACAGACAGTATAAAATAAGGCTAAAGACCCGGACTAAGCAAATTATATAAGACCGTATTAAATTATTCGTAAAAGACTTGTATGTGGTAACTTTCAAGGTATGTAGCGAATTTGCTTCGATGTCATCAATACTCGAAAACGGCGTCCAGAAATCACAAGGAGCCGGGTCTCAACTTATTTTTAAAATCATCGTGTGTTTTATCCCACAATGCAGGTCTTTCTTGTACTAAAGATAGGAAAATCAATAATATCAAAAGGAAAATCAATATTATCGGTACTCATCGTAAGAAAGATAAATATTATGTTCGGTACAATACTGCGGTGGCGGCACGATGCACTCCGGCGCCCAGCGCATTACCTCATCGTTGCATCGTACATCGTTCTTCATCAGTTTAGAGAGGAATCCTAATTTGTGCCAGATTAGGTAGGGAACATGGGCTTTTTTTTCAAAAGTGCTGCCTAAAGAAGAAACCGATTTCAAACCAGACTAGTCTGAGGTTATAACATGCAAGTGTGGCTTTCGAATGTGTGTCCGAATCAGGCTTCCTAATTAGGAACGAAGCCGGACGTGCGTTACAAATGTGTTCACGGCCTAATGCCTCATTTGAAACGAACACGGAGGTCGGCATGCCTAATTTTTTCCTTTTACTGTAACGTTTTCTTTATTTATTTATCTCATGAACCTAATATTTTTTTTCTTAACTTTTGTTTTGGTTTTTGTGGCGCGGCAATAATCATTTAAAAATAGTAAATTCAATAAATCAAACTCGCTATCAGAATCCGAAAACATGACTTACAGGCGCACTAGTGCACCTTTGAGAAATTACAACCGTGTCTGATGTAAAATTTACGTTGCATACGTGGGACAAGTGTGTGCACAACCGGTGTGAAACTGGCAATAACTTTCAGCAATAAAAATTTTGCGTAAAATTTTTATTTCAAAAGGCTATAACTTTCTTATTGATAGGGATTTTTCAAAATTTTCTTCACAGAACTGTTGCACAGTAAGTCGCCTCATAAAATATTCCAACAAAATTTAATTTTCTTTTTACACGTAGGCATAATAATCATATTAAAGATCAATAAATATTCACATTTACTCACTTCTTAAACGCGGAACGTCAAAGTATATTATTTTCCAAAATTTTCCAACATAATTTCCACCACCTATTAGGCCACAGTATTACCTTCATTTCTTAAGCAGGAATTTTTCCAAAATTCCTAATAATAAGCGCACAGCGATTATTTAAAAAAGTGCATTCCACGCAGTAGCCATTTAATAGAAAAATCCAAAGAGGTAGTAATTTTCAACATTTCTCAATTTTTCTTTCAAATATCACTAGAGAATGAATGTACCTAACAACGAAATAAAACATTTTTCGAAATATAAAAAAACAATTGAATAACGACCAAACTTAAAATGTAGCTGCTCCACGTAGCACCGTTTCATAGCCAGAACGTCAAATTGCAGTAAATTTTAACTTTTCTCAAATTTTCTTTCATACATCACTAGTGAATAAATGAATATTCCCTATTGTGCACAATTTTGGGTGTGCACACAACACCCAAAATTGTGCACAATAGGGAATATTCATCAATTTGTTTTATTTGCTTAATTCACTTTTTACTTCGTTTTAACATAGTAAAAAATATAAATACTGTTGAAAGTGTTTCAATTAATTTTTTAAACAACATACACTGCCGAGCATAAAATTAGGGTCACTCCAAAATTTCAAGTTATTTTAGAAATTTTTAGTTTTTTTCGTGTTTTTTCGGTTGTAACAGTTTACTAATTGATTGCTTGAATAAAACAAAAGGTTTTTGTTGTTCAAAGTTTATTGAAAGTAATGAAAATGAACAATTTTAATTTGATATGCTAAGTAATGAAAATGAGCATGAATATGCTTTTGTTGAAACAAAAGAAAGTTTAAGGACTTCAGTAGCGAATATTCCCTCCTCTGGCAGTGACAACAGCTTGCAAACGACGTGTCATGCTCTGGATCAGATTTTGGATTAAGTTCTGCGGAAGATTGTCCCATTCTTGCAACAGTATGTTGCGAAGCTCTCTAGAATTTGGGGGGGCCGGCACATGTCTTCGTAAATGTTTTCCCATCTCATACCTCATTGGATTTAAATCTGGACTGCGAGCTGTCCAAACAAATCGCGTGATTTCACACTCGTCAAGATACTCAGTAACTATCCGAGCAGTGTGGGGCTGTGCGTTATCATGCATAAATGTTGCGTCGTCTCCAATAATAATGAATGGAAAAATATGGTCTTCTAGAACCTCTGCCAGATACCTATGCGCAGTCAACGCCCCATTCTCGATAAAGACTAACTCCTTGCGAGTGTCAAAAGATATGCCTCCCTATGCCCATAATTGATCCTCCGCCAAATGGTAGTCGCTCGGCAATACACGCTTGAGCATATCTCTCGCCTTGTCATCACCACACTCTTACATGTCTATCTGAGCCCGTAAGACAGAATTGCGGTTCATCGAAAAACAATACGTGTCTCCAATTCGCTATTGTCCAAGTCAAGTGTTCTCGTGCAAAATTCAACCTCGCAATCCGGTGTGCACGGGAAAGCGGCGGTCCAGTAGCTCTAGTTCGGGAAGATAATCCAGCAGCATAAAGTCGTCTCCTAACTGCCCACTCACTTATGTTTACATTTCTCACTTCTTGCAGATGATTTCGAAGGGAAACTGCCATGACCGTTCGGTTTTTCAAAGCACTAGAAACGAGAAAGCGGTCATCCCTAGCTGTTGGAGTTTTACCTCGGCCTGAAGAAGGTCCTCGAGTGAGCAGACCAGTCTCTTCGAACCGCCGCCATACTCGTTGCAAACTCTAGAGACTTACACCAACGTTTCTCGCAGTTTCGCGCTGACCGCGACCGTCTTCTAAAGCCGCCACAATTTGTGCCGCAACAACGGGATTTATGCTCATTGCAAAACTCTAACAATCACAAATATTTACAACAGACAGATGAGACCGCAGAAACAAATGCTATGCTGTCCTTAAACTTTCTTTTATTTCAACAAAAACATATCAAAGTGAACTTGTTCATTTTCATTACTTAGCACATAAAATTAAAATTGTTAATTTTCATTACTTTCAATAAACTTTTTGAAAGAAAAATCTTTTGTTTTATTCAAGCAATCAGTTTGTAGACTGTTACAACGGGAAAAACACGTAAAAACTAAAAAAATTTAAAATAACTTTAAATTACGGAGTGACCCTAATTTTATGCTCGGCATTGTATATATATATATATATATATATATATATATATATATATATATATATATATATATATATATACATATATATATATATATATATATATATATATATATATATATATATATATATATATTATATATATATATGAAATACCGGTTAAATTTGAGCTGTTTGAACGGTCCCATTTATCGCGCGCTTTGGATGACGTCGCATAACACATGACATTTAGTTGCATAGCCTATTTGCATAGACAGTTAAGCATTTTCAGTTTGAATTTGCTATTTCGATAATGGAAAAAGCTAAAAAACCATTTTATAGATATTGTATAGTACCAGATTGCAAAAACACTATTATAAGTACACCAGATAAAGTGTTTCATAAAGTCCCAATCGAGGTGTATAGTCCACCCTACCTACATCTGTGAATATCGACGCCGATAAATGTCAACGTACACTTCACATACCTTATGACTAGGGCAACCAAAAATATGCAAATGCATATATTTTCTCATTCTACTTATAAAATAATGGACTAGCCAGAAATGTGTTTCCGAGTAAACTATGAATTTAGAGCCCTATTTGTAAGGGCGTATTTTTGCATATTTCACCAATAAGAGCATAAATTGCATATTGGCTATGAGAAGACATATTTCGAAATAACTGCATATTTTTAGTGCATATTATGCTCAATTTGGTTAAAATATTTATATTCATTGATCTACTTTTTGACGGAAATCTCTAGACGCGTGACTTAGGCGCAGGTAGGTATTATCAAATTGGAAATTTGGGCCACGATGAACTGCAGTGCTAGACAAGGCAAATCATAGCACAATTGTAAGACTTTTTGGTGATTCAATAAAAATTCTGGGTGAAAGTTTCAATCGGAAATCGATTTTACTCTTTGTATCACATGCCGATCCATACATTGTAAAAGCAGCTAAGGCTATACAAATATTTTATCCAAAAGTGACACATCTGACTTGCTTTGCACATGGACTTCTTCGAGAATGTGAACAAATTCGAGGAATTTATACTAACGTCGATCGTCTAATAGCCGATGTAAAAAAGTATTTTTGAAATCACCTTCAAGGATAACGATTTTTAATGATTTGGCAGCTGGCGTCGCACTTCCTCCGCAACAAATAACTACTTGATGGGGAACATGGATTGATGCCGCAGTGTACTATGCCACCAATTTCGAAATAATTGTGAAAGTGTTCTACTAAGTGACGGTGAAATAAAATTTGATTTAATTTTTATTGCCTCAGATTATGGATTCCTTAGCGCATCAATAAATGCGCTTGAAACGTCTACTGCAACAGATTGAGGTAATGGAACATGCTCAGGATGTAATTAATGGCGTTAACGGTGAAGCAGCTAACTTTGTGAAAAAACTGTTATTTAAAAAAAACATTGCTTTTCTATTATGAAGAAAATTTGAATAAATTTGTCTAGGTTTAGAGGTCTACAGCAATAGACAATAATTATAGTATTATTTAAGCAATGGCCTTGAACGAATACAAAAACGTCCTAGATCAAACTGGAATAGTTTTCTTTTTGAGAACTTAATTTAATTAAAATATTAATTTATTTTAAATTTTTATCACAATAAATGACAAACATCTCATTTTGTCATTTATTGTAATACAAATTTAAAATAAATTATTTTGAGGATTAGCTGTATATTTCTTTTGTATTTAGGTTTTCTTACCCAGAATTTAAAATTTTTCATATATTTTATTTTAGATTTAAGAGCATATATTTTTTCAACTGCATATTTTTATTTTTAAAGAGCATATTTTCATTTTTATAGAGCATATTTTCATTTCTATAGAGCATATTTTAATTTTTATAGAGCATATTTTAAGCGCTTGAAATAGTTTTTTAAGAGCATATTTTTGGATGCCCTACTTATGACCAATGGTGATCGGTTTCGCAAATTTGAATTTCGCTCGCATATTTTATACTTTTTGATTTAAATTTTTGGAATTAAATACAAACTAAATGAGAAAATAATGGTATAGGTGTAACGTCAAGATCATAAAGTATCGGGGATTAAAAAATCAAGTAAATTTAAATTACTTGCATATTCCCTATTCTCCCACGTTGCATCGTATACTTTACGTATGTGGGACGTGTCTCCCGCTTAATACGCAAACGTGTATAATAAGCTTGAGTTGGCAGTAAATATTCGGGAAAAATTTATATTCTAATATAATAGTCACCCATAACTTTTCAATATTTTATTTAAAAATTGCACAAGAATTTATTAACATAATTGAAATTTATTAACATAAAAGAAACGAAAACAACATTTTACCACAAAACAAACCATACTGTCAAATTATCGGTCTTAATAACTTCCACTAGAATACAGCTAATCTATTGTTGTTGCGTCCAAGTAATAATTATCGGTGCCGTCGTTTTCGTTGCCGTATTCGATATATAACATTTGAGGAAGCCCAGTTTAACATAATAGACGAAATGAATTAGATCATTCCATGTCGAAAGCAACTATTCTGCAACATCTGAAAGAGTCGGACTTCGCTTAGCCATGCATTCCATTTACGACGAAAAGCTTCCTTCATCGGCTTATTGACAGAAACGTCCAAACGGTGAAGCATCCGACTTTATTTGTCGCATTTCTTTCTGAATGAAAGGCAAACAAAATTGCGAAAAGACTAAGTCAGTTTGCTCGTTTGGATGAGTTACGGCTTTATTTGAAAATATCTATTGACTGCAGAATATTCGGGCCTTTGTGGAATTATGCTAGATTTTGAGATTGTCTGTTTCCAGGAATTTATGATTACCTTCGAGACCATGATTTGGAAAAGAACTTTGAAAAATGTCGAAGACGAAAAGTGGGAAAATATTCTGAAAACCTAGTTGCAAGACTTCATCCCGCCTGACCTACGTATATATACGCTACAACATTCAGAACAAAAAGTTTCATATACGCCGGATTATTTGAGTTTGATTTTATCCTTAGCATTAAACAATATTTGGGACAACTTTGGGGAGGGTATAAATGCTACTTGAAGATTTTGCTTTCGGAGGATGTTTTTTCGTGATTAATGTGAATTAACGTTTGAACATTAAACATAGTAGAAAACATTTCAATAAATATGTTAAACTAACTTGGTTAATGGGCGTTATAACTAAAACTTCAATATATCGCAATTTACTTAAATGAGAAGGTATCGTCCACTAATTTGAGTAATACTGTTCAATTTGCTTAATAATGGAACTCCATGTAATAAATGTTTAAAATTAAATTTAAAACTAATAATCTTATAATTGAAATAATTACTCCTTAATATTAAGTTAATATTAAAAAAGGGGAACAATTCGGGCACATTTGAAAAAAGAGAACAAATACTGACTGTAAGAAAAGAGAAAATGTTCTCTTTAAAAGAGATCTATTAGCAACCCTACACAGGACTAAAGAAGAGTAAGGGATTTAAGGACTAAAAAAACAAGTTTTACAAAATGAATAAAACTATTTTTTTTTAAATTACAATTTATTTATGTTTCTTATTCTTATTTTTTAGTTTGTCAATTTCTGTTGCCTAAAATCAAAAACATCTCAATTACTAATTAATGTTTTTAGAAATCATTTATTACTTCATTTTACCTTGACTGTTCCATAAATATCTAAAAGTCCAGACTTAAGCTTTTTTCTTTTCCTGTCAAAACTTTTGCCTTTTGCTGTGGATTTTCCTGCACTGTTTTTACCTATTTGTTGTAATTGCACTTTGGAATCTTTATCTTCTTTCAATTTCTGCTTCTCCTCAAGTATTTTCTTATAGTTTACATATTTATTTTTTGGAGGTTTGGCACCTAAAATTTATTTGAACGTTTTTATATATGTTACAGTCAAAGCATTAACTCAGTCGGTGTATACAGTCACTGGTAACAGCATACATTAACTGAATCGTTCAGACAAAGTATACAGGAATTAATTTATGAATATTACATAGAGTTAAAAATCACCTATAATTATATTAACAGAAACGATTTCTATAATGAAGTAGTTGAATCTTACTTTAGATAGGTTAGTTAATTTATAATAACTTAAATTTAATAATTATAATAACATAAGTGAACTAATTTAAAAGTATTATTTTTTCCTTGTTAACATAATATGCATAGTTTTTACATTTTAAAGTTGGAAAATTGAAACCACATTCAAACTTTAACTAATGCCCCGCCGTGAAAGTATTCATTATTGCGGTGTTGTATACTTTAATTGGATGTAGTGTGCATCTTTATTTTTCAATTGATACTTTGTCAAAAAATATACGTAGAAGTATACATTGACTGGTGGATGTATACACTAACTGAATTTTATACTTCAACTGTAACATATGTACACATTAAATGAATAGTAATAAAACAGTTTGGTATTTGTCTACCTTTAACGTTGATCGAAACCCAGATATCGATGCCTTAGCTCACAGATGTGTTAATTATTGCAAATTTTTGCAGAAATCGATTAAATACATCTTTAAAGAATTCAGATAGAAATTGTTTCGGTGCACACATGTCGTAAGTGAAAGATTAATAATGACGTCACAAAACACTATTTTATTATGTGTTGACTGCATAAAAATAACATATTTGTGCTGAAAATGTAGTAAGCGCACTTAACTGTAGAATTTCGTTTTTTACACTTGCCACATCTGTGAGCTAAGGCATCGATATATGGTGTTATTGATTTATATGATTATATGAGTTAAAACGACGCAAAAATGTATTTTTGGTACAACAGTATGAACGAATACATTGCTCATAAATCTGGAAAACCTCATAATTACGAATTTTTATAAAATTGAGACAAATCTTTCAATTTTGTTCCTCAAACTTTGAAAAAAGCGGGAAGAGGTGCCTTTCAGCAATTTAGGAATTACCTGGAGACAATTGTGCAAGATTAAAACATTCCAAAAAGATTTTGAAAGTTGGAATTTGAGGTTTCCTGATATATTTGAGCTTGATTCTTATTTGATTTCATTTGTTGTTGATTAAATTTTGGATGAGTGTTGCTGGGAATTCTCTGTAACTATTAAAATGATGGTATTTAACTATTTGTTTCTTTTTTCCGAGGTATGTGGGATTCCAAGGTATATATCAGAAAACCACAAATTCAGATAAAACTTTCATCTTCCTTACATATTTTTGCAAAACAAGTCCTTCGTAAGCAAAATCTTCAAGTAGCTTTCTGAAAGCGCTTCCTGAAAGCGCGTGCATAGTCTCGTGATTGCACCTCAAATTAAATTCAAAGAGAAGCGCGATATTCCATTTGTTTTACGGAAAGTATTTGTTGTCTTGTCAACGATAAAATTGTTTGTCCAAAATAAAGTCCAAATAGTAATAGAAGGAAGGGAAAGAGAAAAAGACGTTAAAAGCGGCTATCAGAAACTATTCATACACAGCAAGGTATGGAAATGGAATAAAGAAAAGGGAGCGCTAGAAGAAGAAAATAAAACAAAACAATACAACATAACATATGACAATTCAAAAAAGTAAAGACTAAAAGAAATGATCATAAGTTAACGAACACGGCAAAGAAAAAGAAAAAGGACATGGTAGCAGAAATAACAAGTCAGGAAGGGAAAGAAAAAATATGGAAAGTAGAAACATGGAATACCAGAAGCTTAGCTGGCAAAAAAAAAGAACTAGAGGTAGAATTCGAGAAAGCAGGACTTGATATCTTGGGAATAACAGAAACCAAAAAGAAAGGCAAGGAAGAGATAGAATTAGAAAGAGGACATATTCTGATATACACTGGGGTAAAGATCAAGTATCAAGGTAAAGAAGGAGTTGGCTGTATAATAAAGAAAGAGAACGTAAAATACTTACACAAATGGAATGGGATCTCCGAGAGAATACTGAAGATAAAAATTGGAAATGACATGCAAACAAAAGTCATAGTGGCATATGGTCCAAAGGAGAATGATGTGCTTCTGGGATCAGCTAGCGGAAGCAATAGAGGAGGTTAAAGGAAGACTACTAATAATAGGAGGCTTAAATGGAAGAGTAGCCAAAAAGGACGAGGAAACAGAAGAAGCAATAGGATTCCATGGACATGACACCAGAAATAACAATGGAACAAGACTGATCGACTTTTGCATACTATACAATTTAATAATAATGAATAGATTCTACGCGAACAAAGATATACATAAATATACTAGAGAAGTAAAGAGCATAGGGGAAAGATCGATAATAGATTTTGTAATAATAAACAGAGACTTTAAAAATGAGGTAAAGGATACAAGGGTGAAAAGAGGTCCAGAAATATATTCGGACCATCACTTAGTGCTGTCAAAAATACAATTATAGTTAGAAACAAGCAAACAACCAAATAATACAGGAAAAATGCGAAACAGACCATAAAAAAAATCATATAAAGACCATAGAAAAAATCAAAAAATATAAATAAAAAGAAGAGGAGGCATCAAAGGAATTCAACCAAAAAGTAGAAGCTGAGTTAGGCTAAAAACTTAATTAACACATACAATGCAACGCTGGAAGAATTATGGAAGTATATCAAAGACATGCTATTAAAAATAGCAACAGAAGTATGTGGAACAAGTAAATTTATCGAATTTAAGAAACGAACGAATTGGTGGAATGAGGAAGTAAAGAAAGAAGTAAAAATAAAGAAACAGAAATGGAAAGACTATTTAGGAAATGCAACAATGGAGAAGTACAAAAAATACAAAGAACAGAGGAAAGGAACAAAGTGAAGAAAATGTTGAAACAAGCGAAACAAAAATTTTGGGAACCATTCGGAGAAAAGATGGAAAGAGACTGATTTGGAAACCAAAAAATATTCTATAAAGTTATCAAGGCTCTGCAGAAGGGAAAACCAGTTAGAGTCAACCATATAGAAACTAAGGATGGAAGCATACTGAGAGACAAAGAAGGCATAGCGAGGAGATGGAAGGAATTCTTCGAGGAAATGTTAACGATAGAGCAAACAAGAGAAATACCAGAAAGCGAAGAGAGGGAAATAGAGAGTAATGTAGAAACACAGGAACAAAATATAAAGATCAAAGAAGTAGTAGAAGCCGTGAAAAAATTAAAGAGGGGTAGAGCAGAAGGCCATGATAGAATAACAAAAGAAATGGTTAAGAGCCTGGGAACCAATGGTCTAGAAATATTAACTAGTTTGTTCAATAAAGCAGGGGCAGAAGAGAAAATACCGAAAGATTGGGAGCTAGGGATAATACTACCACTCGTCAAAAAAGGTGACAGAAGAGAATGTAATAACTACAGAGGAATTACTATGCTATGCAAAATATCAAAATTATATGAAGGAATACTAGAAGGAAGGTTAACGAAAGAAACTGAAATACAACTACAGGACTTGCAGTGCGGGATCAGGAAAGGCAGAGGGGTGCAAGACCATACATTCTCCATAAAACAATTGATAGAGAAATATCACAAGGACAAGATATTCGTGGCTTTTATAGACCTAGAAAAAGCATTCGACAGCGTCACAAGGAAAACTGTGTGGAATGGCTTAAAAAGAAGAAGAGTGAACAATAAACTACAGCGATGCATACAAAGTATATATGGGAATACAAGGAACATTGTAAGAACAGGAAACCTACAAGCAGAGGAGTTTACAAGTAGGGAAGGTTTAAGACAAGGAGGAATCCTCAGCCTAGCCTTGTTCAATATAGTTATGGATGATATTATAAAGGAAGTGAAGAGTAAAGTGAAGAAACTAAAGGTCGGATATAAGAACATGCAATAAGAACAAGATATAAGAACATGCAATGGTAGAAGTATCAGAGAGTGTATTTGCTGATAACCTGGTAATATATGCGAAAAACGAACAAGATCTGCAATATAACCTGAATATATGGAAAAATGCACTAATAGATAGAATAATAGATAGAATTTGAGAATGAATGCAGAAGAAACCAAGGTAATGGTGATAGGAAAGGAAGACTTGGAAATATCAATATAAGTAGATTAAAAACAATTAGAGCAAACATTTAAATATTTGGGAGTGAAGATTCACAAAAATGGAAAGATCGACGCAGAAATAAATGATAGACTGGAAAGTGCTGCTGGGTTATATAATTCACTGAACAACACCTTCATAAGGCAAAAAGAAATATCCAGCAAATCAAAAATTACAGTATTCAAAACTATTTTTTATCACGTATTAACCTTCGGAAGCGAGAGCTGGGTCCAAGCAATGGAAATGAGGTACCTATGAGGAGTGAAGGGGATTACACGAAAAGACAGAATCAGAAATGACTTAGTAAGAGAAGAATTGGAAGTAGAACCCATCATAGAAAGCATCAAACGACAACAATTAAAATGGTTTGGACACCTAGTGAGGATGAAGGAGGAAGATCAACAAAACAAACATGACAGGCGAGACCACACATGCGCAGAGCAAGGGGCAGACCAAGAAAAACATGGGATAAGGCAGTGACAGAAACTTTAAGTGAGAAGGGACTGTCGTGGAAAGAGGGAAAAAGGATCAGTAAGGATAGAAAGGAATGGGCTAGACTAGTCCACAACTAGAGTTTAGTTTGTCATTTGTGTAATACTGTACCTGAATCTATATAGATTCTTACCTTAACACCTAACAGTACTCTAAGGTTTTGGAATATAATTTTTTTTTTTTTTTAAAGTATAAATATTAGCTTAGAGTATTATTTGAAACAGTTATTTTAATGCATTTCCATGGAGTGGTGTACGAGATGCACTTTATTTGATATTTTTAAGCAGAATCACATTTTCTTTGATAGTTTCATTAAACCACTGCTTTATTGATCCATATCCAAGGAATTAAACATGACTTTGTATGGCAAAATTGAAAAAAAAATATAATTCAAATATGCATTCTTTACATATTTCTCAGAAGCATTAAAAGAAAACCAGATTATAGCACAATGCAACCATTAATACTTTTTTCCTTTTTTTAGAATCCCAAATGAAAGATTGTATTTTATACTATCAACAAATTATTATTAAATGGTTTAGAACAAAATCTACATAATTTGCATGTTTGGATCTTAATGATGGTGCAATATTTGGTTTCCACTGATCAGCAGTCTTTATTACAATGATGATAATTAACAAAGTAATGAAAACAACCACAACCTTCAGCACTCAGTAAACTACTCATTGCCTAAACCTAACCTAACCTTGTGTCGTACATACCTAGATGCACAAAAAAAATCGAAATAAATAAGCAAGAAATTGAAATTTCAATATCTGCAGGAGTCTCGTCTCAGAAGCAGCGGGTCAGTTAACAAAATGTAATTTACAGCAGGGGTTAACAAAAGTAATTTAAATAGTGAAATACTGAATTACCAAGTTTAACAGCTAATTTAATTTTAGCTTCCTCTTTTTTCTGTCCTTCAAATCCACTCATTCCTAATTTAATTATCTCAAATCTAGCCCTTTTCATGTTCATTTCTTGGACACTATTACTAGATTCCTGTTCAACTTCCTCTTCCTTTTTTCTTTTCCCTTTTGGTTTGTAAGCTTCATACGTGACTACCTTGAAGTCTTTTGCTGCCTTGGCTTTCACCAGAGAGCCTTTAGTTGGTATAAAATCACTTGTCTCCATCAAAAATTAAATCATTTAAGTTTTAAAAACACAAAAATACACAATGAGGTTATATTTTTATAACCATGAAGTTAAATATCACATGTGACATTAATTGTAAAAGTTGTGTGATTGGTTGCATATTCCACCAAATTTTTTTTCTCGAAACAAACTATAATCAAAGGATAGTTGAGGACAAACGAAAGAAACTTTACAATAATTTGATAATAGTTTCGTTGGTAAAGTCGCAATCGAAGGAACCCTATGTATAATTAACGCCCACGTTTCACCGTTAGGCAATTTCAACCCTTGCAATTAAAAAAATATAGGGAAACATATTCATACAGGTGAAACCCCTCAGCGGTGAACGTTCCTACAGTTAAGATTCTGTGGTAAATCCACGGTATGCGATGAAAGTTCACTAAACCGAAAATCCTTATCCAGTGCCGTTCCTGGCGGGTATGCAGCGAATGCCCCGCACGCAGGCGCCCAATTTAACTATTCGCTACTCTTGCGAAAACGCACTTCTAATTGGAAGAAAAATCGGCATTAAAGCTATAAAATCAAATTATAGCAAAGCTGTAAACTTTGATTACAGGAAGAAACAGTAAACTAATATAAGAAGTAACTTCTACACTTTGCTTCTACACTGGAATTTACATGCAAAAAATCTGTTGTCGACGTGTCGGCACTCGGCTTACGGGCGGCGGCGTATCTTAAAAGGATGCCGCTCGCCTTTGGCGGCTCGCTCGACAAATAATATACATGTTATTGTTTTTTATGCATTTATCGGCGGCGTGTGCCTCAGAGAGGTCGAAGGTGCAAAAAATATTATTTTCTGAAAAGTTCTCTTTTTTCGGCTCCAGATTTTTCCACCAGATTTTAGCGGTGATATAAAACAGGAGAATGTGGCTTGTTTCAGTCAGTCAGTTCAGTCATCGAGTATTCGTCGGTGATTTTTGACGATTAATAATAGCATAATTTAATTTGAATATAATATTACGTGTTGCCGTTGTGTTGCTGATTATAAATCTTAAAGTAAGAGAAAATGAAAGAAAACGTGTTATTAAATCAAGTAATATTTCGATTCGAGAGTTTTCTGATTATATTTTGACTCCGGTCAGCTTTTTTTCTAATTATTTTTTTTTATCTCTTCAGAAATGAGTGATGGCAGTAAAAAAAATTGTCTGGAGCCCAAAATAAAAAACGTCGATTGAAATTGGAGGCAGAGCGGGATAAACTCAGCGGTTCGCTGAACAAATTCCTTCAACTCACCAGTTCTTTGGCGAATCCACTTCTGTCAAGAGAAGAACAAGTTGTTGCAGAACCGATGATTATTATCGAAGATCAGCAACCATCCACGTCTGGAAGTTCTGGAACGCCTTCACCTGATCCAACTCCTGAACTGGGTCATCCGGTAAGCGAGAATGAAGAAAGATCTGAATGAGCACAGTGACATTGCTGATATTAGTGATATTGATATTGCTGATCCATCTACATGGCCAAATAATTTGAGTCATCATCTAATCCAATCAATCGTGACAAAGGGAGCTGTTCAAATTAAAGAAAATTTTTCCTGTTGATGAGTCTGGTAGGAAATTTTCAACAACGCAATATCTTAGGAAGTTGCCAAACGTCGAAATAGTTAATAGGGATTGGTTGGTGTATTCTAAAAAAAATAATTGCGTATTTTGCATTTTTTGTTTTTAACAAAAGTTCGCAAGTTTTTAGCGCTTTGTCTCATCAATTGACCACTGGGTACTCCAATTGGAGGCACCTTTCAGTTAATATTTCCCGACATGAAAATAGTATGGAACATATGAAAGGGGCTCAAAAATGGCAAAAATTGCGTTTGAGCAAAGATTGCACAATTGATAAAGAGCAACAACATCATTACGAAAATGAAAAAAGACGATGGCGTGCAATTATCAAAAGAATGATTTGTATTGTGCAATATTTGGCCAGTCAGAATTTAGCATTCAGGGGTGACAGCTCTAATCTTTTCGAATCAAATAATGGTAATTTTCTCAAACTGGTAGAAACGATTGCCAAATTCGATCCGATTATGATGGAGCACCTGAGCAATATTCAAAGGTCTAAAGAGTTAAAAAAAAACATACCCCATTATTTAGGCAATCACTTTCAAAATGAATTAATCCATCTATTATCAAAAAATATTCGCATAGAAATTTTGCCTCAAAACTGCCTCAAGAAAGCAAAATATTATTCAATAATTTTGGATGAAACTCCAGATGCTAGTCATGTTGAGCAGTTGACTTTCATAATTCGCTTTATTTATTTTTCTTCAAATGAGGTTGAAATAAGAGAACACTTTCTGGGGTTTTTTAAAGTTTTGGATAGTCAGGAGAAGGGCTTTTCAATCTGTTGAGAGATGAGATACTACCAACTTTTGAAATTGATTTTCATAATATGAGAGGTCAGGGTTATGACAATGGCTCAAATATGTCTGGGAAGCATGTGGGCATTCAATCTCAATTTAAAAAAGTTAACCCGAGAGCTATTTTTTTGCCTTGTAGTGCTCATACATTAAATTTGACAGTTAATGATGCAGCTAAAATCTCAGACGAGATTGTAGGTTTTTTTTCAATTATTCAGGAGCTGTTCAATTTTTTTTCTGCTTCACCCTACAGGTGGAATATTTTAAAGCGAAATTTACAAAATCTCTCTTTAAAGTCAGTGAGTAAAACTCGATGGGAAAGCAGAGTCAGAGCCGTTCAACCTCTTAGATTTCAACTTCTCGAGATTTGTAGGAGTTTACTTGATTTAATAGAAGATAATTCAAGAGACATGGATACCAAACATTCAGCAAAGGTACTTTTAAAAAAAATTAAAACGTTTAAATTTATTTGTTCCATCATTATTTGGTACGATGTATTGTCAAAGGTCAATATAGTGAGTAAAATGATGCAGAATCCAAATACAGTTGTTAATGAATGCCATAGAGAAATAAAAAGTCTCATCAACTACTTCACTGAAAAAAGGTCAGATGAAAATTTTGATGTTTTTGTGAAGGAGGCTAAAGCCGAAGCTAGAAAAAATGATGTAGAGCAAACATTTCTTTCAATTAGGGAACGAAAGAGAAAGCGTCAATTTTCATATGAAAGTACAGACGATCCAGTTCTAGATCCAAAGCGAAAATTTAAGATCAGTTTTTATTTTCAAATTTTGGATGCAACAGTTCAATCCCTACAAAGTCGTTTCGAGAGATTGAAGCAATGCAATGATTTATTTGGATTTTTGAGTGATTTTCAAAACCTAAATTCTGATGAGATTAAACGATCGTGCATAGATTTGGATTTGGCTTTGCAAATTCACCATGAAGGAAATGTTTGCAAGGATATTGATGGTCTTGATTTGTACAATGAAATTTCATCATACAAAATCCTTAACCCTGTCAAAGACTCTCGCAATACCTCAGACTCACCCATAGATATTCTGAATTATAGAACCAAGAAAAACTTGCAGTCTTTGTTTCCAAACCTGTCTATAGCATTAAGGATATTTTTGACGCTACCGATTTCTGTTGCGTCTGGCGAAAGGAGTTTTTCAAAGCTAAAACTTGTAAAATCTTATTTGAGAACTTCGATGTGCCAGGAAAGGCTTTCAGATTTAGCTGTTATTTCAATCGAAAATAAAATATGTGAAGCCATCGATCAAAATGAAATGATCAATGAGCTTGCATCTGCAAAAGCAAGACGTGTTATGTTCTAAAACTACCTTGTTATTTGTACCTTGCGTCTGTACCTTGCGTCTGGCGAAAGGAGTTTTTCAAAGCTAAAACTTGTAAAATCTTATTTGAGAACTTCGATGTGCCAGGAAAGGCTTTCAGATTTAGCTGTTATTTCAATCGAAAATAAAATATGTGAAGCCATCGATCAAAATGAAATGATCAATGAGCTTGCATCTGCAAAAGCAAGACGTGTTATGTTCTAAAACTACCTTGTTATTTGATAATTAGGTACTTAGGTATTAGACAGATCTTGCACATTTTCAAGTTAACGGATTTGTTTGCGTTGAGCGTCGTTTGAGAGTTTTAACTCAATTCACTCAGTTGAGTGAATTGAGTTATATTAGATTTTTTGTTAATTTCCGAATGGACGTGTTTTATTTATGACCTATATTGTACGTTAATAGTCTATTTTATTTGATGTCGAAAATAAATTTTTTGTCATATTTTTTCGTTGTTTTATTTTATTACGCCCATTTTCATAATCAAACACTTACACTAAAGTGACTTTAGTCTATAAGGAAACTATTCAGTTTAAACCTCAAACTAAAAATGATTATGAAAATTGGCCTTATCATCAAAATTTAAGCATAGTATATAGGGGCGCACAAAATTATTCTTGCACGCAGGCGTTCGCCACCCCAGGAACGGCACTGTCCTTATCCATATTATAGTAATAGTATATAGGAGTATAATAGTAATAGGATAGAACTCCATATTAATTATACTTTATTTAGAGTAGGTATTATTAAATTAAAAGATAACTTGGACAGTTTTCAAGATAATTCGCATTTTAAGTTAATTCAATTTAAATTTTTAATTCGGCTCGATTTAACCATTACAAAATTCCTTTTTTTAAGGGGGGACATCACAGTAAAATTTTGAAAAAAAAATCGAATTTTTTGTTCGCTTAAAAGGTGCTTTAGGGTTTTAAAAATAATATACCGTAAGATGTAATTCAGCAAAAATGTCTAAGGCCTACTGTCCACGGATGCGTCATTTGACGAATGACCGCAAACCTACAAATGACGAAAGGCGTCATTTGCATCTTAGATACGTCCACGCAATTGTCATACATTTGTTACGCAAACTACAAAACGGTTTATTTTAGCTCTCAAGTTTAACAATAATCCAAACAAAATTGGTCATTTAGTACAGAAACGTTAATTTCTTATCTTACTTCCTTATCCTGACTGTTGTACCTTGACTGTGTGATTGTGACTATCTTGATGATACTGGGGGTGACCGTTTTTATATCCCCCTTCAGGTAAACCGAACCGTTTGTGGGGTATTGTTCCTAAAATCATACCAATGTTCATGACATGTTTATAAAAAAACCGTCCACCTGACAAAAAAAAAAAAAACTAAAACTTTTTTTAGACCATTTAATTTCCTTTAATAAATATATTGAAGTCAATTACATTTACCTCGATTGTTTGGGAGTTATTATATACACAAAACCTGCTCAGTAAAATAATAAAACAGAGACGACAGTACTCAAAAACTAACCATAAAACTTAAGGGCTCGAATTCTCACTTTTTTTTGTCATCTATAATGTTTATTTTTGTCATAAATAATATTTTCGATATATTTTTAAAAAACAAAACATTGTAGATTTTTTGGCCCCATAATCCTGCCCTAATTGAAAGAAAACAAAATGATTGGCCTGACTACACATTCGTAGAATATCTAAACTTACATATTCTTCGTAGGATAACTGGAATTTACCCTATCATAAAAGTATAGAGAATTTTTTTAATGCTTTAGTTCCAGTGGTGTATTGGGGGGGGGGGGACGTGGCGGAACGACGTTCCGGCACCTTTTTTCACAAACGGAACGCGTTCCGGTACTTTTTTTAGTAGTATTATTTTTTTTAATTTCAAATGAAAAATATATTTTACACTGGCGAATTTGCAAAAACATTTAAAAAAATATGTTAATTAATGGAGGATGTATCTTGCCTTTTGTGTCTTGTTTCTTTTTCCCTTTTAAATAAAATAAACATCATGTGTTCTGTGTTGCCTATTCTACATACCATATTACTAAGTCTGCGGAAGTTCGAATCCCGCCCATGAATATTGCATTGCGAATTGCGCCAGTAACCAGTTAATCTGTCCAGTAACGTTGTTGATTAGATTGTGTTATTGTGTATAACGCCAACGTTGTTTTGGTAGTTTGTTGTTTCTATTTCCATTATAAATTATAAGGTATTTTAATTATTTTTTAATGGATTTAATATAATGCATATTAATTTTTATTATTGCAGTAAAATTTCGAAAAATCTACAACGAAAATAAATTTTTTATTAAAATTTAAAATGAGCAAAAAACGTAAACATCCCGCTTTGGACAGTTTAAGGAAAAACAAATGGATATTCCATTAACATCAATAGAAAATGTTCAAAAAGAAGCAGAATCCCCATTAATAAATTGGCCGAGTATTTGGACTGCAGATATGTGGTTCGAAAAGAAAGAAAAATATGCTTGGCTAAAATGCGATTCCGGAAAATTAGGATGTCTGAGTTGTTTGGCTATTCAAAATTTAGGACCTTTAAAGATGCAGGGAGTAAGCATCTCAAAAGAATGGAGAGGCACTCAGGTATCAGCTTATGGGAAGGATAAAACCGCACAACTAACTTCTTTGCGAAAAAAAATTTACATACATTGTAAAAGTTTTTCACATAAAACAGCTGAGCGAATCTTAAAAGAATCAGACAAGCAAAAGCTTGAAATTATAGTAGATAAGTTGCAAGATTCTGAAATGTGTAGCACCAGTAAGGTTTTTAGAACTGCTTATTATATTGCTAAACATGATCGTCCATATTCTGATCATTTTGATTTATTAAAACTTCAAGAAATGAATGGATCTACTATAGCTCACGGATTACGATCTAGATTCATTGCTACAGAAATAATTGATCATATTGGAATTCAAATGAAATCCAAAATTTGTCAACAAATAGGAAAAGTTCAGGGAAACTTATCTATTATCATAGATGATCTACCACTTTAAGTAAAAAGTCTGGTCTTATTATTTATTTAAAATGCGAAACTGATAAAATGAAAGATCCTCATTTCTTGTTTCTTGATTTAATTGAATTGCAGGATTAAACAGCTAACACCATAAGAGAGGTTCTCTTAAAATGTTTGGAAAAAATGGTTTTGATGATAATTATTTAAAACACCATTTAATTTCATTTACAAGCGATGGGGCCAGTGTTATGTTAGAATGAAAATCTGGAGTTAGAACAAGACTTACACAGAAATATCCGAATCTAATTACATGGCATTGTCTAAACCATAGGCTCGAATTGTCGGTAGGAGATTCTATTGCTGAGGTTTATGGGGTTAATCATTTTCAAATATTTATAGACAAGTTATACTCCTTATATAGTCAATCTCCGAAAAATCAAAGAGAAATTGAAACATGCGCAACTGCTCTCGGTGTAGAAATTAAACGTATTGGACGTATATTTAACGCCAGATGGATGGTCAGCTCCTTTAGGACTGTATCAGCAGTTTGGCAGAATTGGTCATCTTTATGTCATCATTTCGAAAATGCGAGTAAAGACAACAACCGCACTAAAACGGAACAATCCATTCCATTCAAGATTTGGCCTTAATTATGATGTTCTATTCGAGCTATCTATTCTTTCAGAAGCATTGCAAAAAAGAGAAACTTCAATAGTATATGCAGACAAATTGATTCGCCGCACAATCACTTATTTAGAATATTTAAAAGATCCTCAGAAAGGAAAGAAGTCGTTGGAAGCAGTTTCTGCTTGAGAAATAATGCAATTATCTTCAATTTCGTTAACGGATAATAAAATTGATTCACATAAATCAATTCTTAATTAGTATTATTAATAGTATGAGGAATAGGCTAAACACTACATCTGAAAATTGTTCAGGTGCAGACGGAATTTTGATTTCCGACAGTTCTGACATTGTTAAAGAATTGCGAATTCTTGAACCAACCGAATGGCCATCTGAAATTAATATGGAATTTGGAGTAAAAGAAGTAGAATCTCTCTGCCAACGTTTTAATTTACCTTTAGGGAAAATTTTAAATGCCTTTAAAGATTACTTGGCTTGTGGTGGTCGTAACATTCCCGACGATTTGGAAACGTTAAAAAAATATTCTAAAATTATAGCTTGCAGTTCTTTAGAATGTGAGCGTGATTTCAGCAGCATGAATTTAATTGTAATGGAAAAAAGATCACGCATTTTAATTGATCATGTTGCAAATTTATTCTTTATAAAACTTCATGGACCACCCTTGGAATTTTGGAATCCAATGTTATACGTAAAAACCTGGTTGCGATCTCATCGATCCGCTATGGACCAGCAAACTAAAACAGCAGGGGAAAATGAAATTGTGTGTTTATTTGGGAGTTTTTGTAGTAGAGAATTTTGTTTTTTTGTATAGTTTTTGGTGCACTATAAGTGTACTACATAAAAATAATATATTTAAGATTCTTATTTTTATCTTTTTTCAAATTTCTTATTTTTGTTTGTTTTGTACTGTTTGTTAATATTTTGTGTAGTATGAATAAAAAAAAAAAAAAACTTACAAGGAAAACAATAGTTTGCTTAAAATAAGATAATCTCCGAAAAACTTTCAGGAAGCTGCATGTGGAAAGTCTCGGACTATTTTTGTGCTCTCACCATGCGTTCCCTCACTTCTTATTTTACCAATACACCACTGTTTAGTTCTCGTTTCCCAGGAATTAGTTTCATTAGGTTTTGTATAATATACAATTTGAATTTAATTTTATGTTGTTTAATGTTTTTGCTGAGTACTATGCGTTTGTATTTTATTGAATTATATTAAGTTTGTTTTATTTATTATTAAACTTCCCGTTTTCCCGAGATTCCCGGGAAAATAAATTTATATTTCCCGTTTCCCGGTAAAAAAATATACGGGAAAAGATACCCTCTAGTCGCTACACCCCGCTGCATGGCATTTGTAGTGGCAGGCTGCAGCATGAGTTACATTACGAAAGTTTGACGATACGCAAATGCGACGATGCCACACCGTGGACACACTTTCGTCCCTTTCTACGTAAAATGCAAGCCAGCTGCACAAAAGTGTAAAACGACGATGTCGTTCGTATTTCGACAGTAGGCCTTATTGCCCAAATTTTCGATTTTCGAAATTTTCTGCCGCCTCTCAGGTATGCGCCGAGCGCCTTTTGTGATCGCGGGGCACGCTATAGTTTACGAGTACGGGAACAGGTGTAACGGTAGTCGATGGGGAGAGACCAGCCTTCCGAAAAATCTATAGTATTTAAGAATGTTTATAGGGGTTACTATATGTACTATACATTCAAGGAACAGGTGTGTATCTTCAACAGAGACAAGTATCCAAAGAGCGTCAGTAAACTGAATGTCGATCGTTGCCTGATTGTTGCGACGGACGCTTTTCCCTTCGTGTATACTTTTTACTATATTCAAATAATAAATTTACAAGAAAGCAGTGATTATTGAAAACTATGACTGACAAAAATAAGAGTCGTGAAAGAAAAGGTGATAATTCGTACGAAAGAAGACCGAAAATGAAAAACAAACGAAACCATTGAAAAGCCAGAGGATTTTGACGTCAGCGCATCGGCGAAGAAATTAAAACAGCAAGATATTACAGACGTTGAAGTATACAAAATTTATGATGTGATAGCCAAATGTAGGGCTATCACATCATAAATTTTGTATCAGTTTTCGCCGCCATTTCTAATGTCGTATATAAAGTACGTCATTCTGAAGTGAGTTTTACAGCAAGCAGTAAACGAGGATTAGCATTTAAAATTGTTGTATCCTGTGAGAAATGTAATAAAACAGAAATACCAAATAGCCCATATATCAAGAATGCCTACGAAATGAATCAAACAAAATTATTCTTGCCATGCGATTACTTAGTGTTGGTTTGCAAGGCATAAGAAAATTTTTAAAAACTACACCGCCCGTCCAAACCATTTCTAGTGCAACAGAAATAGTTTCCAAGAACAGTATGTCAAATGCAGTGGAAGAAAAGAAACCGGCGAAGTGCGAGTTGTGATTCGCGCACCGAGGGTTCCGTACAAACTTGTAAGTAAATAAGGTATCTTTTTTATGGAGGATGTAGCAAGCACATTCAGTTAATTTGACAAGTGGCCCTCCTGAAATCACGACCATTTTAGTACCGCTGCAAGCATAACCTCAAGATGTCGCTGTCGTATGATGGAATTCTACGCTATATTTTATTACCATACATCGCCCATTCACTATGAGTGTTTAGGGTTCTGGAAGTTCACTATTTGTTTTTACTGCTCAATTTTGCCTGTATACCTATATACCCTGTATAAAGGTATACAGGGTATTTTTTTTAAATAACGCAAATATTTTTAAACTTATAAAAAGAAATTTTAGTATTACACTTATTTCTAGATCTAATATAAACTAATATATTAACTATTTCTAGATCTATTTCGATACTCTTAACATTAAGTTGTTCAATTGACTGCTTTTGGGCAATTAACTACCAAAAAATATAGGGCGTACGTGATTTAAGTATATGTAGATTATAAAGAAAAATTAGACGAAATATAATATATACAGGATCTTACTGGACTTGAGTATGTCGCATGTCGGTTATAAACAAGCAAAATTTAGACATAATATGTACCCTGTATATGTTATGTATATAGAGAGTACGTGATGAAATGTGTAACGAATATAAACAAAGAAAATTCAGAATAAACAGCTTGGTGCCAACACATACTTTTTAACCTTCGGACCTAGCCGAGGAGGACCTAACTGTATGCAACCCATATGCTTCTGGAGCCTGACAATACCAATAAGACAACATTAGTGTATTTTCATAACTTTCTAATAGTAAATTCGCAATTTTCTTGTAAATAAACTACATATTTACGGTTTTCAGATTTTTCCCTTTACATGTGCTGTAAGACACCGCTTCTTGCCAAATTTCATGATTCTAGGTTAACGGGAAGTACCCTATAGGTTTTGATTCCCCTGTGATATTGCAAAATATGCGACATAAACGGTCATATCTTTTGATCGCGTTGACTTACAAGTTTGATTTTTTCACAGCTGAAAGAGACCGCAGACCCGAGTATTTGATACCAATTTCAACTGGTTACCTCTACGCGTTCCAGAGAAAAATGGTCTTGACAGACAGACAGACAGACAGACAAACGGACAACAAAGTGATCCTATAAGGGTTCCGTTTTCGGTACGGAACCCTAAAAACGGAATCAGGTACAGGGCGATGGATCATGGCGAAAACACCGTTTTTCATCTCTGTATGGTTTCGTTTCACTTATCGGTTGGCACACTGGTTAAACTATCGATGCTTTAGTGAAATCAAAATACTGCAAATCGTGCGAATACTGGCAAAAGAGGAAAGACACCGAAAAATCACGCCAAGGAATGCGAAGCAGATCACGTTGAATCAGCTGGAAAAATGGAGGTGGATGCAGCCATTCAAATGTTTGAACTGCTCTGAAGAATTGCACAATGTGAAGTATTTGAGTTATGTCGACGAACCTCCGCAATTTGAAGAAGGGCACAAAAGGATTGAGTGGAAAAGGCAAACTGACAGGCAAGCTGATCGACGAACTCTCAATATATTTCGGCTAAGTTACTCGAAGAAATTGTGAATCAGTCAAACAAGTGAAGCATCACCATCAAAATATCGCCATTTTGTGTCAATTTTTTTGAAAAATAGTATATTGTACAAAAAGAGATGGAAGTGGCGTTTTTTTGGTGAGGTGAGAGTTTGCTCACAAGCGCCAGCGAATTAGCAATCACACCGAACCCTAAAAAACGCTTTCATCTCGAGTAGTAAATAAATTATTTTCTACTGATATTATGTTTAAATCCTTCAATATTTTTCCAATATGAGCCAGAAGAACGTTTTCCGAAAATGAGCTTATCTGGTTGTCATTTCTCCAATCCATCAACTGTTTTTATACAAATTCATACCTTTCTCGGGACTTTTCGGGTACGATATTATTAGAAGCGGAGTTTGACGCTTCTATAATGCCCGGCGGTGTGCCTGCTTCACTTATTTCGGTTGCAGAATCTATAACACGATTTTAGTAAATCTATTCGAAACGAACTGTCGGAACTGTCAATACAAATTTAAATGTTGGTTTGGTCGTTTCCATGGTAACATATTGTTACATTCTCATAGAAAGTGATACTTTTTCAAGTAAAATATCCTAATTTTATTTCGGTTTTTTAAATACTTTTAGGCTCGTTATAGGTTTGTACATAAAATATTCCATTGAAATTGAAGTAATTAATAAGAAAGTCCAAGCAAATTTGGTTTGTTTCGTGTTTTAATCGAGAAAATGATTAATTTAAAATACTTATTTTTATCTCTAGATGTGAAAATATTTTCATCTCTAGAATGAAAAAATGTAATTTAATCTAATTTATAAATTCGATTAACTCAAAAAAATTCCTTGTTTTTTTTAATATATCGCCATTTTTCTGTGACACTATTTTAAAAAATATGTTTTTTATTACTCATGCGTACAAAGTACTTCTTGGCGCACGTTTTTTAATCCGAAAAATGCCAATTTTCTTTGTATTTCCACATAACCTGGGTAACGCACGAAAATATGCAATATCGCTAGGTTACATTAAAAAAAACAAATAAATAAATAAAATAAACACAATCAAGACCTCAATATTAAAAAAGTGTGGTGAAAGTGTCAGAAATTTTGTTCATTGCAAAATAATAATAAAAATTAAAGAAACACGTTTTAAAATGAGTGTAAGTTCTTCGGTGATACCGGAGACTGTGGAGAGTTCTTATGACGAATCCACACCACTGGATACAATTGAAAATTCTTCATTTTTCTTTCCATTTTTTTGGATGGCCCCTGCATACCAAGCTTGTAAGATACATCCCCTCGCATGGGTAATAAAAAATGTTGTTTGTAACACGGGCGGTATTTTCAATTGCCCTCTCGAGCGATTGTGCTCTTCTTTCGTGCGCCCAATTTCGCTCACACGTCGAATTGATAGCTTACCGCCCTAGTTACAACATGTATATTTTCTTATAACTATTCTTATACTTTATATACTTTATTATTTATATACTTTTTACTATTCTTTAACTAATATGTTAATTTATGTCTGCGCAATTTTATTGTGTAATATCTCATTTTGTAGGTAATTTAATCTAGTTTAAACAAATTGTTAAGTCATTTAAGTACTGTTAATATTTTCGGAGATATAAGGAATTTACTTTAATTGTTACGCAAACGTCAATTTCCGAACGTCGATTTTTACCTAAGAGTATTAATACTACATAAAAGTCATTTTAAATTGAATCTAAATTAGGTAGATTGTAGATTTTGGTAGATTGACTATGATTTGTTCTAACTGCATAATGCATCAAATTAAAGGTAATCCATTTCATTTGCATCAACATTGAATACAATTTTAAATTTCTTTGGGATCGAATAGTTTTCTGTAAATTTCCCACCAAGTTTTGAGTCCTTGCACACCGCACTAATGCTTTTGTGCACGGCACCACAGCACTCACGTACATGACCTTTTTGAACCCGCTGATAAGATCCCGACTGAAATCCATTCAGTTGATATCAGTACTGGTCTCATCTCCAAAACGATTTAGTTAAAACAAGAAAAAGAAGAAATACTATAGAAATGTATACTTTCTAAATGTGTTTAAGTTTTCTGCACAGAGGAATTTTAAGATTAAATTTTTATTTAAATAATAATCAATTATTTTTTGTCTTATTTTGATTCGTCTCCACTATGTTATCATTAATTTAATGTAGTTTTAAGATAACATTTAGTGGACCAGTTTCTGAAGAATTTGGGAAAATATTTGGTTTTAGTCCAAAAATTAAAACTTTATAAGGCCACAGCTTGCTTAATTCTCATTCGATTCTTTATTCTTACACACGAGATTATTGATGATTTTAAACAGTTTTTATTTATTTGTTATATTTTCTGATCGGCGTAATAGTTTCGCAGAAATTAAGGCAGGGAACAGTAACACTAAGCAAGGAACAGTTTTAATAAGTTAAAAAGTAAAAATTAATCAAAAATTTAACCAAGCTTTCTAAAGGGTGACAAATTAAGAGTGTCCAAAAAATAAAATTTAAAATCCATCTAATTATTATTATTATTATCCTATAGGGCCATTAGAGACCACGTTACGCAACAATTACATGTTTCTGGAAGCCTTCCTTGCAGCCCAAAACCTTTACATTCTTTCTCTGGCAGCATGTCTTCTTTCTTCTGTCCAACCACTGCTCCTTTTTGGTTTGTCATGAAATCCCTTAAACTTTTCTATCACTGACCTAAGCTTTGTTCAGTTTGAGATGTCTTCCGAATTCAGTCCACGCTGTTTGAGATCCTTTCTCACCTCCATGAACCATTTATCGGACACTATAGGTCTACTGTCAAGTATTTTAAAAATCCTTTTTGTTAGTTTTCTTTTCATCCATTCTAAATAAATGCCCATAGAATTTGAGTCTCCGTTTTCCCATGGACTGAATCATTCTTTCATCGTCCTGGTAAAGTTCTTCCCTTCCTCTTAACCTCCATCCACGGTCTTTGGAGACATTATCTTACAAAGCATCTTCATTTCAAATTTCTCAGCTTCTCTGAGTCCTGCTTCCCCTGTCATTTGGAGACATTTACTAGCATACAGGAATTCCATTTTAATTACTGTATTGTAGTGTCTCAGTTTAGCTCCCTTCGAGATGGTTTTCTTCTTGTATAAAAGGTATGTTCTGGGAAAAGCCGCTTCCATCTTCTCCCGTCTGGTATTGTTAGTTTCTCTTTCAGTGATTTTCAACTGCACGATTTCACCCAGGTATTTAAAGCTGACAACTCTTTCTATCTTACCATGTTCGGTGTTCAGGTGACGGGGGGCTTTTTCAGTGTTTGTCATATACTTACGTTTTTTTCAAAGGAAATCTGTAGTCCTGCTTTTTCGGCTTGATTGGTTAGTATATTCAGATGTTCTATAGCTGTGTCAGTATTTCTAGAAAGGAGTGCGAGGTCATCGGCAAAAATAAGGCAGTTCTTGACGCCATTCTTTGAACCTCCAAAATATACTTGATTAAGTAGTTCTTTCCTGTCCCGTTCTTTTTCCCATTCTCGGAAAATCTTCTCCAACACACATTTGAATAGAACTGTTCACAAGCGCATCATCATATCTGACTTATGTTTTAATTTCAAACTCTTGGGAGGTCTCTACTTTAGTTTGGAATGTGTTTCTGTTAGCGTCAGCTTAATAATTTCTCTTGTTTTGGCGTGGACGCTGTCGACCCTATTAATAAAATCATAAGGATTCTTGAAGTCGACAAAAACTACTACTAGCTCTTTTGACATATAGTTCTCCAGTATTCGCTTCAGGCTCCAGATTTGTTTAACACATGATCTCCCTTTCCTAAATCCCGCTTGATATTCACCAAGCTGGTGATCCACTTGTTCCACAAGTCTTTTCTGTATCGCATTAGACAGTACCTGATATGTTACAGGAGGTATGGAAATGCCATAGTAGGTAGTTGTTAGGATCCGTTCTATCATCTTTTTTTGTGTAAGGAGTGGATGAAAGCATTTTTCCAATCATCAGCGATAACTTCAGTTTCCCATATCTTTTCCATTTTTTACTTTAAAATTTGGATTATGATTTCTCCACCACATTTTAGTATCTCTGCTATGACAGAGTCTTCCCCTGCTGCTTTGTTGTTCTTTAGGTCTGCGATTATTTCACGAACTTCTTCATCTGGTGAGATTGAATTTCCCTCCTATTGCTTTGGGTATTCTCTTGAGCTTTCATTTTTTGGTTCTTCGCAAATCAACAATTTCTCGAAATATGTTGCTAATATCTCACAATTTTCGTTCTTATTTATAGTCAATTTTCCATTTTCTCTTCGAAATCCCATGCTGGACGGCTGATATCCTGATTATTTGCTTGTTAAGGGTCCTGTAGTAGGTTCTAGTGTTATTCCTCTTAAATTCCGTGTCTATATATAGGAAATTCAGAATATATATATATATATTCTGAATTTCCTATGATACTTATTTTCTTTTGGCTTGCTGGAGGATCTTATGTATGTCTCAAATTTCTCTTTAGTTTTGTCGGCATACCACGCTTTATATGCTGCAGCTCTACTATTGACTGCTAAGTCACAGTCTGTGGTCCACCTTCGTTGGCTATTCGTCTTCTCTCGGATATCCCCGTAAGTCTTCACTACAAGTCTCCACTACAATTAAAACATGGTTTTTATAGTTGTCATAATTTTTGATAGAATTTTGATGTTTTTTGACGAAATCAATCTTGAAAAGCAATTTGACAACGAATTTGACAATTTATGTCACAATCTTGACAATTAAAACATGTTTTTTGTAGTTTAGTCATAATTTTGATGAATTTGTTGTGTTTTTGACAAAATAAGCCTTGTCAAGCAATAGCAGCTTTGTCATAATGTTTGACAACTGTCAATGAATCATCAACATTGACAATTTATGCCAAAACGTAATTTCCATAGTTGTGTTGCTATTTACAGTTATGACTTTGTGAACTGTGACGTAATTTTGAAATCTACGCCATTAGTTTGACAATAGAAACAAGGTTTAGTACACGGTGTCATAATTTTGACACTCAAAACATGGTTTATCAAAATTGTGACAAATAATCCTTAAGTTAAGCAATAAGATCTTTGTCATTGTGTTTGACAACTGTCTACTTCTCCCCATGTCTGTGGGAGTTTTACCAGAGTTCTTTCCTGGTCGTTTGATTTCACAGCGTGGGATCAGTTATGGGCTCCTCGCTCTCCGAATTTGGATTATGTCTTATAGAGTCATGTTGAATCTAAAGTTCATCAGAACTAAGTCCAAATCCCGGAAGACTTATAACGAAACATTCGACAAGCTATTGGAGAGATGTCCCCAGAAATGTGCCAGCGTGCAATGTGTTTATTTTTGCATCGATCTCAGTCAGGCATCGAAGCAAACGGAGGTCATCTAATCAATGTAATTTTTTCAAATTCAAAGTATTAATTGTTAATTTAGGATTAAGCATTTAACTTGTTATTAGATAAAAAGTGAACATAGTAAAAATAGAGATAAGAAAATTCCGGGAACTTTTAGTAACAAAATTATTGTCCTCTGAAAATACCATGCCCGACACTAATAGACACAAAAGCTGGACAAGCCTGTAAGAAGGATGTGCGTTATGTGTTACCAAAAGAAGACCTCAACGTATTGTATTGTAATTGCCCAAAATTGCCACAGACGTGCTTAAACTGTTTCATCGAATATCATGCGACGTAAATAATGAAATATTTTATTCATTATTAGATCTTTATTCGTTTTCACAAAGACAGATAAAACAGCTAGGATAACAGACATATTACTCTATACTTTATCAAGGTTTAAAATGGGCAGATGGTGGGTGCGATAGATCATTGTTGCGAATTGGGGATGTTGCAGCACTCGTCAACAGGAAATATCTGTGACGAATTGGCACAATGTCCAATTCCTTCTTTCCCTGCAGGAGAGAAAGTGATATTTTTCAGCAGGTCAGTTACAGAAGCGGCATATGCAGACTTCTAATGCTTGATGATATTGTCGGTTGAGGCATAGGAGAGCCGTGCCGGATAGTGCAAGTTAATATGTGTCGGTGTTTTTGATTTGCACCCTTCCATCCGTGTGCTTGGAACGCTGGGCCATTGGTATATCTCTCAACCGTGAAGACCATATTTCTCTCTTCTATTTCCTCCCTGCATGCGTCCTTAGTTGAGTTTGGTACACCTTCGAAACCCTCTTGAATATTCTCCCCCATTGTCGCAGAACCTGATAGGTGGAATGTAAAGGTGTTTCATGTGTTTTTAGGAAGGCCCATTGCATATTTAGGGTATCTTGCTTTAATTTTATCCAGCTCTAGCAGGTGGTTGGATTTTAGAAACGGGATTATAATTTTGAAGCAATAGAGGTTATATCGCCGGCCAGAGTTTCATGGTATATCATTTTGCTGCTGTAGCTAGAATTATTTCTCGTATGTTCCTGAGGGATCCAATGGTTTGAGCTGCTTTTTTACTTTTTCCTTTAATGTGTTTCGAGAAGGTTAGCTTCGTATGGAGGGTTACTCCTAGGTATTCATAACTGGCAATAGAAATCCAGCTGGTGTTCTCCTATATTAACTTTGTCGCACTTTCGGAGCCGACCGCCTTTGCTAAATTCCACTGCTTTTTACTTTTCTCATGGTTTATAGCCAATTTATTTAGGAGGCATTATGTGTTTATAGATGGTTCAAGTTGGCCGGGGTTGCTGTCAGGCCCTTGGAGTATATGATCAGGTCGTTGCTGTACATTAGACAGAAAATCCTTGTAATATGATATGGGTTGGTAGATCATGGACGTAGATCAAAAACAAGGTTGGTTTCAGTGTGTCACCCTGGAGTACCCCCTGGTTTTGGTGAACCTGTGTAGATAGTTCTTTTCCGGTCGATTTTTTGGAAAATTGTGGCAAGGGTGTTACGTATAAGGTTGAATATTTTCTCCTTGACATTAATTTTGATCAGTTTCAGTAAGGCCTTAGGGAAGTCGACAAATACAGCATAGAGTGATCCGTGGGGGAGCGTCAGGGCAGTTTGTATTTTGGAGCTTAGTTGGCCAATTGCTTCCTCGCAGCTATTGTTTTTTCCCACAGGGGTTGGCCCCCACAGAAGCACAACCGTCATCCAAATATGGGTAACGCGGCGCCGAACGTGTTAAACTTTAAATTTTACTCTACAATATTCAACACAAAATTTGGTGAATCTTCATTTTTTGTGATTAAGTGAATCTTTCATTTTTTTGATAATTGCAGTTTAAAGTCAGGACACTCTTAATTTGTCACCCTTTATTATATTTCAATCTAAAACCAATTTAATCGAAATTTAATCCGCAAATTTTTTGATATATTATTTGGTAAATATTCTTGCGACAATTACAGCCGAAAGAAATTTGTTTATGGAATTTTTGGTATTGTTGAAAACCGTCGGTTGTTATCAGACAACGTACGGGAAGTTCAAACAGGCAGCTGGAGTATAAAAGGCGGGGAGAGGTCAAAACTTGGCATCAGTTCAGTTCAAGTTCAAGATGAATAAGTTTGTTGCGGTTATCGCCATCGTTTTAGTCCTCGTCTCCACTATAAGCACTGGTAAAGAAAACTATGTTTGTTTTTTAAGATCAGATTAGGGTGTAATTTTTTGTAACATTATTCTAAATAGAATTGAAAGTAGGAGTTTATCTCATAAACTCCTACTTTCAATTCTATTAATAATTTGGTTCAAACCATGACATCTCATTTTAAATTATTCTAATTTTTTTCTGGTTTTAATTGAATGTTTGCGTTATTTTGCAGGGGATGCGTTGAAGTGTTATGAGTGCGAGGGTTGCGGTACTGTGAATGGTGACACCTCTACCTGCGAGGGAAAAAACTGTTTCGAGATTGAGATGATGAGCGACAGCAGTAAGTTTCACTCAAACGAAAATTTAAACAGTTTCAAAAACTTAACACAAATTGTGATTTTCAGATGGATGGGACAGAGGTTGCACTGGAGACATTGAATACTGCGTCCCCCACATTGGAATGCCTCACGGATGCAAAGTTTGCTCCTCTGAACTCTGCAATGGAACGCCCTACTAACAAACTTCTTCCTTCAAACCTCTGATTACCACACGAAATTATAAAAAAAGTTTAATACGAATATAAACACAAATAAAAACTTACTTAAAAAATCTAATTACCATACGAAATTATAAAAAAGTTTAAAATACGAATATAAACACAAATAAAAAAAAGTTTTATAATTATTTACTTATTTTTTCTATATAAAATTGTCCATAAAATAAAATACAAATGTTTTTTTTGTACAATTTCAACTTAAGTCTAAAACAATAATAATAGAAAATAAGACAATAATAATAGAAAAATAATTAAGAGAAACAAAATAAAGGATCTTTCCTCAAAATCTGCAGCAAATAAAGTGGAATATGATTTGTTAGAACAGTGGTTATCAACCCTATCACCCACCAATTGACAACCACTAGTCTAGACTAAATAACTTCGTCCAAATTAGTTTTCAGACAATAAATCAACTTCCTAATCTAGATTAAACAATTACATAGTTTTATCATAATTTAGACTTTCAGCGTGTAGATTATGAGGAAAAAACTATGCAAAAGAGATACCAAAAACCAACAAAAAATAAACTGAATTCCAAAAAACAGCAAAAAGTAATTTCAGTTTAGTTTCTGATAGTTGACATAATGAATTTCAAGTCTCAAAAATCTATCAATATTGTATAATAATTATATACACGTTCATTGAAAATCCACAAAAACAAACTTGGTTTTTAATCTCTTCTCTTTCTCTTGTCCCTGTCGTCTCTGCGTTCCGGCTCTTTCCGTTTACTGGCTCTTTTGGCCTGCGTCAAGAACTGGTCGAGACCAAACGGATCCTCCTCTTTCTCAAACTGCACCGGACCAGAACGGCTACCACCACCACTTCTGTCTGTCCCACTAAACTCCTTATCTGGCACAAACCTAAAAGAAAAATTGCAAAAATTAATTTTACAAATAATTCTACTTTTTTGGCATTTGAACAAAACCAAATTGGAGATTTGATAAATACTCCTTATATCTGATTGACTTATCTTTTCTGTTTAAAATTTACATAACAAACTTTTCTTCACCTATTAGTTTTAACCAATTTCTCCAAATCTTCACCATAAACATCTTTGTCAACATTCTTGGTAGGTCTATAAAGATGATTTGCCATTGAGCCACCTTCCCTCCAAGGTTTATCATAAACATTGTAACCTTCATCATCAGCAAAACCTTGCCCCAATCCAGTGGCCTGCCCAAACAGCCTTTGGTCAAACTGTGTATCGCCCGAAGTTTGGCCCCTTGCCGGCATACCAAGAGCAATCTGTTCAGAAATATCCCTCTCCCTCTCTCTTTGAAGCTTCGACCTCTTATCAGGAGCCGCACGCGCTAAATTCCTCTCTCTCGCCCTCTCTTTGTGTCTGTCGGCTCGGAGCAACTCCCTTTCCCTTTCTTCTTCATTGGAGTCAGTTGTAGTTGCGTGTGTTTTAATCCCAGCACGTTCGTCACGGGCTTTTTGAGCCAGGGCTCGAAGATGTTCCTCCTTTTGTTCCTTTTCTTTCTGGGCAAGCTTACGTTCCAGTTGGGCTCGAGTTTCAACAGCCTCACGAGCCTTGCGATCAGCTATGTACAGAGCCTCAGCCAACTTGGCAAAGTTTTCATTAATATGCAGCTGTTGCAGTCCTCGACCATCCGCAGCCAAACGTTTGTCCAATGGCACAGTATAACCTGAAAGAATAACGAAAATATTAAAACTAAGTTTGCATAAATCAATAATATTATTAATATACTATTATAATAATATTATTAAGAACGTTAAGATGTTCTTTAATAAAAACGAGTTCAATAAGCGCGGTTTTGCAGCACGCGTCCATGTTCTAATGGCCAAGTGCGTAAAACCCCTTATGAACAAGTTTTTTATAGTATATTTTCTACTTTGCGCCCTTTTATGCCATTTCTAAATAAAAATCGCCGATACATATTGAGAAAATTGTATCGCACTTGGCGAGCCATAACCGCACGCATATGAGTGCTGTTATGAGTCCATTACAGACGCAAAATAGAAAAAGACATATAACTAAACCACCAATTTTCGATTACCTTTTGCGTTCTTCCAGTTGGATATGCACGGTGGAATCTTCCACTCTTTCTGTTCTTTCACTGTGACTCTCCTGGTGGGACTGTGCAGAACAGGTGCTGGGGGAGATGGTGGTCCCCTCGGAATCTTCTTGTTAATCTTGAACCTAGGTGGCTCCATTGGATCCACTTGGGCTTCGACCAGCCGAATCACCCTTTGTTTGGCCCCAGAATTAAAAGCAGCACCTTGCTGTGATGGCGTATACCTAATAAACTCTGCTGGCCCCTTAAAAATAAAACATAATTAAAATAGATTGCATAAACAAAAAGTCACAAAGTTTGAGGACTTTAGGCTTTTTTAGGACTTTACTTTTAGTTTGAGGCCACTTTATAAGGGAAATGAGGGAGAAATGGAAAAGGAAGACCACTGAATGGACCCTAAGGATCAATACTAAAAGAAAATTAAAAACAGCTGAAGCCCTCTGTAGCAGGGCAGCAAGTGAGAGGATCGAGTGGAAGAAAGCCTATCTGTCAGCAAGACATGCTGATCTAGTTACTGTTGAGTTATAACTTTTATGTATTTCAAATGTATATCGTCAATAAATGTTTTTTTGATTGACATAGACAAAACTATAAAACAACTTCAAAATTCTTACTTGTCTCTCTGCACAACGTACTGGCATAGCGGCTGCAATCTTTGAGTTGGTGATCCTCTGCAAAGCTTGCCTTGTCTTCTCTGTCAGATCTTCGACTTCCTCCTGGTCAGGTTTTTCTAAAGATGGGTCATTCTCATCCATCACCTCAACTGGCAGTAAATCCGAAAGCTTTGAGTACACAATTTTATCCTTGGAGTGTCCCTGCCGTGCGATAACATCGTACTTGACTTTTCCCTCAGAGTCCAACTGCACAGCTAAGGCATTTGATGTCGATTCCTTCCCTTTCTGTCCCATTTCTAGAGGGTATTGGGCCACATGGATCTCCGGAAAAGCCCCACCATCTAAACATGTTAAGTATTAAAAAATGAAGAACATCAAATTAGATTTATTTGCCTCCATAATCTGTTGGTTGTCGGGGGATCCAACCTCGGCGTTGTCCATAAGGTGGAGCAATGGGCTGGGCTACTACTAGGGCTTGACTAGGTCTATCTAGGGCTCTTTGTTTGCGTTCGTCGTCTCTGTCCCACACCATTTGGATAGGTGTGGGTAAAATGCTGAAAAGTTCCTATCATAATGAGGCCAAAAAGTGAGGTTACATGTACAGACCTTGCTAAATCCATGGCTCGGTAGGTTTGAAACGTTGTCCGACCGATTGGTTATGTGCAGTTTGCGTTTTTCTTGTGCAAAAACTGTCTTCGTTCAGTGCAATCAGTACGATTTGCTTAGGCTTTAGTTTTGTCACAAACTTTTGACGGCCATTTTTCAGTTATGTTTGTTTGACAGTCCAAAGTGAAGTTGAAACCATTGCATATTGAGTTGCCTATGTCTATGCCGATAGGGCTAATTTTTCTTTTATTGGAGTCTAGTCTTGTCTGTCAGGTCTTGCCTGTCTTGTCTGTCTAGTCTTGTCTGTCTAGTATTGTCTGTCAAGTCTTGTTTGTCCATTCTTGTTTGTCTGGTCTTGTTGGTCTAGTCTTGTCTGTCTAGTCTTATCTGTCTGTCCTCCTCGGTAGTGTAGTTCAGTGCTTCCCAAAGTGGTGGGCCGCGGCCCCCTAAGGGGCCGTGGCTTACTCGCAAGGGGGCCGCGAATGTACATAAATATATCTTCGTTAAATAAGTTCAACTGTCAAATATGCACATACTTCAATTAAAATTATAAACTCCATTAAAATATTGAAATTACGACGAATGATATGATAGGAATAAAGATGAGCTTATTATATTTCTTCTAGAAAAGAAACCAGATTTAGCTCCTCGAAAACCTTTTCGAAAGAATCATGAGAAATCCTCATGATTTCTTCGAAAAGGTTAATGAAGTGAATCTTCCTCTTCGGAGAAAAAGTACTAATTTACTAATTCTTAAGAATAAGCTACAAGGCTTTAAAAAAAATTGTCCGTACGCACCAAGACCTAGACAAGGAAGCACAGGCATGTTTATTTCTTTGTATAAATTTCTTGAAGAAAATAACAAAATAATATTGTTGTCAGCAGAACTTAAATATCGTAATTGCATATTAAAGAACTAGTTCAGTAAGCGCGATTTTTTAGCACGCGTCCAAGTTTAGAAAACAACGAGCGTAGCGAGGAGTAAGTTTCAGTAATTTGCTGAATTTCATGTGGAGTACAACATACTTTCTCACCCATTTTAATTTTAACCTTTAAATTAATTTCATGTGTCAGTGAAGTGTATATGTATGGGCGATTTTTTAATTTAGAAATGGCACAAAAGGGCGCAAAATAGAAAAAATACCATAAAAAAACTCGTTCGAACGGCGTTTTTCGGCACTTCCATTAGAACACTAATCGCTACGCTCGTAGCGAAGATTTGACACTATCAGCTCTGAATTTCAGTGCCAACCTTGAAAAAATTAACTCATAACCGCACTCGGCGAGCCATAACCGCACGCATATGAGTGCTGTTATGAGTCCATTATTTCCTTGAACAGTAAGTATACCTACATATATATGTATTCACTAAACAAATTTTTTTTTTACGTAACCCAATTCTAAAAAGAATAAGGGGCCGTGGTTTATCGATATGAGTTGCAGGGGTACCCGCCTTTCGAATCTCCATTGCGGGAGACCCGGGTTCGAGGTTAAGATTCAATTCCTTGCCGCAAATCTTTTCATAACTCTGTCCCCTGGTGGACAACTGAATTGACGAAACTTAGAAAAGAAAACAACCGACGCAGGCGAAAATTTCAGAACAGTTCAGGTATCATGAAGGAAATTCGACATGCGGCATATAAGAAGTAAGTTCAAAGAATATAAAAATGAAATCTTGAATACCAAAAAACTAAAATGGCAGGAATTCTGCACACGCTCCTCACGCAGTGATCATTGGGGCCCGGTATACAGGGCAAAAGAAGGGAAAAACACAAATTCAAGATATCTAAATAGTATCAATAAAAAGAATATCCCAACCTGTTCGAAACAACACTAGAGTTCCTTAATGCCTTCTTCCCGGAAGACTATGCTGTCGCTACAGAAAAACAGCACTTAATCAGTAAAGAAGTATTTCCAAGAAAAGGAGGACCGGTCGACAGAGCATTCACTTTTCACGAGATAGAACTGGTTATTAATGGGATGAATCCTAAGAAGGCACCCGGATTAGATGGCATTACTTACGGATATAATACTTGTTGCTTTCCATGCCAAACTACAAATTTTACTGAGCCTTTGCAATAAGTATCTCGACCATGCAGTGTTTCCGAACTGCTAGAAAGAACAACTGGTCAAAATAATTCCGAAAGCAAATAAATCAGGAAATTCAGTTAAAGACTTTAGGCCAATTAGTTTACTCCCATTAGCCGGCAAAATCCTAGATTCTCTACTGATCTCTAGAATAGAATACCACTTCCATACAAATGGTCTTCTCAGCTCAAGCGAATATGTATTCCGTAAGGATATTAGAACAGTGGACGCAACAAACAGAGCAATTAGTTTCGTGAAGGAAAGCGGGTCCAGCAAGTAGCATTGTACCATAATCACAGTAGACATTACAGGAGCATTTGATAACGTCTGGTGGCCTTTGATAATACAAAGACTTATCATCAAAAAATGCCCCAACAATCTAATTAACCTAGCACAAGACTATTTTAACAAACGCCGAGACTTGGCATTACAGTTCAAAAATCAGTAAACAAAGGCTGTCCTCGGGGCTCTAGATCAGTTCCCACGTACTGGAAAATTCTATTCAACACTATTTTCGACATAGACCTTCCAGAGAGTACCAGCATGAGGTAAATGGAGAGGAAAATGCCGATTATACTACGCTATTAGTATCTAGCAATATAATATGCGGGCTGAAGCAAAAGGCGTATCGGGGATTGAACGCTTTCCAATCTTGGGCAGCAGACTGCAAACTAGATTTCAATGCTTTGAAAACAGAAGCATTATTCTTTTGCAGATCCCAAATACAAAGACCACCAGTAAATAGCCTCGGCGGAGTCAAAATCAAATGCCAGGACCACATTAGATATTTAGGGATCATTATCGACAGGTGTCTCATCTTCAAACTACACATTAAACCAGTCTGTATTACTTCCAAGAAATACTGCTCAAGACTGCGGCTCGTATCAAGGAAGGACTGGGGGCTGGGGAAAGCCAACATAGCACTAGCTATAGTGGAGGCCTCCTATATGGCGCCTCTATCTGACACAAAGCCTGCGTGGTCCGGGAAAAACTTAAACTCCTCGGTGTACAGCGTATATGCACATTAAAAGCAGCTAGAGCTTACCACACGGTATCGACAGAGGCGGCTTGCGTTATCTCGGGACTTCTTCCAGTCGACCTACGACTAAAAGAAGTCGCGTAATATGGAACATGGCAGTCAATAGACGAGGCTACACTAAAATATCTTACGGGGATTGATGTGTCTCCAAATCTAATGGAACAGAATATCTGCATGTACCACATTAAACACTTGGCGGAATTTATACCACTAGATTATTATTTAACGCGTAACTCTCCAAGCGTTTCAGTCTATACTGATGGTTCAAAAACTGAAGTTGTTTGTGCATATATTGAAGTGCATATATTGAAGAGGTGGAGGTACATTATGAAATTATGAGACTGTTCCATTTTCCACGCTGAATTCCTAGCCATCAACAGAGCACTAAGGTACATTACATCTGAGAATAGATCAATTCTTGAATGTTTAATCCTCTCGTACAGCAGAGCCGCTCTCGATGCCTTAAAATATATGACAAAACCAACGGAGCTTCTTTGGGAGACATGCCAGTTTTGGCACATGAAATCCGACAAAGGGCTAATGTTCGGCTGCACTGGGTTAAGGCTCACGTAGGTCATAGAGGAAACAAAAAGCAGATTATCCTGCAAGCCAGGTTTCAGGAACAGAGAATTCCAGCGACGATATAAGCCAATTGCCAATCACGTACAACAAATGGGACAATGGGACAAATGGGAAAAAATGGGACTATCTGTTAAGATCCATAGAAAGTGGCAAGAAGGATGGGATAAGGCCATAACTGGACTTTGGACAAAAAAATTATTCCTGGAATCGAGAAATGGTAGAACATTGATTTAAGACCCAGACATCACACGGTTCAACTGATAACTGGCCATGGTAATTTTAACGCTTATAGATTCGGGAAGAGGCGAACTCCGCGCTGCACATGCGGAGAAGAAGATACTGCCGCTCATGTACTTTTTAGATGCCCGCTTTCAGAGAACTGGCGACAACAAACCGAAATCAGCATAATTAAGGCAGGATGTCCCTGGCCAAGAAGCGAGGAGGACCAAACCATAATTGATAAAAATAGTGAATGGTGGCAGACATTTATTGCCTCCTCCTCCTACTTCTTTTTAGGACATTGTCCTGTTTCTGTACCCATCTCTCGTCTCTTGCGACCTTGAGCTCCATGACTCATTCCATCGCTTCGGTGGTCTTCCCATGGGTCGTTTTGTGTTGGGTTTTGCTACTTTGGCCCATTTTGCCAGTCGTTCTGTGCCCATCCGGTCGACGTGTCTGTCCCACTCTCTTCGTCTGGCTCTGGTCCATCGCACTACGTCCTGTATGTTCAGATTTTCCTTGATTTCTTTACTTCTTTTTCGATGAATAAGAGTCACGCCTGATATTGCACGTAGTGTCTTCATTTCGGTGATGCGCATTTGTTGTTTAGTTGGGTTGGTTTCTGCCCTCGTTTCAGCCGCGTATGTTAGAATGGGACGAACACATGTTTTGTAAATTCTGACTTTGCTGTGTGAGGACATATATTTGTTCTTCCAGATGATGTTATGTAGTCCTCCGGATATTTGTGCTGCTTTGGTTGTTGATCTTCTGACCTCCTCTTTAAGTCTTTTGCTGTCCGTTATGTCTACCCCAAGATACTTAAATGTGTTTACTTGTTCTATAATGTTGTTCGCGGACTGCACCTTGCATCTTACTTTAGATTTATTGCAAGCTGCGCAAAATTAAAAACACTAGACCATAGCCTTTACAGTTTAAGACTAAATTATTATTTAAATTGTAAACTATTATTGTAATCGATAACCAGCATAGTGTCCATCTGGACGAAGTGCTGGCCACGTAAGTTATGCTTATGAATCAAAAAATAAGATGTCTAGTCTTGTCTTTCTAATCGGTATAGTCTTGTTTGTCAAGCCTTGTCTCTCCACTCTTGCCAAAAAATAGACTAGGATATAACTGCTCTATCTTCATCCAATCCAATATCAATCCAACTCGAAAGTTGGGCATACAAACCGGAGTAGAAGCTGCTTCTTTTAACTTTTGTCTTGCTTTGACTGCTCTTGCTCAATTTTATGTGAAAGCCGCTCCGTTCTTGACGCCTTGAAGTACATGAATTTGTCCACTGAATTGTTAATGGAAACCTGGAAAATAGCTGCTCATGTCACGAAGAGGATCAAGCTCCGATGGCACTACGTTAAAGGTCACGCTGGAATCGAGGACTCGAGGCTGGAATGCAGCAGACATGGAAGATCTCCTTATCGTTTATAGCAGATTGCCTAGGCAAGCACATAAATTGAATTCCAGGGAACACTTTGAGGAATTCTGGCAGGATAGATGGTGGACTGTTAAAACAAGATCGTGGACCAAGATGTTTATACAATCCATCAGAGCCTGGAAAAGCTTTAACGTCAGTCTGTCCCACCATTCGGTTCAACTAATAACTGACCATTAACTTGGGTAACTTCGGAGCGTACTTTCACAGATTTGTGAGGAGGGAATCTCCGTTATGCAAGTGTGGTGAAGATGTTTTTGGGACGGAACAAGTTATCTTTTCGTGCCCAGATAACGCACAATGGAGACAAACTCTAAAACGACTAAAGAGTGGTGGCGTACCTTCGACAATAACGCAAAAAAAACTAACCAGACTAGACCACGACTGTCGGTTTTGTTAAAAATATAAATCTGATATAAGGGGTTATGCCCAGTGAGAATTTTCAAAAAATCGATTCTTTTTTTCTTGCATTTTTCGAATGTACATATATGTAAGTAATATTCTCTGAAAATTTGAAGTTGATCCGGCTAATATTTTTGGAGATATGAGCGCATTTTTTGCCACGTCACCGAGCGCTCGAAAGTTGGTCATACAAACCGGAGTAAAAGTTGCTTCTTTTAACTTTTGTCTTCTGCTAATCATAATGAAAAAATAATAAAAACAATATACACAAGACTACTCAATATAAACAAGACTAGTTTAAGAATACAAAGGAGAATTTTGAATCAAATCGACATGACGCAATTCACTAACGACTTATAAGCTTCTAGACTTGACGACATTTACCTTATTAATGACATCGACAAGAAGATGGAAATTCTCACTGATAGACTGACATTGCTTTTTGATACCTATGCGCCTATAAAGAACTTGATAATAAGCAAATGCAAGAAACCATGGGTCACACCCAATATAAAACTAGTAACAAAACTAAAGAAAAAAGGCACTGAACAAATACTTAAAACCCCGAACAGACTCAGCCCTACAGTATTATAAAACTAAAAAAACAAGTAAAACTCTAGTCAAAAACGAAAAAACAGGATATCTACTTACTTTGACAAATAATGGAAACTAGAAGGAGTTATGGAAAGGGCTTAAATCCCTTCACAGCACCTACAGCACCTAGAAACCCAGAAATCAAATTAACCTGGGGCTAAGCCCAAATGAGATCAATGCACACGTCATGACGTCTAGCAGTCGACTAACTAATGAAATTGATGATATTAGCCAACTTAGCTACCAATACTCGTACATACAATACTTTAGCGAACTATTTTCTTTTAAAGCAGCTGCAAATGAGGATGTATGTAAAGCTATTTCTAGTATAAAATCCAGAGCGCAGGGTTGTGACGCATTAGATATATATATATATATATATATATATATATATATATATATATATATATATATATGATAAAGTTATGTCTACCGTACATTCTACCTCACATCCGGCATATTATCAACTACTGTCTTACAGAAAGTGTATTTCCAAATGCCTGGAAAACCGCTTTAATTGGTTTTGGCTACCAACAGCCAAAACGTCGAACCCAAAAGATCTGTCGCACCTTCGACCAATATCCATTCTACCAGCTTTGTCGAAGATTTTAGAAAAAATCGTTGACTCACAGCTCAGATCATTTCTGAATTATAATAATGTTCTCCCCCCACGCAGTCAGGTTTTAGAAGAAATCATAGCTGTGTCACAACCTTACTGGATATTACGGATGAAATAACTAGAGCCCTTGATAATAGTAAAGCTACAGCACTTATACTACTAGACTATAGCAAGGCTTTTGATACTATAAATCACAAGATGCTACTATCTATACTGCACTATGTAGGGCTCTCTAAGCAGTCAATTCTGTTCTTTATTATCTTACCAATAGACAACAGATAGTGCGATAGTCTGTCGCAACCTGGCATTACTCTTAGTGGTGTCCCCAGGGATCGGTTCTCTCTCCTCTGTTATTTTGCCTTTACACCATTAGCCTCGGTAAATATGTCAAACGATGCAAATTCCACCAATACGCAGATGATACCCAGCTACTATATACCTTCTCGCCCACTAATACTCTTCAAGCAGGAAAAGACATTACGGACGACTTGAGCTCAATCATTGAATTTTCTAAACACCACTCACTAAGCATCAATCCATCAAAACTCAAATTATAATCTTCGCTGGCAAACAGAGTCAACAAATTAAAGATAGCATGGAAATATATGTAGCAGAAAAAAAGTTAGCAATAAAAAAGGAGGTTAGTAATCTCGGTGTTATTTTAGATGAGGATCTAAAATTCTCATCTCATATATCGAAAACGGTCAACACAGCCTACCTCCGGTTAAAACTACTGTACTCTGCGAGAAGTTTCCTTACGAAACACCTTAGAAAAAGGCTAGTGGAAAGTTATGTCCTTTCACTTTTCACTTATGCAGATACAGTATATGGTAGTTATATCGGGTTCGAAAATAAACAGCGGATACAAAGGGTTCAAAATAAGTGCATACGGTTTGTCCATGGCCTGAAATCCAGAAGTAGAATACCAGCTGTAATAAAAACATTGTGGAAAACGATGGAACAGGTCAGAAACTACCATGCCTTATGTTGCTTCAAGAGTATTATAATAAACAAACAGCCAGCATACCTGTATAATAAAATAACATACAGAACAGACGTACATAATCTCAATGTCCGCAGCAAAGGCTAACTAACACCTCCAATTCACAAAAAACAGCTCTTTAAATCCTGTTTCACATATCAAATAACAAAAAAAATCAATGGACTAAACGACACTCTTCGGCTAGCGGATATTAAACCGTTTAAAAGGATGCTAAAGAAAGTAAACCCAAGTGCTAATCAACTCTATGAACGATCTAAATCTTTCTCTTGATTTGTAAGAATCTCAAAGCTGGAATATATGCAAATTTGTTTACTAAGTATCTCTCACCAAAAGCAAAATATAGTAAAATGTTGTATGAATGGAACACAATCAAAAAACGTCTTTTTTCTGTAAATCGGGGCTCGTGGAAGACTAGGACATTATAACCTTATAATGGCTAAACGAGCCCTTTTGTTCATTGTTTTTTAAACATATGTATGTACGTACACCTTATGTCTACTGTATTATATTTATAATGAACAATAAATGCTAATAATAATAATAATAATAATAATAATAATGCTCCATCAGGCAAATTGGAAGTTGATGAAGCGGTCATTAACATGTTTAAACGTTCATTAGAAAAATTTCGTTACAAGAACTACATCGGCGATGGCGACTCTAAAACCTACTCTGAAATTTTAAAAGCAAAATCTTATGGCGACATTGAAGTAGTGAAAAAGGAATGCATCGGTCATGTCCAAAAGAGGGTTCACGACTACGAGGTTGTGTAAATAAAACTAAAATTATACAATAATAATAAAACTGAAATTATACATAAAAATGGAAAAAATAGATAGAAAAAAGTACTTGGTGAAAAAGGTAAGCTGCCTGGAAAAGTAATTCATAAGTTAGCAGTTTATTATGGTTTGGCTATCAGGAGACACTGTGATTCAGTTAAAAACACGTATAATGCCATATGGGCAACATATTATCATTATTGCTCAACTGATGATAATCTTCATCACGAAAAATGTCCAATTGGACAAGACTCGTGATGTTCTTGGCAGAAAGCGTAAGCCTTGGGCACATTGTCAACTTATAACACAAGATTATCAGTCCTTACCACCTGAAGTTGCTACAGCTATCTTTCCAATTTATACTGACCTCAGTAATGACAAATTATTAAAAAGATACCTATGCCTACTTCGGAAAAGAGGACGCGGAGCGCATCGCGATCACCGACTAGAGAGCGCAGGAGAGCGCGCACCAGGGAAGAATGTGTCGTAGACAACAATAATTGGCAATTTTAGAAGCTAACGACGACGCAATGGGTTCATCTTATGGTCCTGGAATATGTGACTCGTTGTAAGTAGATTTTTTTTTAAACTAAGTATAAATGTCTCTTCAAACTTTAAACGCGTTTATCTCGAAACGGTGTTTTCAAAGTTGGTGAGCAAGTTTCTCCGAAAGGGCAGGACAGATCGTTTTGAAATTTACACACAATTTTCTTAGATATATTTCAAGGAAGGTAATCAAGGAAGGAATAAGATTTATGACAAAAAATTTTTTTTTTTCAAGCCACTTTTAAGTGAGAATTTTGTCGAAAAAAGACGATATTTTTTTGAGACGGCGCGGCGCCATTTTGTCAAAAATCGAAATTTTGACTATCGTCTTTGACCTTTACCTTCATTGACTTCGTCAATTACCTGTATTTATCTATCCTCAAAATAAATCTGTTTTGTTTTTTGAGTTCAGATAATTTGAACCAGAGATATATTGCTGACCGCCGGACACCTTTTTGCGGAGGACTTTCAGGAGATCATCTATAGGAGCAAGGGAACTCAATATTAAAAAAAATAGCAGGGTCATAAGTACATTAAATTCTCTAAATGCACATGTATTTGATGTATTAATATAATAAAATGCCTCTTCACAAAAAAATCCATAAACTGATTATATGTCTTGGCATCATTATATTAAGTAACACAGCCAGCATAGTGCCGAGCTCGACGGAATGCTGACTTTCATATGCACACATATGAAAAATCAAAGAAAAAGGCTATCCACTCTTGTCTGTCGACCCTTGTGTGTCTTGTCTTGTTTCTCCACATGGCATATATAATAGTCTTATCAGTCTTATATGTCTAGTCCTGTATAGGGACATGAGACATTTTGAGACGTCTCAGTCTAATCTCATATCGCCTAGTCTTGTAAATATTTCTATCTTGTCGGTATATTTCAACTTGTTCAACTGGTATGAACTGTTTCAAATTGTTGAAATGATAAATAAGTTTAAACTGAGTATTTTTTTTGTAAAATATTTTAATAACTAAAAGGAAGAAGAAAAACTTAAATGAAAACAGTCTAAATAGCTCAACTAAAACGTAATATTACATATTTCCTACGCTAAATCAACTGAAAATTCTCTTTGCTAAAAAATTCCAATTCTATTTGCTTTGTAAAAACTAACACTAGACCAAAACTACAAAAAAAAGTTTCTATTTCCAGGGAGTTCTGCAGGAAGTTCCGCTCTTCATACGTAACGAGTTGGTCCGGTACATCCTGGACTCCGGACGACTCGCCACATTCTCCCTAACCGTTTCCAAACCTTTACATTTCTCCTAAAACCCAGAAACAAGCTTCACCACAAGACTCGCAAAATACCGCACCGATCTCAAGGTTTACTTACGTGAGTGGCAAGTACAAAAAGCGCTTACAGATTCAGTGTGGATCTAAAATAAACTTGATACGTGGTGCAGATAGACTACAAATTATCGGTTACAATTTTTCTTTTTTATTGATTTCTCTCATTTTTGTCCGTTCGAATATCATTTTGGTACAGTTACAGTGATTTCGGGATTTATTTAATGACTATTTGGATGTTTTACAATTTCTCTTTTAAAAAAATCTACATTTATGTGAGTCTTACAAAACTAGTTATAACAACTAAACCATAAATACTAGGCGAGACAGTGAACAATTCACAAGGGGAATATATTTAGTTCTCAGTGCAGACTTAAACTTGTTAACTAAGATTATTCAGAAAACTGGACAAAAATAGACTAAGATTAAGTTTGAATGTAAATCTGTAGGTTGTCTAAATAAACAACAAATCTAACTCTTGTTTTGTCTGTTTGTAAATTTGTAATTGGTTTAAATAAAGGAAAATCGAAGCTATAGTTGCCAGTTTATAAGTCTATTATTAGTCTAAATATTTAAGTAATCGTTTTAGTTCTTAGATAGTTTAGTTCTTAGTTTTAGAGTTTATAAATATGTAACTATATAACTTTTATAATATAATATAATAATATAACTTTTTAGACTAAAGTCTAAATTGATAAATCTTAATTTGTCTGTCAGTTAATATATAATTAGTCTAAACAATAAAAAAATCTTAGTCTTGTTTGTCTGTAAATTTGTAATTAGTCTAAGCAGACAGTAAATTTTCCCATAAAAATTGTTCACTTTCTCGCAAATGTTCCACCCCAAACGAATAAAAATCACCCCCGATTACAAAATAATAAAATGTACTAAAAGACTAAAGCAAATTACAAATTTCCTTAAAAACTAACTAAGAAATAAAAAGATGATACAACAGAACCAATACTTTTAGTCTTCCATGCAAACAAAACTTAAATTAATAAAAATTCATGCTGATTTCATTACTTTTTTCCATATAATATGTTTAATTTTACAAAAAACTTAAAAAACATTCAATATATTTTTTTTTCTGTTTTTCTGCTTTAATATTAATTATTATCTAGATGTTAGATTTAGTCTACTAGACAGATAGGGTTTTTAGCTAGTAGTTAGTTTTCTCGGTTTAGATTCTCGTCGGAGATTGGCTCTCGGGCGTCTGACGTGTGGGACGGTAACGAATTCTACAAGATCAAATACAAGTCTACTGTTAAGCTAATACGGTGTGAGTATTAAGCGATTCCTTTAGACATGCATGGTTTAGTCAAATTCGGGTTAGTTCCAATCATTACAAACGTTGTTATCATTCTTCTGAATCTTAACTAGATTTACTCAACTTGCTAGAATTATAACATATTTATAATACACAGAATCCAGATGGATTTATTGCATGGGTTTAAAACTTAGGTGAAATATTGTTATTTTTAACTAATTATTCAGTAATTTAGTCTTGTCTAGACTTGTATAATCTTTATAGTTTTGTATGTTTAGTATTGTTTGTATTTTCTTCTCTATCAAGTCTTTTCTGTCTATTGTTCTCTATCAAAATGTTTTATTGCCCTTGTCTGGGCTTGTCTGAATGGAAATTCCCAATCCTTAATTGACCTTACTTTCTCAACAATTAGCCTATCCAATATGATCCAAGATTGGATATTGCGAATATTAAAACTTATTAAAGTTGGAGCACAGACTGAATATATAGGTTAATATATTTAACCTTTCCGTAGCTCTATATTATTATTAAGTCTTTTAGGGCTACAAAATAAATTGAATGTGAGATTTGTAAGTTATTTTTTTTGTATTTGTTTTGTAGTCCTAAAAAGACTTAATAATATTATAGAGCTAAGGAAATGTTGAATATATTTATATATTTAGGCTGTGTTCCAACTTTAATAAGTTTATATGATTATCTATAATGTAGTATGGGTTTTACCAACAGTAGATCATCATTACATTCTGTAAAACATAGAAGAACGCACGAAGCGGATAGTACAATTATAGGATGGAATGAATTTTGATATTTTTGTTTTTGTATTTGTTTTGTAGTCCTAAAAAAGACTTAATAATATTATAGAGCTACGAAAAGGTTGAATATATTTATATATTCACGCTGTGTTCAGACTTTAATATGTTTATATGATTATCTATAATGTAGTATGATTTTATCAATAGTAAATCATCATTACATTCTGTAATACATTGAAGAACGCACGAAGCAGATATTCCAAGCTAGAATTATAGAATGGAATCTAAAGAATTTTGATAAGGAGAAAATGGCAACAAATAGATAGAAATAACACAAACACATAAACGAAGCGCGGATAGGCTAGTAGACGTAATGACGAAGGCATGTGACGCCACTCTAATAGAGAAAAGAGGATCATCAAGAAGAAAACTGGTGTATTGGTGGAACGATGAATTTGCTAGCATAAGGGTTGGAAGAGTCGCTGCAAGAAGGAGATTTCAGTGCCAAGGAACTAAAAACAAAACGGATGCCTAAGACCTGAAAAAACTCTACAAGCAATCAAAAAGGGATCTGCGAGGATTAATAAAGTTTAACCAAGACCACTGGAAGAAACTCTGTGAAATCTTGACAATATTATATGGGGCGACGACTTTTAAATCTGCGAAAAAGCTTAAAATCAAATCCCCAAGTGTATAAATGACGATGGAGTGAATTTTTCAGGTGGTCAAATCATATACGTAACGGCGCGCCAATTGTGCCTAGTCGCGTCAAGTGTTGAAAAATAGTAAGGAAATAAATAGTAAGCACAACAAAAACACTTACTCAAAATTTAATTTCAGATTTGTGGCTGGCAACCTCGAAAAACCTCTTATACTACTTTGGAGAAAATCAATCACATTTTTGGGGAAGTCATCCACCTTGTTTTTGAAGAAATTAAATATGAAATTAGTGATTAGGGACCTCAAACTCAAAAAAAAACAATATAGTGCTTTGGAGAAACAAAATCACATTTTTTGGGGAAGTCATTCGCCATTTTGGAAGAAAATGTTTGTCATTATGTGTGTCATGATTTGTCATTAGCATAATCCAGAACCCCCATATACCAAATTTCTTGAAGATTGGACATCAACTTCTATTTATGATCAGGTTTTTTAGGATTCTGACCCATTGTGCGGCGTGCCACTAGAAGTGATCAAGATCATCGCCCAGCATAACAGGTTAACATTAGGAAGAGATATAAAGAAGCTGTTTTCCTAGGTCAGAAGCCCTTCTTTTTGGAAACAACCCGAAGTAATGAAAACTACACTATTTGACGAAGAGGAACTGGCTAACGCGATAAATCGTATACGTAACGGAACAGCATCGGGACTAAACGGATTCTGGTGACAGAAGCCATCAAAACCATCACCCAGTATCACCCTACGTTCAATCTAGTAGTAATGAACGCTCTCCTAACTATTGGAAACTTTCCAGATAAATGGAAACGTTCAAGACTAATTCTCATTAGGAAGGGAGATAAAGAAGCACTTTTCCCACGACAGGAGCCCGTCTTTTGGAAATAATCTAAAGTAATGAAAACACCACTATTCAACGAAGAGGAACGGCTAACGCAATAAATCGTATACGGGTCGGAAAAGCATCGGTACAAGGCTGCGTGCCACCAGAAGTGATCAACACTATCACCCTAGCATCACCCTACGTTCACTATTGAAGTAATGAACGCTCTCCTAACTACTGGAAACTTTCCAGATAAATGGAAACCTTCAAGACTAGTTCTCATTAGGAAAGCGAGAAAAATTAATTGGGGAACCATCATCATAGATCCTCGAAGAAAACTAGAGGTGTCAGGAAAATTGCTGGAAATACTCCTGTTCTGAACAAACAAATAGATAGACACAACTGTACGGTGGTAGGTAACCTACCACCATCGTTCGCTCCATGTTTCCTACTCACCCAGTACGAACTCGGAGTGATAGAAAAGCATGATGCAAGGTGTCGGAATTTACAAATGAAGAACTCGCAGCTGTCAGCGACCGACTCAGTAAGGGTAGAGCTCCAGGGCCGGACTTGATACCCGCGGAAATCGTTAAGGTAGCATGTAGGGTCGTTCCACATTATGTCCTCGGTATCATGAATGGTACGCTCAAACAGGGTGTCTTCCCAAAAATATGGAAAAAAAGCCAGACTAATACTCTTACGAAAAGGCAACAAACCGGCCAATGAGGCAAACTCGAGCAGCTAAACTGCTCGAGCAGCTACTCCTTAAAAGGATGAAAGAGGAACTAAAGCGGTGAAGACCTCTCAAGAAACCAATACGGCTTAAGGGAAGGCCAGAAAAGGAACCAGGAAAACTAGAAAAATATGCGCCCTTATCTTCGCAACGCCTTCAACTCGGCCTGCTGGTAAGACATCTTTGATGAGACGACGCGGCTTAGATTCGCACCATACCTACTGGCGATGATACAAAGCTACCTAGCTGAACGAGAGGTCGTCGTCGAAAATCGTCGTCGAATCAGACGGCGCATACAAAGGATATCCTCAGTGGAGCGCAGCAGGGATCAGTGATGAGCCCGACACTATGGAACATAGTGTATGACGGAGTCCTCAAACTTGAGCTGCCTGAAGGCGTAGAGTCGGTCGGCTTTGCAGACTCGCACTTGTAGTACGAGACAAAACCGAGCAGGGTCTAATGGGGAAGTTAGAGATAGGTAGGAGACATAAGATATTTTATGTTGTTAAATGGGAAACCGTAAATTTTTCTTAGGAAGGCCAATAAAGCGATGTTCTTAATTGACGTGGATGGACAACAAAATGCTCAAGCTGGCTCCGGAAAAACGGAAGCGATCCTATTAACGGGAAAGCGGAAAATTGGGGACATCTAATTTAAGCTGAGGGACACTGAGTGCCATAAGTTACTTAGGGGTTGAAATAGATAAAAATCTGTCATTCGGGGAGCACGTTAAAAAAGCAGCCGATAAAGCCCAAAAACCCTGTGCGCGCTGGAAAGGCTAATGCCTAACGTCGGAGGACCTAGAGGCAGCAAAAGAAAACTGCTGTACTCGGTGGCGCACTCGGCAATGTTATGTGCTGCCCCAGTATGGGCAAGAGCCATGAACGTGGAAGTCACCAAGCGCAAGCTGGGAGCGGTCCAGAGAAAGCTCGCAATTCGAGCCAGCAGTGCCTACAGCACCGTGTCAAGGGAGGCGTCACTGGTAATTGTGGGCATGCCGCCAATAGGGCTGCTTGTCATAGAGAGGCTAAACATATACTCACGGATACAGAGAGACTCAGTTGCAGTAGTCAACAAAAAAGAAATAAAAAAGACGGCAAGAAGATACCTACTCCGGACATGGCAGAAGCACTGGGAAGCAAGCGCCAAAGGACAGTTGACCAAACTCCTCATAAACGACGAGGAAAAATGAATCACCAGGAAGCACGGAGAAGTAAATTACCACCTCACTCATGCACTCAGTAGCCATGGGTGTGGCACGCACTATATACTCGTGCTATAGGTGGGACACCGAGAGAAGCATCCTACCAAAAGATATCGAACCGTGAACGACAGTACCTTACATGGTTTACTCTTTACGTCAGACAATTAGGAAAACATTCAAAACATTATACGTAATATAATTACATATAAGGAGCAAGACGAGAGAACTAGACAGAAAATAGAAATAGAACGACAAAACCCGAATCCCTAATCAGCATAGTGGATCGGGGGATGTAAGGTACGTGCCTAAATATATTAATACACCAGCATCCTGAAGCCAAGCGAGGAGCAGTACCAGGATGCCAGGGTTTGCGGGGGAGGCACTTGTGAAGTTTAACCAGATGTGCTTGCGACGCCCTCTATAAAAGAAAAGAAAGGTATCCTACCACCATACCTACAGTGGTAGGTTTTGCCAGCGAAGTAATTTTTAAACAGTATGTAATATTTTGCATTAAGTTTATTTTATATTAGCTTATATTAGTTGATGACCATCCAATGAATAAAAAAATAAACTAGAACTCTGAAGCCATGCGACAAGCCTTTCCGGAGAGGTCAGTCGGTGCCTAGGGGAACCACTTGACTGTAAAACCTACACCTTGTCTCGGCAATCCCTCAAGAATTTGACTTATTGAGATTTAGCTATCAAAGTGATAAGTAGTAGTAGCAATTATTTATAGCAAATAGAAGTAACTAACTGGTTATTGTAAATCTTAATCACTAATAGTTTCGTCTTGTCTGTCTATTATTGTTTTCGTAATCACTCAAGAATTTAACAAATTGAGATTTAGATAACTAAGTAAAGTAGTTATAGCAAATACTTGTAACTTACTGTTTATTATAAATGGTAAACACTAAAACTTTGACTAATTGAGTTCTAGCTAAGATTCCGAGATGTTTGTTGTTGAATAAGTTTCTATGTTACTATAAGTTAGTTTTGAGGTAAAAATATCACAAGAAATCTTAAAAAAATGAAAAGTTTAGTAATCAGATTAATTAAAAAAAAAACGGGGGAAAATGAATGAAATAGATTACCTCATGTATTGTGAAAGAATGATTTCAATAAAATGTGTAAATATAATCAAATTTGTTCTGCAAACAAAAATTTCATTCGATATTAACAAATTTTTACACAATTTTTTGTTGAGAATTTTTAAGACTTGATTTTTCCGTCTATTTTTACACATTTTTATCAATTTTTTTGTTGCTATTTAGGACATTTTTTTTAACATGAACAAATTTCTTGTTTCTTGTACAACAATAAAACATTCAACACAAATTTGGAAACTTTTACCTAAATTGTGAACAAAATTATTTTTGAACTAAACCCATTTGAGATTTGGAATCAAGTCGTCGGTGAAGGTTTGTGAGGGAGGAAAACTTACCTGGGACCCAGACACGGATTGATCCTCGTTGGACAAGCCGGACACTTGTCGAAGATACTCTTTGTCGTCGAAGATCTTTTTGTCCCCACCGCCCGGTTTGTATTTCACGTTGTCCAAGGAGCCGATTTTACTCTCCACCTTCAGATTGATCTTCTTAGTCTCAATCTAAAACACGGAATTAAAAAGAATAAATTTATAGTCAAAATTTCGTGTAGAATACATTCGTTTCACATGATTGCGATAAGTGATCACAAGAATTTAAAATTTGTTGGTTTTGATAAACAAAATTTGAAGGAATTACAAATACGTATAATCTCGATAATCCGACACATATGGGACCAGACAACCGCCGGATTATAAGAAAGAGTGGTGGGAGGTAATAGTGCGAGCGGTCTCCAGACCGCCCGATTACTGTACGTGTCGTCCGATTACCCAATGGCCGAATTACCGAGATTATATTGTAGTGTTAAACTAATTTTGTGTTGCTTGCAGATTTTAAAATCCTTAGATTTCGAGTTATTGAGTTAACATCTCTCATACAATTAGGCATAGATGTAATCAAGTTCGCTATTGTTCTTGTGGGAAATTAAGCCACTCTTCGTATACCGTTACAATAAACTCTGGGATCGAAGTTAGGTCACGAAGTCTGGCCCGAATTTTTCGTTTACGCTCATTCCATATATGTTCTATGGGATTTAGGTCAAGGTAATTCTGGCCACTCCATCACGAGAACCGATCTCTGTAATCTAATCTGCACGACACGATTCTTGCGGTGTGCGGCTTTGCATTGATAAAGCATAAAGATAAATTCTTCTCCAATGTAGTCGACGTAAGGTACCAAAATAATTGCAAAATTCTCCTGGATGTAGCTAGCACCCGTTAAACCTCTTCTCCCGTGACCACGGGTGCAGGGATGGATAATGATGAAAGCAGGGCCGGTTTGTGCTCCCATAGAAATTGCACCACAGATCATGCAGGAACCACGTCCATAAGCAGTCCGCTCTTCAATGCAGCATTCTGCAAATCGCTCTATTGGTCCCCGGTACACGTTTCTTCTTCGGTACCATAGATTCGGCATATTCTGGTCTAATCTAAGAACGTCCAACGTCCAATTTAAATGATCCTTTGGAAAACTCAGGAGTGCTTGGCGATGAGCTGGGGTAAGTTTTTGCCAAACTGCAGATGGCTTAGGGGTCAAGTAACTTTCCTGCAGTCTTCGTACGAAAAGTCTAAAAGGGATGCTGTCTACTGACTAATAGCCACTCTTCGTACTTCATGGAGCTGTTGTTGCAGTTGAACAGCATTAAGGTGACGATGTCTTAATGATGTTGACACAATAAAGCGGTCATCCCGAGCCGTTGTAAATCTCCTTTTATCTGTACCAGGTCGTCTTTGAAAGGATCCAGTCTTCCCATAACGTTCGAACCGCGGCGAGTGTCATATCCAGTTGTCGAGCAACAGCTCGCTGGCTAAGTCCATTTTCGATTATAACAACAACTTGGGCGGCCGCTTGCAGTGTAGTATGCCTTAAACTAACACTCTTGAAAACTAATCAAACTATGAAAAACGAATTATGTGCAAATTTCAATTGCAAAGGCAATAATTATAATCTTTCATAAAGTTGTTATTCTCGTTATAACCACCACATAAATACGTTCGTTTTTTGGTTACCGGTTGCTACACCTATAAACGATAAGCTTTCTTTATAAATTCAAACTAATATTAAAGCATATTAAATTGTCTTTGAAACAATATCTTTTCTTATTTAATATCGTAAATAGTTTCTAAAAAAATAGTTTAAGTCAAAACTTTACAGTGAGCCGATTTCTATGCACGCAAGTTTATTTTACTAATCACATTGATCTGGCTAAGTGTGCATTAACAGTTTGCTGCCCTTACTCTCAGTGAATTTGCATATAATCAACAAGTACAGTGCAGACGAAACTAGTGCCAACTCAAAACCCCAACTACTTACGACACGCTTCGGCTCTTCTTTAACAAAATCTCGAACGTCAGACTAAAGAAAAATTCATAATGAAAAAACCAAACGAAATTAATTTATTGCACAAATTGTGGGACCTTTACCTTCACGTCTCCACCGCCTGGAACATACTTGATGTTGTCTTTTGATCCCACCTTCGACTTAGCCTTATCCTTGAAGTCCAACTTGACTGTCTCGATCTTCTTATCGCCACCTTTAGGTTTGTGCGTTGTATTATCCAGTGAGCCAATTTTTGACTTTGCATTCCATTGCAATTTCTGACTAATAATCTAGAAGAAAAAATTTAGACAAGATTAAATAAAAATAGAAAAATTTATGTGCGGAAAATTATAAATTTCCAGTACTGTGTAGGAAACAGAGCTGCAAATGAAGGATGCTATCAAAACGGATAATGTTAGAAATGTGGAAGATGTTAGAGATGTGAAAATTAGACTTTAAATTCTTCTCTAAAAATGAAGAAATGGGTATTACTATTTTCCAAAAATACAGTTGAAAGCGCGAGAAAAGAATTGTTTAAAAAAATAATGCTCATTCGCAAATCTGACAATTGCTGATATTTGAGTGATAGTTTATAATTGTAAATTAAAAGGCAAATCGAAAATAGAAATGTAAATGGTTTGATGACTCCATATACAGTCGTACTATTGTAGGCGATGGATCGTGCCCAGGCCCGGACTTAGGAATCCAGGGCCCCTAGGCACTCGACATTTGGCCCAAATGGGTGACTCACCATCTCGAAGCTATTTTGGAAATTTAGCAAATTTCCAAATATTATCCACTTTAAGACGACGATTAAAGAAGCTAACAAAATCAAAACGAAAGTGACGAATGGATAACCAAAAACTTAAAGACGAAAATATTAAAACCGAGACAAAAAATAAACTAAATAGAAATATAGCTGAAATCAAAGAAAAATAATATAACGATATTGAACAAAAATGGATGGATACAAAGAACACCATAGTGGAGACGGCAAAACACAGACTTGTCACAGGAGGGAGAAAGAAAAATTCTAGATGGATGACCGAGGAAATATTGGACCTCACGGAGGAGCGGAGAAAATATAAAAACAACAACGAAGAAAGATATCGACAAATTCATAGCCTCATTAAAAGAAAGATCAAAGAAGCAAAGGAGGCTTGGCTGGCAGAGAAATGTACCGAAATCGAACAACTGGAAAATCAACATGACTCGCTTAATCTACATAAAAAAATTAAAGAAGCTGCAGGTATGTTTAGACCTAGAAACCCAGGCATCGTTACAAACACGAATGGCGAGGCACTACTGGAGATTGACCAAAGGATAGAAAGGTGGAAGGAGTACATGCAGGCACTATTTAATGATGAGAACCGAGGCATTTTGTAGGAATCAAACATAGAAACTGGGCCCTCTATCACCACAGAAGAGGTTGTGAATGCAACCAGGAAGCTTAAAAACAACAAAGCAGCAGGACCAGATGGAGTTTATGCAGATTTGCTAAAGCTCATAGAACAAAACCACCTGGACATCATTACAGAGATATTCAATTACATTTATGAGAGCGGCACAATTCCAGAAGAATAACTGGTTTCAACATTTATTCCCATATACCGAAGAAAATCACGGCTAAAAAATGCGAAGACTACAGATCCATTAGTCTAATGAGTCACGCTCTAAAAACATTTCTAAAAGTCATACATGAACGTATTTATCCCAAACTCGAGGTACATATCGGAGAGACACAATTCGGATTTAGGAACGGACTCGGGACACGGGAAGCACTGTTTAGCCTTAATGTTCACACACAAAGAGCACGCAATGTAAACTGTAATATCTTTACCTGTTTCATCGACTTCGAGAAAGATTTTGATAGAGTAAATGACACAAAACTATTGGAAACGCTCAGACAATCAGGCCTGGATGACAGGGATATCTGTAATATATCTAACCTTTACTGGAAACAAAAGGCTCGTGTTCGGGTGGAGAATGCGCTCTCTGAAGAGTTTGAAGTACGCCAAGGATAGGGACGTTCGACAGGGATGTGCTCTCTCCTCTGCTCTTTAATGTTTATTCGGAGACTGTTTAGAGAGGCGTTGGAGAACACAGATGACGGCTTTATACTAAACGGCGTACTTATTAATAATCTAAGGTACCTTGACGACACAGTCCTAATCGCAGACACAGTTGAGGGTCTCCAGAGGCTAATAGACAGAGCAACAGAAGTTTGCGAAACGTACAATATGCGCCTAAACACAAATAAAACAAAGGTTATGATAATAACCAAACAAGATATTGATGACCAGTTTTACGTAAACGGCTCCCAACGGTTACATCGATAAACTACCTGGGCACATTCCTTAACAACAAATGGGAAGAAATACATGAAATTAAGATCCGAATTGAGAAGAGTAGAACAGCTTTTAATCGCATGAGAAGCGTGTTGTGTAATTTAAAGATAGGCTCCTCAGAGTCAGAGTTCTTAGAAGCTACGTTTTCTCAATACTAAAATGTGGGGTGGAAGCTTGGACCCTGATCGACGCTGCATGTAAACTTCTGGAAGCATTTGAGATGTGGTGCTACAGTCGCATGCTTAGAATATAATGGATTTACAGAAGCCGTCCAACAGCGTATGAGAAAATAAAAAGAAGTCTTAAACGTAACGAAAGAACGAAAACTTTCATACTTCGGACATGTTATGCGAAACCAAAAATATAGCCTACTTCAGCTTATTATTCAGGGCAAGCTTAACGGCAAAAGAGGTCCTGGAAGACGACGAATATCGTGGCTGCGAAATCTAAGACAATGGACAGGAATGACAACTATGGATCTATTTCGGGATGCAGCAAATAAAATCGCCAATTGAGGATAAGGCACAAGAAGAAGAAGAAGAAGAAGAAAATTAAATGCACTAGTATAGAACATATAATTTTTAATCGATTTTAATGAATTTAATAAACATCAGAATAATACAGTCTATGTTACTATAATTACGTTATTTTATCAAATTATAGAATAAGTGAATTGAGCATATTCTCTCCTATGTTAGATCTTTAAACCGGGGTTATATGAGAGCCACGCCGCGTGTCGCAACGCGTGGGATTGCAATCGGTTACATTCATTTAGTATGAACGTGGTTACTCTAGCTCAGTCCCGCTTGACGCCGAGCGAGTTGACGCCACGCATGCCGCTCGATTTCGATCGGCGTGGGCTACGAGGTGGGGGAAGTGACGCGTTGGCTTGCTCCGCGCTAGTATAATCACCACGTGGCTATGCGCATTCCGGCGCGGCGTGTTCAATGTAAAATTTTTTATTATCTTTTTAGAGATTAGTATTTTTATAATCCTGAAATATTGGTGAAATCTAGTGTCGTCGCTTTTTAGTTCATTCATAAATAAATGATATTCATTTCGAGTTCCTCTTAATGCATTTACTGGGTGCACCCAGTATCTCCTCTTCTTTCTTTTCTTCTTGAGTAGTCCTAACATAAATAGGTAGGCAATATATTCCTCAAGATCCGTATCTGAGTCGGAAGAGAACATTGTATATAGGTGCAGACGTTTAAGCGGTCACCACTGAACTGACACAAAAATGAATCAGCACGCGCGGCGACGCGACACTGTAGTATAATCACCAACCCGCTGCAGCAGGCAGCGCACAGTTTTGAATATTAATTGATAAATACAACGTTTGTGAATAATAATACAAAGTGTAATATGTAATTTTTTAAAACTATATATGTACATATCAAGAATTAACACGTTCACAAGGTTTGTGAAAAATCATTGCAGATCTCGGCGAGCGTATACATGCGTACACAAGACACGGGCCATCCTGTTTCAACATGTTACTGCATGCTATCAAGCAGCCGCGATGTAGCATTTGTTTTCAGCGACTAGACTTGCCTGAAGCTGCTGAACCTAAAGTTCATTTCAGAACTAACCATCGGGGCTCAGATTTAATAGTTTTACCAGTATGGCATCCTTACCTACAGGTTACATATATATATATATATATATATATATATATATATATATATATATATATATATTTATATATATATATATATATATATATATATATATATATATATATATATTGTTTAAATTTTAATTGTATGATGTTTAGTAATATGTTATAATATTAATTAACAAAGACGCGTAAATGAAAATTACAATTAAAGGGTGTAACGTTTATTTGTACGAATTTAGTTGACATCAGTGCATATCATGTTTGCAGTTGTATTTTGTTTTTGTTTTCGGATTAGTTGTTCATGATTAATTTGAAAAAAAAGCTGCGCATTTTTGCGCCAATTGGAGATAATGCTGGTTAAGGACGCAAAAGAATACCAAGTTTTCACGATTTTTTTGTGGAAAAATGGTTAGTGATATCAATGTTCTGTTTACACAGATAGTTTATTTATACTTTCAACGTTATCCTTGAGTTTTTATATAGCAAAACAATGTGAAGTGGTCAAGATATCAGCAAGTGTCCTAAAGACCTAATTCCGGATCTTGATAAAAATATTTCATTTTTTGTAGCTGATTTCAAATGGAGCAAGATAGACTTCAGCTCGAGCAGACCATCTTGTCTGAGAGAGACTCTTCACGACTGATGAATTTGATTTCAGTTTCGACAGAAAAATTTCCCATCTGTGTGTTGATGCCAAAAAGAAAATATACAATGTCTGCAAAATACCCAAGAAAGATACAGCAGCTTGACAAGACTCAGTCGCAGAGGATCCAACTAGATTCAGTGATTCAGAGGCGAACAGGGAACGAAATCTATCAGAGGGTTCACTTGTTTTATTCTCGCTTGAAACCCAGAATATAGACCCGACACATTGCTAGCATTGTTGCAAGACTGCCCCCGGCAATCGATGTTATTTAAGTCATGATTTTTCAATGTCTCTAGGACGACTTTAGCCAGGTCTTCCGATTTATGGCCACAATTTGGAATGAATTTCAAAAATCCCTCGACAGGACATCCGTCTCCAGAACCATATCTCACTGTGGCAGAAAGTTGATCTACAGGAGAAATGTCCGGAGTAGAGCCCACAGAGATAGGGAAATATTTTTCATGTTTTATCTTTGTATTTATTACCATTCCTGCCATGATATTGATCATTTCATCGCATATTTTGCCACTTCCTTTGTTACCGTGGCGTTTTATGTGTAAGTCTAGAAAAAGATCTAACTCAGCCAAAAGTTATAGGGTCATAACGTTTTTTGAAGCTGTAACGGAGTTTTCAGAAATAATGTTTGCGAAATTGAAGCTTTATAGTTGGCGCAGAATACGGCTCACAATGACAAACCAACACAAGCAAACACTGCGTTTGCTTGTGTTGGTTTGTCATTGTACTGCCGTACTGCGCAGTGTACGGAATGCGAGAGACGCCCACTTAAGGTAGATTTCCGAGTAAAGCGGCTCTGGCGTAACTAACACCAGAGCCGCTTTACTCGGAAACTATAGTATCGCTTGCTTTACCATATTATGCGTGACCATAACATGAAAAATCCTTTCGTGAGTTTGTTTAAATTGCGAGACAGATTAGACCCGGACCCGGACCCGAAAAATCGGACTCGGACTCGACTTGGACTCGACTAGTCTAAAAAGAACGGGGATTCCCAAACCCTATACGTGTGGAAGTCAAAATCTAGATAAGGAAGTACATGAACAAATAGTTGACAGTGTTGAAAACTGGGACGAATCTTTTATAGTGTCTGTATACAATACAAGACACAAACTAATAGACACGACGAAGATCAGACCTTTCGTTGTCTAAAGTAGGAATTACGTAAAGCAGAACCAGAAATTTGCGCGCACCATTAATTCGTAAATAATATTATAAAATTATGAATCAAGTGTATCGAATGTTTGTATGTCGATTTATTTGCTTTATCGAATTATGTATTTTTTTCGGAAAAACTCGACAATGTCCTTATCGATTATTTCATAATTCTTGCACCTACATAAAAATGTTTGTTTACATATTATATAGATATTTTGGGTCGTGATGAAAAAAATAAAATAAAATAAACCCAAATACACATGGTATTTTTGAGTTGTGTAATAAATGAAACTCTAAAACGAATTTTATAATAGCCAGAGTTGTGGTGCACACAAATTCAATCGAGACTAGAGTCTGAATTATTTTAAAAATAATTTAATAAAAAATAATCGTTGCGCTGTGTAAACAAACATTTTTGTGTTGGTGCAAGAATTATGAAATAATCGATAACTCCATTGTCGAGTTTTTCCGGAACAGATAGATAATTCGATAACGCATTATAAACAAATATTTCAAGTTTGATACAAATTGTAATTATTTTTTGTTTATTGTTTTGATCTTATCGACAAAAATTGATTTGTTGACCTGATACTTGCACTCGACATATGTAGGTACATACATACGATACACTCCATTCATAATGTTATAATATTATATACGAAAAATTGTGGTGCGCACATTTCCGGTTCTGCTTTACTTAATTCCTATCTTACACAACGAAAAGACTGATCTTTTCTGTCTAGTTGCGTGTGCCTTGTATTTAATATAATGCCTTTGTCAACTCTTGTCTTTCAAATCGTATGTCTAGTCTTAACTGTCTAGTTTTGCATATCCAGCCTTGTCTATCTGGTCAGGTCTATCTAGTCTTGTCCGTCTAACCGAGGCTGTCCTCCTCACGGGCCTAAGACAACTTAGTCCCGTAAAATATAAAGTGGAAAAGGCAATAATAACACCAAAAGAAACTCAAATATCTCGGAGTAGTGATCGATAAAAGGCTATCCTTCATGACCGCGCATTACCGAAGTGACAGGAAAGGGAATGAGAATACTAGCAGGCATTCAGCAACTGATGCTAAAGATAGAGGGCCTAAGAGCAGCTTTCGAAAAATACTTAGTTCGGTAGTCCAGTCTACTATGTTGTACGGAGCTACAATATGGGCCAAAGAACTAGAGAAAAAACGAAATCTCCACCAACTCGCAACAGTTCAGCGGAATATGGCACTACGTACATGTAGCGTATCAGGAGAGGCCGCCCGATTCATCTCGGAAATACCCCCATAGACCTGCTCGCAAAAGAGCGGAAAAAGCTGCACGATGTAAACTACAGCAAGCAGAAAAACAACTGGCCAGAGAAGAGCTTGGTAAAAAATGTGGCAGCTAAGCGACAAAGCACAGTCGATCCAAATGCTAATCCCAAACATATCCTCTTGGATAAATAGAAAATTCGGCGAAACTAGCAACTACCTTACTCAGGTACTGACTGGCCATGGTAGGGATTTAGGGATTATCTCTTTAACATTGTCAGGGCAACAGACGACCTTTGTGTTTACTGCGGGCAAAGAGATAGTGTAAATGACACATCTTTGATTGTTGGAGGTGAGAAACTGAAAGAGAAGCAGTAGAAAAAGTCATGGAAGAACCCTTTAGCGCCAGAACAATAATCCAATAGATGTTAAAGGGAAAAACAAACTGGAACAATGTATTCGGATTAATTCTATCAATCATCATCATCCAGCTATACATCCAGCTATGTCCACTGCTGGACATAAGCCTCTCGTAACAACTTCGAGCCCCCTCTGTCCCATGCAATTGGTATGGATAAAAATAAGATTGTCTGACCATCAAGTGGGCGGTCTTCCTCAATTTCGCTATGCATCTTTACGCGGTCTCCACACCGTCACCCTTCTCGTCCATCTGTCATCATTGATTCTAGCCAGGTGTCCCGCCCAATTCCATTTGAGGCTGGCAATTCCCTCCATGCCGTCGGTTACTCCACTTCTTTCCCTCACAACCGTGTTGGGAACCTTGACTCTCAGAGACAGACCCAGCATTGCTCTATCCATTGCTCTCTGTGCTACTCTGATATTGTCAGCTATGCGTTTTGTTAGGGTTAATGTTTCGGTCCCATATGTTAGTATTTGAAGAATCTCCTTTTAAGGCAATTTTGCCTTAAAATTCTAACAGTAATGAAAGAAAAAGAAAACGATGAGATGCAGTCCAAAAAGAGAAAAAAGGTGGAAGAAAAAAAACATGTAGGCTAATTTAAAAATAAGCCATCCGTCACTCCGAGGTTATGCGATAAGCGGGTCCATAGTGTGTAGAGGTGATTACAGCAGGGCAAATTGTCTGGAGAAGTTATTTTCTTAACGCAAGCTACGACCCTCCCCAACAGTCTTGTCCGTCTAGTCTTTTCTTATTAACCTAACAAGTGTCCCCTTTTGGAATCACGAAAATGCTGGAAAAGCTATTTATACAGCATTAACCTCAAGGATGTCGCCACCCTGCTCTTGGCATCTACATTTTTTTCCGTACGTCTCCCTGTCAATGGAGTGTTTGAGGGTTCCGGAAGCTGGCTCCATGGTTTTGGTTCCTCCTTTTTGTAGTTTCGTTGAGTCCGTTCATCTTGTCCTGTTTGTATATGTCACGTATCATTGTATCCGTGTATGTCCAGTCCTCTCGTGATTACGTCTACGGTTAAGGCCTAAGTGCGTTGTGCGTTGAGCGGCGATCGGGGCGTGCTGTTTAAGCGGGCAATGGGCGTCCAATGTCTGGCCTGAGTTATAAGCGGGGCGTGCAGCGTGCAGCTGCATCCGACGCGACGGTCTCCCACTCATCTCAGCGACCTAGCCTAGCTCAAGTCCCAAGAAATCAGTTCCATAGACAGCGTTGTCGTGGTTGATTTACCATCATGGCATCTTATGACGTTTTGACATGTTTTTAGAGGAAAATTATTTATTAAAAATGGACCTATTACCATGGGATGGTCCTAGTGCTGTTGTCAAACAAAGAAAAAAGTTAGGAGAATTTTCTACGCTATATTCAACTTTGAGAGAAAATGAATAAAAATTCCACGAATATACGAGAATGTCAATATCAACTTTTGGCTACATCTTGAAAAAAAATTGAATCCTGTTTGACATTACCTAACACTAACCATATGGCTGGTATACAATTAAAATACAATTATAGTATACATATGCCACATCCAAATCAAGAAGATTTGAAAAATATTGCGAGCGATTATTTTAGACTATGGCAGTTCCCAATGTGCATTGGCTCTATTGACGGCAAACACTGTAGAATAAAATGTCCAGCTAATTCGGGCTCTTCATATTATAATTACAAGATTTTTTTTCGTTAATTTTACAAGGTGTAGCCTTAGCAAATAAAAAATGTATTGCCATAGAAGTTGGTGGAAGAGGAAAACAAAGCGATGGAGGAACTTTTCATTTCTCAACTTTTAATTATTTAATTGAAAATGAAGGTATAATATATACCTCCACCGAACGTTGTACCAGGAACAACGACTCGACTGCCGTATGTGCTAATAGCTGACGAAGCGTACCCTTTGAAGACAAATATAATGCGACCATTTCCATCGAAGAATTTAGATACAAAAAGCGAATATTTTAATAAACGTCTGTCACGTTCACGGAAGTGTATTGAATGCACGTTTGGCATTTTTTTTGCAAAGTGGAGGATTTTAGGAAAAGCAATCGAAACAAATGAGGATCATGCCTGCACGATAATAAAAGCTGCATGTATTTTACATAATGTGATAAGAAATTTAGAAGGAGATGATTCTGACAAAAATGTTTTTGACACGAATGTGGAGAAGAGAGAAGTCCACGAGAGTAGACGAAACAACAGTTCTTTTGTTGCCGCAAGACTGACACGAGACCAATTTTCTGACTATTTTTGGGAAAACAGAAGATAATTTGTACTATTTTGTAAAAAAAAAATTGTAACTATATAATAAAACTATAACTAAAACTAATTTTGTACTATTTGTGAAAACCTATTTTAGTTGTTAATAATTAGCTACTGTCATATTTATTTAGTATAACTAAGCATTTAGTACAATTTATAAAAAGATAAGTTGAAATAAGCAAACAAAATAATATAATAAATGTAATTTTTATTTACTATCACTAAATTTATATTTAATAGTAATAAATAATTGAAAATTACCTTCAATTTTTAATTTTACTGCCAATTCTCTCCTAACTTTTGCTTTGTGCTTCATATTTTTATAGAGCGGGTGACTCGATAACCAAATTTCTGGTTTAACCTGAATAAGGGAAATAAGTTCTTCAAACGACATACTGCACGCTGTAGACGAACGCTAAACACAAACTGATTTGAAATGAGCGTGCACGCCACGCTGCCCGCCCCGCTGCACGCAAACTCAAACGCCCCGCTCACTTACTTACTCAGGACGCCTCAGAACGCTGCACGCCACGTCCCGCTCCACGCTCTGTTTGAGCGTTCACTCAGGCCTTTGCCTAACAGTGTTTATACATCTAGGTTGCAGCTTGTCAGTTTTTTCCATTAGTACCTCTCGGATACCCACTTACTGCATTCAAACACGGTGTAGTTCAAGTTGTAAGAGCACCGTTCACGTCCCCGCAGTATTCACACATGGCGTCACTTGCCCCGCCTAAACCAGGCAAATACTTCCGGAAGCATCCGTGGCCGCCGAGGGTCTGTGTCAGATGATAAGTGATCTCTCCATGGTTTCGTGTTAGCCAGGGTTTTAGTTTTGGTATCAGTAATCTTGTACATTTTCCACTTTTGGACCAGTCTTTAAGCATCTGGTGGTTTGATACTTTTTTACTATTCGCCCTATTCGTCCAGTTCCTTGCACATTATCGAGGCGATGCCAGCAATGAACAACAAAGCGTTCCTGGAGATAATCCTGTATGCTCTGCATACTCTGATGGCCAATTTTTCTCAATATAGAGACGAGCAACTGTTTTATGTATGCCTTGTCTATGGATCTTGTTCAGACTGGGGCTCCCTAGAGGATGGTCGAATGAACTACAGAGTTTACTGCTCTACCTTCTTTCTACTGCTCTAACTGCTTCTTGGGTCGCCGGTATTTGGCAATAGTTTCCTAGGGCCGACATGATTCTTAGACTTTTTTCTGCTGATTTCTTTATGGGCGCTTTGAAAGATAGTTTCTGGTCAATAATCATAATTAGGTACTTGACTTCTTGTTCCGGTGTAATGTCCAACTTTTTAGTATTGAATTTGATGTCCTGTTGCCAGAGAGAAGTACGGATCTTGTTTTTTCAGAGGCCAGCATAAGATTTTTCCGCTGTGTCGATCGACTTGTTTTATTGCGATGTTTGCCTTTATCACGAGTTCTTCTTCAGTTTTCCCTGTTGCAACTGTAGCTAGGTCTTCGGCGAATCCTACTATATTTCACCCAAGCAGGGAAAACGAGACTTAATACGCTGTCGTACAGAATGTTCCACAGTGTAGGATCCATAACCGAACCCTGCGGAACAGATTTATATACTTCACACTCGGCGACTTCATCGCAACTAAATTCCACCACTTGAAAGATAACTGCGCACTAGCCCCAACATGTATGGCTTGAGTACCGCAACAGGTATGATGTCTAGTCTTGTCTAGTCTAGTCTGTCTAATCTTGTGTGTCTAGTCTTCTCTGTCTAATTAGTCTTGCCTGTCTAGTCTTGTCTATCTACTCTTATCTGTCAAATCATGTTTGGTCTTGTTTGGTCTTGTTTGTCAAGTTTTGTCTGTCTAGTTTTGTCTGTCTAGTCTTCTAGTCTTCTCTGTGTAATCTTGTGTGTATAGTCTCATCTGTCTTGTCTGTCTAGTGTTGTCTGCCCATCTTTGTGCGTCTAATCTATTTACCCAATCTTTTTAGTTTAGTCTAATTTTGCCTGTCTGTATTGTTTTGTCTATAAAACCTGTTTAGTCACATCTGTCGATGTTTGTATATCTAGTGGTGTCTAAATAGTCTAGTCTTATCCTACCATAGCCATGTCTTGTCATGTTAGTCTAATCGTGTTCAGTCTAATCCAGTTAGTCTCTTCATCTTTGACCGATCATGTCTTTCTAGGTATAATATGTTTTGCCTATTCTCAAGTGTAGATTTCATCTCGATACTTTCTTTGTTTAAGTTTCTCCTGTTTTTCAACATTTTCAACCGATTTCCACCTGTTCTCCAAATAAGTATAGAACAAGACTGGACAATACTAGACAAGATATATAAATATTTACAACACCATATAGGAGAGGACAAGAACAAACAAGAACAGACAAGACCAGACATAGCCAGACAAGACCAGACATGGCCAGATAAGACCAGACAAGACCAGACATGAACAGATAAGACCAGTAAAGACCAGACAAGCCCAGACAAAAGCAGACAAGACTATACAAGACCATACAAGGCCAGTCAAGACCAGACAATATCAGACAAAACCAGACAAGATCAGACAAACCATACAAGTCCAGACAAGACCAGAGAGGACCAGACAAGACATGATATGTTAATTTACCTTTTTGTCACCGCCACTGGGGACATAGGCGTCATTTTTGGCTCCGATTCTGGACTGAGTATGGGACAGGTCGATCTTCTTATGCTCAATCTTGATGTGCCCACCGCCGGGTTTGTGGCTGGTATTAGCTAACGAGCCGATCTTGGATTTCACCACCTTCAGATTAGGCGAAGGCGCAGAACCAACTTGAATCTTGTTCATTGGCAATTCTACAAAAGAAACACAATGTAATTAATTATCTTATCTATAAAAGCTCTTGAACTGGTTGCATCTTGTCTTGTTTAATCTGGTTTTGATTGGTCTTCTCTAATATTGTCAAGCCTTGTATGGTCCTGCCTGGTCTTGTCAGGTCTTGTTTTGTTTTGTCTGATTTTGTTTGCTTTTGTCTAGTCTTGTCTGCTCTTGTCTAGTCTTGTCTCCACTTGTCTGGTATTGTCTGGTCTTATCTGATCTTGTCTGGTCTTGTCTAGATTTGCCTGGTCTTCTCTGGTTTTGTCTGGTCTTGCCTGGTCTTGTTTGGTCTTGTCTGGTCTTGTCTAGCCTTGTCTGGTCTTGTGATATTTTCTGGTCTTGCTTGGTCTTATTTTATCATGTCTGGTCTTGTCGGGTTTTGCCTGGTCTTGTGTGGTCTGCTCTGGTCATTTCTCGTCTTGTCTGATCTTGTCTGATCTTGTCTGGTTTTGTCCGACATTTTCTGATATTGTCTAGACTTGTGTGGTCTTGTCTGTTCTTGTGTGATCTTGTCGGGTCTTGTCTGGTCTTGTATGATTTTGTCTGGTCTTGTGCGGTCTTGTCTGGATTTGTCTAGTCTTGTCTAATCTTGCCTGGTCTTGTCTGGCCTTATCTGGTTTTGTCTGGTCTTGTATGGTCTGGTCTATCTGGTCTTATATCGTCTGGTCTTTTCTGGTTTTATCTGGTATGGTCTGCTCTTCTCCGGTCTTGTCTGGTCTGTTCTTGTCCGTTCTTATCTCTTCTTGTTTGTTCTTATCTTGTCTTGTTTAGTTTAGACTTGTCAAGTCTCGGTCAATCTTCTCTGGTTTTGACATAGTCAATTATAATCTAACTTTGTCTATTCTTGGACAGTCCTCTTTTGAGACACGTTGTTAACATAAATTTTAAATAGTTTAACCTAGACAAAGTTTATAGACCCCATAGTTTATAAATTATTTTTGATTCGATGAATATTAATGCTAAAAAACTTGTAGATTCCAGTACACATAATGCGTACTAATACTTGATTGTATCGAGTTGGTATTTGTTTGTATCATGGGGCAGGGCATCGAGTCGTTAGGGTTAAATTATAGATTTTTTTCGTTCGTATTTAATATATAGAATTAAAGGAGATTAGATTAATTTCTCGATATAAATGCTGAAACGTTCTCTTTGATATTTTTTAAAGAAATTTGGTTGGGACGGAATAATTTATTTGAATTTCGAGTTTTTTCAAACGGTTTGTCACGACACGATTCGTTCACCCTGTTCATTGTATGAGAACACAAAAGGGAGCTGCGCCGGTGGGAAGGGGAAATTGGCACACGGATTTCGGGGTTCAAAACTAATTTCGACATGTCATACAACCTGCAAAATGAAATATTATTATTTGCTATCGCGGACGAGAGAAACAATCTCGTTTTGTACATTAACAGTAATAATTTTAAGATAAGATCAGTTTAGACACGGTTGAATTTGAGACCAATTGCTTTTGCCATCCAATAACAGACAAATTTGAACAAGGTAAGAGTGAATTTCTTTTCGATTTAGGGGGAAACCCATAAGGTTAAATCGGCAAATCAAAAAGAATTTTTTTTCCTTCTTAATCTAATGTCAATTATGACATCTGGTGGTCTATTTTAAACTATAGCAACTAACATCTAATGAGGATGAGGGCGCGTCTCTCGGGTGGCAGATAGGGGAATGACCTCACTGGTTTATCGGCGGGCAGTGGTGAAATAAAATAGCCACCGTGGACCAAATAAAGCAATGGAGGAGACAACCCCCAGGAATAAAAAGAAACACGCACGACGAACCTGCATTATACGGTACATAGGCCAGCCAGTGGGTCTCAAGTGGCAGCTCCACCATCTGGCAATCTCCCCGCGGGGCGATGGAAAGCGATAGGAAAAATAGATATCCCCAGACCAGTCCTCCACAGTTGGGAATCAGACCGCCTGATTATTCGGACGCTGCTTCACGGAATATGGGGGGGGGGGGGGGTACCTTTCGCGAAAGACAAAGCACTCCTGGTAGGCGACCAGGCCAGAGCGCTACGGGAAGTACAGACAGATGTATAGATAGAGCAAAGGACAACGTTAAGGCCGGTGCAGACGCTACGTTTTGCGCAACCTTTTGTTTACGCAGTCTTAGGACGGAATGAAAACGTTGCAATTTTTAGAGCGTCTACACGGTGCAGATATAACTGTATATTTCGCACAGTTTTAGTGAAATCGTCATGGATGAGGTACTAGTCTGATCATTTTTGAACAAAATGAATCGGAAAACGGAGCTTTCGTATACATGCGCCTACTTGTCTGCACAGTTCATGGATATCTATGCTCTCTATCTCTATCTCTCGCTCAGTTATCGCTGCAATTGACCCGTCTTCGCGCCATATTCAAAACTGCGAATTTTTCCTATCTACACGCAACGTTTTATCCTGAACGTGTTGAACTGTGCAGACAAAAGGTTGTGCGTACTGGAAAACGTAGCGTCTGGACCGACCTCTAGGCTGCCGCACAGTAGACTGAGAACACCACTAGCAAAAAACCGCTATGCAACTCTTTGAACGCTTCCTGAATGAAAAAAAAGGAAAGTGGCAGACACCTCAGTTGAATCTTCTGACATGGACTCAATAGAACCAATAAAAAAGAAGGAGTACGACCCAACCGCTTTCAATATCATTGAAGTTGTACACTCGATACCACTGCACACAGCCCAGCTCTTGAAGCTCTTCGAAGAAAGCCCAAGCACAAGAAGGGAGATTAAGACTCTGAGAGGCAAGGGGCAAAAATGAGACAAGTCGAAAAAGTAAACAGGGACTCAGCGCAAGAATGGTTTGAAGAATATAAGTGGGAAAAAAATTAAATACTAACTTGACGCAGACATACAAGTTCTTAGCGACAAAAAGGACGATCTCAACACTATATAGGAAACTAATATAATAATATGTGTCCCTGCGGTAAACAATCGCCCAGAACTTAGCACCTGGGAAGAGTGAGGTGGACAGGGCTCCTTAGCCGTAGTGAAGGCGACCTTCCTAGGAGTGACAACCCCGAATAATAAGCCTCCCAAGCTAACAACTTGAGTAGTATCTTGGACAGTGGCTCGACACTGTCCCACGAAAAATATTCTTCAACTGAGCATAGAGGAAAATTTTGTTGAATGCACTACCCCAGGTGGTAACCAATCGACCGTCACCGATGATGACGTTAGCGGACCTTCGGATTCTGGGGAGTCCGCACCAACATGTTTTAAGGATGAGTCGGAGCATCTTGAAATCCCCGGACGTAAACTCAGACCACGACGGCAAAGTTTCTTCCCCAATCAATCAGGACAACAGACGCAATCCAGACAGAACTGATAAATTCTATGAAGAATTAGAAGATATTATCTCTAAACTTCCAGAGTGGCACACCGCCATACTGCTTGAAGACTTCAATGCTCAATTAGGAAGAGAGAACTAGCGAAGACTTCGATTATAAACAAACCACATCAAACCCAGACTCGCTGCCCCCTTCACTGGAAGAAGTTCAAGAAGTTCAGAAGATCATTCAACTTCTTAAGAACAATAAGGCAGCTGGAGAGGTCTCTATCGTTGCTGAAGTGTGGAAAGGCGCTGGAAGCAATGTCGTGGCCAAGCTAGCCGAGATCATCCAGGACATGTGGGAAATAGAGAAATTAGCACCCGATTGGAAATCGGCTCTGATCCAGCCGCTTTACAAAAAAGGAGATTTTAGTAATCTAAACTACCGTGGAATTTCTCTCGTCCCGGTAACATACAAGATTCTCTCCAAGGCGATACAAACAAGGGCAGAAAATCAGCTGGATAGTCAACTGGAAGAATATCTGGGGAAGCTTCTGGAAGACCCGATCCTGTGTTGAACAGGTTCTCAATCTTAAAACTTAAATACTCCAAGATGAGAAACCGCAATGTGGTCGTCACTTTGTTGATTTTAGGAAGGCCTACAATTCCATTGAGAGAGAAACGCTTAACAAAGTACTACATGAACTAGGGCTAGACAACAAAAGCCGCAGACCCAAGGTTAAATTTAGAGGCGTGATCTCAGAAAGCTTGAAAAGGTTATGATAGAATGGCGCAAGGAACTGATCAACTTGGGTGTTGAGAGTGGTATCTACCTGCGACGTAAGAACGATGGACTGATTGTAGATTGCATGGCCTTTGCAGATGATTTGGCAGTGATTGCTGATTTTGTTGAGATGGCAACAATGCAAGTAAATTGCGTCAGAAAACAGGCTGCCAAAGTGGATCTTCATGTGTCGCTGAAGAAAACAGAATTCTTTACATCAAAGAAGCAAACAGAGAGATGTTACTATAGCAAAGAAACATCAAGAGGACTGAGAAATTTAAGTATCTTGGCGAGTGGATTGAACCTAACTTATCAGAAAGAGCATCATTATACACGAGAGTCAACAAGTGAGAACTAGCCTATCGACTGACTAAGAACACCTAGAATAAGAAATGCCGGTCACGCAACCTGAAACTTAAACACTACACATAAGTCTTTCGACCAAAAGTCCTGTATGCCATGGAGTGCCTTTCTTTGAACCGAAAAGGTCTGGTAGAGAAATTGGAAGTCAGAGACAGGAGAATCCTATCCTAGGCCCGGTAAAGGAAGATGGGGAATTCCGAAAGCCACATAAGTTTGAGCTCTACGAATATATTGAGAGGTTCTCTGACTGTGCAAGGAAAAGAAGGGTAGCTTTCTATGGGCACGTTGCAAGATTGCCTCCAAACAGACTAACCAACCGTCTGTTTACCTTCTGGCAAAAAAAGGTTGGTTCGTACCTCTTGGTTGACAGAAACCGAGAAGGTTATTAAAGAACTGTGAATAGCAGATGCAAAACAAGATCCAAAACAGAAGAACAGACAGTCTGTGAGACGCACCCTGACGGAAGTCCGTGGATTTCAGGAAAAACCACGAAGGAAAGGTACCTCTGAACAGAAGAGAGAAAGGAGTTACACCGGCATAAGATGCGACAATCCTGGGCAAAGATCATAGCCCAACAGTTGAACAGGCGTGGTCCAAAGTAGGCCTATTCGAAACAAGAAGAAGAAGAATATAGGAAAGCATTGCTGCGCAAACATTGCCAGAGGCTTCTATAATGAAAACTTTCGATGAATTAAAGATTGTGGCAAAGATGGAATGGAAGGAAACTGCCTATGCCACCACAACAGTGTCACACGGAAACACCCCTACAGCCGTCGAAGATTACAACCAAGTACATCTTCTAGACATGCAAACACACGAAGACAATCTTCTAATAACTGACTCCTTGAAAACAGGAGGCAGCTGAGACGCAATACAGCATGGGAGAACTTCCTACGGATCCCTAATACTTCTGAGGAGCACCACATGTATGTGTACCGATGGCCAGGACCTATCACCAACAATAGGGAGCACTACACCTACACTCTAAACCTGGAAGGCATAAAAGTCGAATGGGATAACAGCCGCAAGAACATGACCTGGAAGCATCGCTTGGACTCCCCTAAGAAACTGAAAGCGAGCATTGATAACAGGACCAACAAAATACCCACCAATGGAATACACTCTGGCTCACTAAGCAATATAATAGAATGCATTTTCCTGAATAGTGGGCACATAATACAGATTCAAACATTCAAAAAACCTACACTCAAATTACAAACAGAAACCGAACAGAAGTAGAAAGGACAGCAGTTGACGCCCGGAAACAACGAACTAGGAATATAAAAATAAAACTGAAGGAAGGGTCAGGCTGCACCCCCCGCTGACGCTGTCGCGAGGATAAAGACATAAAGATAAAGACATAAAGACATAAAGATCGACACTCACGCAATTGGCATAGGCGTACATGCCGTAAGAAGAACATAAAGTGGAAAGGTGAAGCTGACTGTAAGATCGAGAAAGGAGAGCGCAATCGACGACTTCAAAAAACAGGTAATAGAGAACGTACATGGTACTGTTTCAGCCCTCGAAACAGAGCAACGCATGCAAACCTTCATAATCAGATACATAGAGGAAACAACGACCATCAAGGAGGTGGAGAACGCAATAAAGTACGCTATAGAAGGGTCCAAGATGCAACACAACGTCAATGTTCATGAAAAATAGCAGGGATGGCTTTACATTAGAAGCAGTAGTCAGTATGGTCATCAGTTCAGCCCGAAAATTCGATCAGATAAGAAAACTAAGTAGGAGTAGGATAGGCCGTTTGCCGAGTCCATGAAATAGTAGAGCCCTTCAAATGCTTCAACTGTCTGTGCTATAGACACCGCAAAAAATAATGCACGCAGCCAAGAAAAGACATGGCAGGACCCTGCACACAAAAAGGCCATACTTCTCGAGAATGCACCATCAACGAAAATTGCCATGTGTGTCTACAGGAGGGACACCAAGCGGGAAAAATGAGCTGCGAAATATATAGAGTTGAAGTGAACAAGCTAAGAAAGAACCGGCAGCGAGAAAGAACCCGCAATTTGGACCGAAAGACCAAGCTATAGTACCTGCAGAATAGGAAAAAGATTTCGACAAAAATATTAAGAGAGGTACAAAACGCGGAAAACCAAAACGATCCCGGAACGTGCTCGGAATTCAAGTTCTCGCGGAAGCGAAGCGAACGAGATGGCACCCAAGCCCACAAAAATGACCTTGAAAATCCTGAAAATTATCCTGGTAAGATACTGGGCAGCAAACGATATTTTATATGCTACAGCTACAGAACTATAAACAGACGTTTAGTACTACTGATAAGTAGTAATACTACTGATAAGTGATCCAAAGAAAAACTTCTAAGTCACCCAAACTGGTACACCGACCCAAAAAGAGACACAGCCTTAAGAATCACCAACCCAAAACTAAGTGTCGTCAACACAGGTGGACTTGGATATACATGGACAGAAATTAAAAAATGCATTATATATAGCTGCTATTTTTCAGTCAATGACAAAACTAATAACCTTTCAACCTTACTCAATACACTTTGCAGGCACATACAAAGTCGTCCACAATCCTGTCTGCTTAGTCTTGTCTGTCTAATCTTATCTATCTAGTCTTGTTTGTCTAGTCTTATTTGCCTAGTCTTGTCTGTCTAGTATTGTCTGTGTAGTCTTCTCTTGTCTGTCTAATCTTCTCTGCCTAGTCTTGTCTGTTTAGCCTTGCCGATGTCTTCAAAAAACAGGTAATAGAGAACTTACACCCGGTACTGTTTCAGCCCTCGTAACACAGCAGCGCATGCAATCTTGTCTGTATATCTAGTCTTGTCTGTCTAGTCTTGTCTGTCTAGTCTTGTCTGTCTAGTCTTGTCTCTCTAGTCTTGTCTGTCTAGTCTTGTCTGTCTAGTCTTGTCTGTCTAGTCTTGTCCGTCTAGTCTTGTCTGTCTAGTCTTGTCTGTCTAGTCTTGTCTGTCTAGTCTTGTCTGTCTAGTCTTGTCTGTCTAGTCTTGTCTGTCTAGTATTGTCTGTCTAGTCTTGTCTGTCTAGTCTTGTTTGTCTAGTCTTGTCTGTGTAGTCTTGTCTGTCTAGTGTTGTCTATCTAGTCTTGTCTGTCCAGTCTTGTCTGTCTAGTCTTGTCTGTCTAGTCTTGTCTGTCTAGTCTTGTCTGTCTAGTCTTGTTTGTCTAGTCTTGGCTGTCTAGTCTTGTCTGTCTAGTCTTGTATGTATAGCCTTGTCTGTCTAGTATTGTCAGTCTAGTCTTGTCTCTCTAGTCTTGTATGTCTAATCTTGTCTGTCTAGTCTTGTCTGCTGCCTAGTCTCGTCTGCCTAGTCTTGTCTGCCTTGTCTTGTCTTGTCTGTCTAGTCTTGTCTGTCTAGTCTTCTATGTCTAGTCTTCTTTGTCTAGTCTTGCCTGTCTAGTCTTGTCTGTCTAGTCTTGTCTGTCTATTCTTGTTTGTATAGCCTCATCTGTCTAGTCTTGTCTGTCTAGTCTTGTCCCTCTAGTCTTATCTCTGTCTAATCTTGTCTGTCTACTCCTGTCTGTCTAGTCTTGTCTGCCTAGTCTTGTCTGCCTAGTCTTCTTTTTCTAGTCTTGTCTGTCTATTCTTGTATGTTTAGTCTTCTCTGTCTAGTCTTGTCTCTCGTGTCTTAATTTTCGAAATACCCTATATTTTACAAAATATCAGCTTAGGAGTTTTTTTCTTTTAATTTAGTGGCTTTTAAAGGGAAAAAAGCTGCAAGACAATTTGAAACACTGTCGAATAAGAGACAATGATCAGGATGTATTCACTCACTTTTTTTCTCGGCTGTGCCTGGCGTACTGGGCGTCGAGTCGGGACTCTTCAGATTCGGAGATCTCGATCCTCGAGAGAACGATCTGTTTTTGGTCGGCGTTGTCAGTCTCGACACGTTTCTCGCCGATTTCCGCGGCGAACTTTGCTCCCCATTACTCGAATGATCCTGAAAAAAAATATAAACAATTTAGTCTTATCTAATAATTTTCTGCAAAATTTTGTTTGTCTCACATTGCCTTGTGTAGATTCGTCGACGCCGCTGTCATTGTCGCCTTCTGAAAGCAAGCAGAACAGGTGGAAATTAGTACATCAGTGTTTGGGATTGGTACAGTTGATTCTTTAAGAACCTTTTTTGGGAGTTGGAGATTTAGTGGGACTGGGTGACTTAATACTTTTAGACTCGTCTTTACTCAAACATTTATTCTCGATAACGCTGTCGTTCTGCGGACTCGGACTGATGCTCTGTTTGCTCTCCGAATTGTTCAGGGACAGAGTTTTCGGCGGACTCGCCTTCTCGTCCTCTTCCTCAACCTTGACGCTCTTCACCTCCTCCTCGATCTTCTTCATTTGGTTCCTGCTTTCCGGCCTAATAGGAACCTCCTCCGCCGCTTTCTTCTCATCAATACTGGAAATAGAGCTAACGGAGGATCTTCTTGTGTCCGCGCTAAATTGCAGCTCGGAATTACTACACTGACTCATACTTCTTGCCCTCATGGGGGGTTTTTCCGTCTCGGGAATATCACCGCCCGCATTCTCAATTTTGTTTTCTTGGAGATCCAGGGTTTGGCTCCTCTGGAAAACCTCTTCTTTGGGGATGGTCGGACTGGGTAACGAGCCCTGTTGGAAGATTCCCGGGGGTCTGGACTGGAATCTGACGTTTTGGGGTCGTTGTGGTGGAAGCGGGGGTCGAGCTGTGGGGTTTGGGAACTGGAGGTTCGGGCGCGGAGATTGAGGTCGTTGAGGGAATTGGGGGTTGATGGGGTATTGAGGGCGATTCTGGAGCGGGCGGAACTGGGGGTTCTGGAAAGGGGGTCTTGGTTGTAGGTTCGCTCGGCTGTCCACGCGTTGCAGCGGCGGACGCACGACTTGGCCGTTCGGTGGCTGTTGTTGTTGCTGTTGCTGCAGATTTCCAACTGGTTTGTTCTAATACATACAAAAATAGTTTTAGAATCATATTTAGTCTTATCTGTTTAGTCTTATCTGTCTAGTCTCGTCTTGTCTGAAAAATAATGGAAACTAGGATATTCTAGACATGTGTTTCCCACTAGGACCTTAAATAAATTAGAGACAGGTTTAGGTGTTTAGTAGTATCTTCATATAAATACATATCTTCAATCTTCTTCTTCTTCTTGGTTCGAATAGGCCTACTTTGGACCATGCTTGTTCAACTGTTGGGATTTGATCTTTGCCCAGTAACATATATTGATTATAATATATAAATATATTTTTTTATTGTAAATCTAATAAAATTCTTAAATAAAAATTGCAATTGAGACAAAAAAATTTACCAGATATGAATTTATTGACATAATTGTTGCTAAACTATTAGCAAATCTAATAAGTAGGGCGGGCGCTTAGTCAAAACTGGGATAAACTAGTCCTCAATTCCAAAACAATGTGAGTGAATATCTGTGACATCTCCCAAACATATTGATTTCACATTAAAATACGAACAATCGTCTAATAAATCAACGTTCAGACGATAAAAAAAAACTATCTAATTCTATATAGGCTACGTCGTCCAATAAATAAACGTTATTGCGAAACAAAAGGAGAGATTTGAGCCCCATATATCATTTTATGATAAATTAAAAATAAAAACGAAACAAGAAGCCCAGTTAACGTAAATAAAGGAAAGACTCATGATATGTAAAGTAGTGAAATTACAGGTAAACAAGTTTCGCGAATTCGCTATTTGTTTTAATTTTTAGAGATATATATTTATTTTAGAGCTATTTGTTAGAGATATCAAAAATTAGATAATTAGTTCGTCAATATTGTTTAAATTAATTGGTACAAATCAATTTAGAAAATAAAATTTGATTTTTGAATAGAAAGTTTAATACTCTCGATGACATATTGTAGCTTTTTTATTATCTAGATAATTTAGTAATCTATGTCCAAACTAAAATTGAAAAGTTTAATACAGAAGATGCGGACAAAATAGCTAAACTTGCATAGTATTATATGAATTAGTTTCAATTCCTAATTTACAAATTATTGTCCATACAAAATCTGATAGCACTAGCTAGTTAAACAGAGTAGATGTAGATAAAATACCTGAACTTGTTAATAATTAGTTACCTAACCTAACGTAATTTTGAACCGTCATAGCAAGCTTATTATTCTATATAGAATATTCTAGTTTCCATTATAATCTATAAATTTTAATTATCTTCCTCCATAGTAAATTTAGTAGGACTAAATATTTTTTATACAGAAGATACAGACTAAATACCTAAACTTGTCTGTTATTAGTTTAATTACGAATTAAAAAATAAAATTGTTGTTTCAAACTCAAAGACAGATTAAAATTTTAGATAGAATATTCTTTTTACCAATAGATGAAGTTTTCTAGATGAATTATATATATATATATATATATATATATATATATATATATATATATATATATATATATATATATATATATATATATATATATATATATATATATATATATATGTATACATATATATCTATGTTATCAGAGTTTGCTAGTTTAATTCTAATTATCTTCTAAACCACTTAGACCAGGGATGGCGAACCTATGACCCGCGGGTCACACACCGACCCACATAGGCTTTTTAAGTGACCCAGGCATTGATTTTCTAACTTTTATTATTTTCTTATCAAAGTTCTCAACCACAAAGGTATGGATATTAAATATATGAAATGCAATTTCTTCTCCAATTATTGTATTTTAAATATGTTTATCTACTCGCACACCAAAATGAACACAAAATAAGTAAATTATTGTATGTGAAGGGCCATTATTATAATCGTGTATAAAAGTATAAAAATCGTGCGTAAAAGTCCAATGTAAAACAAATGGAGTTTCATTATTAAATGATTTCTGTTTGTTGTTACTATGGCAACAACTTGCGTCACTAAACAAAACACATAGATGTAGTGAAAATTTTCTGACTTTCTGAAAATTGACTTACTTTCAAGTCTCGGTCCCTCAGTCTGGATTTGTCTGGCTCTAACGTAATTAAATCTAACCCAGATTAAATCTACGTTTACCTAGATTACATCGACAACGACCAAATAGTGTTCCCGTCACTGTGCGTTTTTACTAGTTAGCAATTTTTGCCACGAGGGCGCTGAACGTTTTTAGAAACATTGGTTCTATTCAATATATTAAGCAAAATATTTTACATCCTTTAATTGGATTTCATTGTATAATACATCAGGAATTTTTATGGAGTTTTTCATTAAAACGACACCAAAGATAAATTCTTTAAATAAAGTATAAGAATTTTGTCTAAAGAGTTTTTTAACTTGTTTAGTTCTCCTGATATCATCCCTTAAAGTTGACTTAGCCCAAATAGAACCTTCACTCGTTTTTTTTACAATTCTTTGCATACAAAAAAAAAACAAAATTGCAGAAAATTGGTTAAAACAACTTTTATTGAGAATTAGATTCTCTATAACTCTCAATTAGAACACTTTTGTCTATTTCATCTAGGTTCTGAGTAAGAACCTGTCAAACATTCAGCTTTTTTTCAAAGTAACCTGTTAAACCTGTGAAATAAATATCAATTTCTTATAACGCCATGCGAATTTTTTGCAAATTTTAAAAAGATTCTTAGACAACATCAAATTTGCAGTTTTGTCTAAAACGTTTCTAAACTCTTTACTTTATTGTGTGTCAGTCTGTCCGTCTGTCCCTATATGCGGCTGTTTGTAGAATTGTAGCTCCTAAACAAATGGACCGATTTTAATGCGTTTTTTTTTATTTGAAAGCTGACGTAAGCGAGGAGGTTTTTAGCTATAATTTATGAAGATCTGTTCATGATCATGATGATCATCCGCTCATGTCCTTCGTGACAAAATCAATCTGCAAACAATTTGACACAAGTGTTTGTCTAGTTCCGTATATCCAAACTTCTGTTTGAAAACTGACGTGATCGAGAAGGTTCTTAGCTATAGTTTATGAAGATCTGTTCAGGCATTTGATGATCCCTTTTAACTTATTAATATTTTGATGATGAGCGTCGCCGCGTCGGGGAACTGCTTACATAGCTTTATCATTTACATAGCTTTTTCATAGTTTTATCAAGTAATAAAACCAGAATACAAAGAAATAAAAAGAAGATTGATAATGATAAAGTGTTGATTATATTCATTCTGTGTAAGCAACGTACGTAAGTAACAAACCCACAATATTCAATCGTTTAGTTTTCAGTCTTGATTGATTTACTCAGAAAAATTCGCAAAATAGACAAGGTCTGCTTTCACCTGTCTGCGCGTTCTCTTTAACGCCAAAGTGACGCATACCATATCGAAACTCTGCAAGAACTTAGTAGACCTTTTAAGATAGATTGATACATCTAAGTTCATACGTATTTTCTATTCGTTATACCTATGTAGGTATAACTAATTATACTTCTTCACATAGCGGTCCCCCGACGCGGTGACGCTCATCATCAAAATATTAATACGTACTTTTAATGGAGTTTAATGGGCGAGAAAGAAATTTATTTTTTTCCTTTTTAGACGTTTTTTGTGTCGGGGGTTGCTTAATTTTTTTTTTATTTGGTATCATCCCTTAATTTTGACAACCCAAAGCATCTTTTAAGCTTCATTCCGTTTTTTGCAATTTTCCGCATAAAAAAACGAAATAACAACAAATTGTTTAAAGTAAGTTTTATAGAGAATTAAATTATATACAACTTTTGTCTATGAAAAAATTGCCTAAAATTCTTAGTTTTTGAGTTACAGTCTTCCAAACTTTCAACTTTTACTTAAATTAGATTTTCGATTTTTTCAGAAAATTTTCTAAATAGTTAAAATCTATTGCAACATTAATGTATTATACACAATTCAATTATCTACTAATGTTGTTTAAATCACTCTTGTCTATTTCGTCCGTTTTTCTCAATTTTCTCCCGTTTAGATTTCTTTTCAAATCGTTCTAAAAATCACAAAACAAGTGAAAAGCAAACAAATTTTCTCTTAGACAATGAAATTCATAGCAGTTTTTGTCTACAACATTTTCACGTACTTTGTTACAACTTCCAAGTTACAACGAATCAAACCCAAACCTTGTCTAAATTTGATTCCCTCCCTTGAATTTTTCAAAATTTCCAAACCAAAATTTTTGAAAACAAAATTAACTCCGTTGTTTAGATAATGGAATTTTCTACAAATTGTCTAAGCCACTTTCATTTTTTTGCCTAATTTCTAAGATACAACCAATCAAACTCAAAACTTAGTCCGATTTCACGATGGCATAACTTTTGAACGGCTTATCACAGTGACTTCTAGTTTGTACTAATCGATCGAGCCTCCGAAAATTAGTTCGAAAACATATATCATATTCACAAGAAGCTTTTAATTCAAAAATAACATCGAACCAGCCATCGACCCGCTCGAGGACCCTTATACAGTATAATCTCGATAATCCGACACATATGGGACTAGACAACCGCCGGATTATTGGAAAGAGTGGTGGGAGGGAAGAGCGCGAGCGGTCTCCAGACCGCCGGATTACTGGACGTGTCGTTCGATTATCCAACGGCTGAATTACCGAGATTATACTGTATACATTTTTTGATTTCGACCTTTATTTTTTGCTCTCCACTTCCAAAGTAGATGTTTTAAAACTAGAAGGAAACTTGAATTTTGTAAAAGCCTTATAAATGGGAACAAAAAAGTAGTCTTTGACCTTCCTCCTCTTTTCCAAGTAATGCCTAGTGACCCACTGGCCTAGTGACCCACGAGCTAGTACGCAAAATATAATGAACAAAATTTGACCCACTACTCAAAAAGGTTCGCCATCCCTGACTTAGACTGTATTAGAATTAAGTGGATTATTTGGTACTTCGAAGTTTAGACAACATGTTGATGTTAAAATTGCGTAAACAGTGTAATTAATTTAATAAAGAAAGATATTGCCTAAAGTAGATTTCCCGATTTTCTTACTTCCTTAAGCATTATCAACAATTGCTTCTTATTTTCTTAATAGGGTAGCCAATTAATCATTGTTCAAGTTTGTAGAATGATTTTTCTTATATCAGTGTGAAAATTGTATAGATTATATATATAATTTGTTGTGTAAATGTATGGTGCAATGTGAAAGAAAATCTTTCGGCGTTTCTATCTAGACTACATCGTCCGATAAATAAACATTACTATGAAACACAGACGAAGAATATATAGAGCATTTTGGTTTAAGTTACAGAAATGAAAGAAGGGGAAGTTGCGAGTGGGGCGGCTTCATACAGTTTTTATATTTCGCTTTGTGGAATGCTGTGTATTACGTATATCTCTTTCAATTTATGACACATTGATAGTTGAACTATTTAATACTGTAGTAGAAGCATAAAGTTATTGAAAACTGCGGGAAAAAACGTGCGGGAATTTCCAAATTGCTTTGAAAAAAAAGGAAAATGTATGAATGAATGTACCTCACTAATGGGGTACATTCATACAACCAGAGGGGCACATTCATACCATGATAAACTTTATGTGCGATAGCAATCTGTTCTCAATGAACTCTTTCTTCAAAAAGAGGTCTCAACGAAAATAGTCATAGATATTCCCAGATAAGCCCAGTCAAATTAGTCAAAGGGGTCAATCTCTTAATCTAACGGAAGAAGCTGAATTTTTGTATAAACCTTTATTTAAACAAATGTTGTCTCAAAAGTCACATATGCCAAAATGTTAGCATCCTTAGATATTCAAGGTCAAAGGTCGCAAAAATCAGTTTTTTGAGAAAATTTCGTTTTCTCTGCCTCCTATCGTATTTGTATTTATTATGAAAGTTGTAGAGAATAAAAGTCTCTACAAATTTTATCTGAAACCTTTTTTTATACGTCGATCTGTTTTTGAGATAGAGGGAACAGAGTGTGGAGCGCTTATGAGCAGCCATCCGTACCTTAGCGCAAGGTAAATCCTGAATCCCAATGTATTATACCGTTTTTTTACTTAATTACTTAATTACTTATTAAATATTACTTAGATAACAATTTAATACCTTATAATAATATTTATATATCTTCAAAATCAAATAGTCATCAAATATCTTATCTTATACTTATTATTACACTTATCTTTGACATACAAATAATTAAATAATGAATGTTGTGGTTGCCATAATTTAGGGATGCAATGTTCTTTAGCTTGTGGTCAATGCAATGTAAAAAAAAAACGGTATAATACCTTGGGATACAAAATTTACCTTGCGCTAAGGTACGTATAGCTGAGCGCTCTACTGCGTCCTCTATCTCAAAAATAGTTCGACGTATAAAAAAAGTCTCAGACAAAATTTATAGAGAAATTTATTCTCTACAACTTTTATAGTTAAAGCAAATACGGTAGGAGGCTGAAAAACGAGATATTCTCAAAAACTGATTATTGCGACATTTGACCTTGAATATCTAAGGATATTTCACATATTGGCATATGTGACTTTTGAGACAAAATTTATAATGTGAAAATAAAGGTCTATACAAAAATTTAGCTTCTTCCGTTGGATTCCGGGGTGAAATTCTAAAATGACTAGGCTAGATGGCAAGAATAAAATAAATTATATACTCACAGACAGGAACTATTCTAAACTACATAGTCTATACAAACTTATTAAAGCGGAACACAGCTTGAATATCTAAATATATTAAACCTTTCCGAAGTTCTATAATAATTATCTCTATAATAAGTCTTTTTAAGATTACAAAACAAATCTCGTGTTGGAACACAATAGATATTTGCATTATTTACTAGGACTCCGTTCACATATCCGTCATAACTTAACCTATCCTCGACAGCCCAGCACATTGTTTTCAAACTAATGTATTTACATTTTAAACTTCAAAAGAGCAAAGCTGCACTGATGAGAGATAGATCTCGAAACGCGTCTGCAGATGGCTATTCACTCTGGGTTAAATAGAAAGATCTGATCTTAAAAAACAATGTCAATGTTATTTATCTAGTTTGTCTTTCTTAGTATCACGAAAGTGAACGGAGTCCTAGTGAATTATGCAAATATCCTTTGTGTTACAACACGAGATTTGTTTTGTAGTCTTAAAAAGACTTAATAATTATTATAGAGCTTCGGAAAGGTTGCATATATTTATATATTCAAGCTGTGTTCCGCTTTAATAAATTGGTACGGTCTATGTAGTTTAGAACAGCGCTTCTCAAAGTGGTGGTCTGGTAATAAATATTATAGAGCTTCGGAAAGGTTGAATATATTTATACATTCAAGCTGTGTTCCGCTTTAATACGTTGGTATGATTATATCTATGATTAGTTTAGTTTCAACCCTGTTTTCACTTAGGCTGTATTAGAATTGTGTGTTGAGTTGAGTGTGGTGCACTAGTTTGTAGGCGGAAGTTTAGAGAGACAACATTTTCTTTGTAAGATTGCATAAATAGTTTAATTAATTTCATAATGAAAGATTTTTTCTTATGTAGATTCCCTGATTTCCGTAAGAATTATCAACAATGCTTTTGTTCTTTTCTTAGTGGATGTTCTTAAGGATAGATGCTAATTAATCATTTTAATGCTCTGACACTAGACGAGAGTCAATGTTGTCTTGAAAATGACCATTTAATATATCTCTGTATATTTCTCTGTGCAGTTTCTAGAATAAAGTGTTTTTATTTTTGTGTGAAAATAGTTTGGATGGTGTAATTAGTTGAGTAAATGTGTAGTAAAATACGAAAGAAGGTTGTGGGATGTTTCGGCGTTGTTTGAGTTGTGTTTTGGTGGCGGTGCCAGGCTCCGTGTGCACATACATTACGATAAATATTCTATAAATATCGAACGGATTTTTGCGTCGTTTTATCTGTTCCACTTGCAAATTGCAGTTTTCGTTCGAATTCGCTTCGACAAACCAAATAATACCGCCTTTAACAACAATAAAACTTTTTATTATAACTAACCACAAGTTTCTAAATTATTGCATATTGCTGGGGACAAATGCTTGAAATTAAAAATTATTAAAAAGTTACAATTACCTAAACATTATTACATACCTAACAATTTTCGAAGAAAGTTTAAGATGGATTATTATTTTCTTTAATTAGAATATTAAATTTTATGTTGATAAGAATTTGGTCTCAAAAACCAACAAGCAAATGTGCATTCGAAACGGGTAAATCAACTATTCTACCAGTTGATAATACGACAACCATCAATTTACATTCAACGGAATTCTGAAAGATCTACGAGCACATAAAACAAAATTAATTCAAAACACAATAGAGGATAAGAATTGAGAATAAGAATATAAGGATTAGTGATGCAACAGACTTCTGCTGACGCAACTGCGGAAGTTCTGCACGTTTTTTGTCATCGGTATCTGCTTCTCTTTCCGGAACTTTTATAACGGAAATTTTCTTGGAAACTTACGATGGGTAAAAAGGTATAACCCAATAAACTACACTCAGATGCAAGAAAAACGAGTAAAAACCGAGTCATTAGGTCATTTTTTAATTCTGGTGTTGTTTTAGTACTTCGAATAAAACTTTTAGTGTGTTACAAACAAAGAGACCATCAGTATGTAGAAAAAAAACAACATATGGTACTGATCAGTCTATATAATGAACATTAATAAGCGAAAACGATAATATACGTACACACGAAAGAAAATGCATTTATGCAAAATAAATTTAACAGATATTAATAATGAAAATTTTAGTTGAATAATATTTGAATAATTCGTATTGCCTCCTCGAGCATTAATTATTGCCCGCATACGGCGGTACATACCACTAATTAGCTCTTGAATATCAATATGTGGAATATTCTGCCATGAAGTGGAGTATTCTTCCTGAAGTGCCACACGAAGATCGTCTATTGTAGTTGGTGCAACAGTACGCCCTCTAACACGCCTGTCCAGCTTGTCCAAACATGTTCTATAGGATTTCCATCTGGGGTTCATGCAGGCCAGTTGAATTTTCTTATTCCAACTGCATCAAAGTATTCTGTGACTCACCTCGTAGAATGAGGTCTCGCGTTATCCTGCATCAGAATAAAGCCATCTCCGATAAATGGAGCAAATGGGACTATATAATTTTCCAAAACTTTCTCAATATACGGCGGTAGAGTCAGTGATCCTCCATCAATGACAACCAATTCGGTGCAGGCATCCATTGATATTCCTGCCCATACAATCAGGGAATGTCCACCATTACTAAGCCGGGGCTTAAAGGTACACTCCGCAAATCGCTCTCCCGTTCGTCTCCATACTCGTTCTCTTCCATCTGGCGAATGTAGGCAGAATCTAGACTCGTCAGTAAACAGTACAGTCCTAGTTTGTGCCAATGTCGAATTTAAATATTCGCGAGAAAATTGAAGTCTGGCCACTCCGTGACGTGGGAGTAATTTTGGTGCAGTTGCTGGTCTACAAGAATTTAAGCCAGCTTCTTGCAACCTTCAGCGAACTGTCCACACAAACACAGCTGTACCACGAACCCCACGGGGTTAGTTTCTGGTCTCCACTGAAGTCACATGACGATTCCGTAGAGTAGTACGAAGGATAAATCGGTCATCGAAAGCAGTCGTTTTTCGTCTCCTGCCAGATCCCGGCCTCCGAGTATTTCTGCCGTTCTCCCTAAACCGCTCAAGTGCTCTTTAGACGATAGGTTAATTTCATTCCTGCTTATTAATGTTCATTAAGGAAACTGATAAGTACCATATATTGTTTCTACATCTTGAGGGTCTCTTTGATTGTAAAACACTAATAGTTTAATTCGTATTACTAAAACAACTTCAAAATTAAAAAATGACGCAATGACCCGATTTTTTTGCATCTGAGTGTAGAAGAATTCTAAAATTTGGCAAGAAAATAACGTGATGAATTGCACTCAACTGCAAGATTTGGAGAACCCACGGAAGACTACAATTACACAATTGCGACGTACCTACTTAGATCTGCGATATAAATCTCCTTTTTTCACCAGCGTCATTACGGAACAGGTCGAGTCTAAAATATTAAATTTGACGAGGAGCAGAACCTATAATCCAGAGAGACCCCTAGTTCCACTTGTGATGACGGCGTACCTTCCCCCAAAAGTTGTCGAACTAAAATTGCTAATGAAGTTCAACCCACGTCACATTAATGATGAATTCATTACAAATCTTAGAGTCCATGTTAAGTATCAATTAAGACCAGCAAGACTCGACTACAAATAACAAAAGTGACAATCTACTTTTGGAGAAAAAACTTCAGGAGTATAAAAAAGAAAAACGATTCCCCTTATGTGCTGGAAATTAAATATTATAATCTTTTGCGATTAGTGCGGCAACAATTATCAGCTCCTGCATGAATCGTCGCTAGTGAGCAATTATTTAACGGAGCTAATCTTATCTATGAAGAACATCGGAACAGATTATTAGGTGTAAAAGCGGCCAAACATCCGTTCATAAGATATAACTTCCCAGTCAACCCAAATCAACTTGATTTTGAATATAAAATTTTTAATTAAAAATTGTGTTTGTAAAAAAAATCTTTTTTTCTTCAAATTATTTACACTTACGCATCCGTTTACGTTTCCGCTATAATTTGCTTTTTACGTCTGTTGCCGCTTCTGTTTCCGTTATTACACTTCTGTTGCGTCACTAATGAAGATACTACGATCGAAGCTATCAAAGGATAAGTGTAAACTGAGGAATTAACAAGAAATAGTCTAGCAAAATTCAAATCAAAAGTACCACACTTTATAGGTCATCACGAGGCAAGATCAAGATTATTAAGGATTATTAAGAAATTATCAAGATCTGTCCAGTTCAAAAACTCCGAAGCCAACAAACCAGCCACAAGTGATGTTTTCGTTTCCGCTAAAATTTACTTTTACATCTATTCCCGTTCCTGTTTCCGTTATCACACTTCTGTTGCATCATTAATGAAGATACTACGATCGAAGCTATCAAAGGACAAGACAAAAATCTGTAAACTGTAATTAACAAAGAATAGTCGAGCAAAATAAAAATAAAAAATGTGGTTCAGAGATCATCAAGAGTCAAGATCAAGATTATGAAGAAATTATCAATATCTGTACAGTTCAATAACTCACAACCAAGAAACCAGCCGCAAGTAATCATGCACGTGGGCTCCGAAGATATCCCTCATATAGATGAAGCAGAAGTATTGTAAGCGCGTTGACAAAAGGAAAACTGGAAATCACGCGGTGAAGGTCAAATAACAACTGAAATGATTAAAATAGGTGAAGACGTAATGGAAGAGGAAATCAGTATATTTCTTAATAAATGCTTACACGAAGGAAAGATCCGAAAGCATGGCGGAATGGAAAACTATTTTTCTGGCACAGCAGACCACCTACAAGTAATTCATATCCTAATAGAAGGTGAAGATCAAATGACAAGTGAAATAATTAAATGTGTGTAGTAGTGTGTGAAGTATTGAAAGAAGCAATCGGCATACTTCTTAATAAATGCTTGCATCAAGGAAAGATCCCCAAAGCATGACCGAATGGAGAAACTATGGAAAACTATCGACCAATAAGTCTCCTGTCGCATCTTCACAAGATGCTAAAAGAAATTATTACAACCCGTCTGACAAGAAAAACTTTTACCAACCTGTCGAACAGGCAGGTTTCCTGAAAGGTTCTGGCACAGCAGATCACCTGTTAACCACCTGATAACTGAGATGATTAAAATGGGTAAAGAGGCAATCAGAATTCTTCTTAATAAATGCCTACCCCAAGGAAAGATTTACAAAGCATGGCAGAACGAAAAACTTTTGGAAAACTATCGATCAATAAGTCTCCTGTAGCATCTTTACAAGCTGCCCACAGATATTATTACAAACTGTCTGACAAGAAAAACTTCGTCGAATAGGCAGATTTCCGAAAAGATTCTGGCACAGCAGACCTTCATTCCTTTCGTTCACTAGTGCTACAGTACCAAGCAAGACCTGAACGGCCTCCACTATTTTGGTGTCTTGATTTCACACAGGAATAGGGAGCCCGTAAAGTTTTTAAAATGGATGGTGAGCCACTATAAAGGAGACTTCCGAGCAAAGCGGCTCTGGTGTTACTATCTCAGCGATACTGATGCGGCGACATAGTGATAGTATTATGCACTAAGGAAACGCATTAGGCGCCATTCGAGAGCAGCGACACTGATGCGCTCAGCGTCGGTGCGTCAATGTCGCTGCGCTCGAATTGCGCCTCATACGTTTCCATAGCGCATAATACTATCGCTATGTCGCCGCGTCAGTATGGCTGCGTTAGTGACGCCAGAGCCGCTTTGCTCGGAACTCTACCTTTAGAGAAGTTTTCGAGGCAAATTCGAACCCGGATTCGAACCGGGGACCAATGGCTTGGTAATCGGTAAAGCAGATCACTTACGAGCGATTCACAACCTAGTAAAAAAAGTGCGGAATATAATATACCTCTTCATATAGTATACAAAGATTATTTACTATCATAAAGCATTTGATTTGATTCAACCCCACCAACCTGGCCCCAATGTTTGGGAAGCCAGGCTATGTGTGTCAGGACAAAGAGCGAGTAACACCTATTTAAAAAAACTCGGGCCAGCTGACCCGGCTCGTAGTACCTTGTAAGGTATCTACAGCGGAGATAATCTTCGGCACAGTGTAGATGGCAGATGTGGCAGCCCAGTGCTCGGGATTAATTGAGTAAAGGGTATCATTCTCACTTTGAGGGTAGGTATCAGTTATAGCATGTGACCCGGAGCGGGCGGCTACGAAAGGCGTCTCTACTCCATGTTAGGGGCGGTCGGATTATATGCTGGCAGTAGCTCTAAAATGCTTGGTGACAGGCTTTGTGACAAGCCGACCGGAAAACTCAACGTCACGTCCTTATGGAAATGTTGTCTCATAGAATGCGGGAAGCCCGTTTACGCTGGTTTCGCCATGTGCTGCGTGCAGAAGGATACACAATACCTAAGTCAGCATATAACCTGGAAGTCGCGGGAAACAGGCCAAAGGGACGACCAAGGCGGACGTGGGTTGAAACGATGCATAATGACCTGAAGACTGCACATCTACACCCATATATGGCTCAAGACCGAAAGAAATGGAGACAATGGACCCTCACAGGACACACAGCGTCCTCACAGCGGACCCTGCCACCAGGCGGGACAAACGCTAGGAAGAAGAAGAAGAAGATAAAGCATTTGATTCGATAGAAACAAGCGTTCCTAACAGCAATGGTTACAGCCAGAATAGATACAAGATACTCTAACCTCATAAAATATATCTACGACAATGCAACACTACAGGTTTCTATTGACGAAGATTTAGTAACAGATAGAATACCAATCAATAGAGGCGTTCGTCAAGGAGATTACCAAATTATTTATCTTGGCCTTGAAATATGTAATTAAAATATCGCATTGGAAAGCAAGAGGTATAAATGTAGACGTAGTATACTTAAATGATTTACGGTTTGACGATGATATTGAGTTAATAAGCAGCAATCACAATGAACTAGAGCAGGGGTGGGAAAACCTATTGGCTGTCGGGCCACAATACGTCTGAAAATTTGTCCGGGGCCGCATTAAATGTTTTTCTATTTTAATAGATATTTGTATACCACGACCATATATACTCGCCTAGACACAACAATATTCTTTGGTTTTGTTATAGTGGACAATATATACTGCTTGTAAGACGAAATATTTTCAGAGAACACCCGTAAATGTGCAGTGTCTATAAAATAATGGTAGGCAACAAAATAAACATCAGGCCTGGTAAACATAATAAGCATGTCATAGGTATGCTCTAGGGATTTTTTGTAACTTTATGTATGTTGCAATACGAATCAATCATTGCGGGTGCTATGTATTAGTAATTGCTTTCTCAGTGAAGTAATATTTTGGTGGGACACAATCACAAAACCAACTTAATATATTTCTTCTTATTACACGTAAATATTTTTGTACTTAAAGTAGTTTATAAAATGCTTCGCAGGCCGCATAAAAGTTCGACGCGGAACGTATTTGGCCCGCGGGTTGCCATTTGCCAAGGCGTAAACTAGAGTGCATGATGACCGAAGGCCACGTAGCGTCCCTACAGATAGGAATAAGAACTAATCTGAGCAAGACCAAGATCATGAGCTATGTCTTACATAGGACAATAGACAACCACTTGTTTGGCAGGGTAGAAGTTGGCCTCGGTCACTTAACCTATTCGAGACCGATCGCACACTGTGTGTGCAATTGATTTCCGATGTTATAAGACGGCCTGCACACCGTGTGTGCAATAACAGTAATGTGCAATTATCAGTTATTCTGAGTAAATTAGTCGTCGAAATAAGATTTTTCTTGAACTAATGAAATCTGTAAAGTACAGAAAAACAAAATTTGGCATTGGTTTTACGATGTACCAAAAAATCTAAAAATTATCTGAAGCCTTTCTTGCCGTGAATCAATATGAAATTTGCTTCCACCAATCTATCCTTTTTTATCCGACATAAGCCGACCAGCAAAGAAGACGTGTAATAGTGCAGTCTTACAGAAAAATTCTCAAGCGATAGACAGTTGTACACTTAGCCCCTAAAATGTCAGATCCTAAGGCAGGAACATCAGGAATGCTGGAAGCAACCAGTGATAATGAAACTGATGATTTAAGGTTTGCAAGAAATAGAAAGAAGAATAGAAATTTTGTTATCATGGATAGTGATAGTGATTTAGAAAATGAGGAAAACATGAATGTGAATATTGAAAATCTGTTAGATGATATACAGAATGTTGCTTTTGAAGAAAATGATTGGGACAATTGTACTGACTTTGAAAGTGAAACTGAACAGCATCAAGGTAAGCTTACTGAAGATACAGAAACGTGGGAAGATGATGGTCCTCTTACAAAAATTCCATTTGTGGGTAATCCAGGTCTCCAAAATTATCAGACGGAGGCAGTCCGTATGGTTTTTTGAACTTTTATTTAATAATAGCTTTTTCCCTTTGATTGTGAAACAAACAAGTATGGCGAAATGATTTTAAAAGAAAAATGGAAGGACTTAACCATTTCTGAATTCAAGGTGTTTTTGAAACTTTGGTTATTAATTCCTTCAATTTATACAAAACATACTCACAAACAATAAGAAAATTGAGTTTTTACGACAACCGTCTAGATCAGTGGTTCTCAAACTGGCTGCCGTGGCATCCTGAGGTGCCGCGAGCGTATGCTTGGCGTGCCGCAGCAAAAATCAAGAAATGTTAAAAAATGTTAAAAGAAAATTACATGAGGAGGTTGACGAATTTGAGTTTCTACTTTTATTGCTGAATTATGGACAATTGGCTAAAATTTTTGTCTTCTCTCTAAAGCGGAAAGGTGATGAACTCACTCACTCATGTTTTCAAACCGTTTTTAGGGTAGCTATACCGCGAAATTTTTGTAGCCCGACAAGGGTGCCGCGAGATCTATTTAGCTCGAAAAGGGTACCGCGGCAAAAAAAAGTTTGAGAAACACTGGTCTAGATATTTAAAATAACTTAATTGAAAAACCCGAAAGACAGAAGAGACAACACCAGAAACAAATGATCACCTACCTGACATTTTACCAAGAAATAAAAATAGGAAAGTGAACAGAAAGGTTTGCCAACAATGCTACAAAGAAGGAGAATATAAACGAAGTAATCACTCTTGCCCTACTTGTGTTGGTAATCCTGGAATATGTTTGGGAGAACGTTTCAAGCGTTTTCTCGTTTATGTTATTTTTTTCGTTATTCAACTTTTTACTACTAACTATTTTTGAATATATTTTATAAAGTTTTTAATGATATATTTTCATTTTACCTTACATTGCACACATGGTGTTCAATCCGCTCCTCGCAATAAAAAATTTCCGATGAGCGAACTGCACCGGTGTGCAATACTCCTGGGCACCGTTTTCGAAAAAAATCGTCGTCTCGAATGGGTTAATTAAATTGGGTAAGGAAAATCAAACGCCCGAGATAAAATTGTATGAGAAATTTGGACAAGACCGAAATCTGCCTCTAAGGCAATATACCTTTCTAAGGTCTATTGCCCCTATGCACATATGGACTAGAAACTACAACCTTAACACAGAAAAATGCAGAACGATTTAGAACCGACTCACGACCCAAAATTCGTTCGCAAAACATATTTCTATGGTCAAACTAAGTGGTAAACCAGAAAAGTTTTTTCCCTAATTTTATGAGAAAAAATAGGTTTAACCAACTTTTTATTAATTATTAGGTTATTCATTAAATTTTCCTTTGATCGTAATATAGTTTTATTTATCTTACACTTGAAAATGACCTTCAATAGTCGAAACTCGGTCGTGTAAAGTGATTTATATACCTTTACAAATCATTTTTAAGAATGAAGTGGTCTATAAATAGCAAAAATTGAGTAACTAGACATGAAAACTTTTAACTTTAGAGATCATCAAAGATCTAAAATACTTGATCATTTTTGACCCATATTAGAAGGTTATGATTAGCTGGATATATTGGCTTGGACTATTTTTCTCCATAAAGGTAGCAGACGTTAAAACGACTTGGGCGGATTATCTCATTTTTGCCAATTATTGACTTGGTCACTTTTAACAGCCACGATATGTGAGTTAAAATGGTAATTATTGTAAAATTAAAGAATTTTTTAAATATGGTCTGAAAAAGAAAATGAAAACGAGTTCGGTTTTGGGGTCGTGCTATAAACATATTAGTCAAAATTGGGTCGCAGTTTCAAAAAGTTGAGAAATACTGCTTTAGAACAACACAAAGAACAATAGAAAGGTCCATACTTGGAATCCTCGGCAAACAGAAATAAGGAGGAGGACGAAGGTATAAGACATCATTGAGCTTGTAGCTGAACTTAAGTGACGATGGGTTGGACATGTACCAGGAAAGTAAGTGGACAATAAGTGGACAATACGTCTAGTACAATGGCGGCCACGGTTCATAAAAGGAATATTGAAGACCCAAAAAGAGATGGCTCGACAACGTCAAGCAGTCTAAGAGCTGGAAGTGGTACCGACTTACCATAGGCAGGGGGACATATAATTTGAATAAGAGGTTTGTATTTAGCAGTGAATGAACGTAGGCTGACAAACAAGAAAAAAGGAAATTCTCTAATTTTGTGATCCTTTTCTCTAATTAAAATCATAATTGTTGTGTTTTTGTGATTAAAAACCAACAATAAAAATTGTAGAAAATCGGTTATGTACTTCCGTAGCGGGTAAATCAATTGACTAGTTGATATTACCACAATAATGAATTAACATTTTGCCGAATTCTTTAAGTTTTTTGTGATTATATCGTCCCGAATATAATGTGTCAACTTAAAGCACACATACTTGTATTTTAGTCACTATTGACTAACTGTCTAAACTAGGGCATAGGTGTGATTTATTCCTAAATAGTGTAATAAATGGTAAATAAAATAAAATGTTTACAAAAGCATTGATTTTATGTTTGTATTAATGAGGAAATATAATTTAGTTTTCCTCAACAAATTATATGAAAACATGATTAAATAAAAAAAAAGTTGCTTCTATTTAGTGAAATGTTGTGCATATTTTTGCAATCTATTTTTTCTTACCGTTTTGTCGTCCGGTCGATTGGAGGGTGGCGAAAACGCCATCGTGATTTCGCCCTCGGGACCATTTAAAATTGTATTCGGAGCTTGTGACATTTTGCAAATTTGCACGCTTTTATTAACTCTATATTACTGAAACAGATTTCCCCTTTACCAAATCTAACCCCGACAATCTTCACAGTGCCTTCTACTACTACGCCAACATTTTACTCCAAAATTAATCCAACTTCTTCAACTAATAATTACTTCAACTAACTAATAATTAAAGGTTTTGTTAACTATTAATCAAAAGATACCTGTTGATCGAATCTAAATGCATTTCAATCCTTATTTTGTAAATCTATTAGTCTATTATAGACTACTTGTTGAACTAATCATAATTAGGCTTTTAAACAGCATTAGAGCATAATGAAAATTAAAGGTTTAAATTAAACAAGACTAAGGACGATATTTAATCTACATATTTACATTACTTCACCTACCATTACATTACTTCAACTAACTAGTAACTATAGATTTTGTAAACTACAAATAAAGCGATTCCCGTTGATTGAATCTAAATACGATACAACACTTATTTTTTAAATCTGAGTCTATTAAGTATTACTTTAATAGGTAGTCTCCATCTCTTTGTTGAACTAATACTTAGTGGTAGACAGTACTAGACCAGAATGAAAAATATGGTTAAGTTAAACTAAGGAGCAGACTGAATACAGACTGGGGACAAGTCTAGAGACAAGACTAGACAAGATTAAATAAGAATAGACAAAACTAGATGAAACAAAATTAATACTATACATAGCTTCTTTGTTTATAAAACTAGTCATAGGCGATCTAAAGCAAAAGTAGGCTAACCGACTTTGCGGCCTCAAGAGAAATGATCCACCCAATTCCCTAGAAGAGACATTCACAAATGGACGTGGACATCGCGAAACAACAAGAGGCATAATCAAATAGACCACGCACTGATAGAAAATAAAGGGACGTCACATATACTGAACGTCAGAACCTATATAGGTGCACGCTGCGACTCCGACTTTAAAGTCTTACTTCTTGGTGGGTATACGTGGTCTGTTAGAAAAGTATCCGACCTTATTTTTTATTTTGAAAACCTGATGCGTCAGGAGCGTCAGTTGCTGTCGAGCCGTGTTCGAGTGACGTAGTGTGTAGTGCTCTCGTCCGTTTTTCAATGCAAGTAAAATGACGACAAGTGAAATGAGGGATGTCATACGTCGCCTACGTGATGCTGTGCGGCGCAAGCGACTGGAATTGTGGTCATCAGAAAATTGGCGACTCCATCACGACAATGCTCCAGCACATTCTTCGCACTTGGTTCACAATTTTCTGGCAAAAAAACAGACTCCTCTGGTTCGACAAGCTCCTTACTCTCCTGATATAGCCCTCTGCGACTTCTGGCTATTCCCCAAAGTCTAGAGGCCATTGAAAGGAACGCGATTTCAGACAAGAGAAGACATTATGGCTGCAACGACAGCCGAGCTAAAGTCGATTCCGAAAGAGGCTTTTTCGGAAGGCTTCGGCACCGCTGGGAGAAGTGTGTGGAGTCCTAAGGAGACTACTCTGAGGGTGATTAGGTTTTCAACGCTCCAGGTATGCCAGTTTTTTTACCGGCTAAAGGTCGGATACTTTTCTAACAGACCACGTAGACGACCGAAGGACCTGAAGCTACATGTGGAAAAGTTAAATGACCCAGTAATCAGAACTCAATACTAATAGCCTATTTATTAAATCACATATGAGTAGGGATATGTGACTGGTGATATGTGACAGCATTCCGTCATGAAGACACTAAGCTGGCATGTTTGCGCATCTGCCTATTAAGACAATTCTACCTTATTAGTTTCATGAAATTGATTTATTAATTGAGGTTGTGATCAAGCCTTTTATTTTATTGCACACTGGTCAAAAATCATCTATTGCTTATTATTCTCGAGTGTTTTTAAGTGTTCTTCACTTTTTGGCCATGTCAGACCGTCGCTCAACGTGCGACTTTTGATATCCAATCTCTATCGTTCGGTTAGAGGGCAAGTGAATAACATGTGCGCAGCTGTGTTATCCTCGCCACATATGCATAAAGGTAGCCTTTGCTAAATCGATGAAGTCGAATTGATGGTATAAGCTTGAAAGTTACCCTGCCCCGTAATTAACCGTATCGCGTGATGTGATAACATAATATCAATTTGGTGCCAGACATGGATTGAGGAGATAAATGTTTTTGTCCACAATTCTGTTTTTGGCTGCTTCCCACCTCAGCTTCCATTTTTAATGGCTGTATGTCGACAGTGAGTTTAGTATCGTTTGTCTGTGTATTTTATTATACGTTATTGGTATCGGTTGTGTTTCTACTTCTGTAATGATTGCACTCGATGTTTGCTTTGCAAAGCTATCAGCTCTTTCATTTTCCACATGCGCCTTTTCAATCCAACATGCGCCTTAACCCACTGCCATTGTATTTTGACGCACTCGGATATTACTATAATCTTTTTGCATGTATCTACTAGTAACTCCATGGGTTTGGACACAAATTGTAGAGTATTTGTGTTTAGTGATTTATGTTTCTAATAACGACAAGTTCGGCCTGAAAGATTGAGCAGTAGCTCTCCAGCCGAAACAGTTCATAATAAATTTCCTCGTCTTCTTTGTAGATGACAAAGCACCTACTCCGCTTTCGGATTTCAAGCCATTTGTGTATACTCTGGTTTGTAGGGTATTGTGCAATGTTAGGTGGTATTTGAACCATCCGGTGTCTGCGGGATAGATACAATTCGCAAAATTGATTATGGGTTCGATTAGTTTTGGGGAAGCATCCAGACCGGTAACCTCAGTAAATGTTCTTTCGTCGACATTTTCTATTTGGGAAAACAGGCCTCTTGTTATTGCGATCAGACTGTTATTACGCAAGCCGCCTCAGAAGAGACTGTGCGATTAGCCTTAGCTGAGCGAATTGTGCTTAAACGTTGTCCTCCTAGAAGTTTAATATTTTCATACTTCCTCTTCTTGTTTCGAATAGGCCTACTTTGGACAACGGTTGTTCAACTGTTGGGCCTTGGTCTTTGCCCAGTATTGTCGCATCTTCTGCCGGTGTAACTCCTTCCTCTCTTCTGTCCAGGGGGTACCTTTCCTTCGGCGTTTTTAATGAAATCCACGGAATTCCTGCAGGGTGCATCTCATAGACTATCTGTTTTGGAGATATGTTATTCCCAGTTATTTAATATCCTTCTCGGTTTCTGTTAACCAAGTTGTACGAAACTCCTTATTTTGCCAGGTTTGCAAGGTGAATAGACGGTTGGTTAGTCGGTTTGGAATCTTGCAACGTGGCCATAGAAAGCTACGCTTCTTTTACACACAGCCCTTGGAAATCCTCATTTTACTTTACCTGGACTAGGATCTTCCTAAGGATTCACCTCTCTCTGACATCCAATTTCTCTACCAGACTTCTTTGGTTCAAGGAAAGACACTCCATGGCGTACAGGGCTTCTGGTCGTAAGACTGATGTGTACGGCTTTAGTTTCAGGTTACGTGACAGGTATTACTTGTTGTAGGTGTTCTTAGTCAGTCAATAAGCTAGTTCTAACTTGTTGACTCTCATGTATAATAATGCTCTTTTTGATAAGTTGGGTTTGGGTTAAATCCTTTCGCCAAGATACTTAAATTTTGCAGTCCTCTTGATGTTTCCCTGCTCTAGTAACATCCATCTGTTTGCCTCTTTGATGTTGGTGAAGAATTCTGTGTTCTCCAGCGAAACTTGAAGACCCACTTTGGCAGCCTGTTCTCTGAGGCAGTTTACCTGCATTGTTGCCATTTCAAGAGAATCAGCAATCAGTGCCATGTCATCTGCAAAGGTCAGGCAATCTACAACCACTCCATAGTTCTTACGTACCAGGTAGATACCACTCTGAACACCCCAGTTGATCAGTTTCTTGTGCCATTCTCTCATAACCTTTCCAAGGACACAGATGAAGAGAAATGAGAGAAGTTCATCTTTTTGTCTCACTCCAGTTTTTATTTCGAAGCTTTCTAAGATATCGCCTATAAATTTAACCTTGGAATGGGTGTTGGTCAAGGTTTCTAGGATGAGTCTGCGGGTTTTGTTGTCTAGCCCTAGTTCCTGTAGTACTTTGTTAAGCGTTTCTCTATCAATGGTATCGTAGGCCTTCCTAAAATAAACATAGGTGACGACCACCTTGCGGTTTCTCATCTTGAAGTATGCAAGTACAGTTTTAAGATTGGTTCAACACAGGATCGGGTCTTCCTGTTGAGTATCCGGCTGATTTTCTGCCCATGTTTGTAACGCCTTGGAGAGAATCTTGTATGTTACCGGGACGAGACAAATTCCATGGTAGTTGTTTAGATCAGTAAAATCTCCCTTTTTTAATATTATCTTTATTATAACAGGATTTGTGCCATATTGATACCCCGTATAATATTGCAGATAACACTGCTCATTTATAAACATCCTACATTACCAATTTGTCTAGACCCCATTCAGTTCTGGAAACATGCGCAATTTGTAAACTACATAGTTTCATCTTGCCGCACGTGTGTTTTAAATGTTCCTTGAAGTTTAAACACTTATCAATTATGACGCCAAAGTACTTTATATGGTCCTGACATTTAATTCTATTATTTGCCAAAATAAAGGTGGGTATTCTTTGCCTAGGTGATTTCCCGAAGATAAGAGCTTCGGTCTTTGCAGGATTAAAATGATGTTTAGTCTTGAGTATCCATAGGCGAAGGACATAGGCTGATCCATATCCATATCCATAGGCGAAGGTAATTCTGCAATAGTACTACCGCGAGCATGTGTCAGGCTACTATTTTGCTGCCAACTGAATGATCTTCATCAAAAATGGAGTCGTACAAAATTTTTCATGATGGTGATTCTGATTTGGATCCCGTCGGACAATCATTAGACAACCGTCCAACACTTTTCCTGCTACCGGGAGCAAGCTTGGGGGCTTAAAATCTTTAGCGGAGGGACCGGGCGTGTTGGGTTTCAGTATTATTTTAATTAGTTGTTTTTTTTTAACATTTTGGGAAGACTCCAAAGCTTGCGCATATATTGAAGAGTTCGAGGAAAATCCGTGGTGCAGAACCACCATTCAATACAAACAGACACAAGAGGGGCAAAACATAAAAAAAACAGTAACCATATCAGCCGAATTTACCATGGGATATAAGCCAAAGACAGCCCGAAACGAATGGTACGAAGAATGCACTCAAGCTGTGGAGCATCGAAACAGGGACAAAAGAACAAACCTCGAAAGACCGACAAGAACAAAGAAAACTGCATATGAAGAATCCAGGACGGGAGGCAAAAAGATGTTAAAACAGAAGAAACGAACATATTTCAAGTCCATTATGGAAAAGGCAAAAGAAGATTTTAGAAATGATAACAACGGAAATTCCTACAGAGTGGACAACTTTTTCAAAAGTGGACACCAATCAGGGGACACCAATCAAAGTTCGCTGTTTCTGTAAATCAGAGAAAGGGAATCTTATAACAAATAAGGAGAAAGTTTAAATAGATGCAAACAGTTTTTCCAAGATCTGCTCAACCCCAACATGCCACCATTGGACTGTGAGCCATGCCTGGAAGCAACTACGGAGGAAGAAACCCACGACCCATCTACTACAGAGCACATATCTCAAGCACTTAAAAATAACTAAAAACCATAAGGCACCAGCCATTGACAACATTCCAGGAGAACTCTTTAAATATGGCGGAGAACAATTAACGTCCACTATTTATAAATTAATAACAAAAATCTGGAATACGGAAAAACTGCCACAGGAGTGGAACACCAGCCTTATAGCCCCCTTACATAAAAAGGGCGATAAACTCAGGTGTAACAGTATACACGACAACTATCAAAAACAAACTAGAACAGTATGCTGGAAACGTCATAGGGGAATATGAAACAGGCTTTAGATCTGGAAGGTCCACGATAGACCACGCACGCACTGACATACAGCTATACGAAAAATGCTAGGAGTGTGACATAGACATTCACCAACTATTCATAGATTGAAAACAGGGATACGACAGTGTAGATAGGAACAAGTTCTACACAGTTCCACTTGATTTTAATATACCTCCTAACCTAGTGAGACTTGTGCTTGGCGCCTATGCTCTTTAACTTAGCACACGAACATGTGATGGAAACTACAGGAACCGATCTGAACGCCACCATCAAGACCAAGTTCATTGAAATCGTAGGTTATGCGGACAACCTCAATATCCTGGGTAGAATATTGGTAGCAGTTAAGGAAACATTTGTAAATCTCGAAACGGGGCCGAAGAACATTAGGTTAAGGATCATCAGCATCATCATTGGTCCTACAGTCTCGAGAGAGCGTCGACCTTCATAAGTCTTGTCCGCCAATATTCCCTATTCTGTGCAGCTCAGCGCCAGTTTGTTGCGCCCATTTTCTTGGCGTCCTCGTCTACCCCGTGTCGTCATCGCAGTTTGGGGCTTACTCCGCGTCTTCTTCCCTCACGTTGGGTCGTTAGCATGTGCGTCGAAAGATACGATTCAGGAGCTCTTGCTCAATGCCGCGACCATCTTAATCTTCCCACTTTTATGTGGTTTATAACATTGTCTATATCGCGGTAGATGTGGTAGATTTCGTAGTTATATTTTCTTCGCCAGAATCCGTCCTCGCATGTGGGTCAAAATATCCTACTTAGAATCTTACGTTGAAATAGTAGGTTTTCATCGGCTTTTGATATCGCCCATGTTTCTGACCCATATATGAGGACTGGCAGGATAAGTGTTCTGTGTATGAGTAGTTTGGTTTTTCGGGTTAGTAGCCTACTCTTTAGATGCTTATGCAGACCGCAGTATCACTTATTCGCTACTACTATCCTTCTCTTCACTTCCACCGTCGTATTGTTATCACTGGTGATGAGGGAGCCTAAGTACACAAATTCGTCTACATTCTCAAAGTTATTATCGTTTACGGTGAGTGACTGTTATTCCTAGCTCCTGGCTGGTCGTTTGGTTGAACCATTTCAAGAATATGATCAAAGTTATAAACACCTTGAACGGACGAAGGGCTAGGAAAGCTCAGATCAAAAAGTGCGTGCTGTACCAATATTTCATTCTAGAGTAGACCAAGTTAACAAAATCAGGCTAGGTGTCAGATTAACAAGCCAAAAGTCCCGGCTTCAAATACCCGCGGCACAAGTATGGAATAATTAGCTAGAGCCCTCCTGTGCATGGCTCTGGCAAAGTCACCACAGTAAATTTGTCCCCATAATAGTAACTGGCACTTCCACGTTAAAAACCGTAAGGGCTTCCTATATTTGTGTCCAAGATCAAGAAACCAAGCACAAATGTAGGCAGAGCTGGGAGGACCAGTTTGGTTCAGATGCATTGGCCTTCATTTTGTCTATGTTTATCTGAAGGCCTATGCGTTTTGCAGTCGTAGAGAGTGCGGTGGTCATTTCTTTTAATTCTCCCTCTGTGCATGCGACTATGTCAATGTCATCAGCATGTGCTAATATTTGGGACAAATTGTTAAATATTGCTCCTTTTTGGTCTTCTTTAACGGCGGTTTTTGCCTTAGGTCAATGTTAAAAAGAAGACACGCCAATGCGTCTCCTTACCGAAAACCAACTTCTGTTTTAAAGGGAAAACTTGCCTTGTATTTGTACTTTGCATATAACGCTATGCATTGTGGCTTTTACAAGGCTTATTGTCTTATCAGGAATGGCGAGCCTGTACATTGCTTTATACAGATTGTCCAAGCATGCTGGAATACGCTACTTTAAAGTCAATAAATAGATGATATGTATCGATGACGAACTCGTTCGATTTTTTTAATATCTGTCGTAGTACACAGATTTGGTCGTTGTTGAGCGACCGAATTCTTAGACGAATCCTTAGAAAATCCCGAGGTCTAAAACCGTTTTGATATCGTCCTAGTTGTTCGTCCATATAGTTGATTAGGGTGTACGATTTTATATATTATATTCATGAGACTTATGTCTCTATAGTTTTTACATCCAACATGTCTCCTTTCTAATGAAGAGGTACCATAATTCCTACACACCATTCTTCTGGCATTTGCTCTTCGTGCCATACCTTCGTAATTATTTCATGTATTTGTTTAATTAGCGCGTAGCCTCCAAATTTAATGAGATCCGCTGGTATACTGTCTTCACCCGCGGATTTGTTATTTTCAAGTCGCTTGATAGCCTGCGCTACATCCTGAGTAGATGGAGGTTTTATTGGGTCATTGTTCTCTAATGCTGTCTCTGTTGCTCCGGGCGCGGTATTGATGTGCTCCGCTTCGTCATGCAGTAGTTCCTGAAAGTGTTCAACCCATCTCCGGAGGACTTCTTCGTTTGTACTCACTATATGGCCGTTTTTGTCCTAACACATGCTCATTCGTGGTTTAAATTCTTTTAGTGCAATATTTAGAGATGTGTAGAATTTTGTTGTTTCATTCTGGTACTTTTGAGCTTGGAGTTCTTCTAGGGCCTGAGTTTTTGCGGCTCTCTTCTTTCATCTGTGCAATTGTATCTCTTCTCTTTTGAGGTGTTTATAGTTTTGTTGTCTTTCTTGTGTGCAACATTGTTGGGTAAGTTTGTAGGCATCGTTTTTCTTTCTGGTGATATTTTCGCAATCTGCATCAAACCAGCTGTTTCGTGGATAAAAAAGTTGTTCCTATCCCAGTATGATGTCTGCTGAATTTATGATTCCACTTTTACAAATGTGCCAATGCTCATAGGTTATTAAGATTAAATCAATAGGGGGTTGGTTGTATAAGTGCTTCTGATATCTCTCTAGTACTTGGGAATCATTGAAGAGTTTGATGTTGTAACGGGTTGTTTTACAACCTTTTTCTCTCCTGATGCTTGCAACTTGATGGGTTAAGGATCAGCAAAGATAATACCGAATGTATGCTTCAAAGCAAAACGACGGCTTTGGAGAAAGCATAGCCATAGAAAATTAAAACTTCGAAAGGGTTAACAACTTCACCTATCTTGGCAGCAACGTAAACCCAGGACGACGAGAATCTGGAAATCAAAAACGAACAGCGAGTAATAATCGCGCTCTACAAAGAGGTAATCTGACCTCGCAGAATCTGGTAATCAAAAACGCATAGCGAGTGAGAACCGTACTCTGCTTTTCGTTACTACTATTGTAAAGTTCAGGAATGTAGAAGGAGACAACTAACTTCATATGTATAAAACTCGCATCCGCATTGTAGAATGCGAAACGAGGACAATGACCAAAAAGTCGTAATTACTGGATCGTTTCGAGCGGAAGATCATTAGAAGAATATATGGTACGACGAAAGAAAATAGGGAATAGTGAATTATGTACAATCATGAAATGTATCAAATATATAGAGATCGACGCACATCAAACTAATACGACTCCGGTAGGCTGGATATCTTCAACGCATGTCAGAATCACGAGTCGGAAAGAAAGTGTTCTTGGGACAACCAGGTGAAAAACGACGAACTGGCAGGCCACGTGCACGGTGGACCTATAACGTAGCCAAAGATGCCCTCGAACTCCTAAAAACAAGAAGCTAGAGAAGGACAGCTAGTGACTGAGAACGTTGGAGTACAAAGCTCGATTTGGGGCGCAGCGCTATTCAATAAGCTGAAATTTCTTTGTAAACAAAACTATACGAATCTCTTTAACGACGTATGAAAATTGGAAGTAGAGGTTTAGGTACAATCATGAATTGTAGCAACTATATAGAGATCCCTCATTACGACGCGCATTAAACCAATGCGACTTCGGTAGGCTGGACATGCCCAACGCATGTCAGAAACTCGGGTCGCAAAGAAAATGTTCTTGGGACAACCAGGAGGAAAACGACGAACTGTCAGGCCACGCGAAATGTAGACCGATAACGTAGACAAAGATGCTCTGGAACTCCTAAAAGCTTGAAGCTGGAGAAGAACAGCAAATGACCGAGAACGTTGGAGTCCAAGACTCGATTTGGTCCGTAGCGCCATTCAAACAGCTGAAGTTTCTTTGTAAACAAAACTATACGAATCTCTTTAAAGAAGTATGAAAACGGGAAGTGGAGGATAAGGTACAATCATGAATTGTACCAACTATATAGAGATCCGCCATTACGACGCGCATAAAACCAATGCGACTCCGGTAGGCTGGACATGTCCAACGCATGTCAGAAACACGGGTCGCAAAGAAAATGTTTTTGGGACAACCAGGAGGAAAACGACAAAATGACGGGCCACGCGCAAGGTGGACCTATAACATAGCCAAAGATGCCGTGGAACTCTTAAAACAAGAAGCTAAAAGAGGCAGCTTATGACCGAAAACGTTGGAGTCCAAGGCTCGATTTGGGTCGTAGCGCCATTCAAGAAGCTTAAGTTTCTTTGTAAACAAAACTATACGTATTTCTTTAACGACATATGAAAATGGGAAGTGGAGGATTAGGTACAATCATGAATTGTACCAACTATATAGAGATCCCCCATTACGAGGCGCATCAAACCAAAGCGACTCCGGTAGGCTAGACATGTCCAACGCATGTCAGAATCACGAGTCGCAAAGAAAGTGTTCTTGCGACAACCAGAAGGAAAACGACGAACTGGCAGGCTATGCGCAAGATGGACCGATAACGTAGCCAAAGATGCCCTGGTACTCCTAAAAACAAGAAGCTGGAGAAGGACAGCAAATAACCGAGAACGTTGGAGTCCAAGGCTCGATTTGGGCCGTAGCGCCATTCAAGAAGATGAAGTTTCTTTGTAAACAAAACTATATGAATCTCTTTAACAATGTATGAAAATGGGAAGTGGAGAATTAGGTACAATCATGAATTGTAAAAACTATACAGAGATCCCCGATTACGAGGCCCATCAAACCAATGCGACTCCGGTAGGCTGAACATGTCCAACGCATGTCAGAATCTCGGATCGCAAAGAAAGTGTTCTTGAGACAACCAGGAAGAAAACGATGAACTGACAGGCCACGCGCAAGGTGGACCGATAACGTAGCCAAAGATGCCCTGGCACTCCTAAAAACAAGAAGCTGGAGAAAGCTAATTACCCAGAACGTTGGAGACCAAGACTCGATTGGGGCCGTAGCGTTATTCAAGAAGCTGAAATTTCTTTGTAAACAAAACTATACGAATCTCTTTAACGACGTATGAAAATGGGAAGTGGAGGATTAGGACAATCATGAATTGTAGCAACTATATAGAGATCCTCCATTACGAGGCGCATCAAACCAATGCGACTCCGGTAGGCTGGGCATGTCCAACGCATGTCAGAAACACGTATTGCAAAGAAAATTTTCTTGGGACAACCAGGAGGAAAACGACGAACTGGCATGCCATGCGCAATGTGGACCGATAACGTAGCCAAAGATGCCCTGAAACTCCTAAAAACAAGAAGCTGGAGAAGGCTAAAGACCGCGAACGTTGTAGTCCAAGACTCGATTTGGGCCGTAGCGCTATTCAAGAAGCTGAAATTTCTTTGCAAACAAAATTATAAGAATCTTTTTAACGACGTATGAAAATGGGAAGTGGAGGATTAGGTACAATCATGAATTGTACCAACTATATAGAGATCCCCCATTACAAGGCGCATTAAATCAAAACGACTCCGATAGGCTGGACATGTCCAACGCATGTCAGAAACACGGGTCGCAAAGAAAATGTTCTTGGGAGACCCAGGAGGAAAACGACGAACTGGCATGCCACGCGAAATGTGGACCGATAACGTAGACAAAGGTTCCCTGGCACTCCTAAAAACAAGAAGTTGGAGAAGGACAGCTAATGACCGAGAACATTGGAGTCCAAGGCTCGATTTGCGCGAGTAGCGCCATTCAAGAAGCATAAATTTCTTTTTAAACAAAACCATAAGAATCTCTTTAAATAAAATTAGACTGAGCAAGCTAAATTTGCCTAGTTCAAATAGTTATTGTGTTCTAATTTCTAAATGTGGATTAGTCTATTTCTAAATTACAAATGCCATGAGACTAAATGTAGAATACTAAAGCAATTAGTCTAAATATCATTACTATTGGAATCTAAGGAGAGCAAGTTGTGGGTTCCAAGAAAAGTAATCTAGATAACATTCTATACGCTTAATTTAAGCGCCAAAATAAACTTAATTTATTCATTTTTTAAGGCGTAATATCTAATAATATGCGTGTCAACTGTATGACCCAGATTTTAAGCGCGTATCGATTCAACATCTCAAAAAGTCCTTTCTAAAAAGCAAAAAACTAATGGAAATTCTGGACGACTTTTTAGTTCACTAAAAATCTACACGCGAAACGTAAGCATCCGCTCCAAACTAAGCAGATTAAATCGGCATCGAAACTTTTTTGTATTTAATTCGCTCGAATCAATTTAAGCTTTTCAAAATCTCGTGCTTACTTTCATTGAATTGACAATATTTATAGACGACACGAATCGTAAAAGTTCAGAGCGAGTCATAAAACCATCGATCGGTCTGTACAGTTCGAGATTGTTATCTGTTTCGTGTATTATCTAATCTAATTTGTATGCTTTCTTTCTGCGTAAACGAATTAGTAGCTTAATATATTTTTGCTTGATTTATACAAGTTTATGTATTGTAGTAGATTGTACGAGCAGACTATAAGGCCTAGGCCGCACTAAGGCTAAACCGCCGTGGTTTTTAATCGCGTGATTTTGTGACTCAAGTAAGCTAAAAAAAACGGCCTCACTTGCGTTTTTTTTCCTCGACTGAATTTTCCCATAGCGTACTGTGTGTTCCTCGAGCGGTTTCGCGGTTATAGCGGTTACCGCTCGCGGAATAAAATCGTATTGCCGCCTCGGCCTAAGTTCAGTTTGAACTGGGCGTTATAGAATGAAACTTGATTTTAAAACAAGTCAAACAAGGAAAGGCTAGACAAATCTTCAGAAGATTAGACAAGAAAAATTAGTCTGATTATATAAAGTATAAATTAGCAGTTCTAATGATTATATACTCCTTAGGCTATACTCCTATAAACCTAGGCCGCACTACGGCTAAACCGCCGCGGTTTTTAATCGCGTGATTTTGTGACTCAAGTAAGCTAATACAGGCCTCACTTGGTTCTTTCCCGCTTCTGATTTTTCCCACAGCGTACTGTGTGTTTCTCGAGCGGTTTTGCGGTTATAGCGGCCTCGGCCTTAGACAATAAAAATTAATTATTGATTTTTAACTTTAAGCTAATAATTTATTTGTTGCGCCTTATAACAATAATTTGAAACTTGAATTGTAAAAGATATGTAAAAATCCCAAATAAATATATTGTATTTCCAAATGTAAATATTTCCGGCAGAATTCATGGAGTTTCCGTTTCAATTTCAATTGAGAAACCAAATCGCGTTCACTTAAATCACTAAAAACTGCATTTAATATTTCCCAGATTGAATTAGTTTACGAGTGCTTGAGCAACAAGTTAGACTTTAGTTAGATAACGAGATTAATAAATTTTAGTTTGTTAGTAGTGGCGTGAGCCAAATTTATGGATAATTTCGTTTTTTTCTGTGTGCAATAAGTAAATTATATTAGAAGTATAAAGAGGTAATTTTTAATGAGGCAATGCCGTGGAGTACCTGGCCTGTAGGTAACTGCTAAAAATAGATTTAATGTTTTGTTTAATGAATTTTTCTAGTTATTTTATCGTAAAAAATGTGTTTAGAAAGCAACAAATGTTGAAAACTGTATGTTTATTTAATAGTGCCTAGTTGATTAAATTTTTGAAAATGTTGTTTTTGAAGCGAGTTTTCTGTAAAATTCTTGTTCTGTTAAGCATTCATTGATTATATTTCTGTTTATTTAGTAGAAACCGAAAGAAGTTTGCCAAATGTTAGAAAGGGAAGAATTTAATGAAAGAAAAATTTGTTCGGCAAGTAATTTCGTTTCTTTCTACAAGTTAACCTACAAAGCTATTTCTCAGTCGTTTTAGGTTTGTTGTTGACAAGTTGACAATCGCAAAAATTTCAATTTGCGATTTCGTGTTGAAAAATTAAGTGAGCATTAAGTGTGGACTAATCATTAAGTGTGCACTAAACATTAAGTGTACACTAATAATCATTTTGTTCGTCTTGTTGGGTAGTTTACGTGTGCCAATTATTCTATGCAATTGAACGTGTGCAATTTTTTGTTTCCGACAAAGTCAAAAGGAAAAAACCAAAATCCCACGGACCAAAAACGGACCGAAACAAATTTTTCGGACAAAAAATAAGAGAAAATTTTGGATGAAAATTCTGGAAAACTTTCACTATTAAAGAAAACTTGGTGATATTTCATTTAAATCACAAAAAAATTAGTTACAGTCGAACTTCAATAACTCAAACTTCTGTAACTCCAATTTTTCTATAAGTCGAATATTTTTAGAAATTTATACATTTAGATAGCATTTTACATATAAATAAACTTCCACAACTCGAATTTTCCTTAACTCGAATTTTTCTATAACTCGTTGTAAAAATTTGTACAATGGTAAAATTTTACATGCAAAATAATCTCTATAACTCCAATTTTTTAAATGCCGTGTATTTTCCAAAATTTATGATGCCGGATATTGGCTACCATAAACCATCGATAGTGTAATCCTCGGGCAGATTAGCAAACATTTTATTTTTCATATTTTATGATCACCAAAAACTCGAATAAAGCAAAATATTTCTATAACTCCAATTTTATTAATGAACTATGGCTATTCGACTTTCGATTCGAAGTTCGACTGTATTTAGAGGTATATCTTATTAATTTTTTTCATTGTAGTTTATAATTAAATTTGTGTCCTTTTTACTCTGTAGCCTATAATTAAGGTGATAGAAAGCCACCGAAACTGGACAGACAAATAAATGTAAAGTTATAAAAGCCTTTTTAATTTTCCATTCCCAATAACTAAACATAAACAAATGATTATTTCACTATTTTATCACGTTTATAAAAGCAAATCGATGTACTGATAACAATTTACAAGTTTCTTTCACAGAAAATATCCAAGCCATCGAAGAATTTACATTTTTTTTAGTTTTCCACACTTTCACACTTAATTTTTTCGCAAAATCCTTTTTAAACTTTTAAATATTTCGTTTCATTTTTCACTTCTTTAAGATTAAATTTATGCAAATCGGTTTTAGTCGAGAAATCACTTGAAATCCATAAGCCCTTCAATAGATTAAGTTTTTCGTTTCCACGAATAAAAAAAAAACGACCAAGTACGAGTTGTGACTCGCGCACCGTGGGTTATACGGAACTTGTAAGTAAGGTATCTTTAGGAGGACCTAAATGTATGCAACCCATATGCTTCTGGTGCCTGACAATACCACGCAACACATTAGTGTATTTTCATAAGTTTCTAATAGTAAATTCGAATTTTTCTTGTAATTAAACTACATATTTACGGTTTTCAGATTTTTCCCTTTACATGTGCTGTAAGACACCGTTTCTTGCCAAATTTCATGATTATAGGTCAACGGGAAGTACCCTATAGGTTTTGATTCCCTTGTGAAATCGCAAAATATGCGACATAAGAGGTCATATCTTTTGATCGCGTTGACTAACAAGTATGATTTTTTCACAGCTGAGAGAGACCGCAGACCCGAGTATTTGATACACATTTCAACTTGTTACCTCTACGCGTTCCTGAGAAAAATGGTCTTGACAGAAAGACAGACGGACGGACGGACAGACGGACAGAGAGACAGACGGACAACAAAGTGATCCTATAAGGGTTCCGTTTTCGGTACGGAACCCTAAAAACGAAATTACTTTCCGAACAACCTGTACTTCATAGTGTACGACTGACAGTTTCCAAATTTTCGTAAACTAGATGAAATTTACAAACAAGTGTGTCTTGTCTGGCCTCGTCTAAACCTATTTGGTCTTGTCTGTTCTTGCCCGCTCTTGCCGGGTCTTGTCTCACAAATTTGAACCTGCCTTGTCTGATCTGCTTTGGTCCTGTCTGGCATTGTCTCGTCCTGTTTGATACTGTCTAGTCCTGCCTGGGTTTGTCTGGTCTTATCTACTATTGACTGGATTTGTCTTATGTTGTCTGGTCTTATCTGGCTTTGTCTGGTCTTGCCGGATCTTCTCTGATCTCGTGTGGTGTTGTCTAGTCTTTCCTAGTCTAATGTGGACTTGTGTTGCTTTGTGTGGTTCCGTCTCGTCCTTCCTGGTCTTGTTTAGACTTGTCTTGTCTGGTATTGTGTGGTATTGTCTAGTTCTTGTCTGATCTTGATTGGTCTTCCCCGTCCTGTCCGGTCTTGCCTGGTCTTGTGTGTCCTTGTTTGATTTTGTCTGCCCTTGACGTGTCTTGCCTAACAAATTTGATTTTGTCTGGTCTAGCAAATTCTTGCCTGGTCTTGACTAGTCTTGTCTCACCTGGTCTGATCTGGAATGGTATTGTCTGGGCTTATCTGGTTTTGTCTGATCTTGTGTGGTTCTGTCTGATCTTGTCAGGTCTTGTCTGGTGTTGTCTGGTGTTGTCTGGTCTTATCTCGTCTTGTTTTATCTTGTCTGGTTCTGACTGGTCTTGTCTGGTCATGTCTGGTCTTGTCTGATTTTGTCCAATCTTGTCTGGACTTCTCGGCTCCTGTCTGATCTTTGTGATTTTGTCTCGTGTTGTTTGATCTTGCCTGGTCCTGCCTCGTCGTGCCTGGTCTTGCGTATTGCCTTTTCTCGTCTGAACTTGATTGATAGTGTCTGGTTTTCACTTGTTCTTTCTGGTCTTGTCTGGTATTGTATGGCCTTGTCTGGTCATGTCTGGTCTTGTCTGGACTTGTCAGGTCCTGTCTGGTCTTTTCTGGTCTTGTCTTGTCTTGTATGGTCTTGTCTAGACTTGCCGGGTCTTACCTGGTCTTCTTTAGTCTTGCCTGGTCTTGTCTGGTCTTGTCCGATCTTGTATGGTCTTGTCTTGTCTGGTCCTGCCTTTTTGTGTTTGTTCTTATCTAGTATTGACTCATTTTGTCTGGTCTTGTCTGGCTTTGTTTGGTCTTGTCGGGTTTTGTCCGATACTGTCTGGTGCTGTCAAGCCTTGTCTGGGCTTGTCTGGCTTTGTCTGTTCTTTTGTAGCCCTGTCTGGTCTTGTCTGGTTTTATCTAGCCTTGTCTGGTCTTGTAAGGTCTTGGCAGATCGTGTCTGTTTTTTTCTGGTCTTCTCTGGTTTTGTCTTGTCTGCTCTTGTAGGGTCTTGTCTAGTTTTGTCAGGTCTTGTTTGGGCCTATCTGGTCCTCTCAGGTCCTCTTTGGTCTTGGACACAATTTGGACCTGTCTGATCTGCTCTGGTCTTGGCTGGTCTTGTCTAGTCCTCTCTGCTCTTGTCTAGTCCTCTCTGGTCTTGTCAGGTCTTGGTAGATCTTGTCTGGTTTTGTCTGGGCTCCTCTGTTTTTGTATGATATTTTCTGCTCTTGTCAGGTCCTGTATAGTCATGTCTGGTCTTGTTTCGTCTGGCCTTGTGTGGTTTTCTCCAATTTTAATCCTTCTTATCTAGTCTTGTCTGATTGTATTCTGTCTTTATTTATTGAGTAGAAACTTAAGACAAAGAAAGAAATTTGGTAAAACAGGAAGAATTAAATTACAAGGACTACATCAGTTTGTAGTATGTATCTGCGAGATTATTTCATCATTTCAACAGAAATGGAATTATTTGAAGCAAAATTTGGAATTTCGAAACGATATCAAACACAATGGAAGTTGTGGAAAACCCTAATCTTTGCCAAATCAAGACTAAATCAATGTCTAGAAATTGTAAATTTTAACCAATTTTAATGAATTCTAAGTCTAAATCAATGTCAATACTAAATTTACTGATCTATCTGAGCAATGTGCCTTATAGTGATTCCCTAACTAACTTATGTAGCTAAATATATATTAGTTAAATATCTCAATTTGACTATAAATTGTACAGATCTCAATCAAAATTGTAAAATGACTAATCAATTTAGTCATCACAATTAGATTTCAGTAATATACAAGAAACTGTGGACGCAAATAGGGTGTGTGTGTAGTTGAGTCCATTTTCCAATCCAAAAGACAAGGAATACAGTCGATTTCCTTGCAGAAAAATAAAACTAAACAAAAATAGACTCAACCACAGCGCAAATTTGTGATTGAAAGCAGTGAGCTATCAAAAGGAGTGTACTTAAAGACTAAATTTAGGCTTGCGGACTAAATGGCCGGTGATTAGTTGTGTGTGGTGGGTGTTTGGTTACCTTAAACCGCTCCTCTTAAAACCCACAATTTGAGGTTCTCGTTCGATTTGTTGTTCTTGTTGGATGGAGGTTTGATGGAAAACTGGCCGTCGAGCCGGAACAAGAGGATACCTGCCCGATAGCTCAACGCGCTGCCGCCGGTTTCATCGACCCATTGTGAACCCAGTGGCGGCACAATCGCCGATACCGTCGGCAGGGACGGGCGCCCTCATCCGCACAAACCGTACTTTATTCGATTCTTGGATTTCCTATCTGGTTTTGTGTTAATGGGCGTCGATTGGTGACGAGGAATTACTTTGGGTTTGTTTGTAAAGCTTTCGACATTTGATTTAGAGAAGAAATTTGAGAGATGAATAACAGGATTATAGATTATTATAATTTTGATTGATTTCTTCTTCTTCATGGCTTAAGCACGAGTGTCTAATTCCTAGCAATTTCTTCTCAAAATACTTTTGACTAATATTTGAAAACTGTTCTAATTAATCTAATATTGTAGGTCTAATCTTACATACGAATTAGTTTATGTAAAAATCAAAGATTCTTCCTTAATCAAATATTAATCAAACTTTATATCTAGGTACTAAATATAACAATCTCTTAACCTTTCTCGCGGATCTTTTGTTTCATTTGTCTTAACAACTAAATCTAAATCTGTATAAATCACGATCCAGTTTCTAACAACTTAACAGCTAACTATAAAACAATTGAGCGTCGTCGCAAATGCCTGCTAAGTGCCTTCTCACAAGCAATTTAAGTGCTTCTCCGTCCAAACAGATTACGCAATAAAACGAACATATCTAACAACTCTAAATCTCAAACACAACATCAATAATAAACAGAAATCCGTTTAGTCTAGAATAGAATAATAATATAAGATAATTAGAAGTAGTTAACTTTTATTAGAAGTAAGTAACTGTAATGTTAGTTAATATATCTAGTTTAGACTAATCATAGGGCATTTATTCCGAAAACCTGAATTTAGTCTTTAACTACACTCCTTGTGATATGTCGCTGCTTTTAGTCATAAATTTGTGGCTGTGCTTGAGTCTACTATTATTCAGTCTTTTCTGCAAGGAAATCGACAATGTATTTTGAGTTTTGATTTGGAAATGGAGTCACATCCACCCTATTTGCTTTCTTTTGGAGACAATTTCAAAGAGTTTTACTATCATATTACTGGTATCTATTTGTTGGATGATTACATTGATTAGTTGCCTATATTCATTGATATCTGCAAAAGTTATTAGAGCCAAATTAAGACCATACTATAATATAGTATGGTCTTAATTTGGCTAGGAAGGGTACAGGGGAAGACCCACGGAAGTCCATTTTTTGTCAATATTAAACTGATACTGCCATTTGTTAGTATTGGAAGTGTACTTTACATTCCACTGTATAAGATTGCGAAAAAAGCACGTTAGACCCTATAAAACTGACATTATAAAAAGGTATCCAGGGGAACAACAACGTAAGTCCTGAATATTATGCAAGAACCACGGTAGTCCATGTCGCGCAGGAGCGGTGATGCACATGGTGATGCCATACAGTGCTGCACATGTGATGCACACGGCAAACTCAGTCTCAAGAAGAAGAGGTATGATCGTCTTAAGGTATTATTATCCATACGTTGAACGCGATAAAGATATGGGGTTAATTGACCCAAAAAGCTACGTAGAAGTTCCATTGTGGTGGAGGGACGTTATTCAAAGTAACAGAATAAATTCAACACAGTTCAAAGTCGTTGACTGCAATCAATATCTGTTCAAATCTTGTGGTGGTTTTTGAACCCAATGTATATAAAAATACCCCTTCACTACAAAGAAAATACGGTATTTGAAAATCACTTCCTCGCCAAAAGTAGCGCATAGAAGCAACTCTTTTGGTGAATGTAAATATTCTAGTATAAATTGGGAGTCTCCAACTCGGAGAAAGAGACAAACACAAGAACAACGTCCAGTTGAACTGACAAATTCCTACAATGGCCTGTTACCCATAGCAAAAAATAAGTACGTTCTTCTACGATGTTCTTCAACATCTCAAGCAGTTCCTTGTAAAATTATTTTTATGTATATTAAACAGAGACTTTCTTTTTTAATGCTGAATTAAATATCCAAAATATTGAAACAGGACAAAAACCATCCACATTAAATTTTCTGTAAAAATATAAAAAAAATAATTACGATGTTTTTTTGTATTGTTTCAATCATTTGAAAAAGATAATTTTAAAAGGGTGCTGGTTCAAGGCAAAAGTTTATGCGAAATAAAAACAACAATAAATCATTGTTGTCAAGCAAGGTCGATTATATGTAGAATTTGATTAGAAAATATGATATAGAAATATGATGTAGAAAAAGGTATGTAGAATCAGATAATTTTTGAACTTCGGGCATAAACTGTTTTGAATACCCTTCAAAATTATTGGTACTAAATTTGGACTTCCGTGGATTATAAGTTGGACTTTCATGGTTTTTACCTACAGAAAAAGATGTTTCGAGACGTTATAGACTTTTTTTAATTAAATATTATTATTTCTAAGAAACACAATTTTACATACAAGTAAACAATATTATTTAGAAACAGTTTGCTTTTTCAAAACTTCTTTATACTTTCTAGAATATTGGATACGCGACTGTAAACTTTAAATTTCGTTTTTCTCAAAACAAATCTAGGTGGACATGTGTGGTTTATCCCCTGTGCCCTTCATATGTATTTAGCTACTTCAGTTAGCTATGGAACGCTATAAGGAATACGTACTGAGGTAGGTACATCAGCCAATTTAGTCTTGACAATGATTTACACTACATTGATTCTTCGAAATTAGGTAAAGTTCTCATTTATTGACAATGATTTAGTCTTGATTTGGACTAAATTAGAGTTTTCTATAACTCTTAGGAAAATAGGTAGAAATCTGCTCGAGCAATTTTCGCGAAAACTTTAGGAATTAATCTCAAAGATACAAACTATAAACTGATACAGTGTTGGAGAAACTTTAATCTTGTTAGACTAGTTAGTGCAAATTAAATATTTTATATTATTAGTTATTAAACTAATATTTAATAGCTAACAATAAGTTACTAGCTAGGCCTTACTATTTATCTAATTTTAGGGTTACAAGTTAAACTGGTAAGATAGAACTAGTGAAACCATCCCAATTCAATTGGTGAAACGGAACACAGCCGGAATATATAAATATAGAGCTCCGGAAAGGCTAAATATATTTATAATGGGTGTCCCAAAATTCACGCAAGATTTTAATTAAATAGAAAACAGAGTTTTTTAAATATATTTTAATTTCTTCATTGGAACATAATGTACATAGTCTAGGGCAGGGATTCCCAAAGTTTTTCCTGAGCGGGCCAATTTGGTATTTCTCAAATTTCTGGCGGGCCTAAAAACTGATTACCTTGTGATTTCAAATTTAAATCATTCAACGCCAATTACGTCTACTAGAAATGTCAAGTCGCATAACCAGTTAATATTACGCAATAAGATAACGATTTTTTTCAGTTAAAAGCTTTGAAATTTCTTCCCTTAAACCAAAAAACCCTTTTTATATTTAATAAACTTAATAAAGACGGAACAAAGCTTGAATATATAAATATACTCAACCTTTCTGCAGCTCTATAATACAAATGAGTCTTTTTAGGACTACCAAAAACAAATCTCGTGTGAAATTTGTCAGTTATTCTATAGCTTTCAGTCCACCTTCGTGGCACTAAAAATAACATTGTTTTTAGGATCATGTCTTTCCGATACCTTGAGTGGATAGCCATCTGTGGACGCGTTTCGAGATTTATCTCTCATCAGCACAGCTTTGCTTCCATGAACAATAAATTGTAAACTACTCACTTTGGTAGTCCTTCAAAGACTCATTAGTTTTATAGATCTCCGGAAAGGTTGAGTATATTTATATTTTCAAGTGTTGTTCAGTCTCCAAATGGAGAGTTTTCTAAGAGTTTTAAATTGGCGGCATGTGATTGACAGCATGTTTTTTGATAAGATTAACTGTATTAACATCATTCATAACAATAGTCACTTTTAACACTTGAGCTATAAGATTTTCCTGGTGAATATTTCAATGATAATGATGCAATTTATCGGTATACTCTGACAATAGCGATAAATTACATGATCATTACATCAACTTTCATCTTGTTTTTTTTTAATGTATTAACCATTATTTGTGTCCCATCTTAGATGGAGCATCGTCTCTAGTTACTCCTACCAAATTGTTCCAATTAATATTTTGCGAATCATAAGCATACTGAGGAAAATATATCACATCCACTTATACGGAGTTTTTAAGCTTCCCATTAATAATAACTCTTCAAAAATCAGAAAATTTCAGTAACTCCACGAATAAATATTAAGAATTGTGCCAAATCGCATATGTCGATACTTTCGTCCAAATCAATGGAAAAAGCAGTAAACGATTTTCAAATTTCTAGTAACTGTTGTAAAACATCCTCATCAATATCTTCTATATTTACGGGAAGTGGTCATTTTCGAGCAACAAATATCTTTGAAAGAAACTTTTTATCTGGGCACACTATGTCGACAACTTTTAACATACAATTTAAATAAAAATCTCCTTCTAAAAATGGTTTACTATGTTTGGCAATTTCTTGCGCAATAACATAGCTAGCCAAAACGGAGGATGCATTTTGTTTAATCAGATTTTTCTGGCCACTGAAGGAATTTCTTAGTTCGTAGTGTCGTTCGGTATCTGTATCTGTGGGAAACACTTTTTTACCGTTATGAAAAGTTGATTTAAAGGGTTGAAAAATTGCACCTATATTTTATTGTATTTTATTCGTAATATTATATTTATCTATTTTACTGTTTATTATTTTTTTAAATCCTCGACATCGCGGGCCACACTCACAAGGTTCGCGGGCCGCACTTTTGAAATCCCTGTCCCTGTAGGGTTACGTATGAAATAACACATCGGACATATGGCCTCCACGACTTTCTTGACAAATGAGAACTCTTTTTTCAAAATTTTCCATCACAAGATGAATGGCATGTGGCACCATCTTGTTGAAACCACATGTCGTCCACATCAATATTTTCTCAATTAGGAAGAAAGAACTCTCTTATCATGTTGTTGATATTCAACACCAGTAACAGTTACTGCTTCACCAGCCTCATTTTCAAAGAAGTAAGGTACAATGATTGCGCCTCCAGCCCAAAAATCCACAGTGACACGTTGTGGATGCATCTTTTTCGATAATAACATGTGGGTTTTCTGAACACCAAATCCGGCTTGGGCTTCATCGCTTAGAATAATTTTACTCTAAAAATCAGGATAAACTTCTAGTTCAATAAACCATTCAACGAACTCTCTTCGCTGTGCATGGTCATTAGGCTTCGGTTCTTGAGTCAATTGAACTTTGTACGCATGCAGCCCCAGGTCTTTAGAAAGAATACGCGGAAAAGAGCTTCTAGAAATTTGTAATTTTTGTCCACGATGCCGAATTGACGTTCCGGGACTTTTTCCCGGATACTTTTTAACACTTTTGCGCACTGCGTCAATATTAAAATTGGTACGGCTTGGTTTTGGACGGCCCGAATGTGTTCTATCACAGATTGATCTAGTCTCCCTAAATTTTTTAATGATATTCTTCACAGTTGAAGAATTTAAAACAATATTACGACCATATTTTGTGCGAAATTTGCGAATTCTCGCAGCAAAACTTTCAACATTTTTTAAAAATTGTTCAACAATGAAAACGCGTTGTTCTTTCGTGTAGTGAAACTATTAGCTGTCAAACTGTCGTGTAGTGTAGTGTGTAGTTTAGTGTGTTCGTGTAGTGTAAACTATTAGCTGTCAAACTGTCTTTTTTTGTTAGAAAAACTATACCTTACAAATGGCGGCAAATTCAAATCTTGCGTAAATTTTGAAACACCCTGTATATTCAGGCTGTGTTCCCTTATTATCCGCACTTATTCAAAGCCGCGGCTTTCGGTTTTTGAAAATTGAAAACCGCGGTTTCGGATTCGGTTTTTAAGAACTTTTGGTAGTAGTTTCTGATATTTAAACCAGATCTTAGTTTTGTACAAAAGTTGGCGCTTAGGGAAAGTGATCTTTTGGAGTAGGTGGATGTAGCTTTAATTATAGAGAGTGCTAGAAACAAAATATTTAATCTTTTTGTTCTCTCAGAAGTTCTTTTATATTTAGCAAACGCCAAACGAGTTTTCTTACCATTTGAAAATTACTTTTAATTTCAGCATCTTCGACGTTATACTCATTATCCACATTTTCAACGCGCGATTCTTCAGGAAATAAATCTTCATCTTCACTGCTGCAGCTGTTTACTACTTCAGATGATTTTTTGTAAAAAGTGTCAATTAATGCAAATTTTTGGTTCATCTGGACAATTTGTACCATTTTTTTTAATAACCCGGGCCTCGTCATGTTTAGTATCTTACTCAATAATAATCCCACGGCAATAAATCCTAGGCTCAATCAAACTTCAATCGTTTTTGCGATTAGAAAACGCAACCAACCGCGTTGAAATCGCTCGATAACTAACGCAGTGACGGCGCGTCAAAGTTAGATCTATCGAGGATTGGTTGCATTTGATTTTCGAAATTTCGCAGCTCCCGCAACAAATTCGACGCTTTGTTAGAGCAAAGCGTGGTCGGAAAGTGAGACTGATAACCGCGTTTCGAAATCATTGACAGCGGGGTCGCGACGCCACCGCAAAGTTCAATTTCCTAATGCGGTTGCTGGTTTTTCCGCCGTAGTTTTCGTAATTTTTAAGAAACAAGTTAAAAATTAAGCAACAAACAAGTTTGACGTTCTGTTGAAGGGAAAGCTTTTCAGGAAGCGATAGTGAAAACCGCGTTGCAAAATCTTCGACAGCGACGTCGCCGCAAAATTCAACTTGCTAATCTAGGTCGAATTTCGAGAACTCGCGGTAGTTTTTTCGCTGTAGTTTTCGCAATTTTGCATATAGCGAAACAAATATGATGTTTTACTGAAGGAAAAGCTTGTGGTAAAGCGCGACTAAAAACAGCGTTGCGAAATTTTTGACAACGGCGTCGCGACGTCATCGCGAACTTCAACTTTCTTATCCAAGTCACCCACAATATCACTTATGAAACTGATACTAAATGAATCTAATTGTTTTTCTAAATGTATTACGATACTATTTGCAGAACAAGTTCCTGCAATTCGCAGAAAGCCTAAATTGTAAAAAATTAGTAATAGTAACTAATTTACTACTAATTTTTTGACCATTTGCTTTTAATTTTTGAAACTTTAAAATCGTTTCCTTCTTTCTTTCTTCGTATTCCTTTTGAATTAAGGTCATAACACCTGAAGAACATTTTGGCAAAATTTGGTTGGGAAACTGGTCAGCTATTGCTTTCCGAATAAATGCAGATTTTGAAATTGCTCGCACACATATACCATCGATGGTTGCCATTCTTGCAACAACAGTTTGCAACGTTTGAAAGAGCACTAATTCAATGTACTTTATTTTTATTTATCCTTAGATAAAACCGAAAACCGCGGTTTTTATGACACTTATGCGGTTTCGGTTTTTGCACAGAAAACCGCGATTTTGCAGTTCGGATATAACCGCACCAGAAACCCTAGATTATCAATAACGTAGGATGGTTTCACCAATTCTATCTTCTCAGTTCTATCAATAACTTGCTAAGTTCATGTCTCTCTCACATAATGTCAAATTAAAAACGTCTATCCCTAAACACCCACATGGATTTTCAAGTAAGTGGTTTACAAATTGTTGTTCATGGAAGCATGAGGAGCATGGAAGCATGGAAGCAGACCTGATGAGAGATAGATCTTGAAACGCGTCCACAGATCGGAAAGAGGGTAATCGGAAAGACATGATCTTAAAAACAATCTTATTTTTATGGATTTTGTTGAGTGCCACGAAGGTAGACTGAAAGCTATAAAATAACTTACAAATTTCAAATGAGATTTGTTTTGGTAGTCCTAAAAAGACTCAATAATCGTTATAGAGCCCCAGAAAGGCTGAATATATTAGAATATTCAGGCTGTGTTCCATTTGTTTTAAGTATGTAAGTTAAACTGAATTAAGTTGCAAGTGACTTAGCGGCTAACTACTTGGAATATCAGATAATACAATATATAGGCTTATACCTGATATAGTCTATTATAGTCTACCTAACTTAATATTAGTTAGGTTTATCAAGGTAAAAATAACTTTTATAATTTACTAACTTAACTAGATTATTAAATAAAGTTCAAAAATAGGTTAACTAATACAGTGTTTTTAGACATCGTCTAACATAAGTTACTCGTGGAAAAAGAAACCCTATAATTTTATTACACTATGACTATCTTTTATTAGATATGTTGATTTATGAGCGCTCAATCCTAAGTTTGAATATAATTATAGTTTAGTTATTTAGACTAGGAAACGTAAACTTTGGATAATCGAAACTTTTTGCGATATAAATACTAGTTTAATTAGATGCTAGTTTAACTATTTTAATTAGATGCCTAGTTTAATTATACGATAGTTTATCCAGTTCAATTAGTTTTTGTAATAATTTTAGTTTAATTTAGCAATAAATTAAATTAGTTACACTAGTTAACTATATATTAAAGAAAAAAAAAATTATTATATAATTATATTATTTAAAAAAAAAGTAGACTTACCAACGTTGTAGTAGAAGCATCATTGGAAACCAACACTTTTCACTAAAAATGTTCACTGTAAACACTAGATAATTTCATAATATTATTCGAGTTTCTTGACTAGGCAGACGGGATTTTTAAATACTCAGATGTGAATTGAGCGAACATGAATGAAAACAAGAAAGCTCTCGCCCACTCAATCTATATAGTCCGACTACTTTTCACGTACTACACGCTGCAGTCGGATGGATTTGGAGATTTCAAATAGTTATGTCACAATGGAACTAAATACTTGAAATAATTAAGTAGGGATAAACAGTTGGTTGCGCTGATTTAATCTCGAATTTAAACGGACTAGACGAGATTGTATAAGAATGGATAAAAAGTGGATAATGCTGGACAAAATTGGATATCACTCGTCCAGATTGCAGGAGATTGGTCAAGACTAGACACACGAAGTTTGGAAAAGACAAGACATATATAGACACGACAAATCAATCATTCACAAGACTACATAAGACTGGAAAAGGCGGGGCAAGACTGGGCAACGATGGACAAGGCTTGAGAAGACTGTACAAGGCAGAACAAGACTGGACAAGACTGAATACGACTGAATAACACTGATGTGAAATAAACGGACAAGACAGAACAAGACTGGACAGCAATGGAAAAGATTGGACAAAACTGAACAAGCCTGCACAAGACTGCATAGGACTGGACAAAAGTAGACAAGACAGGACGAGACTGATTAAGACTGGCCAAGAACAGACCAGACTTCAGTAGATCGGACAAGACTGGAGAAGACCGCAGAAGACCTGGCGAGACCTGACAAAACCAGACAGGATTAGACAAGACCAGACAGGACTAGACAAGGCCGGACAAGAATATATAATTCGAGAAAAGACCAGAAAAGGCGAGACAAGATTACGCAAAAAAATACAAGACCAGGTAAGACACAAGAGCAGACTAGACCGGACAAAACTAGAGCAGACCACCTGCGTCCAGAGGAGGCCAGTCAAGACGAGATAAGACCAGACAAGATCATACGGGAGCAAACGAGACCAGACGATACCAAACAAGCCAAAACAAGACCAGGCAACACCAGACCAGACTAGACATGACTAGACAAGACCAGACAAGCCTAAACCAGACCAGACAAAATCAGAAAAGATCAGACCACCAATTAAGACTAGACAAGGCCAGATAAAACCAGACAATACCAGAAAAGACCTGACAAGAACAGACAAGACCAGACCAGACCAGACAAGACCAGAAATATCAAACAGGACCAGACAAAACCTAACAAGACTAGAGAAGATCAGACAAAAGCGGACAATACTAGAGAAGACCAGACTAAAACGGGCAAGACTAAAGAAGACCAGACGGTAGCAGACAACACTAGAGAAGACTAGACAAGACCAAACAAGACCAGACAAGACTAGACAAGACCACACAAGAAGGGGCAAGTTCAGAGAAAACCAGACAAGACTTGATCAAACAAGACCAGTCAAGACCAAACAAGGCCAGACAAAACTATACAAGACCTGACAAGCTCAGCTAAGACCAGACAAGACTAGACAAGACCAAACAAAACCAGACAAGACCATATAAGACCAAACAAGAGCAGTAAATACCAGAGAAGACCAGACAAGGCCAGGCAAGACCAGACAAGAGCAGACAGGACCGGACAAGGCCAGACAAAACCAGACAAGACCAGACAATACCAGAAAAGACTAGATCGGACAAGACCAAACAAAAGGACAAGACCCATCAGAGACCCACATATGTGGGAAAACCAAATTGCCACAGTGATTTTGCCAAAATGAGAAGCGGAAAAGCTATTAGCAGCTGGGAAAATAGCGATTCGTTGGATAAAGTGCAGAATACAAGAGAGAATTGACTAAAAAGGTGTTACAAATGCTGGCTGTCAGGACATGCAGCAGCGGACTGTAAAGAGCCAAACAAGGAGAAAGATTACTTGTAATGTGATTAAAAAGGTCACAAGGCAGCGGAATGTAAAAACGAACCACTCTGCCCTGTATGTAACCCAAAGGGTCATGGATTTGATACCTCAAAATGCCCAGAGTACAGGAAGACGCTGTCAGAGGCGAGAAACACCAAACAAACATAACAATGCTTATCACACAAATCAATATAAACAGATGTCGCGCAGCACATGACATGCTAAATGCCACAACAGAAGAACTACAAGCTGACATCTTAGTGTTAAGCGGATCAAACAAAAAAACAGTAAATAACGCGGAATGGTTCACTGATGAAAAGAAAGACACAGCAATATTTATTAAAAATAAAAAAAATGGCAGTTACACGTTCAGGCAGTGGGAAAGGCTTCGTTTGGGTGGAAGTGCAACAGTTTAGATACTATAGCTGCTACTTCTCACCGAACGAGACCTTCCTATAACTAGCAACATCCCTTGCGGCACTAAGCAGCGATATGAAAGGAACGACAAAAGAAATTGTTGTAGCGGGTGATTTCAACGCTAAATCAACGGAGTAGGTATCTCAAAAAACAGACCATCGAAGTGATTTGATAACAGACTAGGCAGCTGAAATTGACGTCTTTATCCAGAATGAGGGAAACAAATGTACCTTCGAGAGGGGAAAATCCGTATCGATAATAGATCTAACATTCGCGTTAGAGAAAATCGCGAACAGAATTACAGGATGGATGGTCCTCGACAAAGAATTTCTCAATGACCACAAATATATAGTATTCACAGTGGCGAATGAACCCCGGACCAAACAGCATAAACAATACCTAGCAATGAAATCTGGATGGAAACTGAAAAAGATAAACGAGGAAAAATTCAGTACTCAACTGTCACACGAAATGAAGGAACCAACAGCGATTGCGGAGGAACTTATTAGAAAAATTAATAGAGCATGCGTATCTATGTCCAGAAAAAAACAAGCTCAGGCAAAAAACAGCTATATTGATGGAACGACGACATTGCACGTTCAAGGACAGAGTGCATACATAATAGAAGAAACTACCAAAGAGCAAGAACTAGACATAGCGAAGACGACAAGCTTGTAAATCTACAAAAGAAATAGGCGGCCACAAAAAAAGAACTAAAAATGAAAATACACAAATCTAAAAGGGATCACTGAGCGAAGCTGTGCAAAGACATAGACGCGGATGTATGGGGGGACGAATATAGGGTCACTCAAAGACATTTTAAAGTACGGCCGCCACGACTCCACCTTCCAGCACACAAAATACACGAGCTCTCTTCCCAACACAAGATACGCCTCAGCGGAAACAGCCGACAGTCCATACTACCGTAGAATTTTGAAACAGAGGACGAACTGAAAACCGGCTGCAATCGACTTCGTACTGGCAGAGCCCCAGGACCGGACAACATACCTGCAGAGATCATCAAAGGAACGGTACAACAATACCCAGAAGCTGTACTTGCAGTGATGAATGAAAACATTAGGACTGGAACCTTCTCAGAGACATGGAAAAGAGCAAGACTAGTACTTTTAAGAAAAGGCGATAAGCCAGTAGGAGAGCCAACGTCGTACAAGCCCTTATGTCTTCTAGATACCATGGGAAAACTTCTTGAACAGCTGCTACTGATACGAATAAAAAAGGGAGTTGGAAGCTCCAGGAAAAGAATTATCCACAATTATTCACAAGACAATACGGATTCAGAGAAGGTCGCTCTACTTGCCACGCGGTTACGGCTATTTTAGACAACGTAAAGCGAGAACAGGACGGAACCGCCAAATATGTGCTCTCATTACGTTAGACGTGAGAAACGCCTTTAACTCTGCATCCTGGCAGCACATAATGACCGAAATATCTGGAAAAGGCATTTCCCCATATCTACAAAGGATGATAAGGAGCTATCTAAACAACCGTACGATCAGTCTCGAAATAGGAAACGAGCATAATAGAAAAGAATACAGCATCACCAGTGGGGTCCCACAGGGATCGGTCCTGGGCCCCACAATCTAGAACATAATGTTCGATGGAGTGCTCAAAATGACCCAACCCGAAGGAGTAACCACAATCGGATTTGCAGATGACCTAGCAATAGTCCTAACTGCAAAGATAGAAAAGGCCCTGATGCAAAAGCAAACATAGCGGTAGAAAAAATTAACAAATGGATGACAAATAAGGGGTTAAAGCTTGCGCCTGAAAAAACAGAGGCCGTGCTTCTGAGAGGTAAAAGACAACTCTCACCAATATCCTTTAGGATCCAAGAAACTATGATCAAACCCAAGGAATGGGTAAAATATCTGGGATTTAGTTTAGTCATAGAAGGAGGATTAAACTTCTCAGCACACATAAGCTGTGCTGCCTCAAAAGTCACAAAAACCGCATACGCGCTACAAAATGCAGCAAACGCAGGTTGCTTAGCTCAGTGGCCCACTCCATCATGTTGTACGGGGCTCCTGTGTGGGCTAACGCAGCAAATGGCCAAGGTACAAAGAAAAATGCCTCTACGGGTTTACAGTGCATACAGGACCGTATCTAGAGACGCAGCTCTTGTAATCGCCGGTATCGTCCCCACCTAGCAGGTCGAGACAAAGTGAAAAAAGAAACAAGCAGGCAAAATACTCGTAAGGAATGGCAAAGAAAATGGGAACATACAGAAAGAGGACAATGGACCAGCTTATTAATCCCAGACGCAATCAAATGGAAAGACAGAAAGCACGGAGAACCCAACTTCCACCTGACACAGATTCTCACGGGACATGGATGTTTCAAGGACTACTTGCAGAGCATTGGTAGAAAAAAAGAAGCACAGTGTGACTACTGCGAAGAGGTCGACAGCGTGTACCACACGCCATTCGTCTGCGACGGATGGGAACGCGAACGAGCAACGATAATGAAGGACGGACTGTTAGATTGATGAATTAAAAAAAAGACCATACAAAACCAAAGAAGACCATAGAAGACCAGACAAGACATGACAAGACCAGACAACACCAGGCAAGACCTGGCAAGACGAGACAAAACTATACAAGACCAGACAAGACCAGACAAACCAGGCCAGACAAACTCAGACAAACCCAAGCGAACCCAGACAGGACCATTCAGGAACAGAGAAGACTAGACAAGACTTTATAATACTGGACGAAACTTTATTATACTGGACAAAACTTTATAATACTAGACTGGACTAGACGAGACTAAAGTAGACAACACTAGAGTAGTCTATTCTAGACTAGAATAAACTTGGCTACACTGGACTAGACTAGACTACACTAGACTAGAGCATATTAGACTAGGCTAGGCTAGACTAGACTAGAGTAGACTAGACGAGACTAGGCCATGCAAGACAAGACCATACTAGAAAATCACAGAACAAGGAATGCAAGATTAGACAAAACAGCTAGCTAAACAGGTCAAGACACGATTAGAGAATATTAGACAAGTTCATACAAACTAAATAAGAATATATTGGTGTTATTATTGCGCTATTAACAAAATTTAAAGTTAATTTACAGAACCTTGAAATAATTAGCAACAAATGAACTGTGATGTCCTGTGATTCAAGTGACATAATTATTTGTTCAAATCGGACAGCGAGAACTGAGATAATTAGAAATCAATTCTAGAAATTAAAAATAAAAACTGGGAAACAATGGGAATTAGTTTACTAAATGTTCGGAGGTGAATGGAGGTTCAGTTTCGGTCGCGTCGCGTTACGCAAGTTAATTGGTCGGATCGCCAATTTAGTCTAATCTAAATAGATGGGATGGGACGCTGCGCCCCGTTTCTATTTCGCCATGTCGATGTCGTCTCCGTAATTATTAGATTGGGACGATTTATCAAATCCTACGACAAATTTTTATCTTCCGCACCCACAAACACAAATTTGTTCATTATTGACTGTCTAGCCTTATTTATCTAGATTGGTTGGTATTGTTTTGGATAACCTAGATTTAATTATCTAGACTTATTTGCCTAGACTTCTCTGTTTAGTCCAAGTTGTCTAGTTTTGTCTATTTAGACTTGTTTGTCTAGGATTGTCTGTCTAATGTTGTTTATCTAGGCTGACAAGACAAGACGATCAGTGTTGTCTTATTTGTCTAATCTTATTTTTAACGTATTGTTTGTATATGAATATGAAAAAGCGAAAAATAACAATTGTGCTTGACGGTTGAGACTAAATCTATATAGTGTGTGTAAAATTAGTAAGCGGAAAATGTATTAGTGGCAATTGCGCAACAAAATTGTGACATATTCTTGACCTACATACATAAGGCATGAGAGAAGATTCGATGTCTAATTATAAATTGCCTGCTGATTTCTAGTTTTTTCTTCAGATATATACTGTTTTGTGGTTTGATTTTGAAGAATTGTATTTAGGAATAATTGAGGAATAGTTTGAGGTAGAATTGTGTAAGGAAAATATTTAAAAAGTCCTTGACTTTTGCTGGATTTTTTGTTTTATATTCGACCAATAATTGATCATCTTTTGGAAAGATATTTCACAAACAAATTTGAAGGAGCTGAGCAATTTTTTAAATAAATTTTGAAAAATTATTTAATTAAATTGTTTGTGACTGTGTGACTTATTTAGTCCATTTTCTCTTCTGTGCCCTAGTGCCCAAACAATCTAACTATGTCTATTTAGTCTGTCTTATCAGTTCAATCCCTAATTCCTATTCGTTGTGGTAAATATGCATTTGGCCGCACAATCGTGTCATGGTGTAATTATAGCCATAATTCTATACAAACGAGTAAAATAAATCCATAAAAATTGTGAATAGAAAATAGAAGCATTTATGTACTAATGCTTAAATAATATTTATAAAAAGACATTACGTTTGAAAAAAAAATTTTTTATTTGATGATCTCATTAACTGACAATTGCATAAATTAACCGTTTTTACAAAATATTAGGCAAGTAAACAAGACTAGGAAAAAATAAACAAGGCTAGGAAAGATCAGATAAGACTAAGAAAAATAAGACTAGACTAGGAAAGATAAGACAAGACTAGGAAAAATCTGAAAATAGTAGTAGAAAGATGAGACTAGACTAGGAACAAACAGACAAGATTAGGAAAGATCAGACAAGACTAGAAAAAATAAGACAAGACTAGCAAAGATCAGGAAAGACTAGAAAAAAAAACAGGCAACAATAGGAAAGATTAGACAAGACTAGGAAAAATAAGACAGGACTAGGGAAGATCAGACAAAACTAGCAAAAATAAGACAAGACTACCAAAGATCAGAGAAGACTAGGAAAAATAAGACAGGATTCGAAAAGATCAGGCAAAACTAGGAAATATCACACAAGACTAGGTAAATCCAGACAAGACTAGGAAAGATCAGACAAGACTATTAGAAATCTGACAAGACTCGAAAGGATCAGACAAGACTACGAAAAATAAGACTAGACTAGGAAAGATCAGACAAGACTAGGAATATTCAGAAAAGACTAGAAAAGGTAAGACTAGACAAGACAAAATTAGACAAGACTAAGAAAGATAAAACAACACTAGGAAAGATCATAAAGACTAGGATAGATCAGACAAGATGAGGCAAGATCAGATAAGACTACAAAAGACTACAAAAGACACATAAGACTTAACAAAGATCTCATAAGACTAGGAAAAATTTGACAAGAATAGGTAAGATCAAACAATACTAGAAAAAATCAGACAAGACTAGGACAGACCAGACAAGACTAGGGAAATCAATGCAAGACTAGGAAACATCAAAAAAGACTGGGCACATTCATGCAAGACTAGAAAAGATCAAACAAGACTAGAAAAAATAAGACAAGACTAAGAAAAAAAAAAGAAAAGACTAGAAAAGTTAAGAGAGACTAGGAAAGATCAGACAAGACTAGGAAAGATCAGATAAAACTAAGACAGATCAGACAGAGATTTTGAAAACTCTAGAAGAACAAGAGATATCGGCATACTTAGTACGTCTGATTGGAAACTATTTTAGAGACAGGAAAATAGAAATAGGGAAAAGCAAAGAAATCGACATAAGCAGTGGGGTGCCACAAGGCTTTGTCTTGGATCCCACATTATGGATTGTATATTACGACAGGATACTCAGGCTGGTCCTCCCGGAGGGAACTCACTTCGTGGCATACGCGGACGATTTAGCAGTGGTGGTAATAGATGGCAATGCGGAATACCTGAAACGATATGTGGAATAGTCATTTAATATCATAGACCAGGAGCTGGAAGAAATGGGTCTTGAAATTGCACCAGAAAAATCCGAAGCGTTCATACTGGTGGGGAGAAGGACCCTATCTGAGATGAGCATAGGTTTGAAAAATACTAAAATTAAAACTAAAAAAAGTATAAAATATTTGGGCATATAAACCTAAATGACCTAAAACCTGGATAAAGACCTAAAAATGTATACACACTTGCTGGAAACCGCAAAAAACGTAAGCCAAATGGTAAAACAGCTGAGAAGGCTAATGACAAAAGTTAAGGCACCAAGGGCGATCCGTAGACGCACACTCTGCACAGTGGCACTGTCAAAAATGCTGTACGGTGCTTCTACGTGGTATGAATCGTTGATAAGAACAAAAAAATATAGAAGAAGGTATGAAAGAATACAGAGACAGCTGGCAATACGGATAAGTAGTTCCTATAGGACGCCCTCGGCGGAAGCGCTGTCGGTAGGTGCCGGGCTGATGCCAATAGACCTGATGGCAAAAGAAATGCTAAGAAGGTACCTAAGTGGAGGAGAGCAGTAGTCGGATTAGAGAAGACACTATGCACGAATGGCAGACAAGATGGAACCAGGAAACCGGATGTGCGGTGTGTATAAAACGAATCATCCCACTCATAGAACCATGGGTGACACGAGGATACGGAGAAGTATATTACTTTCTCTCGCAGCTGCTGCTCAGACATGGTAGCTTCATGGCATACCTCTATCGCAGACCGAAAATTGTGTGTACTGCCCGAACCTGGTGGATGATTGCCTCCATACATATTTCAACTGCCCCAGATGAGGAAACAACGGCTGGGATTGGAAAAAAAGGTGGGAGGAAAGCTGACCCCAGTAAAGCTACAGGAGACAATGCTGAAAAGCAGAGAATGCTAGGACGCAGTGGACAAGCTAGCGACATCTGTCATAATAGCAAAAGAGACGGACGAAACGGATCGCACAAAAAGAGGAATAAGATAAACATAAGGCAAACCCCGAGCGAAGTAATGCTGAGAAGGCAGTGCCGCTAGGGGTCGGAATTAAAGAGTGGGTTTTTTAGTAGGTAGTCATGCCACTAAGGCGAGTATTCCCACACTTCCCAGAGCAATTTGGAGCACTGGGGGCCGTACGTAAATGTAATTTATCCCTCCTCCCGAAAAGAAAGACAGATGGGACAAGGTTAGGTTTTAGATTAGGCAAGAACGGACGAAATTAAGACAGATCAAACAAGATTAGGAAAGATCTCACAAGACTAGGAAAAATAATATAAGACTAGGAAATATCAGAATAGACTAGGAAACATCAGATGCATCAGACGAGATAATTTCATACAATATCACACAATAATATCACACAAGACTAGGAAAAATAGGACAAAGCTAGAAAATATCAGACAAGACTAGGATAGTTAACATAAGATTAGAAAAGGTCACACAAGACTAGAAAAATAAGACAAGACTAAGAAATATAATGCAAGACTAGGAAAGATTAGAATGGCTATGAAAGAATAGACAAGACTACGAAAGATCAGATAAGATTAAGAAAGATCATACAAGATTAGGGTGTATCTAGCAAGACTAGGGAAGATCAGAACACACTTGGAATGATCAGATTAGATTAGGAAAGAACGGAGGAGTTTAAATTAGATCAAATGAGACTAGGAAAAATCCGACAAAGCTAGTAAAGATAAGACACGAGAGGGCAAGACCAGACAAGATCAGACGGAACCCGACGATACCAGACATAGCCAACAAGACAAGACTAAACTAAGTAAGACAAAACAAGACCAGACTAACTGTGGATTAAGTTCAACATTAATATTTCATCTTATCTTGTTATTAGATAATACATAATCAGATTAGATTAGGAAAGACAGATCAAATCAGATTATGAAAGATCAGACAAGACTATGGAAAATATGACAAGACTACGAAATATCAGATAAAACTAGGAAAAATCAGATAAAACTAGTAAAGATAAGACAAGACTAAGAAAAATCACACTAGACTAGGAAAGATCTGACAAGACTATGAAAAACCTGACAAGACTAGGATATATCAGCCAAGACTAGAAAACATCTGACAAGACTAGGAAAGATCAAACAAGACTAGGAAAAATAAAGCAAGGCTAGTAAAGAACAAATAAGACTAGGAAAATTAACACAAGACTAGAAAAGGTAACACAAGACTAGAAAAATACGACTTCTTCTTCATCTGCCTATCCACACTATTGGATGTTGGCGATCACATTTCAGTACGCTTCACGGTCTGTTGCTGTGTGTACCAGGTGTGTACCTATAGTTCTTTTTTTTAAGTTTGGTTCGATGTGAATACCGGGTTTGCCGACCCTTCGAACACTGCGGCCTATTGGTAGCCTATTGTATTCTATCACATTCACTTAGGCCCAGAAACCAGTTGTTATTGTAAATTGCGCTAATTGCCATTTTTCACAATTGTGCTGGGGATAGAACTCGGACCTCTATACTTGTCAGTTAGCGCTCTAACATGAGGCCACGAGCGTCACCACTACACCACTCGCGCCGGCTCTATAGTTCTTAAACCTGTCCATTCACTTAGATTTCTCAACCAGTACAGTTGCTTCCTTCTCACTCCTTTTCTGCCTTCACTCTTGCCCTCAACTATCAGTTGTAGCAGTTGGGTTAGGTTAGGTTAGGTTAGGTTAGGTTTTTTGTCGATTAAGTTGAACATTAATATTTCTAGTTATCTTTTTATTAGATAATAATAACCTGTATTAATAATCTCCGCGGTTTATTTACGTAGTCTGAATACATGAATTACAATCACTACTGTTATCTCGTTTGGATACAGTGAGCCAAAGCAACAAATTTAAAATTTATAAGTTTTTTTTCATATTTAGTGTTAGTATGTAGATTCTGGAAAGTGATAATTAAAAGTTCGCGCGTGCTCTGGAAGTCTAAAACTAGGAAAGGTCAGACAAAGTTAGAACTGATCTAGCAAGAGTAGGAAAGATCAAATCAAACTTGGAAAGATCAGATTAGATTAGTAAAGAACGGGCCAGACTAGGAAACATCAGACAAGACTAGGAAAGATCAGACAAGACTAGGAAAGATCAGATAAAACTATGAAAAATTTGATCAAGATCAGACAAGGCTTGAAGGGATTAAACAAGACTATCTAAAATCAAACAAGACAAGTAAAGATCAGACAAGACTAGAAAAAAATAGACAGGACTTGGAGAGTCCAGAAAGGCTAGGAAAGATCAGACAAGACTAGGAATGTTCATATAAAATTAGGAAAGATAATACAAAACTAGAAAAAATCAGTAAAGACTTGGAAAGATCAGACATGACTAGGAAAAATCAGACCAGACTAGGAAAGAGCAGACAAGACAAGGAAAAATCAGACAAGGCAACTAAAGATCAGACAAGACTAGAAAAAATTAGACAAGACTAGGAAAGTTCAGAAAAACTAGGAAAGATCAGACAAGACTAAGGCAGATTAGATAAAACCAGGAAATATCAGACAAGATTATAATTGATCTAGTAAGACTAGGAAAGATCGGCTCAGACTTGGAAAGATCATGTTAGATTAGGATAGAACGGGCGAGACTAGGAAAGATCAGATAAGACTAGGAAATATCATACAAGACTAGGAAAGATCAGACAAGACTAAGAAAGACCAGAGAAGTTTAGACAGAACCAGACGAGATCAAACAAAACCAACAAGACCAGGCAGACTAGACAAAATGAAGTTCGACAGACAATACAAGATTAGACTGATTGTGTATTAAGTTTAACATTAATATATCAATTTATCTTGTTATTAGATGATACAAACCTGTATTAATAATCTTCCTGGTTTATTTACGGTGTCTAAATTACAACGAATTAAACAAATTTAACAATGCAACGAATTTAGCATTTTTTTCTTCATATTTAGTGTTTATTTATTTACTAGGAAAATTGTGCGTTCTTTAAAAGTCTAAAACTAGGAAAGATTAGACAAGATTAGAGCTGATATAACAAAACTAAGAAACATCAGGTCAAACTCAGAAAGATCAGAGTAGGTTAGTAAAGAATGAGAGCGAGACTAGGAAATATCAGACAAGACTAGGAAAATCAGACGAGAGTAGTAAGAGTCGGACAAAACTAGGAAAAATCAGCGAAGACTATGAAACAACAGACATGACTAGGAAAAATTATGCAAGTCTGGAAGAGATGATAGAAGACAAGGAATAATCAAATAAGATAAGTATAGATCAGACAAAACTAGAAAAAAAAAACAGGACTAGACAAGACCAGAAATACTAGTAAAGTACAGACAAGACTAGGAAAGGTCAGATAAAACTACGAAAAATCACGAAAAACCAGCGAATACTAGGAAAAGGCATACCAGACTAGAAAAAATCAGACAAGATTAGGAAATATCAGAAAGAACTAGGAAAAAATCAGTGAAGGCTAGGAAAGAACGGATACGACTGGAAAAATTAAGACAAGACTAGAAAAGATCATCCAAGACTAGGAAAAATCAAACAAGACAAGTTGAGATCAAACAATACTATAAAAAAAAACAGACCGAACTATGAAAGGCCAGAAAGACTAGGAAAGATCAGACAAGACTAGGAAAGATCACATGAAACTAGAAAGGATCATTGAAAACTAGGAAAAATCAATGAAGACTTGGAAACATCAGACAAGACTTGACTTGACTCTTGACTTCTTCATCAGAAGCGGCAGCTGTCCCTCCTTGTGACAGACTATCCAGCTTATTTATGGACTCCATAAACTTCTGCGGATTAACGCAGGTTAACACCATCGTTAACAACAGATCTAAAATCCTTGACCTTGTCCTATCAATCTGGACGAAGTTATTATTGTGAGAGAAAGTCTACCAATTAGTAGGGTGGACATGTATCACCCCCCACTCGAGTTCCTCATATCTATCCCTATTAGACCCGTTCTAAATCAGGCTATTCCCACTAAGATGCGCAATTTCTATAGAGCTAACTATAATTCAATCAATAATGTACTAGATAATAACTAGCACTAGAGCACTAGATGCTGCCAACGGGAACTAGACTTCTCGGACACCAATTCTATGGTCAGTCAATTTTATAAAACTCTGAACCATATTATTGACACCCATGTGCCATTAAGAAGACATAAACCGACCTGCTACCCTGCGTGGTATTCGACGGAACTAATCGAACTTATTAAATGGAAAAGTAAAGTTCACCGAGCTTAGAAAAAGAGCCACAACCAGGACAAACTTATCCAATTTAGCATACTAAGTAAAATCTATCTCTAGAGCCTGTTACAGAAACTACATCTCTACCATGGAAAAGAGTATTACCCAAGACCCTAAGTGACTGTGGATTCATATAAAAATCAAACGTGGGTCCTCTGATATTCCCTTAAAGTTAAAAACAGAATCCGGCTTTGTCGTAGGCACGACACAAATTTGTGATAGCTGCATTGAACTTTTCTCGTCGGCATTCTCGAAAGCACACATATTTGATCCATCAATTAATAAAATGAGTTTTAACGCACCTGAAAACCAAACCAACAGAAACTTAAATATGCTGAGCTTCGACGAGACTGAAGTACTCAGCGTACTCACTAAAATCGATGCGAAGAAAGGTTCCGGCCCCGATGGAATTCCGGCCCACTTCGTCAAGCTGACCGCTTCCTCGTTGTGCACTCCGTTAACGTTGATCTTTAATCAGTCTCTGCGCTCGGGTTGCTGTCCAACACTATGGACAAAAGCCCATGTAATCCCCATCTACAAAACGGGTAGTAAGAATTTGCTAGCGAACTATAGACCAATATCTAAATTATGCGTTTTCAACAAAATCCTAGAGAAACTTTTTTATAACAGGATTATTTTTCACATCAATCCATATATCGCCCCTGAACAGCATGGTTTTATGAAGCAGAGGTCGATCGAAACGAATGTGCTGTGTTTCACAGACTATACTCTGACGATTATGGACGACGGAGCGCAAGTTGATGCTATCTATACAGATCTTAGCAAAGCCTTCGATAGCATAGATCATCAGATACTGCTCCTTAAACTTGAGCAACTTGGCTTACACGGAAATCTGTTGAATTGGTTTAGATCCTACCTGTCAGGTCGCTCACAGGCGGTTACACTTAATGGGTATACTTCAAAGAGTTGTGCTGTGTCGTCAGGTGCCCCCCAAGGCTCTCATCTAGGACCCTTGCTATTTATAATATACAAAAACGACATTGTCACCCACCTTGAGAACTCTAGGCTTCTTATCTATGCTGACGATATAAAGATCTTTAGTAAAATACGCAATATCAACGATGCAAATCGTTTGCAAGCAGATCTGGATAAATTCGCGACGTACTGATCCAAAAACAAACTTGTCTAAACAGTGTTAAGTGCTCGGTGATATCTTATACCAGAAAAAAGACACATCTCGCATACAGCTATGGCTTTTGTGGTACTCCAACTAAGAGGGTTACCTCGATTAAGGACCTGGGCATTTTATTTGTTGAGAAGTTATGTTTCTCTGAGCATATCGACGATATTATAAAAAAAGCCAACAGATCACTGGGATTTATAATCAGGGCTACTGCGGGTTTCCGTTCGATAAACGTCTACCTTACCCTCTACTACACCATGATCAGGTCGCTTCTGGAATTTGCATCCTGTGTTTGGTCCCCTCAATATAATGTATACACGCAATGTCTCGAAAAAAACAACGAAAATTCCTTAATTTTCTAGATTTCCGTCCTGAAGTACCATGTCATTTACCCCATTACATGTCAGGCGTACTAAGCGCGATTTGTTATTTTTATATAAATTACATAACAATCAAATTGATTATCCTTACCTACTATCCTTATCCTTACCTACCTACCTTCCCGTTTAAAATTTTAACTATCCCACAATAATGACGCGTTTCCATACGAACTCAGCGAAACATTCCCCCCACACACGTCTCTCAGCGCAATACAATTACCTAAACTAACGCTTCCTTTCAGACTGTCCTGATATTTTCAATTGTTCCCTTCTTAGCCTGAAACACTTCTTTAAATTACACCACAATGTTCTGGGTGAAATAAGCCTCTAATCATTTGTTTCTGTCGGTCATCGTTGGATATCATTTCTGTGTATTGCAATATCTAAGGTGTTGGGTTGTTATTGGGCTCCGATTACTCGTGAGCCTGTTACTCACTCCTTCCTAACATTGTAATTCATGTATATTGTAAATTGTGTAGTAATTATGTATATTGTGAATTGTGTTTTGTGTGAAAAAAAAATACTAAGAAAATTCAGATGAGACTACGAAAGATCGGACACGACTAGAAAAAATCTGATATGACTAGGAAAGATCAGAAAGACTAGGAAAGATCATATAAAACTAGGAAAGACTATCAAACTATACAAAACTAGGATTAGACAGGACTAAGAAAGACAAAACAAGATCAGGCGCAATGAGACGAGATTATATAAAACCAACAAAATCAGACAGACTAGACAATACTAAACAAGATGAGCTGTTGATTATGTTGAATATTAATATTATGTTAAACTGTATTAATAATTTTCGTGATTTATTTACGTTGTCCGAATACATGAATTCAACGAATTTAACAAATCAACGAATTTAAGGTTTAAAAGTTTTTTAAATTTAGTGTATCTTTACTTACTAGGGAGATCGTGCATTCTATAAAAGTCTAAAACTAGGAAAGATTAGACAAGATCAGAGCTGATATAGTAAAACAAGGAAAGTTCAGGTCAAACTTAGAAAGATCGGATTCGGCTAGTAAAGAACGGACACGACTAGGAAAAATAAGACAAGACTTTAAAAGATCGTCCAATACCAGGAAAAATCAAAGACTTCGAAAACAACACATCTAACTAGGAAGGATCATACAAAACTATGAAAAATCAGTGATGAATTTTAAAGATCAGACAAGACTAGGAAAATTCAAACAAGACTAGGAAAGATCAAGACTAGAAAAAAATTAGATAAGGCTACGAAAGATCTCACAAGACTAGAAAAAATTAGATTTATTTATTAGATTACTAGGAAAGATCAGAAAGATTAGGAAAACTGAGACAGGACTATAAATTATATAATACTAGAAAAGATCAGACAAGATTAGAATTGATCTAGCAAGACTAGAAAAGATAAGGTCAGACTTGGAAAGATCATATTAGATTAGGAAAGAATGGGCGAGACAGGGAAAGATCAGATGAGACTAGGAAATATCATTTGAGGTTATGTACTGGAATAAGTGAGAAGGAGCTCCCCGTAAAGAGATATCGTAGAGAGGATAAGGATAATACTGACTCTGATGAAAATTATGTTCCGTATGTCCCAGTCAAAGATCGGAAAAATAAACAGCTTGAATTTAGAGAGATTAGGACAACTAAAAGATGAACAGAATAAGCCAAAATCCTCAAGAGAAAATGAAACAAATAATGAGGATGAAGATGAAGTATGGGGTAGGAAATACAACATTTCCCTCATCGACCAACACACTGAACTCAAAAAACTTGCCGAAGCTAAGAAATTAAGTGCTGTGGAGAGGCAATTACGAAAAGAAGAAGAAATATTGGAGAGCGTTGCAGAGAAGAAAGCTTTAATGGGTGTTTCCGAACTGGCAAAAGGCATCCAATATAGTGACCCAATCAAAACAAGTTGGAAATCACCTAGATATACTCTGGAGTTACCAGAAAACCGACAGGATAAAATTCGTAATAAGCTGCGAATTTTAGTGGAAGGTGAAGCTATTCCAGAACCATTGCGATCATTCAAAGAAATGAAACATCGCAAGGCAACGATTGCTGCCCTTGAAGCTAAAAAGATTAAAAAACCTACCCAGTATTATAAAAACAGTATTATCTGGTAGATACAGAATTGGGATAGCTTTCACTGGCTCAGGAAAAACTTTAGTTTTTGTGTTGCCAATAATAATGTTTTGTTTGGAACAAGAAGTCAAATTGCCATTTATTAAAAATGAAAGACCTTATGGATTAATTATTTGCCCAACCAGTGAATAGGCTATACAGACGTTTGATATCATCCAAGACTTTTGTACGACTTTAAGGAGGTCTGGAATGCCAAAAATTCGAAGCTGTTTGGCCATTGGAGGTGTCGCAGTTTCAGAATGTGTTGAACTTACACATACAAAAGGGAGTGCATATTATGGTTGCTACTCCAGGTAGATTAATGGATATGTTGGAAAAGAAAACCGTTAGATTAGTAGTTTGTAGATACTTGTGCATGGATTAAGCTGGCATAATGATAGATTTAGGATTTGAAGAAAACGCGAGAATGATATTTTCTTATTTTAATGGACAGAGACAAACACTTCTGTTCTCAGCTACTATGCCGAAAAAGATCCAAAACTTTGCACGATCAGCTTTAGTGAAACCAATCACAATTAATGTAGGCAGATCTGGAGCAGCTTCAATAAACGTTGTTCAGGAAGTAGAATATTTTAAACAAGAAGCAAAAATCGTATACCTACTTGAATGCCTGCAAAAAACAACTCCACCAGTATTAATATTTGCGGAAAAGAAACAGGATGTCGATGCAACACACGAGTATTTGTTGCCCAAGGGCGTCGAAGCTGTTGCTATTCATGGAGGAAAAGACCAAGAGGAGAGGTCTAGGTCAGTGGAAGCCTTTAGAAAGCAACAAAAAGATGTATTAGTAGCAACAGATGTTGCTTCAAAGGATCTTGATTTCGCCGATGTTCAACATGTTATTAATTATAATATGCCTGATGATGTCGAAACTTATGTGCGTAGGATTGGTCGTAAAGGTCGTTCAGGAAAACAAGGAGTTGCAACAACATTTATAAACAAATCAAATGACGAATCTGTTTTCTTAGATCTCAAACATCTGATAATTGAAGCCAAGCAGAAAGTTCCAAAATTTCTTGCAGAACTTTGCTCAGAAAACGAGAAACATCTCATCCTTGGAGATGATAAAGGTTGTGCATATTGTGGTGGTTTGGGTAACAGGATCACAGACTGTCCGAAATTGGAAGCATTGCAGAACAAACAAGCCTCGAATATCGGCAGACGGGATTATTTGGCAAACACTGAGGCCGATTATTAGAATTATAATTTTTAATAATATTATTTTTTTGTGTACAATAATTACAAAATATGTATGTATACATACAAAACTAGGAAAGATTAGAACAGGACTAAAAAAGACAAAACAAGATCAGGTACGACGAGACGAGATCTGACAAAACCAACAAAACCAGACAAGCTAGACAAAATTAAGTAAGACAGACTTAAGACTTAGTGAGACAGACATAATTAAGTAAGCTGAACTGTTGATTATGTTGAACGTTAATATTTCAATTTATCTCGTTATTAGATAATAAAAACCTGTATTAATAATTTTCGTGGTTTATTTACGTAGTCTGAATACATGAATTATAATCGCTACTGCTATCTCGTTTGGATAAAGCGAGACAAAGGATGGAGTTTAAAAAAGTTTTTTTTCCAATTTAGTGTTAGTATGTAGTTTGTGCAAAATGTAAATTAGAAGATCACGCGTCCTCTGAAAGTCAAAGGTCGTATAAATATAAAATGTGATTCAATAGATTGCAAAATGCGCATAGAGGTATACTAAAAATATATTTTTTTAAATAACCGCTGCTGGTCTAAATCTATTTGGTTTGCAGAATTTGATAATAAATTTCAGTTTTAACTTTATAGTTCAGACTATATGCATGTACTTTTAACTGTGTGTTTCTGGAGTAGATTATTGCTATTTAGTGAAATTTGGCAAAAATTCATCAGATGACCAAAATAGCGAAAACAGTTTCTACACCTCGCCAATTTTAACATGGAAGACAAAGAAATTTGCACAAAATACAGTTTTAATTATTTTTTATTTTCGGGAAAACTAACAGAAAAGTTTGTTTTAGTTTTAGTTATCATTGTGCACGGACATTCATTTTGAAACAAAAAAAGTGTGGATTTTTGAAAAAAGTTTTGTAGAAATCAAGAAATTTGAAAATTTAAGACAGAGTAACACACACAATTAATTAAAACATTGTTTGTGTTTATATTTGTATAAAAAGTTTTGTCAAATTGAAGGAATTTTAAAATTTGTAAAACCAAGAAACAAATAGAATCTATTGAAACTTACACAAATTATTTGGTTTTGGTAATAATTGCACCAAATTTCAGCTTTAAAAACTAAAAATTGTAAATTTTAGAAGAAAAAAAAAAAGGATTTTATGTTTTGCCAAAAACAAGAAATTTTAGGATTTGCAAAATAGATAGTAACAGGCAGAATTAATTAAAACTTGCAGAAATTGTTTGTGTTTATATTTGTATAAAAAGTGGTACTAATCTATTAACGCCACCAGTGCTACATTTTGAAATGACGCTAATCTACACCTAAAATTTTTATGATAAATTATAAAACAAAACACTTTATTTAAAAAAAAAACATTTTTAAAACTGAAAATACTTTTTATTTTTTAACCCCGGTTAGATTAGGTTGCCCGCCGTGAAGCGGAAAGATAAATCAAGACAACATACGCATTGCTAACTCTCGATCCAATATATGGCGGTGGAGGCGTTAATACGTAAGTACCTAAAAAGTTTTACTAAAATCAAAGACAGAGGAACAAACGGAGTGAATAAAAACCTACAATAAATTCATTCATTTATTAAATTATTTTAGTTGATTTTAGAAATAATTGTGCCAAATTTTAACATTTAAAACTAAAAATTGTGAATTCAAGAAAGAAAAGGATTTTAAGTTTTCAAAAAATCAAGAAATATGAAAATTCGTAGAAGAAGAACAGACAGAATATACTAAAGTTGTGTTAGTTTAATTACCAAAACAAGAAATTTCACAATAAACGACCACCAAATAAACTTTACCTCGCCCTTTCCGCAACATCTCGAAACGTAATTAGCAGACAAAAGAAATACAATCATTTCCTAAAACCCCAAGAATTCCTGAATATTTCCATACAAATCTCGTAATTTTTTTCTCAAAAACTAATCCAGAACAGACCCATCAAGAAAAACATTCGCAAAACTGAATCGAAATTCGTAGCTTAACGTTTGCTAACGAATAATTAATTAACAATTTTATATAATGTTGTCTAGTCCGTAATAAAAAGTAAAGAATTTTCCTTTGTTTCCCCTAAAAGAAAACGGGAAAATGATCATTTTCTTTTACGCGTTCAACCTTTATCTGTCCAATCTCCCTGCTTGCATTTTCATCCCCCTCAAACTCACTGACCTTTCCAATTTCCACCCTAACTATTACCGAGAAAATCATTATTTTACGCCTTTCTAACCAACCATATAGACAAAATTAGACAAAACAAATCTAAGCATAAACTAGTCTATTCTCGCCTGTTTAGTCTTGTTTATGTAGTCTTCTTTGTCTAGTCTTGTCTGCCTGGTCTTGTCTGTCTAGTCTTTACTGTCTAGCCTTGTCTGTCTAGTCAAGTATATCTATCGCTCTAGTGGCGCAATTGGTTAGCGCACGGTATTTATAAGTCAAGTATATCTAGTCTTGTTTGTCCTCCTTGGTAGTGTAGATGACAATATACCCGCCTGACTAGCAGGAGACCCGGATTCGATTCCCGCCCGAGGAGACATTTTCAACTAGGGCGGTTTTCATTAACCGGGATTCTAAATGAATGCGAAGTATGCGATACCGAGGTGGCGCATACTAAAGAGATAAGTAGAATAAGGGGTTTGGTGAGACTCTGGCCTGTCTAGTCTAGTCTATCTAGTCTTGTCGGTCTAGTCTTGTCTGTCTAGTCTTGTCTGTCTAGTCTTGTCTGTCTAGTCTTGTCCGTCTAGTCTTGTCAGTCTAGTCTTGCCTGTCTAGTCTTGTCTGTCTAGTCTTGTCTGTCTAGTCTTGTCTGTCTAGTCTTGTCTGTCTAGTCTTGTCTGACTAGTCTTGTCTGTCTAGTCTTGTCTGTCTAGTCTTGTCTGTCTAGTCTTGTCTGTCTAGTCTTGTCTGTCTAGTCTTGTCTGTCTAGTCTTGTCTGTCTAGTCTTGTCTGTCTAGTCTTGTCTGTCTAGTCTTGTCTGTCTAGTCTTGTCTGTCTAGTCTTGTCTGTCTAGTCTTGTTTGTCTAGTCTTGTCTGTCTAGTCTTGTCTGTCTAGTCTTGTCTGTCTAGTCTTGTCTGTCTAGTCTTGTCTGTCTAGTCTTGTCTGTCTAGTCTTATCTGTCTAGTCTTGTCTGTCTAGTCTTGTCTGTCTAGTCTTGTCTGTCTAGTCTTGTCTGTCTAGTCTTGTCTGTCTAGTCTTGTCTGTCTAGTCTTGTCTGTCTAGTCTTGTCTGTCTAGTCTTGTCTGTCTAGTATTGTCTGTCTAGTCTTGTCTGTCTAGTCTTGTCTGTCTAGTCTTGTCTGTCTAGTCTTGTCTGTCTAGTCTTGTCTGTCTAGTCTGTCTAGTCTTGTCTGTCTAGTCTTGTCTGTCTAGTCTTGTCTGTCTAGTCTTGTCTGTCTAGTCTTGTCTGTCTAGTCTTGTCTGTCTAGTCTTGTCTGTCTAGTCTTGTCTGTCTAGTCTTGTCTGTCTAGTCTTGTCTGTCTAGTCTTGTCTGTCTAGTCTTGTCTGTCTAGTCTTGTCTGTCTAGTCTTGTCTGTCTAGTCTTGTCTGTCTAGTCTTGTCTGTCTAGTCTTGTCTGTCCAGTCTTGTCTGTCTAGTCTTGTCTGTCTAGTCTTGTCTGTCTAGTCTTGTCTGTCTAGTCTTGTCTGTCTAGTCTTGTCTGTCTAGTCTTGTCTGTCAAGTCTTGTCTGTCTAGTCTTGTCTGTCTAGTCTTGCCTGTCTAGTCTTGTCTGTCTAGTCTTGTCTGTCTAGTCTTGTCTGTCTAGTCTTGTCTGTCTAGTCTTGTCTGTCTAGTCTTGTCTGTCTAGTCTTGTCTGTCTAGTCTTGTCTGTCTAGTCTTGTCTGTCTAGTCTTGTCTGTCTAGTCTTGTCTGTCTAGTCTTGTCTGTCTAGTCTTGTCTGTCTAGTCTTGTCTGTCTAGTCTTGTCTGTCTACTCTTTCTTGTCTGTGTAGTCTTGTCTGTCTAGTCTTGTCTGTCTAGTCTTGTCTGTCTAGTCTTGTCTGTCTAGTCTTGTCTGTCTAGTCTTGTCTGTCTAGTCTTGTCTGTCTAGTCTTGTCTGTCTAGTCTTGTCTGTCTAGTCTTGTCTGTCTAGTCTTGTCTGTCTAGTCTTGTCTGTCTAGTCTTGTCTGTCTAGTCTTGTCTGTCTAGTCTTGTCTGTCTAGTCTTGTCTGTCTAGTCTTGTCTGTCTAGTCTTGTCTGTCTAGTCTTGTCTGTCTAGTCTTGTCTGTCTAGTCTTGTCTGTCTAGTCTTGTCTGTCTAGTCTTGTCTGTCTAGTCTTGTCTGTCTAGTCTTGTCTGTCTAGTCTTGTCTGTCTAGTCTTGTCTGTCTAGTCTTGTCTGTCTAGTCTTGTCTGTCTAGTCTTGTCTGTCTAGTCTTGTCTGTCTAGTCTTGTCTGTCTAGTCTTGTCTGTCTAGTCTTGTCTGTCTAGTATTGTCTGTCTAGTCTTGTCTGTCTAGTCTTGTCTGTCTAGTCTTGTCTGTCTAGTCTTGTCTGTCTAGTCTTGTCTGTCTAGTCTTGTCTGTCTAGTCTTGTCTGTCTAGTCTTGTCTGTCTAGTCTTGTCTGTCTAGTCTTGTCTGTCTAGTCTTTTCTGTCTAGTCTTGTCTGTCTAGTCTTGTCTGTCTAGTCTTGTCTGTCTAGTCTTGTCTGTCTAGTCTTGTCTGTCTAGTCTTGTCTGTCTAGTCTTGTCTGTCTAGTCTTGTCTGTCTAGTCTTGTCTGTCTAGTCTTGTCTGTCTAGTCTTGTCTGTCTAGTCTTGTCTGTCTAGTCTTGTCTGTCTATTCTTGTCTGTCTAGTCTTGTCTGTCTAGTCTTGTCTGTCTAGTCTTGTCTGTCTAGTCTTGTCTGTCTAGTCTTGTCTGTCTAGTCTTGTCTGTCTAGTCTTGTCTGTCTAGTCTTGTCTGTATATTCTTGTCTGTCTAGTCATGTCTGTCTAGTCTTGTCTGTCTAGTCTTGTCTGTCTAGTATTCTCTGTCTAGTATTGTCTGTCAACCTTATCTGTCAATCTTGTCTGTCAAGCCCTATCTAGTCTTGTCTGTCTACTCCTGTCTGTCTAGTTTTGTCTGTCAAGTCTTGTCTGTCTAGTCTTGTCTGTCTAGTCTTCTCCGTCTAGTCTTGTCTGTCTAGTCTTGTCTGTCTAGTCTTGCCTGTCTAGTATTGTCTGTCTAGTCTTGTCTGTCTAGTCTTGTCTGTCTAGTCTTGCCTGTCTAGTCTTGTCTGTCTAGTCTTGTCTGTCTAGTCTTGTCTGTATATTCTTGTCTGCCTAGTCTTGTCCGTCTAGTCTGTCTAGTATTCTCTGTCTAGTATTGTCTATCAACCTTGTATGTCAGTCTTGTCTGTGAAGCCCTATCTAGTCTTGTCTGTCTGGTTTTGTTTGTCTAGTCTTGCTTATCTAATCTTGTCAGTCTAGTCTGGCTTGTCTAGTCTTGTCTGTCTAGTCTTGTATGTCTAATCTTGTTTGCTTAGTAGTGCTCGGCTAAGCAGGGAATTAAACAAAATTAGGCAAGAAAAGACTAAAATAACTTTGGCTCTTTAAATTCGCACGAATTTCGCTGAAATAATACGCAAATAGAAATTACTTTTGCGCAGAATCCCGTATGAAAAACTTAAAAGAACATGACGATTTTGATGTGAAAACCCGTAGATATTCACTCACCAATGTTATTGGATCCCGTGGAAATCCTTTCGGCAGTATTTGCGCCTTTCGCGACTTCCGTCATCCTTTTAGATCACCAAAAACGAAACAGTTTCAAATTTAAAAAAAGATCGCACTAAAAATAATTGTGCACAACGGTCAGCTAGGATCGCGCCACCCGACTGAATTGTTTGTTTACTAGCCTGTTAGTATGTTGCCGGTGTAATCGAGTTTTTTTTTAGTTTTGTAGCTACAGTCTATGCAATAGGTGTAGTGCTAATGATTCTCGTTTCGGCGAGATGCTGGTTGCATGATCTGCGGATCGAAGGAAACTTTGGAGTTTTCAGGGCATGCGCTTCCCGGTTAGCTAAGGGGCTAAGGGTGTATTGTGTTCAAGGGCTTTTATCTGGAACGCTTTGTAATTTTATTTTCGGGTTTCTACAATAATGGAGAGACATGATTGATGGTTTATCTGCATGAAATCGTCTAATCTTCAATAGAAGGAAATAATTAAAATATTTTTGATTTGTATCAAATTTCGTTTTAGGATCAATTAAACACTAGGATTATACATTAAGTATTTTAAATGACCTGTCTTGAATTAGTTAACTTGTGATATATTTCTCGGTTAAACATTTATTTTTCAATAATAATTTAGTTCCTTTTCATCAATAAAATAAATTAGTTTTCACGATTGAAACTTGATTTTTATTTAAGAAAGGAATAGTCTCGGAATGAGTCTGACTAGACTATTTCCAATCATTTTCAGTCGCCATTTATTCCGAGGGTTTCTAAGGCGGACAAGTAAAAGTAACTTTTGAAATATCATCGGGTCTTTGTACACTTCATTTAGAGTCACAGCAATAATATAATTGGATTTTTTCAAAATATTAGTCAAAAACTAAATAGAATAAGCGATTAAAAATAATTAAAAAATAAGTTAAACAAGACATATCAGGTCTCTCTCTATCTCTTCAGCCCGTGCTTGTCCACTGCTGGACGTAGGCCTCCTGCAAGTTGTTCCATCTTCCATCTTCATGTTCTTCATTGCATCTTCGCATCTTCTTCTTGCGATTTGATGCCATTCTTTCACCGCTGTTTTGTTGATGTCGTCGAGCCATCTTCCTTGCAGTTTTCCAGTGCTTCGTTTTGTGGCTCTTGGTCTCCAGTGAGTAATCCTATGGGTCTATTTGTCGGTGTTTTCACTGGCTAGGTGTCCTACCCAGCTCCACTTAAGTTCTGCGCTTCGTCCAATCACGTATTTGAATTTTGGTTCGCAGTCTGATCTCCTGGTTTCTTATTCTGTCTCTTAAGTTTATGCCGAGCAGAGCCCGTTCCATTGCTCGTTGGCAGGTTTATAATCTGTTTGCGCTCTTTGCTGTCCATGTCATCGTTTCCAGTTCCAGTGTCCATGTCATACGTTGTAACAGGCAATATGCGCATGTCGTATACTTTTCGTTTTAGGCAGTGCGGTATGTCTGGGTTCTTGAGTATGTGTCTGAGTTTGCCGAAAGCAGCTCAGCTCTGACTTATTCTTCTGTTTATTTATGTTGCCTGATTTCCCTTCCCCAGTTTTGTTTGATGTCCTAATTTTTTTCATGAAATCCACTTTACACTAGTTGTTCAAAGTTATCGCCGTGTTGTTGAAGGCAAAGTATCACTCAGCTTTTCCATGAATTGGGATAATTTACTAGGCCTTCTTCGCCGCAGATGACTCAACTCGGTTACGAAGATCATCTAAATCAATTATTTCGTTGGTATATAATAGCATGGTCATCATAGAATGGTCTTCGACAGGAGATAAAATATCAGATAAATACTAGATAGCCAAACACGCTCTAATTGTCTGCAGAAATTTGACCGGTTGTAACCTACCAATCCTGCGATAGATGTATGATGCTGCGATAGTGAGACCAACGATCACTTACGGGGCAGTTGCATGAGGAAGTAGAACCAAGCTGGTCTCTATGAAGAAGAAGCTTGAGAAGATCAAAGACTGGCGTGTTTCTGCATCACTCATGCCCGGCAGCGGTTATCGAACTGCTGCTGGATCTGACACCGTTGCACCTTGTCGTGGAGAGGGGCAGATCGGCGATTGTAGGGTTGAGTGAAGGAATAGGCTGAGGTAAAATAATCGGGAGCAGAGACCGGAACAGCCTCGCTGCGAAATGGTATGCAAATATCATTTCGAGAAAAAATACATAGCAACGTGTAGTAGTAAAGCCCATTGGAGCGAAGACAAAGGAAGGTACTGTTGTAGGAGTGTTTGGATCTCGTACCAAATACTTTGAATCCATGGCAATCTAACAAGCACAAATCTAACTCGCAACAACTCAAAAATAGAACAAGTATTGTTACGAGGCGCCCTATTTATTGGCAGAGCGTCTCGTAGTAAATGCTGAACGTACATTGTATCCCTCACTACCAAACTACTGTCATGGTAGTGGGGATACGCACCGGTGCCAGTAAGGGAGATCGTACCGGAGGGCAGTAAAGTATTCTAAGCGTTAAACATACTTACATATGCCTACAATAAAAGACTATGTTTCGATATTATGTGTCGTGTCGTATTTAATTAACGTAAACCCGAATCCTATCTACGACCTATCTGTGCCTATCGAATTACTCGTGGTAGCGATTCTACATCGATTAGCGACATAAAACTGAGGACCCGTTTGCCGCCTGGAACACACGTGGCCATTCTAGAGGACTCCGTCTCATTAGTCAGGGTCACGAAGGAACATTCAAACATTAGATCCCGAGTATTTGTATTATCCAAGGTTGACTTATATACCTACTCTGAGGTAAGTACCGGAGATCTAATAATTGTAATTAGGCCCAAATAAAAGGAGTCATCAATCAGTGCGTCTTACCTGTACTAACATATAGGGCCGAAACATTAACCCTAACAAATCGCACAGCTAACAAAATCAGAGTAGCACAGAGAGCAATGCAGAGAGCAATGCTGGGTCTGCATCTGAGAGACAAGGTTCTTAACACAACTATGAGGGGAAGAAGAGGAGTAACCGACGCTTTCAAGATAATTTCCAACCGTAAATAGAATTGGGCGGCACACCTGGCCAGAGTCAGTGATGACAGATGGACGAGAAAGGTGATGTAGTGGAGACCGAGTAACGATGCATTCCGAAATAGAGGAAAACCGCACACTCGATGATCAGACGAGCTTAAGCATATCTATCCCAATTGGATGAGAGCAGCACGGGACAGAGGGGGATGGAAGTTGTTACGGGAGGCTTGTATCCAGCAGTGGACATGTATAGCTGGATGATGATGATAATGGCAATCTACCCAGGTATCTTCCAAGCAGTGGTACAAGCAATCAAAAGGTGTGCACAATATAACCTCGACAGGAAGTATCGCAAAAAAACTAATTGCAATCCTGTCAGATAGCCAAGCAGCTATAGAGGCAACGGCTAATAATGATACCTCATACACTATCAGATCCAAACTGGTATGAGACTGTGTGGGAAAACTAAACAAGCTCGGCAGAGAAAATAAAGTAACGCTATACTGGGTACCAGGACACACTGGTATAGATGGAAATGAAGAAGTCGATCAACTAGCAAACAAGTGATCCAGCAACCCCTTTATGGGTACGGAATCTTTTTGCAGTATGGGTATGAACACCATTCACAAAACTATAGATGAAGAAATAAGTGGATGAAAACTTGGAAAGAGCTTCCAGGGCTAAGACAATCCCAGGAAATTCTGGGGTCTTTTAACCAGAAAAGAAGGAAAGCTTGCATGAAACTAAACAGGAACAAGCTTAGAGTTTTGGCATGAGTCCTGACAGAACACTGCAGACTTTTAAACACCTTATGGTCCTAGGCCTAGAAGAAGATGGCAGATGCAGATTCTGCTGCTCAGCAGAGGAAACCCCCATGCATCTGCTCAAATACTGCGGAGCGCTACTCGACAAGAGAAAAATGTATATTAGGACGCACTACTTGAACGCGGAAGAGTTGCAGTCCTTGAATCCTGCCCAGAGAGGAGGCGTTCTAAATAGATAATTATAGCAACGATTAGAGGAAGAGGGTGGGGTACATAGATCTAAAAAGTCGCAGTACATGTGACCACCGAAATCTACAATCTACAAGATGGTCTTCATAACGCCATAAATAGAAATCAAGAAGGTTATGGTCGCGTACCAGAGGAGCCCATGTAACAAACATCAGACCAATCTACTTATTTTCAAACACATTATTTAAATGTTGCCGAACTAAACGATTAAAATGCGGCGGTGCATCATTTGGAAGAAGCCACATTTGTCGACGTACATTCAAAAAGAACTTCTTCCAATAATTCTATCAACTGATTTTGCAAAATGAAGAGATAATCATTTTCAGTCAATCGATTTGGCTACACATGAGGGCCAATAAGTTATCTGGAAAGGAAGCTGGAAAGGATTACCACGAACAGCGTATGGATTTTCGAATGCTCAAATATGACGTTGCTTCATCAGCCGCCAATAGAATGGAAGAAAAGTTTGAAATTTCAGAATGTTTTTGTAAAAACCATCGGAAAATTGTAAACGTAAAGGATGATCTTCATGTTGTAAAGCCTGTACTTTTTGTGCATGGAAAGGATACAATTGACTCTCGCGCAGTGTTTTCCAGACAATTCGATTTGGGACATCTATTTGGCGAGATATTTGTCGAGTACTATTAGAAAGATTTTTCGACAAGATTTAAGATTTCTTCTTCGGCATCCAAAATTCGTTGGTGACGGCCAAGTCCACCATCCCTACCTAGACATGTGTTTACAGTACACACGTTTCTTGTGCACGGATTGCTTTTGCGGTGAGTTTTTGTGGAATAGGTGTTGGCCTGTTAGGAAACCGCTCAGCGTACAATTCACTTATGGCAACAGAATTCCGGAGTACTTTCCCATAAATTTACATGACAACATATTCACTCTTGCAGCGATGCAACATTTTCGCCTTCCTTATTAGGATTTATTCGGAAGAATTTATTTCAAATCACATTGCGGTAAGAACTGAAGCAACAGTTTGACAGATGGGAGAAGTTACCATCATCGGCATACTCATTAAAAAATTAATTGATAATTTATCGTTTGAATTTAAAAATTTAAACAGCAATATGTCTCTCATTATGCAACTTTTGTTAAGACATTATAAGGTTCATGACCTTCTTTTAAGATGTTTAGTCACCCCTTGAAGATAAAATCACAAGACTGTAAGCACCCTGTATAATTGTTTCGATCAAGGTATGTTTAGATCAAGTGTAAGTCGTAAAGGAGTCTAAGATTACAAATTTATGAATTAATTACTATCTAGTCAATAATTTAAGTGATTATAAAGTTTTGTGCTTTTGGAGGGTATTACTAAATATTTGCTGGATACCTTGCAGTTGGCTAGATGCGGCTCAAGCCGAGCGAAAACTTATCGACTTCCTTTTTCCCCTCAATTACTTCGTTTCAAAGTCTTTCCTCCCCCAACATTGCTCAGATATTAATTCCAATTAGTCCTAGAATTATTAAACAAAAAAATCAATTTAGATACAAAATTGCTATAGAATATTAGTTAGAAGACAAATAAGAACAATTATAAGACAGACAAGACTAGTCAAGGAGATTTTCGAGCTTGTTTTGCTCCAAAATTCTCAGTTTCAACAATTTCTTGCATTTTTTAGCGATTTTTACCAGTCCTAGCTTAAAACTTAGGCCACTACAAACTTAGTTTCCAAAAACGTACAAAGAATTGTTTGTGCTTTTTTTGAGACTATGTGTCAAAAAATTATAAACAAATCCAGCTATACCAGCGTTTCCCAAACTTTTTTGACGGCGGCCCTGTACGAGGTTTTAAAATTTTCCGCGAGCCACCTCATAAAAAAAAAACATTTATTTAGAAAACAAATTTTATTTTTTAATCAAAATCAAGTTATTTGTTTATTTCATACACAAAAATTAAAGAAAAATATAAATAATTAAAAATATTACAAAAATATTCATTTAAAACTTACAATTAGTAAATGAAGTAAACTTTGTTTTACATAGTTTGTCCTTAGCGCGAAGGGTGTTATTGTTTATAATCACTCCCACAAAATTCTGCTCCCACAGTTTATACTACTAGAAGCACACCAAAAGAATTACTAAATACTCCAAGACTCAACAAAAATGTTTGTCATCGTTTTTTAACTTACACATTACCCAAAATTTGCAATATCCTACCATTAAAAGCAAAACATATGAAAAATCATAAAAACTTCGGGAGAATAAAAAAAAAATCATCTAACCTAACCTAATATTGTGATAAATTTAAAATAATTTTCATAGATGATTTTTTTTATTTTCGAGGAGTTTTTATGATTTTTCATATGTTTTGCTTTTAACGGTAGGATATTGCAAATTTTGGGTAATGTGTAATTTAAAAAACGATGACAAACATTTTTGTTGAGTCTTGGAGTGTTTAGTAATTCTTTTGGTGTGCTTCTAGTAGCATAAACTGTGGGAGCAGAATTTTGAAGTATTTTTGAATATGAGGATAAAATTAATATCATTATCTTGCAAAATTTGCAATATCCTACCGTTAAAAGTAAAACATATGAAATAATAAACATATCATAAAAACTTCGCGAGAATAAAAAAAAATCATCTATGAAAATTATTTAAAATTTATCACAATATTAGAAAAACAATAGATAAACTAACCCGTATTAAGGTACATATTCCAGTAGTTGGCCATGCACCAGTAGTTGGACATTTAGAAATGAAGATAAAAAAATAAGAATTCAGCGGGATATTGTGAAATGATTTCATGTACATAAGCTGGTTTCGTCTTCTGCGCATCTATTTCGAGCATCAACGCACGCGCTGTATTGATGCATCCATCACAACAATTTTTTTCATCTCAGTGTTGTCGTCCATCCTTTTTCTTGTTAATTTCTAAAAAGAACTCGTAAGAAACTCGGCAGAAAAAAGTATAAATATATAGTATTTAATTACTCTTTTTAGGGTAAGTGTATTTATTAAGAGTATATATTGCTAAGAACTTGCTTATATAATTTAGAATTTAAAAGTATTGAATTTTGCTTTGATGTGAAAGTGTGGGGATGGACAACTACCAGCTCATATTAAAGTATGAATTCAAAAAAATTAGTAAATGGCCGGTGTGCCAACTACTGCCTATATTATTTGTCATTCATTTTTGTCTAAAAACTTGTATTTATGGTCGAGATAAAAAAATTAAAGAAATGGCCTAAGAATTATTGCATTTGGTCGCTTTATTCTAGTAGTGGGCCGAGTGGCCAACTACTAGTCTTTAGGTTGGCTAACTACTAAAATCATTAGTAATATTAATTATCATTATTTTTATTAAAAATATTTCCTTCCTCTTTAGATGCCTGGGAAATAGGGTTATTTGCTTAACTATACAGAGACAGCCATGTCACTAGCAGTGGAAGAGGTCCGCATGCATCACATCTCCATCCGTAAAGCCGCTATGAAATTTGGTGTTCCTAGGCAAACTCTAAAAATCAAATTGGACGGAAAATCCCCTATGGAACGAAAAATTGGACCTGCTACAGTCCTCACTCCCGAAGAGGAAACACGAATCTGCAATTGGATTCATGAGAGCGCACGGGCTGGTTTTCCAGTGACAACTGAACAATTACTTGTCAGCGTGGAAAAATACCTCAAGGAAATTAAACGTCCATGTCCAATGTTTAAAGGGGGGAAACCCGGTAAGACGTTTCTAAAATTATTCATGCGGAGGAACCCTTCCATTTCTAGTCGAATTTCTCAACAATTGACACCATCCAGAGCCTCTGTAATAGAAGCCGGTCTTCTTGAGTTGTCCAATTGCTTAATGAAAGAACTGAAGGATAAGGGACATGCTGGCATTCTCAAGGAACCTTCTCGTGTTTTTAACTCTGACGAAACCTCATTTTTGTTGGCTCCGAAAGCACCTACAGTTCTAGCCAAGAAAGGAGAAAAAAATGTTTACCAACAAGTCAATCCAGATGACAAGGAATGCCTTACGGTACTAATAACAGGGAGCGCCAGTGTCTCATTAGCTCCTACAACGGTGCTTTTTAGTTATAAACGGATCCCTATAGATATCGCAGAGAACTTTCCTTCAGATTGGGCCTTCGGAAAGACCGATTCGGGTTGGATGAACTGCGAAGCTTTCTTTGAATTCATAGTTGATGTGTTTTATCCGTGGCTAGTTACAAAGAAAACTGTTTTTCCCGTAATATTATTTGTTGACCGGCATTCATCCCACTTATCATTTCAAACAAGTGAATTTTGCCATGAAAAGGGGATAATATTGGTGACTCTGCATCCAAATGCTACACACTTAATCAAGCCCTTGGATGTGGCAGTTTTCAAGCCCTTAAAAGATGCCTGGAGGAAGAGAGTGCATAGTTGGCGGTTGCAGAAAATTGAAAATGGTGAAGGCCACGTGCTTAAAAAAAAGTACTTCGCCAAACTTTTACACGAGGTTATCAACACTACTGTAACATATTCTATGTTGATAAATGGCTTCGAAAAATGCGGTTTGGTCCCATGAAATCCTCAGGCAGTTATGATTCCAGGTGGAGAAGGCAAGAAAAAGGACAACTCTAAACGGATGCGAAATTTGGAAACAGTATTGCAATATCTATATGACAACATAAATACTGAAACGTTAGAGGCTTTTCTATCTTCAAGTGACACATGATTGGGAGATTTGAAAGATTTATCTATTTATGGAGGAGAACAAAAAGTGAACTAGAAAGCCTTCACAGTATGAATGAGAGAGAGGAGGAAGACGCTTTCCTGTCGTCTTTAAATGATAGCCTACCGTCTGGTTTTTCATTTCACCAGTGTTTGATAGATGACGATACGTCTTACCCTGAAAGTGGCACTAGTAAAGCGTCACCACTTCCTCCCGTTGATCTCATTGGTACATACGAATCAGTAGCAGTCATTATTGCCGACAGTCTGCCTCAGCAGCCTTTAGAACCGTAATTCCCGCCTGCTGCCGACAGTCTGGCTAAGCCGCCAATTGAACCAGACTCTGTCGAAAATACTGCCTCGTCTCCAACAAATGTTAAGCCTTCGATTAACGTTCCAAGTCCATTCAAAAAGCATTTATTTTACAAGAACACAGTTATTGATAAACCAAAAGCTCGCCAAACGGAAAAATTGCTGGCCGTTCTTTCGGGAAAGCAGTACCAAGAATATAAAAAAATTGAAAAAAAACGAGCAGATGAGGTTGGAAAAAAGTCAAAAAAAGAGAAAGGGCATTAAAGAAAGTGGAAAGAGAAATGACCAAGCGCCGCATGGCAGAAGAAAAAAAAATACGAAGGTGAAGAAATTTAAGAAAAGGGCCAGCTTCTTTTCAACCAGTTCTAACTCAATGGTAGATGTTTCTTATGGAGAAAGTGATATGAATGTAGAGGAGGAAGTCGAAAACACTGGTGATAATTCTTGGACACATCCAAGAAAAATCAATGGGGAATTCGCCATTGTTAAGCATGACACCAAATACAGTCCTGGAGTGGCCGGGAAGGCGTCCTCAACAACAGCTACAGTTTCTACGATGCAATTAACAGGTAGACTATGGAAATGGCCGAAGCGTCCAGAAGAATTGGAATTCCCGTGGGAAGCAGTTGTGGCTGGCATAAAGGACCCGAAAAAATCAAGCAAAACAAAAAGTTTGTACAACGTGCCAGAATTGTCTTTTTTGAACAAAACACTATTTTTGCTATTCATTACTTATTATAATACTAATAATTCTTACCCTCTTCCTCATGGAACCTCGGGAAAATAATTTTTTGGTAAAGATGACCTTAGATCTCGGTGGCCTATTACTGGTTGAAGTATGGCCAATTACTGATTTTTCATTATTTGCAAGTGGCCAACTACAAGCTAAATAATTCCAAGTTGTTTTTTTAAATTTTCTTCTTTAATTTATGGACTAATCACTCCTTAGTCATCACTTTAATTAACTATAGTATCTAAACCGAGCGTATAATGCTTCATCCATTAAATTTGGTAGGAAACTTTGGGGCCAGCACTGAAAAACATTATGACATAACCTTAACTGTCCATCTACTGGGGTATTTACCTTATATTACAATTTTGTACCATTGCTATCCGCACACAAATATAAAAATAGATTAATTAATATTGCTTTGTATTACAACACAAATGTTAAGTCACTTAGGTGCTAATTTCGTATACAATCTACATCTTGTACTACTTTGTATATTGTAAAGTTGTATTTTCCTCATTAAGTCTTTAAATATATTTTATCTTAAAATTGTATTATTTTGTGTACAAATAAATAAATAAATATAAGGTTCGACCTCCAATCTGTATCGATACTTATTTTAAGTACACCAAGGCTGAGAACGCAGCTTCTAAAGTTTATTTGCATTTAAAGTTTCATCATTTACATTTACAAAAATCTGGAAATCCCAATTTCCATGGCAGTGAAGCCATATTTGAATTTTTAAGAATATTTGATGTAATGAATTCAAGAATACCATTTGGTCGCGGCTATAAATCTCCACTGTTTTGAAAAATTGTCATTTCTGGAAAAATATTTTTCTAGAAACTCGTAATTATATATACCAGTTAAAAATAAATGGCCGTGCCGTTTTGCAGCATGCAAAGAAGACATTTGCTTTGGGATATTTAATAAATATTTACATCTATGAAAATCTAGCACTGTTTTTGCTCAATCGTTCAGAAAATCCTCCCAATTATTAGAGTTATAAGACTTATACGAATTCGCAGAAGGTTTGTCTAAAATTTATTTGAAAACCTGAAATGTGAACACACAAATGTGAACATACGGAAACTTCAAATTGAATTCTTTAAATCAAAAACCTAATTCCAAATTAACCAGTACTTAAATATGTCAATATGTGGGGGGTGTTTCGAGGGAGGGTTACTGCGATGACTTTGCCAGACCCATCTACAGGAGAACGGTGGATTATTTTTCACAATGTCCAGAATTTAAACCCGGGACTTGCGGCTCCAAAGTCCGACACCTTGACTATTAGGTTTTTAGGTCCACTACCGCCTCAATTTTGATTGCTATGACCAGTAATTTTCAGCAATTGTCGTTCTTCTACACCACTTTTTTTTTGCCAATTCTCTAACAGTAGTTGATCTATTCGAATGATTTGTAATCTTTTTGTCCTTTACATTCAAGCCAATTTCCTCAGCAGCAGATTTAGTCCATCCATTTATTTTATATCTTCCAACAAGTACATTATCATACCATTTGTCAGTTTAATTTTTCCAGTGTCGATTTGGTTTTAAGAACAGTCGTTGTGAGGTAATATTGTCGCCTCGTTTTTATATCAGTTTATGAAAAAGACGTACAGGGCAGCTTTGTCTTTCACTATTGGAAACCAACCATTTACTACTTGTACAGCTTTTAGAACACTTCAAGACCACATGTGTTCTCAAGACCACATGTAACTTTATTTTTTATTTATCCGGTCGCGGGGAGGATGGAATAACAAACCAAATGACTCTTCAGTTTAAATGGGCTTTACGTAAATTATTGTTCAGAAACAGTGTGCAGCTTACAATTAGTATCAATGTCAATTGTTGCACGAGTTATACTTTAGACCTCGCCTCAGTGTTTGATTTTCAAAATCCTAAAAGAAACGAGGCTGAAACTCAAAGTACTGAGGAATTGGACGATGAGTTAAATAAATTAACATCTGCTATTGGATGTATTACACTTTCTTTTTTTCAAAAGAATGTTCTATATTATATTGTTGGTGTAATTGTGCGGAAATACTTAAACAAAATTCATGTTGCTTTTGCCAAAATATGATTACGTAAAAGTCTACTGATCATAGCAGTAACTGCCCGATGGATATCAATAATGAAAGTAGTTTTACTAAATATATATCAAATGGAAAATTATATTTTCCTTCACCTTTAGTGTTTCAGTAACAGGTGACAAATGGCACTAAAATTGTATTGCTTTTTCGCTTAAGCTTGAACCTACACTACTTGACAGCGCAAACAAAAATTAATCAATGGTCCAGTTTCAAACACTTTATTAAGATCGGTGTCGCATGGAATTTCTTATTCACTGAGAACATTTCTTCGTTTCCAATTTCGACAGAAAAAGGATTACTGATCCATTTTAATCCACATATTATTTTTTTTAATCCACATATTAAAACCTACATGCCTATCTTACTCGCCTATCTTACTCATGGATGTGAATCATGGGTAACAACAGAAAAATTAGCAAAGAAAATACAAGCAGCTGAAATGAAATATCTGAGAAGAACAATAAAAGTCACACTACTTGACAAGATAAGAAACGAAAGAATACGGGTGAACCTAAAAGTAGAAAGTGCGAGGAAGTCAGGGGCGGATGAGCTACATCTTAGCGGCCCGGGAAATAATATTTGTAGGCCCTTTAGTAATTTCCATACACAGGGTGTTACCGTTAACTGGGGTAACATTGGCACACTTTTTACAAGCCTTTGTTATTATGAGCAAAGTTTTGAAAACACTTTAAGCAAAAATTGACCATGATATAAATCTTGAGCTTTGATTTAAATAAAACTTTAACATTGCATGATGTACTTTAATTTTGTTAGTTCGCTATTCCTCAAAAAAAATACAAAAAAATGGGTCAAAGTTACCCACAATTGGGGTAACTTTATCCTGACTGATGAAACTCATAGAACGAGAGGTATTTTATGACTTTATTGACAAAGACCAATGTTATCCGATATTATTAAACCTAACAACTAATTACGAACAAAATTCATTCCCTTTTCCTGGGAATTATCATTTAGGGCAAAAATATGACAAAACAGTCAAAAGTAAAAAATTGATTACTTTTCCTGGCTAGTTGGTAACAATAATGAAAAGTAAGATGAATAAATAAAACATAAGCTAAGATAGGTAATCATGTAAAGGTAAAAACATTGATTAAATAGATAATTACATAACTGGATAAGCACGTAACTAGTTAAATATATAGGTAACAATTTAAACAAAAGTATCCAGCTCTAGAACTGCAAACTGGTTTCGCTTGGAAATCATTTTGGAAGGATTAATTTTACATAAGTCTATACGTCTTCCCAGTTATAAATCTCGACGACCATTCTTTCTGGCCACCGCTAACCCTTTAATCGTCTTTCCATACACTCAATTGTGGGTCCTGCTGAAATTCTCCCAGGATATTTGTCCCCATTAAACAAAACAATTACTAAATCTTCAACTGCAACGTCTGATTGATCTTTCCTCTTTCAGGTCGGAAAATGTTTTGCTGGCTGTATCTGATTCTAAGGGCACATCAGAGTTTTCATCAGAGGAACTTAAGTCATCAAGTTGTTGTTTCTGTAGAGAGATTTTCGTTTGGATTATGAAGGCGCAGGAGTATTTCTTGCTGCTACCAGATCTTTCTACTTTTGAATGACAGAATAACAGCAAATTGCACATTTAAGTCAAGATTTAGATTTTTTATTATTAACATCAAAACCACCATCTCTTTCAAAATCATCATTGTCTTCTTCATCAGTTTCACCTGTATCTATAAATGTAACATTACTCTGAAATTGTTAATTAGTCTCCGCATTTTGCCGATACTTTAAACTTATCTCAATTTTTCGCGAAACTTATAAATTCTTCTATAGAATCTACATTCTATAGAATTTATAATTTTATCTAAAATTCTATTACAGGTTTCAACTTCATAGTTTTTTCAGCTATAATTTATGGGATCATCTTCCGCCAATTCTCCAGCCATTTTCTTTTGTTTTCTTATTCTCTTTCTTTCGTTTTCTTATTCGGGAAAGGAAATTGGTATGTGGATGACAATTTCTTCACGGCTGTCAATTTCATCTTGTGCCCATACAATGAACGTTTGCGTAGATGTTTTAATGTCACTCATGTCACGGCTTACGGACTTTAATTGTGATGTACAATTAATAATCATATCGTGGCATCTTAGTACGTCTAATCCGCTAGTTTGCAAATACAGTGGACGCCGCTTATTAGAATCACGGATAATGTTATCAATCGGATATTGTTATCGCTTTTGCGAAGAACGGGTCGGACCCGTAATACTACATACAACAAATTTCGTTTATAGTAATCATGATTTCGGTTTATGTTATAATTTTTTTCTTAGAAATGTTCTCGTCATGAGCAATCATACTCCCCGTTCATACATTCATATTTAAAAAAGGCAACGCAAAGGGTTGTAAATCAAATCAAATCAAATTATCTTATTTAATTATATAGGAATATTATAAAAAATACACTAAATTAAATATGTCGGGCAGAAAAGCGAATAAATAAATAAATTAATTAATACTATAATACAGTTCATAGAATTACTTTACTCTAGCATAGAATTCTTCGATGGTGTATGGCTATATATCCTTAAGGTAGTTATAAAGTTTTTTCTTTAAGCGGTGTAGCGTGGTGTTGTACTTGTATTCGGTTGGGAGCATATTGTATAACTTAATATTACTGCAGGGTGGGTTCTTTGCAGTCATTGTCATCCTGTGCTTAGGTAGTTCATACAGATCATTATTAAACCTTTTTTGCCGTTGGTTTGGTTTGTGGATACCTATGAAGAGATGTCTGTGTGTGATGACAAATAGTATACTCTCATATATATATATATATATATATATATATATATATATATATATATATATATATATATGTGCCTGTCGTTGTAAGGATGTTGGCTCTTTTGAAATGGCCTCTACACGATTCTCTGAAATGTAGGTTTTTGAGAATTCTTAGTGCCTGTTTCTGTATTCTGAATACATTGGCAGCATGTACTCCATTATCCCCAGAACATTATTGCAAACCTCAGGTGAGCGTGAAAATTTGCAAAATATACTAATCTAAAGGCATCCACATCTACATATAGCTGGAGGACTCTTAATGCATAAACTGCTTTGTTCAGTTTTTTCGTTGGATGATCTAAAGGGTCCGCCAATAAGCGCGCTCGATCTTTAAAATAAAATAAAGCAAGTTGTGTGAGAGGTATAAATGAAATTTATTTTTTGTTTGAAAGAGTATTCGAAGGCATTATGTATGGAAAATAATATCGTTCAAATGGCCACCTCGGCTTTGCTTGGTGGCGCGCATACGAGAAGTCCAATTTCCAATGACTCTGGCGCACAAATCGGGCTGTATTTCATCGATGGCGTGGCGTATGTTGACTTTGAGGTCATCAGTGTTTTGTGGTTGGTTTGCGTAGACCTGTGATTTAAGAAAACCCCACAAGAAATAGTCTAGTGGGGTTAAATCGCACGATCTCGGTGGCCAGTTGATGTCGCCTCCGCGCGAGATAACCATTCCTCCGAAGCGCTCGTGCAGAAGATCCATTGTGGCGCGCGCTGTGTGGCTAGTAGCGCCGTCCTGCTGAAACCACATATCCTCGACATCCATATTGTCGATTTCATGCCAGAAAAAGTTCGTTATCATGGATCTGTATCGTTCGCCGTTTACCGTGATGGCCACACCATCATCGTTCTCGAAGAAATACGGCCCGATGATGCCTCCGGCCCAAAATCCACACCAAACAGTTAGGGTGCTTTGCTGGGTGCATTGCGACCTGGTGGACCTCCTGTGGATTGTTCTCGGCCCAATAACGGCAATTCTGCTTGTTGACATTCCCATTTATCCAAAAATGTGCCTCATCGCTGAAGATGATTTTGCGACCAAACTCGGGGTCGACTTCCAACTGCTCTAAAGCCCAATCAGCGAAGATACGGCGCTGTCCATGGTCGTTTATTTTGAGCTCTTGTGTCAGCTGGATCTTGTACGGATGCATGCCCAAATCCAGATGCAAGATTCGGCGAAGTGATGTTTCCGAAAGGCTGAGTTCCTGTGCGCGACGTGAAATTGACTGTCGCGGATTTTCACGCACACTATCGCGCACAGCGGCGACATTCGCGGCAGATCGGACGTTTCGACGACGCGTCGGTGTTGGCTTATTGTTCACCGAACCGGTTGCCTCGAATTTGTTTAACAAACGACGGATAGTCGACTCAGCAGGACGACCAATTGCACCTTAAAATTGGCGGAGCGCGCGGAACGTTGCCCGAACCGATGAATGATTTTCGTAATACATTTTAATGATTTGCACATGTTGCTCGCGGCTGAATTGGTTCATGGTAATTTGTGAAGATACACTGAATAATAACAACTAGGTTTGATAACTCTACCACAAACAACATGGCCGCCATCAGCTGTTAAAGATCGAGCGCGCTAATTGGCGGACCCTTTATATGTTTTGTTCAGTCCATGGTGTGGGCGATATATAGTCCCAGCATTCTTACAGATTTCTCCAAGATCATAGTTTCCTTCCCCATTATAATTTCATGTGGGAAAATAGTTGTACACCGTTTTGTTTTGAATATGATCAGCTTTGTTTTATCCTTGTTGACAATTAGTTTGTTTTTGTGAAACCATGCAGTCGTGCATGACTTTGCTGAAATTGCATTTCGACTTATATCATCCCTGGTTTTGCTGATTATTAAAAGTGTGGTGTCGTCCGCATAATTAACCATCATATGCTGTGGAGTGATGACTGCTAGGGGCAGATCGTTTATGAAAATTGTGAACAGCGGCGGTCCTATTATGCTTCCCTGAGGAATACCGATATTTATTTCTCTTGTACTGGATTTCACGGGACCGCAGGGAGTGTCAAGCCTAGTGATGTGTTTTCTATTATTCAGATATGACTTTATCCAATCCAATGCCACTCCTCTAATACCACATTTGTGAAGCTTGTTTATTAAAATGTTGTGGTCCACTACATCATATGCCTTAGACAAATCCAGTAACATTCCAAGTGGGATATTATGTTCTTCAAATTGATTTGTTAATTGTGTTATAAATTGATAACACGCCGTCTCTATACTTCTTCCCTTTATGAAGCAATGTTGGTTTTGGTTGATTAAATTATATTTCTCTAAAAATGAAGATATTCGAGCACAAAAAAGTTTTTCAAAAATCTTAGAAAAAACGGAGAGAATGCTTATCGGTCTGTAATTTGCAATATCTGTTTTATCACCGGCTTTGTGTATTGGGATAATTTCGGCTATTTTCAGGGCATCCGGGAATTTACCTGCATTAAATGTATTATTTATGATCAATTTTAGTGGAATTATGATAGATGGGAGAATATATTTTATAACACTTGCTGGTATTTCGTCATGACCCACACTTTTGTTATTTTTTACATCCAACACGACGTTTTGTAATTCCTTACTTGTTCTTGGTTTGAGGAAAATTGTCTATATATTTTCCAATATATTATCACTATATTCCACTATTGGTTGATTATTGGAGTTTAAGTGAGTTACTTTTTCTATGAAAAAGTTATTGATATCTGTAGCACTTTTAAAAGGTTCTTCGTTATTATTAGGATATGATTCATTTGCTTTTTTTAACTGTGTTAATGTTCTGATTACTTCCCAAGTTGTTTTCTGGATATTTGATGATTCCATTGATGATTCTTAATTTTTTCTTTCTTCAAGGTTCTTAAAGAGTCGGAGTACTTTCTTCGTAACTTATTATAAAGTGTCTTCAATTCAGGGTTGTGTTTAGACAAAATTTGAAATAGTTCCAGATTCTTTTGCATCCTGACTAAATTAGGATCTGTGAATACTTGTCGATACGTTAGTTTGCTATTAACTACTGCTTTAGGAAAAGCGTCGTTGAAATGTTTCAAGAAGATTTCCATGAATTGGTCTCATTGATTGTCCATCTCGTTACAGTTGAGTTGAAGTAAGACATCGAAAGAACGTATAACAATTTTGTGTTGTGCAAATATGTCGGGTGACAAAGAAAAGCTTTTAGTAATCGGCAAAAGCAAGAATCCACGTTCTTGTAAGTGTCAAAAATCTACCTGTTGATTATTATTCAAATACAAATGCCTGGATGACATCCTTCATTTTTAATGACTGGCTGTTAAAATGGGATAGGAGACTAAATCGCAAAATTGCTCTTCTCGTGGACAATTGCACTGCAAACTGTGTAAATTGTCAATTAAAAAATATAAAAGTTATTTTTTTACCGGCCAATACTACTTGGATAATACAGCCGTGTGATCAAGGCATTAAAAGGACCATGAAGGCGTATTACTAGTACTACTACTAAGGACCAGGAAGGCGTATTGGAAAGTATGGAGGATACCCTAAATATGAGCGCAAATGATCTACACAAGAAAACAAATTTACTAGACGCTTTACATCTCATTACCATGTCGTGGAACCAAGTTTCCAAAATAACAATTGAAAATTGTTTCAAACATGGTGGGTTTTCAAAAGATGACATAGAACCTGAACACCTAAACATTCAGCCAACCGACATGACGATAAGTGAGTTCGAGGAGTGGATGGCAATAGATAAAGACTTAAATGTTGCACAGAACGTAACAGAAGAAGACATTTGTGAAAGTGTAGTGTGTAAAAGTGTAACAACGTCGTCAATTGAAAATCAAGAGCCAGAGGTAGATATACAAACAATTAAACCCCCAACAATTAGCGAAATGAGAAAAGCGAATTTGGTGTGCAGCACAGGTCATATGATTTTCTGACGCATTAGGACTATGAAATTTTCGTTAATAACTTGTTCCGGGAAAATCAGAGACAAACAACGCTGGATTAGCTTTTTAATATGATTTTGTTTTTTGTTTTGTTTCAAATTTAAATGAAATACATATAGTATCTACTAATAATTTTTTAAGAGTTTATGTCACGTTATTATAGTTTGTTACGTTATATAATTTTAATTACAATAAAGTTTTGTTTTTTCGGCTATTATTATCAAGCGGTTATTGTTCTCAAAAACCCAGAGTCCCGCTGTGATCACATTAAGCGACGTGCACTGTATTTCGAGACAGGATCATTAATTGAAAATAGTTTTGTAAAAATTTGAACCGTTAATAGCATTTCATAATCTATAAACTGTGTAAGCATGGTAGAGGCCTCATACGAGCATCTGGTGGCTTTTTTTGTACAATTTTTTATCGTGTAATGCTAATAATATATCGAGCATTGACGTGATTTTAGTAATTTCCAAATATTTTTTTCAAAGCTGCTTCTTTTGCCCACCAACGAGTTTCTCCAATTACTTGCAATTTCTTTTTTTTCCTCTAATAATGGGCTTTTCCAAATATTCGTTCTTTGGTAAGATTCTGCATTTATTGTTATTTTGACGATGTCGGACACAACTAGGTTCAGGATAGGGCTGTAACGCCACATATGTAATTGTCTAGGTGTATTTTTAGACATCCATTTAGAGAAACTATTGTACGCCCCTTGCATATTTTCTGCACCATCAGTGGCATTAGAGACGCATTTTGTTAATGGAATATTTAAAGTTGAAAACTCTTTTTGAATGAGGTTAAACATACCTTTCCCGGTAGAGTCTGTACAACTTACAACGGAAACCAGTCTTCTTTCATAGATTTCACAACCCAAAACATACCTTATTACAATTGAACATTGATCTTGTACTGAAATATCATGTGTAGTGTCCAATTGCATATTTAATTTATCGATTTCTTGCAGAATGGATGTTTTGATCCATTCTCTTATGATTTGCAGTAATGAATTTACAGTTGTTGTAGATAATAAACTTACGATTCTGGATCATTCATAAATCTACGCTGTTGTCCTTTTTCATGGATATTTTTTTTTTCGATGACCTCATTTAAATGTTCTTTTAAAGTGTACATCATATTTACTTACTAATAACATTAATTCAAAAAAGTTTCCATGGTATAATGTGGGATCAGCTAAAATATATGCAGCCGGACTGTATAATACAGGAAAAAGATTACAAAAGGCTTACAAAAATTTGCTAAGAAAGTGAAAAATTAATTCCGGTTCTTTATTTACGGTAAATTCATGTTTATGAACATAGGCTGGTAGATCACTTAGACGTACTTTCAGCCACCGGCCCTGCGGGCCTCTAAACAGCCGACCCACCGGGAAATTTCCCGGTTCGTCTTATGGCCCATCCGCCCCTGGTGGAAGTACGTACAAAAGGCACAATTGAGATGGTGGGGCACCTAAAAAGGCTAGGCAGAAACCGGCAAGTCAGGAAAGTATGGGAAGCAAAGAAGCATTAGACGAAGAGGAAGACCTAGGAAAAAGTGTGATGAAGCATTGGAGGAATTACTAAAAGAAAAGCATAAGCACAAGAGAAGCGGAATTACTGACAGAAGACAGGAACACCTGGAGACAAAAGTGAATGAACAAGGAAATTAACCTAAATGAAATGTATAAAACCTCAACACTTAACGGTATATGAGGCCAAGATTATGAATATTATTTGAAGTAATATCCGGAAACTAGTGTGTAAAACTATTTATTATCTCCAAAAGATGTTCTTGGATTAAAACTAATAGTGTTTCTAGATGTAAATTTTCTTCATCATAGTTTGTATGGGTTTCAATGTACGTAATGTTGTAATGTAATGTTACGTTATAATGTTGTAATGTAAATGTAAATCAAAAGATAAAATTTCCTTTTGGAAGTCATTGTTTTCACACAGCCTTTTTTTAATGATTATAGCAACTTTTTCCGATCCTTGAAATCGTGAGATCTATTCAGAAATACTAAAGCTTCGTCTTTTAGCTCAAACAGACGTTTTAAAACGATTTCTTTTGAAAGCTATCGTGAATTATAATACAAAAAGAGGTGTTTATGATCACTCCCCATTTCGTTGATTAATTCGGTAAAAAGTCTGCTATTTTATGGACCAAATTTTATGTAGTTTGGATACTTGGCACATTCTTCCAAAGTCATGTTTACATTTAAAGGCAACGTTTGTCTATGGATACTACAGTGCACTCATATACAATTAATGAATAACTCTTGAAATTGTTTAACAAAGCTTTATGACTGCCTGCTATTGCACGTGCTCTGTTGCTACTTAGACTAATACACATCCTCCAATCAATACCGTGACCACAGAATAAATCATTAGTAAGCTTAAAATTTTTTCTACTCCAAAATTTTACAATGGAAATAATGTCTACATTTGTCCAAGAATTGAAAAAAAAATGAAAAAGCCACTTTTTTTAATACAATATGATCATTTGACCGTTTGTGAAGACCGTGAAGAGGCCGAGTCAACAGCAGGATTTTGACTTTGAAATGCAGTGGCAGTGCAGTTCTGTGCACCCCAGTCTTCGTGTCCAGTTTCCATACAAAATAAATACGGAAAAAATCCAGGCAAAATTACGAGTACAAAGGATGAATGGTCAATGACGATCGTAGGGTTTCTGAATGTCCGCACATTTTCAAAACCGCGGTTTTCGGTTTTTGAAAATTAAAAACGCGGTTTCGGTTTCGGGTTCGGTTTTTAAGAACTTTTGGTAGTGGTGTCTGATATTTAGTGCTTAAACACAGGTGCAACTAATTGTAAGTAAAAGCTGAAAAAAAGTTCTTTATACATTAATATTTGATTAATTATAAAAGGACCACAAAGTGATCATATGTATAAAACCTAACCTATGGAATACATATGTTTAGAATTTTAGAACTTGTAAACATTGTAGTTCAATACAGCACTAATTCAATCAGGTCACCAGCTATTAGGACTTTTATGCATGTTCTGATCAGGTTCCTATCTGGCCGAGGTACTCTATGAAGTGTTTTGTTTGTGGTCTTGTTTGGGGAAATCATCTTACTATTAGCATGTTTTTGAGCTCTACCCATGCGAAGCCCTTGTTATTTGTTCCTTTTTTTTAGGATTTGCCATTCTGCGTTGAAGGTTTTAATCGCGACGTCTGTAATCTACCTCTATATGATATGTGTCCGTAATCCAGTCTTTTATTGTTTTGCTTATTTTGGGTTCTGCTATTGTTCTCTTCGTTCGTTTACGTGTTTGTAGAGTACGTTTTACGTGTTTGCCTCGCTACATCGGTCCAGATTGGTTTGTACTATTAGCATTTCCATTGCCTGTTTGTTATTGTGTTGTGATTGTGTTTTTATTGTGTTTTTATTGTGATCTTGTTTTTCTTAGCTTATCTTTTATTGTTTTTTCATTTTTCTTTCTCGTCCTCTACCTTAGCCCTGTCTAGCTTTAAAAAAATCCTAAAATAACTTAACCTAACCCAACCTAAACTAAACCTAGCAAATACATATATTTAAACTTTTAGAGTTTGTAAACATTGTAGTTCGAAAGAGCACTAATTCAGTGTATTTTATTTTTAAATATTTTTAGGTAAAACCAAAAACCGCGGTTCTTTATGACGGCTATGCGGTTTCGGTTTTTGCAAAGAAAACCGCGGTTTTGCGGTTCGGATATATCCGAACCAGAAACCCTAGACGATCGGGTTTCGACTTCGAAGTGGAGTGGCAGTGCAGTTCAATCACAGTTTTTCTTTCAATTAAATCCAAAGAGAATTTAAAAATGGAAAAATAGTCCAAAATTTAAATCAAAATTAAAATGACAGCCGTCATATATATATATATATATATATATATATATATATATATATATATATATATATATATGTATATATATATATATATATATATATATATATATATATATATATATATATATTTATATATATATATATATATATAAAAGCCAACTCAAGTGAGGCTGAGCTTTGTGCTATCAGCGTGGTCCACGGGTGGCGGATAGTGAAAAGGCCTTTAGATATAAAGGTTAGTTGCGAATACCCACTATGCAATCCCCGACCATAAAGCGGTGTTACTATCAGGATTCAGAGGGGTAGTCAGCGGGTACGACTACCTTGAGTAAAAACTGCAGAAATCCGGCGACGGTAACATGACATGACGATATATATATATATATATATATATATATATATATATATAAAAGCCAACTCAAGTGAGGCTGAGCTTTGTGCTATCAGCGTGGTCCACGGGTGGCGGATAGTGGAAAAGCCTTTAGATATAAAGGTTAGCTGCGAATACCCACTATGCAATCCCCTACCATAAAGCGGTGTTACTATCAGGATTCACAGGGGTAGTAAGCGGGTACGACTACCTTGAGTAAAAACTGCAGAAATCCGGCGACGGTAACATGACATGGCGAATAGTGCCGCCATTAAATAAGCACACCCCTGGAATGCGCAGCTGCGTTCCAGTATGATTATAGGTGGAGATTAACGTGTAATCGGTACAGCAGTAATCAAGACGACGAGGGCGACGATGAAATATTCATCCCAACCGGTCTGGTCACAGCGCATGGAAAGCAACGGAAAACTACCATGTAGCAATTCCTAGTATAATCATCAATATGGCTGAAAACAATCAAATAATGGGCCTTTGTTCCCGGCAGACCTTAAATGGTCAGAGGCTGCTAAGAATCTCCGGGTCAGCCACTACAATAATTAGTACTTGGAACGTGAGAAGTATGTTCGCAGCGGGTAAGATACAAAACACGATTACAGAAATGAAGCGCATAAAAGTAGAAATCGTGGGGATCAGTGAAATGAGATGGAAAGGAGTGGGAAAATGTATAGTAGATGATCACACAGCGTACTACTCAGGGTGTACTTCTCAGGGTGAGAACCGGCACCAATACGGCGTAGGTATAATTCTTAATCAGAAAATTGCAAAAGCGGTACCCAACTTTACACCAGCTTCTGACCGAATAATGTTGGTACAACTAGCAACAGCGCCAATAAACATAAACTTAATACAGGTTTATGCACCAACTTCTGACAAACCTGACGAAGAGAACGAAGAGTTTACAGCGATTTGCTAAAAACAATGCAGAGTCTAAAGAAAAACGAGATTAATATCATTATGTGAGATTTCAACGCGAAAATATGATGCGGAAAACGAGCTGATATAGTGGGCGCGTTTGGTCTGGGTGAAAGTAACTCAAGAGGGGATAGATTATATGAGTTCTGCGTATATGAAGAATATGTCGTACTTTCACTTTCTTCAAACACTTCTTCAAACTTACACCACGTAGACTATATACATGGCGATCCCCCGCGGACATGAAGAAACCAAATCGACTATATTATTGTCAATAAAAGGTTCAGAAATATATTTAAATAGGTCAAGACGTACCCTGGCGCAGATGTATCATTAGACCACAACCCCCTCGTCGGAACGTTAAAGCTGAAAATGAGAAGTAGCCTTAAACCTAACAATAGTAACAGAGTAGATATTTCCCATCTCAAGAAGGATGATATAATAGACCAAATAAGATCCGCGTTAACGACAGAATTCAGAAAAATAAATAAAAACTCCGACCATGAAGTTCAGAGCGAATGGGAAATGGTAAAGAACAGCATAGTTAAAACGAGTGAAACATTTCTAAAGCCCGAAATAAAGAAAAAACGTAGAAAGTGCTGGATGACTGAAGATATCATAAGGCTCATGGAAGAAAGAAGACGACACAAAAATACAGACAAAAAAAAAAGGATTTAAACAAAACCATTACGCAGCTAATAAGAAAACAAAAAAAAAAGAATCCATGAAGAATGATTGGAAATAGAGGAGTTGGAAAAGAAACACGATGTCTTCAACGTACATAGAAAGGTGAAACTGGTAACTGGCATGCTTAGAAAACGGGTATATAGTCAATTAGTAGACAAAAACGGGACCATAGCATCAAATGTCACGGAGAAGCTTGCAATATAGAAAGAATATATAAATACTTTATTTGAAGATGATCGACCATTAAACCCACCAACAATTACGGGAAATACTTGTCCTAATATTGTAACAAGTGAAGTGAAGAACGCCATCAAACATAGCAAGGATGGTGAAGCAGTGGGTTCAGATAACACGCATGCAGAAGTTTTGAAGCTGCTGGACGATGAAAGTATATCGGTAATAACTTCTCTATTTAATAGAATTTACAACAGCGAAGTGATACCAAGGAATTGGCTAAAATCTACCTTTCTGACACTGCCAAAAAAACCAAATGCGAAGAAATGCGAAGATTATCGAACTATCAGCCTAATGAGCCTAATATCTTAAAACTATTCCTGAAGATTATTCATGGTAGAATCTATAAGAAACGCAAGAAAATATCAGCAGCAGGCAGTTTGGATTCCGAAACGCACTAAGAACAAGAGAAGCATTGTTTTGCATCCAAGTACTGTTTCAGAGATGCAGGGATGTGAATTATGATATATACGCTTGTTTCATAGATTATCAAAAAGCATTCGATAAAATACTCCACGATAAACTTATCAACAAACTTCAGAAAATTGGACTAGATCAAAAAGATATTCGCGTAATAGCCAACTTATATTGGAACCAGACTGCTGTGGTAAATGTAGAGGACCAGACCACCGACAATATTGAGATTAGGAGAGGAGTAAGGCAAGGATGTGTTTTATCACCTCTGCTATTTAACATCTACTCTGAAGAAATATATAAAGAAACACACTTAAATATCAACGAGGGGGTCGTGGTTAATGGTCAAATAATTAATAACATCAGATATGCCGATGATACGGTAGTCTTCGCGAATAGTCTCGAGGGTCTTCAGAGGTTGATGTCGGAAGTAGTAGTCTCTAGTAAAGAATATGGTCTCTTACTGAATATCAACAAAAACAAATATATGGTAATAAGTAAGGTCCCAGGACCACCCGGCCAACTATTTATCGACGGTACAGTGGTCGAACGTGTAGCAACAACTACATATCTTGGTTGCATGGTAACTGACCAATGGGACCACTCGCTGGAGATAAGGAGAAGAATCGAAATAGCCAGAGCCGGATTTATAAAAATGAAGAAACTATTTAGCAGTCATGATCTCTCACTAAACATCAAGATGAGACATATTAGATGCTATATTTTCTCCATACTTTTATATGGTGTTGAGTCGTGGACCTTAACCGAAGCATCATGCAAGAAATTAGAGGCATTTGAAATATGGCTTTATAGACGCTTGCTAAATATTAATTGGACGGATAAAGTTGCGAACATCGAGTTACTAAGAAAAATGAAGAAGAAACCAGAGTTACTGTTTACTATCAAAAAACGTAAACTAGAATACTTCGGTCATATAATGAGAAACGGAGAACGATATCTACTGCTGCAGCTCATAGACCAGAGGACCAGGCAGAAGAAGGATATCTTGGATGAAGAACCTGAGGCAATGGTACAATTCAACAATAACTGGATTATTTAGAACAGCCGCAAATAAAATCCAGATTGCAGAAGATTGCAATGATGATCGCCAACATGCGAACCGGATAGGCACCCGCAGAAGAAGCTTAAAATGGTAAAACAATATCATTGGTGAAAATCTCATCTGATCGGGTCGTCTTGTCGATAGCCTTTTACAAAACAATTTTTTTTCTTGTATGTTGTATGGAAGTATTAATTTTTCTGCAGCACTATAAGGATGCTCAGTCTCAGCTATTGGAAGTTCCGAAAGCTGTCAAAGTGATGTTTTTATATTACTGTTGAGGAAAAAGCTTTTTCTACTGATACATGGCATTTTTTCCACGGCTTACCTTACATGAAAGTGACATTTTTTCGTTCTAGAGATGAAAATATTTTCACATCTAGAGACGAAAATGAGCATTTTAAATTTATGATTTTCTCGATTAAAACACTAAACTAACCAAATGCGTCGAATTATGGATTCTACAACCGAAATCAGTAGAAAAAATGCATTTACTACTCGAGATCAAAGTGTTTTTGATTGCTAGCTCGCTGGCGCCCGTGAGTACCTCATCAAAAAAACGCCACTTTCATCTCTTCCTGTAAAATATACTATTTTTCATTTTGTTCAACAATTAATTCATGTTTCACAACATGATTTTGTTTTTGTGTTTTTACAATTTTTTTTCGCAACCCGGCAGAATTCTTTTGCCACCCGGTGCCTGGTCGCGACCCACGCTTTGGGAAACGCTGAGCTATACAATAAACCATGAACCTATTTTATTAGGAATCAAGCAATATTATTTCGAAAATATTCATAAATGTTCTGGATAATTGGGCACATTTGCTACAGCGCTGTAACATTGTGTGCCTAATTCAAGGAAGTAATTAATATTAAAGCAAATTGTATTGCATAAGCAATATAAAATTTAAAATTGCAAAAACCGAAAGACTTAATTAATCGCCTACGAATTATGTAAGTTATTTGTAATTAATTTTTATATGCGCAGTTTGTGGTATTTTAAAAATAGAACGCGATAATGTTGTTTTTGTGCAGATAAGGAAATCGTCAATGAAATCGGCTTCAGGTGCTCTATAAAAATCTGCAATGTAATACATAATTGATTCTAATCCATCTAGAACTGATAAAATTTATCGAAGAAATTATAATATTGCAGTTCTGCGAAACGCGATTGGTGGAATATGCCATTTGCGATTCAAGTGCCAATTACTTTTTCTCTCGATTGAAACCTTACGAAATTAACAAATACAAAGTTCAGAGCGGATGTTGATTATGAAAATTGTGAATATATGACAGAAAAAACGTGCGAAAACGTGCACGATAGTCTTTTATCATATTATAAAATACTTAAATAGTAAATTTACTTAAGTAGTAAATTAAATAGTAAATATTCAAAGCTAGAATATAAATTTATCTCACTGAAAACCAAGTACTACTACACATAATTCTAATTATGTGTCTGTCTAGTCTTGTCTGTCTAGTCTTATCTATCTAGTCTTGTCTGTCTAGTCTTGTCTGTCTAGTCTTGTCTGTCTAGTCTTGTCTGTCTAGTCTTGTCTGTCTAGTCTTGTCTGTCTAGTCTTGTCTGTCTAGTCTTGTCTGTCTAGTCTTGTCTGTCTAGTCTTGTCTGTCTATTCTTGTCTGTCTAGGACGTACTGGGGTACAACATTGCACGCAGTTTTAATGATTTCGGAAGGAATCATGTCCGGACCAGGTGCTCTGCCTTTGTTAAGCCGATTACTTGCCACAGAAGAACTCGTACTCAAGTAATCGGCTTAACAAAGGCAGAGCACCTGGTCCGGACATGATTCCTTCCAAAATCATTAAAACTGCGTGCAATGTTGTACCCCAGTACGTCCTAAGCGTCATGAACAGGACCCTACAAGAAGGTGTTTTCCCACAGATCTGGAAAATGGCTAGGCTGATACTGCTAAGGAAAGGAGACAAGCCGCCCAACGAAGCAACATCGTTCAGGCCGCTATGCCTGATGGACACTGCAGGTAAACTACTGGAACAGCTGCTGCTGCAACGAATTAAAGGAAAACTGAAGACCGGCAAAGACCTCTCAAATAATCAGTACGGTTTTAGGGAAGGGCGATCAACAATTGACGCTCTCAACAAAGTTGTAGCCATTGCAGACGCTGCAAAAAAGGGTACCAGGGGAACTAGAAGAATATGCGCTCTAATTACGATAGATGTGCGCAACGCGTTTAATTCGGCGTGCTGGCAAAACATTCTAGAGGAAGTCACGCGACGCATCTTTCCGCCATACCTGATAGCGATGATAGATAGCTACCTATCTGAAAGGACAATTGTCATCGAATCAGACAGCCACCGCTCTACGAGGAAGATCCATAGCGGTGTTCCACAGGGATCAGTCTTGGGCCCAACGTTGTGGAATATAATGTACGATGGGGTTCTCAGACTCAAGATGCCAGAAGGAGTAGAGATTGTTGGCTTCGCAGACGATCTTGCCGTGGTGGTATGCGGCAGAACCGAGGATGAACTAAAGCGGAGAGCAAATGAAGCATTGCTACTAATAGACAAATGGATGGAAGGTAAACAGCTCAAGGTGGCACCTGAAAAAACGGAGGCAGTTTTATTAACTGGCATGAGAAGAATTGCCGACGTATCCTTCAAACTTAGAGACGCTACTATCATACCAAAGGGGATCATAAAGTATTTAGGCGTAATAATAGATAAAAACCTGTCATTTAGGGACCATGTCAAAAAAGCTGCCGACAAAGCTTATAAAACTTTTTCTGCACTGGAGAGGCTCATGCCTAACGTAGGAGAACCCAGGACTAGTAAGAGAAAACTGTTGTGCTCGGTGGCCCACTCCGCAATGCTTTATGCAGCCCCTGTATGGGCCAGGGCTATCGACATGAAAGCCACCAAAGACAAGCTGGCAGCGGTCCAGAGAATGCTAGTAGCGCTTACAGAACTATATCAAGAGAGGCGTCCCTGGTAATAGCAGGCATTCCCCCAATAGAGTTACTAGTGCAGGAGAGGCTTAGCATCTACTCAGCTAAAGAAATCAAAACAATTACTGATAAAAAAGAAGCCAAGAGGATTGCAAGGACTGAACTACTACGGGCATGGCAGAAGGAATGGGTGGCAAGCGATAAGGGACAATGGACGAGGCTGCTAATAAAGGATGTCGAAAAATGGGTAACTCGGAAACACGGAGAACTAAACTATCACCTAACACAGGCACTCAGTGGACACGGATGTTTTCGAGACTACCTCCACAAGATAGGCAGAGCTGTTGATAGCTGCTGCGAATACTGCGGAGAAGAGGACAGCGTGATTCACACCATCTACATATGTAGCAGGTGGGACACAGAGAGGGACATCCTACCAAAGGACCTAGAACCTAGAACCACTATACCCTTCATTTTAGAATCAGAACACAACTGGAACTTAGTCAAAAAAACTATAACTGAAATAATCAGCAATAAAGAGCAGGATGAGAAGAAAAGGAAGATTGCTCAAAGACTACAGCTAAACCTGAACCCCTAATCAGCATGACTGTATGGGGGAAGTAAGGTACATCATAGACAACATTGAAAAACAAACGGCAGCTTCAAGTTATGCGTAGAGCAGTGCCAAGATGTGTGGGTTTCAGGGGGACCACTTGCCAAGTTAACCCGGGGGTGCTTGCTACGCCCCCCCCCCCCCCCAAAAAAGTCTTGTCTGTCTAGCCTTGTCTGTCTAGTCTTGTACTTCTAGTCTTGTCTGACTAGTCTTGTCTGTCTAGCCCTGTCTGTCTAGCCTTGTCTGTCTAGCCTAGTCTGTCTAGCCTTGTCTTTCTAGTCTTGTCTGTCTAGTCTTGTCTGTCGAGTCTTGTCTGTCTAGCCTTGTCTGTCTAGTCTTGTCTGTCTAGTCTTGTTGGTCTAGGCTTTCTGTTCCGTATGGTTTTTTATTCTATAAGGTTGGCTGGGGGCGTAGCAAGCACCCCTGGGTTAACTTGGCAAGTGGTCCCCCTGAAACCCACACATCTTGGCACTGCTCTACGCATAACTTCAAGATCCCGGTTGTTTTACAATGTCTATGATGTACCTTACTTCCCCCATCCAGTCATGCTGATTAGGGGTTCTGGTTTAGCCGTAATCTTTCAGCTATCTGCCTTTTCTTCTCATCCTGCTCCTTATAACTGATTATTTCAGATATTGATTTTTGGACTATGTTCCAGTTGTTTTCAGATTCTAACATGAAGGGTATAGTGGTTCTGGGTCCTTTGGAAGGGTGTTCCTCTCTGTGTCCCACCTACTACATATGTAGATGGTGTGCATCACGCTGTTCTCTTCCCCGCAGTATTCGCAGCAACTATCAACAGCTCTGTCTATCTTGTGGAGGTAATTTCGAAAGCATGCGTGTCCACTGAGTGCTTGTGTTAGATGCTAATTTAGTTCTCCGTGTTTCCGAATTACCCATTTTTCGACATCCTTTATTAACAGCCTTGTCCATTGTCCCTTATCGCTTGCTACCCACTCATTCTGCCGTTCCCGCAGTAGTTTAGTCCGTGCCATCCTCTTACCTCCTTTTTTTTTAGAATTTGGTTTGATTGGTTTAACTGAGTAGATGTTAAGCCTATCCGGAGTGGGCCACCGAGTACAGCAGTTTTCTCTCACTAGTCCTGAGTCCTCCTACATTAGGCATGATCCTCTCCAGTGCAGAAAAAGTTGTGTGAACTTTGTCGGCAGCTTTTCTGACATGATCCCTGAATGTCAAGTTTTTATCTATTATTACGCCTGAATACTTTATGGCTCCCTTTGGTGCTATAGTAGCATCTCTAAGTTTGAAGGATACGTCGACAATTCCTCTCATGCCATTTAATAAGACTGCCTCCGTTATTTCAGGTGCCAGCTTGAGCTGTTTACCTTCCATGCATTTGTTTAATAGTAGTAATGCTTCATTGGCCCTCCGCTTTAGCTCGTCCTCGGTTCTGACGCATACCACCAGTGCAAGATCGTCTGCGAAGCCAACAGTCTGCTCTTTCTGGCATCTTGAGTCTGAGGATCCCATCGAACAATATGTTCCACAACGTTGGGCTAATGACTGATCCCTGTGGAACACCGCTATATGTCTTGCTGCCTGATTCGATGACAATTGTCCTTTCATATAGGTAACTATCTATCACTGCTATCAGGTATGGCGGAAAGCTTCGTCGCGTGACTTCCTCTAAAATGTCTTGCCAGATACCTAGTTAAACGTGTTGCGCACATCCAGCGTAATTAAAGCGCATATTCTTCTGGTTCTCCTGGTACCCTTTTATGCGGCGTCTGCAATGGCTACAACTTTGTTGAGAGCCTCAATTGTAGATCGCCCTTCCCTAAAACCACACAGGTTGTTAGCGAGATCTTTGCCGGTCTTCTGTTCTCTTTAAATTCTTTGCAGCAGTAGCTGCTCCAGTAGTTTACCTGCAGTGTCCATCAGGCATAGGGACCAGAACGATGTTGCTTCGTTGGGCGGCTTGTCACCTTTCCTTAACAGTATCAGCCTAGCCCATTTCCAGATCTGCGGGAAAACCCCTTCTGGTAGGGTCCTATTCACGTCGCTTAGGATGTATTGGGGTACAAAATTGCAGTTTTAATGATTTCGGAAGGAATCAGGTCCGGCCCCGTCCGGTCCATCTGGTTTGTCTGGTCCATCTGATCCGTCTAGTCTGTCTAGTCTAGTCTTGTCTGTCTAGTCATCTCCGTCTAGACTCTATAGTCTAGTATTGTCCGTCTTGTCTTGTCCGTGTAATCGTGTCCGTCTAGTCTATCTAGTCTTGTTTGTCTAGGCTTGTCCGTCTAGGCTTGTCTCTCTAGTCTTGTCTGTCTAGTGTTGCTTGTCTCTGCTTGTCTGTCTAGCCTGTCTAATATTCTCAGACTAGTTTTGTCTGTCTAGTTTTATCTGTCTAGTCTAGTTTGTATAGTCTATCTAAGCTTGTCTGACTAGTCTTGTCTCTCTAGACTTGTCTGCCTATTATTGTTTATCTAATCTTTCCTGTATAGCATTGTCTAGTCTTATCTAATTCGATCTTATGTATCTAGATTAATACTATAATTATATTTAAATAATATTAAAATTATATATAAAAAAATATAAATAGTTTTCTCCCCAGAGATATTTACTTATTTCTTGTCATTCTGTTCTAGTTTTCAATAAATATAGTCAATTGGATTACTTTATCTTATCAATCAATAAGCCAGTAGTCTAGTTACTTAACGAGTTACTTTTTATTTAGTCTACATTGTAGAAGACCTTATTATCAAAATGTAAATAGCGGCGAGAGCGTTTCAAGACGGCACGAGTCCACTTGTTCAACAAGTTGTTCCAGATAGTGATCGAAGTGTAGGAATGGAATAAAAAAAATGGGATTAGTTATCAGTGGATGGATTTGGGTTTGGTTATAAAAAGGCTGGGGATATGTGTCGTAGCGCAGTGTGCTGAAGGGGGAAGTAAGAGTTGGTGCGAAATAGGGAAACCGACTAGTCGAGTAGGAGCTAGTGCGCATAGATATTCGCGAGTTTTTTTTTTTAATTAATTTTAATCGTTTTAATTAAGACAGTTTTAAGCAGAAATGATTCTGCTCAAGGTAAGGAAAATGATTTTTAAAAATATATTGCAGAGAGGAAAGATATTTATTTTATATTTGGTACAAAATGGGACATTGGGGCAATCGAACACGAGGTTCTTTTGCTCTAATGTCTTGGATTTTGCAAAATTTTAATTTTTTTTTCTTTTTTACAAAAAATTGCAATATTTGATTCAAATCCCGATTATTGGGCTCATGTTAACAAAAGTTGTTTTTTATTATTCTTGACATTCTTATGTAAAATGCTATAACATTTTTAGTATAATTCTTTTTTATTACAATTTGGAAAAATTGCCATTAAATATGCTCAAGTTAACACAACTTTTATTTTGTAATTTTGTTTATGTTTTAAACTCATTGAAGGTTGAAGTATAAGGAATAACTTGTTTTGTTTTTTAAATACAAATTAACAAAAGATTATAAACTTAATAAAGTCGGAACACAGCCTGAATATTTATATATATTCAACCATTCCGTAACTCTATAGCCTTCCTGTCTTTTTAGGACTACCAAAACAAATCTCATCTGAAATTTGTCGGGAATATCATGACAAATCTCATGTGAAATTTGTCGTGAATCTCATGACAAATTTCACAGGAGATTGTTTTCGTAGTCCTAAAAAGTTATAGATCCAATATAAATTTTAGTTATATATCAATGTTATAGAGCTCTGGAAAGGTTGAATATATTAATATATTCAGGCTGTGTTCCGACTCTATTAAGTGTATATGATTATCTATAATTTACTATGGTTTTACCAATTCTAAACAATATAAAATTAGTTGCTCGAGTAAATCTAAGAAAAGTTAAAACTTGAACACTTTTTTAACAATAATTTAGATTTTTTTTTATAGTTTTCAAGTATAAAAAATTATCAATTTTTGTTCTTTATTTCCTCTCTGATTTTGGTAAAAATTAATTAAAAGAAAATAGAAAATTTGTTCCATTATTCCACTGAGAAAAGTTTGTTAAATTAAATTTGTTTAACAATATTTGAAAAATATCGAAAGATTTTTATAAAAAAGCAGAATTCTTTCGGTTTTTAGTAAAATTTAACAAAATTTATCAATTCCAGGACCTCGATTATACTTTGTATAAAGTATGCAATAAATATATTATCTCTCTTTTGTTAATATAAAAGCTAGAGACTTTAAATTGACCTGAAAAGCGAGTTTAAATGGAAGAATTTTAAATTTATAAATTTTACTTTTCAAAATATCAATAAACAAATTATTACATAAAACAAATTAATTAATTAATGCAAATTGTTCCTATAGTCAATTCATTTCACCAATATTTTTAATTTAATTTATTAAAGAAATAAAACTATTCATTCAATTTTATTTGAGCTAATTTTAAATAATTGATTGATTGTAGAGTTACTTGTTGAAACTTAATTTCAATATTAAAGATAAGAACATAAATTGTTTTCTTTTATTGTTAAAGTTTATTGTGAAAGTTATTGTTAAAGTTTATTTTTTTATAACATTTGTTACACCGACATATTTCATTTTTGTTCTGTTTTCAAAAATTTAAATTTATGTAGAAGTAAGAAGCCAAAGTGTTGGTACATATAAACATATATTCTATTTATACATTAAATTTTGAAACAATTTATGTTTTTAACTTTAAAATTGAGTTAATTTTGTTGAACCTTTCTATTTGTCCTTTACGTCTGTTAATCAATGATAATTGTTTTACGTAGAAATAAACGGCATAAATCATTTTTAATTATTAAACCGACAAGACAAAACCGATAATGATTTTTTTTATAAAACAACAAACAATTCCAAAAATATTTTAGAAAATTTCGTTTATTCTGTTTTTTATAATATAACTTTACATAAAGCTTGGAAAATGATTTTGAATAATTCTTGTAAAAGAAAAAAATATCAAATGCAGGGGATTTTAATAATTTTTTTCTAAATTTTATAAAAACTCCCAAAATATTTATTGTATATTTATATCCAAATATTTTTCAAATTTTCAATAATTATGGGAATTAGGAAAAATTGAAATCAAATATGTAAATGTAATAATTGCAAATTAGATATTTTCCCTAAATTTCTTAATCCAACTAAATCTCTGGCGAAACAACTTTTAGTTTCTCATTTCGATGTCATTTTTTTAAATGTCTTAGTAGTTTAACTAGATTTCTAGATTCTATTCACGCGTGTCGACAACAAAACTTTCTCCGCTAGTTTTACAAAGACAAACTAACTCTATAAGGTTTCACCTTCTCAAACTAGTTACCTGGCATTGTATATTATGTAATCCATATTGTTTAAACCATCTATGACCGTTTATGAGGTAACCGTTTATGAGGCAAGTGTCTAAAAGTATTGGCAATAAGAATAAAGCCAATATTATTTTCAGGATTTGAAATTACGAATTAAATTCATTCAGAAACAGCAAAAATTAAATAGTCAATTCTAGAGAGACAAGACTAAATATACAAGCCTAGACAGACTAGACTAGACCGACAAGACTAAACAGACAAGACTAGACAGACAAGACTAGACAGACAAGACTACACAGACAAGACTAGACAGACAAGACTAGACAGACAAGACTAGACAAACAAGACTAGACAGACAAGACTAGACAGACAAGACTAGACAGACAAGACTAGACAGACAAGACTAGACAGACAAGACTAGACAGACAAGACTAGACAGACAAGACTAGACAGACAAGACTAGACAGACAAGACTAGACAGACAAGACTAGACAGACAAGACTAGACAGACAAGACTAGACAGACAAGACTAGACAGACAAGACTAGACAGACAAGACTAGACAGACAAGACTAGACAGACAAGACTAGACAGACAAGACTAGACAGACAAGACTAGACAGACAAGACTAGACAGACAAGACTAGACAGACAAGACTAGACAGACAAGACTAGACAGACAAGACTAGACAGACAAGACTAGACAGACAAGACTAGACAGACAAGACTAGACAGACAAGACTAGACAGACAAGACTAGACAGACAAGACTAGACAGACAAGACTAGACAGACAAGACTAGACAGACAAGACTAGACAGACAAGACTAGACAGACAAGACTAGACAGACAAGACTAGACAGACAAGACTAGACAGACAAGACTAGACAGACAAGACTAGACAGACAAGACTAGACAGACAAGACTAGACAGACAAGACTAGACAGACAAGACTAGACAGACAAGACTAGACAGACAAGACTAGACAGACAAGACTAGACAGACAAGACTAGACAGACAAGACTAGACAGACAAGACTAGACAGACAAGACTAGACAGACAAGACTAGACAGACAAGACTAGACAGACAAGACTAGACAGACAAGACTAGACAGACAAGACTAGACAGACAAGACTAGACAGACAAGACTAGATAGACAAGACTAGACAGACAAGACTAGACAGACAAGACTAGACAGACAAGACTAGACAGACAAGACTAGACAGACAAGATTAGACAGACAAGACTAGACAGACAAGACTAGACAGACAAGACTAGACAGACAAGACTAGACAGACAAGACTAGACAGACAAGACTAGACAGACAAGACTAGACAGACAAGACTAGACAGACAAGACTAGACAGACAAGACTAGACAGACAAGACTAGACAGACAAGACTAGACAGACAAGACTAGACAGACAAGACTAGACAGACAAGACTAGACAGACAAGACTAGACAGACAAGACTAGACAGACAAGACTAGACAGACAAGACTAGACAGACAAGACTAGACAGACAAGACTAGACAGACAAGACTAGACAGACAAGACTAGACAGACAAGACTAGACAGACAAGACTAGACAGACAAGACTAGACAGACAAGACTAGACAGACAAGACTAGACAGACAAGACTAGACAGACAAGACTAGACAGACAAGACTAGACAGACAAGACTAGACAGACAAGACTAGACAGACAAGACTAGACAGACAAGACTAGACAGACAAGACTAGACAGACAAGACTAGACAGACAAGACTAGACAGACAAGACTAGACAGACAAGACTAGACAGACAAGACTAGACAGACAAGACTAGACAGACAAGACTAGACAGACAAGACTAGACAGACAAGACTAGACAGACAAGACTAGACAGACAAGACTAGACAGACAAGACTAGACAGACAAGACTAGACAGACAAGACTAGACAGACAAGACTAGACAGACAAGACTAGACAGACAAGACTAGACATACGTAGCTACTGCGTGCTTGTAACCCTGGACTTGAAAAATGCCTTCAATTCGGTCCCATGGGGCGGAATCATGGAGGCTTTGGAACTAAAGGGGGTAGCTCCAGAGATGGTGGGGAGCTACATGAATGATAGGCAAATAGTGACTGTGGAAGGTAAAATCTTAAAAATGAGTGCGGGTGTTCCACAGGGTTCGGTTCTTGGATCGATACTGTGGAACATATTTTATGATGAGGTTTTAAGATTGAGGCTGCCAGACGGGGTTACACTCGTAGGGTACGCTGATGACTTAGCGGTGGTCGCTGTCGCAAGAACGGAAGAAAGTCTGAAAGCGATAATGAATGAGGCAATTGGTAGGATTGATGGGTGGATGGGGGAAAAAGGGCTTGCTCTGGCTCCCCACAAAACCGAGGCGGTCCTGCTAATTGGGAGAAGAAAGTTGCGTGAATTGATCTTGCGAATGGGGACAGTTGACGTACCGGCTCGGGAATCTGTAAGATACCCGGGGGTAGAGCTGCAGCGAAATCTCAGGGTGTCCGATCAGGTCACCCGGGTGGTGACCAAGGCTACAGCATGTGTGCGAGCCCTTGGACGGCTGATGCCCAACATAGGTGGGCCGTTGGCCTCCAAGAGGAGGGTTATGAATGCGGTCGTGCACTCCATTCTCCTGTATGGGGTGCCGGCATGGATAAATGCGTTCAGGATTGAATGTTATAGAGCGAGACTGATGAGAGTGCAAAGGAGTATGTTGTGTGCAGCGCATACAGGACTGTTTCTGGCGACGCCGTGGCGGTCGTTGCTGGAGTTATCCCGTTAGACCTTCTGGCGCATGAAAGGGTGAGAGTTTGGGGAGGTAATGACCCTAGAAATGAAAGGGAAAAAACAATGCGTGTATGGCAAGAGCTATGGCCTGGGTCGGAAAAGGGAGCCTGGACCAGGAAACTGATTCCGACTATTGATGAATGGGTCAACCGTGGGCACGGGGAGGTGAACTATCACCTCACCCAGGCGCTTACGGGGCATGGATGCTTTGGGTCTTACCTGGTGCGCATCGGAAAACTGGTTGAGGCGCACTGTACGTACTGTGGAGCGACTAAGGACACTGCGGAGCATACCATCTTCGAGTGTACGAGATGGGAGAGAATGAGGAGCGCCGCAGAATGCAAGGTGGGAGAGAATGTGAACAAAGAGAGTATGGTGAGAATCATGCTCCGCAGTGAGTATGAATGGGGCGTGCTGACTGGAATGATAGGTTATATAATGAGGAGAAAGGAGAAGGATGAAAGGGACGAGCGTAAGGCGGGACGAGGTGTTACTACGCGCGAGCCGAGCGTGCCATCGCCGGGCCCCCCTTAGTGCGAAGGAGGCGCACAAATTTATTGTAAACTCTGATGTGAGGGGGGGCACGGCGATTAACGACGCGCCCGGCACAACGAATGAATTGATGAATGCTTTGGATATGAAAGGGGGAGGAAAGTGGTGAAGTTATGCCAAATTTTGGATTCCATCACGTTCTCTCTGGTTTTGACTGGGGGGTCTGAATGGTGGGGGTTTTTAGTGGGTCGCCCCTTTTGGGGGGCAGCCCCACACTACCACTCGGCACGGGTCGGGTGGTGTCTGTTTGCAGATTTTCACCTCCAGCACGTGCAAAAAAAAAAAAAACAAGACTAGACAGACAAGACTAGACAGACAATACTAGACAAACAAGACTATACAGATTAGACTAGACAGACAAGACTAGACAGACAAGACTTAAAAAGTCGAACACAATACGTACAAATACGCTTAAATTCGTACAAATACGCACAATAAATACGAACACAATACGTACAAATATGCTTAAATTCTGCTAATATCGAATCCACATAAATGTCATCGCGTACGGGTGTACCACAAGGAAGCGTTTTGAGGCTGACTCTATTTTATATTTGGCTGTGATTTAGTCCTGTGCGCAAATAAAACCTACTGCACTTTATATGCTGATGGTGCCAGTTTTCTAATATCTCAAAACACAGTAGAAGATTCGCAGTTAGAGGCAAATGGACTTTTACAAGCTCTAATAAATTGTTTCTAAGCAAATAAACTGTACCTTAAAACAAAATTCGGGCTGAACACAGCCTGAATATATAAATATATGCAGCCTTTCCGGAGCTCTATAACAATAATTGAGTCTCTTTAGGACTACCAAAACAAATCTCACATGAATTTTTTAAGTTATTTTACAGCCTTCAGTCCACCTTCGTGGCACTCAACAAAAACAAAAAAAACATTGTTTTTAAGATCATATCTTTCCAATACCTTAAGTGGATAGCACGCGATCTGTGGACGCGTTACGAGATTTATCTCTCATCAGCACAGCTTTGCTTACATGAACAATAATTTTTAAACCACCAGATTTGTTTTGGTAGTCCTAAAAAGACTCAATAATTGTTATATACATTCAGGCCGTGTTCCATTTGTTTTAAGTTTGTATGATTATCAATAACGTAGAATGGTTTCACCAATGCTAACCAAACTGTACCTTAATACGGAGAAAACTGAATTTTTGACATTTCAAACTTTAAGAACATTTTTATTCAGACGCATAAATTTAATATACAACGATCAACTTTCACCAAATTTCTAGGCATCTACATCGAACAAGACTTATCGTGGCATATTACAATTGATAAAATATGTAGGTCGCTCACCAAGAAAGTCTATTTTATTAGACATTTAAGAAAATTCTTAACCATGCAGGAACTTTTAAGCTTCTTCTTGGCAGAACTTCGTTCAGTTTTATTGTATGGAATCATTGCATCCCCGGAATCAACAAATGTTGGTCTCACAAAATGTTGGATCAACAAAATGTTGGTCTCCTGACATTTGCCTTGTGCAGACGGCACTTCATTAAACTTGATGTCCTTACAGTTCCCAGCCTGTATATATTAGAAATAATGCTTTATAATGCTTTAATTATAAAAACCAATTCCAAATAACCAAAAATAGGGATAAACACGACCATTACACCCGAACTTGTTTAAAATTAGCCTCAATATATGCGGCAAAGCGCCGGATGTTTTTGGAATTCATCTATAAAAGATGCTTCCACTAGAAATCACTCAGGAACCTTCAAACTAAATTTTCAGGAAAATTATGAGGAAATTTCTTATAATGAAATGTCCATATAAATTGGACGAATTCTTTGAATCATGTAGATTGATGCAAATTTTTTTGTAAAACTATTTTTTCTCTTTTTGACTTGCCAATATGTATTTCTTTTATATATACATCTAACTTTCCAATAAATGAATTGAATTGAATTGACTAGACAGACAAGACTAGACAGACAAGACTTTTTTTGACGTCATCCAAGCGCACCGGAACGAAACAGCGTATGACATCGGCATGCTGGTTATAATAAAATATTATTTAATATACACAATATTTTCTAGAGTTAATTTCTTATGTCATTTTTTCTTGTCTTCCTCTTTTGTGCTGATGATGAATTTGACAAGTTTGTGTATCTAGTCCCAGTTTTCCTTGCTCTCTAACATGTAGTCTATAACACTTCTGGGTTCGAAGCTTTTGTCCATATTTGGTTTTTGGAGTTCCCTTGCTGTGGTACATTCACATCATTCAAATATTGTGTGGGTAACTGAGTCTTCTTCACCGCAATATTCACACATTATCAGTGATCTTCTTATTTGCTGTAAATAATCTTTATAGAAGCAATGCCCAGTAAGAAAATGGGTTTTGATGGTAATCAATTTCTTCGTGTTTTCTGCTTATCCACGGAAATATTTTGGGTATTAGCAGCCTCGTCCATTGCCCTTTATCTGACGCCCACCAGATTCTCTGTAATTCAACGTACAGATTATCTCTAGCAATTTTCCTGGCATTTTTGCTAGATCCTGCTTCATATTGGTACTTTCTCTCTTTGGCCAGTACCTCAAGAGGTGGTATACCAGCGCAGCAAATCCTTAGTGCTAGTTTTCTGTGGACTACCGAGAGTTTACCGATAGCTAGCTTAGAAGTAATGTGATGTGTCCATATTGGGGCTTCATATAGCATCACTGACTGGACCACGCAACTGAGTGCTCTACGTTTACAGCTCTTCGCCTTTAAGATGGGGAATTAAGAAGAGCCCCTTATCTGTGATGACACCCAGGTGTATTTAACGACTCTTTTCGGGCGATGCTAACGTTGTTTATTTTTTAACGTTGTTTATTAATGGGCGCGAGATTCCTCACTCCCGTTAGTAGGACCGCTTCTGTTTTCTCTGCTGCCAGATTTAATTTTATTGATTGCATCCAAAAGTTAATTTGGGATATTGCTTGGTTTGCAGTTAGCATCACCGAGACAGACAAGACTAGGCATACAAGACTATACAGACAAGTACTACAAATTATATTGGTGTGAAGATTGTTGCATTGTTGCACGTATCACGTTTATGTTAAATAATTTGCATTTTGTGAATAATTATGCACTTCCATGTCGATAATAATAGACGTTCTGTGAAATTACAAAGCAAACAATTGGATTTGAATTTGTAATTTTATTTATAGTTGTTTTTATAATAAATAGCTAGGTTTACACAACCGTTCTCAAGGTCGAATGAACTAGTTCATACAGTGTGACGATCAAATGAGGGCAGCTCCAACTAGTACAGGCTAAATCAGTCGATAAATAGAATAGTTTTAACTGATAATAGAATACCAAAGGCGGGAATTTGAAGGACTTGCTGCCGCCGCCGCCCTCCAGCAACCCCGACTACGTACAGTGCTCCCACTGCGGCAGCAAGTTTAACCAGGCGGGCGCCCAACGGCAAATACCGAAATGCGCGAACTAAGACTTCAAAAAATCTCGAAAACCGATTCGCAAGAAATGAAATTATAATGCGAAATGGCTTGCACATACGCTATGATACCAGGAGCTAATTGAACTGGTTATCATATTTAGTTAATACAGTTGGTTAATAATAAGATTATATGGACTATATTAACTGCGTAATATAGACCATATGATTCTACTAGTTAATATAGTCCATGTGATTCAACTTCTTGCTGATATTATTATGAGATTATTGGACTTATTATGAGATTATTTAACTATTTAATATAGTCGATATGATTCAACTAGTTAATATAGTCAATATGATCCTACTAGTTAATATAGTATATATGATACAAATAGTTAATACCCAACTAGTTATGACCCAACTAGTTAATATATTCCATATGCTCCAACTAGTTAAAATTGTTAATATGTTTCAACTAGCTGTTATTAGTTCATACGATCCAACTAATTAATATAGTTCATGATCGAACTAGTTAATAGATTCCGTACGTTTATATGTTCTATATTAACTAATTTCTGTAGTCCAAATGATGGTCTATATTAGCTATATTTTCTTGTCCTTATGAATCTATTAATTAATATAAACGTGTCCTTTATGAATATATTACTTAAAGTAAAATTAGATGAATGTAATATTCATCTAGACAAAAAGTTCTTTTAGCTAGTTAATACAATAGATGCTTATAGTTGATGTAATTAACGGGTTGATAAAATACAAACTACACTACATGTATTAGTTTATATAGACGACATCCACCAAAGGCTAATTGGTATAATCTAGAGAAATGTGAACTAGTAGTTATAATACAAAGTAGTGTCTATCTGATCTACCTGTAGTTCGATATACTTTACTAAATCGAGAGGATATATAACTAGTTAGTTTGCTTGGTCTTCAACCTCGAACTAGTTAAATGAGACAAAAATAAAGCTGCAAGATATTTAGTTGATATAATATGGTATATGCTAAAGTAGAAGATACATGTAGTACAGGTATACTATTATATTTGGAGTAGTTACTATATACTCTTGAAACTATATGTGGCTGTGTTGTCGCGATCATATTATTTGATCTTGTTAATGAATAGATTGTTAATCTTTTTCTTGTCTTGCTTAGATCTTGCCCTTGGCAGTTCTCTTTGCCACAGCGTCAAAGGCTGCAAAAACTGAAGAGCAACTGAAAGAGTATTTAACAGGAGACTACGAGAGAAAGGCGTCAGAATTATGCTACAACTCGAATGTGGCGGAATGGGATTACGCCACAGACATGACCGAAGCAAACGCCAAAAAAATCGTAAGAAAGACAATTTATTTTATGTAAGAAATTTTATCGTTTCTGTTTTTTTTTTTTTATAAGGTCGAAGTCACTTTGGCGACCTCAAAGGAGAATAAAAAAATCTACGACGAATGGTTTAAGGACGTTACAGTTGAAGATATTCAAGACGAATCGCTTCGAAGGCAGCTCAAGTTCCTGAAGAACATTGGCAAAGCAGCGCTTGATGAACAATCCCTTACAGAAGTAAGCAGTCATACTTATCTGGCCTATATATATATATATATATATATATATATATATATATATATGAATATATTTATTTAATTATTCTCTCTCTTTATCTATTTTTATGTATTTCTTTAGTATACAGACATTGGAAACCAAATGACTAACATTTACAGCACTGCGAAAATATGTCCATACAATAATCAAAAATGTGAATTAGCCACACAGGGCTTAAATCTCGAACCAGGTAATGTGCACTTAACTAGATAACTCCATCTCTTTGTAATCTTGAAATTAGTGAGACTTGTCCAATAATCTTAACAGTTTATTCAACAATAAGTTTGTTTGTCTAGTCTGATTAGTTTGATTCAGATTATCTATTTAAGATTCAAGAATCAATCTAGCTAAACTATACTTGCGCCAAGGTTTGAGCAAGGCAAGGGACGCGCCGAGGTAAGCTCAGATTTGTTTGAGTTAAGAAATATGCGCCAGTTTTTCAAATACGGGCAACACCGCGCACTCGAAATCAAGTGGGGGTATGCGCAGAACAATGCTAAACTCGTCGAGACGAGATGCATTTTCTCGCCGGCCCGAGAATAGACTAGTCTAGATCTGTCAGTTAATTTGAAATTAGGCAGACATAGTCCAATAATCTCATAATAATATCAGCAAGAAGTTTGTTTGTATAAACTGAATTAGATAAGGTTAGGAAATCAGTCGAGACTGTTTAAAAAAATATCAAATAAGACCGAATAAGACCAGACATTGAAATGCAAGATCAAACACGACGAGTCAGAATATACAAGATCAGAAAAATATCAAACAAGACGGAAATAACTCTATTTTTTTTCCTAGGTATTGAGCAAATAATTTCTTCATCCAGGGATGCGATGGAACTGTCGTACGCGTGGAAGGCGTGGCACGATGCGTCGGGCAAAAAGATTCGCCAGTATTATCCGAAATACGTTGAGCTGTCGAACAAGATTGCCGTTGCGAATGCGTTCGCAGACAAGGGCGCCATGTGGATCTCGGCTTACGATTCGGAAACGTTCAAGGAGGACGTGGACAGATTGTGGGAACAGGTCGAGCCGCTCTACAGCCAGTTGCATAATTACGTCCGTGAGAAATTGATAGAGAAATTTGGAGTGTCCCAAATTGGAGAAGATGGATTAATACCTGCGCATTTATTGGGTAAAGCTTCATCTTGTTTCGACTTCTCAATCCTTAAATGGCCTAGCTATCTGTAACTAAATTTATTTAGGTAATATGTGGGGTCAGTCTTGGATAAATTTGGCCGAAGATGTAAAGCCTTATCCGGGAGCGAGCAAAATCGACGTGACGGCGGCGCTGAAAGCACAAGGTTACGACGCCAAGAAGATGTTCGAAAAGTCCAACGATTTCTACAAGTCGATGGGCTTAGAGGACTGCTCCATGTCTTACGACAAAGACAGCATGATCACCAAACCGGAAGGCAAAGAAGTTCTGTGTCACGCCTCGGCCTGGGACTTCTGTGATAGGCAAACGTATAGGTTAGATTTAGCGATATTATTAGATTACTGGCTTTAACGACATATGACTTCAATTATCAATTTTCAGAATAAAAATGTGCACGGAAGTAAACTACGAAGACTTCATCACCGTCCACCACGAGATGGGTCACATCCAATACGACCTCCAGTACAAGGACCAACCAATTACTTTCCGCGACGCCGCGAATCCCGGCTTCCACGAGGCCATCGGCGACACGATAGCCCTATCCGTATCGACGCCCAAGCATCTGCAGGCGATCAATCTTATAGACGATAAGTACGACAACACCAAGGAGGCGACCATCAACGCCCTAATGAACATGGCACTGGAGCGGGTGGCGTTCCTGCCATTCGGACTACTGATCGACAAGTGGCGGTGGGATGTCTTCTCCGGAGATGTTAAACAGGCGGAGTGGAACAAACAGTGGTGGGAGTACAGGTTAGTTATTGAGATGTCCAAATCTTGATAAACAAAACTATATGCACTCCTCTCGGGGTAGCAACCGCTCGTTACACCTAAGAGCTCTTACAACTCATTTCATGTGGTGAATTACTCCCCGTTCTTCTGTTCTCTGGTTTTATTCTGTCCAGCCGCTTGAATTTGATGGAGGATGAGATACTAGAGGACATAAAGAATTTGAAGATACAGGAATGGAGGAGCAAGATTCTAGATCGAGTCACGTGGAAAAAAATAATAGAGGATGCAATGTCAAGGACTGGACAGAGAGAGACCAGAGCAGAAGAACGTGAAGTAACTCACCACAAGATATAAGTTGTAAGAGCTCGTAGGTATAATGAGTGGTTGCTACTCCGAGAAGGGTGTACGCGGTGAGTTACTCTAAGTTCTGTTCTGGTATTACTCTGTCCACCGCTTGACTTCCGTTATTTTTTTCTAAATAGCTCGGTCTAGAATCTTGTTCTTCTATGGTCCTCTATGGTGTCTGTATCATTAAATTATTTGTGTCCTCTAGTAGCCGATCCTCCCATATGGTTTTTGGTCTCTCCCTTCTTCTGCCTCTCTCTGGACTCTACACTTTTCATCTTTAACAACCTATTGTTTTCCGTTCTGCTTATGTAGCCATACCATTTGGCTCTATTTAGGATATTATCTTTATGTGTTCTTCTTCTTCATCAGCTTTCCATCATCCACTCTTGGACATAAGCCTGTTCGTAAGTCTTCCACATCTGGAGATTTGGGCTTTGCGATGCCAGTCTTTACCAGCGATCGATTTAATGTCGTCCAACCATCTTCTTTGTGGACGATCCCTGCTGCTTGTTGTTGATATAGGTCTCCAAATACCCTACTTCTCTCCAAATCCCCAGTACAAGGAATTTGTAATTCAATTAGACAAACTTGAAAGTAGTCTTCTTGGGGCAAGATGCGAACTACTCATAGCTGGAGATTTCAATTGTAAATCGCCAGAATGGGGATCTCGCAGATTGGACAGAAGATTAGAGCTGACAATCCTAATTGAAGGAAAAGCCTTCACTTTCCGCCGAGGTGATACAGGTTCGGTAATAGACATAACATTCTCCACGTGTGGGGTTGCCGCCAGAGTCTTGAACTGGAGAACACTGGAGGAACTAACACTCAGCGACCATCAGTACATAGAGTTCACTATTAGAACAAGAGAAACAACATATTCGAAAATAAAACAACACCGGTAAGCGTCAAATCAAGGATGGCAGTTGAAGAAACTTGACTTAGAACGGCTTCACGCATTCCTTGAAAAAGAAAAAGAGAAAGACGAACTGCAACAAATCGCTAGGACCCAAGACGAGGAAGATCTGGTCGAATATATGAAGAAATCCGTCACATCAGCCTGTGATGCGGCCATGCCCAGGTGCAGGAATTCTAAAAGAGGACGTAACCCAGTATATTGGTGGACGCAGGAGATTGCAAATCTGAGAAAAAAGTGTCTAAGAGACCGTAGGAGGGAACAGCGAACTAGAGGAAAAATCGAAAATCAATCAGCACTTAACACATATAAGGAATCCAAGAAGCAGCTAAGAAACGCAATCAAACGGAGCAAGAAAGAGTGTTGGCTAGAACTTATTAGGGAAATAGACGACGATCCCTGGGGACTGCCTTTCTAGATAGTGACTAAAAAACTTTCAGCTAGGCCACGGGTCCCAGTTATATTATGTCCAAAACGCATAGAAAAAATAATACAGACACTCTTCCCAAAACATGAAAAGCGACCAGACCGACCATGACCACCATATCTTACCACAGGTCCAGAAGAGGACTTCAAAATCGAGGAATTAAAGTAAGCATCAAAATGGTTGAAAATAGGAAACTCGCCTGGTCTCCATAATATTCCAAATGAGGTATTAGTGGCGGTAGTGAAAGTGTGGCCAGAACTACTGTTAGAAACGTTTAATAGTTGTCTTGGTGCATGATCCTTTCCGAGGCGGTGGAAGAGACAGCATTTGGTGCTTCTTAGGAAGGGAAATAAACTACTGGACGAGCCGTCATTATATAGACCAATTAGTCTCCTGGATACCGCAGGAAAACTTTACGAAAGACTATTGAAGAAAATACTCGAATCGAACATAAACCAAACGCTGTCTCCGAGACAGTATGGCTTCTGAAAGGGGCTATCGACAATCGACGCAATCTCTACTGTTGTCAAGGGAGCAAAATAAATCAACAGTGGTCCCTGGAAAAAAAAAGGATTCTGCGCAGTGGTCACCCTTGACATAAAAAACACTTTCAACACAGCAAGGTGGGACAAAATAATCGAAGCGTTGGAAAAAAGGAAAACACCTGAATATTTGATACAGATAATCCAAAGCTATTTGTCTGATAGAATCCTAATATACAACACCGAAAAAGGACCTAAATTTTATGAAGTAACGGCGAGTGTTCCACAGGGATCCGTCTTTGGACCATTTCTCTGGAATATCATGTATAATGGACTACTCAATCTAGAACTACCTAAAGCTTCAAGTATTGTGGGTTTTGCGGATGATGCGGCTGTGGTAGTAACTGCAAGGAAGACAAACACACTCGTACCAATATTAAACGAGACTGTGAGAAGGGCAAGCAGGTGGTTTAAGGACAACTGATTGGAATTAGCGATAAACAAGACCGAGGCGGTGATCATTACAAGGAAGCGAAAATTCGTAACACCAAGTCTGGAAATACGCGGAAACAAATGGGAGTGCAAATTGACGACCGATTAAAGTATATTGAACACATAACCAAGACCACTGAAAAGGCTCTGACAACAGCTACATCGATGTCACGATTGATGCCCAACATCGGTGGCCCCAAGGAGATTAAAAGAAGACTCCTATAAGGTGCGGAGATATGAGCTGATGCTATAGAGTGGACGACGATGAAAAAAAAATTGATTGCAGTTCAAAGGATATGTGCGATACGCGTCATCTGCGCATATAGAACATTTTCTGTCCTGGTGTTAGCTAGCATTGCGCCGATTGACCTCTTGGTCCGGGAGAGAGAAGAAATATATAGGGAGTGTAGACTGGACAAAGGCAAAACAAGAAAGCTGATAGCAAAAACTGGGGCACGGGAAAAACTAATGAACAGATGGCAGGCAAGATGGGAATCGGACACAGTGGGGCGTTGGACACCTAGACTGATACCACACGTGAGAGAGTGATGTGAAAGAGCACATGGTCAAATGTGCTATGACCTAACACAAGCCTTTTCCGGACACGGCGGTTTCATGGCATACCTAGAGAGGTTCAAGAAAAGGGAGAAAGCGAACTGCTTGCTGTGTGGTCACAGGCATGATGACGCATATCATACAATCTTCGAATAACAACGAAAATGAAAGAATCCAGTTTGAAGAGTCATTAGGAGTTATACTGGATGTACAAGGACTGGTTCCTGCAATGCTGCAAAGCGAGCAAAATTGGTCTCAGGTGAAAACTTACTTACTTGAGAAATTAAATGAAATACAGGAAGACCAGCCCCTGAACCCCTAATCTCGCGAGAGTACGCGGGACGTAAGGAAACGACTAGATCCGGACACCACCCCGAAGTAATGCGAAAGCGGTCCCAGGGTGGCGATCTGCAGTTCCAAGGGGCCACTTGTTGGTAAAAAGGTCCAAAAAAAAGTCTCCACTGGGTATTTCTCTCAGTCCACCTGTTGTTGCTTAGTCTTGCGACGTGTCCGACCCAATGCCATTTCAATTGCGGTATGCCTTCAATAACCTCAGATACTCTCGATCTTCCTCAGATAATTTCATTTATGACTTTGTCTCTTACTGAAATCCCAATCATTGAGCGCTCCATTGCCTTTTGCGTTACCCTTAGTCTATCGGTACTCTTCTTTGTCAAGGTCATAGCGGCTGGTGCTGTAGCTGCTTCAAAAAACCGGTTACAGCACCATCGACCATCTACAAACTGTGTATACTGTGAATACAATGTCGCCATGCACCTAACGTTTATTGACTTCCATAAAGCCTTTTGCTCCGAGGAGACATGGTAAATCGTAAAATCTCTATGGTATGGGGGCGCAATAGAGGTAGTACCTTTTATCGAGAACGGTCACATCGAGTGTCATGGACAGGAGTTGGTTCTCGGAACTGGTTCTCGTAGGGCACCAAACTCTCGTTTATGGTTACGTGTGCCACACTACGGGCAACTGCATTGACCTTCAGGCTAAACTAATCTAGGGTTGTCAGATATGGTGACATGACAACAGCGTCTGCATCCAGAGGATCGACAGAATAAAAAACTCGCCAACACGCAGGGCAAGCGCGGCGTTTAAATTACCAAAACCTTTCTGTGTTACCCTTCGGTAATTCGTTTGAAACCATAAATTCTTCTAAGAATCTTCCATTCGAAGGTTCTTAGCTTCTCCTGTTTCAAGTTTGTTAGATTTGTCGTCTCTGCCCCATAGGTTTAGGTCACTACCAATCTGATTGCTGTTTTGTATTTGCACTTATGTTCTTGCTTTTCATGTTTTTGTATTTGTAGTACGACTTACGTCCCGCGTACTCTGTAGTTTATCTCTAACCTTCCGTCATTTTTTGTCATTTTTTATTTGCTGGTTTATTTTTAGACCTCTTTTCTTTATTTCTAGTTCGAGTTGTCGAATTGCTTCTTCCATGCTGTCACTCGCTAGTATTGGTTATTATCATCTGCGTACGCTACAACTTGTGTCATTTTATTAATAAATATTCCTTTGAAGAAAAACTCTCTAATTGCAGTCCAATACTAAAATAAATAATGTCGTTGATAGGCCGTCTTAGGCCGAGATTGGATTCGAACACTTCGGTTGCGCCTTCCTGTGTCATTACCTTTGCTTTTGAGTTCTCATCGGCATTTATGTTAACCTCACTAGCCTCCCTTCATGCCTTTTTTACTTGAGCGAAGCGTGCTAGTATTGTAAGCGTGCGAGGTTGTCGAATGCTTGTTAAAAGTATTATACATTAAAGATATATAAAAGAAATATACATTATTTGTAGTTCGATAGTTAGATAGAGTTAACTGTCTCACTATGTGTACAGCGTCGATGGTCGATCGTAATAGGAGATATCTTCCTTTTAGTTGTAAGAAGTACTGCCTCAGATTTCTCTGGTGCCAGTTCCAGATTTTTTTTCTTCCAACCAGTTTAAAACTCGCTGTAGTCCAGTGTTTGTCTCATTCATTACAATTTATTCCACTTTTGCGGTCACCACCATCGCTATGTCATCTGCAAAACCTATTAACGTGCTTCCTAGCGGCATTTCAGTTTTCAGAAGACCGTCATACAGAATATTCCATAGGGTTGGACCCAGTATTGACTCCTGTGGAACACAACTGTTTATTCTCATTGTAGTAGTTCCTTCTGCTTCTAGAATTATCTCGATAAGTCTAGAAGTATCATAGATAAAAATGACGCTATAATATTAATTACACTCTTCTCGATGTTTCCTTCTTATTAATTCTTCTGGAATTTGTTGCCATGATGCGCTATTAAAGGCGTTTTTCACGTCTAACGTTATTGCTGCGCACAGTCTTCGGTGACGACCAGAATAGACTGCTGCTTCCTTGACAACTTTTATTACTTCATTGACGGCATCTCTCTTACCTTGCATTCGGTTTCCTCATACAGACCTTAACTTTCGTTCTCAAACTTTCTGAAATATCTAGCTTGCACAAACACTCATCCAATCTCCCCCTATCCACCGAATCATATTCAGCTCTCAAATCTATAAAAGGAGCAAACAGGCTTTCATTTCTAATTTCCACGTCTATAAGGACTCTTAGGATTACCAAGTGTTCCACCATGCTCCTTCCTTCTTTGAACCCAGCTTGAATTTTCGGAACTAAATAGTCAAAGTAAATGGACTAAATTAAGTTTCGTAAAACTTGATAGTCGCACAAACCTTGATTGAACTAAATCAACAAAATTGAACTGTGTAAACCTTGATATTCAAAACTAAATGGACTAAATTAAATAGGGCAAAAAGCTTCGGATTTATCGTAATTTTGGTAAAAGTCAATGTTAAAGTCAAAGTCAAAATTCGCCATAGTTCCTCAAATGTCACAAATTTAGTCCAATTTAGATCAATTTTGAACCTTAATTTTGAGTGTACTTTTTTTTCGCAAGTAAGTCAATTTTTTAGACAATTTTATCAAGTTTTCAAATTTTTTTTAGGAAAAAATACCAAAAAGTTAAGCCACCGATGGACAGAGACGAGACGGATTTCGACCCGGGCGCGAAATTCCACATCGCCGGCGACTCTCAGTACATTAAGTGAGTGATAGTTCTAAAATCAACCCCGAACCGCACTAACACCAACCCTCGTTTTAGTTACTTCATCGCCCACATTCTCGAGTTCCAAATCTACAAGGGTCTCTGCATCGCGGCCGGCGAGTACAAGGAAGGCGATAAGAGCAAACCCCTCCACGAGTGCGATTTCTTCAATAGCAAGGCAGCCGGAACCAAATTTAGGTTAGTATCAAGATTATTAACTTAATAATTGAATTTATGATCTAAACTTGATAGTTTACCCAATCTCGCATCATGTATCTAATTTGTTATCATCTTATTACACAATGATTTTTAGCTGGTTTATCAAGATCAAAGTGAGTTCAAATCTGCAAACAGAAATTTTCCTCCACCAACAGCTTTTTTTGTGAAATAATACGCATTTACTAATTACTGATTAATTGCATTTACTGATTTACTAATCAGTAATACTTGGATATAAATACTGTTGTTTGAAGTACAGCTGTGTAACACCCTTTGGTATATAGGATTGACAGAACGAAGGGTCATTATAAGTCAAGGAAGGGTGAAACTTCATGGCATTCAACAATGCTCAAATTTTTAATAAAATATTGAAGCAAATCCTTTATCAAATGAGCCTCAGTTATTGATATAAGCAGACTTCAATGATTTTAATCTAAAGAATTATCGTTAAGGTAGTCTAGTCTTAGACATACTAATTCTCAAACTCCACATGGGCTGGGATCTCCAAAATACATGAAAATTAGGGAGTTCTACATGAAAATAAAATGTTTGCTCCATTTCTGTAGAACCCTTATTTCGTACACCAGTGTTAATCTCATCTAATATTGTTGATTTTTGTTGTTGCAGTGAAGGGTTGAAGTTGGGTCTGAGCAAGAATTGGCGCGAGGCCTTACAAGCGATGACAGGAGAGGACAAGATCGACGCGTCCGCCATTCTGGAGTATTTCGATCCTTTGACCGAGTATTTTAACGCATCGGCCGCCATGACCTCATCCCTACTGATGCTGGGCATCACTTTCTTCCTCATTCTACTCCGTTAAATAACTTAATTTTAATTATTTTACGATTTGTGCTGTAATTCTGTAATATATTATATTATTTTTTATTTTAAGTCGTTTTATTATTACGTATAAGATGACACAAAAATGGTAGACTAGGAAGACATGCAAGGCTAGACCGATAAGATTATACACTAAGAAGACTATACACACATATTTAGATAGACAAGACTAGGCAGCTAAGACAAAACAGATGAGACTGGACAGAGAAGATTAGACTAGACAGACAGAACGGTAACATCAATATTTGCTTTTCAGCATATATAAGGAGCCAGGGGTACACCAGGACTCACCGGAAAGCGAGAGGGCTGAAGAAGCTGGTTGGAAACTGTGGAAGTTAGATAGACTCCGGTTGGCGGAGGCTCGACTCGACTCGAAATCGAAACAACAGGGGCGGTTCCAAGGTCTAGCGGAAGTTCGAAACCCTAACTTGATAGTTGATTGTTAAATCTCATAACTTGAACTTTAAACCCTAACTTGATTGTTAATTACGTCATCGAGATCATCACCGCAGCATGCGACGCGGCGATGCCAAGGCGGGGAAATGCTCCAGGCAAGAGAAAGATGGTGTACTGGTGGAATCCCCAAATAAAAGATCTGCGTGATAAATACAAGGCAGCACGTAGGGCAGCTCAACGGAAAAGAAGAAGAGGGGACGCACGAATATATGAGTCTCTACAAACAGCCTTCAAAATAGCTAGGAAAAAACTACGCCTTGCTATTAAGAGCAGGAAAAGGAGAAGTTGCTGCTCCTAAGCATAATCGAAGCCGACCCGTGGGGGTTGCCATACCACATAGTTACCAAAAAACTAGGAGGTAGACAGCCCATTCCGGGACTATCACATCAAGAGAGGACGAGAACGATAGTTGCTACCCTGTTCCCTACTTAACAGCGAAGAGAAATTGAACCCATACAGATCCAGGAAGCCATCGAAGATTTTACAATAGGAGAGCTACAAGAGCGGAAAAAACGGCTCCAGTCCGGGAAGGCACCAGGACCGGATAACATCCCAAACGAGATCCTTACGGCGGTGATAGAGACATGGCCGGAACTCTTGCTAACGACCTTCAATACATGCCTCAACAAAGGGGTGTTCCATGAACGATAGAAAAGACAGAAACTGGTCCTCTTACGAAAACGCTATTGCGAGTGTTGACGCTATTGCGAGTGTGATCGAGACGGTCAGGAAGGTCAAACAGGGAACCTGGAAGACAAAGGGCTTTTGGGCACTTGTGACGCTCGACATCAAGAATGCCTTCAACTCGGCGCGGCGGGATGCGATCTTAAACGCCTTAGAGCAGAGGCGAGTACCGGAGTATCCAAGGAAAATAATAAGCAGTTACTTGAGTAACAGAATCCTTGTCTACGACACGGAAGACGGCCAGGTTGAGTATGAGGTGACTGCAGGGCTTCCGCAGGGATCGGTCCTTGGCCCTTTCTGTGGAACATCATGTATGATGGTCTACTGAACCTGAGACTACCAAAAGACGCGACCTTCGTTGACTTCGCAGATGACTTGGCAGTAGTAGTAACAGCAGTACATAAGTCGGAAGCAGTACTGGTAACAGATAAGAGGATGTTTGTTCCACCGATTCTCACTCTGGAAGGGCAAGAAGTACCATGGGCCAAGGCGGTGAGATACCTCGGGGTACATATTGACAGCGGACTTCGATATGTAGAACATGTCACCAAGATAACCGAGAAAGCAGCAGCAACAGCGGTAAGCCTTGCAAGGCTCATGCCAAACTTTGGAGGGCCTCGTGAGGCAAAAAGAAGACTGCTAAATAGCGTGATACACGCACAGATACTCTACGGCGCGGAAATCTGGGCAGCGGCGGCAGAAAAGATCGGGGCAAAGCGGAGGCTTGCCTCGGTACAGCGGCGCAGTGTATTACGACTAATTTATGGGTACAGAACCGTATCTGAGGCGGCCGCACTCGCTCTAGCGAGTACACCGCCAATTGATCTACTGATTCGAGAGAGAAAGGAGATCTACGACGAACTAAGTCAGTACGCCAGGAAAGAAGAAAAGTAGCCGGCGAAAGAAGGTGCCAAGGTTAGAGCGCGCCAACGACTCATGGAGAGATGGCAGACCCAGTGGGAGACAGATACGTCAGGACGATGGACCCATAGGCTCATCCCTCACGTAGCGCCTTGGTACGACCGCACCCACGGGCAAATGGGATACCATATTACCCAAGCGCTCACGGGCCACGGATGCTTCAATTCCTATCTAGAGAGGTTCAAAAAGAGGAACAATCTAGAGTGCTTTTTATGTGGCCAAAGTCCGGATGACGCAGAGCACACCATTTCCCAGTGTCCAGCCACGGAAAACGAGAGGTCCACTGTTCAGGTGAAACTCGGTGGCATAGTGCTTAAGGTAGGAAATCTAACACAAGTCATGCTGCGAAATGAAGACGACTGGGAGGCGATAAAAGCATGTACCATGGAAATAATGACGAGGAAAGAAGAGGCCGAAAGAGCGTGGAAACCGCAGCTTGCGGCAAACATCGAAGTCGATGCAGAACTAAACCTCTAACCTAGGGAGAAGAACGATAGACGAGAGTTTTAGTAGAAGGACTAGTTCGCTGAAATTGAGCGAAGATAATAGATAACTCTTATCAAACTAGGGCGGCACTAACCGTCCGGGCTGCCCACCCTGAAGGCATGCGCAAGCGATACCGGGGTGGAATATAGAGAAGCCAAGTGGAAAGGGGGTTTAGTGAGTGAGAGCCTCACACTCTGGCTGGTAGAGCTTCCCCAAAACCACAATAAAAAAAAAGACTATACAGACACGACTACAAAGACAAGGCTAGGCTAGTTACCGACAAGGCTAGACAGACAAGAAGAGACAGACAAGAAGAGACTAGATAAGACTAGACAGACAAGACTAGACAGACAAGATTTTTTTTATGGGGCGTATGGGGCAAAATGTAATTGCACAGACAAGTGGTCCCCATGAACTAGCTGAGCTGGTAAATATAATTCCAACAGAAACACTCTAAATCCGCCATTGGCATTACTTCAGGGTGTCTGTTAAGTTTTATACCTGTTTTATATTAACCTGGTATCTGAGACTTCTTCAATATTGCCATCCGCTTCTAGATCCGGGTCTCTCTTTCGTGCCTTACTTTTCCTTTCATTATGTCCCTAATCATCGCCGTTATTGCGTAGCAGTCTGATTCTGTTCTAAGGAGTAAGTTTGACCCGTTTGTTGTTGAAACTACTATGCCGCATAACCGATTTGCTGTTAGTCGGTAGTCACTGAAACATGGTATGTTCGGCGGTGTCGATCTCCAGACAGAACCAACAGATGAGGTTATCTTCTTCTTCTTTTTATTTTAAAATGAAATAATCCAAAGACCCCATGTTAAAGACCTGGGTGACATAATAGTTCTCCCTACTTTCTTTCCTTCCACCGTCTCACGTCCTTAATGAAAGTTTTCGTCCATCCGTCGTATTCTTCCCATCTTTGCTACCATTCTTTATGGACTTTCTCGCACTTGATTTTGATGTGAATAGTCATACGAGTCTTAGGACTATTTAAGACGTGTTATGACTAGTTAAGTAAACACCGAAATACTTGATAGCCGGCTTACTTTTAACCATAGCATTACCAATTGTTACGGACAGACTATTAAATTTCCTTCTGCCTGTAAGAATTACCATTTCGGTCTTAGCAGGTGCCATTATAATACCAATTTCTGTCAGCTGTTCCTGTATTATTTCTACAGCGTTCTGAGCGACTTCTGTAAGTTTTGAAGTGTTCCTGCCGCGGACGATGACTACCAGGTCGTCGGCATAGGCCACCGAGGTAACGTTTTTTTCTAAGTCCAGCTATAGGATTTGGTTGTCAGACAAGACTAGACAGACAAGACTAGACAGACAAGACTAGACAGACAAGACTAGACAGACAAGACTAGACAGACAAGACTAGACAGACAAGACTAGACAGACAAGACTAGACAGACAAGACTAGACAGACAAGACTAGACAGACAAGACAAGACAGACAAGACTAGACAGACAAGACTAGACAGACAAGACTAGACAGACAAGACTAGACAGACAAGACTAGACAGACAAGACTAGACAGACAAGACTAGACAGACAAGACTAGACAGACAAGACTAGACAGACAAGACTAGACAGACAAGACTAGACAGACAAGACTAGACAGACAAGACTAGACAGACAAGACTAGACAGACAAGACTAGACAGACAAGACTAGACAGACAAGACTAGACAGACAAGACTAGACAGACAAGACTAGACAGACAAGACTAGACAGACAAGACTAGACAGACAAGACTAGACAGACAAGACTAGACAGACAAGACTAGACAGACAAGACTAGACAGACAAGACTAGACAGACAAGACTAGACAGACAAGACTAGACAGACAAGACTAGACAGACAAGACTAGACAGACAAGACTAGACAGACAAGACTAGACAGACAAGACTAGACAGACAAGACTAGACAGACAAGACTAGACAGACAAGACTAGACAGACAAGACTAGACAGACAAGACTAGACAGACAAGACTAGACAGACAAGACTAGACAGACAAGACTAGACAGACAAGACTAGACAGACAAGACTAGACAGACAAGACTAGACAGACAAGACTAGACAGACAAGACTAGACAGACAAGACTAGACAGACAAGACTAGACAGACAAGACTAGACAGACAAGACTAGACAGACAAGACTAGACAGACAAGACTAGACAGACAAGACTAGACAGACAAGACTAGACAGACAAGACTAGACAGACAAGACTAGACAGACAAGACTAGACAGACAAGACTAGACAGACAAGACTAGACAGACAAGACTAGACAGACAAGACTAGACAGACAAGACTAGACAGACAAGACTAGACAGACAAGACTAGACAGACAAGACTAGACAGACAAGACTAGACAGACAAGACTAGACAGACAAGACTAGACAGACAAGACTAGACAGACAAGACTAGACAGACAAGACTAGACAGACAAGACTAGACAGACAAGACTAGACAGACAAGACTAGACAGACAAGACTAGACAGACAAGACTAGACAGACAAGACTAGACAGACAAGACTAGACAGACAAGACTAGACAGACAAGACTAGACAGACAAGACTAGACAGACAAGACTAGACAGACAAGACTAGACAGACAAGACTAGACAGACAAGACTAGACAGACAAGACTAGACAGACAAGACTAGACAGACAAGACTAGACAGACAAGACTAGACAGACAAGACTAGACAGACAAGACTAGACAGACAAGACTAGACAGACAAGACTAGACAGACAAGACTAGACAGACAAGACTAGACAGACAAGACTAGACAGACAAGACTAGACAGACAAGACTAGACAGACAAGACAAGACAGACAAGACTAGATAGACAAGACTAGACAGAGAAGACTAGAGAGACAAGACTAGACAGACAAGACTAGACAGACAAGACTAGACAGACAAGACTAGACAGACAAGACTAGACAGACAAGACTAGACAGACAAGACTAGACAGACAAGACTAGACAGACAAGACTAGACAGACAAGACTAGACAGACAAGACTAGACAGACAAGACTAGACAGACAAGACTAGACAGACAAGACTAGACAGACAAGACTAGACAGACAAGACTAGACAGACAAGACTAGACAGACAAGACTAGACAGACAAGACTAGACAGACAAGACTAGACAGACAAGACTAGACAGACAAGACTAGACAGACAAGACTAGACAGACAAGACTAGACAGACAAGACTAGACAGACAAGACTAGACAGACAAGACTAGACAGACAAGACTAGACAGACAAGACTAGACAGACAAGACTAGACAGACAAGACTAGACAGACAAGACTAGACAGACAAGACTAGACAGACAAGACTAGACAGACAAGACTAGACAGACAAGACTAGACAGACAAGACTAGACAGACAAGACTAGACAGACAAGACTAGACAGACAAGACTAGACAGACAAGACTAGACAGACAAGACTAGACAGACAAGACTAGACAGACAAGACTAGACAGACAAGACTAGACAGACAAGACTAGACAGACAAGACTAGACAGACAAGACTAGACAGACAAGACTAGACAGACAAGACTAGACAGACAAGACTAGACAGACAAGACTAGACAGACAAGACTAGACAGACAAGACTAGACAGACAAGACTAGACAGACAAGACTAGACAGACAAGACTAGACAGACAAGACTAGACAGACAAGACTAGACAGACAAGACTAGACAGACAAGACTAGACAGACAAGACTAGACAGACAAGACTAGACAGACAAGACTAGACAGACAAGACTAGACAGACAAGACTAGACAGACAAGACTAGACAGACAAGACTAGACAGACAAGACTAGACAGACAAGACTAGACAGACAAGACTAGACAGACAAGACTAGACAGACAAGACTAGACAGACAAGACTAGACAGACAAGACTAGACAGACAAGACTAGACAGACAAGACTAGACAGACAAGACTAGACAGACAAGACTAGACAGACAAGACTAGACAGACAAGACTAGACAGACAAGACTAGACAGACAAGACTAGACAGACAAGACTAGACAGACAAGACTAGACAGACAAGACTAGACAGACAAGACTAGACAGACAAGACTAGACAGACAAGACTAGACAGACAAGACTAGACAGACAAGACTAGACAGACAAGACTAGACAGACAAGACTAGACAGACAAGACTAGACAGACAAGACTAGACAGACAAGACTAGACAGACAAGACTAGACAGACAAGACTAGACAGACAAGACTAGACAGACAAGACTAGACAGACAAGACTAGACAGACAAGACTAGACAGACAAGACTAGACAGACAAGACTAGACAGACAAGACTAGACAGACAAGACTAGACAGACAAGACTAGACAGACAAGACTAGACAGACAAGACTAGACAGACAAGACTAGACAGACAAGACTAGACAGACAAGACTAGACAGACAAGACTAGACAGACAAGACTAGACAGACAAGACTAGACAGACAAGACTAGACAGACAAGACTAGACAGACAAGACTAGACAGACAAGACTAGACAGACAAGACTAGACAGACAAGACTAGACAGACAAGACTAGACAGACAAGACTAGACAGACAAGACTAGACAGACAAGACTAGACAGACAAGACTAGACAGACAAGACTAGACAGACAAGACTAGACAGACAAGACTAGACAGACAAGACTAGACAGACAAGACTAGACAGACAAGACTAGACAGACAAGACTAGACAGACAAGACTAGACAGACAAGACTAGACAGACAAGACTAGACAGACAAGACTAGACAGACAAGACTAGACAGACAAGACTAGACAGACAAGACTAGACAGACAAGACTAGACAGACAAGACTAGACAGACAAGACTAGACAGACAAGACTAGACAGACAAGACTAGACAGACAAGACTAGACAGACAAGACTAGACAGACAAGACTAGACAGACAAGACTAGACAGACAAGACTAGACAGACAAGACTAGACAGACAAGACTAGACAGACAAGACTAGACAGACAAGACTAGACAGACAAGACTAGACAGACAAGACTAGACAGACAAGACTAGACAGACAAGACTAGACAGACAAGACTAGACAGACAAGACAAGACAGACAAGACTAGACAGACAAGACTAGACAGACAAGACTAGACAGACAAGACTAGACAGACAAGACTAGACAGACAAGACTAGACAGACAAGACTAGACAGACAAGACTAAACAGACAAGACTAGACAGACAAGTCTAGACAGACAAGACTAGACAGGCAAGACTAGACAGACAAGACTAGACAGACAACACTAGACAGACAAGACTAGACAGACAAGACTAGACAGACAAGACTAGACAGACAAGACTAGACAGACAAGGCTAGACAGACAAGACTAGACAGACAAGACTAGACAGACAAGACTAGACAGACAAGACTAGACAGACAAGACTAGACAGACAAGACTAGACAGACAAGACCAGACAGACAAGAATAGACAGACAAGACTAGACAGACAAGACTAGACAGACAAGACTAGACAGACAAGACTAGACAGAGAAGACTAGACAGACAAGACTAGACAGACAAGACTAGACAGACAAGACTAGACAGACAAGACTAGACAGACAAGGCTAGACAGACAAGACTAGACAGACAAGACTAGACAGACAAGACTAGACAGACAAGACTAGACAAGCAAGACTAGACAGACAAGACTAGACAGACAAGACTAGACAGACAAGACTAGACAGACAAGACTAGACAGACAAGACTAGACAGACAAGACTAGACAGACAAGACTAGACAGACAAGACTAGACAGACAAGACTAGACAGACAAGACTAGACAGACAAGACTAGACAGACAAGACTAGACAGACAAGACTAGACAGACAAGACTAGACAGACAAGACTAGACAGACAAGACTAGACAGACAAGACTAGACAGACAAGACTAGACGGACAAGACTAGACAGACAAGACTAGACAGACAAGACTAGACAGACAAGACTAGACAGACAAGACTAGACAGACAAGACTAGACAGACAAGACTAGACAGACAAGACTAGACAGACAAGACTAGACAGACAAGACTAGACAGACAAGACTAGACGGACAAGACTAGACAGACAAGACTAGACAGACAAGACTAGACAGACAAGACTAGACAGACAAGACTAGACAGACAAGACTAGACAGACAAGACTAGACAGACAAGACTAGACAGACAAGACTAGACAGACAAGACTAGACAGACAATACTAGACAGACAAGACTAGACAGACAAGACTAGACAGACAAGACTAGACAGACAAGACTAGACAGACAAGACTAGACAGACAAGACTAGACAGACCACACTATACAGACAAGTCTAGACAGACAAGACTAGGCAGACCATACTATACAGACAAGACTAGACAGACAAGACTAGACAGACAAAACTGACAGACACGAACTTAACATAATTTTTTAGACTTCATCCAATAGCAGATTTTTTTCTATTACATGGTTAGCCGTTGCCATTAGCCCCTGTTTTGTTTTAGATGTTTCTACCAGAGCTAGGTCGTCACCGAATCCAATAGTTGTTGCTCCCTTTGGAAGTTTCATTCTTAAGACCACATCGTATAATATGTTCCTCAGGGTAGGGCCCAGTATCGATCCTTTTGGAACACCACTATTGACTTCACGCACTTCAGTCTGTCGTGCAGATTGCAGTATCAGACTCCTGCAACTAAGATCTTCTCATAATTCTTGTTAGGCAGGAGGATATGCCTTTTGCAAGCTTTTCATAATATGAGTCCAATTCGCGCTGTTGAAAGCGTTTCTTACGTCGAATGTAAGGAGAGCGCAGAATTTTTTTTGTTCTTTTCGTTCCGAAATTTGCAAACACTGCGATATTTGGGATGGGTTTTGCGATGTTAGCATCGCGGACGGAAAGTTATAGGATCTCTGGTAGATTTTCCTGACTAAAATTCCTATTGTTTATCCGATGGTCCAACTCCGGCGTCGAGCGCGTTTTTAACTCTACTTAGCAGTAGCTGTTCCAGAACTGTCTCCTATTAATTCGTTCCCTTTTATTATGAGGTTGAGCTTTTATCGCTGCCATTTATCTGGAAAGTTTCCAGCGTGAGTTCATCAGTGAGTTCATCTGTTATATTTATAATTTTAGGAGGTATCCTATCTCGTCGCGGGGCTCTGCCGCTTCTAATTCGTTTTGTAGCCAGAGATACTTCGTCGGCATTGAAGTGTAGAATGTTGGTTACATCGGCTTGTGCGCATTCGAAAGGAGCATGACGTGCGAATAGCACTTAGGAAACTTACATGCGTCGAACTACATCCATTGTCGTTGGTAAATTTGGGGGAGGAAGTTTTAGATATCGCCTGACGATCTGAAAAGCATCGCCCCATATGCCTTTCTCTAGATCTGAAAAAATTTCCTCCAATAGCCTTGCTTGGTTTTATTTTTACTTTTATACCCTATATTAAGCTCTTGGATATTTTCGTGTTCAGCTGTTTTTGCCATTTATACCTTCTCCTGGCCGTGACGCATGCAGCTCTGAGGGTCGCGATTTCATCCGTCCACCAGTATGTTGTTTTGTTTGTTTTTAATCCTGCTTTCTTGGTCAAAGTGTCGTCGCATACCTTGCACCAACGTATGCAACGCATGAATCACCTGGACCAACGTATCGACGCTTATTTTGTAAGTTTTCGATAATTCGTATACAACATTTTTAAATTTTCTTTTCGTTTAAAATGATTATGGTCCAGCCAGAATTTTGAGAGTATTTCTTGTATTTTTAGGGTTCCGTACCGAAAACGGAACCCTTGTAGGATCACTTTGTTGTCCGTCTGTCTGTCTGTTTGTCTGTCCGTCTGTCTGTCTGTCAAGATCATTTTTCTCAGGAACGTGTAGAGGTAACAAGTTGAAATTTGTATCAAATACTCGGGTCTGCGGGCTCTTTCAGCTGTGAAAAAATCAAACTTGTAAGTCAACGCGATCAAAAGACATGACCGTTCATGTCTTATTTTGCGATTTCACAAGGGAATCAAAACCCATAGGGTACTTCTCGTTGACCTAGAATCATGAAATTTGGCAAGAAGCGGTGTCTTACAGCATATGTAAAGGGAAAAATCTGAAAACCGTAAATATGTAGTTTAATTACAAGAAAAATGCGAATTTACTATTAGAAACTTATGAAAATACACTAATGTTGTCGTAGTAATATTGTCAGGCTCCAGAAGCATATGGGTTGCATACAGTTAGGTCCTAAGGTTAAAAAGTATGTGTTGGCACCAAGCTGTTTATTCTGAATTTTCTTTGTTTATATTCGTTATGCATTTCATCACGTACGCTCTATATACATAATATATACAGGGTATACATTATGTCTAAATTTTGCTTGTTTATAACCGACATGCGACATACTCAAGTCCCGTAACATCCTGTATATATTATATTTCGTCTAATTTTTCTTTGTAATCTACATAATATGTTGATAATCTACATAATAATACTATACTATAATCTACATAATATGTTGTAGATAATATGATTTAAGTATATTATACTTAAATCAGGTTCGCCCTATATTTTTTGGTAGTCAATTGCCCAAAAAGCAGTCAATTGAACAACTGAATGTTCAGAGTATCGAAATAGATCTAGAAATAGTTAATATATTAGTTTATATTAGATCTAGAAATAGTTAGATCTTAATATAAGTTAATGAATAAGTGTAATACTAAAATGAAGTTTTCTTTTTACAAGTATAAAAATATTCGCGTTATTTAAAAAAAAATACCCTGTATACCTTTATACAGGGTATATACACGCAAAATTGAGCAGAAAAATAAATAGTGAAGTTCCAGAACTCCTAAACACTCATAGTGAATGGGGGATGTATGGTAATAAAATATAGGGTAGAATTCTATCGTACGACAGCGACATATTGAGGTTATGCTTGCAGCGGTACTAAGATGGTCGTGATTTCATGAGGGCCACTTGTAAAGTTAACTGAATGTGCTTGCTACGTCCTCCACAAAAAAAGATACCTTACTTACAAGTTTGTACGGAACCCTCGGTGCGCGAGTCACAACTCGCACTTGGTCGGTTTTTTTTCTTTACATTTTCCCTTACGTTGTGTAGCGATGGTCGGTGAAGGTTTTATTTTCGAGAATTTCCCAATTCCGGATTTTGTTTGCTATTGACTTCGTAGTAAATGTTAGGTCTAATTGTAAGATGGAGGGCGAGTTTCCTCTCTCAAAGGTGTGTTTATCTCCTTGGTTTTGTACGACTATGTCCAGTTCCGCCGCACAGTCGGTAACTACATCGCCTCTCTTGTCCATGCAGGGGGATTTGCAGTAGGGAGACTTCGCGTTTGAAGTATATAAACTACCACACAACTATCCAAATATCTAGAAGTCCTTAGCTAGAGCATCAAGCAGCGTAATAGAAGGGATAAGATTATAGCAAGGGACTTCAAACGCGAAGTCTCTTCTATTAATCTTTTATTGCGCTGCTTGATGCTCTAGATAAGGACTTCTAGATATTTGGATAGTTGCGTGGTAGTTTATATACTATATAACTATATATATATATATATACATACATATATATATATATATATACATACATATATATATATATATATATATATATATATATATATATATACATATATATATATATATATATATATATATATATATATATATATATATATATATATATATATATATAGAGAGAGAGAGAGAGAGAGAGAGAGAGAGATAGGGCAGCTCAACCCAGACGAAACCTGGCCCATGTCCCGTTTTTATTTGCTACGCCTGCATCTTTTTGTTTGTCCATATGCCATCCGGAACTTGTCGCTAATTTTTTGTTGGGCTCACTAATCAGCACTATCAGCATGATATTTATTTGTAGCATAGTTTTATGTGATCTATCGATCATATTTCTGTGATCTATCGCGCCTTGCCTCCGACAGCGCCTTCCGGAATGCTGGGCACATTCCCGTGTTTGCCCTATGGCCCTACTCGTTGCAGACGGGGCAGAATTCGTCTTCTTTGCAATTTTGTGCAGTGTGTCCCTCCTTGCCACACCTGAGGCGCAGATTTTGCCTGTCGGGTCCATCGCACTCCTTTGCGTGGTGTAACATTAACTCATTCCCACAGTCTACACTGAACCATGCTTTCATGCACTTTCAATCTACAATTTAGTAGGAGTTTTTCTGCAGTTTCCTTGTTTACTGCGATGGTGGCAGCTTGTATATCTCCATAGGCCGCTCTCAAATTCAGTATTTTTATGACTCCCTTTTCTTCACCTACTAGATTTTGTATTGCATGGTGTATTTCTTCTCGAGTGGTAATCACGTCGAGTCTTTCACATGTAGGGTCACTTCCGTCAATTTTAATCGCACCTCAGCTGTGGGGCATTTTTTGGCTATTTCTTCTTTTAGCCCGAGGCCTTTTCCACCATTGACTTCAAACAACATTTGTCCAGTTTTCCTTTCTCTTAATCTGGTGACATCCACTCCTGGTAGTTTTGAGTCTACGTTGGCTCTCAACATTTTGAGCAGGTCAGCATATGAGCTGCCTTCGACTTTAACCAGTACGGCTTTCTTGCGTGTTTTTGTGTTTTTCTCTTTTTGGGTTTGCTTTTTCTTCCGCTTCGCCTGTTTTGTTTGTCTTTATGAGCACCTCTACCCAGTTGTCTATTCCTTGCATCTGTTGTTGTTTGGAAGTATTAGTGTGGGGTTCGATTGGGCAATATACTTTTATATCGTTTTCTGAACCTGCGAATATGAATTGCAGGGCATTTCTCCCTATTTTCCAATCTGCTTTTCTTGGTCTGTAAATAGCAAGCTTTTTTCCACCGTTCTTGTCACTTGCCTGTTTAAGTTTATCAAAACAAGCGAATTTGTCTTCATGTTTAGTCTTGTTTGCTGTTTTTTTATATCAATTGGTGGACATAATATTCCTGAGTAATGATATCCCCGTTTTCGTCTGGTATGCCGATTGTATGTTATAGGTAGCAGGCTCTACCCATCTACCCTGCTTGCCTATTTGACAAGTCTAGACAGACAAGATTAGACAGACAAAACTAAACAGACAAGACTAGAGAGACATTGCTAGAGAGACAAGACTAGAGAGACAAGACTAGACAGACAATACTAGACGGACAAGTCTAGGCAGACAAGACTAAACAGTCAATACTAGACGGGCAAGACTAGAAAAAAAGTAGACAGACAAGACTATAGAGACAAGATTAGAGAGACAAGACTATAGAGACAAGACTAGAGAGACAAGACTAGACAGACCAAACTAGAAAGACAAGACTAGAGAGACACGACTAGACCGACAAGACTGCATAGACAAAATTAGAAATACAAGACTAGACAGACAAAGCTAGTCAGACAAGACTAGACAGACAAGACTCGACAAAACTAGACAGACAAGACAATAGAGACAAGACTAGAGAGACAAGACTAGAGAGACAAGACTAGACAGACAAAACTAGAAAGACAAGACTAGAGAGACAAGACTAGACCGACAAGACTGCATAGACGAAATTAGAAATACAAGACTAGACAGACAAGACTACAAAGACAAAGCTAGACAGACAAGACTAGACAGACAAGACTATACAGACAAAACTAGACAGACAAGACTGTCTTTACATTCCTTTAATTTGGACTAAATTTTACATAACAACTTATAACTCGGGCAAGTTGTTGGTGCTGTGCTCCGAGGGCAAATAACCTTCACAATTCAGACAGAGACAGTAATCGTGTACCCGCTGCTTCAGAATGTCATTCTCTATGATGAGGTATTGACACTCCTCATTCATCTTGTATCTGGAAGCATCGACCTGCGCCACACGATTCCAAAATAAGTTCAGCTCGTGCCTAAACTTGATAGGCTTCTGGTCTTCCTGATGATATGCGTGATCCTTCTTGATGAACTCATTGAACATCGGAAAGGCCAAAGTTTTTTCTTCCTGCGTCTCGAACTTCCTGCAGACTGCAGAGAGCTTCAGCAATTTCTCACCCTTGATTTCGATTTCTTCCAGGATTTTGATGGCCGCGTTGCTTTGAAGTGTCAGGAAAGTCAGGTTTTTCTCGTCAGAAATCCTTTCGAATTCCAGGTGGTCCCTGACGACTTTGAAGACTTTCTCGAAATGGGATCTCTCGCCGTTGAGTTCGTTGATTCTTCGGTTCATCACGGCTTCGCGATCGGTCAGTTTGTCTTTAAGCGTCTTAATCAAGTCAAAAAATTGGTAAATTCGATCCCATAATTTCTTCGTCACCAGTTGCATCTTCTCATCTTGCTCGCGCAGCCTAAAATATTCCTTTTTCCTAGACGCACACTCACTAATGTGTTCTGCTAGAAACTTGCACGTATCACCCGATACGATTTTGAATTTCTGTCGCAATTCCTCTGTGAATTTGCTGGCGATGTCATTCAACTTTCCTATTTCAACTTCTTGTTTGGATAGGTACTCTCCTCGAATCAGCTTCTCGGACTCCTTCTTCTGATTGTCCAACATGTAAAGCATGGTTCTCAAATATTCCTCGTTCTCTTTGGTGATATTAAAAACATCAGTTCTTTCAACGTTGGCAGCATTGTACAATTGAAGAATTACTTCCTGGCTATCGTTCTTAAGCCCATTAATTTGATCGTTACAAAGAACTATCAACTTATCTATATTAGCCATATGGGATCTCATGTTCATCATGTACTGTTCCTCGGCGTCATTCAACTCGTCCATCAACAAGGAAATGGTGAAGTCTTTCGCGTCCACTGTTCTCTCGAAGTTGTGCCAGGCATATTCTAGCTCGATTCGCATTCGCGGCAGCGCTATGTTCATCAACATCTGTCGCCAGCTTTTTTCGTGCTTCTTGAGGACCAGGTCGCCATACTTGTGTTCTCTGCCCAGGTGCTCGTACTGATGCTGCTGCTTCTTTAGCTCCGCCTGGCGCTTTTTCTCGGCCCGTTTCGCCTTTCTCGCCGCCTTCCTTTCCTCCGGCGTCAATTTTGGTTTCTTCGGCATGCTTTCCAATTGCTCTTTGCTTACACCTTCTGACAAACTTGAATAAAAAATTTGATTCACGATGATGATTGATTGATGTTTGTTGACAATGGGATGCTCACTTGGATAATTATTGCAAACTATTTACTATTTTTTAAATCAATAAAACTTTGCCTGCATGGCCTCTGGATGAAGCGAGTAGTTTAGAGGTTTTGTAGTCGGTCCCAAGCCCAGATAAAAGAGCCATCAAAACAGGAGACCAGTCTCGGAATAGGACAGATAACACGAAGACGACAAACACGAGAATATGAATTGAAAATAAATGGCAAAATACAAGAAGAGTGACTACTTCTGTCACTCGAGTGATGGTGACTTGGAACATAAGATTTCTGAACAACCGAGATCAGGAATTGGTCAAAGAACTCAAAGAGAGGTACATAGATGTATGTTCTATACAATAATCTCGAAAAAAGGCAAAGGGCAAACAGTCCTAGGTAACTACATATTAATTTACAGTTAGCTTCAAGAAGGGTACAAGAGCCAATAAGGAGTTGCAATACTTTTTATACCAAATTTTGGATTGCCAATACGTATAAGAGAGAATCGTCACAGTAAGAATCCTCCGTCCTGCCCTTACGTTGGGGATTTTGCCGTCACCCTTTGCCTACAATTGTGCTTGGTATTAGACTACAAGTACAGGGAGCCGATACAGTTTTTAATGTGGGCGGCGCGAGCCTATTATTACTATTAGGGGAGTTTTTGTGTCAGATTTACTGCGCTGGCTTTGACAAAGTCATGCACAGAAGTAAGGTAGCAGATTTTTATTTGTGACCCATGATTTAAATTCGGGGCTTATGGCTTAGTAATCTGACACCTTGACTACTAGGCCAACACCGTCACAGTAAGAATCATTAATCAAATATATCATAAATGTCGTAGGAATATATAGCCCTGAAGACTACAGAGAAGAACATATAAAGGAAAAATTCCACGAGAAACTACAAGAGACGATGGAATAGGTAAGGAATCAGGAACCTATAATCTTGCTAGAAGATTTCAATGCCCGAGTGGAAATCAACCAATCACCGGTAACAAATAAAGGTTCAACGAGCATATCTTCAATGACAATGAAACATTTCTTGTAAACATATGCGCGAGAAATGAATTACAAATTAACAACACCTTCCTTGACCATAAAGGTCAATATAAGTATAGTTTCAGCAACACACGTAGCCACATATCAACAATAGACTATATTCTAACAAATCGGTTCAGACATACATCCAAAATACTAGACGTTGGGTGCCTCATCTCAGCGGACCTAAAAAGAGATCATAGCGTGGTACTCTGCAAACTGCAAGTAGGAAAACAACTTCAACACATTAAAAGAGATGTCACAAAAAAACAACGGAGACGAAATTAGAAGTCGAAGGATTACAGGAGCACTCGACAAGTTTTTTTTTTGTGGGGGTCGTTTGGTTGTAAAGCCTTTCTGCACTGCGACCAACTTGATCTATTGTGCTTGACCCCACTACAATTACTCTTCCAGGAATTCAACCTCGTGAACGAAGTCTAAGATATTCCTGAGAGGCTTGCTACTCAGCTCCAAGGTGGTCATTCTTGCGACCCCGAAATGGGCAAGCCTTATGTGTGCTAGCGCTACATAAGTGCACATTATGTGTTCAGCGGTTTCTTCGTCCGATTCGCATAATCTAAAGGCAACTTCCTCTAGCTTTCCCATTTTGTGTAGGTGATATCTCACCGGACAATGTCCTGTAAGTATGCCTACCAAAGTTCTGAATTCTCTTCTAGAGAAGCTTAGCATCTGCTGCGTTTTTACGGCAGAATAGTTTATGTGCATTTTAGCTTGCCTCTGTCCTGGTGAGTTTGCCTCTGTCCAAAAAAACAACGGAGACGAAATTAAAAGCCGATTACAGGAGCACTAGACAAAATACCTATACCAAAAAAGGCTGAGATCTGAGAGAAATCAATTTGCGAGAACGATACGGTTCAGGACCGATGGAGCAAACTGAAGCACAATATAACAAAGGCTGCTCTGGAAGCACTTGGAACCAAGAAAACTACCCACAGGGACTGGTCTTTTAAGAAAACCCCATGGTTCCGGGAAGAAGTAAAGAAAATGTGAAAGAGAAGAAAAAAGTGTTCCTGGTCTATCGGATGTTACAAACACAACAAACCCATCATTGATATAAAGGATCAGAAATAAAACACACGCGCTGGTCAGGAGTTTCAAAATTAAAAATTGGAGGAGTTTTTTTCTAAGCAAAGGGAACACAAATTCTGCGGTCTGAATAATGAAATATCGCGCATTAGAGGACATAGAAAGGAATTGAACGAATCTATAGAAATAAACCCTATGAAAAAAAAGAAACAAGTGGTAACTCCTGAAATGGAAAAAATCGTCTTGGTATTTCATTCGTATTGACGTTCATCATGACGTTCTTTAAGGGCGAAAAGCACGATCCGAAAAAGTACCACGTAATTAACTTAATATGACATTAAAATAAATAACAAAAATAATAACAAATAAAATTAATGCTAAAATGCAGCTGGCGGACGAACAGCAGGCATTCAGATATGGAAAATCATGTGCAGACGCCATCTTTGTCATAAAAAAATCTCTTGCATACAACAGACCTACTTTTATGTACTTCATCGACCTAAAATAGACGTTTGACCGGGTAAAGCTAAAAGATGTAAAATATATGTAATGCAGAAAAGACATATAACTATAGATAAGAAGTACAAAGAAATTAAGTTACCTAAATAGATTAGGTTATGTTAGGTTAGGTTTATCAGCGTATACCAAGTGCACTATATACAAAGCAATCATAGCTCCTCACTTTGAGTACTGTGAGACGCTGCTAATCGACATGGGAGAAACACAGCTGAGTAGGTTGCAAACGGCACAAAATCGAGCGATGAGAGTAATATTACAAAGTGATAGGTATAGCATAAATTTGGTCTCGATATTGTAGTGTACTGTAATATGTCTTATTGATCGTTTGTCCTCCTCCAGTGTATTGTATTTTAAGTGATAACAGTCGAGTCAGGTGATCGCAGACGAGACTACGCTCTCTCTGCTCTCACCCATCGTGCTCTCACCCATATGTCAAGACGTACTCGTACAAGGTCTTAGCCTTGTTAATATATACGTTGTTAAACCTATATAGTTGTTTTATATACCTCTCCACTGGACACCCACTTGACCACCTCAATACATATTAGATATTAACATAAGCAAGACCAAGCTGATGATAGTAGGTCGACTTCCTCATAACAATGTACAACTCTACATCGATAATAAACAAATTGAGAGAGTAAACAAGTTTAAATATCAGGGCACTACGTTGAACGATAAATGGGATAACGATGAAGTGGAAAATTCATGTAGATTATACCCGAAAAACATTTGCTAAATTCCATAGCTACCTCCTACGACAGGAGGTACCCCTAGGTCTCCGCCTACTAGTGGTTAAATGTTACATATGGCCAATATTGCTATACGGATCAGAAACTTGGTCATTAAAGGCCAAATCCCTTAATAGAATGGAACCTATAGAATTGTTGAATCTGAGAAGACTACTCAGGATTTCCTGGGTAGACCACGTATCAAACGAGCAGGTTTTAGGAAGGAAACTGAGCGGAACTGGTGCAATTAGGGCTTCACACGAGAACGATATTTTTCTCCTCTCGTCTCGTCTCGTAAAAGCGAGACGAGAACGAAACGAGACCGCATGTGGTCTCACTCTCGCGAGAGCACATGTGATCTAGTTCTCGCGAAACACGAGAGTCTCGTTTCTGATCCCGGTCTTACTTCTTCTTCAATCTTTGATTCTAATACGGGCAGCCGTAATATTTTCTTGCATAAATTTGAACTGCGGGCTCGGGCAAGTTACATTTCATTATATAACAATTACAAGAATAGATTTCGTAATATGAAATAGATGTCGTAGACAATTTCAAATTATGTTCGTTTTTATTATTAATTTTAAATCGTCAACAAAATAGAAGGTTTATATAAACAGACATTTATGGTGTGTTATCGCTACATTTTCATGTGGATGGAACAAAACGAAATTAGAAGATATGAATAGTAACCAAATAGAAAATTTATGTAAACAGACAGTGATTAGTTTACAATAAAATGAATGATTACCTCGTTTTGGACTATCTTAACAATAAGTTCTAGCAAGAACGATATTTGGCGAGATTTGACAAGACGAGACAAACGGTAACGAGAGAGAGACGAGACAAACAGTTACGAGAGCGAGACGATACTAACGGTTACGAGAGCGAGACGAGACTAACGGTTACGAGAGGGAGACGAGATCAACGGTTCCTTGAGCGAAAGCGAGACTGAGACGAGAGTATTTTTTTACACAACAAACGAAAGCGAGGCGAGATTTTTTAAAGTCTCGCCCCATCTCGTCTCGTGTGAAGCGCTAGGTGCAATATCGCAGATGCCGCAACTATATTTAGAAAAGACGAAGAAGGCACATTTAACATTACCCAATGAACATATGAACGCCAACGCGCTAAACAGCGTATGGCACCACAAGAAGAAGAAGGTATACCAAGGTAGAACGGAAGCTGAAGCGGTTCAGTTTATGACCAAGAGACAAAAGACAATGTCAAAGAGTATGTGCATATATATTTTTAAGTCACTGAATAGCATGATGCCGGCAGAATTAAGCAATAGACTTAGAATAGACTAGCAATAGAATATAAGAGATAATACAGATAGAAAGAGATAGAACAATTAAGCCTTAGAATAATAGAGAATGGTTAGGAAAGGCAAACTAGGCAAGCGGAAAATATTGCAGTCGAATTTCGCAGAGAAAGAAATGTGCAAAAAATCTTATTCCACGAAGGAGTATTAATGTACAGGATGAACAAAACTCGATGTCTCAGCTCTATTATAAGAAAATGAAAAACGATAGAAAAAATCAGAAAAGAGTTTATTAAATGGGAATGAGTAAGGACCATTTTAAGCCAAATTTACATATTTTTCCATATTTCGAAACTGGAGTAATGACTTGATCGAATTTTGTTTTCCCAGAACCATACCTATATTTTAGCATATTTGAAAAAAGCAAATTTTTCTGAACAAATTTTGTAAAGAAAAAAATTTGCTATCTTTTCCCGTTAAAAAATTTTAAGCAAATTTGTAAAAATAAAGTATTGTCAAAAATTCCCGTATTAACCCCCTATTATACCTAATTCCATTAAAAATACATTCGATCCTCTTAATTAAAACTTAACCGGTATTCCCAATTTAAAAATTCCATTTAACCATAGATTATCCATATATGTTAGTATAATATATAATCTTAAGTTTTCATTTGTAAAATTAGTTATCTTCTTAAGGTGCCTACTCTCCGAGAGCTTAGGCAACCTCTCGCGCATACTTGTGGAACGCATCATCCACTAATATACGGGCCCTACAAGTTTATCACCGGTTTCAAACGGCGCTAGTTGAGAGGTTATTAAAATGTTCACGCGAAAAAGTCGACATGTTATTAGTTTATGGGGAATCTCAAAATATACCTAGAAGAGCAGTTCAATTATACGCCCAGAACGTGTTATTCCAAGTTTAAAAATATTTGCAAGATTGGAACGCAATTTACGTGCAAATAACGAGGCATTTTCTTCTCGAAAGGAAGGGAAAAGTTGTTAAGAGGGTCAATTTTGACAATACTGTTGTCACTATTTTGTCAGTATTTTGATGACCATCCAATGAATTCGAGTTGAATTTAAAATATAGTTCGGTACGAAACATTTTGAAAGAAAATGGTTATCACAATTATAAACTTAACAACCCAGAACACTTGTCAGATCAACATCAACAACGAAGAATAAATTATGTTACCCAAGTGATAGTAAACTTAGAGATGAACGGACGAAAGCCGTTTTGTTAGTAACGGTAAGCCCAATAAAAAATGAACATTCTTGGTCTATTGAAAATCCGCATTTTGTCAATCCGATTGAAAACCAAGGACACTTCGGAATTAACGTTTGGTTTGGTAATATTAATAGGCAATTGATTGGTCCATATTTTTACGAAGGAGATTTACATAGTGAGCAATATTTGCAATTCCTTCAAAAACAACTTCCTGCGCTTCTCGAAAATGTGCCAGTACAGCTGCGAGCAAACATGTGTTTCCAGCATGACGGAGCTCCACCACATAAAGCAAGAATTATCTAACAATATTTAAACGAAACATACAAAGAAAATTGGATAGGTATAAATGGACCGATACAGTGGGCGCCTAAATCACCGGACTTAACCCCACTAGACTTCCTCTGGTGGGGAACTTTGAAAAATAAAGTTTACAGAACACCATCTGTTAACTTGGAACATTTAAAAAAAAAATCAGAAATGCTTGCGATGAACTATCTAGAGAAATGTTTCCTAAGGCTTCAGTGAGAGAAGTAAGACGGAGATTGGATAAGTGTTTAGAAGTAGGTGGTGGTCACATTGAAAATGTATTATTGCCTACATAACTTGTTTTTTTTCTGGCAATAGTAGTAACATATTATGTGTTTTGTAATTTTAAATTAATAAATAATACTAATTAATAATTTCTAATTATTGGCAGATGCGACTTTCCCATTTGTTTCAAAGGCTACTTGTTTAAATCGTGATGATTGCGCCTTTGTGATATTACTTTTTACTTCTTTAATTACTTTATACTTTATACAAATTTACTTATATTTTTTTAACGGAAAAAGATTGCAAATTTTTTTTCTGTAAAAAATTAGTTCTGAAAAATTAGCTTTTTCTAATGTGCAAAAATATAGGTATGGTTCTGCGAAAACAAAATTCGATGTCGTCATTACTCCAGTTTCCAAATATGGAAAAATATGTAAATTTAGCTTGAAATGGTCCTTACTCAATCCCATTTAAGAACCTCTTTTCAGATTTTTTCTATCGTTTTTCGTTTTCTTATAATAGAGCTGAGACATCGAGTTTTGCTCACCCTATACAAACGCACTGCCAAATGCAGTATAACAGTGTGATAGACTGGTAATCTTTAAGCGAATGTTAAAAGAATTGGTCAAAAGCGGTGTAACGTAATATGTAATATGTAAAGTAATATGTATTATGTAAAGTAATAGGCAATATGTAAAGTAATATGTTATATGTAAAGTAAAATGAAATATGAAAAGTGTTTGAAATATGTAAAGTTTCTGTGAAATAGATGTGAAAGCTAATAATGGATCAATGAATGAATCAAGAAGAAGAAGAACATTAATAATATGATAGAACTAGTATTAGATTCTGGTATTATCATTCTTAGTACTATGTAGACCTGTAGTGCAGTTTTAGAAGAACAGTCGGTCTAGTCTTCAATCTGTCTCTCTTCCAAACTTCAATCTTCTGTAAGCATCACTAATTAAAGGAAACAGGATAACTACCTACTACAGACTTAATTTGTTATTAGTGTATGCAAATTAGTCATACAAATTAATAACAAGAACAGATAAAATTACTGACTACTTTATGGAAATTATTCAAAAATTAAGAAATAAAAATCGTCAGGACCGGATGACCTGCCCTGCAATATAATTAAAGAATTTGCTACAGAATTAATTGCACCATTGACAGACATTGTAAATTCTTCGTTTAGAACTGATATTCTTCCCGATGTTCTAAAAACAACCATGATTCTACCAATACACAAAATTGACATAAAACCTCTTTAAAGAACTATAGACCAGTAGCAATGATTTCGGTCGTGGCTAAAATATTGGAATATTGTATGGAATCAAGATTATCGGCATTCCTTGTAAAATACAACAGCATGGTTTGTGTAAAAACAAATCAACATTAACAGCAATAGAGGAATTTTATACAAAAATAATGAATGATGTAGATACGGGAAGATGTTCTGTTGGCATTTTATGTGATCTGTCAAAGGCGTTTTGGCTGCGTTGCTCAATCGAAATTGATTGAAAAGCTTAGTATTGCTGAAATAAGAGGAAAAGCAGAGCGATGGTTCCAATCATATATATCTAACCAAAATCAATATGTAAAAGTTGGAAAGACCTCAAAAATAACATCCACATCTGTTGGTGCGCCACAGGGAACAATTTTAGCTCCAATACTCTTCTCCATTTACATAGCGGACCTTATATATAATATCGGATCCGATTTCTGCACTATGTACGCGGACGATATTAGTGTGACTACTTCAGGTTTTTTTATAGAAGAAGCGAAGCACACGGCACAGAATATCTTATCAAAAATGCACATATGGTTTGCTGTAAATAACTTATATTTAAACTTACAGAAAACTAAATGGGTTATTATAAAAGAAATAGACACCTTTGGTAATGTATAAAACAAAAATTATTTGTGATATTGACATGCATTTTGCGTTGTCAGATTGAGGAACTGTAGAAGTTTCGATAGTACAGTTGGTAGTACTGAGCAAGCATAATAGCTAGGATGCCAGCAAACTCTACTGAGAAAGCATATTGCGTGATTGAATTTGCCAAAACGAACTCCCTAACTGTTGTCCAACGACATTTCCGAACAAAAGTTTTGGAAAATCACCACCTATTAGACAGTCGATCTACGATTGGTACAACAAATATGAAACGACAGGATGTTTATGTAAACGCAAAAGTCCAGGAAGACCTCGTGTGTTAGAAGAAACAGTGGAACGTGTTCGTGCTGTTTACCAACGAAGTCCACAAAAGTCAACAATACGTGCAAAGTTGGGACTACAAATTCCGCAACCAACTGTGTGGAAAATTTTTGTAAACGACTAAAACTGACGCCTTACATATTGCAGTTGGTACAGCATCTACGTGCAGATGACAAGCTTAAACGAAAAGATTTTTGCAATAAAATGCTGCAACTTAATGAAGAAAATGAGTTTTGCGAGCGGATAATTTTCAGTGACGAGTCAACATTCCATATAAGTGGCAAGGTAAATAAACACAACGTGCGAATATAGGGGACTGAACCTCCAAAAGTGTTGGTAGAGCTTTTGCGTAATTCTCCAAAAGTGAATGTATTCTGTGCTCTATCTTTCACAAAGGGGTATGGTCCTTTTTTTGAAGAAAACACAGTAACCGAAGCAAAATATCATAAAATGTTGATCAATTGGTTGATGCCCCAATTGCATGAGGACGGGGGGAATTCTGTGCCGTTAGAAATATATGGACGATACACTTCACACAATATCTGGACGAAACACTTCCACAGCGCTGGATATGGTGCGATTTTTTTTGTGAAAGGCCTGGTTTACGTCCCTCCGCTTCCTAGTGATTTAGATGAGTTAAAACAACGCATCACTAGATCTGTGGAAAGTGCCAAAGCAGATATGTTACACCGGGTTTGGAATGAACTACACTATCGCCTTGATGTGTGCCATGTGACAGGAGGAGCCAATATTGAGCACCTATCAGTTTCCAAAGTAAACTTTAAGAATCACTGTGTAAAATAGTTTAAAGGAATTCATAATAACGTTATTAGTTTTGGATTAATAAAACATTGAAAGTGTCTATCTCTTTTGTAATAACCCTGTATATTAGTTTCCAAACCAACAAGAAAAAATATCATGATGACATCGACCTAAGAATTAATAATACCAGGAGCCAGGAACATAAAGTTTCTAGTTTCCGTATTCATCAAAGAACATTTTAAATGGGATCTCATGATGAACGCATTATTAAAAAACTAAATAGGAAAGCATACTTAATTAGAAGGGTGAAAGATCTAATAGGAAAAACAGTTTTAATGCAAAGTATACCATGCGGAAGTGGAATTTTTATTAGCATATGGTATTATTAGTTATTCTAGCATATGGTATTTTAGTTTGGGGATCCTCTCCAGTCTCAAAAGGCCGTTCTTAGCACAAAAAGGAATTATTAGGATAATTACAGGAATAAACTCATGTATCATATAAACCTAAATTTATAGAATTAAATATTTTATCCACGACCACTAGTGTAAATGCCCTTTATTGTACAGTTCGTGGACATTGTAAATACATCATAACACACACGTTAGTAACAGTCCGCGATTAATGATGAGTTATGATTGTTAACACACACGTGCGTTTGGTTTACGATTCGTTGAGAGCTGCTACTACGTGCTCATACGTTCAGCGCCCCCCGTGCCATAAATCAAACTAACGGAAATTGACATTGCGTACATTGGATTGCCTATATCTATGAGCACTCTTATTGAAGTTTATTCCAAATAAGTACTAAATAATAAGGTATGTAACCATTAAGAATGTGTTTCTTTTCATTTCTATCAAGTTAAATAATGTCGAGTAACAGTTGTATATGAAAATACAACTGTTTGTTTATTATAATGTTAAATAATGTACATAATAAGAAATAAATTTGTTACATCTGACATATTTTTCTTATTAAATAGAAACAAATTAGTGTGGTTGTAGATAAAGTATAGTACATAACTCAAGTTGTAAGGTAATTACGTACTCGTGGAATTATGCACTCTCCGATACGCGCGTCGTACGTAACTGTTCCGCTTGTATGTAATATTCTTCTTACAACTCTCGTTACGTAATATACTATTAACCCTTCCATCCACTTACCTATGGGAGGTAGCTTGTCATATCTTTAAAAACAAATTTTCTCTTCAATAGGTCTCTAAAAACAAAGATATACATAACGTTAATACAAGAAACGCGTCCAAACTACGTAGTCAGAAGAATAATCTTACGCTTTGCAGTACAGCGCCCAATAGGCAGGGGAAAAAATATTTAATAAGTTATCTACAGAAATGAAAGAAGAAAAATCATACAAAGCCTTTCAAAAATTAACAAAAGAGTTCCTAATAAAAAATGTTTTTTGGATGTTCCTTTAGGGTCTCGTTTGGAGTGATTCGGCAGCAAACGTTAAGTTACGTTATACGCCTCTTTCTCTCAGTGTATATTTCTATAATGCGTGCTCTCTCTCTCCCTGTTTCTTTCGCAGAGTGACAGATTTCACTATATGACTAAAAATAATAAAATAGACCCTTGCAGTTAGTTTTGGAGCTGTAACTATCTTAAGCCCCCCATTCACGATCAGTTCGACTGATCAGTTGAACTGACGTACATCCAAAAACTGACCGTGAGTGTGAAATCCTAATGTAAAATTTTGAACTGACGGCAACCCACGGATTTACCGGGCGCACCATAAATCCACTGGCTTTAGTTCGTTTTCATCACGCTAAACTGGCCGCGCATGCGCGTAGTCAGTTGTAGTTTAACCGCCATGGCGTCAGGACGTGCATTAACTGAGGAATTTATTGAAAAATACCACGAGTGCGAATGTTTGTGGAAAACAAACGACAAGTTTTATAAAAATAAACACAAAAGATTGTCTGCATTGGAGGAGCTGTTGCAGATATTGCACAAGCAAGACAAAAATGCAAATATTGATTCTGTTTCTAAAAAAATCAACAGTTTAAGAAGTACTTTTAATAAGGAGTACAATAAGGTATATCATGTAATATGTGGTACTCATCATTTTAGATTGCTATTTTGATATTGTCCCTTTACCGATACATCGACCAGCTACCTACTCACCCTGACTAACATTCACTGACTTGTTAAAGGTAAAAGAATCGACGCGATCGGGGGATGGTACCGACGAATTGTACATACCAAAATTGTGGTATTATGATTTAATGCTGTTTTTGTCAGAAAGTCAGAATGCGGCCAGGAGTTCAAAAAACATCGATGACATACTAAATGAAATTGCCACTACTAATAGTCAGGTAAAGACCAAATTAATCTAATTTTTTCGTGGCTTTGATTGCGATAAAATATTAAGGATATATATGTGTTTATTCGGAATTTAAACTTATATTCAACGAAGTGGTAAAAATAGCTTGTATTGTAAGATAATTGGATATAATGTGTTAAAATAAAACTTCATTAGCTTTCTTTTTCATTATATTTATTGTAGAAGTAAACTAAATGAACGCTCTCTCATTTTGCCAGCTAACAGCAACTTCACCATTAAAATATTGTAGTTATTTGTCTCTTACACATTTTGCATCATTGTTAACATTACCACTAACTACATTTAATGGAATGATACCTTGTACTGGTATATTTTCTTCTACAGTACTGTCGTCAATATCAAACAATTCATATTCTGAATAATTAGGTACTGATCTCCTCAAGAAGTTATGTAGAATACAACACGTTAGAACAACAATATAGATTCGTTCTATACTCAAATTAATGGGCGTATGAAAAATTCGAAAACGATTAGTCATTATTCCGAAAACATTTTCAATGACTCTTCTTGCTCGTGACAATCTATAATTAAATATTCTTCTCTCTGGAGTTAGAGCATTTTTACCAAAAGGCTTCATAAGGTTAGATGCTAATTTAAATGCTTCGTCTGCCACAAATACAAATGGCAAATCTTTGGTACTATTTTGGGACTTGTTTTCATTGGGAATATTTAGTTCGTGATTATTTAACTTCTTATAAAAACGTGTTTCCGTAATAGCCCCACCATCAGATCTTCTGCCGTTTACACCGGCTTCGCACCATATAATTTCATAGTTTGCATTGGCACAAACCATTAGAACAATGCTAAAAAACTTTTTGTAGTGGTAGTAAGTGGCAACCGATCCAGGTGGTGGTACAATCCGGACGTGTTTGCCGTCGATAGCGCCCAGACAATTAGGAAATTGTCATCTTTCTTCAAATCCTCTCGCAATCTCTCGCCACTCGGCCGCCGTTTCAGGCATCCGAAATAAAAGCATGGGTATTTTTTAGGATGATATGGACACAACTAATGAGGATCAATTGGAGGAAGAGAGTAATAAATCAGAAAGCAATGCATCCACAAGTATATCGCAGCAAAGCTACCCACAGCTACCCAAAATCAACAAATCTACAAAACAAAAAGTAAAAAATGTCACAACAGAGGTCTTATCAAAAATCTCGAACAGGCTGGATTCAACACTTACAAAATCGAAACAACCATTTTGTGCATTTGGCGATCATGTGGCTGAAAAGTTAAGAAGTATGGACAGCATATTGGTCCAAGTATTTTCAGAAAATAATAAATGACGCAATTTTTTTGGGCCGAATTCAATAACTTAAATTATACATCCCGTATTGTCACCGACCGTCTGCAACATCCTCAATCACCATCCATTTTAACACAATTACCCAATGAGTCTTCTCACCAACGATATATGTGTCCAGCATCACCATCTACTCAAACGCATTCACCACCACCACATCAAAACCTACCTTTAGCATCACCATCTCCTCAAAGGCATTCACCACCATCACATCAACATTTCGCATCACCGTCCACACAAAATCAATCACTTTCCCAACTTCAATACCAGCCATCTCAATCCATTCCAATCCCTTACTTTAATAATCTACCATCAGCATTGTTGCAGAAAGTGTTGCAGAAGGCGATTATAATCATTCATTGACTGACTATTTGGTATTGAACTCGAATGAATAGGACACACACAATTCTGTTTAAATTTTATTATTCCACCCAGTATCCATCTACCCTTGGTACAAATGCTTTTAAAAATACAATACCTTCATATAATCCTTCAATACCCTGAGTATTGCTTTACATGTTTCTGGAATTATGACTCCTAGAAGTTGTGGAGATATTACAGTTGGAAATTTCAGTTCTTCATAGCTCATTCCCGATGCTAAAAAACGAAGAGTGGCAGTCAGCCTTTCATTGGGGCTAACTGCTTGTCTCATATTTGTATCTTGTTTCACAATATACGGAGTCACAAGTTCAAGTAGCTTGTAATATGTTGATTTGTCCAGTCTCAAATAGTTACGCCAGTCACTCGGTTCCAGTGATAACTCATTTAATAAATTAATATGAGATAACTGATTTCTCTTTTTTAACCATTCTTTCGTCCATTTCTTTTTTGTTTTTTTGTTGATTAAATAACAACAAGCAGCAGCCGTCATAAGTAGAATATCCTCTTCAGAATCCGAATCCATTTTTTTAAACGCGTTGAAAAATTGGTTAGGCAGATACAACACGGGTTGTGGACAATCGAGAACTGAAGGCCGGTTTTAAGCCAGTGAGTGGGGAAATCATTTTGAACTGATCAGTTTTAACTGATCAGTTCTAGACGTCAGTTCAACTGATCAGTTTAAACTGACCGAGAATGCCGGGCTTTAGGAACTTAACAATCGATAGTTTAATATCGCTAATTAAAAAGTTTTAGAAAATTGAAGACTTTTACAAAAGGTTCTGGAAATTCAAAGTTTGAAAACTTAAAAGTCTTTAATAATATCTATAAACTAGATAGTTTTAGCTAAAATTTGTTAGTTTCCAAGTTGTAACTATCTTAGTAACTCAACTTCATATGTCATCTGTCATTTATGACAGACTAGACAATAGACCTGTTTACGTCCGTTAAGCGTATGCACGTAGGTCCGTTAAGTTTAAAAGGCGGGAATATGAATGTTTCGGGCACATTTTGTTATTTTCACTGGTTATACGTCAAAAAGTGCCTGAAAAACACGGCGGAAATTGAGACATGCGCACAAAAAAATTTCAACTATGAAAAGGTCTACTTTGATGTTTTGATTTCCATAGCAACTGGTCTTGGGCCGCAAGTTGGACACTCCTGATCTAAATAAAATACTCAACTACACATGTGTCATTTATGACAGACTAGATTATTTTCGCACACATTTTTTGCGACCGCAAGTTTTGATGTAATATAATAATCTTGTTTATACACTAAACAATTGGTGAATTTTAGTCTACATCTACAGAATAACTGCATGCGAGGCGAAATTTGCAAACGTTTACTCACAATTTGGTGTCTGAAATAAAAATTGTCGCGCGGGCCGCAAGACAAGTTCCAATGCGACCCAAAACAAAACCGACAATTTTTTTCATTAATTTATCAAATTGACGCTTTTGTTTCGGGCTGTATTTTAACTTATCTTGTCCCAGTTTGACAATTTGTTTTACATTTATTCACTAAATTTTGGACCGCTTTGCATCTTGTCCGTATGATGCTCAGTTTGAATTTGGTCATTAATTTGTTCATTAAATTGACCGCAGTTTAGACACCCCTGACCTAAATCAAATACTCAACCACAAGCGTCATCTGTCATATATGACAGATATTTTCGCAAATCCTTTAACATCCATGTGGACGATAGGCTTTATCTTAAATACTTAGTTCACTCACCTTTCATAGTAGATAAAGTAGACAATAAAATAGATCCAGTCTAAATATTCCACGACAAAAACTTTAGTCTTGTGATTACGCTGGGAAATCGAAATCTTTGTCTCCCCAGGAGAGTTCGGGGGGTTGCGAAAGTCCTCGAGGCAGAAGGGATGGAAGTGGAACTTCGTTCCTGACGTGGGTGCCCTGACCGCATACGTTTATTTTTATTCAATAGATGAATTTCTTGTACAGATATAAAACATTCAACAACGTTTGCTTTTTCGTTTATTTAAAGTTATATTGTCATTTATTTATTAACTTTTTTTTTCTTTTGTAAATATGTCCTTTCTTTTGTATTATTACTTATAACTTTGTGACTTATCTTATATGTATTACTATAACTGATATGATTTGATTTGATTCGTGAATATTCTGAAAGATTTTACACAACACAGACAAGCACACGACACCCTAATAGAATAATACGGCACATAACGCAAATAAGACAACACAACAATTATTCCAAAAGATAGGCTCCCTTGTCAAAATTTACCCATTTTTAGAGAAAACTTGGATTTTATTCAATTTCTTTTATAAGAAAAGAATTAAGGAAAGTATGTTCTTTAATTCACAAATTGACTAATAACATAAATAAAATATATTTATTAGAAAGGTGTGGCTCCTGCATTAGAGGAGAGGCTTAAAGGGGAGGCTTAAGGTAAGGGAGGCCTAAACGTAAAAAATTTGCATTAAACTAAGGGAGGCCACCAGGTCTCCAGAAAAAAAGCCATAACTTGATAAATGAAAATAATTATGAACATCCATAGACGCGTTTCTGCCTTTTGGCTTCATCAGTATGGACTTATCATATAATCTCAAATTAAATCAAATTAAAATAAAATTTTGATTTTAGAAATTCACATGGTATTTTTTCCTATATTTTTTTATACAAATTTCTGCATTTTTAAATTGTTTGTTCCTTATTCTAATCCTGTATTTTTAACAAAAAATTTATTGCATCCTGCTTGTTACCTTTTACTTTTTTTGTACATGTTGAAATTTAACACCAAAATGTATGAAACATATTAACATTTTTCATACCGAAGATGCTAATGACACGTAGTTAATAAGTGTATGTCCACTGGTTAATATAATGTTCGTCAAAATTAATCTGTGGAGGTTACTTTTTTTGTGTAAAACGAATTTTTAATTTTGTTCCTTTTTACTTGATATATAAATAAAAACTTATTGAAGAAAATTCCTATTTACATAATTACTTACTTTACTGATTAATTAAAATTTATTTTTAGTCTAGACCTAAACTGTTCTTAAAATATTTGGATAAATGAGAAAATATTTGGTTGTCAATGCGTTTTAACTACACAGTGATAAAATGCCAACAGAATTGTTTTAAACAATTTAGTTTCCTAAAAGTATTTATCGAAACATTTCTCATTTGTTTGGAGACTAGATACGACAAATCGAAAGTTAAATGACTTCAAAATGAGTAGGAAAAGTAGTTTAAGTTAATAAAGCCTGTTCCATTGAAGTAAACAGAATAAATGAATAATTGCTTTCGTGAAAAACTGAAATTGGCGCAGACGAGCGAGCAAGGACTAATTAAACAGTCCGCATTTATATGCTTTACCTAGTGCGCTCTTATCTAGTGAACTTCTTCCAGTGTCTTCCGCACACACACACTTCCACTAATTCAACTAATTTATTACTTTACTCAGTGTCATCTGTAGGCGGATATTTGTGCAGAGACCTCAATTTCGCAATATTTAGTATTATTAACACCACACGAGCCAAGGTACAGTTCAATCACCAAAAAGATATAAACAAATAAAAATGTTGCCAAACCCATTATCGAATACTAATATCACTATCTAACCCCAATGTATAAAATAAAATAATCTTTAGATCCAATCTTAATATATTTTAAGATTTAATTACATCTAGTATACATTTTTTTTCATTATTTATCACCAAAAAAAGAGGACCAATTATAATGCCTTGAGGTATAGGCTGCACTAGATTTACTTCTGTAAAATTTTGACTATCAAGTCTAGTTTTGATACATAAAGAAATAATCAAGAGACGGCAAATATGATAAGTTGAAGAAACTTAATCAGATAATACTACTTAGGTTTGTTTAGCTATGTTTTCCAGACTTATGTATTGTTTGTCTAGTCTTGTCTAACTAGACTTGTCTGTATAGTCTGTCCAGCCTATCTAGTCTGGCTCGCCTTGTTTGCCTATGTTTTCCAGTCTTATGTATGTCTTTCTAGTCTAGTATTGTCTGTCTAGCCTTGTCTGTCTAGTCTTGTTTGTCTAGTCTTATCTCTCTAGATTTGTCCGTATACACTGACAAGCCTATCTAGTCTGGCTCGCCTTGTCTGTCTAGTCTTGTCTGCCTAGTCTTGTCTGTCTTGTCTTGTGTGTCTAGTCTTGTCTCTCTAGCCTTGTCTAGTATTGTGTGACTAGTGATGTGTCACTAGTCTTCCGTGACTAATCTTGTGTGTCTAGTCTTTTCTGTCTTGTATGTCTAGTTTTGTTTGTCTAGTATTGTCTATTTAATCTTATCTTTCTAGGCTTGTCTGTCTACTCTTGTCTGTCTAGTCTGTCCGTCTAGTCTTATCTCTCTAAGCTTATTGGTCTAGTCGTGTTTGTATAGTCTTGTCTGTCTTTTTTTTTATTTGAGAAAAGGGTTTGTTACAATATAAAAAACACAGTATTACCAAACACATTTTCTTCCCACTTTCCCCTGGAAACCACCGTTTACCACCGTTAACCACCGTATTACTTCAGGGAAAAGCTGTGTCGTCTATTTATCCCGTTCACCTCTTTCGTTCTTTTCTTTCGTTATCATTATTTCTGTTAAATTTCTTGTTATGGTTCTCCATGTTTCCTCACTCTCCAGCATATACCCAGTAACATTTTCCGCAGTTACTCTTTCGCCAATGCTTTCCGTCATTTTTTCCCTTTGCGCTTCCCTTTTTCTTGGACAATCGAAGACTGTGTGTTCCGCTGTATCGTCCTCCCCACAGTAGTAACAGGCCGCCGTTTCTGCTAGTTTGAACCTGTTAAGGTAGTGGCCAAAACATCCATGTCCCGTCAATACTTGTGTCAAGTAATAGTCCACTTCACCATGCTCCCAGTTTATCCAATTTTTTACATTTGGTATAAGCCTTCGCGTCCATTCCGCCTTTCCCTTCAAGTTCTCCAATCTTTTCTGCCACATGTTTGTTATCTGTGTTCTGCTCTCTGATGCAGATGGTTTCTTGCTTGTGTATTCCAGCCTTCTACATCTTTCTTCTACTATTAGATCGATTAGTGGGCTTCCCGCCACCACTCGCAGTGCATCGCTAGATACAGTCCGGAATGCGCAACAGACTCTAATCAGCATTTTTCGCTGGATACGTTCTAAAATTTGATTATATTTTTTCTTTGCAATGACCTTTCGCCATATAGGTGCACCATAAAGTATGATGGAGTAAACTACCAATGCGATCAGCCGTCGTTTGCTACGTCGTGGTCCTCCGATGTTTGGCATTATTCGCCCAAGATTGACCGCCACGGCCTCGGCTTTCATAGCTATTTGTATCACGTGCTGTGTCATACTCATATTTCTCTTGAATATGACTCCAAGATACCTCAATGTCTCTGATGTCGTTATTATTGCATCTTCTACTTTGATTTCCATTTTTGAGAGCTTTCTCCTTCCTGTTAATATTATAGCTTCCGTTTTAGTCGGTGCCAGTTTTAGGTTTTTTCTTTTGGAATTCATCCACCGGCTCACTTTCTCTGTATCGCTTCGTTTATTTTAAGACACAGCTCCTCTTATTTCTTCTCTTACGATCACAGCCAAGTCATCTGCATCACCTATTAGGGTAACTCCTGCAGGCATGCGCAGCCCTAGTACCTGATCGTAGAAGATATTCCAAAGTAACGGTCCTAGTATAGATCCCTAAGGGACCCCTCTTGTTATATTTATCTTGGCAGTATTCCCTACCATTAGGTCTCGTTCACTAAGGTAACTACGTACCATCTGTACTAGGTACGGGAGTATCTTACGCTTGACTAGTTCTATGACGATTTCCATCCATGGAACAGAGTTAAATGCATTTTGCACGTCGAGGGTCACCATAACGCAGAAATCTCTGCGTTTGTAGCATCCCGTATTTGCCTTGGTTGCTATCTCCTGTACTACGCTCATTGCATCAATTGTAGATCTGCCTTTCCGGAAGCCGAATTGCCTATCTGATAAATTCCCTGATTTTTCGATGCTTTCTTTGATTCTGTTGCTTAGTAGTTGCTCCAGCATTTTTCCCATTGTGTTCAGCATACATGGTGGCCTATATGTTACTTCCGCATTTTCTTGTTTCTTTTCCTTAGGTATTAGCACTAGCCTTACTGTTTTCCATATCCTAGGGAATTCTCCTCACTGTAGCAATCTGTTGAACATCTTTAAGCAGTATTGGGGACTCCCATCCAGTAGAGCCTTCACGACCTCCACCGGTATCCCGTCTGGTCCCGGGGCCCTTTTGTTTTCCATTTTTCCGGCCGCCTCTCTCATTTCGTTCTCTGTGAATAGTAGACAGTTTAGCCGATCTTCCTTTTCTATAAGCTGGCTCCAGTCTATATCTCGATCGCATGGGAATAGTTTTTCCGCTTGATTTAGCCTTTCTTTATCCAGCAGCTCTATTTTAGGACGCAGGTTTAATTTATTCCGTACTAATTTATAACCCAGACCCCACATATCGTTATCAACTTCTGCGCATACTTGTTTCCATGCAGTTACTTTCGCTATCTTGATTGCCTTTCTGTACTCTTCTCTTCCTTTAGCGTATTCCGCTCAAGTTCTTGTTTCTCTTCATTTGTTTTATTTTTCTTAGCGTTTGCTCTGGCCTTTGCTCTTCTCTTCTTTAGGCATATCCTCCTTTGTTCCGCCACTTCTCTAGTCCACCAATACATCGGTGCTCGTCTGGTGCTTCTTCGAAATATTTGATCGCATGTTTGTGTAACTACTTTCATACATTCGCTTGGTTCAGCCTCTATATTAGGGTTGCCTATATTTTCTTTTAATTATGTAGAGAAAAGCTGCAATCGGTTCTGGCTTATTATCCATCCGTTCACCGGTGTTTGTTTGGTTTGATTCCGTTTTCTTAGATCTCTTGGTCCCTGTAGCTTTATACTATATTCGATGTTTCGGTGATCGCTTAGGTTCTCATCATCCCTCACCTCCCAGTTTCTGAATTGTCTCACTAGGTTTGTTGTGCAGAAAGTTATCGATGTACGAAGAGGATTGTCCCCGCCGGACAGTAGGCATGTTTCCCTTATTTAATATTTCAACATCTTGTTCCGCTAGCCATTCAGTCAGAATTGCTCCCCTAGCATCTTCAAAAGGTGAGCCCCATTCGTGCGATTTAGAGTTGAAGTCTCATCGCACGGTAATTTGTTTTCCAGTGTGACTCTTCATGCTATCTCTCAGTTCTTTTAGGTTTTCTTCAAATTCGGTAATGTGTATGTTCGCGGAGATGTAGCACCCGTAGATGATTATGTTTCTAGTTTTAATGCACACGTGACCTTTCCCTTTGCCCTATTTGTTGGCTGTTGCTTTAAATGCTACACTGCATTTATCATCTGTGAACCATGGTCAATTTTTTGTCAGTTTGATATTTGGTTCCGAGACAATCACTATCTCAATATTGTGGTCCAGGACAGTTTTTCGTAAAAAAGTTCTTGTGCTGTTCCACATCTGTTCATGTTACATTGTAGGATTTTAAGCATTTTGGCAAAAAGTTTCTTTCTTTGCCGGGTTTTGTCTTCATACTCTCTTCCAGGTTCCTTACCAGGTTTCTGTATAACACGCCATGGTTCCTGTCTGATGCCCTTCGGTGTTACATTCATAGCATCTTGGTGTCTTCAGGCATTCTTTGGCTGTATGTCCTTTTTGGTTGCACCTGAGGCAGACTCCTGTCAAGTCATATTTTTCGTTTTTGCACATTTTAGCAGCATGCCCATGTCTCTTACAATTATAGCATTTTATAGGGATGAAGAGCTCTTCGACCCAGCAGCTGCTCCAACCAATCTTAATACTTCTTCTGTCCAGTATTTACTGTGCAGCCGCCTTTGTCATACTGACTGTTGCTACAAGCCTGCTCCGTTCTCTGCCCATTTTCAGGGTATGTACTTTAATTTCACTTTCTTTTGGCTTTCTCCTTATTGCTTCTTTAATGGCCGTTTCTATTTCACCCCGTAATGTTGTTTCGTCAATATTCCTAATAATTAATGTCCCTCTTTGTCCACTTACTTCTCTAGTCGTGGCCGTCTCATTGAGACTTGCATTTGCCTGCTCCTTAAATGTTTCAATAGCCCCTTCCTTTTTTTCTCAAATCGTGATTCTGGCATCTGGCATGAGTCTTGTCTGTCTGGGCTTGTCATTCTAGACTTCTCTGTTTAGTCTTGCCTGTCTAGGCTTGTCTGTATAGCTCTCTAGACTTGTCTGCCTATGCTTCTCTATCCAGTCTTATCTGACTTGTTTGTCTAGTATTGTCTGTCTAATCTTGTATTTCTAGGCTTATCTGATTACGTTTGTTTGTCTAGTCTGTCCCTCTAGTCTTATATTTCTAGGCTTGTCGGTGTAGTCGTACTACTTTTATAGTCTTGTCTGTCTAGGCTTGTCTGTATAGTCTCGTCTCCTAGTTTCATATGTCTAGTCTTCACTGTCTAGTCTTGACTGTTTAATCTTGTCTGTCTAGTCTTGTCTGACTAGACTTGTCTATCTAGTCTTGTATGTCTAGTCTTGTCTGTTTAGTCTTGGTTTTCTAGTCTTGTCTCTCTAGTCTTCTCTGCCTAGTCGCCTCTGCCTAGTTTTTGTATGTCTAGTCTTGTTGGTCTAGTCTTGTCGGTCTAGTCTTGTCTGTCTAGCCTTCTCTATCTAGTATTGTCTGTCTAATCTTGTCTGTCTAGGCTTGTCTGTCTTCCGTGAAGTTCATGACCTGCTGCATGTCACAGTGTCGATGAGCTGAATGTTGATATCATAATACTAAGTGAGCCAAACAAAAAAATAATTAGTAATACAAAATGGTATGCAGACCAAAATACAGACAATAAGAGCCATAAACAAAACTATTCCAATATTAGACAGTGGATGTGGAACGGACTACGTTTGGATAGAGACTGCAGAAATGATATTCTATAGCTGCTACTTTTTGCCCAACAAAAATCTGGACCACTTACAAAAGGCAATGGACGATCTGAGCGACTCCATGCGAAGCCAACGAAAACCAAAACTTATAGCAAGCGATTTTAATGCAAAATCACCATATTGGGGCTCACCAAAAATGGATCCACGTGGCGATATTGTAATGGACTGGATCTCTACCATGGAGCTGTATATAAAAAATTAAGGTAATGAACCAACATTCCAGCGCAGGTTGTCCTATTTGATTATTGACCTCACACTCACAACTAATAATTTAGCGAACAAAATAGGAAACTGGAATGTCCTACAGAGAGAATTCTTAAGTGACCACAATAATATCTTCGACACGGTTAAAGACTGCCAAACGTGCATCTCCCCCAGGTACATGGGTAATAGGAGATGGCCCACCAGAACAACGTCCGCAATATTCCAAAACTTCGGCCGTAATCTTGAGGAACAAATTAAAAAGCCACAAGACCGTACAGCAGAGTCGTTTATAATAACACTAAGCAAAGCATATGAGGCAACATTCCCACAAAAAAAGCGGTGCATTGCGTCTAGACGCATATATCTGCGCAAAGGAAAAAATAATGCCGACCTATCTCTCAGGGAGAAATACAGACAAGATTATGTAACTGTCAAAAGTCTCTCAGACAAAAAATAAATGTTTCTAAACGTCTTCACTGGCAAAACTTGTGCGAAAAAATTAACGAGATGACGGTTGAAAATATTTTAAGGCACCCAATTTTATAGGTTCCTATGGAAAAGATTTTGGAGGTAGTAGACGCACTGTTCCCCACTCATGAAGAGCCGAGCTGGGAGCAACCCAAGGTGACGGAGGTAGCCCCATTTACGGAAGATGAATTGCTAAGAGCCAGCCAACGTATTCGTAATGGCAGAGCGCCATGACTAGACAGACTACCACCTGAGGCTCTAAAAGCCGCTGTTGATAAGTTTCCAACATATATCCTAAACTTAATGAACCATATAGCTAGCTATGGGATCTTTCTCGACGACTGGAAAAAAGCTAAGCTGGTGCTAATTAAGAAAGGTGATAAAGCATTACAAGAACCTTCCTCATATAGGCCCCTCCGCCTCTTAGATGTTTTGGGTCAAGTCTTGGAACAGCTAATACTTTGCAGACTAAAACTAGAACTAAGGTCAGGTAAACAACTGTCAGAAAAACAATGTGGCTTCCGAGAGGGGAAATCAGCAGTGTACGCTATAGCAAAAAAATCGCAAGCGGGCACACAGAGAACTAGAAAGCTATGTGCCCTTGTCACTTTTGACGTAAGCAATGCTTTTAACTCAGCTGCCTGGCAAAACATTCTTGAGGAGCTCTCAGCAAGAGATATCTCACCATACCTGCTACGTCTGGTACGAAGTTACCTACCAAATAGGAAAGATGTTCTGCAAGAAAACAACAAACTAGTGGATTAGTAATTAGTGGATTAGTGGAATTCGTTCATGACTTGGCACTTGTAGTGTCGGGGAAGACGGAAATGGAAACTGAGAACAAACTCGAGGCAAAAATGTCGAGACAAAAATGTCGAGAACAAACAGGGCCATTGAACAAGTGAACAAATGGATCGAAATCAAGAAACTGAAGCTGTCACCAGAAAAGACAGAAGCAGTATTGCTAACCGGACTAAGAAAAACGAAACCCATCACATTTAAAATAAAGAGAAAAAATAACCCCAAAGGAATCGATAAAATATCTAGATGTAACCTTTAACAAGTGCCTTTAATCGCCATATCACCACAGTGGCAGCCAAAGCGCTGAAAACTGCAGCAGCGTTAGATAAATTAATGCCCAACGTAGGAGGACCCAGCAGTAGTAAGCGAAAACTTCCTTGCTCCGTGGTTCACTCCACAATGCTCTACGCAGCGCCCATTTTGGGCAAGGCTTTGAGAAAACATGTGATTATACAAAACTTTTTTTTTGAAAAAACCGTTCAAAGAAAAGTGGCGCTAAGAGTATGCTGTGCTTACCGGACTGTCTCTAGGGATGCTGCCCTAGTGTTAACCGGCATACCACCCACAGAACTTGTAACAGAAGAGAGGGTAGAAGTCTACAATGGCAGATCAAACGACGACAGGCCGACAAAAAGACTCTAGCGAAGGCCCGAAGTCTATCCACTAAGGGATACTGGACCAAAATCCTAATCCCTGATGTGGAGCGTTGGGCAACTAGAAAACACAGCGAAACAATTTTTTAAGTCACCCAAGTTTTAAGCGGACATGGCTGTTTCAGGAACTTTCTCCATAGCATCGGTAGGGCCACGGATTGCCTCTGTATTTACTGTGGACTCACAGACAGCGCGGCGTATACCGTTTTTGAGTGTGACAGGTGGATACCTGAAAGGGATAAATGGCAGGATAAGACTGGACAAACACTAGACCCATCAACTATGGTTAAACAAACGATCTCGTCGGACGACTTATGGGCAGATACATCAAGCATGATCCAAGACATCATGGCACTAAAAATGCTAGACGGAAAGAGAAAGACGTCGAAAAGATAAAAAATATTAGAACCTGAACCCGTAATTACTGTAAGTGGAGGGAGGATGTAAGGGCAACACTATGCAGTAACATCTTGAAAGTTATGTGAAAATCGGTTCCAAGATGCTTGTGATATTCCGTAGGGTCCACTTGCTAAGTTAACCGTGAGGTGTTTAATACGAACCCAAAAAAAGCCTTGTCTGTCTAGTGTTGTCTATACAGCCTAGTCTTGTTTGTATAATCTTGTCTCTCTTGTCTTGTCAGTCTAGTCTTGTCAAATTAGTCTTTACTGTCTAGTCTCGTCTCTCTAGTTTTGTCTGTCTAGTCTTATCTTTCTAGTGTTGCTAGTCTAGTCTTGTCTGTCTAGTCTTTTCTGTCTAATCTTATCTGTCTAGTCTTGTCTATCTAGTCTTGTCTGTCTAGTCTTTTCAGACAAGTCTTGTCTGTCTAGTATTGTCAGTCTAGTCTTGTCTGACTTGTCTTGTCGGTGTAGTCTTATTTGTCTAGTCTTGTCAAACTAGTCTTGTAGGTCTACTTTTGTCTCTCTAGTCTTGTCTGTCTAGTCTTGTCCTTGCAGTCTTATTAGTCTAGTCTTGTCTATCTAGTCTTGTCTGTTTAGTCTTATATGACTAGTCTTGTTTTTCTAGTCAAGTCTGTCTAGTCTTATCTGTCTAGTCTTGTTTGACTTGTCTTGTCTGTCTAGTCTTGTTAGTCTAGTCTTCTCTGTCTACTCTGTCTAGTACTTTTTGTCTAGTCTTGTCTATTTAGTCTTGTTCCTCTTGTCTAGTCTTGTCTCTATAGTTTTGTCTGTCTAGTTTTATCTGTCTAGTGTTTCCAGTCTGGTCTTGTCTGTCTATTCTTTTCTCTCTCGTCTTGTCTGTAAAATCTTGTCTGTTTAACTTTGTCTGTCTAGTCTTGTCAGACAAGTCTTGTCAGACAAGTCTTGTCAGACAAGTCTTGTCAGTCTAGTCTTGTCAGTCTAGTCTTGTCGGTATAGTCTTATCTGTCTAGTCTTGTCTGTCTAGTCGTGCCTGTCTAGTCTTGTCTGTCTAGTCTTGTCTGTCTAATCCTGTCTGTTTAATCTCGCCCGCCTGTTTAGTCTTGTCTGTCTAGTTTGATATTACCTTGATTTTATGATTCATGTCCCTCGAGTCTGTGTGATCTATTAAGATTACGAGCAACTTGAATATAGTTAAACCAATTAAACTAGTGCGCAATTGATGTTTATCTTTAACTAAATCTAAAGGCTAAAACTCCTCCGTGTGTTTTTTTCTGTCGTGAACTTTCTGTGCGTTTGGCGAAAAGCGGAAAAAGCAAACTACTCCAGCCCTGACATATTTAAGCGTATCCCGCACTATCCGGAACTAGTTAAACTACTTTAAACGGTCTAATCTGCGTCAGCGAGGGCGAATTAGCCAGGACGGGGGACAGTAGTCTTGATCTTCAGACCGCAACGAAAACAAGAGTGAAACAACGACGAGTTGAATGTAGATTTTTCAGTAGTCTATTATTGTGCAGTCTTTTATGCTTGCCCGACTAGTTCAGTCTTGTTTTCGGTCGACCTCTGCGTACTGAATATATATTATGCTCAAAATTCGACTGGATTTTCACACTAATGATATAATGAAAGGTAAGGAAGCTATATAGTACATTCAGTCTAGATAGTCCACACTAGACGAACAACTCTAGACTAGACACACTAGACCAGACTAGACAGACAAGGATAGACGAACAAGATTAGAAAGACAAGAGTAAATAGATATGACTAGACATACTTGACTTGACATACTATGCAGATTAGATATACTTTAACTATGCAGAGAATTCTAGACAGATAAGACTAGATAGACAAGATTAGACAGTCAAAGCTAGACAGATTAAAGGCAAGACAAACAAGACTAGACAGACAGAATTAGATAGATAATACTCGACATGCAAGACTTGGCGAACAATACTTGACATACAAAGCTAAACAAATAAGGCAGTATAGAAAATACTAGACAGATATGACAAGACTATATACACCAGATGTATATAATTTGAGTAGTTTTTTCTTTTATATATTAAGTCTTGTCTGACAATGTAATTATTTAAATTAGTTTTTTTCTTTACTTTCAATTCTGTTGTAGAAAAAAATCGTGATTGAACAAGAAACAATTAAGATCCCAGTGTGTGCATTATCCAAGTCTTATTACGTATAAATCAGGTTTTTTGCAGAAGAACAAGGCGATTTATCTATTTATACAAACTAATTTGATGCAGTTTATGTCTTCGTTCACTTAATGACTTATTCGAGTATTTATTGATTGTAAATAAGTAAAAGTTATTAATAGCAGAAACAGTCTATTAATTAGTTTTATTATATTCAAACGACTGAAACTAACTCAAGTTAAAGCAAGCTTCAGTTAAAAATAAGACGTAATTATAATCTGATTATATAGTCAGATTTATCTTCTTTACTCTCTTTAATGTAAGGTTAGATTTATACTAATTTGTATACCTCTAGTCTGAATGCATAGTGAGATTTATACTAATTATGTCTAGGCTAAACGTAAACATAGATTAACACGTTGACGACCAACATACAAGTTATTTCGTAATAGGCAGTCAACGTGTTAAGATCGAATTTAATCTTTCTATTCGTAATGTAAGTGTAGATCTAAACTAAATCAAAATTAGTAAGTCAAAATAACAACGGAAGCTTTATTCATATTAACTTATAGTTAGTCTTATTAGTTAAAACACAGCTCAGATATGCTTTTAATAGTTTTGACATAGGCTTAATAGTTTACACATAGTCGTAATAGTGTAGACATAGTAATTTCCTATATAATTCAAATATTATCCAGTTTAGGTGGTTTATACATATATTTAGTAGCTTAGGATTAGCTTTAATTGTTTGTGTTATAGTAGTTTAGAAATCCTTTTACTAGTTTAATCATAACAGACATAGCTTTAATATTTTAGACATATCATTAATAATTTATACACAGTCTACATAGTCATACTCTAAATAGTCTCTATGGTTTAGAGTATTTAGTTTAGATTCAGTTCAGTTATGTTAGGTAAAGATTAAAATAGACTAAATTAAGTTAGGTTAATAGTACAGTTTTATTAATTTAAACTTATTTGTCTTGAAAAGGACAAAGCTAAATTATTATTGTTATTAATACATTTATTGTTGTAAGTAAGTTACAGCATAATTACAGATTACAATCTGTTATATCAACATCAGCAAGAGTACAGGTTTAGGTGAGCTAGATCTATAACTACTAAGAACAAAGGACACGCTTGAGGACTGCAATGTTAACAGTGTCAAACCTCCGTGTGCCCTGGCACGCGGGAGCCAATTAATACAAATTTAGCAAATTAATGTGTTAAATTAAAACATACCCTTAATACTTTACACATAGACTTAATATATTAATATAGTATATCTGTCTAATTCATAAAAAACTTACAACGCGTTTAAAATACATGTTACCATTGATAAAAGTATTTTAATCGCGTTGTGGGTTTTAAAGAATTAGACTGTATGTATTTTAAACTCCTTAGTTTTCTAAACTTAATAAAGTCGGAACACAGTCTGAATAAATAAATATATTCAAACTTTCCGGAGCTCTATAATATTGTTGAGTCTTTTTAGGGCTACCAAACACAAATATCATGTGAAATATGCCAGTTATTTACTAGTTTTCAGTCCACCTGTTTGTGGTACTCAACACATACCAGAAAAATAACATTGTTTTCTAAGATCGCCTAAGTCTTACCACTAATTAAGTGAATAGCCATCTGCAGACGCGTTTTGAGATTTATTTCTCATTAGTGCAGCTTTGCTTTTATGAATAATAATTTGTAAAACAATTACTTGAAACCCACGTGGATGACTAGAGGTTAGATATATTTAATTTGACATTTCGTGAGAGAGACATGAACTTAGCTTATTGATGACAGCGTGATTGACAGCTTATTGATTTTAATAATAACTTACTATTGGTATAACCAAACTACATTACAGTTAATCATATAAACTTAATAAAATCGGGACACAGCCTGTATATATTTATATATTATTATAGAGCTCCGGAAAGGTTAAATATATTATATATTCAGGCTGTGTTCCGACTTTATTAAGTTTGTGTGATTATCTATAATGCAGTTTGGTTTTACCAATAGTACTTAGATTTTATTAACTTACAGACAAAAATGGACTAAATTAAGTAAGAATATTAATCTTTTATTAATTCGGGCCTCAATAAGTAAATTAATGAGGCTAATTCAGACCATGATCAACTATTCCGTATAAAATTTACGGAGGATTGGTGTTAACTATTCCGAGTTTGCGAGATTTTGCTTCGAATTTTAATTTAAAAATTGTTGGATAATTCCCAACTGAATCTTAATAGAAAGTGCAAATATTCTTTGTGCACACTAACTACTTATTAGTTTCACAATACCTGGATACAAAAATGTCAAGACAGTGAAATAGATATATAGAATATAGAATAGATAAATAGATATATAGAAATAGATACTATAGCCTAAAGAAAATTTCAATTTTCAGGTCTAGTCTTGTGTGTTTAGTCTTGTCTGTCTAGTCTTGTTTGTTTAATCTTGCCTGTTTAGTCGTGTCTATCTAGTCCTGTCTCACTAGACTAGTCTGTTTAGTCTTATCTCTTTACTCTTGTCTGACTAGTCTTGTCTATCTAGTCTAATCTTGGCTGTCTAGTTTTTCTGTCTAGACAAATCAAATCAAAATATATTTATTTAATTATTTTCGTACAAAAATGTCTTGTGTGTGTAGTCTTCTTTGTCTAGTCTTGTCTTTTTTTTTTATTTGAGAAAAGGGTTTGTTACAATATAAAAAAAACACAGTATAACCAAACACATTTTCCTCCCACTTTCCCCTGGAAACCACCGTAGTATTACTTCAGGGAAAAGCTGTGACGTCTATTTTTCCTGTCTATTTATCACGTTCACCTCTTTCGTCCTTTTCTTTCGTTATCATTATTTCTGTTAAATTTCTTGTTATGGTTCTCCATGTTTCCTCACTCTCCAGCATATACCCAGTAACATTTTCCGCAGTTACTCTTTCGCCAATGCTTTCCGTCATTTTTTCCCTTTGCGCTTCCCATCTTGGACAATCGAAGACTGTGTGTTCCGCTGTATCGTCCTCCCCACAGTAGTAACAGGCCGCCGTTTCTGCTAGTTGGAACTTGTTAAGGTAGTGGCCAAAACATCCATGCCCCGTCAATACTTGTGTCAAGTAATAGTGCACTTCACCATGCTCCCGGTTTATCCAATTTTTTACATTTGGTATAAGCCTTCGCGTCCATTCCGCCTTTCCCTTCAAGTTCTCCCATCTTTTCTGCCACGTGTTTGTTATGTGTGTTCTGCTCTCTGATGCAGATGGTTTTTTGCTTGTGTATTCCAGCCTTCTACATCTTTCTTCTATTATTAGATCGATGGGTGGGCTTCCCGCCACCACTCGCAGTGCATCGCTAGATACAGTCCGGAATGCGCAACAGACTCTAATCAGCATTTTCGCTCGATACGTTCTAAAATTTGATTATATTTTTTCTTTGCAATGACCTCTCGCCATATAGGTGCACCATAAAGTTAGATGGAGTAAACTACCGATGCGATCAGCCGTCGTTTGCTACATCGTGGTCCTCCGATGTTTGGCATTAGTCGCCCTAGATTGGCCGCCACGGCCTCGGTTTTCATAGCTATTTGTATCACGTGCTGTGTCATACTCATATTTCTGTTGAATATCACTCCAAGATACCTCAATGTCTCTGATGTCGTTATTATTGCATCTTCTACTTTGATTTCCATTTTTGAAAGCTTTCTGCTTCCTGTTAATATTATAGCTTCCGTTTTAGTCGGTGCCAGTTTTAGGCTTTTGGAGTTCATCCACCGGCTCACTCTCTGTATCGCTTCGTTTATTTTAAGACACAGCTCCTCTTCTTTCTTTCCTCTTACGATCACAGCCAAGTCATATGCATAACCTATTATGGTTTCTCCTACAGGCATGCGCAGCCCTAGTACCTGATCGTAGAAGATATTCCAGAGTAACGGTCCTAGTATAGATCCCTGAGGGATGTCTCTTGTTATATTTATCTTGGCAGTATTCCCTACCATTAGGTCTCGTTCACTAAGGTAACTGCAAACCATCTGTACTAGGTACGGTGGTATCTTACGCTTGACTAGTTCTGTGACGATTTCCATCCATGGAACAGAGTTAAATGCATTTTGCACGTCGAGGGTCACCATAACGCAGAAATCTCTGCGTTTGTAGCATCCCGTATTTGCCTTGGTTGCTATCTCCTGTACTACGCGCATTGCATCAATTGTAGATCTTCCTTTCCGGAAGCCAAATTGCTAATCTGATAAATTCCCTGATTTTTCGATGCTTTCTTTGATTCTGTTGCTTAGTAGTTGCTCTAGCATTTTTCCCATTGTGTTCAGCATACATAGGGGCCTATATGTTACTTCCGCATTTTCTTGTTTCTTTTCCTTAGGTATTAGCACTAGCCTTGCTATTTTCCATATCCTAGGGAATTCTCCTCTCTGTAGCAATCTGTTGAACATCTTTAAGCAGTATTGGGGGCTCCCATCCAGTAAAGCCCTCACGACCTCCACCGGTAACCCGTCTGGTCCTGGGGCCCTTTTGTTTTTCATTTTTCCGGCCGCCTCCCTAGTCGGCCTCCCTAGTTTGTCTAGTCTTGTCTGTGTAGTCTTGTCTGTCTAGTCTTGTCTATATAGTCTTGTCCTTTTTGCCATGTCTCTCTAGTCTTGTCCGTCTAGTCTTGTCTGTCTAATCTTGTTTGCCTAGTTTTGACTGTCTACTTTTGTCTGTCTAGTCTTGTCTGTCTAGTTTTGTCTGTTTAGTGTTGTCTGTCTAGTCTTGTATATCTAATCTTTTCTGTCCAGTCTTGTCTGTCTGTCCTCCTCGGTAGTGTAGTTGACAACATACCGGCCTTTCAATGCGGGAGACCCGGGCTCGACTCATGGTCGGGGAGGCGACAACTAGGGCGGTTTTCACTAACCGTCCGGGCTTACCACCATGAATGAATGCAAAATATGCGATAGCGGGGTGGCGCATACTAAAAGCCAAAGTGGAATAAACAAGTCTTGTTCTGTCTAGCCTTGTCTGTTTAGTCTTGTCTGTCTAGTCTTAGCTGTCTAGTCTTGTTTGTCTAATCTTGTCTGTTTAGTGTTGTCTGTCTAGTTTTGTCTCTCTAGTCTTGTCTGTCTAGTCTAGTCTTGTCTGTATAGTCTAGTCTTGTCTGTCTAGTCTAGTCTTGTCTGTCTTGTTTGGCTAGTAGGGTTTCTGGTTCGGATATATCCGAACCGCAAAACCGCGGTTTTCTGTTCAAAAACCGAAACCGCATAACCGTCAAAATGTACCGCGGTTTTTCGGTTTTATCTAAAGATATCTAAAAATAAAATACATTGCTCTTTCGAACTACAATGTTTACAAGCTCTAAAAATCAAAACATGTGTTTTTCTAGGTTAGGTTGGGTTGGGATAAGTTGTTATGTTAGGTTAAGTTAGGTTAGTTCTCTCATCATAACCGCCATAAAGAACGACGGCTCTCGGTTCTATTTAAAAATATCTAAAAACAAAATACATTGAATTAGTGCTCAATCGAACTACAATGTTTACAAGCTCTGAAGGGCTAACCATATTTTCTAGGTTAGGTATTATATATTTTCTCACGTTGTGGTACTTTTGTAATTAAAAAAACATTAAACCATTCAATTTCAGCTTTTTCTTACAATTAGTTGCACCTGTAATAATAATAATCTTTATTTTCACCAAAAGGAACAAATGGCTATAACCATAAGGTTTTTCTGCCAGTTGCACCTGTATTTAAACACTAATCTAAGTTTCAATATGTATTCTATATTTTTAATTATTTACCATATTAGGTACACACATGAATTAAGTTTACAGCGTCCTCTAAGAGAGTCATAAATAAGAAACTAGATTAGATTTTTTATAGAAGAAGTAAATAATTTCAAATGTTTAGAAATTTTGAAATAAAACAAAACTCTCATTAAAAAAAAGAAATATATATATATATATATATATATATATATATATATATATATATATATATATATATATATATATATATATATATCTATATATACATATATCTATATATATATATATATATATATATATATATATATATATATATATATATATATCAATATAGTGAATATTATACATAGTGAAATTCAAAGAACATATTCAAAGAACAACCCAAGAGTCCATAACGAAGAGAATTACAATCTGGAAACCACCACTCAGTAGACCAAGAGGAAGGTAAGATGGCAGGACCAAATACACGAATATATGAGAATAATGGAAGTCACAGAATGGAAGAAGAAGGTGAAAGACAGGAAGGAATGGAAGAATAGTACAAGAAACAAAAACACACACGAAGCTATGAATGAAAAATAGATTATGCGGACTGATCCACCGCAACAAAAGGATCAAAGAGCACAAGGGGTCTAAGGCCATATGTATGTATGTATATTTCAATATATCACGAGCGAATACCCGGAGGCTGGAAATGTACTCTAATTAATCCGTTACACAAAAAGGGCGATAAAACAGCCATCAATAACTACAGAGGATTCTCCCTGCTCCCGATTGCTTATAAAATCCTCTCCAAGGCACTTTTAAACAGGCTAGAACCCCAGATGGATCCACTAATTGGTAAATACCAAGCCGGATTCAGAAAAGGGCGATCATGTGCTGAACAGGTGTGGAGCTTAAAAACAATATTATAAATGAGAAAATGTAGAAATACAGTAATTACATTCGTCGACTTCAGAAAAGCGTATGATTCTGTAGACCGTGAAACGCTTTTTATAATCATTGAAGAATTCGGGATAGACAGAAAGACCCGAAAAATCATTGAACAGACGCTTACAGGAACTATGTCCAAAGTTAAATTCATGGGTGAAATATCGGAGACCTTTGTCATTAAAACTGGAGTTCGACAGGGGGATGGATTATCCCCAATGCTCTTCAATATTGTTGTCCAGAAAAGGTCATTAGGGAATGGGACCTTATGTGAAAGGCATTCAAATTGGTATAAAAAAAGAGAACCGTCTTATAGTCAAGTGCCTCGCTTTTGCGGACGATATTGCCATTATTACTAACACCAGACATGAAGCCATACACGCAGCAGAAAAATTACATGAAATTGCGTAAAGAACCGGACTACAAATTTCTTATGAAAAAACCCACTATATGGAAAGACGACCAGCAAATAACTTAGCTTTAATCACACAATACGGTAAGATAACACAAGTCCCCCATTTTAAATACCTTGGTGAAATCATAAGTCATCGGGACTAAACCGAATCGCCAATGAACAAAGAGTCACCAAACTACGGAAGGCCTACAAACTAACGTGGGCTCACTACAACAAGAAGTGCATCTCGCTAGATGCCAAATTAACGCACTATTCAACGGTGATGCTTCCGGAAGCAACTTACGCAGCCGAAACAATAGTTATCGACGGTCATTCCAAAATTAAGGATATAGAAAAACAGGAAAGAAAAATTCTCAGAAAGATTTACGGGGCAGTTAATATTAATGGTATTTGGATGAAGAGACCTCAAAACGATCTCAACCAAAAGATCCACACGATAAGGGACGTATTCAGAAAACGCCGAGCACAGTTTTATACACACATTTACAGGATGAAAGACTCCAGAACGGCGAAGATATTGCTCAACGTTATAGTACAGAGTAAATGTGGCACTGAGTGGTTGACCGAGGTTCAGAGGGACTTACAACAGGTGAACATAGAAAATATCGAGGACCGCACTGAGTTCCGGAATAAAATCAAAAATGTTCAGTTTGAGGATAGACCATCACGACAGCCTGGAAGAAAATGGACAGCTGAGCGGAAGAAGGAGCATTCTGAGAGGATGATGAGATTTTGGGAAGAGAAGCGGGAAAACGCCAGAATGAAATCATGTACAATCAAGTTCAATCGCTCTCCTAAAGGGGAACAATCGATTAAAAAAAAAGTAATAACGAACGTTATTAGTTAAAGAGTGAAAGATTTGTATTTTTTACTACACAAATGGTAGAATTATGATAATACGATCAAAACAAAACTAACTCAAATTCTTCTTAAGTTGACGTTTCGATTTATTAATTAAATCTTTTTCAAGACAAAGAAGGTAATGAACAAATTATTAGGACGTACAACATCATATAACGTTGACAAAAAAGTTGTAGATTACATAACAACTAGTGTAAAGCGAACCATGGTAGCCTCATGAACAATTTAAATTAAATGGCCATGGTAGCCATAATTTAATTTTTTTTTAAATTAAAACAATTTAAATTAAGGCGTTTAAAAATTATTATATTAATAAAATGTCCGACACCAACCAATCGGCACAGCACAAGGAAACCAACCCGAAAGTTGGACACAAACACGTTTAATATATTTTATTACATGTAATGACAACTGACACCCTGAATGTAAATGCTACAAGCTTATCGTCCCGGGGTGCTCAGGGTTAAATAATAATAAAAAAATAAATAAAGTATTTTCTGTAGAGTCTTGTCTAGCTAGTCATGCATGTCTAGTCTTGTCTGTCTGGTCTTGTTGGTCTAGTCTTGTCTATCACGGGATAAACCTATATGAAAGACAATTAGAATTTAGAGAAGGTAGATCAACAATAGATGTTGTAAAATACGTCATAAATATAGCCGAAAAGGCAAAAGAAGGTACAAAACCGACCAGGAAAATATTTCCGCTTATAACGCTAGACATCAGGAATGCCTTTAACTTAGCTGCCTGGCTGCACATCATGGTTGAATCAGCGGAAACGAATATTCCGTCATATTTACTAAGAATGATGCATAACTACTCCTGCGAAAGTCGCATCATCCTCCGTACAGAAAACCAAGTTAAAAGTTGGGAAGTCAGTAGTTGGGTTCCACAGTCTCCGTAATGGGAACAACCCTGTAGAACGTACTCTACGATGGTCTCCTCAGACTGAAGCTACCCTAGCAGGTTAACATAATCGGTTTTGCGGACGACCTGCCACTCACTATAGTGGGAAAGAATGCTAGAGGTACTATGCTCAGAGGTAACTTGGCCATTGAACAAATTAGTAAATGGATGTCATCAAAATCCCTCCCAATAGCGCCGGAAAAGTCCGAAGCGGTCCTGTTAATGGGATATAGAAAGTTGGCTCTTATGTCTTTCAAAGTGAAGGGTGTGGACATTAAACCAAAGGACTCTCTAAAATACATTGGCAGCACAATCGACAAATCGTCCAGTCGTCCTTTACAGAGTACATTAAAAAAGCAACGGAAACTGGCATGAAAACAACTTCGACACTGCAAAAACGAATGTACTAAACGCAGGCTCCTAAGCGCTATAGCCCATTCTACTATGCTCTATTGAGCTCCTATATGGGTACTTAAGGTACTTAACAAAGCAGGAATAAACAAATTAGCTATATTTCAGAGGAAAATGACCCTACAAGTCTGCAATGGCTACCGTAAAGTATCGTGCAATGCAGTTTTGGTTATTGCAGGTATCCCTCCCATTGAACTGCAGGCAAAGTATAGAAATTATCGATATGAGGCAGGCAAAAACAACATCTTGAAATGAAGCCGATACCAAATTCACTCAGGAGTGGCAGAAAGATTGAAATAACTCCAAAAAAGCTAAGTGGACGAGGATCCTCATCCCGTACATTGACATCAGGATTACTCGACCACACGGGGAAGTTTCATACTACCTCATCCAGGTCCTCACAAGCCCCGATTGTTTTCGAATACCTCCACAACATCTGGGTTGGCCGATAGTGCTACCCATATTATATTTGAGTGTCCAAGATGCGATAACGAGAGGGACCTGTTTGAGAAAACGACAAACTCGATCTCCAAAATATGATGGCGCTCCTATTAGGATTGCAGGAACAATGGAACAATATATACAAAATGGTCAAAAACTAATAACGGAAAAGACCGGAGAAAAATAAAACAAACAAAATTTAACCCCTAATCACAATTCAGAAGGGGGAAGTAGGTAATACCCTGAAGAATTGTGAGAGGCGGTTTCGGAGTGTTCTGGTTAGTTTCAGGGGGCTCATTTGCATGGTTAACCGTAAAGTGCCATAAATACCGCATTAAAAAAATCTTGTCTATCTAGTCTTGTCTATCTAGTCTTATCTGTCTAGTCCTGCGAGTTTAGTCTTGCCTATCTAGTCTTGTCTGTCTAGTCTTGTCTGCCTAGTCTTGTCTGTCTAGTCTTGTCTGTCTAGTCTTGTCTGTCTAGTCTTGTCTGTCTAGTCTTGTCTGTCTAGTCTTGTCTGTCTAGTCTTGTCTGTCTAGTCTGGTCTGTCTAGTCTTGTCTGTCTAGTCTTGTCTGTCTAGTCTTGTCTGTCTAGTCTTGTCTGTCTAGTCTTGCCTGTCTAGTCTTGTCTGTCTAGTCTTGTCTGTCTAGTCTTGTCTGTCTAGTCTTGTCTGTCTAGTCTTGTATGTCTAGTCTTGTCTGTTTAGTCTTGTCTGTCTAGTCTTGGCTGTCTAGTCTTGTCTATCTAGTCTTGTCTGTCTAGTCTTGTCTGTCTAGTCTTGTCTGTCTAGTCTTTTCTGTCTAGTCTTGTCTGTATAGTCTTGTCTGTCTAGTCTTGTCTGTCTAGTCTTGTCTGTCTAGTATTGTCTGTCTAGTCTTGTCTGTCTAGTCTTGTCTGTCTAGTCTTGTCTGTCCAGTCTTCTCTGTCTAGTCTTGTCTGTCTAGTCTTCTCTGTCTAGTCTTGTCTGTCTAGTCTTGTGTGTCTAGTCTTGTCTGTCTAGTCTTGTCTGTCTAGGCTTGTCTGTCTAGTCTTGTCTGTCTAGTCTTGTCTGTCTAGTCTTGTCTGTCTAGTCTTGTCTGTCTAGTCTTGTCTGTCTAGTCTTGTCTCTCTAGTCTTGTCTGTCTAGTCTTGTCTGTCTAGTCTTGCCTGTCTAGTCTTGTCTGTCTAGTCTTGTCTGTCTAGTCTTGTCTGTCTAGTCTTGTCTGTCTAGTCTTGTCTGTCTAGTCTTATCTGTCTAGTCTTGTCGGTCTAGTCTTGTCTGTCTAGTCTTGTCTGTCTAGTCTTGTCTGTCTAGTCTTGTCTGTCTAGTCTTGTCTGTCTAGTCTTGTCTGTCTAGTCTTGTCTGTCTAGTCTTGTCTGTCTAGTCTTGTCTGTCTAGTCTTGTCTGTCTAGTCTTGTCTGTCTAGTCTTGTCTGTCTAGTCTTGTCTGTCTAGTCTTGTCTGTCTAGTCTTGTCTGTCTAGTCTTGTCTGTCTAGTCTTGTCTGTCTAGTCTTGTCTGTCTAGTCTTGTCTGTCTAGTCTTGTCTGTCTAGTCTTGTCTGTCTAGTCTTGTCTGTCTAGTCTTGTCTGTCTAGTCTTGTCTGTCTAGTCTTGTCTGTCTAGTCTTGTCTGTCTAGTCTTGTCTGTCTAGTCTTGTCTGTCTAGTCTTGTCTGTCTAGTCTTGTCTGTCTAGTCTTGTCTGTCTAGTCTTGTCTGTCTAGTCTTGTCTGTCTAGTCTTGTCTGTCTAGTCCTGTCTGTCTAGTCTTGTCTGTCTAGTCTTGTCTGTCTAGTGTTGTCTGTCTAGTCTTGTCTGTCTAGTCTTGTCTGTCTAGTCTTGTCTGTCTAGTCTTGTCTGTCTAGTCTTGTCTGTCTAGTCTTGTCTGTCTAGTCTTGTCTGTCTAGTCTTGTCTGTCTAGTCTTGTCTGTCTAGTCTTGTCTGTCTAGTCTTGTCTGTCTAGTCTTGTCTGTCTAGTCTTGTCTGTCTAGTCTTGTCTGTCTAGTCTTGTCTGTCTAGTCTTGACTGTCTAGTCTTGTCTGTCTAGTCTTGTCTGTCTAGTCTTGTCTGTCTAGTCTTGTCTGTCTAGTCTTGTTTGTCTAGTCTTGTCTGTCTAGTCTTGTCTGTCTAGTCTTGTCTGTCTAGTCTTGTCTGTCTAGTCTTGTCTGTCTAGTCTTGTCTGCCTAGTCTAGTCTGTCTAGTCTTGTCTGTCTAGTCTTGTCTGTCTAGTCTTGTCTGTCTAGTCTTGTCTGTCTAGTCTTGTCTGTCTAGTCTTGTTTGTCTAGTCTTGTCTGTCTAGTCTTGTCTGTCTAGTCTTGTCTGTCAAGTCTTGTCTGTCTAGTCTTGTCTGTCTAGTCTTGTCTGTCTAGTCTGTCTAGTCTTATCTGTCTAGTCTTGTCTGTCTAGTCTTGTCTGTCTAGTCTTGTCTGTCTAGTCTTGTCTGTCTAGTCTTGTCTGTCTAGTCTTGTCTGTCTAGTCTAGTCTGTCTAGTCTTGTCTGTCTAGTCTTGTCTGTCTAGTCTTGTCTGTCTAGTCTTGTCTGTCTAGTCTTGTCTGTCTAGTCTTGTCTGTCTAGTCTTGTCTGTCTAGTCTTGTCTGTCTAGTCTTGTCTGTCTAGTCTTGTCTGTCTAGTCTTGTCTGTCTAGTCTTGTCTGTCTAGTCTTGTCTGTCTAGTCTTGTCTGTCTAGTCTTGTCTGTCTAGTCTTGTCTGTCTAGTCTTGTCTGTCTAGTCTTGTCTGTCTAGTCTTGTCTGTCTAGTCTTGTCTGTCTAGTCTTGTCTGTCTAGTCTTGTCTGTCTAGTCCTGTCTGTCTAGTCTTGTCTGTCTAGTCTTGTCTGTCTAGTCTTGTCTGTCTAGTCTTGTCTGTCTAGTCTTGTCTGTCTAGTCCTGTCTGTCTAGTCTTGTCTGTCTAGTCTTGTCTGTCTAGTCTTGTCTGTCTAGTCTTGTCTGTCTAGTCTTGTCTGTCTAGTCTTGTCTGTCTAGTCTTGTCTGTCTAGTCTTGTCTGTCTAGTCTTGTCTGTCTAGTCTTGTCTGTCTAGTCTTGTCTGTCTAGTCTTGTCTGTCTAGTCTTGTCTGTCTAGTCTTGTCTGTCTAGTCTTGTCTGTCTAGTCTTGTCTGTCTAGTCTTGTCTGTCTAGTCTTGTCTGTCTAGTCTTGTCTGTCTAGTCTTGTCTGTCTAGTCTTGTCTGTCTAGTCTTGTCTGTCTAGTCTTGTCTGTCTAGTCTTGTCTGTCTAGTCTTGTCTGTCTAGTCTTGTCTGTCTAGTCTTGTCTGTCTAGTCTTGTCTGTCTAGTCTTGTCTGTCTAGTCTTGTCTGTATAGTCTTGTCTGTCTAGTCTTGTCTGTCTAGTCTTGTCTGTCTAGTCTTGTCTGTCTAGTCTTGTCTGTCTAGTCTTGTCTGTCTAGTCTTGTCTGTCTTATCTTGTCTGTCTAGTCTTGTCTGTCTAGTCTTGTCTGTCTAGTCTTGTCTGTCTAGTCTTGTCTGTCTAGTCTGGTCTGTCTAGTCTTGTCTGTCTAGTCTTGTCTGTCTAGTCTTATCTGTCTAGTCTTGTCTGTCTAGTCTTGTCTGTCTAGTCTTGTCTGTCTAGTCTTGTCTGTCTAGTCTTGTCTGTCTAGTCTTGTCTGTCTAGTCTTGTCTGTCTAGTCTTGTCTGTCTAGTCTTGTCTGTCTAGTCTTGTCTGTCTAGTCTTGTCTGTCTAGTCTTGTCTGTCTAGTCTTGTCTGTCTAGTCTTGTCTGTCTAGTCTTGTCTGTCTAGTCTTGTCTGTCTAGTCTTGTCTGTCTAGTCTTGTCTGTCTAGTCTTGTCTGTCTAGTCTTGTCTGTCTAGTCTTGTCTGTCTAGTCTTGTCTGTCTAGTCTTGTCTGTCTAGTCTTGTCTGTCTAGTCTTGTCTGTCTAGTCTTGTCTGTCTAGTCTTGTCTGTCTAGTCTTGTCTGTCTAGTCTTGTCTGTCTAGTCTTGTCTGTCTAGTCTTGTCTGTCTAGTCTTGTCTGTCTAGTCTTGTGTGTCTAGTCTTGTCTGTCTAGTCTTGTCTGTCTAGTCTTGTCTGTCTAGTCTTGTCTGTCTTGTCTTGTCTGTCTAGTCTTTTCTGTCTAGTCTTGTCTGTCTAGTCTTGTCTGTCTAGTCTTGTCTGTCTAGTCTTGTCTGTCTAGCCTTGTCTGTCTAGTCTTGTCTGTCTAGTCTTGTCTGTCTAGTCTTGTCTGTCTAGTCTTGTCTGTCTAGTCTTGTCTGTCTAGTCTTGTCTGTCTAGTCTTGTCTGTCTAGTCTTGTCTGTCTAGTCTTGTCTGTCTAGTCTTGCCTGTCTAGTCTTGTCTGTCTAGTCTTGTCTGTCTAGTCTTGTCTGTCTAGTCTTGTCTGTCTAGTCTTGTCTGTCTAGTCTTGTCTGTCTAGTCTTGTCTGTCTAGTCTTGTCTGTCTAGTCTTGTCTGTCTAGTCTTGTCTATCTAGTCTTGTCTGTCTAGTCTTGTCTGTCTTGTCTTGTCTGTCTAGTCTTGTCTGTCTAGTCTTGTCTGTCTGGTCTTGTCTGTCTAGTCTTATCTGTCAATTCTTGCCTGTCTAGTCTCCTCTATCTAATTTTTGTCGGTCTAAATTAGTCCTGCTTCTTTTATTGCATTCGATTATAACCTTTGTATTAGATTTTTATAAAATATCTACTTACGACAACATCAAGATTTTTTTTTTTCTAAAGTATTTATCTTGTGATTATGTCAATACAAAATATTAATGAGTTTTAAAATTATTGTTTGGCGATTATGCTCGTGATTTGCAAGGAAGGATGAAGAATGAAAAAATGGCAAGTGTCGTGTTGAGTAAGTGAGAAGGAGCCCGTGGGGGGAGAAGGACAGGAAGAGAGGTGAAAACGTTAAATAGTGGGATCGTTTCAATCAAATTTTACTATTGCATTTTAATTTACCGGTCAGTTATCAGCAAATCGTAAAAACAGAAACAACAACAAAGTCGGGTCCTAAACAATTTTTTTTCCATTTCGTTTGTTGTTCACATATTCGGTTCCCTTTTTTATCGGTTATTTCCTTCTTTGGAGAAGAAGAATATGTGTCAGTAAAGTGTTAATACGTAAAGTACAGTATTAGGTATGTACACATAGTTAGTTTCTTTATGTCCAGTTTTAAGTGTGCGAGTTATGTAGGTTTAGTGAAAGAAATCAAGTTTTTTAGTTCACGATAGTTCTTTTATTTTTTCGTTTGAATCGTGATTTTGCATAAGTTTTCTTCGACCAAAGTCTCATTCCCAGTTTTACAATTAAAATACATTTTACAACAACAAATTTAAAGTTTGCTAATAAATTATTAATAATAAAAAAAAATGAATCTTACCTTCCAAATTTTGACTAATTTTTGACAATCCCAAAATAATCTTAAAATAAAACTGCTACTCAAAATTAGTTAGAATTAAAATCATCAAACCTAATTAGCTTTAATAAAAGTTAAGTTTACTCAAGTATAATAAACTAACTAACTATGTTTAATAACTAACCTTGTAAGTTCACTAGCAACTAGAAAGAAAATTGAAGATTCATGATTGAAGATTCATGATGAAGTACAAATTCTAAATCGCTTGTTTCAAATCAGAAAACTCTAATTTCAACTTTATTTCACTAACTAGTAGAAAACTAAATAATTACATAGTATGGAATTGACCAGGGTACATAGACAAGACTAAACAGACAAGCTTAAACAGACAAGACTAGACACACAAGACTAGACAAATAGGACTGGACAAACAAGAATAGACAAACAAGACTAGACAGACAAGATAGATAAGACTAGATGGACAAGACTAAACAGACAAGACTAGAGATACAAGACTAGACAGACATGATTAGACAGATAAGACTAAACAGACAAGACTAGACAGACAAGACAAGACAGACAATACTAGACAGAGAAGACTAGACAGACAAGACTAGACAGACAAGACTAGACAGACAGGACTAGACAGTCAAGACTAGACAGACAAGACTAGACAGACTAGCCTAAAGAGACAAGACTAGACAGGCAAGACTAGACAGATAAGAGTAGACAGAAAAGACTAGACAGACAAGAGTAGACAGCCAAGGCAAGACAGACAAGAGTAGACATACAAGACTAGACAGACAAGACTAGATAGTCAAGACTAGACAGACAAGAGTAGACAGACAAGACTAAACAGACAAGACTAGACAGAGAAGACTAAACAGACAGGACTAGACAGACAAGAGTAGAGATACAATAATAGACAAACAAGACTAGACAGACAACACTAGATAGACAAGGCTAGATAGACAAGACTAGACAAACAAGACTAGACAGACAAGACTAGACAAGCAAGACTAGAACTGAACGCACGCGATGTTCGGAACACCTTTAACTCCGCAGCGTGGGACAGCATAATCGGTGAGATCGTCCATAGAAACTTTCCAGCTTATCTGGATAAAATAATTACTAGCTACTTGTCGAGTCGGAAAATACAACTTGTTGCCAGTGGTACAATGCTACAACATAATGTCACATGTGATGGCTCGCAAGGATAAGTTATGGGCCCTACCCTGTGAAACATTCTTTATGATGGTGTCCTAAGGTTAGATCTGAAATAATTCGGCCTAATGTCGGCCTAATGAACCAAGCTAACAAATCTATTGAGGCTATAGACGGCTGGATGGTTTCGCGCAAGTTTTGTCTAGCCCCTGAAAAAACAGAGGCAGCACTTCTAACCGTTAAAAGGAAGATCGGACCCGTGCAATTCATAGTAAGAAATGAAATAATCGTCCCAAAGGATGTCATTAAATAATTGGAGGTAATGTTTGAGGGATGGCTAAGCTTCAACCAGCACACGGGGAGCGCTAAAAACTGCTGCAGCCTTGGGGCGGCTCATGCCAAATGTTCAAATTGAAAGACATGCAAGGTAATAAATACTGGAGAAGTGGAAGATCAGCTGGGACACAGCATCAAAAGGAAAGTGGATCTACAAAATGATACCTGATATAGTCCTATGGGTTACACTGAGCCACGATAAGATAAATTACTATCTCATCCATGTGCTTAGTGGTCACGGGTTCTTTAAAGAATACCTGTTCCGCATAGGCAGAGCCGAAGATGACAGATGCGTCTACTGTGGGGGTACCGACATCGTGTCCCATGCAATATTTGCATGCGAGAGATGGACTGACGAACGGAACATATAGACCAACAAGATAAAAACGACACTCAACGAATACTCACTGGTAAGTGGAAAATGCTGCAGGACAAGGAGACCTGGACTCTCGCCGACAACTTTATAAGAGCCATTCCATGATAAAAAGGACAGGACGAACGAACATCGCAGGACACGTGCCAAATCCAACCAAATACACAGTAAACTTTGGTAAACCGAAACTCCCTGATCCCCTAAATACAAAAAGTGAGCGAGGGATGTAAGGGTTTCTAGATTTGGAAATACCTTTTCCAGTACAACGACATCACAAAAATATGCGAGGAGCGGTTCCGGGATGTACGTGAAGTTCAGGGGGGCACTTGTCAAGTTAACGTCAAGTGCTTGCTACGTCGGCCTCAAAAATAAATAGACAAGACTACGCAGTCAAAACTGGATAGACAAGATTAGACAGAGAAGCAAGTCTAGACACAGCAGATTGGATAGAAAAGGCTATTCGGACAAGACTAGTTTGACAAGAAAAGTCAAACATTATAAGACATACAATTATAAACAAACATGACTAGATACACAAGACAAGATCAAACTGGCAAGACTAGACAGACAGAACAAGATAAGACAGACAAAACTAGTTGTTAGAAACTGAAATGTCACATTTGGAAGGAATTAGTTGTATCGAAAACTGTGCGACTTAGTTTACTGAACTAATATTGAATTAGCTTACTTGAACTAAATTGATTCGTCAAGTTTTCGAGCGAAATATTTGCAATATTGTTTCAACAAATTATCACTAATTCGTATCAAAGTTGCAATATGAAACGTGTTTTATCGGTTTGCAAACGAACGAAATATTTTCGCATTACCAATAATTATTTTGTTATTACACTTTGTGGAGAATTTTATTAAAATATTTTCACATTTTGCAAAATTTTTAGTTATCCATTAATAGATATTATACAATGTTAGTCTTGACGATACTAAATACTTCTAGAGAAAACTAGGTATATGTGGATTGGGAGGAATAGATAGGACTAGGCAAGACCACACAAGATCATACAAGACCAGGTAGGACCAAGGAAGACTAGGCAGAACCCAGGAAGACCAGACAAGACCAGATTTGATCAAACAAGACCAGACAAAATCAGACTGTCCAGACAAATCCAGGCAAGATCAGAGAAAACCAGATAAGATGAGACAAAACCAGATAAGACTAGAAAAGACCAAACAAAACAAAACAAGGCCAGACAAAATCAGACAAAACCATACAAGACTATACAAGACGAGACAAGAACAGACAAGGCCAGATAAAACCAGACAAGACCGGAGAAGGTCGAAGAAGACTAGGCAAGATCAGACAAGAGCAGACCAGACCAACAAGACCGGAGAAGGTCGAAGAAGATTAGGCAAGACCAGACAAGACTAGACCGGAGAAGATTAAACAAGACCATACAAAACTTGATAAAACCAGACAAGACAAGACTAGACAATTTCGGGATCAGGACCAGACAAGACTTTGTGAATAATATTGACAGGTTTGCAAATATTTGATCAAAACATATTTGAGCTACTATTTTGTTAAAATCTACTAAACTATGTCAAAAATGCCAATAATCACAAAGTCAAGCATGTCGTTAGTGTGCAATCTACAAATTGCATTTTAACTATCTGTTTGCACAGCATGGATATTTTTAGATTAATAATTTTGCTGTTGAGTTAATTTATCAAAAACTCATTACGATCATTGTAAGAAAGAAAAAAAACTTGTTTTTTGCAGCAAGGAAGAAACAATGTGTTTGGTAAGCAATTGAAATCTAATTGCAGAAACATTAAAAAAGATAAGTTATCTAATACTAAAACTATTAAGCTTAATAAGCTAAACCTACGTTGTCTTTTTTTTTAGTTTCTAGAATTCTACATTGTCTATTATTCTAATTTAACTTAGTTTGGTAGACCAAATCTTTAATTATACTAGGTTTTTTGACCATTGAAAACGAAACAGAAGGATTTTCGGATAGTTAAAGATTGATTTAAAAAAAACACTCGAACATGTCAACTTTGTTTATGAATGGGACACCTTTTACAAGAAAATTAGTAGCCAAATCACTTAACCTCTTCGCGCTGGGACCACAACCCCTATAATTTTAAATGGCATGTTGGGGTAAGTGATACCTCATTTGAAAGCCCGTTTAGCCCCGAATACTAAACGGCTAACATGTTCCAATGGCTAACGTTTGTGTCCCTCTCACAAACAAAGCGTTTGTTGAGAAACCATCACAACTATCCGAAAATCCCTCTGTTTCGTTTTCAATGGCCCACCTTGTATATGGCAATAGTTAAAATACATCGATGCAGAATGCACTGTTAGTCATGAGATATAGAATTCAGAATCGGAAACGTAGCGAGTTAGTTTACTAAATGGATTCATTTGTTTTCGAAACATTTGGAATGTTTTTTCTTTTAATAAATTATGAATAGTTTTCTAGTTTTATGAAAAGAAAAGACAGCGCGTTTTATTCGTTTCGCAAACAAACAAAATATTTTCGGATTAGCAAGTTCTCGTTTACTCATCGCATAGCATCGAATAGCTATAGCATGTCCAATAAATGAATTTATTTCTAATAATAATTTGAAATAATCTTCAATGTTTGCTAATTAACTAACATAAGACCCTTGATTATTTCGATGTAAATCTAATAAAATGTAACACATTCAGAGTGTCTGGTTTTCATATGATAGAAACGAAAAGTATTGACTTATTTAATATAATTTAATTGTATAATATTCAGTGAACCATTGAGTTATTTTGAAAATGGAGCTGTGGCCGATTGAATAAAGGATTGCTTGTGTCATCATCATCATTGCGAGAGCCTCGACCTCCCTTAATGTTGTCCGCCATTCTTACCTCTTCGGTGCTGCTCTGCGCCAGTCTGTTTTACTTGGCGTCCACGTCTACCCCGTCTCGCCAGCGAAGTTCGTCCTCTGCGTCTTCTTCCTTCAGGTTGGGCCGTTAGCATGCGCATAGGAAGGTACGTTTACGGCACTTGCTAAATGCCCAGGCCATCTGTCTTCCTACTTTTATGCGGTGTACCAGGTTTCTTCCACTGTCTATATCGCGGTACATGTGGTACATTTCGTGGTTGTATCTCCTTCGCCAGAATCCGTCGTCGCATGTGGGTCCAAATATCGTTCATAGAATCCTATGTTCAAATACTTCGTTTATACTACGTTTATAGTAAGTTTTCATCGGCTTTTGATATCGCCCATGTTTCTGACCCATATGTGAGGACTGGCCGGATAAGTGTTCTGTGTATGAGTAGTTTGGTTTTTCGGCTTAGTAGCCTACTCTTTAGATGCTTATTCAGACAGCAGCAACACTTATTCGCTATTACTATCCTTCTCTTGCATGAACCATTAGTAGCGCTACTGAAAGCCAAAAACATCGACACAGCAGACATACGAATCATCGAAAATCTGTATTGGAATCAAACGGCAGAGGTGAGAGTAGATGGTGAATCCACAGAAAAAATCAAAGTCCAGAGATGCGTTAGGCAGGGGTGCATTTTGTCTCCAATGCTATTCAATCTGTACTCCGAGGCAATATTCCAGGAGGCAATTCCTGAAGAAGAGCAAGCAGGATTGATTGTTAACGGGCGACCCATAAATAAAATAAGATACGCGGATGACACGGTAATACTGGCAGATAACATAGAAGACTTGCAAAGAATGGTAGAAAGAACGAATATCATTAGTTTGCAATAGGATTGAAAATGAATATTAAAAGATCAAATATATGACCATTTCAAAATCAGCAACCTCTAATACTAACCTTATCATCGACAATATCCGTATCGAGAAAGTAACCAAATATAAATACCTTGACACTTGGATAACAAGGGACATCGTCCAAACAACAGAAATCAAATACCGTATTGAACTAGCCAGAGCTGCCTTTATTAAAATGAGAGACCTTTGCTGTAATCGTGATCTAAAGTTCGAACTCCGAATCAGAATGGTGAGATGCTACGTGTTTCCCATATTAATGTGCGGCGTCGAAGCATAGACACTCTATAAACAGCTTACAAATAAACTCCAGGCGTTTGAAATGTGGGTGTATAGGAGAGTCCTAAAACTAGCATGGACCGACAAAGTTATGAATGTGGAGGTGTTACGAAGGATGGGAAAGGAGCTGGAAATTATAGAAACATTTAAATCTAGGAAACTGAAATATCTGGGACATACTATGAGAGGAGAAAGGTATGAAATATTACAGCTCATAATACAGGGGAAGATTGAAGGAAATAGTGTGGGAAAAATCTTAGAGATTGGTTCCGGTGTACTTCAAAGGAATTATTCAGAGCGGCAGTGTCAAAAGTGAAGAATGCCTTGTTGCTAGCTAACCTTCGAGTAGGAGATGGCACATGAAGAAGAAGAGTCCTTCTCTTCACTGCCACCGTTGTATTATTATCACTGGTGCTGGTGGAGCCTAAGTACACAAATTCGTCTACATACTCAAAGTTGTTATCGTCTACTGTGAGTGGCTGTTTGTTATTCCTGGCTCTCTTGTTTGGTTCAGATGCTATGGCCTTCGATTTATCTATGGCTATCTGAAGGCCTATGCGTTTTCCAGTCGTAGAGAGTGCGGTGGTCATTTCTTTTAATTTTCCCTCTGTGCGTGCGATTGTCAAATGTCATCGGCATATGCTAATATTTGCGACGATTTGTTAAATATTGCTCCTTTTTGGTCTATCTGGGCTTCTCTAACGGCGGTTTCTAAGGCAATTCTGTTTTGAAGGGGTCTGAAAACTTGCCTTCTATTTGTACTTTGCATATAACGCTATGTATTGTGGCTTACAAGCAAAGGATTGCTTGTGTAGAGCATTTTAGTAGAACGAACTCCATTATTGAAACTCAGAGGTGGTTTCGAAAACAGTTTAACTTTTAAGCGCCACTAATTTGCAGGACAGGATGGCTCGTGAAATATCGTCGAATAGGTTCTCTTAACGGTACTAAACTTGCAGAGAGGAAACTACTGCTGGAACAATAGTGAATACGTTGCGTGAATAAGTTATGAACAGAATTAAAGAAAATTCCTATCAATCCGTGCGACGTTTATTGCAGCAAGAAGGAATTTCACGTGGGTTTGTAAGAACAATTTTAATGAGATTTACTCTTTCGGCCTTACAAATGGCAACAAGTCATGCAATTCATGCAATGAACCGAAACTCACGTTTAGAATTCAGTCGATGGATTTTGGACACAGGGGATAATTTTGTCAACAAAATAGTTGAGTCACAAATGAGTCACGAAGGGTATTTTCAATTGTTTGCGGAGAGGACCAAACAAAATTCACGTTACAGGTCTGACGAAAACCCTCAAGTTATATTCGAAGGTACTACTACTACGTTCTCAAAAGGTAACAGTTTAGGGTAGAATATGCTCAGCTGGAATATTGGTACCGTATTTTTTTGAAGATAAAATGGGAATACAGTAGTTTTATTTTTGTGAACGTTATGTGGAAATGATACGCACGCTCTTAATGGATGCCATCGCTCAAGCCCGATTACTTAAATAATTGGTATAGGCAAGATGGTGTAAGTGGTACTATATATTATGTTCATATTCATAATGGCGCGACGGACCGTGCGCGGTCCCTGGCATCCAATATACTTCGTCTCCAATCGACCCTGCAATTCGTGAATCGTAGCATCTCTCGACAGATGTTTCGGATGGATTCCTCTCACCTGTCCCTCGGTCTCCCAACTGGTCTGTTTCGCTTTCTTTGGGATTTCGCCCTCATGCATTCTGTGTACGTAATCGTTTCTACGTTAACGTCGTCATAGAGTTGGTATACTTCATCATTTGAACGCATTCTCCAGCCTCCTTTCTCCCTTATAGGCCAATAAATGTTTCTCAAGATTTACCTTTGGAAAATGTTTACCAAAACCTCCGTCTGTTTACGACCTTCCGAGAAAAGTATCCGACCTTATTTTTTATTTTGAAAACCTGATAGATTTGAATCAAGCGCGCTTGCATGATCTGACCTTGAACCTTCGTGCGCATGTGTGAATTTTTTCCCGCCTGTAGATAGCGTCAGTTGCTGTCGAGCAGTGTTCGAGTGACGTAGTGTGTAGTGCTCTCGTCGGTTTTTCAATGCAAGTAAAAATCCCACAAAGAGTACTATAGGGGTGTCCTATGTCGCCTACGTGAAGTGGTGCGGCGCAAGCGACTGGAATTGTGGTCATCAGGAAATTGGCAACTCCATCACGACAATGTTCCACACATTCTTCTCAATTTTTTGGCGAAAAACCAGACTCCTCTGGTTCGACAGGCTCCTTACTCTCCTGATATGGCCCCCTGCGACTTCTGGCTATTCCCCAAAGTTAAGAGAACATTGAAAGGAACGCGATTTCAGACAAGAGAGGACATTATGGCTGCAACGACAGCCGAGCTAAAGTCGATTCCAAAAGAGGCTTTTTCGAAATGCTACCAACAATGGCGGTACCGCTGGGAGAAATGTGTGGGGTCACAAGGAGACTACTTTGAGAGTGATTAGGTTTCCAACGCTCCAGGTATGCCAGTTTTTTTACCGGCTTTATAGGTCGGATACTTTTCTAACAGACCACGTATAGGTCTCTGCTCTAAATTCTAGTACCTGGCATATTATGGTTTTGTAAGTTATTACCTTTGTGTGCCTGTGGATGTTTTTATATCTGATGAACGTTGAAAATGACAAAATAGGCTTGGTTAGCTTTCTTTAGCGTTCTTTAACTTCGACTGTCTCAGCTAGAGTTTTTATTAATGTGGCACCTACGTATTTGAATTTACCCATTGATTCGATGTTGTGGTCTCCTATGAGACGTTCTGGCTGAGTCTTTGATTACTGCGTGAATGTACCATGATTTTCGTTTTGTCTTATTTATAACTAGTCCAATTTCTTTGGCTGCGTCTTCCATGCATATGTACACTTATATCAGAACCGACCTGAAACCCTGAAAAACTTACGAAAATACGAAACAACAAAACATACGACAGTTATTGGTGAGATTTTGCGAGAAATGTGCCAGCGCACAATGCAAAAGTCTCAGTGTTTTAATTCATTTAAGTTATAATTCATAACAGCAAAGCTGCACTGATGAGAGATAAAACTCGAAACGCGTCTGCAGATGGCTTTCACTTAAGTTAATAGAAATATATGATCTTAAAAACAAAGTGTCACGAAAGTGGACTGAGGCCTAGCAAATAACTTTCAAATTTCACATGAGATTTGTTTTGTAGTCCTAAAAAGACTTACTAACATTATAGAGCTACGGAAAGGTTTTAGAAATATATCTATATTTCCAGGCTGTGTTCCGACTTTAATAAGTTTACATGATTATCTAAAATGTAGTATGGTTTTTCCAATAATAAAAAATGTCTAGTTCACGACGAATAAAATGCAATTTGCATTGGAGACTAAATAATTCCCTGCTCCTTTTTCATCTATCTGTGTTGTATACCTACCAGGGAAAACCCTTGACTTTATTTTAGAGGACTTTTTGTCCCTCCACATACACACCCAGTTATCGACTAATTTAGTTCAAATCAACAATCAAATTTATTCGCAGACGAAATTCAAATAAAAAATTCTAGTTTTCGAAGGATAAAGTGCAATTTGCTGCAAATTAAATTATTCTCTGCTGCCTTTTATCTTTATATGTTGTATAACTATCAGGAAGGATCCTTGACTTTATTTTAGAGGATTTGCCTTTCGACATACAAACACTTATACAAATTAACAAGACACACGTTTGTTATTGCAAATTCTGTTTTATGTTTTGTTGTTTCGAAACGTATCAAATGTAACGACTAGGCATCACATTCCACACTAGATATTGAGTGTACTACACCAACAAAAAAAAGTATTTATAGTCAACTAGATAGGAAATTAAATATCTATTTAGATTTAGGTTTTTTTAAATGTATTTGCGATATCAAGTTTGCGAGTAATATTTTTCCTGGTTACTTTTTTCTTCTCGTTCTATGATTTATTAGCATGCTAATTACCAACGGATTACAATTTGCAAATTCTATTTTAATCACACGTTTTTTTTTCCATTCAACCTTCAATAAGTTCGTTAATACATTAAATTGTAGACTAAATCTAAGTAAACGGTTAGATTTATTTGTAAACAAACTATTGAGTGAAGAAAAAACAAAACCGTGTCAATGTAATTATGTAAAAATAAATTTCGTTTTCGTTTAATTGAAAAATGTTGTTGACAAATAATGTTGAGATTAGTTTCTGCTTCTTGTTTACCTTTTTGCACTTTCTCTCGCGAGCGAGAGCAAGAGAGAAGGAAGCGTTTGGTGAAAGTGAAAACGATAGAGAAAGATCTGGGAAGGAGTTCGAACGAATTGTTTTGTATACAGAAACTTTTGCGTTTGCATAATTTTTTTGTAAATCTGATTTTATTTCGTTGGGAATTTTGATTTCGCATAGAATATTTGCCAATTTTCTCAAAACCTTGCTGCCAAACATAGTTTTTAAGTTTTAATTTGGACATTATAGTCAATTTTCGCAAATCTTTATTTTCATTTGTTTGGACTGAATAAATCACTCCAAATTGTCAAAAAGCAACAAATAAATTTTATAAAAAATTAGCATTTAACGTTTTTGTTGTTTCTTTTCTTTTTTCAATAAACGCGTTAGGAATTTTAAACAGTTTTCGATGACCGTCGGGATTTTGTTTACAAATAGTCGTGAATCACAGAGAAATATATAGACATTTTTTGCACAAACATTTATAGTGTTTCAACGTCAAATTCGTCTTATCAAGCTTCAAACTCGTTCCATAAAAGTACAAATTTGTCCCATAAATGTTTAATAAACATTTCCTGAAAAGTTCAAAGAAAATCGATACTTCCATATATAGATAGACTAAACAAAATAATATAAGACTAGTTCTTGTCTGTCTTTTCTTGTTTGAGATTTTCATTCAAATCAACTAATTTTACAATATAAAACAATATCAATAAAAACCAATATAACATATTAAATAATTGCATGTGTTATATTTTAATGAAAACAAAATTATGTATAAATGCTAACGACCGAGGACGTATAATTTTGGCACTCCAAAGATCCAATTTGCAGAGGCAAAAAATTGACAATGGCCCAGTTATCGAAAATGTTAACTTCTCGGTCATTTAACTAACACGAGACGACATTTTTTTGTGTTTTTGTTATCAAGGACTTTCTGACCTAGAAAGTTTTCCTACGACTTCCCAATGCCAAAACCAATTTCTTTCTGCACATTTGGTCCAGTGCGGTAGCGAATATGGAGCAACCTTAACTACACACTAAATATGAAAATCTGCGCAAAAATGTGTACACTGTATTAAGCCAACTTTTGTATTGATTTTCAACCATTACCTAAATACCTAGTCTACACTAATTACAAATACCAATAGGGTAACAAATAAATATTTCTACCATTTGTCTAAATACTCAAAGTTTATAGTTCAAAAAGAATTAATCTTAACTGTCTAGTCTTATTTGGCTCTAGTCTGGTCTCTTTACTCTTGACTAGTCTCGTCTGTCTCGTCTTTTCCGTCCAGTCTTGTCTATCTAGTCTTGTCTGTTCAATCTTGTGTGTCCACTCTTGTCTTTGTAGTCTCCTGTGTAAGCTTGTTTGTCTGGTCAAATAATTTAAAATAATTTATTCCATTATTTCACAATATAGAGAGGTGTGTAAATAACTAAATGGTTAAAAACGACAAAAAGGATGCAGCGATATGCATAAATTTTTCAAAAGTTACAAACCTGTTAACACCACTAATTTGCCTGAAAATCATAGTAATTGTCTGTCTTATACCTTAAATTCAATCTCAGAAAATGATTTAATAAGCATTATGGCGCACTTACATAATAAATTATCAGCTGGAGATGACTCTGTTCCTTCCTTCCTAATTAAAGATTGTAGATTTATATTTGCTAAGCCCCTTCATATTATTATAAATCTTGCTATTAGTACGTGCACGTTTCCTTCATGGTGGAAGTTAAAGGCTAAAATTACTCAATTATCGTCCAATTGCTTTATTAAGCAATTTTTCAAAAATATTCGAGCAGGTTATATATTCAACTATTTTCAAAAACGTCTATTCATTTATTTCTTCAAACCAACACGGTTTCATTCCGGTAAATCTACAACAACCAATCTTGCATCATTCTCACAATATGTTTCAGAAGTGATAGATAACAGAGGTCAAGTAGACTTAGTATATACGGACTTTTCTCGAGCCTTCGATACCCTAGATCACAACATAATGCTCATGAAACTTGCTGAACTTGGAGCTGCTCCAAGTCTAGACAAGCTAATGAAATCCTAATGCTAATGTTTTTCATTAACCATAACATTTACCATATTTCCCTGGTTTTCATTCGTACAAATTTTCAATGGATTCTGGTGTTCCAGGGTTCAAATTTGGGACCGCTACTTTCTATTATTTTTATTAAATCCCTATTCAATTCCCTAAACTGTAATGTATTAGCCTATGCAGATGACATCTAACTTTTTACAAGCGTTGCTTCGCCAAATAATGTTTCTTCAACATAACATTAAAAAATTAGTTTACTGGTGTGAAACTCATAAACGGTACCTTAATGTTGATAAATGCTGCTCCATGTCATTTTCCCTGATATCTAATCATTTCACAACTTCATACACAGTGAATGGATTACAACTTAAAGACTGGGTGCAGATTTGGGGATTTGGGCATCTTATTCACCCCTGATTTAAATTTTACTAGAAATGTAACTAATATTGCAATGTCTGCTTCCAGAATGTTAGGTTCTATTATGAGAATTTGTGCATCTTTCAGAGACATCGAACTCATAAAATTATTGTATTTTGCGTATGTAATAACTTATTACATATGCAAAAAGTTTGCTTATTACTAATAAGCAAACTCGAGTATCTCGGGTATCTTATTTAGTATCCATATTACATAAATCAGATAATGCCACTGGACAGTATACACCGCAGATTCTTAAAGTATTTATCGTACAGAGTAGATGGAGTCTATCCCGAACGCGGTGTGGATCAAAATATTCTTCTGGAACGATATGGTATTGCTTCGCTGGCCATCAGAAGAGAAGAGCTTACTGCTAAGTTTTCATGGAAGATTCTTCATAATAAAGTGGATGCTTCATTTCTGTTGCCAAAACTAAACTTCCATATACCTAGGTCAAGTTCTAGATAAATTAACACAATTTGCATTCCAGAGGCCCGCACCTATTTTTGGAACGAAGGTCCTTTAGGGAGGTATCGGTATGAGCGATTCGGCAGAAAACGTATACGCTGCGTTAGTTTCTCTCAGTGTATATTTCTATAGCGCGCGCTCTCTCTTTTATTATACGCCGCGTTCCTTTCTTCCTCTATCTCTCAGTGTATATCTCTATACCGTGCGCTCTCTCTTCCGTTATATGCCGCGTTGGTTTCTTTCTTTTTCTCTCACTGTATATTTCTATACCGCGCGCGCTCTCTTTCTTTCTCTTTCTCTCGGTGTATATTACTATAATACGTGCTATCTCTCTCTCTCTCGCAGAATGACAGACGAACGTGGTTTATAACCTTAAAACTAAACAAGAAAATACACAAGAAACAAAATTTGTTCAAACCCATTTGTTTTTGTTGTTTTAAATCATACGTGAGTTATATTGTTTATAAATATTATACTCATTATTTGAATTAGGTTTAGAGAAATGGAAACTCAAGAACGGATACAAAATACTGAAAAAAAGTAAGTTAATAAAAAAAAAAACTGTATAATTTGAAGCAATTGCTAACTGTACATGTAATTCGAGTAATTGATATTTACTATATTTATATATGTATGTCGTTGTCATATAGTGCAAAATAGGTCAGATTGTGTAAAACTGAGCCATTGCATGATCTGTCGGTAGTTCGAGTATTGTCTAATTCGTGTAGCTCATGAAATCGCCAATTTTATGAGGGAATTGTTTAACTAGGATTTACACTTACTATCCTACCTACTTACCAATTCGATGCTTCAAAAAATGCCATTTTATAGTATAAAGCAAATTTTCTTAATTAGCAGACCTACTAATTATTATTAACCATATTTATATACATTATAGAGAGGCAATAGTAATTAATACATTATAGAGAGGCAATAGTAATTAATACATTATAGAGAGGCAATAAAAAAATAGGCGACGGTAATTGCCTATTTTCATCTCTTATAAGAATTTTACATCTTCAAATATTGAAAGAGAAGTTGTTCGATACTGTTAAATGCGCGAGGAACTTCGTTCCTGACGGGGGTTCCCTGACCTCATACGTTTTTTTTTTGACAAGTTGTAACGTAACCGAATTGATTTGCAATAGTTATATATTGTTAAATTAATTTATTGTTGTCTTCTAAATGGGGTTTCCTGTTGGGCAATAGTTTAGCAAAGTATATTATTATTATTATAAATCATAGTAAAGTAACCGTTCTAAAGACTGCACTTGGACCAGGTTTTTAATGGGCCGAACTGCTCCACAACAATTATATACAGCTGCTACTTTTCTCCCAATGCAAAAATTGAACAGTGGTCAGAATCCCTAGACACTACTAGTGAAACCATAATGGGCCAGGGGAGAAAAGGTAAAATTATAGCACGTGACTTACCCCCCAGCACGCACTGGGGTTCCTCAAAAACAGATCCAGGTTGGGACATGGTCATGGACTAGGCTGCGAGCATGAACCCCTTCTTCAAGAACGAAGGTGCTAACCAACTTTTGAACGTGGAGACTCATACTCAATACTTGACCTAACTTTCGCAACATTCGAACTAGCTGCAAGAACAAAGAACTAGCAAGTACTAGAGTGGGAGTCACTTAGTGACTATAAGTATCTCGGCTACGTAGTGGTTGAAAATAATGGAAGTATCCAACCCGATGCACATACAAAAACGCGTGGACAAACAGATCAATGCCAACAGATTTACAAAAATTCTTTAGTAACCTATAAGCAGAAATTACTAAAAAAAAGACCAAACATCATACAGCAAATTGGTTTATAGATACTATATGCAAATGCTATGATGCCACACTATCACCAAAAAGGGAACGCAGACAAAAAGACGAGATTACTGGTGGAATAAAACACCGAGTTCAGGGTCAGGTAGAAGGTACTAGGTACCGAACCGGTTGGTCTCCTACACGCTGGACTGATCAAATGAGGGCATTCACTGACTTAACAAACAACCAAGCAGCACTCAGCGCATACACCCGTGGAAAATGGCGAGAATTTGTAAAGCGAGTAACGAAGTAATACGAAGCTTGATCACAACTCTTCTGTCAAGAGGAAAGCGAAGAAGAAGAAGAAACTATCGCTCAAGCAAGGGCAGCCTGTAATAAAGCTAGACGCATATACCAACGCAAAGCTAAAAAAAACTAGCCCAACACAACCAGAAAAAATTCAAGCAGGAGTACACAGCTGCGAAAAATGGAAATAAACAAATCAAAACGAGACCGCCGGCAAAACCTATGCCACGAGATCAACGAAGACACGTGAGGGGATGTATTCCAAATTGCAATAGGAGGTCTGAAATTAAGCCAACAAAACATTAGGGTCCCAATGGAAACAACACTACAGATTGCCGATGCACTGTTCTCACTTCATGAATAACCAGTCTGGGAGCAACCAGACGTGCTGGAGATTGTGCCACGCAATGATGAGGAAGTATGTAGAGCCAATCATCGCCTTCGAAATGGCAGGGCCCTAGGTATAGATGGACTTCCATCAGAGATTATAAAAACATTTTGGTAAAGCTTTCAAACTATGTCCTGATAATAATGAACCATATAGTCACTTGGTTATAGCTATAGTCAACCATATAGTCACAATATAGTAAACTTGTCTTAATTAGGAAAAGCAATAATCTCATCGAGATGCCTTCCTCGTACAGACCCTACTACACCCTACAGTGTCTACGAGATGTAGCAGGAAAACTCCTAGAGCAACTACTGATACAAAGAATAAAATAATGATTAGAGACAGGTGATAACCTCTCTAAGAAGCAATATGGGTTCAGGGACGTAAATTCGACAGCAGATGCTAAAAAAGACTAACAATGCTCACAAATAATAAAAAAGCTATGTGAACTTATAACGCTCGACGTTAGAAATGCCTTTAATTCTGCAGCTTGGCAAAACATCTTACAGGAACTGCAAAGAAAGGGTATGCCATCGTATCTACTGCGATTAATAAGGAGCTATTTGAAAATTCTTCTGCAAGCAGAGAATGCAAGAGCAGAGCGCGATGTCAGCAGTGGTGTTCCACGGGGCTCAGTTCTGGGCCCGACACTGTGAAACATCCTGTACGATGGAGTCCTCAGACCCAAACTGCCGGAGGGTGTGGAGATAGTGGGCTTTGCTGACGACCTGGCCCTGGTAGTGACTGGGAAAGCAGAAAGGGAAATAATGCTTAGAGCAAATACAGCTATAGATCATGTAGGTAATTGGATGGAAGGAAAGAGACTAAAATTTTTACCCGAAAAGACAATGCCTGTGCTGCTAACAGGATTCATAAAAATCGGTCCCATTACTTTCCTTGTAAAGGGAAAAAATAGTCCGGAAAGAATTAATTAAATACCTGGGTGTAACGATCGACAAATGTGTATCATTTAAAAACCATGTCATCACTATCGCAGATAAAGCGCTCAAAAGCGCAGAAGCATTAGATAAACGAATGACCAGTGGGGCGTCGGTGAACCCAAAAGCAACAAACGATGCCTCCTATGCTCGGTGGTACATTCGAGTATGCTTTAAGCAGCTTCGCTATGAGCAATTGCCATGGAGAAGAAATAGATCAGGCATAAGCTTTTGCTAATTCAACGTTAAATGGCACTACAAGTGTCCAGTGCATACCGAACGGTGTCAAAGGAGACCGCACTCGTAATCGCAGGCATAGTACTAATAGAGCTTATGGTGCGAGAGAGAGAGATGAACTTTAACGAATGAGAACTGCACAAAGAGCAATAAAAAGGAATCCGCCAGGACACGAACGTATAAGGCATAGCAAAAAGAATGGCAGCTATCGAATAGGGGACAATGGACCAGGATTCTTATACCTGTCGTTGAGGAATGGGTGTCACGAAAGCATAGCGAAACGAATTTTCACCTTACACTAGTTCTTAGCAGTCATTTTTGTTTTTGGGACTACCTGCATAATATGCGCAGGTCAACCGAGTCTCTGTGAATACTGTGGCCTTGCAGAAAGTGTTCGACACAAAATCTTCGAATGACATCGGTGGATACCAGAAAGAGAAACGTGGGAAAAGAAAACTAATTTTAAACTAGAGCCCATAGGCCAAACCGACGATATGATTACGTCAGATAATAACTGGACAATAACAACAAATATGGTCACAAACATCATGACCTTGAAACAGTAGGACGAGGGGAAACGGTTCAAAGTCGAAAGTACTAAGAAACCACACAGCATCTGAACCACTAATCACTGGACGTGGAAAGGCGATGTAAGGCAGAACTAATATAATGAAATCTTGAAGTCATGTGTGAAGCGGTTCCAAGAAGATTCAGGGAGCCACTTGATAAGTTAACCAATGGTGCTTGCTAGGTTCCCTTAAAAAAAAAGTCTTGCCTATCTATTCTTGGCTGTCTCATGTTGTCTGCCTAGTATTGCATGTCCACCAGTCCTGTCGGTCTAGTCTTGTCGGTCTGTAGTAGTCTGTAGTCAGTAGTCTGTAGTATTTTTTGTCAAGTCTTGTCTGTCCACTCTTGTCTAACAAAGTCTTATCAGTCTTGTATGGTCTGTCAAGTCTTGTCTACCTAGTCTTGTCTATCTAGTATTGCCTGTCTAGTCTTGTCTGCTTAGGCTTGTCTGTGTAAACTTATATGTCTAGTCTTGTCTGTCTAGTTTTCTCTGTCTAGTTTTTTGGAGTTGGTCGAGAGAGAGTTGGTCGAGAGTTTTCGAGTGGTCTAGCCTGCCTTTTCTCGTCTTTCTAGTCTTTACTTTCTAGTCTATTCTATCTTGTTGTTCTCTGTATAGTCTTGTCTGCCTTGTCTTATCATTTTAGTCTTATCTGGCTTGCCATGTGGGTCTAGTCTCGTCGGTCTAGTCTTGTCTGTACATTCTTATCTCTCTAGTCTTGTCTGTCTAGTATGGTTTGTCTAGTCTTGTCTGTCTAGTCTTATCTATCTTGTCTTATCTCTCTAGTTTTGTTTGTCCAGTCTTGTCTGTCTAGGTTTTTTTTCTTTAGTCCTGCCTCTCTAGTCTTGTCCGTCTAGTCTAAACTGTCTTGTCTTGTCTATTTAGTTTTGTCTGTCCAGCCATTTCTGTCTAATCCTGTCTATCTGGTCTTGCTGGTCTAGTCTTGTTTGTATAGTTTTATCTGTCTAGTCTTGTTTTCTCAGACTAGTCTGTCTTATCTATTCTGTTTGTTTTTGTCTTGTCTCTCTTGTTTTGCCTATCTAAATCTGTGTTATCCATCTAGTATACTGTACAATATTTTATCGACCTGGTCTTTGTGGTGTGGTTTGTCCGTCTATCTCAGTCTATAACTGATTGTGATTATATTTGCTAAACTGTTTACGAGCAAATATTTAAAAAATTTCTAATAGTCATGTATGAATTAGTATGTGACTAGTCCGGGTGATTAAGTCGCACGTGAAAAGAATTTCGATAAAAATTTTATTTTAACCAAACTATTAGATTACTGCTATACTTTGCTATTTATTAGAGTCACTCAATATGCGAATAAGTGACTAATGAGTGCTAAATGATTAGACTAGACAAACAAGACTAGGCAGACAAGACTGTAACCGACTAGCATAACCTAACCAAACCTACACGAAGCTAGATTAAATTATATGAGGATAGGTCCGACAACATTTTTTATATCTAACCTCTCTTAGTAGATCGTTCAATGTAAAACTAATTTTTTAAACGATTTCGCCATTTAAATCTAATTTGCATTTTTGCAATTTGTTAAAATTAAAATTGATGTCAAATGTTTGTTAGAAAGTCGACTAAATGCAGTATTTTGCGACGAAAATCTCGACGCGTTCTAAATTTTAGCTGTATAATTATTCAATCAGACTTAGCGAGAATACTAAAACTTGGCCGGTGCAGTAATCGTGTCTAGTCACTGCCATACATTCATTCAGTAGCAACAAGTTCAAATATCCAATTTCGATGGAAATGCACGAACATGTAGCAAGTTTATTTATATGTAGCGAAACTAGTTAGACTAGCGTCCTTATCTAAATTACTAGAAATTTTAATGGCTAGTGTGAAAAACATAATTAAGTTGCTTTTCAGTAATCATTATTATTCTTTTATCAGCAGTTGTGGCACACTGACACAATGTTTATTTTAGTCCACTTATAGCTTAATCGAATTTCAGCATTTAATACTAATTATAGTTATTACACTTAACGAGCAAACACTGAATTAAAAAAAAAAACAAAATAGCCCAAAACCACTGCAAATCAGATATTAATTCGAGATCAATCTAGGTAGAATAGTTAGGCTACTTTGATGCTAATCTAGCAGTCTTGTTAGACTACTTTCAGATTAAATTAGGCAGTTTAGTTAGACTAAGCCTACAAATCTTAAATCAACTAGTAAAAATATGTTTTATTCCTTCTATATTGTATTATATAATTTGATCTAATAATGTATAGTAATGTTCAGTCCTTTCTAGTACTCTAGTATAATGTAGACTTATCTAATCTTGTGTTATCACTTCTAGTTTGGTTTAGTTTTGTCCTTGGAGGCAAAATATGTAGATACTAAGTAACAGCAAAAATTAACTGGCAAGATCAAACAAGTACAAGCAGGATCAAATAATAACAGATAATCCAGGAGAAAACCTAATCTTCATTAGTTATGATTGGGCTAGAATTATTTATTTTCCAATATTCTCGATATTGAAAGAGAAACCTTACGTAACTTATGTAGTTCAGTTTAGTTAGTATGTAGACCGGAAAGGAGTCGTGGCAATTAAAGCGCGCATGAAACGAAATAAATCTTAGAGCAGCAAGAGAGAAAAACTCGAGTGAACTAGATTAGGTACGTTGAGGCAGAACCGGCCCCGACGAGAAAGTGCATTTAGTTACCTTAACACTTTTGACTTTTACTTTCTAGATAAACGTCAAACCGTGAAAAACATCAAAGATGGCACAGCAGCAGCAGCAGGAGAAACAGCAGGAGAAGCACAAGGAGGCGACGCGAACCAACGAAAGCGAAAAATCGTGGACGACGATGAGCTGGAAAGAAAAATACTCTTACGTCAGCAGCCACATCACTGTTGAGCCGATGCTCGCCTGTTACATAATGCCCTGCGTATTCGCCGGCCTCGCCACACAGAACCTCAGCATCGAAAAAGCTTGCCGGGTGAATTTGGCCTACCCCGAAGAGATCTGCGACGCGTTGAGTGCTCGGAAAACAGCGAACTATTCGAGGGAGGAAGCCGAGGTTCAACAGTTAGTGGCGTCGATGACGGTTTGGAAAACTATTCTTCAAAGTGGATTACCCGCGTTCCTAATTATGTTCATCGGAGCTTGGAGCGACCGCTGGGGACTAAGAAAACCTTGCATGCTGCTACCAATAGTCGGAGAGTTTGTAACCGTCATCGGCCTAATGCTCTGCACATATTTCTTCTACGAACTCCCCATGGAAGTCAACGCGTTCATCGAAGGAATCTTTCCAGCTTTGACCGGCGGCTGGTTTACGATGTTTATGGGAATCTTCTCCTACATCGGAGACGTTACAACCATAGAGATGCGGACACTCCGAATCGGTGTCGTTAATCTCTTCTGCTCCCTGGGCATCCCAGTAGGACTCGCGCTCAGCGGGATTCTCTTCAAAAAGATCGGGTTCTACGGCGTCTTCTCGATATCAGCAGTCATGTACGTCATAGCGTTCGTGTACGGGTTCTACTCGATCGAGGAGCGGAAGAAGATCGACGTACCAGTGCTGTCCGATAAGCCGTGCGCGTTCCTCAGGGACTTTTTCGACTTCAAGCACGTCGTCGAGACGTTCAAAGTCGCGTTCAAAAAGGGCGAGAACAACAGGAAGATGAAGGTTATGCTCCTCATGCTCGTCGTCATGGTCGTTATCGGCCCAATGCACGGTAAGAATTGCATTTTTTTAAATTCTTAATTAGATTAAATGTTCCTTTGTTTAACGTCAATAAGAAGCATCAATACAGAGTGCGCGATTTCACACAGGGAGCGTATATATATACGCCTTTCGGATATATTGATAGACTTGTAAGGTCGTATATACGCCTTTATTTATTAAAGAGTAAAATTGATTTTGAATTAATTTAGACAATTAACCGAAACAAGTAAAAAATAAATCTAGCTTATTAGACTAGTTTTGATGGGGTTGACAATATTAAATTTTTATATCCGATTAGTCGTCGCCAAATGGCTGATTGGTGATCGACACGTAGCTGGAGTAACTAAAACTAAAACGCTCGCTGACATTCAAAGGAGAAATAATTACGGTTGTAAATTGAAGATCAAGAAAAACAAATGACGGGCAGTATTCCGAATTTAGTAAAGCGATTACGTTTTCAGCCTTCGAATTTGCAAACAAATAAAAAAATTGTTTTAATTTGCAACAAAAAAAAAACAACAGTTATCACCATTTTTTTGGGTTTTTTTCGTATTTGTTATTGATCACCGCTCGACCTTACAAATCATTTGCAAATTTTTCCATCACGCTCAATTCTCATCTTGACGATTACTGCACCGTTTGAAAGTTTCGAAGAAATAAAACGGCACGAGGACGCCGATGATTTCTGCTTCTTCCTCTCTTTTTGCAATTATTATCTAGTTTTTTTTTCCTGTATCTAGCAAACTTTGTTTAATTATAATTGATGGTTGGCAGATTACATGGAAATTATACGTTCGATAGAAATCTCGCACACGGCTGGAAAATGGCAAAATGTTTACAAGCTCTCTCATGTTACGTAATTTATAAATGTCGTTATTTTTTTTTACTGCTATTTATTACAATAGACCATTTATAATGTCGTTACCACATTCGGAAATAAATAAATCTCTTTATTTAGTTTTTATTGTGGTTTAATTAGAGTTTTAAAATACTTAGCAATGGATAAAAAATAAAAAAATTCTACGTAGATATATAACAATAAACCAACAAATTATTCTATATCAACTAGTCTAGAGACGTAAGTCTACTTTGACAACATTGGATAAGCAAGCATAGGACATACAGGCAATATTAGACAGACAAGACTAGACAAAAAAACACTAGACAGAGAAGACTAGACAGACGGGACTTTTTTTTATAAGGGGTGTAGATAGAAATAACTTGGAAATAACCGAGAACCCTAGGACTGCTATTAGCATTACATCAGGGTGGTTGGTTGACCTATATATATATACTGGCTCTTATCTACTTCCCCCTTCCGCTCTAGGAACGATTAGGGGTTCGATACATTTGACTTGCCTCTTATCATTTTCTTTTTGGGATATGATTTTTTTATAATTCCAGTTATTGTGTCCCAGTCTTTCTTGGACTGTAAGAGCAGATCCATCATATTTTTTTGGGTCGAGTTTTAAGCCTTTTAGTTCCAGCCGTTCCTTATCCCATCTTGGACACTCGTATACTGACCCTTTTCTGAGCTTGACTCGCTTGATTCATCTCTGAGTTTGTTGCTGGCCTCTTTCCTGGCGGTTTTGTTTTCCCTGCCTCGTACAGGTCTTTCCTGTACATCGCTTGCAGTTCGATTGGGGGGATTCCTGAGATTACGAGGACTGTATTTCGAAATACCGTTCTATAGGCACTGCATATACGTACAGCCATTTTCCTTTGAACCGTAGCTAGTTTTACTATTTTTACCTTATTAAGCGCTTCTACCCAGATGGGAGCTCCATATAGCATGACAGAATGTGCCACTGTGCTTAGTAGACTGCGCTTGGTACTTCTATGTCCTCCTACGATAGGCATGAGCTTCTCGAGCGCTGCTGTCATTCTCATTCCTCTCTGACGCCTTTTGAATAAGTTCAGTGAAGGATAGACTTTTATCAATCGTGATGCCTAGATATTTTACGCTGTACTTCGGTTTTACGTCTATGCCCATCAGTTTAAAAGAGATGTGGTCGAGTTTCCTATAGCGCGTCAGCAGGACAGCTTCGGTCTTTTCCAGTGCCAGGTTGACAGCCTGTCAGTAATCAGCTCAATTGCAAGATTAACCCTGGCCATAATGCCCCTTTCTGTTCCACCAACTATGGTGGGAGCTAGGTCGTCTGCGAAACCTATAATATCAACTTCCTCGTGGAGTTTCAACTTGAGGACACCATCGTAGAGTATATTCCATAGTGTAGGGCCCATAATGGAACCTTGTGGAAGGATGGTGATGTTAAAGGGTCGTGAAGCGTTTTTTGCTTGTAGGATTACGCTACGGTTACACAAGTAGCTGCGCACCATACTCAGTAGATATGGAGAAATACCTCTGTCAGTTCAACCATAGGTTGGGGGTATTTCTCCATATCTACTGAGTATGGTGAGCAGCTACTTGTGTAGCCGTAGCGTAATCCTACAAGCAAAAGACGCATCCCGACCCTTCAGCATCACCATCGCTCCACAAAGTTCCATCATGGGCCCTACACTATGGAATATACTCTACGATGGTGTCCTCAAGTTGAAACTCCACGAGGAAGTTGATATTATAGGTTTCGCAGACGATCTAGCTCCCACCATAGTTTGTGGAACAGAAAGTGGCATTGTGGCCAGGGCTAATCTTGCAATTCTGTCAGTTCAACCATTATATGCTGCCAACTAGCGGAATTAAATGCGTTCCTGATATCTAGTGTTATTAGTGCGCATATTTTATGGGTTCTTTTGCTACCTTCTTTGGCTACGTTGATGACATACTTTTGCTACGTTGATGACATATCTAATTGCATCCATCGTTGACCCCCCTCTCTAAAACCAAACTGTCTTTCGCATAGATTGGTACCATTTTGGAGTTCTGTTTTCAGCTGTGCTAAGATTAGTTGTTCCAGGAGTTTTCCTACGACGTCCAGAATGCATAAAGGTCAATATGAAGAAGGTAGATCTGGGGGTTTTTCTCCCTTTTTGTTGAGCACTAGCTTGGCCTGCTCTAGTTTGTCTGGGAAGGCACCAGCCAATAGACTCCTATCATATATTTCAAGTACCAAAGTTGGAAAGTTTTGCGTCATTAGTTTTATGACTTCCGGGAGACAGACAGGACTAGATTAACAAGACTAGACAGATAAAACTAGACAAACAAGACTAGACAGACAAAACAAGACCGACAGTACTAGACATACAAAACAAGACTAGAGAGACAGTACTAGACAAACAGAACTAGACAGACAATACCAGACAGACAAGAATTAACAGATATGACTAAATCGACAATACTAGACGGACAAGAGACCGAGAAAACTAGACAGACAAGAATGCACAGGCAAAACAAGATAGGCAAAATAAGACTGTACAGACAAGACTAGACAGACAAAACTAGACAGACAAAACTACACAGACAGGACTAGACAGGTAATACTAGTCTTACAAAACTAGACAGACAAGACTTGTTTTTGATGGACGTAGCTGGCGATTATACACCTGACCAGATAAGTGGCCCCACTGGAAACACGATCGTGAACTCTCTTTCTCTATATCTTTTGAGCCTTCGCTTCGTCGGTTATTTTGAACTCCAACTATAATGAATATATTGTTGTGTTTGAATATAGTTTTCTCTTGCTTTAAGCAAATGTTCAATTATTACTTTGCACTTCTTACATTAGATGCAATTGTGTCTCTTTCCATTTCCAATCGAGAGCAGTCGAAGATTGTATAGCTCACGGTATTGGTCTCTCCGCAGTATATGCACTGGTCGTCTGCCGCCCTGCCAATTTGGTGCAGTTAGTCCTTGAAACATCCGTGTCAGGACAATACTTGAGTGAGGTAGTAACTATTTTCCCCATGTTCTCTACTTATCCAGGGTTCAAGTTGAGGGATAAGAAGTCTGGTCCACTCTCCTTTAATTCCTTGCTCTCACCATTTTTTCATTAGTTGTTTCCTGGCTGATTTTTTTTTAAGTTCAGCCATTCTCCTGCAGTTTTCTTTGTTCTTCCACCAGCAAGTCAATTGGCGGGATACCTGCGATGGTCAAGACTGCCTCGCTTGATAAGGTGCGGTAAGCGCTACAGATACGTAGTGTCATTTTTCTTTGAACTGCAAGGAGCTTTAAAGTATTGCTCTCTTTTCCCAGTGCTCTGGGTCATATTGGTTCTCCGTACATCATAGTGGCATGTACTGCGTAGCTAAGCAGCCTGCGTTTACTGCTCCAGGGACCTCCAATTTTGGGCATAAGTTGTTGTATTGCTGCCATTGTTATGCCATTCTATGTGCGATGCGAAGAATAATGTAAAGGATAATAATAAATTTAATGCCTTGGGATTATCGTCATTTTTTAAATTTTATTGTTTGGATCTTTTTTTGTCGTATGAGAAGAACCGCCTCAGAATTTTTTTTTCTGTCGTTAGATTGAGATTTTTGGATGTCATCCATTTAACGATTTGCTCTATAACGTTAGCCGTCTTCATCAATCCTTCTTTTGTCCTGGCTGTTATTACTAAAGCCAAGTGGTCTGCAAAACCAATCAATGTCGCCCCCAATTGAATTCTTAATATCAGCAAATCGTCATATAGGACGTTCCACAAGGTTGGGCCTAAAGTCGATCCTTGTGGAACTTCGCTGCTGATGCTTCTCTCTTCCGTTGTCCGGACCCCTTTCAGAATTAACTTTCTATCACTAAGGTAGCTCCTCAATATGCGTAGTAGATACGGTGGTATACCTCTTGATGTTAGGCCTTCCATGATCTGCTTCTAGCTAGCGCTGTTAAATAATGTATTTCTGACATCGAAGGTTAGCAGTGCGCATAGTTAACTTGTTCTTTGCGTGCCAGACTTGACCTTTTCGGAAATCTCTAAGACAGCTCCTAGCGCGTCAATTGTGGATCTTCCTTGCCTGAAGCAAAATTGTTTTTCTTACAGTCCATGCCCGGTCTCGAGTTCTCCTTTTGTTCTGCTTAGTAAACGCTGTTCTAAGAGTTTTCCAGACACATCCAGTAGGCAAATAGGCCATAAGATGTGAGGTTCCCTATTTCCTTTTCACCTTTTCTGTCCAGGACGAGCTTTGCCCTTTTCCATCTGGCCGGAAAGTTACCCGCTGTGAGCTGCGTGTTCATAGTAGGTATCCAATAAGAAACTTGGTTGGTGCTAGGCCGCAATTTTTACAACTTCAGGTGGTATTCCATCTAGTCCCGGTGCTCTGCTGTTCTTAATTCACCTGCTTGCGAGCGATAATTCATCGGCTGTAAAGAGAGGTATATCGACTTCAGGCTGTTGTCAATCGAATGGATTGTAGTGGGGAAAAGGCATATCAGCTACTCTGCGTACTGCTTTTAGAGACAAACAAGACTAGATAAACAGGACTACACTGTCAAGCTTAGACTAGACAGGAGTATACAGACAAGCCTAGACAAAGAAGACTAAAGAGACAAGACTTAATTAACCCATTTTTTACCAATCACGAAGGAAAAAAAAATAACAATGATTTTATAGTAAAAGCCAATTAACTTATTCAAAAATAGTAAATGCTACATAAAAATAATTTTTTTTTTCAAAAACTTAAATGAGAATGGGGTGTACTCAAGTGGGTACACTGGGAGGATCTGGGTTCAGTGAGTGTGGTAAAGCTCCAAACGATTAAAAAAACATATATATGCAATCCAGTTTTAGCTACATATTATTAGATGGCGTAAAAATGATAAAATATTGGTGTACCTGCTTGAGTACAGCAGTAAAAAATGGGTTAACAAGAGTAGACGAACCAGACTGGACGAACAAGTCTAGACAGACAAGACTAGACGTACGAGACTAGACGTATGACTAGACGGACAAGAGTAGACGGACAAGACTAGACAGACAAGAATACACAAAGAAGACTAGACATACAAGACTAGACCGACAAGACTAGACTGACAAGGTTAGACGGACAAGTCTAGACGGACAAGTCTAGACGAACAAGACTAGACGGAGACAGACAGACAAGACTAGAGAGGCAACACTAGTAAGACAAGACTAGACATATATGACTAGATAGACAAAACTGGGCAGATAAGACTAGCCAGGAAAGACTAGACAAACAAGACTGGACGGATAAGACTGGAATGACAAAAGCTAGACAGACAAGACTAGACAAACGACTAGACTAGAATCGATTACTATCGGAGAATTGTTTAATCCTGTGACTTGTTTAAATATGGTTTCATCCATAGTTTAAATATGGTTTCATCCAAAGGGTAAGGGCTAGTTCTTTAACTATGTTTTACATGTTGCTGGAAATTTAGATTCCTGTCAATTATAATCAATAAGAAAGTAATTTATGTATTCATGAAGTCGACTTTTTGCATTTCCTAGGGTAAAGACTAGTCTTCTTTGCTTACCATAGAACAAAACTTATGTCTTTGCCTGCTGTTGAGAGAGCGCTCTATCGTCCTTCCCTTCCTGATTGCGACTCTTCTCTGATTCTTAGATGTGTGTTACTTAGTGCTTCTGTATCTTTTGGGAAGAAGGCGTCCAGTAATACTTGGGATGTCTCTCGCAGGTCGAGTGTTGAGTCTCCAACTTTTAATCCAATGAGGCAAACTGCAGAAGACTTCTTGCCCTGATCTTATAAGCGGTTCCATATGGATTCTCATTAGACGAAGTGCAGAATTCTCGCCACTTTATTTTCTTAGACTCAAGAATCTGTGTTTTGTACTCCTATTTTTCTGTTGATACAGGAGAGTAGTTAGTTGGGAGGTCCTTGGGACAGAGTTTTTAAAGACTTTTCTAGACAAGACTAGAGAGACAAGACTAAACAGACAAGACTAGCCAGACAAGTCTAGTCTGACAAGACTAGTCAGACAAGACTAGTTAGACAAGACTAGACAGGCATGACTTTTTTTATTCTGGCTGGCGGAAACTCTACCAGCCTGATTGCGGAGCTATCATCCGCTAAACCCCTAGTCCACTTGGTGATGTTGTTTTTCCACCCCGGTATCATTATTATCTTAAGGGAGGATCTCCCGGATGAGCTTTTCTCTCTCCCCCTAGGCATTAGGCCTTGGGATCTTGCCAGCAGTTGTTTCTTTCTCTATTATTGTTAGAATGTTCTTTATGTAGTTATGTATATGCGTCTATTCCTCTTCACTATTTAGCATCTTCTCGATAGTGTTTTCTATAATTAACTCTCCCACCTCGTTATATAGCCGACTTCTTTCTATAATCTCCATCTTGAGCAAATGTAAAAGGTGTGATCTACAGTCTCCTCCACGGTATAGTGGGGGCAGAGACCATCGTTGTTAATCTTAAGACGCTTAAGATAAGCTTTCAAGCACCAGTGTTCTCTTAGGAATTGAATGAGATGGTAGTCGACGTTACCGTGCTTCCTGGTGGTCCATTTGCCTAAGTCTTAGATGAGTTTCTTGCTCGAGGATACTTGACCCGTGTCTGGCGTCCATTTCCTCTGTCATTTCTGGATTACATCCACTTTGAACTCGTCTTTTACTTTCTTTGTTTGCCTGGTTGCCCTTTTCCTTTGTTCGACCATGAGTTCGATGGGCGTGTTCGATGCGATGACCATTACAGCTTCTGGTGATATAATTCGATAGGCGCGTGCTATTCTTATAGCTATCGTACTTTGTAGTGCTCCCAGCATGTTTCTATAGATTTTGTAATTAAGGGTATCGTCCCATATCTGTGCGCCATAAAGCATGATGCATCATGAGTGCGCGACCGTGCTTAGAATTTTTGTTTTGAAGACAGATGGCCCCTTAATTCTTGACATCAGTTTTATTAGTGCAGTAATTGATTTTTCGGCTATTATTGCTGCTTGCTTAACATGCTACTCCAGCCTCATATTATGGACGAATCATACCCCTAGGTATTTCAGGGTCACTTTAGTCTTACTGTGTTCAGGGCTTTCAGTGTGATACTTTTTAACTTCCTGTCCCCGTATAGTATTACCGCTTCCGTCTTGCTCTCCTCAACCTTTAACTTAATTTTCGTGATCGGGTTAATAATGAGTCCAATAGCACGATTTGTCAGTGCTATCAGTTCTGCTTCCTTTTTAGCCCATCTTACTGTTACCATGTTACATAAATTGGGCCGTATCATTCGCGCAGCAGATTAATTTAACCCCGTGGGGCATCTTAATCTGTAAGACATCATTATAATATACGTTCCACAGTAATTGTCCGAGTATTTACCCCTGCGGTACCCCACAAGACAACATTAATTCCTCTACGTCACCTAGTAAATTCTCCTATTCTGTAGGTATTAGCTAATGTTTTTCTGAGAATGTTGCTTATTTTCATCCTTTTTAGTGCTTCCATCAGCTCGTGCCATGGGACTGAGTTCAAACTGAGAAAAGCGTTCTGGATGTCGATGGTGACTAATGTGGAAAATTTCGTTGGTCTTCTGTTATTCCATAATCTTCTGTTCTTCGGTGCATAATTTTTGGAAGCTCTGAACGCTTTTATATACCTCTACCATTTACCTATGCCGCTACCTCTACCGCTTTTATATAAGGACCTCTACGGTTGACCTGTTCCTCTTAAAAGCGAATTGATTATACTTTAATTTAGCCTCTATCTTCATTCTCAATCTCCGGGCAATTATTTGCTAGTAGATCTTACCCAGCGCGTTAAGAAGGCATGGGCCTGTACTTGGTTTCTTCTCTTGTTTTGGAGGGTTTCTCTATTAGAACGAGTCTCGTCTCTTTGCATACTGCTGGGAAAAAACCTTCCTTGTATTCATTGTTTATTATTTGTAGCAATTTATCAGGTACGGCTTTGAACACTTCTTTAATTATCGAGGTTCGTAACAAATACGGACCCAGTGCTTTATGGTCTTTTGTCCTTTTAAGTGCTTCGTCAAGACAGACAAGACTAGACACACAAGACTAGATAGACAAGGCTAGACAAACAAGACTAGAAGGACAATACTAGACATACAATACTAGACAGGGTAAGGCTAAAGAAAGACGAGACACAGAAGGTTAGACAGACAAGATTAGACAGAGAAGACAGATAAATTATTTGTAAATAGTAATAACTAAGTTTTTATTTTATGTTTGTTCTGTGTTCTGATTGTGTTGGGATTTCATTAAAAAATAGCAACAACGTACTTCACGGTGATAGAACACGATAATTCAGTTGCATAATTGCAGACTGGATGGGAATAAGTGGAGAAATATAAGTAAAATAATAATTTGTGGCAGATAATTATTCTCTCTGTTTAGAGGCTGAACGCGAGTTCGCAATTATTGGCGAAATTAAAACCAAATTAACAGTTTTTGAAGAAGTAACAGCAAATAATCAATTAGTTTGTTGTGACAATGTAGATAAACTTTAAAGGAAATATTAGTTATTTTTAATTAGATACTAGCTAAAATCTAGATTAAAACTATTTTCTTCGGAGTTATCTAGAATAGACCAACTATCTAATATATTGTATATACATCTGGCTAAATAGTAAGTGAAGCGTATTCTGGCTAAATATTTGGTATTTAGTAATTAAGTTTGCGTCGTCTAGGCAAATAATATGTTTTTTATTTTGTTTCTTGTCTGATATCTAGAATAAATCTGGTATCTAGTTTGATATCTCCACATCTGGACTAGATGCAACAATCATTGTACACTGTAAGCTAGTATATACTTTGACTAGACTAATTATTGGAAACTAATTATTTCGACTTGGCAATTAAATAACAGTCCACATAGTTTAATGAAAACAAGTTATTGCCAATTTAAAAATAGACATTGGACAAAGTGTTTACAAGTTGCAGAGGATCGTTGCAGTTTTCCTTGCAATTTGAAAAACCCTGATCATTACCTAGTATTAGTTTTTAATTGAAGTGCAATCTTCGCATGAAAAAAATCAGTTAGACTTGATGTAGTTATAAACTCGAAGGTTATTTCCGCGTAACGAGAAAGAAAAAAATATTTATATAATGCAAAATTGCTTCTAGGAAAAGGATGAGATTTTCCCGGAATTAGTACATTTAGATCCTGTCCATCAATCGTTGTTGGATTCTTAATAGATTCATTGCATAATTTTGCTTTAATATAAGTCGCGTGAAATTCTTTTATTTCGCGTAGTTTATTGTAATTTATTCACCTTTACGGTTATTTATATCCTCACTGCTATCAATAAATCTATTCTTAATCATCATTTAAGTTAGTATTTAGAATAAAGTTGCAGTAATTAAGATTTTCATAAAAAATTAATTATAATTTTCAGTTAATAAAAAATTAATTACATTTTGCAATTAATACAAACTCGTTTCGTAAGTAAACAAACAATTTAAATTTTATTTTTACAAAATTAACAATTTGCACTTCAAAATGTGATGTTTAAATGTATGCAGTTGGTTTAAAACAAAACGAGATAAATTTACGAAATATAAACTGACAACATCTTAGAGCAAATACGTACGTGTATGAAGCTAATCAGATCAGAAATGCACGTTTGTTAGTTTTACTATTTACAAAAATTAATAAAACATTCTGAAAAACAAATCTTACATAATACATAATTCGTATCACGTTATTAGATTAAATCTTTTTGGTAGAACTATTATTTACCGTTCGCGCTCGGTTCGCCTTGACATTGACATCATCCAGCGTTAATTTATTTACAGAAAGAAAAAACTTCAAACAAACAGGAAGCTCGCAAATTGTAACTTATCGCATCGTCGTTTGGGTTTTGTGCACCGAAAATTACAACGTTCGCGACGTTGGTATTAACGGAGAAATGAGTGGTAATTTGATGTAGCTTAATACACCACATCCACTCTGTATTTAATATAAATGAGACAAACTCGTTGGAAATGAGAAAGTTTTTTTTCGCGTCCATTAAGTAATTTATGACTTTGTTTTTGTTATCTTCCTCGCCGATCAAGCTTGATTTGCAAACTCGAACGATTGTTTACATTTATTACACTAATTCTTGCTTTTAATTGAAATGCATTGCAAAATAAACGATTTATTCGTATCTGGGCATCTTGAAAACAATAACAGATCAAAAGCCGAGATTTCACTTCAAAACATTTTAGACCTAACTCTAGTCAAATCTATTTTTTTTTAATATTCAATTGTTCAGACAATGAATTGAGACCTTATGGAACTTGAATCAGACATAATGTTTTTCAAAATTTCATAAAACTTGTTTACTAATGTTTGTTTTCGTTACATTTTCAGGTGAAATGGTAGTCATGTACTTGTTCACTAGGTTCCGTTTTAATTGGGACGAATTGGACTTCAGCATTTTCTCAACTTACAACATGATTACAAGTCTTATAGGTAAGCTAACTATATACAAATAGAAGAACAAACCGGCAATAAATTGGGCCTATAGAGTAGACAAGAGTAAAAAGACAAATGCAAACGAACCAGACTAGACGGAGAAGATTATATAGAAAAGACCAGATACATAAGACTAGACAGAAAAGACTATGCAGACAAGACTAGACAAACAAGACTAGACCGACAAGTTTAGACTAACAAAACTAGATAACAAACAGGCTTTAACAAATAAACATCTTAAACAAATAGGCATTTGTTTGATTTTTGATATGTGTGCATATGAAAGTCAGCATTCCGTCGAGCTCGACACTATGCTGCCGGCGTTTCTTAATCTACTGATGCCAAGACATATTTTCAGTTTATTTCAGATTGATCTTGTTAACTAAACTGACTGTCGTGGTTTACTCTGGTTAGTTTTTTCGCATTATTGTCGAAGGTGCGCCACCACTCTTTACTCTTACTTACAACTTTACTCTTACCACTTTACTCTTTTTAATTGATTTAAGCTGCTCTTGGTTATTACTCCAGGTAAGGCCTTTTTCTTTGTAGTCTAGCTCCAAAGTTTGTCTCCACTGTGCGGTATCTGCTCACGAAAAGATAACGTGCTCCGCAGTGTCATTTTCACCACACTTGCATAACGGAGATTCCCTCCTCCCTAATCTCTGAAGATACGCCCGAAGTTACCGTTAAGTTATTAGTTGAACCAAGTGGTGGGAAAGACTGAGGTTAAAGCTTTTCCAGGCTGTGATGGATGGTATAAACGTCTTGGTCCACAATCCTTATTTAGCAGTCCACCATATATCCTGCCAGAGTTCCTGAAACTGTTCCCTGGAATTCGATTTAGGTACTTGCATAGGCAATCTGCTATAAGCGATGGGGAGATCTTCCACGTGTGATGCAAGTTTGGCGAGCCTGTCAGCTCTCTCATTACTCTCGATTCCAGCGTGAGCTTTAACCCAGAGCCATCGGAGCTTGATCCTCTTCGATACGCGAACAGCTATTTTCCGGGTTCCCATTAACAATTCAGAGAGCGAATTAATGTGCTTCAATGCGGCAAGAACGGAGCGGCTTTCACATAAAATAGAGCAAGAGCAGTTGTATTGCTCTTCCACATAAAGTAAGGCGTGTTGTATGAATATAAGCTCCGTCTGGAAGATAGAGCAGTAATACTCTAGTCTAATCTGCTTAATATGTAACTACACTCCGCCAAAGTAAACTACAAAGGCAGCCCCTGTACCAATGTTGGATTTTGAACCGTCTGTATACACCCGAAGTTGGAGGACATTCGTAAGTGTTAAATGGTAATTGACCAATGACAGCTTCGAAAGGTGGAGGGATGCCTGAGTGTGGATGGTAGGTTCGAAATCAGCTGAGGTTAGACCTAAGCCCATGACGTCTCTTATTAATAAATCATTTGCACTGGAATGCGTGCCAATAAAGTGGCAACTATTTTAGGCGGATGTCGTCATCAAGAATACCGGAAATCACGAAGGCCGCTTCATTAGAGAGTGTGCTATATGCCTTAACAGCACCGATAGTAGTGAGGCGCTGTACTCCCAATAGCTTTCCTTTAACACTGCAAGAACGGTGCCAAATAGGAGCTCCATACAGTAACGCTGGTTCAACCGCACCATGATATATGTCAACTGTTTCTGCTCTCTTAGACCCCATTCCTTCTTAACAGCAAAACCCAATTGTTGACTAAATTGTTTCACCTTACCACATGCAAGCTGTATGTGCTCCTTAAAGTTAATGGATCTATCAATTATGACACCCAAATACCTGCGATGATCTTGGCATTTTATATTTGTGCTCCCAAGAGTGAAAAAGAGACTTCTCTGTCTAAATGATCTGCCAAAGAATAGGGCTTCAGTCTTTTTGGATTGAAATTTAGTCGACAGTCGGCTGACCATTGTTGAAGACTTGCCAAAGCACGATCGGTGATCACAATGCCGTTTCTGCAAAGCAGAGCAGTGTCATCGGCATTGGCTATGATTTCGCATTTTTCGGTCAAATTTCTTACAAAAATGGTGCCATAAAGAATGTTCCAAAAACCTGGTTCAGATTTCGACCCCTGCGGACAGTCCCTTGTGACGCTTTTTCCAATTTGCATACCTGGTTCAACAATAATAGCTTTGCAATCTGCAAAATAGCTTCTAGCTAATTTGATGAGGTTATCAGGACAACCCTTCTCAATTAGCCAGCTATTAACAAGGGGCCACCATGCATTATCAAATGCCCCACTAATATCTAGTGCAATAGCTTAGCAATATTTCTTGTTTTTTTATTGCTTCCCGTATGTACCCAACGGCTGTTGAAATAGCTTGGACAGTTCAAGTTCCCATTCTGAAGCCGAATTGGTTTTTGTGAATAAGATTGAAACAGTTTTTATAGAAATAGTGCTCAATTCTTGGGACAAGCAGGGAATCTAACACCTTTCCAGCAACCGCAAGTAAACTGATTGGCCTGAAATCCTTCGTGGATAAAGCCGATTTATTGGGTTTGGGAATGATCTTTATCAACTGTTCTTTCTAGCAAGATGGAAAAATCGATTTATTTAAGCACTCGTTACACAGCAATGCAAAAATTATGGGTGCAGAATTAAAGGCAGCTAAAACAATGTCTGTTGATATGCTATCCATACTAGAAGCATTCTTTGGGCTCATTCGGCGTAGTACGCTTTCAATTTAGGAAATAGTGAACGGCGTATCCTCAAGTCCACCTATTCCAGTTTCTGAATTATCCCTTACTCGAGCGTGTAAGTATTTCATGCATTTGTTGCCTTCCATCCCCCATTTCACATCAGGTGCTTAGCAGTTTAGGCATTTGGTTAGTTTGGTTTGTTCCTGGCTCTCTGCCCGTCTGCTTCTTTCATGCTTATAATGCTTCTTATCATGTCATCCGTTGCTGTCCAGTTGTCTTCGGACTTTAGCATGACTTCCAACAGTGTCTTTATTACTAGTTCTGTTTTTGTCTTCGCTGTCTAGTCGTCCCTCTACAGAATCCACCATTCACATTCGAAGACCGTGTGCGCCGCACTGTATGTTTGTCCACAGTAGACACATAAACAGATATGCCCTGCCGATAATGTGCAGCTACTCTCTCAAGCATCAGTGCCTGCTGAATGCTTGGGTAAGATACAAATTCTCAGTTGTGGGATTAATAATTTTGTATACTGTACGTTTGTACAACATATCCAGTGCTTTTTTCACTCCTGGTTAAGATGTTGTTTAGCAATTTTGCAAAGTTCAATCTTCTACCTGCTGTTCCGCTTTTTGTACAGCTCTGTTCTTTCTTTAACCGAGAGTTCTGTAGGTGCTATGCCTGCCATCACGAGCACTGCATCCCTTGAAACTGTCCTGTATGCACTGCAAACACGTAGTGCCAATTTTATATGCACTGTGAGCAGCTTAATTTGAATGGTCTCTTTCTCGACTGCGTTTGCCCAGATTGGGAAAATAGAGCATTAGAGACTGAGCATAATATATTTCCCTTGCTACTTTTTGTCCGCCGACATTGGGCATCATCTTTTCCAGTGCTGCTACTACCTTGAGGGTTTTCGTCGCTGTTCGCATGCTATGTGGTGTAAACCAAAACATCCTATCAATAATCAGACCAAGATATTTAACTGCCTCCTTGGGCGTTATGGTTGTGCCTCTGACCTTAAATACTATCGACCCTACATGCCTCATTCCGGTCAGTAGAACAGCTTCCTTTTTTCAGGGCCCAGCCTTAAGCGCTTTTTCTCCATCCATTTATCAACATATGCAATTGCCCTTTTGCACGTTCCATTAATCTCTCCTAGTCTTTTCCTGCTATTACCAGAGCAATATCATCAGCAGAACCTATAATTTCGACACATTCTGGTAGCTTTAGCCTAAGTACTCCATCGTACAGGATGTTCCACACTGTAGGACCCATTGCTGTGGAAACCCATGTGCCCAGTGGAACACCGCTGTGCACTTCTCGCTCCACGACTGCTTTCGATTCTGATCATTCCGATTATCGATTCTGACCGTCTGCTACGATTATGATCTTACGACCATGTAGATAACTGGGCAGTAGTCTCACCAGGTATGGTGAGAAGCCTCTCTCACTAACCTCATTCATAATATCTTCCCATGCTGTTGTATTGAAAGCATTTTTAGCGGCTAAAGTAATGCGCATACTAATCTTTCATTTTTCCCTCGTACCAGCTGAGGCTTTCTCCACCACGTACAGGATTCGCATAATAGCGCCCACTGTTGACCTACCCTCCCTGAATCCATGCTGTTATTCTGAGAGGTTTTTCCCTTGACTGAACTCAAACTTCATCCTATGTAGCCTATGTAACGCCTATGTAACTGTTCCAGCTGTTTCCCTGCAAGTTTCCCCATTTTCTAAGTAAAACTGGCCTAAACATCTTCTAGATGATCGGCAAGTTTCCATCCGCCAAAATGTTGTTCATGACATTTAGTATATATTCGGGGCATCTTTTGACAACTATTTTAATGGCTTCTGGTGGCATACCGTCTGGACCAGGAGGCCAGAGAGACAAGGCTAGGCAGACAAGACTAGACAGACAAGACTAGGCAGACAAGACTAAACAGACAAGACTGGACAGACAAAACTAGACAGACAAGACTAGACAGACAAGACTAGACAGACAAGACTTGACAGACAAGACTGGACAGACAAGACTAGACAGACAAGACAAGACAGACAAGACTAGTCAGACAAGACTAGACAGACAAGACTAGACAGACAAGACTAGACAGACAAGACTAGACAGACAAGCCTAGACAGACAAGCCTAGACAGACAAGACTAGACAGACAAGACTAGACAGACAAGACTAGACAGACAAGACTAGACAGACAAGACTAGACAGACAAGACTAGACAGACAAGACTAGACAGACAAGACTAGACAGACAAGACTAGACAGACAAGACTAGACAGACAAGACTAGACAGACAAGACTAGAAAGACAAGACTAGACAGACAAGACTAGACAGACAAGACTAGACAGACAAGACTAGACAGACAAGACTAGACAGACAAGACTAGACAGACAAGACTAGACAGACAAGACTAGACAGACAAGACTAGACAGACAAGACTAGACAGACAAGACTAGACAGACAAGACTAGACAGACAAGACTAGACAGACAAGACTAGACAGACAAGACTAGACAGACAAGACTAGACAGACAAGACTAGACAGACAAGACTAGACAGACAAGACTAGACAGACAAGACTAGACAGACAAGACTAGACAGACAAGACTAGACAGACAAGACTAGACAGACAAGACTAGACAGACAAGACTAGACAGACAAGACTAGACAGACAAGACTAGACAGACAAGACTAGACAGACAAGACTAGACAGACAAGACTAGACAGACAAGACTAGACAGACAAGACTAGACAGACAAGACTAGACAGACAAGACTAGACAGACAAGACTAGACAGACAAGACTAGACAGACAAGACTAGACAGACAAGACTAGACAGACAAGACTAGACAGACAAGACTAGACAGACAAGACTAGACAGACAAGACTAGACAGACAAGACTAGACAGACAAGACTAGACAGACAAGACTAGACAGACAAGACTAGACAGACAAGACTAGACAGACAAGACTAGACAGACAAGACTAGACAGACAAGACTAGACAGACAAGACTAGACAGACAAGACTAGACAGACAAGACTAGACAGACAAGACTAGACAGACAAGACTAGACAGACAAGACTAGACAGACAAGACTAGACAGACAAGACTAGACAGACAAGACTAGACAGACAAGACTAGACAGACAAGACTAGACAGACAAGACTAGACAGACAAGACTAGACAGACAAGACTAGACAGACAAGACTAGACAGACAAGACTAGACAGACAAGACTAGACAGACAAGACTAGACAGACAAGACTAGACAGACAAGACTAGACAGACAAGACTAGACAGACAAGACTAGACAGACAAGACTAGACAGACAAGACTAGACAGACAAGACTAGACAGACAAGACTAGACAGACAAGACTAGACAGACAAGACTAGACAGACAAGACTAGACAGACAAGACTAGACAGACAAGACTAGACAGACAAGACTAGACAGACAAGACTAGACAGACAAGACTAGACAGACAAGACTAGACAGACAAGACTAGACAGACAAGACTAGACAGACAAGACTAGACAGACAAGACTAGACAGACAAGACTAGACAGACAAGACTAGACAGACAAGACTAGACAGACAAGACTAGACAGACAAGACTAGACAGACAAGACTAGACAGACAAGACTAGACAGACAAGACTAGACAGACAAGACTAGACAGACAAGACTAGACAGACAAGACTAGACAGACAAGACTAGACAGACAAGACTAGACAGACAAGACTAGACAGACAAGACTAGACAGACAAGACTAGACAGACAAGACTAGACAGACAAGACTAGACAGACAAGACTAGACAGACAAGACTAGACAGACAAGACTAGACAGACAAGACTAGACAGACAAGACTAGACAGACAAGACTAGACAGACAAGACTAGACAGACAAGACTAGACAGACAAGACTAGACAGACAAGACTAGACAGACAAGACTAGACAGACAAGACTAGACAGACAAGACTAGACAGACAAGACTAGACAGACAAGACTAGACAGACAAGACTAGACAGACAAGACTAGACAGACAAGACTAGACAGACAAGACTAGACAGACAAGACTAGACAGACAAGACTAGACAGACAAGACTAGACAGACAAGACTAGACAGACAAGACTAGACAGACAAGACTAGACAGACAAGACTAGACAGACAAGACTAGACAGACAAGACTAGACAGACAAGACTAGACAGACAAGACTAGACAGACAAGACTAGACAGACAAGACTAGACAGACAAGACTAGACAGACAAGACTAGACAAGACTAGACAGACAAGACTAGACAGACAAGACTAGACAGACAAGACTAGACAGACAAGACTAGACAGACAAGACTAGACAGACAAGACTAGACAGACAAGACTAGACAGACAAGACTAGACAGACAAGACTAGACAGACAAGACTAGACAGACAAGACTAGACAGACAAGACTAGACAGACAAGACTAGACAGACAAGACTAGACAGACAAGACTAGACAGACAAGACTAGACAGACAAGACTAGACAGACAAGACTAGACAGACAAGACTAGACAGACAAGACTAGACAGACAAGACTAGACAGACAAGACTAGACAGACAAGACTAGACAGACAAGACTAGACAGACAAGACTAGACAGACAAGACTAGACAGACAAGACTAGACAGACAAGACTAGACAGACAAGACTAGACAGACAAGACTAGACAGACAAGACTAGACAGACAAGACTAGACAGACAAGACTAGACAGACAAGACTAGACAGACAAGACTAGACAGACAAGACTAGACAGACAAGACTAGACAGACAAGACTAGACAGACAAGACTAGACAGACAAGACTAGACAGACAAGACTAGACAGACAAGACTAGACAGACAAGACTAGACAGACAAGACTAGACAGACAAGACTAGACAGACAAGACTAGACAGACAAGACTAGACAGACAAGACTAGACAGACAAGACTAGACAGACAAGACTAGACAGACAAGACTAGACAGACAAGACTAGACAGACAAGACTAGACAGACAAGACTAGACAGACAAGACTAGACAGACAAGACTAGACAGACAAGACTAGACAGACAAGACTAGACAGACAAGACTAGACAGACAAGACTAGACAGACGAGACTAGACAGACAAGACTAGACAGACAAGACTAGACAGACAAGACTAGACAGACAAGACTAGACAGACAAGACTAGACAGACAAGACTAGACATACAAGACTAGACAGATAAGACTAGACAGACAAGACTAGACAGACAAGACTAGACAGACAAGACTAGACAGACAAGACTAGACAGACAAGACTAGACAGACAAGACTAGACAGACAAGACTAGACAGACAAGACTAGACAGACAAGACTAGACAGACAAGACTAGACAGACAAGACTAGACAGACAAGACTAGACAGACAAGACTAGACAGACAAGACTAGACAGACAAGACTAGACAGACAAGACTAGACAGACAAAACTAGACAGACAAGACTAGACAGACAAGACTAGACAGACAAGACTAGACAGACAAGACTAGACAGACAAGACTAGACAGACAAGACTAGACAGACAAGACTAGACAGACAAGACTAGACAGACAAGACTAGACAGACAAGACTAGACAGACAAGACTAGACAGACAAGACTAGACAGACAAGACTAGACAGACAAGACTAGACAGACAAGACTAGACAGACAAGACTAGACAGACAAGACTAGACAGACAAGACTAGACAGACAAGACTAGACAGACAAGACTAAACAGACAAGACTAGACAGACAAGACTAGAAAGACAAGACTAGACAGACAAGACTAGACAGACAAGACTAGACAGAAAAGACTAGACAGACAAGACTAGACAGACAAGACTAGACAGACAAGACTAGACAGACAAGACTAGACAGACAAGACTAGACAGACAAGACTAGACAGAGAAGACTAGACAGACAAGACTAGACAGACAAGACTAGACAGATAAGACTAGACGGACAAGACTAGTCAGACAAGGCTAGCCAGACAAGACTATGCAGACAAGGCTAGACAGGCAAGACTAGACAGGCAAGACTAGACAGACAAGACTAGACAGACAAGACTAGACAGACAAGACTAGACAGACTAGACAGACAAGACTAGACAGACAAGACTAGACAGACAAGACTAGACAGACAAGACTAGACAGACAAGACTAGACAGACAAGACTAGACAGACAAGACTAGACAGACAAGACTAGACAGACAAGACTAGACAGACAAGACTAGACAGACAAGACTAGACAGACAAGACTAGACAGACAAGACTAGACAGACAAGACTAGACAGACAAGACTAGACAGACAAGACTAGACAGACAAGACTAGACAGACAAGATTAGACAGACAAGACTAGACAGACAAGACTAGACAGACAAGACTAGACAGACAAGACTAGACAGACAAGACTAGACAGACAAGACTAGACAGACAAGACTCGACAGACAAGACTGGACAGACAAGACTAGACAGACAAGACTAGACAGACAAGACTAGACAGACAAGACTAGACAGACAAGACTAGACAGACAAGACTAGACAGACAAGACTAGACAGACAAGACTAGACAGACAAGACTAGACAGACAAGACTAGACAGACAAGACTAGACAGACAAGACTAGACAGACAAGACTAGACAGACAAGACTAGACAGACAAGACTAGACAGACAAGACTAGACAGACAAGACTAGACAGACAAGACTAGACAAGACTAGACAGACAAGACTAGACAGACAAGACTAGACAGACAAGACTAGACAGACAAGACTAGACAGACAAGACTAGACAGACAAGACTAGACAGACAAGACTAGACAGACAAGACTAGACAGACAAGACTAGACAGACAAGACTAGACAGACAAGACTAGACAGACAAGACTAGACAGACAAGACTAGACAGACAAGACTAGACAGACAAGACTAGACAGACAAGACTAGACAGACAAGACTAGACAGACAAGACTAGACAGACAAGACTAGACAGACAAGACTAGACAGACAAGACTAGACAGACAAGACTAGACAGACAAGACTAGACAGACAAGACTAGACAGACAAGACTAGACAGACAAGACTAGACAGACAAGACTAGACAGACAAGACTAGACAGACAAGACTAGACAGACAAGACTAGACAGACAAGACTAGACAGACAAGACTAGACAGACAAGACTAGACAGACAAGACTAGACAGACAAGACTAGACAGACAAGACTAGACAGACAAGACTAGACAGACAAGACTAGACAGACAAGACTAGACAGACAAGACTAGACAGACAAGACTAGACAGACAAGACTAGACAGACAAGACTAGACAGACAAGACTAGACAGACAAGACTAGACAGACAAGACTAGACAGACAAGACTAGACAGACAAGACTAGACAGACAAGACTAGACAGACAAGACTAGACAGACAAGACTAGACAGACAAGACTAGACAGACAAGACTAGACAGACAAGACTAGACAGACAAGACTAAACAGACAAGACTAGACAGACAAGACTAGACAGACAAGACTAGACAGACAAGACTAGACAGACAAGACTAGACAGACAAGACTAGACAGACAAGACTAGACAGACAAGACTAGACAGACAAGACTAGACAGACAAGACTAGACAGACAAGACTAGACAGACAAGACTAGACAGACAAGACTAGACAGACAAGACTAGACAGACAAGACTAGACAGACAAGACTAGACAGACAAGACTAGACAGACAAGACTAGACAGACAAGACTAGACAGACAAGACTAGACAGACAAGACTAGACAGACAAGACTAGACAGACAAGACTAGACAGACAAGACTAGACAGACAAGACTAGACAGACAAGACTAGACAGACAAGACTAGACAGACAAGACTAGACAGACAAGACTAGACAGACAAGACTAGACAGACAAGACTAGACAGACAAGACTAGACAGACAAGACTAGACAGACAAGACTAGACAGACAAGACTAGACAGACAAGACTAGACAGACAAGACTAGACAGACAAGACTAGACAGACAAGACTAGACAGACAAGACTAGACAGACAAGACTAGACAGACAAGACTAGACAGACAAGACTAGACAGACAAGACTAGACAGACAAGACTAGACAGACAAGACTAGACAGACAAGACTAGACAGACAAGACTAGACAGATAAGACTAGACAGACAAGACTAGACAGACAAGACTAGAAAGATAAGACTAGACGGACAAGACTAGTCAGACAAGGCTAGCCAGACAAGACTATGCAGACAAGGCTAGACAGGCAAGACTGGACAGATAAGTCTAGGCAGACAAAATAGAGAAGACTAGACGCATATGAATGAACGGTAATATGTTATTAATAATATGTTTATAGGTTTTTAATAATTACTGGTAATTAAATATAATAGATGTTTACAGACGTATTTGAACTAGAAAATTGAAAAAAATTTTAAATAATTATTGTTTTTTCGGCGAATTGGCAAATGTCGCAAACGTAGACCAGCGCAAAAAATAAAGACGTAGTAAAAATTTATTACTCGTTAATTAAGTCTCTTGCGAAAATTATAACTGTTAACTATTTGGAACAATCTGAAAATTACACAGAATTATTTTTTTTCTAAAAACTAAATAGACAAGGCCAGAATAAATAGACATAGAATGAATAGATTAGAAAAAGATTGTACAGGTAATAAATAGTAAGGCTACATAGACCAGGCCAGGTGGGTCTAGATACACCAACCTAGACAGACAAAGCTGTCCTCCCTGGTAGTGTAGTTGTAACATACTCGCCTTTCGATGCGGGAGACCCGGGTTCGAATACTGGTAGGGGACTCGACAACTTGGGCGGTTTTCACTAACCGTGCAGACTGCCTACCCTGAAAGAATTCTAAATATGCGATACCTGGGTCTCGCCTACTAAAAGCCAAAGTGGAATAGACACACAAAACTAGATAAACAAGTCTACAGAAGAATTCTAGAGAAACAAAGCTTGAAATACTAGACTAGATAGCCAAGACTATACAGAGAGCTCTAGACACACAAGACTAGAAAGAGAGGGCTAGATCAGCAGTCACCAAAAAGTGGCCCGCGGGCCGAATCCAGCTCTCTAGATATTTTGGTCCGGCATTTATTTTTCATTATTAATTTCAATTTAAACAATATTTGCTTTCACGTGCAATGTAGATTAATATTCAAATAGGATTTCAATAATATTCTTCAATCCGGCCCCATTTTCAAACATTTTGAAAGCCCGTGAGCTAGATAAACAGGAATAGACAGACAGGGCTAGATATGTAAGAATTTATTGACGAGATTAAACCGACGAAAATTATGTCTGGACAGCCAAGACATTGTGTGATATTTCCTAATTCTTTGTTTTTTTTTTCAGGAACTTCAGTGTCTGTCGGGCTGTTTAGTCACTTCTTAAAAATAGACGACGCGCTGATTGGAGTAATCTCATGCACTAGCAAAGTCCTGTCCAGTATAGTCTACACCTTCGCTAATACTGCCGTCGTATTCTACCTAGGTAAGTCTACATCTATTTAATAACAAAATAAATCGAATTACTTAATCATGGTTGTGCATGCATTATTCAAATTGCCATTGCCAATTGAGTCATTAGCGAAACAAATGAATATTGTAAATAAAATTTCCCGAGATAAGACGGATAGTTTTAGCATGTAGTATGCAAGCTCGTCTTCCTGGAAACACTACATTTGAAAAAAAACTATAACAATAGACGACCAATTTGCAAGCAAATTATGTAATTGTTACATGCTAAATGTGAACACTCGAAATTCCCCTTCGGCACAAATTATTCAGTTATTACTCAAGTGACTGGCTCATGCTAGAGAATATGCTTAGGCTAGACAAAAGCTTATTCAAATATTAATCTGTGTTGTATAAGTCTTGTTTGTTTACTTCTGTCCATCTCGACTTAACCACATCCATTAAAAATATCTAAAATCTACATCTTACATCCAAAATAAAAAAATATCTTACATATATAATTAGAAAAAAAAGACTAATCATAAATGGAAACAATAAATTGCCTAAATAGTCTTATAGGCTAAGCCACAAATCATATATTAAAATAACAACATTGACTAGATGATCTTACAGGCTCATCCATAGATCATATAGGCAAATTAAGAATGGACTAGATATTCTTATAGACTAATGTGTCGATTATATTGAGCGAGTTTACTGGCAACTAGCCAGCGAGTTTAGAAGCAGGTGTCATCTAGTGTGACGACATTCAAAAATTTCCACTCGCTCAGTTACTAGCTAGCTGAGAGTTGAAACCCCGTGTTGTGAATATATTGTTGTCTTTTCTCAATACCGGGATACTCGCAGCTAGTTAACTAGCAACTATGATGACAAAGCTAGTTTACTAGCTAACAAGAAAAACACGCCAGCGAGTAGTGAGTAAAACTTTTAACTTTCTTAGCAGATTATTTGGAATATACTAGTTAGGAAGTGAACATTTTTATATATACAATATAATAAATATATACAAGCAGCTTGTGAATTCACCGGTTGGTAGCTAATAAACTCACTAAATGTACACAACCATGTATCAATGTATCAATTAATACATGTTAATTAATACATTAATACATGTATCAACCTGTAATCTATAAATGAATTAATCGGTGTAAAAGAGGTCATCTTGAAAGGATTAATAATAAGTTGTGATAAGTATTTTCTATCTGTAGACATTCCATTTATCTCAATCAGGCTATTGATTGATTGCAATTTAATTTAATAGAATAAGAGCAAAAAAAACACAATGAAATTAAAATCCTTGAAGTTGATCGCACAATTGTAAAATACCTTTTTGTTTTGCTTAGTATAACCAATTTATTTTTTAAGCACAAAACGTGAATACATTTTTTCGTTATTGATTATTTATCATTTGGACTTTCTAATTTTATGTTTGAAGGAATTTTTCCATCGCATTGTGAAATATTCAAATGTGTTTTCATAACTAAATGTTGCTTTTTAAGAAAAAATCGTTTTCTAAACCCGTTCTTACGTACGCTTTGGTTCTAGCAATCCTCGAATGAAAAATAGATGAAAGTATTACAAAATAAAAACATAATAACAATAAAAATAATCCTAAAATAAAACGTATCAAGAAATTAATAAAACGAATAAAACATTCTAAAAGAGAGATGGTTTAGTTTAGATTTAGATTCTAAAATAGATACATTGGTATAGATATATTAGCCTAAACAGATAAAAATTTGATAAAGAAGGCTGGAATTGAAAAACACTCTCTAGTCTGTCTAGTCAAATCAATTCAAATGAAATCAATTTATTGGCTTTTGAGATGTACATAAATACATATATAAGCAACGTTAAAGATCATCGATATTGTACAAACATTTATTGATTAAGTAATCTTTCAGATTATTACGGAATAACTTATATGATGATTCTTCTTTTAAATTAATTGGTAAGCTGTTGAAGATTTGAATTACAATATGCGATGGAGCTTTGGTAGTGTTAAGATGGCAAATGGTGTTTGTACCATATTCTTGTTTCTAGTGCTATGTGAGTCTCGATCACTATTTAGAAAATCTATCTTATTTTTTTAAATAAAACAAGCTAGTTCCCAGACGTGGATGGACGGGACTGTAAGAAGGTGTAGTTCTTTAAAGTGTGGCCGACACGACGTTGATCTCGATATGCCCTTGATGGCCCACACTACCCCCTTTTGTGCCTTGAATAGGACGTCTAAGTGCGGAGATGCCCCCCATATAATGATCGCATCTGCAATAATTGATTGAACTTCCGTGGCATATTCGTAGTAGGAGCGGTAGGTCTATGTTATTACGGAGTATTCTTAACATGAAGGCTTTCTGGTTGACTTTAGCGGCAGTATGCCGTATATGGGTATAGCAGTATAATTCATCTTCAAGAAAAATTCCTAGAAATTCTAAAGTATTTCTTCTTTCTATCAGTGTATCGTCTATTTTTAGTGCGTAGTCATCTGCTTTGATTCTGCGCCTGGTTTGAAATATTGTGTAATAGGTTTTCTCTATATTTAGGTGTAAATTGTTTGCAGCGAACCACTTGTTGAGATCATTGAGAAGGTTGTTAGCTGCTATTTGCGTTGTTTCTATCGAATCCTCTGAAACTAGAAAGCTTGCATCATCGGCATAAAGTACACATTTGGCATCCCCTAAATACCGTGGAATATCTGCAATATATAAAAAAAAATAGAAGAGGCGCAAGGACGCATCCCTTGGGGACACCCATTTTAATGTCAACAGTTGTAGATATGCTCTCCTCTCTTCCTACATATTGCTTTCTATTTAGCAAGTATGATTCAAGCCATCTTCCACATTTCCCTATGATTCCGTAACTTTCTAGTTTATCGAGCAGATTTCTGTGTGAAACACAATCGAAAGCTTTGGTAAGGTCAAAGAATATTCCAACTGGGCACTTCTGCTTATCGATGTTGTGTAGGATCTGCTAATTTTTGAAAAGCGGTTGTGGTCGATTTCGCTTTTCATAACCCATGCTGCTCTTCCGGAATTAGGTGATGCTTATATATGAAGGGCATCAGTCTGCTTGCCATAGCATATTCTAGAATTTTAGCCGTTGCCGAAATTAGAGCAACTGGTCTGTAATTTTCAATATTCATAATATCTCTTTTTTTGTGGATAGGAATTATTCTTGACTTCTTAAATATCTCAGGAAATTTCTCGTCTTCGAAGGAGGCGTTGACCAGGTGTGTAATAGGATCCACTAGGTCGGAATAAAACTCTTTTATTATGCTGCATGGAATGCCATCAGGGCCTAGGGCTGTTGAATTTTTTAATTTAACTATTATTCTTCCTATTTTGCCGATGTGAATTCCTCTAAATAAATGCTTTTGTTGTTGAAGAATATATAGTCTTGTCTGTCTACTCTCTTCTATCTAATCTTGGCTTGTGCTATTAAAATGGCAAACAAAGTTATAGCACTAATAGACTAAATAAACTAGATGGAGAACAAACATCACCTCGCTCCTGAAAAAGCGGAAGAATAAAGGTAGGAAGAGTCACATTTAAAATAAAAAGCGAAACAATAATATCTAAAGAGGCCATTAAATACTTAGGCGTAAAAAAAGATAAACATCTTTCCTTCCGACAGTACATTGTTCTTACTGCTGGGAAGGCACTAAAACCTCAGCAGCGCTTGAAAAACTTATGCCAACTGTGGGTAAGCCTTAAGAGCACCAAACGAAGGCTCTTGTGCTAAATTGTAAAATATGCCTTGTTCTAGCTACTATGAAAGGTAGCTACTATAGCTTCTATGAAATTTCTTGTTGAAGAGAGAAACTCGCTTTATAAACAAATGAGCAGTGAAAACAAAAAGGGACTGAGGAAGAAGGCAAGGACCCAAATGCTCGAATGTTGGCAAGAGTACTGGGAACCCTCAGAGAGGGGTGAGTCGACGAGACTGATCCCAAAATTGGATCCATGGGTCACGAGAAGGCACGGAGTAGTTACCTACTACCTGACGCTGTCGCTGAGCGGCCACGGGAGCTTCAAAGACTACCTAAACACTATTGGGCGCGAAGCAGACAACGAGTGGGTTTATTGTGATAAGACAGATAGTGGGGTATCACACAATCTTCGAATGCCCCAGGTGGTCCTTAGAGAGGGACATATGGACAAAAACAAAAACAATTATTGAAACTAGCACACTCACGGAGACAATGCTATGGAGTGAAAAAGACTGGTCTGCAACAGATATGCGAAAAGCGGTTCCAAGATGCCCAAGAGTTTCCAGGGGGGCTTCTTGCCAAGTTGATTTGCTACGTCCCCATTAAAAAAAAAATGCCTATCTAGTCTTGTCTCTTTCTCTGTCTAGTCTCTGTCTGATCATGCATCATCTGTTAGACACTCATGACAGGATATGTTAAACAAACGAAAGATGACAATCAAATGTAGTTCAGCAAGATCTTTTGCTGACTCACAGCGATCAAGACAAAAGTTAAAATCAAGACAAAGTATACCTGAACTCAAGCTGGTGTTGCAGCCGCCTAAAAGGAACAATTTTGCACTTCCTAAGGTTCAGATCTTATTTCTTGACATCGCACCATCTCTCCAATATATTAAGGATAACTTTTAAAATCGAACAGTCAACAGGGTGCGTAGTGGCCATGAAAATCTTAAGGTCTTCAGCAAAAAATAAATGCGGAGAGAATATTTACGCACTGAAGTCATTAATGAATAAGCTAAATAGCAGAGGCCCAAGGTTGGATCCCCGAGGAACACACGAGGTGGCTACAAATTCAGCCGTTGTACCCAAAATAAGAAGATAATAATACTATAAGATTGTTGTCTAAGCCAAAACATTGCTAATTGATAATGACTGCATGATCAATGCAGTCGAACGCCTTGGAAAAGTCTGTATAGATGCAATCCACCTGCTCCTTACTAACAATAACTAGAATAAAATACTGAGTGAAGGCTAGTAAGTTCGTGACCGTTGAACGACCCTGCACGAATCCATGTTGTTTAGTAGACATAGTAGAATGCTCCACATTCTTGCGGAGTAACTTCGGCGAGGATCCTCCAGTTGTTCGAGGCGAGGAGCAAGACGGAGGAGGCATCTATACTTTCGCCTTACTTTGCGAGGACTTCAGTGCCATGACTGACACCGAACAGGTGGTAGCTGCTGCTGCAACTATTTGTGTGTATAATATATAGGAAAGGACGAGTAAACACGAGAGTGTAGACGTGATACTCTCCCTTCCTCGTACTCGCGCCTCGTGTCCCTTTGACTCGGGTATGAAAAACCGCTTCAGGAAGCGAAGTTAGCCAAGGCGAGGCGAGTAACCTGACCACACTCTCGTTCCTCGCTCAACTCCGTGCTACCTTGCGACAGTGTGGAGCGGGCATAAGTTGTTTGATACGAGAGAAGATGAAGTTACAAAGAATGGACTCAAAGATTTTGGGAAAATTGGAAACTATGAAGATGGGACGATAGTTCTTAATATAACACAGTCAGTCAGATTTGAGGATTGGACAAATCTTGGTGGATTTCCAAGTAACTGTAAACGTGCCTTCATAGAGGATTTTGTTGAATAGTTTGGTAAGTAGAGACGCAAAGATACGCTCACAGTTATGAAATAAGAATGCCGGAAAAAGGTCAGCACCGCTATTTAAGTTACATATCGTCAGATTAAGGGTTGATAAAAGTACCTCTTCGGCAACGTTGGTAAGTCCAATCAGAGTGAGATTCAGATGAAGATATCCGAAAAGTTAGCAATGGGAGATGAGGGCCTATACACTCCCTTAAAGTAGTTAGCAAAACCGTAAACAATAAACTGGGGAGAGTTAAAGGTGTAACTATGCCAGAATATCGCAGGGTAATCCCTCAACACGGTATAGAAACTTTTAGGATCTACTGAAATAATATTAGCTGATGCGGATATAAGGTAAGAGAAGGCGTATCATAACTTAACTAAACTAACTTACAAGCGCCTAAATCTAGAGAAGTCAAAGAAATATCCAGATTTAATGATGACGAGCACGTTTCCTGCGACCAACAATAATGGTAGGTGAATACCACCTGGTCTTGGTGGTCTTTTCTCTCTAGTCTTGTCTGTCTAGTCTTATCTGTCTACTCTTGCCTGTCTAGTCGTGTATGTCTAGTCTTGTCTGTCTAGTATTGTCTGTCTAGTCTTGTCTGTCTAGTCTTGTCGGCCTAGTCTTGTCTGTCTAGTCTTGTCTGTCTAATCCTGTTTGAATAGTCTTGTCTCTCTAGTCTTGTCTGTTTAGTCTTGCCTTTTTAGTCTTTTCTTTTGAGATAGAACGAGTTATTACTCTGATGAATCCTAGGAGGGCACCCGGATTAGCTGACATTACCTCGGATATAATACTTGCTGCGTTCCACGCTATACCACAAATTTTCCTGAGCCTTTATAATAAGTGTCTCGACCGTGGAGTGTTTTCGAACTTCTGGAAAGAACAACTGGTTAAAATATTTCCGCAACCAAATAAATCAGGAAATTCAGTTAAATACTTTGGGCCAATTAGTTTACTCCCGGTAGCCGGCAAAGTCTTCCGACTAAAACTAGATTCTCTACTGATCTCTAGAATAGAATACCACTTTCATACAAGTGGTCTCCTCCACCCAAAACAATATGGATTCCGTAAGGAGGTTCGAATAGTGGACGCAATAAAAAGAGTAACTAGTTTCGTGAAGGAAAGCAAGCACAGAAAGCAGTATTGTACCATAATCGCACTAGGCATTACAGGAGCATTTGATATCACCTGGTGGCCTTTGATAATACAAAGACTTATCATCAGCATATACCCTAAAAATCTAATTAATCTAGCATGAGACTAATTTATCAAACGCCGAGTTATAATATCCGAGCCAGGCAATACAGTCCGAAAATCAATAAATAAAGGTTGCGATCAAGGCTCCAGATCTGGTCCCACGTACTGGAAAATTCTATACAACACTATTTTCGATATAGACCTTCCAGGGAGTACCAACATAGTGGCATATTCCGATGATATTACGCTACTAGTATCAAGCGACACAATATGCGGGCTGAAGGAAAAGGCTTGATTGAACGCTTTACAATTTTGGGCAGCCGACTACAAACTAAATATCATTGCTTTGAAAACAGAAGGATTATTGTTTGGCAGATCCCCAATACAAAGACCACCACTATTTAGCTTCAGCGGAGTCAAAATCAAATGCCAGGACCACATTATATATTTAGGGATGATTATCGACATGTGTCTTAACTTCAAACCACACATTAAACAAGCCTGTATCAGATCCTACCAATACTGGTCAAGACTGCGGCTTGTATCGAGGAAGGAATGGGGGTTGCGGAAAGCCAACATAGCACTAATTTATAGTGAAGCTATTGAGCCAGGCCTCCTATATGGCGAGTTTATCTGGCACAAAGCCTGTGAGGCCCGGGAAAAACTAAGGCTCTTTGGGGTACAGCGTATATGCACCTTAAAAGCAGCTAGAGCACACCGTACGGTATCGACAGAGGTGGCATGCTTTATCTCGGGGCTTCTTCCAGTCGGCCTACTATTGAAAGAAGTCGCGTTATATGGATACACAAAAAGATCTTACCGGGATTAACGTATCTCCAAATGCAATGGAACAAAAAATCTGTATGTTCCACATTAAACATCCGGCGCAAATTATACCAGTAGATTACTATTTAACGCATAACAGCACTCCAAGCGTTTCAGTCTATACTGATGGTTCGATATCTGAAGTTGGCGTAGGAGTAGCATATCTGGTAAATATTGAATAGGTCGAGGTACATTATGAGATTATGAAACTCGTACTTAGAGGTACTGTTCCATTTTCCAGGCGGAACTTCTTGCCATCAACAGGGCACTAAGATTCATTATATCGGAGCATAGATCAATCCCTAAATGTTGAATCCTCTAGGACAGCAGAGCCGCTCTTGATGCATTAAAATATATGACAAAACGAACCGAGCTTCTTTTGGAGACATGGCAGCTGGCACATGAAATTCGACAAAGTGCGAATCTTCAGGCTTACGTAGGTCATTGAGGAAACGAATGAGCGGATCTTGCAAGGCAGGCTTCAGGAACAGCGAATATTAGCGACGAAATAAACCAATTGCCAATCACGTACAACAAAGTACCTGGCCAGGCAATAAAAATAGGACTATCTGTTAAGATCCACAGATAGAGGCAAGAGCGATGGTATAAGGTCACAACTGGACTTTGGACCAAAAAATTGATTCCTGTAATCGAGAAATGGAAGAACATTGATATAAGACCCACACATCACATGGTTCAACTGATAACCGGCCATAGTAATTTTAACGTTTATCTACATAGATTCGAGAAAAGGCTGTCTCCGTTCTGCAGATGCGAAGAAGAAAATACAGCCGCTAATGTACTCTTTAGATGCCCGCTTACAGAGAACTGGCGACAACAAACGAAATTAGCATTACTAATGCAGGATGTCCCTGGACAAGGAGCGAGGAGGACCTCATCATGATTGATAAAAATAGTGAATGGTGGCAGACATTTAATGCAAACTGCACAAAATTAAAGACTAGATCATGACATTTAGATTCTACTAGAGTCTTAGAGTCTACTATTAATATTGTAAACTATTATGTAATCGAGGACCAGCAAAGTGTCCATCTGGGCGGATGCTTATGAATAAACAAATAAAATGTCTGTCTTGTCTTGTCTGTCTAGTTTTGCCTGTCTAGCCTTGTCTGTTTATTTTTGTCTGTCTAGTCCTGTCTGTCTAGTGTTGTCTGTCTAGTCAAATCAAATCAAATCAAATTTATTTATTTCATTATATAATCTTGTCTTGTCTTGTCTGTCTAGTCTTGTCAAATCAAATCATTTGTTAATCTTCCGTATGTGTTATATGTATATATGTATTACATATAAGATAAGATAAGTTATACATATAAGATAAGATAAGTTATAAGTAATAATACAAAAGAAAGAACATTTTTACAAAAGAAAAAAAGTAAATAAATAAATTATTTTATAACTTTAAATAAAAAAAAAGCACATATTGTTGTTGAATGATTTATGTCTGTACAAGAAAATCATCTATTGAATAAAAACATTTTTTAATTAGGAACTCTTTCAAGGAACTCTCGCAAGGTTTTGTATGATTTTTGTTCTTTGATTTCTGTAGATAACTTATTAAAGATTTTGACCCCCAGCCTATTGGGCGCTGTAGTGCAAAGCGTAAGATTTGATAAGAGTATATAAATTAGTATAGATAAATATAATAATAAAGTATAGAATTTGATAAGAGTAGATAAAGCGTAAGAGCTGATATACATTCAGAAAATGATTTAAAGCTATCCAAAATTGTTAGAACCGTAACAGATAATGGATCAAATATGGTTAAGGAAATATTTGGTAAATCTGATTCAGAGGCAGTTGCACATGTTGAATCGCACGAAGAAGATCTTGAAAGAACACAACTCGACGAAGATAATGAAGATGATGATTTGTTACCAGAACTTTTTCCAGATTCCTCATCACAATTTGAACAAGATTGAAAAACACTTTTTATAAAAAACTGCATGATGCGGCCTTAGCAAAGTGCCAAGGCACTTTGGAATTTATGTTCTAGGTCAGGGGTTGCGAACCTTTTTCGAATCCACGGATTTTGATGAAACCTAGTATGATTTGATATTCTTACGAGGTCCCACAAATTGCTAAATTTCAAAATTGTAACTTTGTAAATACGGCTTTTGTGAATTTTTGAAGTTTGTAAATGTTTGTGCGCCTTTTGCAATTACGGACAAACCAATTGACGGAATTTGATGAAACTTGGTACGATTTGATATTCTTGCGAAATCTCACAAATTGCCAAATTTCAAAATTGTAGCTTTGCAAATACGGCTTTTGTGAATTTTTGAAGTTTGTAAATTTTTGTGCGCCTCTTGCAATTACGGACAAACCAATCGACGGATGTTGATAAAACGTGCGGTATGATTTGATATTCTTACGAGGTCTCAGAAATTCCCAAATTTTAAAAGTGTAGCTTTGTAAATACGGCTTTGGTGAATTTTTAAAGTTTGGTAATTTGTGTGCGCCTTTTGCAATTACGGACAAATTAATTGACGGATTTTGATGAAACTTGGTACGTTTTGATATTCTTACTAGATCTCACAAATTCCCAAATTTCAAAATTCTTTCTTTGTAAATACGGTTTTTATGAATTTTTGAAGTTTGTAAAGTTTTAAGCACCTTTTGCAATTACGGACAAACGAATCTACGGAATTTGATGAAACTTGGTATGATTTGATATTCTTGCAAAATACCACACAATGCTACATTTCAAATATGTAGCTTTGTAAATACGGCTTTCGTGAATTTTTGGAAATTTTTGTGCGCCTTTTGAAAGTACGGACAAACCAATCGACGGATTTTGATAAAACGTGGTATGATTTGATATTCTAACGAGATCTCACAAATTCCCAAATTTCAAAGTTGTAACTTAGTAAATACGGCTTTGGTGAATTTTTTAAATTAGAAGGTTCTAGGTCACCAAAAGCATGTGAAACATATTTGGATTTGACAGGGAAATCACCAACTTCTCCATGTGCAACTCGTTGGAATTCTTATTATGGTTCCATAAAAGACCATTTAGCAGTTCAGGAATGTCTAAATGAAACTATGAAAATCTTGAAATTACCTGCATTTAAGGAAAATGAAATACATTTTTTAAGTGAATATGTGGACTGATCAAAGCCAATAGCAGAAGCTATTCAAAGTTTGCAAGGGGATAAGACACCTACTATGGTTGTCTTTTACCAGAACTTACACGAATCCAATAAATATATCATTAAAAATCTTAAAATGGAAAACCTGAAATATTGTGGCACTTTGCTAGATATGATTGAAGAAAACTTATACAGACGTTATAACAAGTTTTTGTGGTTAGAGCCTGCTGCAAGTGATGCTATTTTAGCCACAGTTTCACATCCATTTTTTAAAATGAAATGGGTACCAAAAGCACTTAAAGAACATGTTAAAGAACTGATCTTGGCTGAAACACGTAAAATTAATTGATATTAAAAACAATAATCAGAGACTTTAAACAACAATGAAGAAGACATAAAAAAGGGAAAAGATGAATCTTCTTATGATTTTAGAGGATTCTGATTCCTCTATTGCAAGTGGCGACAACAACACAGGGTCTAGCAACACAGCTGACATAGAAACGTTACAATACTTAAATAATAAAGACACCCGTCTACAGAGTTTAAATGCTTATTCTACAATAATTTTTTTTTATAATATAACACCTGTTTGCCGAGTTCCGCCCCTGTGGAGCGACTTCTCTCTTTTGGTGGGATGATAATGAGACCTCATAGAAGAAAAATGAGTGATAAAATGTTTGAAGAACTGGTCTTACTTAAGTCTCAAATACAACCTTAAAAATATAATATTTTCTTGATATTTACGCGATTAAACAGATGATCACTATTCATAATTAAATAGGCTAAATAAACCATAAAATTAATAAATGTAAGTTTTCTTTCAAAAAAATATTTTATATCTTTAAAAAGTATTTAATAAATACGTATTTTGTATCTTGTATTTCAAATACTTTTTCCAAAAGTATCTTGTATCTGTTATTTCAAATACATTACTTAAAAGTATCTTGCATCTTGTATTCAGATACTTTTTTGAGGTATCTTGTACATCTCTGTTGATACCATCCAATACTTTCCCTATCCAAATATATATTGACGCTTCAAAATCTGAAAATGGTGTGGGCGCGACATTTGTGGTTTATATTCAAGATAGGGAGGTTTATTATCAACAAATTCGTTTTGAAAAGTACTGCTCAATATTTCAGGCAGAAATTACTGCAATCGAGCAAGCATTAAATTACAATGAAGTAAAAAAACATGTTATTAAGAGTTGTTCTATTCTTTGTGATAGTCGTCAAGCACTTGATGCTCTCAAGTTTTTTGTCTGTTCCCACAGAACTTGAATTGAATACTTGGATAAAAGCAAAAGAAATTGCAAAATAAGTTACATTAAGATGGCACTGGGTTAAACCTCACATTGAGATGGAAGGAAATGAGAAAGCCGATAGCCTAGCTAAACAAGCTTCAGGTGCTGATAATTTCAATAATATACCGATTTCGCTTTCTAAAATCCCTTTACGAACTTTTAAATTAAAATTAAACGATTATTTTCAAAAAATATGGCAAGCTCGCTGGGAAGAGGCGAAAACAGGTAGATGGACAAAAAACTTCATCCCAAACGTTAGAATATGGAATAAAATTGATATACCTACATCTATCACACCATGCTGTCCAACTTATTACTGGACATGGGAATTTACAAGCATATCTACATAGATTTGGAATACGAGAGTCACCTACTTGCATATGTGGACAAGAAGACATTGTTGCACATGTGCTATTCAATTGCAAATATTCTGACAAGTAGAGATTCAAAATTAAAAATGCTATGAAGCGATCAGGATGTATTTGGGCGAAAAATGAAGAAGACTTAAGGAACATTGAGAAAAATAGAAAATGGAGGCTGATTTTCGACAATAATGCCAAACAGTTAAAGAAACTAAACCACGACCTAAATTGAAAAACGTAAAATGAAAAATATTGTAAAAACTGGCCAGCATAGTGTTTAGTTATAAACGGAGTGCTGCTTAATATTTCAGATACAATTTGTATATTAAATAAACTGTATAAAAATAAGCTGCCTAGTCCTGTCTTTAATTTAATCAAGTGTTTTGATAAAAAAAGTTATCAATAGCGAAAAATTGGCAAATTCATATAATAAATCGGGAACCTTGCTCCTAATAAAAAGCCGCGGTCAATAAATAACAAATTATGCAATCGCTGCAAATTACTTCTTTTTAGCTTTGTATTTTTTGCTGAAATGCAATAACCGCAACGAATTGTGTAGAATGAAAACAAAGTCAGACAAAAAAATAAACTGACCGTATATAATAGACAATATGTTATTATCTAGTCAAAATGGCAAGGTCTACTGTCGAGAATGTGACAGTAATGTATCTATTGGAAAACAATTTATTCGCATTGTGTTGATTTTTATTTGTGTTGATTTTTATTTCCAGGAGCGTTGGTGGAGATTTTCAATGGGACATCGTTCATTGCTATGAGGTCTATAGCTTCGAAATTAGTTCCTGCCGAAGAATTAGGTTAGATTTACAGATTTATTAAAATAGCAATTAACCGAAATTCTGTTAATCTAAAACTGCTCTAGACATAGAAAGGTATTAGACTAGCAAGAATAGTAACTCATAAATTTAATTTCCTCTAGTCCTTAGTCTTAGCTAAAACTACACTAGTCTTACAAAGGAATTAGACTAGTTACACTAGCAACTAATTAGTCTAGTCCCTTTAGTTAAGATTAAACTATATGAAATTGCAATAATTGTATAAATATTTGCAGGAAAAGTGAATTCACTGTTCGGAGTGTGCGAAGCTCTGATGCCACTGGTGTACGGCCCGATGTACAGCGCCACCTATGCGGCCACCATGGAAACTATGCCCGGAGCTTTCTTGCTCCTGGGCGGCGCACTTACAATTCCTGCTGTCGTCATCTTCATGTGAGTTGTTAATCTATTTCAGCGAAGATAACCTCTGTTTAATGGTTACAGTCGAGACTTTTGGCTGGGCTCAGTTTAGTTTACACGGTACAATTCGATTGAAAAGAATTGATTTCATTGAAAATAAGAGAGAGTATTAACTGGATTCAGCTGAGTTTACACAGTTAATCCAGAAGAAAACTATTTAGTTTACTTGAAAATAATTAGAGGTTTTAAACAATTCCACGTAGTCTGCATAACAATTTCACGAAGGCTATTGCCAAGGCTCGTACAATAAACATTTTTCCTCTGTGACAAAACACAACCGTAGCACGCATCGACGTCAAGGACTCCGCGCGAGTTAGTGGCGACTACAAATTAACAAATAGACGTCGAGTGCGGAAGAATTCCTGCTCCTTTGTTTTGCATCGCTGTTTATCAAACAATTGACAAATTTCCAAAACAATACCGCAATTAATCAGCATAATCAAAATCAAGGTCAGATTTGAATCGTGTCCAAACAGAAAATATTAGACAGACAAGATCACATAGACTAAAAAAAATAGAGCAGACAGTCAAGATTAGATAGAGAAAACAGAATGATAAGAGTAGACAGCTGAAAGTAGATATACAAGAATTGATAGACAAGGCAAGAAAGAGAAGACAAGGGCTTACAAGAAAGAGAAAACAAGACTAGACAGACACTAAACAGACAATAGTAGTAAGACACGACTAGATAGATAACACTAGGGTTTTTCGGGTCCGGGTACCCGGATGAGTCTCGGGTCTTGAATGTTTGGCATTATCTAGTACACCGCGTCGTAAAGAAGATCAACGATTTAGCATTACACTTGATGAATGGACGAGTTTTTACACTAGATGAATGAAAATTCGAACAAATCTAAATATGAATTTGCATGGAATTGACTCTGTGTATAATCTGGCTTTAGTCAGAATTTTGAACTCATCTACTGCTATACAATTAGTCGAAAAAGTTAGTAGAACAACACTTAGGACCTCTTTCACCATGCTCAAGTAAAGTGTAGACTAACCGCCAATTAAAGTCATCCGTAACCTCATGTGCAGATTTCACGACGTTCGCATATCACTAATCATAAGATTAACCTACCCGTAACTTACTTGCCACGGCATCTGGCAAATAGCGTGTTTACTTGACAGTTGTCCGTTCTCATTTTATGTAGAACATAACCTAGATTTGTGTAAGAATGGATTTATTAGAGTTGATTAAGCATCAATTGGATGAATTAGAAGATTTTACGACGCAACGAGTACCTAGGATTCGTGTATTTTAATTACGTGTTGATTATTTTACGGACCACGATAAAACATATTTTTGATAGATTCCGTTTTTACTTTATGTATGCTGATTAAAAATCAAATTTAAAAACACACGCTTTAAAACAAGACACAAAACACCACATATGACAGTTGACAACTGCCAATGACGCGTAACGAGTAACCTTGAAGTATTATGAATGAATGTGACGTAAGATTTGTGACGTCATTCCCTTAACCAATAAGTTGTTGCTCGGAGCTTTATTTTTGTTTGTGAAATTGACAAAAGATACTCGTAACTTTTAATTGCCGATTAACCCTAACCAGGAAGTAAATAATTAACGCTTTACTTGTAGATGATACAAGAGGCCCTTAAACACATTTAATACAAAATTTAAAAAACATATAGTAGGTTCAAACGGCGGGCGACGGTGCAAGTGTGATGATGAAATTTGGAAGGGAATCTTCTAGTCTTTATAATTTCTGTTTGAATCGTACTATGGGCACTTATCTGTTTGTGATGTGTGACTTATCTGTTGGTGAAAAAGAAAAATATTACCGGCTTGGAAGATAAAGATGACCATGGTCTAAATTCTAGATTGTATTGATGACGATCCAGATGAAAATTATTATTCTGACGAGAGCGTCTATGATGTCGAAGAATACGGACAAGTTGAATTAACTTTAGACAATTTAGAAGGGAATTCATCCATTTGGGATTTTTAGGGATTTTTTTTTCTTAGGGATTCTCCAAATCCCTTGTTTATCTAAGTCCCACTTAACTTAATCGGCTAGTTCGTACAGTATCGCTTGTTTTACTATATGCGTGAACCTGAAAAATCTTTTTGTGTTTTTGTTTAAATTGCGAGACAGATTAGACCCGGACCCAGACCCGAAAAATCGGGAATACCCGGTCTAAAAAGACCGGGTATTCGCAAACCCTAGACAAGACTAAACAGATACGACTAGACAGAAGAGACTAGACAGACAAGAGTAGACGGACAAGGCTAGACAAGACTAAGCATACACAACTAGAGAGAGAAGACTAGGTAAACAAGTCTGGTTAACTTGACAAGTGGCCCACTGAACTCCTGGAGCATCTTGGAACCGCTTCACGCATAACGCCAATATGTCGTTGTATTAGTATCGCCTTACATTCCCCCTTCCACGTATAGTGATTAGAGGTTCAGGTTCAGTTTCTTGTTGCTCTCACCGTTTCCTCTCGTCCTGCTCTTTTCAGGTTATGATGTTTGTTATCATATCGGTTGTTATTGTCCCGATGTTCTCCGACCTAATTATATGGTCGGTTAGGAATATGGGCTCTAGTTTGAGGTGAGTTTTCTTTTCGCACGTTTCTCTTACTGGTATCAATCTTTGGCAGTCGAAGATGGTGTGTCGAACGCTATCTTCAAGGCCACAGTATTCACAGAGATTATCGCTTTATGTTATGCAGGTTGTCCCTAAAACAACCATGACCGCTTAGCACTTGTGTAAGGTGAAAATTCGTTTTACCATGCTTTCGCGACACCCATCGCTCGATTTCGCATCGCACCCATTGTCCCCTGTTCGATAGCTGCCACTCTTTTTGCCATGCCTTATACTTTTGTGCCCTGCCGGTTTTCTTTTTATCGCTCTATGTGCAGTCGTCGCTTGTGCTAACTCGGTATGGTTCCTCTCTCTCCCGCACCATAAACTCTATTGGTACTATGCCAGCGATTACAAGTGCGGCCTCCATTGAGACTGTTCGGTATGCACTGAACACTCTCAGTGCCATTTTCCGTTGAATTAGCGATAACTTGAGCCTGGTTGATTTCTTCTCCATGGCAATTACCCATACCGGAGCTACGTAAAGCATGGTCGAATGTACCACCGAGCATAGGAGCCTTCGCTTGCTGCTTTTGGGGCCACCGACGTTGGTTATTAGTTTGTCTAATGCTGCAGTGGTTTTGAGCGCTTTATATGCGATTGCGATGACGTGGTTTTTAAATGATAGACATTTGTCGATCGTTTCACCCAGGTATTTAATTGATTCTCTCGTGACTATCTTTTGTACCTTTACAAGGAAAGTAATGGGACTGATTTTTCTGAAACCTGATAGCACTGCCTCTGTCTTTTCGGGGTCCAATTCTAGTCTCTTTCCTTCCATCCAATTACCAACTTGATCTATAGCTGTATTTGCTCTAAGCATTATCCCCCTTTTCTGTTTTCCCAGTCACTACCAGAGCCAGGTCGTGAGCAAAGCCCGCGATCTCCGCTCCCTCCGGCAGTTTGAGTTTGAGGACTCCATCGTACAGGATGTCCCACAGTATCGGGCCCAGAACCGAGCCCTGTGGAACAACACTGCTGACATCGCGCTCTTCCGTTGAATTCTATGCTTGCAGAATGATTTTTCTATTTCTCAAATAGCTCCTGATTAATCGCAGTAAATTCGGTGGTATGCCCGTTCTTTCCCGTCCTCCAAGATGTTTTGCCATGATGCAGAATTAAAGGCATTTCTAACGTTGAGTGTTATAAGTGCACAAGACAAACTAGGCTAGACAGACAAGACTAGAAATAATTTTAACCCGAAAAACACCATCCACAACTATGTTAAACCAGAACAAGCAATTGTCAGGAATCTCTACCAATTGAATACTATTCCTAAACATACAAAGCATTTGAAAAAAACTGCACCAGCTCGAAATATTAACATCTGACCACAAATCTCTTTTCCTGTGCTTGTCAGAAATTTGGGTCAACGAAAGCATAGTAGTTCAATTACATATAGACAATTATCATCTAATAAGTGCGTACTGCAGAAGAGAGGCCATTGGCGGAGGAGTAGCTATTTGGGTATTAAACTCACCTAGTCACTGCAATACTGAAACTCAAACATTAAATAGTACATAGTACATATACATAATAAAAGCATTGAAAAACATATCGAAATCTGTGGAGTTGAATGGAAATATAAAAACAAAACCACACAAATTATTACAGTTTATCGACCTCCCAGAGGCTCGGTGCTGCTGTTTTTAACTACTCTGGAAAACATACTGAACAACATCTTTAAACCAGGTTCTGAAATTATACTGGTAGGAGACTTCAATATCAATTTCGAAACTAAATCCAAAGAAAAACTCAATCTCCTAAATTTACTAATGTCATATAGACTAGTGGACCTTGTCAAGGAATATATAACGATTACACCAATATCTTAAACGTTAATTGATAACATTCTTGATAAAGCGTCATATCCAACAACAATTCTTATAGAAGACTAGACTAGATTCCTGATACTAAAACGAAACATAAACAAAATGAATACTCAGAAGGAACATTTTACAAGGAAATTCAATAATACCAATAAAGACAGATTTCGCAATGCTTTAAGAAAAGAAATGTGGAAGGACGTGTACAGCACAAATGACTGCGACCAAAAAACGGCGGCCTTCATTCTGAACCTACAATTCCACTTCTTTACATCTTTTCCGTTAATATAGACTAAAAAGCATACAAAAACCTGGATAACCACAGAAATAAAAACATCAAGCAGAAATCTGAAAGACCTATATGTCGTTCAGAAAAGTTACCCACAGCTAAAAGGGATATATCTACAGAATAAAGAAAAGCATGATAGCTTAATCAAAAGAACAAAAACAAATTTCTACGACAGCAAACTGCAGAGGTCTCAAAATAAACAGAAAACGATGTGGGAAACAGTTAATGAACTTAATAATAACTGTAAAAGAAAAGATAATATCTGCATAAAAGTTAACGAATCTCTACTAAATGATCCGTATGATGTTGCAGACGCTTTTAACCAATTCTTTAAAAATGCCCCGGAACTAGTAGCTAGGAATATTCCCAGCACTAGCTTAAGTAACAATCATATTCGAAGCAACGACAAATCTATGTACTTTGAAGACTACTCGGTCAAGGAAATGTCTTTTATATTTAGAAAATTAAAAACGAAAAATAACTGTGGCCCAGATCTCCTCCCGTGCTCTATAATAAAGGAATTTGAAAGCAAGCTAGTACACCCTATTACTGACATCGTCAACTGCTCGTTCAATAATGATATCTTCCCTACTGTGTGTAAAACGTCCGTAATTATTCCGATATTTAAAAAAGGGGAAAGAACTAAAATTAATAATTAGAGGCCCATAGCCTTAGTATCGGTTATAGGTAAAATCATTGAATTCTGTATGGAAAATAGACTGCTCCCATTCATTAATAAATATGGTCTAATCCCGAACAACAACATGGCTTTAGGAAGGAGAAATCGACAACAACAGCTATTGTTGACTCCCACAATATAATTTTGTCAGAAATAGACAAAGGCAATTGTCCAGTGGGCATCTTCTGTGACCCGTCAAAGGCATTTGACTGCGTCTCCCACAGTATACTTGTTAATGAAAGACTGGTTAATGGTTCGAGTCATTTCTGCAACACTGGAAACAGTTTGTGAAAATTGAGCATAATGGTAATATTTCAACTTCTAAACCAATAATGGCCGTATGGCCGATATAATAAAATACACTGAAGCCGATCATTGTGTCATATATGCTGATGATGACTCCAGTTTTATCGTATCTAAGGAGAATAGGCAAATTACAGAAGCATCGACCAACAGGCTGCTTCAAGGCATCTTTGTGTGGTTTAGTGGAAACAACATGTGCTTTAATGTTAACAAAACAAGATACATCATATTTCAAACGGTAAGAAGTGCAATTACGAATAACCTGGAACTACAGATTGGACAGGATAAGTTACAGAGAGCAAGTCAAGTGAAATTCCTTGGAATATACCTGGAAGAGCACCTAACATGGAACACAACAGTGAACAAGATTATATATAAAATAAATAAAGTATCGTATGTGCCAAGATATATACGCCACATAATCAGTAAACCCATACAACTACAGATCTTCCACGCAGAAAAACAATCTGTTATATGGTATGGAATACTCGTTTGGGGCTCATTGGGACTCAGTAAAGAAATTTTCAAAGCCCTAAAGAGAGCCATAAGATGTCTCACCGGCATCTCTATTAGAAATTCATGTAAACCCCACTTTATAAAATTGAGAATTTTAACGAACCCTTGCACGTATATTTGGGAATTAGCCTGCTACATTCACAAGAACAAAACTCAATTCTCCACCAACAAAGATCTACACAGCCACTATACAAGAAATCGTAAAAAGGTCTATTGTCACAAGATAAATTTGACAATAAGTAGTAAAGCTCCGGATAAAATAGGCATCAGAACTTTGCCGGACAACATAAAATCATATAACTCACTCAACAGTTTCAGAAAAAAATTCAAAAATCTATTGATTGAGAAAGCCTACTATAGTCTGGAAGAATACTTCAAAGACAAAGTGCAGCTGTGAAGAACTCAATTATGCCTGCAACCGTTTTGATATCATCACTGGTACTATTGTCTCTTTTTTTGCTGTTACTATAAGTATTATTATCTTGTATATCCTGTTTGTTCTTTGATGCGGTGTTCAATACGTACGAATGTACCTCTGTGAATTAATAAATATATTTGATTTGATTTGACTAGACAGACAAGACTAGGCAGATAGGACTACACATACAAGACTAGACAGGCAAGACTAGACAGACAAGACTAGACAGACAAGACTAGACACACAAGACTAAACAGACAAGACTAGACTTGCAAGAGCAGGCAGACAAGAGGAGACAGACAAGACAACATAGTCTAGGTGGGTAAGACTAGACAGACAAGACTAAATTAGACAGACAACACTAGGCAGACTAGACTTGATAAGATTAGACAAATAAAACTCTCTAGTCTAATTTGTCTATTTGTGTCTATTTGTCTGATCTGTTTAATGAATTCTTGATTTGTTTGTTTTAGGTGGATGTATTTCCAGCATGTGAGGGAGAAGAAGAATGAGGTGTCGAAGAGGGACGCAGAGAATAACATAGCCCAGACTGAACATAATGGATCTCAAGTAAATGTAGGAAAAGAAAATCCGGCTTTCGAAATGGAGAAGAGCAAGTTCTAAGCTAAGCTCGGAAACGCGGTTTGAAAGAAGGGAATCTTAGTCTAATTATTATCATTTTTTTGTGTGTGTAATTTAAATTATATTTTACGTTTCGAATTGTGATATGACAAAATATATACACTAAGTATTATATACTTTAACTAGTTTAGGAAACTAAATAATCTCTTGCACAAACAATTTTTGTCCTCCTTCAATAGATTCTACTGTAATCTCTCTTTAGGGTTTTATTGAAATAGAACAAATTTGTCCTTTCCTAGGTTTTTGGACGACTAGTTGGTTTCTCTATTTAAGTTAACTAATTATTATTATTACTTATTATTTTGTATAGTATTTATTATATAAATATTTTTGTCAAAATGAGTTTAATAAAGAGCTTATTATTTTATAAAACCTACATCATTACCAAAAATAATCTGGATGGGACTATATACTAGACAGACAAGATTACATAGACAAGACGAGACAAACAAGAGTAGACAGACTAGATTAGACAGGCAAGACTAGACAGACATGTCTAGACAGGCATGCCAAGACAGATAAGCCAGATAGATAGACAAGACTAGTCGGACTAGACTGGATAGACAAGACTAGACAGGCAAAACTAGACAGACAAAAAGTAAATAGACAAGACTAGTCAGGCAAGACTAGAAATACAAGAGTATACAGACACAACCAGACAGACATAACAATTCAGACATGACTAGACTGAAAAAACAAGATAGACTAGACTGGACAGACAAGATTACATAGACAAGACTAGATAGACAAGACTAGACAGGCAAAACTAGACAGACAATAATTGATAGGCAAGAGTAGACAAAGAAGAGTCGACAGACAACACTTGACTACCGGGACTAGGCATGGAACACTAGACAGTGAAGGCTAGACGGACAAGACAATTCCAGACTATAGACAGGACTAAGCAAAACCATACTATACATGGTAGAATCAGATAACAGCAACATAAAATCTACATGAAATAATTCCAGATGATTTATAAATATTATTTATCTAATCAACGAATTAAATTAACTTTATAAGGATTATCGATAAGTAATATTTATTAATGGAATATTTTTTGGTCGGTAAATAAATCAGTGCCGATTATCAAAACGGAAACTAAATATTTGATAAAATGATAAACAATAGGTTTGCTGATCGTTTTGACTGTTGTTGGAACGAACTTGTTGTTTGTCAAATATGTAACTAACCTAATAAACAACGAAATGTTTTCGCGTATCGATTCTATTCATCTTAATCATACCTCCGGTCTGTGACCTAGTAAACACGATATTTTTCCAACTAAATACCTGATTAGTCACTTCGATAAACACTTTGAGCATTTTGTTATCAATATCATTGATTGAAGTGTTAATCCACTTGTCGCGTTCTAGTGCACTTCAGACTATCTGCTTTACGCACTTTAGAAAGGAATTATGTTTTGTGATTATCTAGTAATTATAATATAGATCAAATCGCTAAACAAAACAGACGGATTGAATTAATCTAGACTAAATCATAAGGATTATATGGATGAAGCTAGATATACAAGACTGGGCAGAAAATATTACCTGTATTAGACTAGTAGAGCAAGATTATGATCGAGCAGACAGAAAATATAAGGCTAGTTTTACAATACTAGAAGAAACAAGGAAACAATGAATAAAAACCTGGAAAGAACTTCCAGTGCTAAGACAATCCATGTTCTCTATCCAAAGCAATGCTGGGATCTTTTAATCAGAAAGGAACGAAAGCTTGCCTGAAACTAAAAAGGGACAAGCTTCGAAATCTGATAGAAGTCCTGGTGGAACACTGCAGACTTAGAAAACACCTCAATACCCTAGACCTAGAGTAGGAAGACAGTTGCAGATTCTGCATCTCAGCATACATATGCTTATGGACTGCGGAGTACTGCTCCTTAGAACCCGCTGCTTGAACGAGGAGGATTTACAATCCTTGAATTCCACCCAGAACCTCAAATTCCTAATGGAATTAGGACTACCAACGATTAGAGAAGAGGGTGGGGTACAATAGATCTATAAAGGTCGCAGTACCAGTCGCACCGAAATCTGCATCTAGACAATGCTAGTCAAATAGTAGCTATACGAAGATAACTCAACAAAAATATAAATGTGAAACTAACCAGAGATGACTAGATAGATAATTTTATTTTTATGATAATTGTGCTTCAAATTTAGTACCCTATGCTGAATGCAGCAATGTGTGCCATCTACGTATGACTAGTGTAAGGTAGAAATGTAGTCGATTGTATAGTAACTAAATGGTAATTTATATTTGTCTGCCATCTATTTTTAGTTGACTATACTTTTTGTTGAAAAATTTAGACGCAAATTTCTGCTTTGAGTTAAGTGAAACAGAATATTCTACTTTAAACATTTAGCTGATAGATGTAGACCCAACTCCAACTATCATATCTTTTCCAATATGGTGGATTATATATATATAAACAAAAATAGAGTCGGAGAATGGACAAACATAATTATTTTTAAATATTGTATATAACATAATTTGTTTTTAATTTTAATATTGTCTTTAAACGGACAAATCTTTCCTATCGATTCCATCAATTTGATGGACTACAAAGTTCGTGGACTAGATATATTCAGGTTTTTTAGGTTTTCAGATATCCTCTTGTAGCATGTCTAATACTGTCTGTTTAGTCTTGAATATCTAGTCTTGCTTCCCTAGTCTAATCTGTTTAGTCTATCTTGTCTATCCAGTCTGTATAGTCTGTCCAATCTTGTCTGTCTAGTCAAATCAAATCAATCAAATATATTTATTAATTCACAGAGGTACTTGCGTACTTATTGAACATATCATCAGAGAACAAACAGGATATACAAGATAATAATACTTATAGTAACAGCAAAAAAAGAGACAATAGTACCAGTGATGATATCTAAACGGTCGCAGTCACAATTGCGTTATTCACAGCTGCACTTCATCTTCGAAGTATTCTTCCAGACTATAGTAGGCTTTCTCAATCAATAGATTTTTTAATCTTTTTCTGAAACTTTTGAGTGAGTTATCTGATATTATGTTGTCCGGCAAACTATTGTAAGTTCTGATGCCTATTTTATCCGGAGCTTTACTTACTATTGTCAGATTTATCTTGTGACAATAGAGCTTTTCACGATTTCATGTATTGTGGCTGTGTAGATCTTTGTTGGTGGAGAATTGAGTTTTGTTCTTGTGAATGTAGCAGGCTAATACTCAGATATAGGTGCAAGGGGTCGTTAAAATTCTCAATTCTATAAAGTGGGGTTTACATGAATTTCTAATATAGATGCCCGTGAGACATCTTATGGCTCTCTTTTGGGCTTTGAAAATTTCTTTACTGAGTAGCGATGAGTCCCACACGAGTATTCCAAACCCTATAATAGATTGTATTTCTGCGCGGAAGATCTGTACTTGTATGGGTTTACTGGTTATGTGGCGTAGGTATATATCTTAGCAGATACGATACTTTATTTATTTTACATATAATGTTGTTCGCTGTTGTGTTCCATGTTAGGTGCTCTTCCAGGTATATTCCAAGGAATTTCACTTGACTTGCTCTCTGTAGCTTATCCTGCCCAAGCTGTAGTTCCAGGTTATCCGTGATTGTTCTTCTTACCGTTTGAAAATTAATGTATCTTGTTTTGTTAACATTAAAGCACATGTTGTTTCCACTAAACCACTCAAAGATGCCTTGAAGCAGCCTGTTGGTCGACGCTTACGTAATTTGCCTATTCTCCTTAGATACAATAAAACTGGAGTCATCAGCATATAGGACACAATGATCGGCTTTAGTGTTTATCATATCGGCCGTATATAGGGAGAACAATGTATGTGTCAGGACACTTCCTTGCGGGATTCCGATGTTTGTTTTTATTGGTTTAGAAGTTCCAATATTACCATTATGCTCAATTTTCACAAACTGTTTCCCGTGTTGCAAAAATGACTCGAAGCATTGACCAGTCTTTCCCCATATCCCAAACATTATCATTAACTGTTTCCCACATCGTTTTCTGTTTATTTTGAGACCTCTGCAGTTTGTTGTCGTTGAAATTTGTTTTTGTTCTTTTGATTAAGCTATCATGCTTTTTTTTATTCTGTAGATATATCCCTTTTAGCTGTGGGTAACTTTTCTGCAAGACATATAGGTCTTTCAGATTTCTGCTTGATGTTTTTATTTCTGCGGTTATCCAGGTTTTTGTATGCTTTTTAGTCTTTATTAACAGAAATGATGTAAAGAAGTGGAATTGTAGGGTCAGAATGAAGGCCGCCGTTTTTTTGGTCGCAGTCACTTGTGCTGTACACGTCCTCCCACGTTTATTTTCTTACAGCATTGCGAAATCTGCATTTATTGGTATTATTGAATTTCCTTGTAAAATGTTCCTTCTGAGTATTCATTTTGTTTATGTTTCGTTTAAGAATCAGGAATCGGTGGTCTGATATGGTCGTGTCTTCTAAAAGAATTGTTGTTGGATATGACGCTTTAGTAAAAATGTTATCAATTCACGTTTTAGATATTGGTATAATCCTTGTATATTCCTTGACACGGTCCACTAGTCCATATGACATTAGTAAATTTAAGAGATTGTTTTTTTCTTTGGATTTAGTTTCGAAATTGATATTGAAGTCTCCTACAAGTATAATATCAGAACCTGGTTTAAAGATGTTGTCCAGTATGTCCTCCAGAGTAGTTGAAAACAGCAGCACCGAGCCTGTGGTTGATCGATAAACTGTAATAATTTGTGTGGTTTTGTTTTTATATTTCCATTCAACCCCACAGATTTGGTTCTGTTTTTCAATGCCCCTATTATGTATATTTAATGTTTGTGTTTCAGTATTGTAGTGACTAGGTGAGTTCAGTGCCCAAATAGGTACTCCTCCGCCAATGTACTCTCTTCTGCAGTACGCACTTATTAGATGATAATTGTCTATATATAATTGAGCCACTATACTTTCATTGACCCAGACTTCTGACAAACACAGGAAAAGAGGTTTGTGGTCAGTAGTCCTGTCTATGTAGTCTTGTCTGTCTAGTCTAGTCTGTCTGGTCTTGTCGGTCTAATCTTGTCTGTCTAGTCTTGTCTTTCTAGTCTTGCCCGTCTAGTCTTGCCCGTCTAGTCTTGTCCGTCTAGTCTTGTCCGCCTAGTCTTGTCCGTCTAGTCTTGTCCGTCTAGTCTTGCCCGTTTAGTGTTATCCGTCTGGTCTTGTCCGTTTAGTCTTGTCCGTCTAGTCTTGTTTGTATAGTCTTGTTCTTCTAGTCTTGTCCGTTTGGTCTTATCTGTCTGGTCTTGTCCGTTTAGTCTTGTCCGTCTAGTCTTGCCCGTCTAGTCTTGTCCGTCTAGTATTGTCCGTCTAGTCTTGTCCGTCTAGTCTTGTCCCTCTAGTCTAGTCCGTCTGTGACCAGATGGGGGCGCCGAGGAGACAATGGAGCATACCCAATACTCAAAACCGTTATCGGAAGCAGGACGAGACAGATCCGGGCAATGATTAATATTTTCCAAATAAATGCCATTCGCAGCCCGGCTGTCAATGACCTTTTAAAGGCTACAGTCCACGAACTAACAATAGATATTATCATAGTCAGAACCAAAAGTAGAATAGAAATAGTAGAACCAAACAAAAATCATGAAGAACGGCTTTATCACGGATGATAAAAATGATGCGGCAATCTTTATGGTGGCCCAGTTTCGCAGGGGTCGAGCTCGAGGAACTTGTGATATATTGATGCTATCTATCACCAAAAAGTAGCTCCCAGGAATTAGAGCTATCCCTATCCACTCTCGGTCAGGACATTTGGTATAAAACCAAGCGCAAACTGATCGGAGGAGACATTAATGCAAAATCTCCCTATTGGGGCCGCACAGGTATAGATAAGCGAGGACAAACCATCTCGGAGCGGATCTCAGAACTCGATCTATATATGAGTAATGTAGGAAAGTGACCCACTTTTGAACGCAGGAGCAGCTCCTCCATTTTATACCTTACTCTTGCCATCGTGGTCCTTGTGCATAAATTTAAAAACTGGCAGGTGCTAACGAGGGAAACTTTCATTGGCCTCAGGTACTTGTCATACCGTATAGCGGTAGGTACAATAAAGCCATCTGCAAAAAAATGCACTCGCAGGGTGGCACGCAAAAAATATTAACGAGGACAAAGTCGAAAATAAGCTGGACAAGGAAATTCACAACACAAACGACCTCTCACCTGATGCTCTCTACTCTGTACTACAACAAACTTTCAATGATATCCCCATGCCAAGAAAGCCTTCGAAAGGAATACAGGTATACTGGTGGAGCGCGAAATTTGCCGAGATGAGAAATCTGTATTGCTAAAAGTTATGCCTACCAACGGAAAGGGAAGAGAAATCCAAACCTAGACATAGAAGCTACGTACATAAATTCTTATGCCACAGCGAAAAGAACTTACGCACAGAAATTAATAGATCTGACAATAAAAGGGACCACTGGCGTCAACTCTGCGATAAAATAAATGAAAAGATGCGGGGTGGCGCATATTACATTGCCACGCGAGTACTCAAAATAAGATCTCCAAACCTGAAATTGAATAAGCAAAAGGTGCAAGAAGTGGTGGAGGTTGTCTTCCCCAAGGACCAGAAACTACAGTGGGTTTTACCGGAAGTTAATTACTCTCCGTAATTTTTGATTGAGCAGCGAAACAGGGGCAGTCAGCGCCTTGGAAAAAGATGGAACCGGCAGAGCACCAGGACCCGAAAACCTCCCACCAGATTACCGTAAACAGACAACCAAAATTCGTTCTAGAAGTTATGAACAATATAATAGCAGATGGCAGATTCCCGGATAGGTGGAAGATTGAAAGGTTGAAAGGAGAAAGGCCCATACACGAACCATATTTTTACAGACCAATATGCCTGCTGGATGTCCTCGGGAAACTACTGGAACAACTGATTCATGCCAGAATTAAAGCGGAATTGGACAAAGTTAGAGGTCTTTTCGATAGAGAATGTAGGTTCAGAGAAGGAATGTCCACGGTCTATGCCGTTCTGAGGATGATCAAAGTGGCAGAGAAAGCTACAAGCGGCACACGGAGGACACGTAAGATGACAGCGCTGATAACTCTAGACAAAAACATGCTTTTAATTCTACAACCAGGGAAAAGTTTATGGAAAAGAGCTAACTGACAGAAACTTTACCCCATACCTGTTGCAGCTGGTGCGCAGCTACCTCTCAAATAGGAGAATACAGATGGAATCCGGCGATGAGGTCGTCGAATGCGAAGTAAATAGGAGTGTTCCATAAGGCTCGGTATTGGGCTATACTATGTGAAACATTCTATTAAGTTCATTGGGATTTCTTCCACGTTGCTGGTGTTTGAGTCAAGTGTATTTCTATTTCAAATACCTACAACGCCGTCAGTAGTATGGGATCTACAAAAAAAACTGATCAAAGAATAATTGTGTAATTGCATAAGCCTGATATGGTCCTGGGTTGCCCAGGTTTCTGTAAGGCAGATGAACAGTGGATTTACTTCCCCAATAATTATTTCCAGTTGTGGGATTTTATTATTTATGGATTGGATGTTGAGATACATGATAATATTTTTGTTGATTTTGGATGACCTGTCAAGAATGTGGGATGTCCATGATGGTATTTGTTGTAATGGTTGTCGATTTAGAAAGTAACGTTTTACCCATGTATGTTTCGGCCACAATTCAGCATTTTTTAGATCTTTGAGATGTTCTATAGGGACAGATATCTTTAAAGATGAATATTTTTCTGGGTGCCTGGATAGTAATTTTTGGCAGAGTACTTTGTGGATATTTTTTTCCGCTAAAAAGTTGACTAGTTCAGACTCATTTAGGTTTGGATCCAAACGATATACATGGAGATAAGCATATTTTGTTGCTGCCTTTATGGTTGAGTTTTCATAGCTTTTACCAATAAAAATATTAGACCTCGTACGGTTTCCAGAGATTCTGTTTACATTATTATTTTTGTTTCGAGAATCGTCGGTTTCAATGTTTATATATGTAGTTATATATGTATTTTCAACGGTAGGTTCACAATCTTCAATATGATTTAAAATTCCCCGTTCTGTTGTAGAATTTTGATTACTGGTTAATTTAGTAATTTCATCTTTCAAAATTTTAATTTCATCACTTTGGGCAGATATTTGGATTTTGAGGGGTTTAATTTCCTCCTTCACTATGCCACTAATTATTGACTTAAAATTTTCCGACGACAAAAACTCAATAATATGTCCCACATATTTATCGGAGGTTGTGTTAGAACGAAGTTCTCCCGCCATCTTTAAATCAGTTTATAAATTAAAACAGAGGTTTAAATTTAACATTGACTATTCACTTAAATTTTCTATCACTAATGTGCGACTGTTCACGCTGAACGCTCGAACGTAAATAGTCTTGTCTGTCTAGTCTTGTCTGTCTATTCTTGTCTGTCTAGTCTTGTTTGTCTAGTCTTGTCTGTCTAGTATTGTCTGTCTAGTCTTGTCTGTCTAGTTTTGTCTATATTGTCTTGTCTTTCTAGTCTTGTCTTGTCTTGTCTGTCTAGTCCTGACTGTCTGGTCTTGTCGGTCTACTCCTATCTGTCTAGTCTTGTCTGTCCAGTATAGTTTGTTTAGTAGGTCCAGTTTGTCCAGTCTGTTATTTCTGTCCAGTAAGACTAGTCTGCCTAGTCTATTTATTCTATCCAGTCTGTCTAGTCTTGTCTGTTTTATCTTGTATGTCTACTCTTCTCTGTCTAGTCTTGTCTGTCTAGTTTTGTTTGTCTAGTCATTTCTGTCTAGTCTTGTCTGTCCAGCCTAGTCTGTCTAGTGTGTCTAGTCTGTACAGTCTGTACTGCCCGTTCAGTATGTCCAGTCTGTCCAGTCTCGCCAGTCTGTTCATTCTGTCCAGACAGATTATTTCTGTTCAGTCTGTCGATAGAGTCTCTATATTCTGTCCAGTCTGTATAATTTTGCTCATCGTGTTTATTTAGTCTTGTCTAGTATTGTCTGTTTAGTCTTGTCTGTATAGTCCTATCTGTCTAATCTGGTCTATCTGTTCTCGTATGTCTTTCTCTGTCTAGCTTTGTCTGTCTAGTCTTGTTTGTCCAGTCTGGTCGGCCAAATATTGTCTGTCTAGCCTTACTTGTCTAGTCTTGTGCGTGTCTAGTTTTATGTGTCTAGTCTTGTCCTTTCTATCTAGTCTTATTTGTATAGTCTAGCGGCTAGATTTGTATAGGCTAGACTCTAGCCTATCTTGTTATGTCTGGGTAGTTATGTCTAGACCCTCTTGTATATTAGTTTTGTCTGTCTAGTGTTGTCTGTTTATTGTTGCCTGTCAATTCTTATCTGTCTAGTCTTGTATAATTCTATTATCACGTCAATCTTTTTTCGAAGACACGTCTATCTTGTCTATCTAGTCGAGATCGAAAATTCCTTAACTTTTTTTTTCTTGCTATTTATTTCAAAGTATTTTCTTAAGATAAGATTAATTAAGTTATAACATTTAGTTAATTAATTCTGTATACACGATAATTCAGAACCTAATTGACTCGTGCCAAAGCAACAAAAATCCCATATTTTTATCAATTTTTGACTAATTGACGACAAAATTCGTGAAATACCTCCGTCCATTGAGACAAGAGATCGCGTATTTCTTAATCCAAGAACGTACTCGAAATTTTTGGTTTTGATTGCAAAACCGCGATTTGTAAATGCCTATGTGTTGGGCCTCGACCTCGCCGAAGCACGTGAAAACCGAAACCGATCCCACCTACAATCAATCCGTATCACAGCGAATTCGTTGCACAATTGGAACTCAAAATCCGCTTGACGCGACGGGAGAAAGAACATTTTTATGAGGTCTTAAATCTGCGTGGGAGGTCAAAACTTGTCCGTTTTCAAAAACCAAATTACTCAAAAACATACACACCTTATTTATTATATAAACAAATATTTTTTATTCATTAATTGAACATTCAGTCAGGTTATCTAACTATATTAGATGTAATAGCGTTTATACTACGACGGTTTAGCAATTTGAGTACAAAATTGAATCAGAAAATTATAGCTGACCGATGTGCAAAGGCTTCCTCAGCCGGTGTTGCAATATTAAAATGTTTTTGTTGAATACCTATAGAACAAAGACATCTTAATAATGATTCTGTAATACTGATTGATATCAATCTACATTTACTTTACTACTTTTACCGTAACATACTTATGATATTATATAAACAATAGCAGGCAAAGCTAGTGAAAATAAGTTAGATAGACAAAATTAGTCAGAGAAGGTTAGACATAGAGTGTAGATTGTAAAAAAAAGTATACAGATATCTAGTGTTTAGATAAGATTAGACCAACAGAACTATATAGACAAGACCATCTGACAAGTCTAGACCTGAAAGACGGATATGGTTCGACAAATAAAATTAAGCTTGACTGAACCAACAAACTAATTTTCTTCACAAATACAGAACTAGATTAAGCTGATTTGTGTTTTATTCTGTAATGAATCAAAAGAAAGAAGACAGGCTTAGTGATTATTACTAGTCCATCATTGATGCTCGTACGAAGACAAGCACATAACTACTTTTTTTATATATCTCATACAACTAGACTATTAAGACATCAGTTTTGTTGATACTTAATCTAGATTCAATTAAATAATTAAGCGAAAATTTGTGCAATAATTTACCTTGATCCGTCGAAAATTGTAGTCGGAGACAATATGTGAAGGTTCAATCATCTATAAATCTTACATTCTCTCCATGAGCAAAACATATGAATACATTTTTGCAACAGAAAAGGAAGTTTAATTAAAATCTAATTAAGAAACAATAGATTTAGTAGATTATCTGCGTAGTATCCACAATTGCTCCATAGTCAATTTTTCGACACAAGTTTGTCTAGTCTACATTATATATAGCATAGCATATACATAGCCTTGTCTGTCTAGTCTTGTCTATTTAGTCTCGCCTAGCCTGAAACTATTATTTGATCATAAGTAGAATAATTACCATGTCAGAAAAATCGTGATACAGTTACGATCTAAAGATCTAATTTCGAGCATTGGTACGCTATGATTTTCTATTAATATTCGAAATGAAAGGCATTTTAGTCCGGCAATTTAGATGACTTAATCGATAATTAACGGTCATTTCCACGCCACATATAAACAAGTATAAATCACCTTACCCACACTTTATTGTCAGCTCTATATATTTAGATTGCGTAAATCCGTAAATTTGGGCTTGTCTACAAAGATTAATAAGTAAAACCGAACGGAAATCTATGGAATTGGCTTTTTTTGCGTATGATTTATCGGCGATAGAAGTAGAATGTAGTTGTGTGTGGTTCAAGATTTCAATTTAGATTTACTGATTCAGATATTAAGTTATTAGTGATAGTTTTCGAGAAAGTTGTTAATCCTCGATTAATCACAAGGAATTAAAAATTTGATGTTTGAACAACCAAGATATTTAAAACGGATAGGACTAATTAGATAAGAGCAGGAAGACTGGATTACATAATTAAATATTTGCCATTTTATAGACAAATAAACCTAAACTGGACTACAGTTTTCAATTAGTAATAAAGTAGACAGGATAATTAAATGTGGGCTCATTTATGTGTTTTATTCTTTATCAATAAATCATTTGAACCCGTCATTACGAAAAGGGCACGAGTCACACTTTTTTGAAATATCACTTCTTTACGCCATTTTATTCATTGAAGCGTTTTACATATTCCATGCGAAAAGAGTTAACCTTCGCCGTCCCAAAACCGGGTCAGTTTTTGGGGAGCCATTCTGTCAAATATTTTTTAAATGTAGTTCCCTCTTGTGAATTCTAATATTTTCTATTAATATATAATCTGGCATACATTAAATGACAGATACAAAATTTGCAACAATGCAATATGCAATTATTTGAAACGGGTCACTTTGCGACCCGTTTTGGGTTTTCACGTTATTGTTATTTTTTACGACGCACAGCTGTTGCTGTGTAATCCGCGCAGGTCTGAAATATATTTGTCACGAAAACATGGACGCAAAAAGAGCTCTCACAGACCAAGAGCTTATGAATGATTCAGACGATGAAAACTATCATGAGTTAGGTGAAAATGAAGCTTTTAATGATGTGTCGGAAACCGAGGACGGTAGTGAAGTATTTCCCGAAGAACATGAAGAAATCGATATTGTCATCGAAGAATTGGCCTCACAAAGGAACAGCGTATCTAGTGAAAATGACATTGAAGATCAGCCGACGCAGCAAATGAATTGGAGCTACATAGCACCGAAAACGGGAAAGAGAAAAGTGATTTTATACGCAAAAAGTGATTTTATACGCAAAGAAAAGTGTCTTACCGAAGCAAGCAAGAATGTGTCTTCTATATTAGATTGCTTGAGGTTGTTTATATCTGACAAAATTATAAATCTTATTGTAAAGTATACAAATGAACGAGCCAGAAAATGAGTGAATGCGTACAATGAAGAACAGCAAAAAGCAGAAAAACCTAACATACTAACATGGGCTGAAGTTGATGCCACAGAAATTTTTGGATTTATAGCTATTCTTGTTTATATAGTTATTCTTGAATCTAGAGAGAACCCTCACAGCTTATGGTCAGTTACAAACAAATCATTGAGTAGACCTATTTATCAGGCAATAATGAGTAGAAACAGATTTTTGTCAATATTGGGATACATTCGGTTCGATGATATTACTACTAGACTCCAGAGAAAGGAAAATGATAAACTGGCTCCAATTCGTGAGTTTGCTAATATTTTTGCTCAGAACTGTCGAGATGTTTACTGTCCTTCGGCCTGGGGGACCATAGATGAACAGCTAATTAGCTTTAGAGGACGGTGTACCTTTCGAGTATACATACCCAGCAAACCAGGTAAATACGGCATAAAGATCTGGGCCCTTTGCGACGCAGAAACATTTTTCTGTTGCAACCTTGAAATATATTTAGGCAAAGTTGGAAACGTAAGTGAGAAGAATCAAGGTCCTAGGGTTGTCAAAACTTTGGCGCAGCATTGGCACGGAACTGGACGTAATATTATGACTGACAACTTTTTTACAGGCATTACGTTGGCCGAAGAATTGCTTAGAAAACAACTTACTTTAGTTGGTACTATAAGAAAATCTCGTAAAGATATTCCAAAACAGTTGCTAGATGTGAAAAAACGGGCTTTGTATTCGTCCGATTTTTTATTTACTAAAAATCGGAGTTTGGTCTCTTACATTACAAAACCTCGAAAATTTTTGGTTCTGCTGTCATCTTTGCACCACCAGCATGAAATTGCCGCTGAAAAAAAAAAGTATAAGCCAGAAATAATTTTGACATATAATCAAACCAAAAGTGGTGTTGATGTTTTAGATAAATTAGTGAGAGAGTACTCATGTAAGAGAGGCACAAGGAGATGGCCATTACGGCTTTTTTATAATTTTATCGACATTGATTGCTATAATAGCATCGTGATCTGGATTCTGAAAAATCCTGCATGGATGTCAAATTCCTCACTCAAGTTTCGAAGAAAAATTTTCTTAGAACGACTTGGAATGGAGCTTAGTAAAGACCAAATCTCCAGACGATGTAATCAAATTAAAAACGATGGACGAGGATATTCAAATGCGGTTTGCACAGCCATCGAAACTACAGGGCAGACTATATAAAAAACCCCAGGAAAAACTTGGAGTCGGTACTAAAGGTGGGAGATGTTATGCCTGTTCTGGGGGAAACAACAAATACAGTAACAAATGTGAAGTTTGCCAACGATTTGTGTGACCTAATCATAGCAAAACGGCACAGCATGTCAAAACCACAACATGCGATAAGTGCAAAAGTGAAGAAGATGGCGAAACTTAGAAGGTAAAAATGGACACAAAAATAATTTTTAACTAACAATTTCTATTTTTATCAGGTCCACAGCAAGAATAGGAAAAATATTTCGATGCGTTTCAGAAGAGTTTAAAATTATTTTATATCCTGTTATTATTTTATTAACACAAAGTACTTATATAACTTTTATATCATATACACAAAGTTCAACTTTGTAATTTTTTTGTTAATAAAAAATATAAAAAAAACTATTTAAATTATTTATATACTTGTCAAGAGATCTTGACATGTAAGAATTTCTCGTTTTTTTATATAAAACTGCAGTTAATGATTTTTTTTAGACAATAACATTGATTTATGAAGTGGGTCAGCTTTGACCCATTTTGGGATTCCACGGAAATTTATTATTTTGGAACGGCGAAGGTTAAAAAGCAAAACTTAAAAAGCAACGAAAAGGGCACGATTCCTGGACTTATGCCCCTTTCAAGTGAAACGAAACACATCTGTCAGATATTACATAACATCACTTTATCGTGAGCTTGCCGAAAATGCTTTTACACCTAGAAAAAGAGTCTCTCTGGTAGCAGGAATAGTGAAAACTAAAAACATAATAAAATAAAATGCCAAAATTTCTGGAAAATGATGATTAACTAACTAAATTTTTTGGACAAATGAGTCAATGATCAAGGGATCATTTCGAAAAGGGCATAAGTCCAAAAATTTTAATTCAAAATATTTTGATGAAAATTGTTCATTTTTTAATAAATAAATATTCTAAAAAAAAGCGTGTATGTTTTTTATTTAACAACCTCTATATTCAGTTTCTTCAGCATCAATGACTTTTTTAACAAAAAAAATATATTTTTTTGATTCTAAAAAGTTTTAATTAATTTACTCATGCCATTTTCGAAGTAACGGGTTCATTTATTGTCCACACAAGAAGGTCTGGAATACATAGGATTACAATCTGTTTTACAAATAAGATACAAATATACATAAATGGAAGTGAATGGAGAACAAAGGGACTTTTTTATGAAATTAACAAGAATTTCTCATCTTCCATAAATCCTTTTTGTTTTCTTTAGGTAAACCTTACACCGACTATTAAATAGTAACATTTGTATCTTTTCTTCAAAGATTATAATCTCTAGAAAATCTTTGTACAGATATCGTCGATATAGGTATCGTAGATATAAGTTGACAGCATTAGTATAACTAATCTTTCTATAAAAAACATTTCTTAAAAACAACCACTTAACTGGCAAACACCACGACTAATATTGATTACATTAAGAAAGTTTTTGCGTTCAATATAACCATGTAATTTTCATTAAAAAACTATATCCTGAGCAAACACAGAAGATAATTATCAATTAATTTATGAACATCCATAGACGCATTTTTACCTTTTGGCTTCATCAGTAATGTTTTATCAATAACGACAAATTAAAATTAGAAATAAAAATAAAATAAGACTTACAGAGTGTTATTTTTACAGCTAAATGGTATTATCGTATTTGAGATTACTCTATATATTTTTTCCAACCATCATAATCAAGACTATCTTTAAAATCTGGAAATAAAGTAGCACTATATTCTAAAAACCCTTTCTTACAAACTCTCTTTCTGAAAGATGTTTGAAAGATGCAATGGGCAACTTGAAAACTAGAAACGCTTTTAAAACACAAAATGATTTTGTTTTGTGAAAAATATGGTTTTCTTTCTTTATCTGTTGAGAAGCCAAGATTAGAATACAATTTTTCAAAATGTCTTTTTACATTATAAGTACGTGAAATAACTTTTTCACCTCCTGAATTGTAAAGCTAGCTTTGACATCGTGAATACGTAAAGCGAAACTAGATTTTTACACACAATGTATTACACAATGTAAGTAAAGTCACTTTACCGCATTGTAGCCGCACCTTACAACGTACCCCAAACGAGTTGTAATCATCATTTCCGCACTCTAATGTAAATAACTATTCCCTTAGAAATCACACAGTATTTTTTATTTTCTCTTCAATCACACAATATTTATCAATTCTATTTCTAAAGGTTCTAAAATCAATGCATGGGTCGCTTAAAAAGTCTGCGTGGGTCAGTATCTGACCCGCGGGTAATAGGTTCGCCATCCATGACCTACAGCATCCTCGAGTAACCAAGAATTGCAACTCCACCACCTCGTCTGCCATCCTGCCTATCATGCCTATATAAATTAAATCCAGCGAATTGCAGCACGTCATCTGCTATTCTGTGAGATAACCAGGATTCTGCTAGGCACTTCAAATTAAAGGATATTACTCCAGTAACATCGGACCCCAAGTTTCTGCTAGGCATTTAAAGTTGATTAAATTTGCACAAAGTGCGAGTATCTTCAAGTGAACAGACTTAATAAGTTTGAAATTTTTAGTTCTTTTCACTATAACAATATAAATTCACTACAAGAATATAACAGAGAGATCATGGACCTAATAATAGGACAGGTTATCTAGATCGCCCTCGCTTCCAATTCTGATAGGATTCTTAGACTCGTGATTACAAACATATATGCATCCATCCCGTATCAGATGAATTTGTAATTGAAATCGCTAAGCGCTCTGGCCATCCTGAAGAGATCCTGGGTATCGCGTGGTAAGTCTTCGTTTTTATAAATACAATTGTCAGCACTATGAATGCCACATTGTGCCAATGATTTAATGAATTAAAAAAAAAAGAAGATTGATTGAGTGATTATTACTAGTCGATCAAATGATGCTCCTACAAAAACTAGACAAGAGTGGCTCTACTCTTCATATATTTCATACAAATGGACCATGCAGATATAATTTTTCTAGTTGTTTAATCTAGATTTAATTAAATAATTAAACAAAAATTTATAAATTGATTTACCGTGATCCGTCGAAAATTGTAGTAGGAGACAAAATGTGAAGGTTCAATCATCTTCAAATCTCACATTCTCTTTTGGGCAAAATATAGGAATACATTGTTGCAACAGAAAAGGAAGTTTAATTAGAATCAATAAAGTAAGGTCTAATTAAGAATCAATAGATTTAGTAGATTACCGGAATAGTAGCCACAATTGCTTCATAGTCAGTTTTTCGACTCAAGATTGTTTAGTCTATAGCAGTGGTTCTCAAACTGGATGCGAGTATGCCTGGGGTGCCGCAGCAATAATCAAGAAATGTAAAAAGAAAATTACAGGCGGAGTTAAACGAATATGAGTTCGTACTTTTAATGCAAAATTGTAGACAATTCGCTAAAATCTGGATTGGTCTAAATCAATCAAGTTCTTCTGCCTCAGTTCACGAAAGCGCAACTCACGACCAAAAGATAATCTGAGGAAAAATAAGGAAACATGATCCTAGCTACCTCATATTGTTTGGCTTTGTTTCTGTTGGGACAGAACAAGCACCGGAAGGGTAATGCTTATCTGTCTTAATGTTATCTGTCTTAAAATTGTTGCTAACAGCGGTTTGGTTCCATACAAATTAAAAAGTCATCTCGAATGCAATCAGTCTGATTTAGTACATAAACGTGAAGAAATCTTCAAACGAAATTTGTCCGAAAATTTTTGTAGCCCGACAAGGGTGCCGCGAGATTGTTTTAGTTCCACTAGTCTATAGTAATGGAGCGATATAACAAGCTATATGAAGAAGATTCTTTTAAGGACGATACCATCAAGCTTAGCACTGCTAATCGAACTGAGCAAAGCAAGACAAACAAAATGGCTGGAAACTCTACAGAAAATGGACATGACACAAAGTAGTAAGATGGCCTGGAACACAATCAAGAAACTTAGCAGCAACCCCATAGGACCGAAACAAACAACCCATCTTACACCAAAACCAAAGTAGCCCAACAGCTACTACGAAATGGGAAAACACAAAAAACAAATAAAGAGAACCTAATCAGAGACGCTGGCAACGAAACTAAGCTGCTGGGCGAAGGTTTTACTATAAAAGAACTGCACCAAGCAATAAACTTCATGAAACACGGAAAGTCTCCAGGGGTAGACGGTATCTTTACGGAACAGGTGAAACATTTCGGAGGGAAAACTAAAACCTGGCTACCGGCCTTTCTTAACAACTGTTTAAAATCATACACAATACCCAAAATGTGACAAGGAGCAAAGGTAATTGTCATACCCAAATCTGGGAAGAATCCCGACCTGCCAAACAGTTAGCATTAACAATAGCATTGCTATGCCATCTCTTTAAACTCTACGAACTGCTAATTCTCCAGAGAATTCAGAAACACAGAGACTTTCTCTAGTAGTACCCCAACAGGCAGGCTTCAGACCTGGAAAATCATGCACTGATCAGGTACTAAATCTCACAGAACGCCTAGAGGAGGCATTCCAAAATAACAAATTAACAGGAGCTGTGTTCATCGATCTCACAGTCGCCTACGATACAATAAACCATAAAACCCTGCATATCAAAGTCTACAAAACCACAAAAGACTACAAACTAACAAAAGCAGTTCAATCAATACTCCAAAACAGAAGGTTTTATGTGGAACTTCAAAATAAAGAAGCCGCTGCAGAATCCAAAGAAACGGAAGTCTCCCACAAGGAAGTGTTCTTGCTCCCACTCTATTTAATATATATGTACGGTAAATGTACTTTTACCGTACATATATATTAAATAGAGTGGGAGCAAGAACAATAATCGGTAAATGTAATCATTTACCGATATATGTATACATATACCAATTTGATAGGTAAATGTGAGAAATAATTGATCTTTTACCGGTAAAAGTACACATTTTCCAAATGTAGGTAAAAGTTAAAAATAACAAACAGAAATAAAATATACTTATATGTTAAGGTTAAAATGTATTTGAAATAATTTATATTATTTTATTATACATAAAAACAATTAATACATTTTGAACATAAATTATTTAAAAATAGATTATAAGAATACGTTCGTTATACGTTAGTCGGTATACCTATTCGTTATAATTTTATCCGCTTGTATAATAAATAGGAGTATTTTTTGTAATTCGAAATTCAATATTTATTAGACCTAATTACGCGCAAAACAGTAAATATTAGGTGTTTTTTAAAAACCTCTATACATTTGCCAACACCCTTATGTATATGTACACATTCGCCGGAAATAGTTGGTACATGAAAGTTGAATTTACATTTACCAATCAAGAAGGTATATGTGTACTTATGCCCGTAAATGTGCACATTTTCCAAACTAGGTACTTTTACCGTAACATATACACCAATTACGACCAACCTATAACAGAAATCGCCAAACACTACGTGTACGCTGACGACCTAGTTGTAACAGTTGAAGGTCAAACATTCAGGGAGATCGAGGTAAGGCTGGAAGACGCAATGGAAACTATGGCTAGATACTATCGAAAAAACTCGCTAAAACCGAACCCATCAAAAACCCAAGTGCTAAGTGCTTTCCCATTCGATCGCCATGTCCTTTACGGCCAAGAACAGCAACGTAAAATGCTCAAATCAAGGAAACATCAATGTGACACCGTGGAACCGCCCGACAACTACCCTATCAACGAAAGTCCCCGTGCAGGGTCAAATTTGGACTGGAAGACACGTAGAACGATAAACAGAATACGAACCGGCGTGGCACCCGTAAAAACAAACAAACTAAAGTGGAAAATTGAGGGAGACCAACAATGCCTCTGTGAATGTGGGGAGATACAAAACATGGGCCACCTGCTGGGATGCATATTATGCCCTGCAACGTGCTCCATAGATGAGATGTGGATTGCAAATGAAAATACCATAGACGTAGCCCTGTACTGGGCAGAAAAACTTTGAATGAATGATTTCAGACTAAAAAAAGTAAAAAAAAAGTAAAGTTAATCTATATTGTCCTGTCTGTCTAATCTTGTCTATATAGTATTGCCAAAATACGGCTTTTTGCGTAAGATCTATTGGCGATAGAAGTAGATTGTATAGCCTTTCATTTAGCGCTTCCTATCTTTAAATGTAAATAAAGCAAGGTGTTTGTTGGATATCAAGGTGTTTGTTGGATTGTTAGTTAGTTGAAAGGCCTATCGATGCCATTATGTATGGAATGTGAGATCCTGCAAATGTCCGCCGGGTTCGCTGGGTGGCGTTCATACGAAATGTCCATGGCGCATAAATCAGGTTGAATTTGACCGATGGCATGAAAATATTAGCTTTGAGGGCCGCTCTGGCTTGTGGCTTATTCGCATAGACATGTGACTTAAGAAAACCCCACAAGAAAAAATCTAACGGGCTCAAATCGCACGATCTCTGTGGTTAGTTCACATCACCTCAACTTGAAATGACCATGCGCTCAAATCGCTCGTACAGAATGTCGAATGTCCAATGTGGCAAGAGCTGTGTGACACATAGCGCCGCGCCGTACTGTTGAAACCAGATGTCGTTGGTGCCCATATTATCCAATTCAAGCCAAAAGATGCGACATCATCGAAATCATCGACCTATAGCGCTCGCCGTTGACGGTGATGGCCTGGCCAACGTCGTTCTCAAATAATTATGGACCGATGACGCCGCAAGCCCAAAATCCACACCAAACCTTGACTTGTGCGCGAAGCGTTGGACTAGTTTGCATCTAATTTGTACTAATTTTTGTACTTTTGCAGCTAATGTGGATTGGTATCGTCCCAAATTCGACAATTTTGTTTATTGACGTATCCATTTAATAAAAAATAGGCCTCTTCTCTAAAGATGATTTTTTTGATAAAAATTGGGGTGTTTCCAACTGCCCCAAGGCCCATTCAACGAACACACTTCGTTTTCTATGTTCGTTAAACTTCAGCTCCTGTGTTAGTTGAATTTTGTACGAGTAAAAGCCCAAGTTACGATGCAAAATTCGCCAAGTTGTGGTCTGCGAAAGGCTGAGTTCTTGTAAGCGACTTGAAATCGACTGGCTCGGATTCTCCTGAACACTGTCATGGACAGCGGCGATGTTTTCGAAGATCTTGCGTTTCGTCATCGTACTGGTGTAGGTTTATTGAACTAGTAAACTCAAATTAATCATCAATAGTCCGAGATTTTGTTATTCCTTTGTTATGTCGCTTGTTTAGCCGCTAACCATGCATTATTATTGTCAGATTTTTCTAATAGACACTTGTTGAGGCAAATGATTTTAGTCCTGCACGGGTGATCGTGAAGTAATATCTGACGGTAAAATTAGCTATACTTTTCTGGTAATCGTTTATAAATCGTTCTGTGAGTTCAAGTATGTCATCAGCATACTGATGATGAAGAACATTCTTTATTGATGCTCCAATATTTATATTTTATAGAATAAACAGTAGCGGTTCCAACACAGAATCTTGCGGCGCACCACCATTTACAACTATACTTCCGCAGATTACATTTTATAAATTAACCCTTTGGGTTCTTCCCCGCAAGAAACCAGCAAAAAATTGTATAGTGTTTTTGGACATTCCTAGATAATGCAGAATACTAAGAAGCATACGAAGATTGACCGTATCAAAAGCTTTACTGAAGTCCAATTGCACCAGTAGAGGTACATTGTGGCTATCAAGTCCATTAATACTGTGTTAGAGCTATGATCTTTTCTAAAATCTGATTGTGAAAAATTTTGAAATTGAGTCGAGGGAAAGATTTTATTTCCTTCAAGAAACTTCCGAACTTGCAAGTTCACAGATTTTTAAAGAATTTTGGAATGGTTGTCCGAATAGAAATGGGGTTTAGATCGGTAATTAAGTTTGGGGGGTACGTTTTTGACAATTGTGTGTACTTCTGCATGTTTCTATGCGTCAAATATGTTCTCTAGTAAGCCACTGTTAATTATATGAGTAATAATTGGAAGTATCTGAGGCAAGCAAATTGTATCATCTTAATATTTATTCCGTGAGAGACTATAGCACTAGATTTTATATTGAGTATTATGTTGTAGCTATCAGTTTCTGTTACTGGATCAAAAAATGAGAAATGTTCCTTATAAAAAAATATTGATAACTCAGAAGAGTATCCTCATCAAGTTCTTGATATCATTAGCACCACTCAGTAATTCTGGCAGTGCTGGTTGAGGCTTTGAGCACGTAGTATCCATGTCCTTTAAACCTTGCCAAATAATTTTTACATCGCCTACAATAGTGATACTTTATAAATATGCTCTTCTCATTGCTATGTGATTGAGGTGGTGATAGCCTAGTAGTCAAGGTGTTGAATCACTAAACCTTAAGTCCCAGGTTAAAATTTCTGCAGGAATATGGAAATAAGCCACCGTCCTCCTGTGCATGGCTCTAGCAAGGCCATCACAGTAATATGCCAAGAAAACCTACGCTAAAATAGTGTCTACGTTAAAAACTGGGGTCCCTCTACTTGTGTCTCAGATCTAGGCACCAAGCTCAGGTGTAGGCAGGGAGAGGAGGTCAAAGTCCACTAGGTCTGTAGCACCACAGGAAGAAGAAGAAGATTCCCTGCTGTGTGGTCATCCGTGCAAGTTTTTCAAGATGCATGAAACATCTCGCAGATATGCTCCTAGTCTTATTATATTTACTATGTGCCTCATTCTTCATCATACATTGTTTTCTTTTTCTCGTTGTAACCCAAGGTTTTTTATTATTGATAGTTTTTGCCAGGATAGTGTCACTATACATCATCTTACAACCTACCAAACAGCGATCCGACATATTTACATCTTTAACGTAGCTTTGTTTTTACAATACCATATGCCCTCATCCCGGTGCCAGATGATTTTGTAATTAAAGTCCCTAAGGACTCGGGCCATCCTGAAGATATCCTTGGTATCGCATGGTAAGTCCTGGTTTCTATAAATTTTATTGTCAGCACTCTAAATGCCACATTGTGCCACATGTTTTAATGAATCAAAATAAAGAAGACAGACCAACAATAAGTGATTATTACTAGTTCATTATTAGTGCTCGTATAAAGTCGAGGCAAGACCAGAACCACTTTATATATCTCACACAAAAAGACCATGTAAACATAATTTGTGTAGTTGTTTAATCTACATTTAATTAAATAATTAAGCGAATATTTGTGCAATAATTTATCTTGATCCGTCGAAAATTGTAGTCGAAGACAATATGTGAAGGCTCAATCACCTACAAATCTCACATTCTCTCCCTGGGCAAAATATATGAATAAAATAAAAAATAAAACAGAAACGGAAGTTTAATTATAATCTAATTAAGAATCAATAGATTTAGTAGATTACCTGCCTAGGAGCCACAATTGCTTCATAGTTAATTTTTCGACAAGAGTTTGTTTAGTTTATATTGTCTCATCTGTCTTATACTGTTTGTTTAGTTTCGCCGAATTCCCTTTATTGCGTATGATTTAACGGGAAGTAGATTGTAGTATATATGATTGTAGATAGTCCTCGAAAAAGTTGTTGATACTCGATTAGTCACAAGGAATTAAAAATTTGATACTTGAATAACTAAGATGTTTAAAACGGAGAAGACTAGTTAGATAAGGCCAGGAAGACAGGATTAAATAATGAAATAAGATATTGAATGGGTGCACCTTAGGATAGTATAATAGGTCATATATTTGCTATTTAAAAGACAAAGAAAGCTAAACAGACAAAACTATACTAGAGTTTTCAATTAGTAATAAAGTAGACAGTATAATTAAACGTAAGTCCATTTATGGAAACTAAATGAGAGCACGTACGTAAAAGCAAATACAAACCTAAAAAAAAATTAAGTTAAATAAATAAAAAACCTTATATAATTGCCACATGAGAGTATAGAGTTAAGTAGAGTTATGCAGTTAGTTTACTAAAAGGCAAAACGGAGATTTTGCAATCTTTCCACGAACGGACCGACCGACGCGTCGGACGTATAATTTTAACGTGTCGAATCGACACGCATTGGCTTTGTTTCCATTTCGATTTCAGGCGTTGACTAGGCTTTGATTAATCGACGTCTCGATCGATTTGACTTTAATTAAATTATTTTTCATCAATCAATACTGTTCTATCTAATTTTTTGACGGAATTGCAAAGAAAAAAATTCAAGTCACACATAATAGGATTTAAATTGGGCCTGACGAATTGGTTTGGCGCAATTTCTTCCACGTCCATATTCCGTGATTTGTATTAATGGTTTCTACGAGGTTTTGCAATTTTTTTTCTAATTAATGGTTTGCTCTAATATAATCAAATCTACTATAGTAAGAATATTATTAATTACATAAATTCAATATTTACTAAATTATTAACTAGATTAATGAATTGAAAAACTAGACAGATTAGACCGCCCAAACAATACACAAGATTTGAGAAATTCTGCATCTGCTTTGATCCCTCTAATCTTGTGTATTTATTCCTGTATATAAAATCTGGTTTATCTAATCTTATTTGATAAGTCTTATTAATCTATTAATATCTATATTCCTCTTTTTCTTCTTCTTCAGTGGTGCTACAGTCCTAAGTAGGACCTGAACCTCCTCCCTCTGCCTACACTTGTGCTTGGTGTCTTAATCTTAGACACAACTAGAGATAGATAGATAGATAAGATATCTGTCTAGTCACTAAATTTTAACTAAAACGAAAAATATATTAGGACATGCTAGAAAGACCTTATATTTTTGGTGCCAATAAAGATTATTATTATTATTATATAGTAGGACCTCTTATTCCACCCTGTGTCATCCCCACCTCATTTCCAAGATTTCGAATTTTGTCTTGATGGATATTTTGAAATTAGCGTTAGAACGAGTCGATCTCCCGTTAATTTCAGTCGTAACAATTTAGCATATTTATAAGCGGACTTGTCCCGTCCAATATTAAAATTCGTCTGTTTGTGTTCGTGTGTGGTAGTTAATGGGTTAGAATCGAGAATTGTTATGAAACGAACACCTGCCAGAGCGGAGGTGGGTGTGGTCGGGTAAATGATATACCCAAATCCAGTAAGAGTCGTTAGCGTTAGTCAACATGAAGCAAGGAAAAAATTGTTGCAAAACGAATAATCGTTGTCTTTTGCACGAGGTGCAATTTTTATAAAGACCACGCCGAATATTTATTGGGTTAGCACACAAACACAATGAAATTTAGATTAAGATAACTATTATTCTATTGTTTAATAAAAATTTTGATTATTCACAAAATAAACTATTATATAAACCCGTGAGTTTCTACCTTTTTTTTGTTGCCGTACACTTTTAACAATTTTAAAATTAATCGGGACAATAACAATTCAATTAGTTTAAAAGAATTGTACTTACCTATAAAATACTGTGTAAAATAGTTTCTATATTAATTTAGAAAGAAAACATTTAATGCAAAATTTGAGTTAAATAAATTTTGAAAATTTCGTCTATATTCGGTCTTAAAAATGCACATCGCCACTCTCACTTCGTCAGTCACGTTTAAAAGTCTCCATCTTTTTTTCATTTTTATATTGGGTAATGCTGAAAATCCGAATTTGCACAAATAAGATAGAAATAAGTAGAAAATTGTAATTATATTTTTAACGCTTTCTTGGTTATTATGGGTTAATCGCATCTAATATTAACCCTTAACTTTGCTGGTGAATCCGACATACTCAAGCATGCTCGTGGCGCTCGAACCACGGGTAAGAAATTGAGAAAAAAGGAGTTTTTTCAAATACAACAATTTTTTAATGTAAACATAAACTGATATTATTTCTTTTATAAAATAGCACGTTTAATAAAAAGAAAGCCCCAACTATGAACCCCAAAGAATTAACAAAAGTGTGCTCATTAATGAAAAAAAAGGAGGAGTTTAGGTCGTGTGGTAGGTTGGGTGTAGCATACCCAGACCAGGATAAATTGATCGATATTTTATAGATTAATCGTTATAATATGCTGTGAGTCTGAGTAGCTGCGTCGAGAGTGGTAAGGAAGTGCCAATTGTCAGGGCACAGTCACCGCCACCCCGCGAATTATTTAGACGAGGTCAAAGGTGTCAGAGGGTAAGTTACACCCACCTTAAGCTCCGTGTAACACATTTTGAACTAGCATTTGTAGCGACCACGGGCCGCTATTTTGAATATGTCTGCTATAAACAGCATGTTAATTCTTCAATAAGGTCAATAATATAATAACTCCTCAATATTAAGTCGAAATTTTCTCAGAGACTTGGGAATGGAAATAGTTTCAGAGCATATGCGAAATGGAACGGAGAATCTTCATTTACCAAAAGAACTTCGTAAAAGGATCCAGGATCATATCGGTGAATCCTTAAACGAACCACCACAAAAAGTGCGAAGATCTGAAAGAAGATGTGAAACATGCCACTCTAAAAAAGATACTAAATACACTTGTTACCAATGCAATCGTTACATATGTATGGAGTATGCAATTTTCGCATGTGAAAAGTGTACCAAATCTAAAAATGAGTCTGATTAGTTACATGACAAAACTTATTTTTAATCTATATTTATTAAAGGAATCAAAAAAAAAAATTCGACTAATAAAACAAATCCTTATATATACCGCGGACAGGCTAACAAGGACCACGCAAATATCATTTTTTTGGGTCTTTATAGGTCTAGTTTCCTTCTTTCTCTTCCAGAAGTCTTTCATCCTGGTATACTGCGCAGCTCTTCTTCCAGCAGTCCATTCTCCTCTTTTGCTATTCTTCTTCTCCCCGACAAGAATTTTGAGGCCAATTTTTTTTTTCTGTACTCTATTCGGTTTAGGCAATCTTCTTCAATAATTTTGAATTTACAGGTTCTATTTATTGTATATATTTTTTGTACAAAAATGTAATCTTTCTATTTCCCTTTTTGTCCTCAATTACCAATTTATCCGTACCATTGCTACTAATTATTTCTCCAAGATATTTAAATCGGTCAGTTACCCTGATGCTCCCATAATTTGTTTTTATCATTTTCTTAGTATAGTTCTGATCACTTGTCATCATCTCTGTTTTTACCAACGAAATCTGTAAGCCCGCTTTTTTCCGCCGTTTCTTTTAACTGATCAATTTAGTTAATAGCTTCTTGTTCTGATTCAGCAAATAACGCTATGTCGTCAGCAAATGCTAAACCTTTGACTTTGAGGTTCTGATTCTTTGTACCAATTTTACCACTTCGTTTTTCTCCCAAAACGTCCTCATGACTTTATCCATGAACAAATTGAAAATCAATGATGATAGACTGTCCCCTTGTTTAAACCTTGAAGGGCTAGCTAACTTCACTAAAAAATTTGACTCTGGATATTTACTTCAATAATAAGTACTGATATTTAATAATCAATAAAATAATAATAAAAAATACATTAATCTATCAAATTCACACGATCCCTATCAGGGTTTGTTACACCCACCTTGCGCTACTTGTTACATACTTTAACCTACCGCTCGCCGGGTTAAATGTAAAATAACTCCACCGAAAACTTGGAAAGATGTTCCACAAAAGCTATTGAAAACTGTCAAAGAGATTGCACCGCACAACTTCCGAAAGAAGCATGCGTGGTGAAATGAAAAGTGTGAACAAAATGGAAAATGTGGAATTCTAACAAAACTCAAGAAAATGTCGATGCACTCAAAATATCAGGAAAGAAATCCAACCAAACATTAAAGAAATGGAGGAGGAGATACATGAACGAGCAGATTTCAGAAACGGAAAACTCTTTGACAATAACAACACACAACTGTTTTACAAAACAAACAAAAGACAAGGGGTACACAGCACCCAGTTTCAACTTTAAAAACTTCAATGCACAGTGGTCGGAAATCCCAAAAAGCTGGCCAAAAGTGGATTTTTTTTAAGACTTTTAATGGTTGGAATAGTTGCAATAGTATATACACTAGATGTATGTATTATGTCTAGATATCGGATTATATGCATTTGCATGTATTCATATGCAAATGCATAAAACGTTATTTTATTTTTATTGAAAAAACCATTGCATATTTTAACACTTTTTCATTTATAGTGCCTATTTCAGTAGTTAAATGTGTTTTTTATTAACCGGGAATGGTGGCGGGCCGCAGCCAGTGACGTGCCACGCGGGCAACCCGTTGTACTGGCTTGTACTAGGCGAAAGCGTTTGCGGGATGCGGCAATTTTCGGGTTGCTTGTCATTAAATCGCTCGCTGTGTTTGTATACCTACGACAATCTTGTTTTGTTAAAATAATGCCGCCAGTAAAAAAAACCCTATGAAAAGCAATATGGATTCAGAGAAGGAAAATCCACTACCGACGCCATTAAGAAGGTCATTGAAATTACAGAGGAAGCTAGGGCTGGCACAGGTAAAAACAGAAAAATCTGTGCCCTGGTAACACTTGATGAAGGCAACGAATTTAATTCGGCTTGTTGGCAAAACATTCACGACGAGACGACATCACGAGGTTTCCCCCTATACCTATTACGTATGATACGCAGCTACCCGTCTGAGAGAAAAATTATTATGGAAGGAGACACTAAATTAGTCGAGCGCGAGGTCTAGAGCGGTGTTCCACAGGGCTCAGTGATGGGCCCTACAATGTGGAACATTGTACATGATGGAGTGCTTCGCCTTAATCTCCCGGAATGGGTAGATATTGTCGATTTCGCGGACGACCTTGCGCTCTTGTTTTGTGGGAAGAGGAAAAGGAATTAAAGTCTAAAACAAATGAAGCTACAAAAATAGTGGATGAGTGGATGGTAGGGAAGCAACTGCAGTTGGCCCCTGAGAAAACGGAGGCTGTACTTCTGACGGTCAAGAGGCATATAAATCCAATTTATTTCGAAATAAGGAACCTTACAATCACCCCAAAAGCTTATTTAAAATACGTAGGCGTTGAAATCGACAAGAGCATATCTTTCAAACAGCATGTTAGTAAAGTTTGCGACAAAGTGCTAAACAAGGCTGCAGCACTGGAGAGACTCATGCCAAATGTACGGGAACCCAGAAGTGCCAAAAGCGGAGACTTCTGTGCTCCGTTGTCCACTCCGTTGTCCACTCTGCTATGCTATATGGAGTCCCGATATGGGCAAGGGCATTGAAGACAAAAACCTTAAGAGATAAGCTGGCATCGGTACAGCGGAAGCTAGCATTGAGGGTGTGCAGCGCGTACCGAACAGTGTCCAGAGCAGCGGTTCTAGTAATCGCTGGAATTATTCCAATTGAATCAATGGCACGTGAGACATTAGACATATACATGACGCAACGAAACGGCGACAAACGGACAAGGACTGAAAGGAAGAAAGCGAAAAAATCTAAATGATACGAATAATTGCAAAAATCCTGGGACACAACAACAAACGTACAATGGACAAGAAAATGAATTAGGGATGTGAAAATTTGGACGACGAGGAAACACGGCGAAGTGAACTACTATGTAACCCAGGTACTTAGTGGCCACGGGTGCTATATGTATAAAACCATCATTTTTATCTTGTTCTAAAAATATTTTCATCTCGTTTTTTAATTCACGCACGCGAGATGAAACATTTCCTCTGGGCAATCACTTTATTTCCGTGTGCAGTATCAAGGAATCGTATTTAGCTTCTATAATTTGGCATAGATTACTAAATAAGCGACTTTTAATGATCTTGATTTTATATAATTAATCATTTTAACACATTGTTCCAGCACATTCCAAGGTTAAATTTAGAGGCGAGATTTCAGAAAGCTTCGAAATAAAACCTGGAGTGAGAAAGGAGATGGACTTTCCCAACTTATCTTCAAATGTGTCCTTGAAAAGGTTATGAGAGAATGGCGCAAAGAACTGATCAATTTGGGTGCTCAGAGTGGTATCTACCTGGGACGGAGGAACGATGGACCGTGTGTAGATTGCCTGGGCTTTGCATTCATGGCATACATTTTAACAATATTTCATTAAGATGGCAGATATTTTGTAATAAGTGCTAATTCAGTTATTTTACATGTGGCACAAATCCTTTTATACGTCCAGTCATAGCTATAGCACCATCTGTGCAAATGTTAATACAAAAATTCCAAAAAACTATAATTTCTTGTACATGCGAGTAAATTACATCGAAAATCTGTTTTTCGATTGTACAATCACAACATAAAAACTGATTAATTATATTATTTTCGTGAATGAATCGAACGAATGCTTTTCTCGTAATATCTATTGGTTCCTCTATTAGTGGAGCAAAGTTTAGATTTGCAATAGTTTTTAGCAGTATTTTTTTCAATAACTGTCTCAATAAATGTCTTTAATTGTGCGATTAATTATGCCATTTGATAGTGGTATTTTACAAATATCAGTATCTCATAACCTACCATTCCTGATGTATACAGTTTTGCGACAAACTGTTGATATAATTTCTTCAGCCAAATTATTAGATTTTAATTTAACCGCAATTAATTCGATATCTAAGCTTTTCCAGACACATTGAATCGTTTTCGAAAACGTTGACTTGTTTGAATTTAGCAGACAATGATTTTTGAAAGTGGCTTTTGTCGTTTGGTTCAAGAATGGTTAGTCAGCAAGTGACGTACGTCAAAAAACCTAACTCCAACCTTGGAGCTTGCTCAAAACTATAGCACTATTTGTTAATTTACAACCACATAGCAGACATTCGGGAACAACCACATAATTTCCAATAATTTTAAGAAATCGACATTATATTTCCGGTGAACAATGTAGATATAAATATATATATATATATATATATATATATATATATATATATATATATATATATATATATATATATATATATATATACAGTATCCTACAGTGGTTATGAGAGAATGGAGCAAAGAAATGATCAATTTGGGTGCTCAGAGTGGTATCTACCTCGGATGGAAGAACGATGGACTGTTTGTAGATTGCCTGGGCTTTGCAGATAACATGGCAATGTTTGCTGATTCTGTTGTGATGGAAACAATGCAGGTAAATTGCCTCAGAAAGCATGCTGCCAAAGTGGGTCTTCAAGTGTCGCTGGACAAAACAGAATTCTTCTCCAACACCAGAGAAGCAAACACAGAGATGTTACTAGAGCAGGGAAACATCAAGAGGACTGATAAATTTAAGTATCTTGGCGAGTGGATTGAACCCAACTTATCAGAAAGAGCGTCATTACCAAAGAGAGTCAATAAGTTAGAACTAGCCTATCGACTGACTAAGAACACTTACAACAAGAAATGCCTGTCACGCAACCTGAAACTTAAGCACTACACATCAGTCTTACGACCAGAAGCCCTATATGCCATGGAGTGTCTATCCTTGAACCGAAGAGGTCTGGTAGAGAAATTGGAAGTCAGAGAGAGGAGAATCCTCAGGAAGAGAATCCTAGGCCCGGTAAAGGAAGATGGGGAATTGCGAAGGCGGCATAACTCTGAGCTACACGAACATATTGAGATGCTCTCTGACTGTGCAAGAAAAAGAACGGTAGCTTTCTATGGCCACGTTGCAAGACTACTTCCAAATGACTAACCAACCGTCTGTTCACCTTCTGGCAAAACAAGAAGGTGTGTACACTTGGTTGACAGAAACCGAGAAGGGTATTAAAGAACTGGGAATAACAGGTCTCCAAAACAGATAGTCTGTGAAATGCACCTTGAAGGAAGTCTGTGGATTTCAGGAAAAACCCCGAAGGAAAGGTATTCCCTGGAAAGAAGAGAGAAAGGAGTTACACCGGCAGAAGATGCGACAATACTGGGCAAAGATCAAAGCTCGACAGTGGTCAGAAGTAGGCCCATTCGAAACAAGAAGAAGTAGATATATTTTGGAAGAGGAACCCATCTTTATTTGTACTGGGCCTGGTCTCATCAGCCTGATCGCTAACATTCTCATTATTATCATCGTTAAGTTTTCTTCTTCTGAACCATTTATCCATTTCAGAAGGTTATTTAAAAATAAAATAAATACCTTTGAATACGTTTCATGTAAGTTTGAGAACAGAATACTGCAGTAAATATATAAATTTAGAAAGTTATTTTCTCAAAAAATCTGCCAACAATTTTAAACAAACCAGACATATTTTCAAATCACAGAGAATTGTTATTTTAGTCTCAATTTATGGCTTTTAGATGATATTTGAATTTGTGGGAGACTGGTTAAATCAGTGCTTTTCAACTCTATCTTGTGGTCCTACAGCGCGCCGGCGCTACGATTGGGGTGCCGCAAAGCTTAGACATTTTCTTGGAAATTTACTTAACCCTTTGAGGAACGGAATTTTTTGAAAATAAAAAGACCCTATTGCACAGAAATTTGGTCATGTAGCTATTACTATATTAATATCGAGATGTTTCAAAAAATATCGCAGTATTATAATGCTTAGACTATTTCGGAAATGTGTTGCTAAAAAGCATCATATTTACATATCGTCGGCGACACAAGAAAGAAAACCTTGTAACTCCAGTAGGTTAACGTTTACAGGATATAACTTTTTGTCTTTCATATGTTTATTATTAATAATCGAATGAAAATAACAATCATATAACGTGTTTCTTGCGAAAAAAATTATAAGAAAAAGGTAAGGAATTGATAATACCCGGATTTTTAGGTTTTGATTACTTTAGCCGCACCTCAACTAGAAAAATTGAAGTTACGAGTTTTACGTACTTTTACAGGGCTCTTGATTAGAGTTACGAGGTTTTTAGCAAAATCACAAAAAATAATTTAAGAACGAAATTTTATTAATGGACAATTATTAAGTAGCGTGAAGTTGACCCCCGAGTTCTGGAAAGATTCAGAATAATTCTAGAGTTCTTGATGGAAAATTGCAATAGTTCCGGGGAATTTCTGGCAGAAATCGAGAAAAACAATTTGGGGGCCAACTTCACGCAGCCCCTTCTTCTTGAGGAAAAAGAGTTGTGATTTAATATTTCAGTTCTTTATAAAGAGTTCTCAATCGATAATGCATATAAAAATGGATTTGAAAATTTTCATATAAAATTTCTAAATGCATAGGAAATATAAGTTCCACTTTTTTTGAAAAATTTTGTTAATTTTTGAAAACTTCAAAACAATTCTAATAACGGTTTTCGATTGTACTACGGCAGATAAAGAATAAAAAAATATTTCTTTTTCATGAGTTTCCTTACGAGTTCTGAGTAGCCCCCGAGAGTTCTGAACATATAACGTATGCAATTTCATTGTCCAGCTAATATTAAAGAAGTTATATGAAAAAATGAGGCGCTAAATTTTTGAAAATTACAGATTTAAAAAAATAATAATTTCCAGAAATTTTGCTAAGAGTTCTGTGTAGCCCCTCCGGAGGTCTGAAGTTATCTCTTTTATAATTTCCATGTCCGACCAATATTAAAGAAGTTATAAGCAAAAATGCGGTTTTTAAAAGATAAAGTTTTTTGAACACAAGAATATAAAGAATTTAAAAAAAAAGTTTTTTTTAAGACTTCTGTTAAGAGTTCTGGGTAGCTCCCCGAGAGTTCTGAACAAATAACTCATACAATTTCTTTGACCAACCGTTATTAAAGAAGTTATAAGCAAAAAAGAGGGGGGAAATTTTTGAAAAGGAAATTTTTTAAGCCTACCTTAATTTAAAAAAATAAATTTTGTTCATAAGTTCTGTTACGAGTTCTGGGTAGCCCCTCGATAGTTCTGAACAAGTTAGAACAAGATAAGTTTCTTGAACATGTGTTCAAAAATACAGATATTGAAATAGTGTCAATAAATATTTTTGTAATTTTTTGTAAATTTTGTAATTTTCAAAAGTTTATGCTCGTTTTTGCAAGCCTCGTTATTGATTATAATTTCATTAATACTGGTTGGACAATGAAAGGTTATTTGTTCAGAACTCTCGGGGTGCTACTCAGAACTCTTAACAGAACTCATGAAAAACAAATATTTTTTTGAATTCTTTAATATTCAAAATACCAAGCACCGGATTTTTGCATATAACTTCTTTAATGTTGGTCAGATTTGGAAATTTTTAAAGAGTTTTGGTCAGAACTCTCGAGGGGCTACCGAGAACTCTTAACAGAACTCATGTAAAAAAAAAAAAATTTTTCAAGAATTTAGCGCCTCGTTTCTACTTATAACTTCTTTAATATTGGTTGGACAAAGAAATTGTATATCTCATTTATACAGAACCCTCTGGGGGCTACTCAGAACTCTTAACAGAACTCATGAGAAACAAATATGTTTTTTTTTTAATGTTAAAAAAACTTAGCGCCGCATTTTTGCATATAACTTCTTTAATATTGGTCGGACATGGACATTATAAAAAGATTTGTTCAGAACTCTCGAGGGGCTACCCAGAACTCTTAATAGAACTCATGGATACATTTTTTTTTTAATTTTTGAACTTTCAAAAATTTTGCGCCTTCTTTTAGCTTATAATTTCTTTAATAGTGGTTGGACAAAGACATTGTATAGGTTATTTGTTCAGAACTCTCCGGGGGCTACTCAGAACTCTTATCAGAACTCAGGTATTTTTTTTATTTTCCTCCAAAGTTTTATAGATATTGATTTTACAAAATTGTTTAATAAGCATTTAATGTTAATCTGCCGTAGTACAACCGGAAACCGTTATCAGAATTATCTTGAATTTTTCAAAAATCAACAAAATTTTGTTTTTCATGAGTTCTATTAAGAGTTCTGGGTAGCCCCTCCAGAGTTATAAACAAATCTTTTTATAATTTCCATGTCCGACCAATATTAAAGAAGTTATAAGCAAAAATGCTTATAACTTATATATATATTTCTCCTGTTCTCTTAAGAGTTCTAACTAGCGCCCAGAGGGTTCTGTACAAATAACCTATACAATTTCTTTGTCCAACCAATATTAAAGAAATTATAATCAATAACGAGGCCTGCAAAAACTAGTTTTTTTTTCATTCATAAACTTTTTCATTCATAAACTTTTGAAAATTACAATATTACAAAAAAAAATCCATGAGTTCTGTTAAGAGTTCTGGGTAGCCCCTCCAGAGTTCTGAACAAACCTCTTGTATAATTTCCATATCCGACCAATATTACAGAAATCATTACCAAAAATTCGGAGTTAAGTTTTTTTTGTAAAAAATCTGTTTTTCACGAGTCCTGTTAAGATTTATGAGTAACTCTCCGAGAGTTCTGAACAGATTATCTATTCAATTTCTTTGTCCAACCAATATTAAAGAAGTTGTAAATAAAAACGCAGAATTTTAATACGTTATATTTATAATCAACAATATTGTAATTTTTTCTAACGATCATGCTATTTATGTTTGAATCCGATTTCGTAAGAGAACAAATATATTTATTGACACTATCTCAATATCTGTAATCTACGCATGTTCAAAAAACTTAACGCCGAATTTTTGCATATAACTTGTTCAATATTGGTCGGACAAAGAAATTATACAAGAGATTTGTTCAGTACTATCGAGGGGATACACAGAAATCTTAACAAAACTCCTGGAAATTATTATTTTTTTAAATCTGTAATTTTCAAAAATTTATCGCCTTATTTTTGCTTATAACTTCTTTAATATTGGTTGGACAGTGAAATTGTATATGTTATTTGTTCAGAACTCTCGGGGACTACTCAGAAATCTTAATGGAACTCATGAAAAAGAATTTTTTTTATTCTTTATCTGCCGTAGTACAATCGGAAACCGTTATTAGAACTGTTTTGAATTTTTCAAAAATTAACAAAATTTTGCAAAAAAAAGTGGAACTATATGCAGTATCGATTGAGAATTCTAGCACCCCTTATAAAAAACTGAAATATTACATCACAACTCTTTTTCCTCAAAAAGTGGGGGCTGCGTGATGTTGGCCCCCAAATTGTTTTTCTCAATTTCTGACAGAAATTCCCCGGAACTATTGCAATTTTCCATCAAGAACTCTAGAATTATTCTAAATCTTACCAGAACTCTAAAAAATATTGATTTTCTAAAAATTCGGGGGCCAATTTCACGCTACTTAATAATTGTCCATTAATAAAATTTCGTTCTTTTTTAATATATATATATATATATATATATATATATATATATATATATATATATATATATATATATATATATATATATATATATATATATATATATATATATATATATATATATATATACATATATATTAGGGTGGGCCAAAAAAAACTTTTAATTTTTTTTTTTTTAGCTACTACGAAAATATCGTCCAAGATGACGAAAAAAAAATTCTAGTAAAGTTTCAGTAAAGTTCTAGTAAAGCTCATTGTGATTTTTGATTTCCCATTTAAATAACATAAGAAGTTATTTTGTTTTTGTGTGGATTTTTAATGCACTCGAACGAATAAATGCCTCGTGGAAATAAATACATATTCTTGTAGGAAATTTAACGATCTACAAAAAAAGTCTGAAATAATTTTTTGCTAAGTTGACTCGTTTAAAAGTTATTCGAGGTTAAAGCCCAACCTCAAATAGTTGAGAATAACTTTTACAATTTCTTATACTCTATCACAAAATATTGACTCAAAAACATAAAATAGCTTAGTTTTCGTAAATCTTATCGAGTTCTTTTTGATAAAACAATAAAATTTTTACAACTAATCGATAACCGTAAGAAAAATCGATATTTTCATACCTAATTAAAATAAAAACACTCGGAACTGTACTTTACCTGAGAGCATCATTCCCTGAAAAATTAATAAGTGCTTTATTTGCACTTGACTATTAGGTTATGTATAATATTAAGAATCATGTTTCTTTAATTTTTCAATTGTAATGAAACTGTTTATTTTATAACTTGCCATTTTTTAATCTCAAAATCAAACTAAATTTTTTTTGTTACAATTGGGAAATTTTTGTCTGTGATTTTTAACTACTTGCAATAAATAAGTTGCAATATTATCAATAAGTAAGATATTTTATGTTTGTGAGTCATTATTTTGTGATAGAGTATAATAAATTGTAAAAGTTATCCTCAACTATTTGAGGTTGGACTTTAACCGCGAATAACTTTTAAACGAGTCAACTTAGCAAAAAAACATTTTAGACTTTTTTTGTAGATCGTTAAATTTCCTACAAGAATAAGTATTTATTTCCACGAAACATTTATTCGTTCGAGTGCATTAAAAATCGAAACAAAAACAAAAAAAAATCTTATGTTATTTAAATGGGAAATCAAAAATCACAATGAGCCACCTCTAAATATTAATACTAAGGGCTGAAACTTTACCAGAATTTTTTTTTCGTCATCATGGAAGATATTTTCGTAGTAGCTAAAAAAAAAAAAATTAAAAGTTTTTTTTGGCCCACCCTAATATATATATATATATATATATATATATATATATATATATATATATATATATATATATATATAATAATAATAATTTAATTACTTTTTGTGATTTTGCTAAAAACCTCGTATCTCTAATCAAGATCCCTGTACGTAAAACTCGTAACTTCAATTTTTCTAGTTGAGGTGAGGCTAAAGTATATTTTAAAAAGAAAGTTTTATAGATATTGATTTTACAAAATTGTCTAATAAGCATTTTATATTAATCTGCCGTAGTACAATCGGAAACCGTTATCAGAATTGTCTTGAATGTTTCAAAAATTCACAACATTTTTAAAAAATTAACAAAAATTTTGCAAAATTCTTGCAGATTTCAAAAAAAAAGTGGAACTATATGCATTATCGATTTGTAACTCTATTACTCTATATAAGGAACTGAAATATTACATCAGAACTCTTTTTCGTAAAAAAGAGAGGGCTGCGCGAAGTTGGCCCCCATATCCTTTTCTCGATTTCTGCCCGAAATTCCCCGGAACTATTGCAATTTTCAAGCATAAACTCTAAAACTATTCGAAATCTCCCAGAACAAAATTTTGCAAAAAAAAGTGGAACTATATACAGTATCGATTGAGGATTCTAGCACCTTTATAAAGAACTGAAATACTACATCACAACTCTTTTTCCTCAGAAAGTGGGGGCTGCGTGAAGTTGGCCCCCAAATTGTTTTTCTCGATTTCTGCCAGAAATTCCCCGGAATTATTGCAATTTTCCATCAAGAACTCTAGAATTATTCTAAATCTTACCAGAATTTTTCTAGTTGAGGTGAGGCTAAAGTATATTTTAAAAAGAAAGTTTTATAGATAATGATTTTACAAAATTGTCTAATAAGCATTTTATATTAATCTGCCGTAGTACAATCAGAAACCGTTATCAGAATTGTCTTGAATGTTTCAAAAATTAACAACATTTTTCAAAAATTAACAAAAATTTTGCAAAATTCTTGCAGATTTTTTTAAAAAAAGTGGAACTATATGCATTATCGATTTGTAACTCTATTACTCTATATAAGGAACTGAAATATTACATCAGAACTCTTTTTCGTAAAAAAGAGAGGTCTACGCGTGGGCCCACATATACTTTTCTCGATTTCTGCCCGAAATTCCCCGGAACTATTGCAATTTTCAAGCATAAACTCTAAAACTATTCGAAATCTCCCAGAACTCCAAAAATAATTTCAATTTTTCAAAAATTCGGGGGCCAACTTCACGCGACTCAATTAATATAATACCTACAACTTAAAGAATCAATTTCCATTTCATTACCGTAAAAAAGAAAATGTTTTATTCGATTGTATTAAAACAACAAAAAAATAATTTAAAAATTATATAATACTTTAAAGATGAGGTTTTGTCTGGTCTTGTCTGGTCTTGTCTGGTCTTGTCTGGTCTTGTCTGGTCTTGTCTGGTCTTGTCTGGTCTTGTCTGGTCTTGTCTGGTCTTGTCTGGTCTTGTCTGGTCTTGTCTGGTGTTGTCTGGTCTTGTCTGGTCTTGTCTGGTCTTGTCTGGTCTTGTCCAGTCTTGTCTTGTCTGATCTTGTCTGGTCTCTCCTGGTCTTGCCTGATCTTGTCTTCTCTTTTCTATTCTCGTATAGTCTTGTCCAGCTTTGTCCATTCTGGTTCAGTCTTCTCCATTCTTGTCTAGTCTTGTCCTGTTTTGTCCAGTCTTGTCCAGTCCTGACTAGTTTATTCTTCTTTACTCTGGTATGGACTTGTTTAGCCTTTTTTTGTCTTGTCTGATTGTAGAAACTCGTTTGGTCTGTCAGTTTATTGAAAACATGTTAGCCCCCTATTCGCTTCGTATGCATACTTTTAAAATATGTTTTGTGATTATGTTATCAGAGTGGAAACAAGAAACATAATTAATGTGAATTATGGAATAGCATTTTCTTTCAATTTACAGTGACATCTTGTTTAAGTTGAGAATTTACATTTACATTTCAGTTATTAAAGAATATATAATTCTTAGTAATTATAATTACATATAAGTAAATTATTATAATTTCAAGTACGTTATCATATTTCTAAGTAACAATGTTAGCTGGATCAAGAAGAATCTTTATATTTTCTTTGAAACATTTATGTGGATGAATCCATTTCAATTCAAACCATTACAGTTTTTAAAAATTGAAACAAGAAACATAATAAACAATAAATATGGAAATGCAGGTTTTATGTAGGAATAAAACTCGTTTAAAGTTGTTATTTGCATTTACTAGCATGTTATCAAATGATTGATTTCTATTTATAGGTAATTAGTTTGGAAAATCTTACCTTGATCGGGAAGAATCCTCCCTTGCACTTCACAACACCTCAGCACACAAACGACTGACCTAATTTTCTTTCCGTCCACAAAAAATTTGAATGCATTTAATTCCAAGCGATTTTTTGTCCCGACGCTCTCATTCCGAGAACAAAAAAATGTTTTTTTGCCGTGTAGATTCACAAAAACTACACCAGGGAACGCCCGAACCACATTTATTTACACATCGTTGCATTTCCTATACATGTATTCATAATACGATATCTACAAACATTTATTTATAAAATTAATTCAATTTTATTTTCATAATGCGAGTTTTTGTGTTTACATAAACGTAATTGTTTTAATATTTGTGCTTGCTGAAGATTTGCCACTTGTCGCGTTCCTATTGGCTAATTAAGCCAGACGATTTGTCGTATTAGTGGCAAGTGAGGTTAGGTTCAATAGGGATTTCGGTTGCTATTGACTTTCAACCGGAGGTGTTTCTGTCAATTTATTTCTCCGGATATTTCGCCTCTTTTCGCGTTGCTATTGGCTAATTGATCGAGAAGATTTTTATAGCGATTTCTGTATACAATCTAGGACAAAAGTCAGCCAGATTTCGGGTGGCGGTGACTTTCAGCCGGAGGTCAGTGTTGCCAACTTTATTTTTTAGGGGATCATGTCATGCACTAAGAAAAATCGTATTTTGCTGAGAATTTTATAAACAAAAAAATAGTACGTATTGAATTTTCAATAAAACATTATTAAATGATTTAAAATTGTAATATTATTATAACTTTAAATCAATATTTAACATTTAGGGTATAACATTTGGAATTTAGATTCGGTAAGTGAATTAGAAATAAGAATAAGAAGATGAGAGAATAAGGAGTGATATTCTAGACCAGGGGTTTCCAAACTACGGCCCGAGGGTCACATCCGGCCCGCGGACAGATATTGTCCGGCCCGAGGAGAGCTAGCATACTTGAAAACTCCTTTTAGAGGACATATTTTTTATAGCAAATTAAATTTAGTTTACTGAAGTATTCTAATTTTATGTTGAATAATTATTAATATGACATCTACATTGATATGGTCATGGGCTAACTACTCATAACATTGTTGTAGGCTTATTGTTATTGTTTCTGTGATAAGTTGGATAAAGAAACACAGAATTGTAATGAATAAAGACATGTATAATATGCAGAAAATTTAACTTCAGTATATAATAACTAAGAAATTATTGAAATGAATCCAACTAACATTTTATACATTTTAAATAAAAACATAAATTATAACAAGCATAATGACATATGAAATACTAATGAGATTTATCTAATGGGGTTTTCCGCTGACAATAGTTTGTAGTTGTGGACTAATTTTACTTGTACCAATTATTAAAAGAGATTTAAGATGTTCATCAGTTAATTTAGATCTGTAAACATTTTTTGTGTATTTCATTTTGGAGAAGGTCTTCTCACACAAATAAGTAGTACCAAAAACAGAAAACAGCCCACGAGCAAATTTATGCAAATTATCAAATTGTGTCAGTGGAAGACTCTTATAAAATTCCAACAAAGATGTTTTGATATTTGTTCTTAATAATATCACTGCACTGTAGATCAATCCTTTCCATTTGTAGTTCCGGGGCTAGGGTTTCAATGTCAGTATCAAAAGGATTCTGAAAAATCTTAATTTGATTCGCAATGGCATCAAAGTCCGAGAAACGAGTATCAAAATTTATTTTCAAAGCACTCAAAGTTTCGATTGCAAAATCGATAGGAAACTCAGTCTCAGTGGTGTGGCTGAATATTTCACATGTTATAAAATGTGAAAAACATTTACTTCGTAGTTGTGATTGAAACAGTATCAATTTCTTCCGGAATGATTTGATATTAGTGTATAAATCAGGAAGATGCTGGTTTTCTCCTTGCAATCTCAAATTCAGTTCGTTCACATGTTTTGTCAAATCAACATAGAATGCTAACTTCCACAGCCATGCGTTGTTTTGTAATTCAGTAAGAGGGTGATGCTTTTCATTCAAAAAAAATTCGATCACTGCTCGAAGTTCAAAAAAGCGCTGAAGGACTTTCCCACAACTAAGCCAACGTACGGCAGTATGATAAGGTAAGTCATTTTCTCCAATCTCTTCAATAAATTCTCGGAATTGTCGGTGATTCAGCCCAAAAGATCTGATAAAATTAACAGTTGATATGACTGGTTTCAGAACTTCAGACGTATCCAAACATTTTCCGCACAAAGACTGTTGATGAATGATACAATGTAAGACTAATGGTTTTGAACCACCGTCATTTTCTACAGCCTTTGACACTAGAGCGACCACTCCTTTATCTTTCCCACTCATGTTTTTGCCTCCATCAGTTGTAATACATTTCAAGTTTTTCCATTGAAGGTTCTTTTGATTAATGGCCATTTTAACTGCTTTAAAAATATCTGTACCAGTAGTTGTGCCATGAATACTATACATATCAAGAAGTTCTTCATGCACTTCATAGCTTTTATCTACTCCTCGAATATAAATCAACACCTGAGGAGTATCTGACACATCCGTTGACTCATCCAAGGCAAAAGAAAACCACTCAACATGTCCATTTTTGTCGAACAGTTGAGAGGATATATTTTCAGCGATGTTTTCTACCCTTCCAGCCACAGTGTTTGCTGACATACTGACAGTTTTTAATAAATTTACCTTTTCAGGGCACATTTCTTCGGCTACTGCAATTATGCATTCTTTGATCATTTCTCCATCGGTGAATGGTTTTCCACGTTTTGCAATTTCAAGAGCCACACGAAAGCTGGCACGAGTTCCAGCCTCTTGTTCAGTTTTGAGTTTTGTAAATGAAGATTGCTGCGATTTCAATCCGCGCTTCATAGCTTCGAATTTTTCTGTCCGCAAACTTCCTGTATATTTTGAATAATTTTGAAAATGTTTTGTTTCATAATGACGTTTAATGTTATATTCCTTGAGAACGGCTATGCTTTCATTGCAAATCAAACATAGCGCCTTGTTACTGGACTCAATTACGAAATACTTAATGTTCCACTGATCTTTGAATTTTCTGCATTCACTATCAATTTTTCGCTTCTTTTCCATACTACTAAATCACACACAAAAGCAACAATTCAAATCATAAACTGTCACAAAGATGTCTAAAACTTAAACACGCACAAACACGTTTTAAGGAGGTACGCACTATTTTATTTCACAACAGTTTCATAGGAACTGACTTGTGGTTGCGCCACTAGCCTTCTTATATATTCCAATTACTGCCATCTAGAAGTGAGTGGAAGACACCAGAACTTTCTCGAACCAACGAGATTATTCTGTACGTGCTATTAGCGCCATCTGTTAGCGATAGAAGGTACTACCTATTTCCGCTTGTGTCCACCAGATGTCGAGTCACGTTACTCCTTATTGCTCGTACTCTACGACTAATCTAGAAATTACAGATAATGACAGGAAAATTAATAATATGCAGTGTTGCCGTTTTGCGGACTTTTGTCCGATTTGCAGCCTTTTTTGAACGTTGCGTACTTTGTCGGACTTTTTTTTTCATCAGTGGACTATTTCACTGTTTACCACCGGCAACAATGATAATATGGTTTTGGCCCTCGGAACTTACTGGAGTAATCAGGCCCTAAGGCTGGAAAGTTTGCAGACCCCTGTTCTAGACCTTAACAAACAGAATCTGGACACATATCTGTCAACTAAGTTTATTTTATAATTATTCAGAAAAAAAATAAAATCTTCTTTTTTTAATTAGGAAAAAATATGAAAAGCTTGAGCTTCTAGCTCATTCTGCCATAAATACAATTAATTACAAAAAAATACTTATTTACTAAGGCCATCTTAACTAATAAGGCACTAAATTTAATTGATCACAAAACAAACACTTTTCAAAAAACATTACCAAGTATTAGTAGTATTAAATATTTTACTTAATAAATTTAAATATTGCTATCACACAGCCCTTAGAAGTTTGTATTTGTATCTATATTTGCCATAGGTCATTGTAGAATCTGGCCTGGAAAGTATCTTCTGGACAAGTATTATTTGTATATTAATCACTACCAGAGTCATTCTTTTGTACATACTTTAATTTTCGTTAAACATTTTGTCAAATGACTTCGATAAAAACTTGACTTTTCGATGAAATCGATACATTATCCGTTCAATTTTGTTGTTATTGGTTTTTTGTATCGACAAAATGATCGCATCCATTATTATTTTTCGATTTTGTTATCAAGATTAAAACATTTCGAAAGATCCTATATTTTGCGTACGTTTTCGTATACATTATCGTACATAGTATCGGCTCTAAAAAGGTCGTACAAATGCGATTTAAATCGTGCGGTTGGCAACACTGCCGGAGCTGTATCTGTTGATTTTGACATAAGCAAATTATATGGCGAATTGTAATTGTTTCGCGTTGATTTATAATCCTAATTGATTTATAAATTTTGCAGTTTTATGTGTATAAAAAGTAAGTAAATTTTGCACAGCGCTGATAATTAATATGTTTTCGCTAGAATATAAAATTTTAAGTAGTAACAGTCTTTAAAACAAATTTTCTTGATTTGAATTTGCAAAAGTATAATCACGCGTGCGATATCAGAGCACGAAACAAATATTTGGTTAAAAAACAATTACAAGCTAATAAAATATTTTGTCGAATGAATATTTATAAACCGAAAAGTTTTATTTCCCAAATTCCACTTGATTTTTCAATGCAGTTCATAAAAACTTCGTTCTATTTTTGTTCGGTTTGGATAGTGATGAACAATTTCAGTGATTTAATTCATGTGCTCAAGAACATCCCAAGTTTTCTCTGCCGTGCTTCAACCAAGGTAATTGCCAATATGTTTGTAAATTTCTGTTAAATTTATGGTTTCTTTACTTTAATGCAAGACAAAGACTGGACAAGACTGGACAAGACTCGACAAGACTGGACAAGACTGGACAAGACTGGACAACTCTGGACAAGGCTGGACAAGACTGAACAATACATTGCAAGATTGGACAAGACTGTACAAGACTGGGCAAGACTGGACAAAGCTGGACAAAACTGGACAAGACTCGACAAAGCTGGACAAAACTGGACAAGACTCGACAAGACTAGAGAAGACTAGACCAGACTAGACAAGACTAGAGAAGACTAGACAAGACTATACAAGACTGGACAAGACTGGACAAGACTGGACAAGAGTGGACCACTCTGAACAAGACTGGACAAGATTGAACAATACAGGGCAAGACTGGACAAGTCTGTACAAGACTGGACAAAGCTGGACAAAACTGGACAAGACTCGACAAGACTAGACAAGACTATACAAGACTGGACAAGACTGGACAAGACTGTACAAGACTGGACAAGACTGGACAAGACTGGACAAGACTGGACAAGACTGGACAAGACTGGACAAGACTGGACAAGACTGGACAATACTGGACAAGACTGGACAAGGCTGGACAAGACTGGACAATACTGGACAAGACTGGACAAGACTGGACAAGACTAGACAGGACAAGACTAGACAAGACTAGAAAAGTGCAGACAAGAACAGACACGACCATGGGCGGATGGGAAACATCTTAGCGGCCCGGGAAATAATATTTGTCGGCCCTTTTTAATTTCCGGATATGACTAAAATATACATTTACGGGGTGTTACTCATTTTTCCTTTAAAATTAAATAAAGCGTAGGTTTATTACAGATTCTTGAATCAGATTGAATTTATTCAATCCAAAAAACATTATTTTTGTTAAAAATGACGGACTATTCGCATTTTGTGCCCTAGCAAGGAAGTGCTTGCGAATTTTTCATACATTTTTGTAGGGTTTTCTTTCGCCGGGAATTGCCGATATTCCGAAACCAGGTTTGCACGTTGCGCTTTCACTGTGCGCCCCCAGAGCCCTGGGTATTGCCCTTTTTTCGCGAGTCATATTTCATCAATCATTAATTTTAGCTACTTTTACCGCGGCAATTCGCAAATTCCAACCCTTCAAGGGTTATTAATTTCACTTCTTGTCCGGCTCCGGTTCGGTGTTGTGGAATTTTCCAAAATTCCTCAAATTTCGGGTACGTCAAAATCGGAATTTTCTTATCACGACTTTTACGCTGCAACGAGAAACACCAATCGGTGGCAAACACTTTTCTGCACTTTCACCTTCAAGTCCCGTCGAAAGATAATTCGAATTTTCGTTTTTTTCCCATTTTCCGTACCGAGAATTCACCAAGAAAACGCAATGGCGCTACTGACGGGACCCAAACACCGTCAGCCCAACCGTCAGTCAAAACTCAAACTTTTTTCAACTTTCTAACCAATTCTGACCGAGAACAGACATATATAATGATCAATAATAAAGTTTTATCTTTCAAAATATGTATAGAACAGAGGGTGGTGCGTCTTGAAAGCCGATGCGTCTTATACGCCGGTAAATGCGGCAATTGCTCAGGACGTTAAAATCATATTCATAGACTTTGACAAAAAACTTAACTTCCAAAGTCCACGCGAGCCACCCGTGGCTTGGCTGGTGTTGATTTTGGAAGTTAGATTTTTTGTCCAAAGTATACCTAAACTATTATAAATTTATCAAAGGAGTTTAGTGAATTTAATTGGAAGTTTAAGTGTTGAAATAAAAACAGTTGGACAGTTTAATAGACAACGTAATGTTTAGTATGTGGCATGTAATAACCGTAAAGCTGTTCTGCAATTAAGCGTCGCGTGATGAACGTCCTTGGCTCGCGAAATTCTCCTCACTCGGTTACTCTTTTCGTTTTCAACTGGAAGGAAAATACCGTATCCACCGAAACCTGTCTTTCATGTGCAACTTAATGCCACTGTAAAGGTCACAAATGCACAATAAGACTCTCTTATTTATGTAGAGCTCGTGCACTAGTCTTGTCTTATTACTTGCAATTTTAATTTTAATAAGCAATTGCAAATAGAATATCTTGTCTGATCTTGTCTTCTGAAAAATATCTAGTTTCTAAATAGACTATATGTCTTGTATCTTGTCGGCTGAAATTTCTTCATGTTATATAATAAAATACTTAAACATAAATCAGACACAGTTGAAATTCGAACGAAACTGCACGCACGAGAATCTAAATGGCTTGTTAAATCTCCGTTGGATATCAAGAATATAAGTCTTGATATTTTTTTCGTATTGATATATAGAGAAACTCGAACATGCAATTCGTAAACTAATTACGTAATTACCCACGACTTGATACAGTTCAGCGTTTCCCAATCGTAAACTTCTTCGTATGGTGACGCCGAAGAGGGTGCCGAAACGAATATAGTCGTGACTATATTGTTTCAGCAATAATTTCTGCATAAATTGCGAAATTTATAATGAATTTGGATTGATAGTGTGCAGTGAGGATTGATAAACCGAAATGAGTTTCGTGTGGAACTATTGTTCGTATGATGAAATATTGTGCCTTAAAATATTTAGTTTAGATCAGTGATGCTCAACCACTGCGCCAATTTCTTGAAGTATGCCGCAAAATTTTACAAATGCAACTAATAAAAAATATGTTGTGGGATAGATATGTAATATATCTCACCTATCGTCCCAAGTATCCTCTTTAAAGCGAACCCAAGGTATCTTGCAGTATATTATAAGCTTTGTTCTGCTACGATTAACACCAGTGATTGGTAAAATGCGTGATCTATTAGACTCCACAAATAATCGTCGTTGCGCGGGTAGTGGGAGCAGCTGTGGCGGAAACGGCTCAACTGTCAAACGTTTCACGAGAAACAGTATCCACAGCAATGACAGCTTCACAAAACATGGTAAAACATCATCAAGATTAACATCATAAATCAAGATGAAAGGTGGGCGAAAGCCGAAGTTAACTGACTGAGGCAGACTGTGAGCTACATTAAAAAGGATTGAGACCATACAACATAAGACCTCATGCAACTTTGAGGCATAGAACTCAAAACTCACTTGAACAATACTGTTTCGACAAAATCAGAGCGGCAGCAGCTTCACAAAGCTAACATTCATGGATGGGCTGCAATATTAAAACCCTTCATAACGAAAGCCAACGTAAAGCTGCGAAAGAAGTGGTGCCACGATCATAAAACCTGGCCACTGGAAGACAGGGAGAATATAGTATGGTCCGATAAATCTTGGAATACATCGTTTCCTACAAACGAGTTTATGTATAGAGAACACCAAAAGAAGATCCGGCCTGTCTGCTTCCTATACTCAAGAACAGGGAGGTTCCGTTATGATTTGGGCGCCTATACCGTGGTATTCAGCTGGCCTGTTCATTGCCCTTGCTGGCCGGATTACTGCGAATGAATATCTCGACATTCTTAATGAACTGCTTATTGTGACTAGCATATTGCTTCCATACACTGCCATATTCCAAAATGATAATGCGCCCATACACACAGCCAAAAATGTTCAGACGTGGTTTGTACAGCATCAGAATATCATCAAACATGTTTGAGTTTTAGAGCAGAGAATGAGGTGCAGATTTCCACGATTTTCACGACCCTAATAACGAGAACCCTTACTCACAAAAATACGTAGTAGCAATTTAACAAGAACTTAAGTTTTTCTTAAACTACAAAAAAAGTCGCAAGGACCCCTTTGGGTTAAATTCAGCTAGCACTACAGCTTTGGTTCTCATAAACAGACTACGCACCCATGACTCCTGATTAAGTCTATCCCTACCCTTTAATGGAGTTCTGTAGTGTTTCAAGATGTTCTGATCTTTTTACACTTCTTTCGATAAACTTCTTGCAAATTGCGCTTCACCATACGGGCATCAATTCATCCAACATAAAAAAATGCGCGGAATTAATTGCAGTAAAGCCCGCTTCCCCTTTCCTGTTCCAAAGTGGAAGCTTACCTAGATAAGCTTTTAACGTTTCAGTTGCATCAACGATAGTTACTCCAGGATCCTGAAGAGACAGATTTATATCGTTCAAAGACCAGAACTAATATCATTCAGATGCTCGCTAACTCGTCCTGGGTAGCCAGCGCAAAAAGCCTAAAATCGGGTGCCATCGTCATAATCTATCCCACTGCCGAATACTGTGCACCAGTATTGATAAACAGCTGTCATACGAACCTCATAGACTCACAGATAAACCAAGTCATGCACATAACATGGACTATCAAATCCACACCTAGCCACTGGCTTCCAGTGCTAAGCGATACCCTGCCCTGTAACTAGACGCTTAGCTTCCCTAAAATTCCAACTCCGAAAGTGTGCCTCCAATCCAGAGCTTCCTAACCATGCCTATTCTTCCCTTCTCACGAGTAAAGGCTCTATCAACAGTCAACTGAACAACTTCTCCATAGAAGACACTGGAAGACGCCCTGGAGAAAAAAAAGTAAGAAACGCAAATCTGATAGAAGATCCGTTCTGTAGAGTTTCAGATTTTTTATTTCCCTGTAGAGATTGGTGCAATCTTTATAGGATTCGCACACAGCACGAAATTTTCAATAAGAGTCTGCACCTATGGTGACTTATCGACGGTCCTCGATGTAACAGGTGCGGCGCAGAGGAGCAAACTATCGATCACTTAGCCTTGGAATGTCCCGACGAATGTCCCGACCACTTGGAATGCCCCGGTTCTCTGCGGCATCTTCACGAACTTACACACGACGTGCAAGAGCTCAGCCCCTCTTGCACGTCCGGTGTGTGAGCTGCGATTGTGATTTTATACTCAACTGACTTTACACAATCTTATCCCCCTTTCTAATTTGCGAATTGTAATGTGCATACGAAATAAATAAATAAAATCGTCCAAATAACTAAAAATGTCGGCTAAATAAGCTAAAGCTTGCAAAAAGTTTTTAGTCTTCAGAATTTTGTATAGTGCGCTTTCTTTCTCTTCGAGACTTCCACGCGTAATTCGAATAAGCACTCCAGAACGTGTCCTCTTGATAGTTGTATGTAGAGCAATACTTTGTCTTGGGATCCCACTTCGTAACCAAATTTCTGAAAAAGGCGGTAACTCGAAGCTCTGGCGCTTATGAAGTTAAATATTTTTATGCACGTGGATGTATCCCCTTTCAGGAAAATAGGTAAATTTCGTGACGCCAATACATGTCTATATAAGAAACAATGAGTTATCGTGACATAAGGAACCTATTTCTGGACTAATGTAAAAGCAGTTTCAAAAGAATTTCTGAGTATCGCAGGTATTTACTCCATATTTACATAAACTACCAAGCTTACTTTTTCAATCTTCCGGTCTGTTTCGCAAAAGAAAACGTTTTATCATATTGGAGACATCCGCCGCTTTTGTAGTTAGTCAAAACAAAGAAACTTTTCTTTTATATTTTGCGTTTTGTCCATGATGTATTGTCCATGATGGAACACAAAGAGCTGACTACACAGTGATACATCTCTGCTCTGGCCCAGTTGCACGCTCAAGGGAAATGGCGAGGAGGCTGGGAGGAATTAATCAATGACTTGCTGAAAATCGTTAGAAGACATTTCAACTATTCTAGAATAAATGACATCATTTCACAAAGCATCGCTTCAACTTGCTTTCTTTGATCTGTACCATACAAGTTCTACGATATCTAGTGAACAAAGCTTTACAAGATTTTCTGCGATAGTTTGTGGATTTTTTGCTGGACAATGCGATATGCATTTTTGTACGATGCTTATAAACAAGGTTTATGCGTTGGAGTGAAACCTAGTTTGGGTAAAATGCCGGCTTTCTGAAACCGAGCTTTTCTGGCACAACAAATATCCGCGGCATCAGATGCATTTCCTGGGTGGACATATTTACGATGTTGTGACAATTTTGATGGCTTCATACTATCATAAGCAACCACATTGTCACATAAAAAGCACTGTGGCTTTTGTGTTCCATCTCGTTCAGTAATAAAAGTGAAACCGTAGGTGACATACGAATCGCTATATTTTCTTTTCTTTGACATTTTGACATAATTATTTTTTACAAAAATACTTAATGCACTCCAATTAATTAATACAAGAAAGTTATAAACAATGATGTTTTATGCTTACCTTTCTGTTGACTCAAAGGGTATAGCCGGATTTATATATGAAATTTGCCCCCGCGGAGTTTTCTCTTTGTGCTTTGGGGATCGTTTTGGTATCAAATAAAAATAATTCAGTCAAAATTTGAGCTCTTTATCCCAAGCCGTTATCGAGATATTAAAAAAAACTGGTTTTTGGATTTCATTTTTTTTTCCATAGTAAAATCGAATTTTAATAAACGCCTATTTTTTCCCAATACTTACTAGTAGAAGGCATGACATTTTTTTTTTAATATCTTCATAACGGCTTGAAATAAAGAGCTCAAATTTTGTCAGAATTATTTTTATTTGGAACCAAAAGGATCCCCAAAGTACGAAGAGAAAATTCCCCCGGGACAAATTCCATATACATATCCGGCTATACTCTTTGAAACTGATTTCAGCAGCAATATTACTAAGAACGTTATAAGATGAAAACAATCCTGAAAAGCAATATTCACCTCCGGTCGCGCGGTAAAGTCACAATAATAGCACTGCGCGGGAGGGGGTAGAGATGAGCATTGAACGAGTTTCTCGTTCTAGATCCCATCCCGTACGACGGATCCCTGTGACTGTCCCATTCCATCACATTTTCGTCCCACTGTCCCATCCCACCAACCCAAAATTTTCGTCCCATCCCATCCCATTCATCCCATCCAAGTGCCGCTTCCCATTCATCCCTTTGTCCACAAACTTGCAAGTGCCGCTTCCCATTCATTCCTTTGTCCACAAACTTGCTCAGTAAATAAAATCTTATCTATTTTATTATATGTTTTTCAAAACAAGCGGAGTAATTTTTTTTTAATTGTTTTCAGAGTGCAACCATTATTACAACAAATGTTAGGTAACATTATTTAATTAATCCAAGTTGCTGTGCAAAAACTTCAAATTATTCACTGTCTCAGGATCCAGCCGTGAACGGCGATCATTCAGCGTAAATCCTGCTTTACTAAAATCACTTTCACTGGAAACTGAACTGGCCAAAATTGGTGGTAAAAAGCGGCTGATTTTATCAAGTTCGGGTAAACGTTCGATTGATCTTTAAAAAATTTTAATTAATTAATTTAATTAATTGTTAATTTCTGTGTCTTTAAAGTAAATTTTCAGTAGAACTTAGGTAGTTCCACCTAAGTTTGATTGCATTTCATCATTAATAATATAGTTTTCATAAGCAATGTCCTCAAAACAAACTTCGTTAAATTATGTAAATTTGCAGTTTTTCTATCTTCGCTTTTTTTGACGAAAGTGGTTGAGAAATGGCCACCATATTATTTTGTAAACGTTCTCAAATAAAGTCCTCTGTAAACTGTTTATGAATTTCTATTGAGGTATAGTCTGAATTTGTGAGACTTTTAGTCTGCGATTATAGGACTGCAGCAAATGTATGTATTTAAAATGAGTTTTTATTTAATTGCAAGAAAAATTTGGCCCTGTTTTCGAAGGTAACGAAAGAGAAGAATTCGTTTTCCGATATATCCGACAATTATATCTGTAGCTTTGTAACAACTAGAAACACCTAAAGAAAAAATTCTGCACTAAAATGTTTAATTTTGCATTTTTTATCATTTTTAATCATAAATACTTGAGTCAGATAAGAATCGTGTGTGCGATTCAAATGGGTGCAAGAGTCTACAATTTCAGTTAAATGAATTTTATTTACATTTTGAGAAAATTTGTAGGGTTTCCTAGAGTTTCATTGTGGTCGCTAATAAGTCTAAGATTTCTTGATATTGAGAATAAATTGATTCTAACATGTAGAAAATTGTATTTCATTAAACATCCACCGATTTTTTAAGAGTATGTTAATTTTTTTTTGGACTGCTTGAAATAAGTAACAACTTCTTTGCAGCTCTTAATTAATTCTAAAGAATCTTTATGTACGTTAGGAACGTTAGGCATGGTTTGGGAGTTTTCAAAAGTATACTTTAGCTGTTCAAAATATGACAGGCGCAATCTATGCGATGGACACATCGTAAAGCTTTAATAACATTTGCACCCCCGTCTGCAACACACGTTTCCAAAACTGTAGATGAATTTGAGACTGCCCACTAGCAATCTCACATTTATGCCGAATCAAACCTGTATAAGTTTTTGGATAGCTGTTTCAACGAACATTACCGAGAGGTTCACCTTACTAAGACTACGGAAAACACAGATTTTCTTTTCGGTTTTTCAAATGCAAATTCGTTAAGGTACAAGATCTTTCAGCAACTACATCGTTATCACGGAAATCGCCTGGGCTGGACATATTACTTTTGTCTACAAACAATTGAAATATATAGAGCGTCTTCATCATCATCAACCAGCCCGTTCCGTCCACTACTGGACCTCCTCCATATCACTCCATAGTCTTCTGTCTTGAGTTTCGTGGATTCAGTTGTTTGCGATCCTCTTTAGGTAATCGGTCCAACGTATCGGTGGTCTTCTTCTGCTATGCTTAGTCGGCTCTTAGTCTCCACTCTAATATTTTCTTCGGCCATATTTCATCCTTCATTCGACACAAGTGGCCAGCCAGCCCATCTTCATTTGAATTCAGTTATACGCTCGATCACATTTGCCACTTTAGCTTTCCTCCGTAGGTCCTCATTGATGGTATTGTGGTGTATCGTTATTCCGATCATTGGTCTTTCCATTTTTCGTTGGGTTATTTTAAGTTTTCTTGCTGTATTAGCGGATAGAGTTAAGGTTTCCGCCCCATATGTAAGGACATGCCTGAGTTAAGGTTTCCGCCCTACATGTAAGGACATACAGAGTACATTGGTCAGGTACTTTTCAGACATAACGGAATTTTGCTTTTAAAGATATGACTGAGTTTTCCATATGCTGCCCAAGCGAGGTTGGTTCTTCTTTGCAATTCGGAGTTCTGGTTATCTCTTGATATTCTGATTCCATAACCAAGGTATTTGTAGACAAAATATATGTTTGTATTTCCGATGTTAAAGTGTTCACTCGGTACCACATTAGTGATTACTTTTGTTTTCGAAATGTTGATCTCCAATCCAATTTTCAAGCATACGATAATATGAAGTTCTTCCATCATCTGCCTTAACTCTCCCTTGAGCTTGTCGGTTCTAAGGACTATGTCGTCCGCAAAACCAAGGTGGTAGTTTTTTGTTCTCACATGTCACTTCACTTCACTCTCATCACCGCAGGGGTGACGCTTTAATGAAAGAAGTAGTGACAAGAATGAATGATAAATGGCCCTAAGATTTTGATGGCACTCATGGAAATATATACTAACTGGAACGAGCGCTGCGTCTTGGCTTGTGCGTACCGAGAGGGAGATTCACAAGGTGTCTCTCGTATCGCTCTGTCTTCCTCTAGTACAGTCCACAAGGAAAACTAAATGTGTGTCCGACGTCCGACGTCCATTTTTACTTGCAAATACAACAGTATTTTACGATTGTGTTTTTGAAAACAACTTTCATTAAAATATTTAAACTTCGGTTTATAATATGCTCACGGATTGAACGATCTCACTCTCTTTCTTTGATACAACTAGTTTTTCGCTCTGACTGTATCACATCCTCTCATTCTCGAATTCACTGTTGGCTAGACAAGGATGAAGGGACCCTTTGAGACCTCTCTCTCGGCCCGCACAAGCTTAGAGGCCAGCGCTCGTTCCAGTTAGTATATATTTCAGTGGATGGCACTCAAAGTGTTTTATATGCAGCCAGGTCATATCTGCAGCCAGGGTGGCAATATGGATTTGGTCTTTACTATAACTACGCTTGAGACTCCGCCCGCAAGGGCCGCTCGGATGTTTTAGTAGAAAGGGGTTGAAACATGAGTGCGTGTGTTGTTATTGTTCATATGAACCCCCAACAGTATTGCCGTACACCCCAGGTTAAGAAACCCTGCTCTAAAATTTCTCTGCCCTATTCCATAGGATCCCAAAAAAGTTTCGGTGTCATCTTGCTGGCTGCCAATTTTCGCAGCGTCTGTGGTCCAATTCTCCCTCCTTATACCGTCTGATCTATTGACAGTAGGAGTACGTAGCTGTTTGCAATTTTCGTAGCTGTTTGTGTGAGCCTGGTCTAACCCGGTCATTCTTCGCACCCTCTGCTCGCCTGTAGCCCATGCTACTGACCGCTAACTTGCCCAGCGATCGGCGAGCAGCCGGGCACTAAAGGCCATCTTGGGTGGTGTGTCGTCATCGTAAAGGGATTTTACCTATGCTCCTACCACGTTGGCGAATGCGGGTGGGTAGAGAATTTAAGTCTATATTTGCATATAACCCGGTTTAACGGTTATTCCGCCGTGACTCGGTCGGCATTGCCTCGTTAATTCTCTGGCTGGCCTCGTTATTTCTCGACTGGTCCCCTAGGCCCTGGCCTAGGAGACCAGCCAACATAGGGGCCCCGGTGGCGAAACTGAACTCAAATTCAACCGTCGTGAAGAGTCTTTCTCAGACAAGATGGTTTACTCGGGTTGACGCCTGTCGAAATCTATGTTGCTCCTGGGATAAGATAATGGCAGATCTTCAGATAATTGCCAATAATGCACATTGAAAACCATCTACGCGCTCTGAGGCTTCAGCTCTTCTGAATTCATTAGACTCGATGGAAACTTGCTTTTTATCACTTCTCTGGAATGACATATTGGGAAGGTTCAACAAACTAAGCAAATCCCTCCATCTGTTCGACCTGGGTACGATCGTTGAACTGTATCAGTCTTTGGTAACACACCTAGAACACTTAAGGAAACCCAGTTCCTGTACTTTTGATCATCATGAGTAGCAAGTTATTGAAAAACCCGATGAAAATAGCTATGCATAGGACATGCAGAGGAAACGTAAGCATAAAGTCCAGTTCGACGAAGTAAAAGGAAACAAGCCCGAACTCTCTGCCAGGGACAAATTCAGAGTTACCATTTTAAACGTAATTATAGATAGACTAATTACAGAAATACGGAGACGCTGATCTGCTTATGAGGAGTTGAGTAAAAAGTTTGACTTTCTTACGAAACTACATCGTTTGGAGTCTAAGGACATCTGTAAAGGAGTTAGAAACCTTACAATTTTTTATCCGGGAGATTTGGATAGGTCTTTGGAAAACAATTGTCTGCATCTGCAAGCTCATTTATCCTCGAATGATGAAGTTATAGAGTTACCGTCACTGAAGCTATACAAATACTTATCGGAAAAAAGGCTTTTTGGACATTTATTCAAACTTAGGATAATTGTGCTTCGAATGCGGTTGTGTACACCAGCGTCAAACTGCTCAGCAGAACGGTCGTTTTCAGAGCTACAGAGAGTAAAGAATTACTTAAGATCCAACATAGGAGAGAACAGGCTCAATTCACCCTCTGTAATGTACATAGACTCAGAAATAAGGCAGTAAATTGACTATGCTGACGACATTCCTTCCTTTGCAAAGAAGAATTTAATTTGCTAAATTTCTAAAATAGCTTCGATATGGTGGATCTAAATGTTAAGTGATTAGGGGCACTGGGGCCTGGGTGTACCGCGTGCAGATGAGGTTGACATTTGGACAGCATGCATTTCCATATTGATCTTGCTGTACCCCTTACGCCCCCCAAAAAGATTAGATTTTCAAAAATTTCAAAAGAATTTCGAGAATTATTTCGCGATTGGTCGAGAAAATTTTGAGATATTAACTGTAAATCTAGAAGAATCTTAAATTTGCAATTCCATTTTTCTACTCTAGGATTTGAGATATCTAGTTAAACACCGTAAATCAACGCTTTATTTTAAACTATTTTGGTTTGTTGTGACTAAGGCAACAGCAACCCAAAAACCAGCCACATTGCCGGGATAGCGGATGATAGGTGGACAATACGGATACTCGAATGGCGTCCCAGACAACTTGCATTCAGAAGCAGAGGACGGTAAAAGGAGGACGGTAAGCAGAGGGTGGTAAAATTTAAATTTCGTTATTGACGCCCCCCGACACGATGGTCCGACAATATTAAGCGCATCAATTTAAACTGGGTGCGGGAGTCACAAGATAACGAGAATTGGAGAAATGTAAGGGAGGCCTATATCCAGCAGTGGACACAAATTGCTGATTGATGACGATGATGATATAGACTACCAATAAGTCTAGATAATTAAAACTGGGCAGTCAAGAATAGACTAGGTAATATGTAAATCTACTTAAATAAGTACGTGTAATATTTTAAAATTCCGTAGATGTTTAGTTTTTAAGGATATGCATTTCGGAATCTAGTTGTAATTCAAAGCGTCGAAATCCGTTAACAGTAAAAGCATAAAAATAATGTCGGTGAAATTTCCTCGTTTCGTCAGAACGAAACTCAACCGACGAACAAAAACTCACTTTTCTTATGAAAGTTAAGAAAATAATAATAATTCTTGTCGAGTCAATCCACGTGAACTTTATCCAAACAAGCCGCTTCGGTAACGAGATCGAAAAAACATATTGTTTCTTGTCCATTTAGTTAACTTTATTTTTGCCCTTACTTTCTAATAATCGCCTTGAGAAACCGTCTCAAGGTGCATATGTGTAACGATATTTAAATTTTACCACGAACAAATTTTCGCCCGTGAGAATTTTTATTTGCACAAAAGAATGCGAATTATATCATTCATAAATTTCTTCAATTATCTCAACAATTTCTATCTTTATATTTCCAAAATAGTTGTATCGGTTTTATTTCGTATTGATTATGTAGTCTTGCATTTCTAGATTTGTAAGGTCTAGTTTCTGTTTGTTTAAACTGGTCAAAATTGGTCGACTTAATCAAATTTGCATTTGTAATTTAAGAAATTTTTTAATTCTACAAAGTTAGTTGTGTTTTTGGGCGTCATAAATCAATTTTGTGTGGTAAAAAAAGGCGATATAAGCCTGCAGAAATCACGAGTGTTGAAAATAGTACGTCATAAATAGATTAAGTACAAGGTCAGTCGGTCCTAATCAGAAATTCGAATCCGAGAAAAAGACCGAAATGAAAACAAAATCGTGTGTGACACACATAACACAATAAACTTACCGAATAATTTTAGATTAAATTCTGAATTGGTTTAGTGTTTCTTACGTAAAATTTCTCCTTCGAGACATTATAATTGTATAGTATTGTAAATTTGTTTGATTAGAGTCTTGAAAAATTTTCAAAAAGCTTTTTTGTAAATTTGCAGTTACGCAATTAAAAAAATATTGATTGACGTTTCAAGATTAATTATTTTTGGGCGAATGCAATATATTGGCAAGGTCAACTCAAATGTTTTAAATAACTATTTTATTAAATTATAGAAAAAAATCTCACTACCAGTTCATTTCCTGTTCCTGTTGTTAAGAAACCAACAAATCTTTATTTATTTTAGAATGCAGGCAAACTTTAATTGTTATAAAAGTTTTTGCAACATTTTACTGCGAATTCCACATAAGTCATTAAGAATTTATGCTTTTATTCTTCGTCTCCTTTTCGCAATTGGCTTAATTGTCGAAATTCTCATTGCTAATTTCATTAATTTCAGTTTTTACGTCAACAATTAAGATGTCATAAAAAAACTCAACAAAAACCAAATATGCAATTAAAAACACAATATGAAAGCACAGGCCACATTTTATAAATAAGACTTGATAGACAAGACTAGATAAACGAGAATGAACAACCAGAGTGCACAAAAGTCTAGAAACATAAGATTAGAAAACAATGATTGGACAGACTACATATATCACATAAGAAGTTTAAGCAAACAAGGTTTAGTGGAGCAAAACTTGACCTAAACAGTATTATACAGCTAACATTTGAATGGCTAGACAAACAAGTCTAGACAGTCAAGATTAGAGAGTGAAGATAGATAGTATATAAAACCAAATAGACAAAGGTCATGGTAACACGTGACCCAAAATATTTGATAAATTATTTATTTGTTTTTAGATTAATGTCTAGCCCGAAGGCTTTAGTCCACTTAACCCACTATTACTGACAAAGAAAAATTGCATTACAAAACTAATTGACTAACATTAATTGAATATTTTATAAGTTTTCACTCGTAATTTACAACAAACAAAAAACATTAATATTAACAAAGTAATAAGTAACACACTCTAAATTATTAGCTTTTTGCTGTGTAATCTGGTCTGTCTATCCTTGTCCGTGTAGTTCTCTCTGTCTAGGTTTGCGTGTCTAATTTTGGCTGTCTAGTCTTGTAATTTGTTTAGTCCTGTCTGTCGAATCTTATTATTTATTTATTATTATTATTTTCTTTACTGGCAATATTATCCAAACAAGGCAGAACTTTTCCCACTTATACAAAAACAAACATAAATAAAATCAGAAAAACAAAAAAAAGTAATGTGAAAAAAATAATGATAAACAGAACTCTCAAAAGAAAATGTTGTCGTCCGCATTTTTCGTCCGCACTAAATTTTTCCCACTCCCTAGAGTAGTGGTTTAAAACCTTTTGTTTGTCGCTACCCTTTTTAGTTTTTTAATGTTTGTGACCCCTTCTTTCGCATATTTGATTGGTAGTACCTTTCCGACTCGTCCATGCAATATTCCAAATATTTAAACTTTTTTTCTTCTGCACTTCCCATGTCAGCCCCTTGCACTCTTCTATCCACTGAGCCTACCTATCAGTACCCTCTCCGCGTATGGTACATAAATTCTCTCTTCCTAGCCAGTACTCCTCGTTCTCCTTCTCCTCGTTGCCGCACTAAAACCTGGTTATTCACCATTTGACGATTTTTATTTTGGTGGGGACTTGTCGTAGCACATTATCAACAAGTGGTCGCCCTGAACTTCGCCACCCGCATTATTTTGCATTACTTCGGGTTGGGGTCCGTATCTAGCCGTTTCTTTATGTCCCCTGTACTCTCGCGAGATTAGGGGTTCAGGGGCTACTCTTCTAGTCATTCATTTAATTTCTACATTTCTCTTTTCTTTTCCACAATATCTTGTATGTATGTTTTCACCTCAGACCAATTTTAATCGCTTTGGAGCATTGTACGTCCTTCTACATGCAGTCTAACTCCCAATAATTCTTCAATCTGAATTTTTTCATCTCTATTGTTTGGTTATTCCAGAACCGTGTGATATACGTCTTAATGCCTGTGGCCACACTTTCTACTTGAACCTCTCCAGGTATGCCATGAAACCACTGTATCCGGAAAAGGCTTGTGTCAGCTCATATCAGCTCTTTCTTACCACTCTCTCACGTTTGGTATCAATCTATGTGTCCAACGCCCGACTTTGCACGATTCCCATCTTGCCTCCCACTTTTCCCTTAGTTTTTCCTGTGCCGCTGTTTTTGCTATCAGCTTTCTTGCTTTGCTTTTGCCCAGTCTACATTCCCTGTATATTTCTTCTCTCTTCGCCAACACCAAGGTTGCTCCAAAATAAACTGTTCTATATACGCAGACGACGCGTATCGCACTTATCCTTTAAACTGCCATCAATTTTTTTTCTCAACGTCGTTCACTCCATAGCAACTGCCCATATCTCCGCACCCTATAGTAAATCTGAGTGTACAGTGCTTTTAAGGAGTCTCCTTTTTACTTCATATGGGCCGCCGATGATAGACATCAATCGCGACATCGATGTAGCTGTTGTCAAAGCCTGTTCAGGAGTCTTGCCAATGTGTTAAGGATACCTTACTCGGTCGTCAATTTGCACTTCCAGGTATCTCACTGACCTGCTCCATGCTATTTTGTTTCTACCTATTTCCAGACTTGGTGGCATGAATGTTCGCTTCACTGTTATGAGCACTATCTCGGTCTTATGTATCGCCAATTGGGTATTTGATTTTATTTATTTTTATTTTTTTTTTCATAAATAGAAAGATCTTATATAAGTTTTATAACAAAACAATTTTTTGTTTTGTTTTTTTCTTTGTAATTAAAAAGTTAAAAAGGCCGAGAACACGGAGGGACGTAGCAAGGGTAATTTCAACTCGTGCATTTTTTTGTCAATTCACTTTAAATTTGATTTTTTTCACTTCAAATTTACTGTTGACCCAGTGCAATAACATTTCATTTAGAAATTTAATATGTTCTGATGTTTCACTAATAGCAATTTATATTTTTATCACATTTAAATTGTTTATAACTAAGTGAAAAAAACAAATTTCAACTTTTTTGCATTGAACATCCAAATTATTTACAATAAGGTTTTAAAATTCATTAAAAAAATTCGATAATTTTTTTTTTCAACAACCCAATTCCAGTCCGTGGTCTTTGAGCCACCCACCTATTTGTCCTTCTCACAGTCTCGTTCAACATTAGTTCTACTGTCCTTGTTTTCCTTGCAGTTACTACCTCAGCCACATCATTTGCAAAGCTCGCAATATTCGAAGCCTCCGGTAGTTCTAGTTTGTATCTTACCTAATGTTCCGAACAAATGGTCCCAAGACCGATCCCTGTGAAAACCCGCCGTTAATTCGTAAAATTTAGATTTCGGTTGTACCTGCTATCCTCTATACGGCGTTGTCCTGTCTTCAGCTCTATCTCCCTACTCCTTTCACCCAACAGTGTTTCTAGTACCACACATTGCCCTTTCATCCTCTCTACCTCCCCTTTCGAACATCCTACTCGTTCATACATGTTTTCCATTCATTTCCCCATTTCCTTACTCTGATCTCCTCCACTTCCTTCTTTAAGCTTCCTTCTTGAAACCTTTATCTTTCAATCCTTAAGAGAGACACTTTCCTTTCATACGCTGCCTTCTCACTCTTGTCTCTACTGCAACTTTATAAAAATTAGCTTCTTATAATACCGTGTACCCCAACGTACTCCTGTCTAGTTGTAGCGCTCTATTTATAAACTGCAACAGTACCTTTCTATTTGCTCTGTCTCATCCATACCCCCATATTTCCACCCCATACGTCAAAATGCTTGGTACCACTTTACAATTTTTGCAACGAAACTCTCTACAAATTTGTCTTTCCATGCATTCCAAAACCTGTTGGCTGTAACTAGCCATGCTTTCTTACTTATAAACTTAATATGAACTTTATTGCAACAATTACTGCTAAAAATATATCCTTACTATTTGAATCTGGCAAACTCTTCTATAACCCTTTCACCCCACATCAAGGCTTTATCTTTCTTACCGAATTTCTTGCTAAAAACTATCCACTTAGTCTTCTCAACATTCACACTTGTTTTCTTCTGTTGTCTTCTTGTTTTCTCAGAATATCTTTTAATCCATCTAATCATCTCTTCCATTTTCCTTTTCGTTCTTGCTAATGCTACACTTTCCTCCTGCCTATTACCACTCCTCCTACCTGCCCATTCTTTAAAACCTTAAGTTTGAAATGAAAACTTTAAATAGGACAGGGATAAGTGGACCAGAATCTTTTCCACATTTTCTCAGTCATTCTTATTGTGCAGCTTGTACTAACGTATAGATCTCTAACCGCCTTGACCGGGGTGTAATGTTGGTTCGCCTCCCCTTGGTACACCCTGGATAGCGTTTTACTTCATAAAACGTGAACTAAATGAACTAGCAACAGCTGGCAACCAAACAATCCTATGGATTTCCTGTTTAAGATCATGGCAATGTCTGAGAACAACTGCGGAGCTGTAAGACAAGTGGGCAAGACATTCCTGAACCACTGACACATTCAGGAATGCCCACCAAGGTCCGTCCTCAGTAGGACCTTATGAGCTCCTGAACGCAATGTAATCGAATATATCCTGTCATCTTTTATTTGTATTTCTATCAATATTGTGATGAGCCATACGCTAAATAAATAAATAAACCGCGTCTATCTAGACTTATCTGTCTAGTCTGGTTTATGTAGTTTTGTCAGTCTAGTCGCGTCGATCTGGTCTAGTCTATCTAGATTTATCTATTTACTCGTGTGGATCTAATTTTCACTGTTGCCTCTACTAAAATCATGTATGTCTGTGTAGTTTTCATTGTCTAGTTGTGTCTGTCTTTTTGTGTTTTGGGGGAACCCCTCACTAAACCCCCTTTTCCACTTGGCTTTTAATATGCGCCACCCGGTTTTCGCATATTTCGCATTCCTTCACTGTAGGCAGCCCGGATGATTAGTGCCGCCCTGGTTGAAATGTTGTCCACTACATTACCGAGGAGGACAGTCTTGTCTGTCTAGTTTTGTCTATCTAATCTTATCTGCCCAGTCTTATTAACACGTATAAATCTAGTCTTCTCTGTCTATCCTGGTCTATCTAGTTTAGCCAATCTAACGTCTAGCATGGTTTCTTTTAATTTATTATGTCTGGTCATCGGTGTATAGTTTGTCTGTTTATATTTAATATTGTTGTTGTTTTGTTCTTATTATTTTTAACATGTGGCTTTAGTTGAAGCCGTTTTTTCCGGCCAGCGTTTCTCAACCTTTTTTACTTGCAACAATATCAAAAGATATTACTAAGGGAATTGTTCGAACTGTGTCTTTCCATATTTATTGTTTGTTTTATACTGTATAAGCTTTAGCATCGTCATTATATAAAATGGCGGGCACGGTAGGGGTTTGTGAATTAGCGACGATAGATTAAGGGGTATATATATATACCTATGACCCTTGACCTATCATCGCTAATTCACATACCCCTACCGGCCATTATGTATAATAACGATGTTAAACTTGTACAGTATATAAAAAACAATAAAAATTGAAAGACACAGTTCAAACAATTCCCTTAGTACCATCTTTTGATGTTGTTATCTTTTGTTACTTTTTATCTTTTCTTTTCAGTTCAATTTATCGATCAATATCCGCCATTACATCATTTTTTTCTCCGTACCCCCAGAGATCATTTCACGTAGCCAGGGGTTACGCATACCTCCGGTTGAGAAACGCTGTTAAATTTTGTTAACAACTACAATTAATCTCTTTCGAATTTTCCTAGCTAGTTATCTAGATTGAGCTCTAATCATATGAATATTTCATTTATTTTTAATGGTTGTAAGAAATTGCATATAAATTGGAGTAGCGAATGATAATAAATAATATTATCGATGTCTGATAAAATGTGAATTGAAATCGAATTTCCAATTAAACCGTAGCAGTAATAATAATAGTGAGGTATGGAATGTCTGGTAATACTTGTCTGCAAGGCCGTTGGAAACCAAACGAGACTGCGGCATTGGTCGAAAGAGAGAACTTGGTCTCGATATGTCGTGCAGGATGTTACAATAATCCACCTTCGACTTTTAATAATTTTCGCAATTTCATTTTACTTAAAGAAAAAGTATAAATAATTGGCCGGCGCGGCGTATAATCGATTCAGTTTTAACAAGTAGTTTTAACTCTTTCGCAATGTCCTAATCTAACGTTTTATGAAGACTTTCGAGAGATTATTAAATAATATTTTACTGTTTTCGTTGCGTAAAAATTTCACTTGAACTACATACAAAAATGGATCCATATTTCAGCATAGTTACTGACCGCACGTAGACAAGAAAACATTAATTTAATGTTGTCTGTAAATCATTAATATTCTCTTACTCACTAGGGATTAAGATTTGATTAGATACAGATAATTTATCATTTAAATTATCTAGCTCATTTCAATAACTAGATAATTTTAATAGATTATCTAGTCTAAATTTTGACATTTAAATTATTCTCTTTTTTTCAACTCACAACATCAAAAAATGTGGGTCAAAATCAAATAAAAAATAATATATTCCCCTTAAAAACGAAAACAAAACAAAAGTTACAATTATTTTCGTTATTTCATCGATGGATTGGTGTCTCATTTTGTATCAAATTAGATAAACATACCACTAGTATATGATATAAACATACCACTAGTATATGGTATAAATATACCACTAGTACATGGGCCTTCACAAATCACGAGCGTCCTCCTTGGAGCACAGATTAGGTGGTTTCTTCTTGTGGTGTATTCATGCAGCGATTTATGTTGTATTAGTTTGTGCTTTTCTTTAAATAGGATACAAGCAATCTTTAGTATGTATAGACATGGTCGAGTAAGCATCCCCAATTCCTAAAAATAGGCTTTGCAGGAATTAGTAACACACATCCCGGCTATGGCTCTGATTACTCTTTTTTGGACTTAAAATAACAGATGGACTTGAGGTGCTAAACCCCATACAGTTAATCCATATGTTATCGTGGATTGAACCTCACTATTACATACACTCAAAATGATCGATCTTGTAAGCATATTTCGTATGCTTCTTGAGAGGTGTGCTCTGGAATTTAGTTTCTTTACCTTTTCTCCGATAGTGGAATTTCATTTAAGGTTTTCTTCTAAGAACATTCCTAGAAATTTTACCAGCTTGGTTCTGCATAAGTCTAGATTATTTATTTTTAGGGTGATAGGTTCCCGTGCTCGTCTATGAGTTTGGAATATCATGTAATTGGTCATCTCCGAGTTTTTAAACGAATTATTTTCCAAAAATCACGTATTTAGCGTTTCTAACAAAATATTTGCTTTGGACTCATTTATTTTTGGTCGGTTGCAATCATCAGCATATAGTATAGAATGACAGCAATCGATATATTTAATTGTCTGCTATGTATAGCGAAAATAATGTTGTTGACAGAATACTGCCTTGTGTTATTATTGCATTGGTCTTCACTGATTTCAATTGTCCAATCCCTCTCTGGTTTACAATTCTGATGAATATTTTCCTGTTGGTTAGATATGCTTCTAACCATGTAACTGCTCTAGTTCTAATTCCGTATGTTTTAATTTGAGAAGAAGTCGATGGTCGCCACAGTCAAAAGCCATTGAAAGATCGCAGAAAATGCCAACGGGTTACTTTACATCATCTACTTCCTCCAGTACTTTGTTTATAAAGTCTTCTATCATCGCTGAATTATATCGTTGACCTGCTTCTTCTGAATCCTTGTTGTTGCTTTGAAATCAGGTCATGTTTATCAATGAATGGTGTTAATCGATTTAGCATGCTCGATTCAAGTATTTTGGATAGTATTGACACCAGCGCAATAGGGCGGTAGTTTTATACATTTTTACTGTCTCCTTTGTTCATTACTGGAACAAGCATAGTTACTTTTAGAACCTCTGAGAATTCCTCGTTGTTAAAAGAATAGTTAGCTGGCCTGAACTTTAATTTGTTTCCCAGTGCCATAAGAATTCTAAGCATTGTGTCTGTGTAGTCATCAAGAAACATCGGTTCCTTTTTTGTTTAATGTGGTAATATTTCTAGTGATTTGCTGTGAGGTAGTTTGCAAATGTTTGTTAAATATTTTAGCTATACTTTTTGGGTCTTCAATGAGCCTTTCATCATTTTCTTTTTGACTTATTACCTCTGTTTCATTAATCGCATTCTAATTTGTCACCTCCCTGATGATTGACCACAGTGTTTTTCGATTAATTGAGGAGTTTTCAAGTCTTTTGCTATAATATGTTGACCATGCCCTTTTAAGGGGAAACTTACAAAAGTGGAGGTTAACCCTTTAAACACTGCGGCCTATTGGCCTAATGTATTTCCCTACATTGTTCCATTGATGCAAATAGGTCTAGCCCCTATATTAGCTCCAGGAGTCTATGTGACATGTTCTTCAGGGGTTTCTCTTTGCTGTAATGTTAAGCTTGTGTCTGCTCTGTGCAATTGCTTTGCAATGGAAGATTATTTGGGAGGCAGTTTCATCCGTCTCATAGCATAGTTTGCATGGTCCCATTTTGCGCAAATGTTCTCGTGGAGGGCAGTGTCGTGTGAGTAGGCGTACCACAATTGTAATCTGCTTCCTAGACAGTTGTAGGATTTTAGTAGTTCGATACAATTTCTAGCATTCGTTAGCTGTGTTTCTGACCATTTATTTTGTTACACTATAGCCGGTGCTTAGTAGCTAACTGTTTAAAGATTTTATTTCAGGCCATGGTTTTGGTAATGAAGTCCCTGTTAGTACTGATGTTTGCTTTGTTACTTCCATAGTTTGCTAACGTGTCCGCTATATCGATTCCTACTAGCCCCTTGTGGCTCGGTACCCAAGAAAGTTTGACCTTGTTGTGTTTTGCCAGGGCCTTAAGGTTCTGAAGGCACCTCCATGTTGTTTTAGATATAATTTTATGGAACGCTAAAGCAATAATAGTAGACTAAATGCGAATGTTTCTACTTTTGTGGTCCATGTTTAGATTTTCACTAGCACAGATCGCGTTGGCGTGTATTTCTGCTTGGAATGTCCTGGTATGTAAACCCAGGGCACAGATAAACTATTCCCCAGGGATGGTCTGTAGATTCCTGCACCAGTTCCACTGTCCTTTTTGGCGTCGTCTGTATGCCAGTCCAGCCCACATTGACATGTGTTTGGATTTTTACCTTCTATCCAACGTAGTTGTCTTTTGGAGGGCAAATCGAATGAATGCCTTTTTGATATTGTGTCTCCCTCAATATTGAGGTTTAGCTGTGATATTATATTCGTTATTGTTGTCTCCCTTACCTCGCCATGGCCTCTCGTGTACTATAACATTTTCCATCTAAATCTTTGAACATTAGATGGTTCCTTTATAGGCTGTTTTTGTTTTAGTTTGGTTCACCATACCGTGAAGCCAAATATCAGAACGGGCCTAACTACCATAGTATACAACCTGTGTACTATGGTTGGTTTTTGTCCGCATGATTGGCCAAGTTTTCATTTAATCATCATCAATGCCATTTTACACTTATTGGTAATTTTTTAAGGTGTTGATTCCAGGTTAATTTGTCATCAACTGTTATACATAGATATTTAACTTCCTCACTAACCTTTAGGAACGTTAAAGAAGAGTTTCAAAAAATAGGATCTGCAGCGGAAAATATGGGCCTAAAAATTAACGAGAGTAAAACCAAGTACATGACCACAGCAAGGACACAACGTAGGGATAGGATAGGACAAAATGTGACGATGTAGCAATACAACTTCGAAAGTGTCCAGGAATTTAAATATCTGGGTGTCACTATCACGTCGGACAATGATATGACCAAAGAAATTAACAACAGAATACAAAGTGCCAATCGGTGTTGTTTTGCATTGCAGAGAATAATTAAATCAAAAACTGTATCTCAGACGACAAAAATAAGAATATACAACTCCATTATAAGACCGATTATGACTTACGCCTGCGAAACCTGTACAATGACAAAAAAGAACGAAAACAGACTGAGAGTTGCAGAGAGAAAAATACTACGGTGTATATACGGGTTTATAAGGGATGAAACTACACAACCGTACCGCAGTATTAAAAACAGGGAAATAGAAGAACTATATGACCAACCAGACATTGCAAGAACGATAAAAGCGGAAGAACTGAGATGGGCCGGCCATGTAAAGAGACAGGAGAATAAACGAGTTGTTAGATTGGTATGGGAACAGGCCCCGTCCGGTAGAAGACCACTAAGAAGACCGCGACTACGGTGGAGAGACCACATAACATCAGATCTTACATTCCTCAATATCATGGAAGCGGAGGAGATAATGATCACTCTGCCTCGTTCAGTGCCTTTTGCATGAAATTATTCAATACTGTAGAGTGTTTCTCTAAAGATTTAAGTCTAAATGTGGAGCAGGCTTTGTTCTATAGATATTACATTTGTCTATATTTGGATTGAGCAACTTACAAATAGTTTAAATATATGATGTTGAAATAATTGAATGACTTTACTAATTTAACTACTGTTTATTTACTATACTAATTTATACATATACACTTAACATAATAATTCAATCATAACTTGTAATATTAAATAGTAACATTTTGATCTTTTCTTCAAAGATTATAATTTCTAAGAAATAATTTCTAAGAAAGTTGACATTATTAGTATAACTAATCTTTCTATATACATAACTTATAACTCTCAATTTTATTATTCTCCTAAACTCCATGCTCTTTCTTACTTACATATACACATTCATATTTACACATATTCCAACATGTATCGTATGGACACAAAAATTGTTAAATGATATTTGGTCAGAGAAGATTGAAGTAACAAGAACAGCTTTTATTAACTTACAATAAATTACTGTTGGAACTAATCATAATTTTAATTTGCCAATTTGGAGCGATTATAGCGTAAACCTTGCTCTTTGAATAAACTTAATTAAAACTGCAACATTAAAAAAATGCAATTTATTATAAGAGCCAATAATTTCTGAATTACCTGCTTAATAGCGTTCTTACAAACCTGTATACAAAGGCGCAGTACAATCAAAGACAGACAAGTAAACTAACTTTTAAAATATATACCGACTTTTGGTAAGCTTGAAAGGTCATAATATTTTCAGCAAAGTTATATAGAGAAAGCAACTTTTTAAATAATTCAGAAAAAAAGTAAACTCATAAAAAAGTTTTCAAAATATAGAAAGACAGAAAACAGATTTTGACAAATGTAGATTGTCTAGCAGTTTTACAAAGAAACAAATGTATTTAGTCAGATTAAAAAAAAAAGTGTAATAATAGCTATAGCACGCTCGCGTGTATATTTATATCTGTCAAATTAATGCAGCTCAACTATGCTTACCAAATAGTTATTATTTGGTAAGTAATGTAATATTCTAACGAGACACAGTGGGGCCAAATATATGAATTCTTGGCAAAAATTATTTTTTTCACGTATACACGACACGGGCCAACCCGTCTCAACATGTTACCGCATGCTATCAAGCAGCCCCGATCTAGCATTTGTTTTCAGTCTTGTTTTCATCATTAGACTTGCCTAAAGCTGCTGAAGCTAAAGTTCATTTCAGAAGTAACCATCGCAATACCTCGCGAGGGCCGTGTAAAATCAAGTTAAAATAAAATAAATATTTGCATAACTTCTCCGATATTTTCGAATGGATTTCATTCAATCTTTACTCACTTATTTTTTATGAATCATGTTAAAAATATTACTAAGTTTGAATGCAATCGAGTAATCTACCAAAAAACGTTCCATTGGAAATGATTAATGGAGCAAAGATTACTTTGAACCATCGTTGCAAGGGGAGAAAAGCAACTGTGTCGTACTTCTCATACACGCTCTCTGTATAAGAACAAACATTCAATGGATGTACCATCGAAAATATGGTGAAATACAATAGGCCACTGGACTGCAGTGTTTGTAGTGCCAAATGATAGCCCCGATCCACATGGGGTGAAGGAAAAAAAATCCGGGCTGAGTACATTTGGTGTTGCATTTATAAAGTAAACATAAATTACCAAAAGCTATGTAAACAATGATATCGACGTAACTACGTCGCGTCATCGTCCCAGTCCAAAGAAGTTGGCATGCACAATAATATAGAAAATTTTGAAAACATTTTGAACAATAACCCGGCCTTTGTACCAAATTTTAAGATTATTAATGGGATTAATATAGTTTGACGTACATGGTGGTGGGGAGAAAGCTTCTAAACTACTGCAATCTCTAAACAGTGCTAGAAGAGAAAGATGAATAAACGCCGTCGAAGGTATAAATTTCAGCCATTACAGCAGGAAGGTTTAGTCGCTGATTCGAAAACTAGATTCTACTTCTTTACTATCAAAGAAATCGTTATCTGTTAATGTACATGCAATAGCAAACCATCTTGGTAATACATCTAGAACAAAAAGGATAAGAAGTTCACTAAACTGATAAAATCCAAGCTTAGGCAAGCAAAATGCACAACTCAATCTTAAGATATTTATTTAAGACCTTTCTCTTTACAAGAAGTTGAACAAGGTTTACTCTCCCTTCAAAGTGGAAAAGCAGGAGAAATAGATGGGATGCATCCAGATCTATTAAAGAACTGCGGATCGGCTCCAAAACAATGGCTGGCGTTGTTCTTCAACTGCATACTGGAATCTGGAAAGTTACCCGCATTATTCATGAGGACCAAAATCATTGCACTCTTAAAGCCTGGTGAAGATCCAAACTTACCTCAAAGTTATCGACCAATAGCTTTGCTTTATGTCACTTACAAGCTTCTCAAAAGATTGATCTTGAATCGAATAGCACCTGCAATTGAAGCGATAATTCCAATTGAAGAAACAGGTTTCCGATTGTAGCTGGCACTGGTCGTGATTGTAGCGATCAAGTCCTTTCCTCTCTACCTTTGTTTTCTCTCTACCGTGGTTTTGAGAAGAAGTTGAACAGCGTCTCAGTATTTCTTGATCTCTCAGCAGCATACGACACAGTTTGGAAAGAAGGTCTATTATTAAAACTGACGAAGGTTGTTCCTTGCATTAAGATTAACACATTGATAAACAATATGATAAGTAAGAGACTGTTTCAATTGCACTCCGAGAACAATAGAAGCCGATTCCGAAAACTGAATAATGAATTACCTCAAGGTTCAGTTCTCTCGCCAGCTATTTTTTATTTGTACACCCATGATTTGACTATAACTGTGGCCCGTAAATTCATATACGCAGATGATATAAACCTCACTGTTCAGACCTTGCAGCTTCAGATGATTACTTCAGAAAATGGCGATTGCAACCCAACACTCAGAAAAGTTAAGTAACTGCCCTTCACTTGGACAATAAGATTGAAAACTATAGCCCAAAAGTCACTTTTGGTTTTAGAGTACCATACCACCCCTAAATCCCTAGCACAATACCACCCCTATCTAAAGTCATTCCCAGGTAAATGAGTTTAGATAGATCTCTATCGTAGATCGAGCTTACATATAGAATTTATCTTCGTAAATCAGCTGCAAAACTGAAGAGCCGTAACAACCTTCTACATCGTCTAGCCAGAATAACATGGGGTGCTGTTGCTAACACGTTAAGAACAACTGCTCTAGCACTTGTCTCTTCTTTGGCTGAGTACTGCTCTGCGGCGAGGCTTAATAGCTGACACACTCAGCTTGTGGATGTTCAGCTTCATCACAGCATGCGTATCATTACAGGAACATTGCCTTCTCCAATCCAGTGGCTTCCGGTGTTGAATAACATTCCACCTCCTCAGATCAAAAGAGAAATAAATCTTGTTCATTTGTCGTCCAGAATCATCAAAAACATGGCACTACCAATAAACGAGGACGTCGGACAACTAGCAACATCTAGATTGAAGTCTTGCAAACCAGTCTGCAAAACTGCCTTGAAATTGATAAATGATAACTTCGGACTCAAGGAAAAATAAAAAATAATAATCTCAAGGACAAATGGCAGAATGAGTGGAAATTATTTATACCGGAAGGGATTCTGACAGTTGAGAATCCCACATTAACTTAAATCTACCTAGACGTGCTTGGAGTCGGCTTAATCATATCAGATGTGGCGTTGGAAGAACAATCTCAATTCTCCTTAAATGTGGTTGGACAGTCAGCCCATACTGTGACTGTACTATCATTCCTTAAACAATGGCTCATGTAGTGTTGGATTGTCCCCTTCGTGCCTTCCCTGGAAGTCTGGAGTACCTGAACACAGCTACTCCGGACTCAGTGGAATGAATACAGAGCTTGGATATAAAAATTTAAGCACTTAGTTGTGTATGAACAATGTTATTTGTATTGTACAGAACTTATGGATCTGTATAATTATTATTCCTTTTTTGTTTATATGTTGTAAAGCATCATATGCTAAATAAAATAAATAAACATTTGCAAGAAGAATATACCTCTCATTATTTTTATAAAACGATGCAATCAAATTTTGAGAGACTCGAAACTTTGATCTCGATTTTCTGGGGCCAAGTAGGATCCCGCAAGCAAGATACTTGAACTTGATTTTATCGAGCCGTGGTAAGAATTTCCAAATCTTATTAAACCTGGTTGATTATATAGACTTCGTTTTGAAGGTTTCGAAGGTTAGGCGATTTGAGCTTTAATGTATGCAATGACACTCGCTTTTTGTTACCACCACAATCATGAGACATTATAGAGGATTCATCCCAGGTTTCAACCATTATTTATACTTCTTAGTACGAGTACTTCCTTACAAAGATTTTGACTTCCATACATAACGTAAGATTGTATCAGGAATAAGTACGATTTTTCTCCAACAATAGTACGACTGTATATGGTGTCTCAAACCAATTACTTCTCTATTTTAAATAGTAATTATAAACTTTTATTTAAATATCAAATTATAACTGTCAAAAAATCAAAAAATCAGCATATTAAAATAAAATTCTTTTGTACCTCTTTGAACTGGATTTTTGGAAAATGTTAAAACACCCATTTTTATTTTTAAAGTAGAATTTAAATACCATTTTCACTTCTCTAATATCCGCAGGTTTTAAAACATAATTAGTCCGCATTTGTAGTCCACTTAGCCAGATATTTGGAAAATGATAAAACCCGTTTTTATCTAACTGCCAAATTTTACTATTTTGGCCTAGTCGAGCGCAGGCAGCTGAAGCGTGCGTTTGTAGTGTATGAAGCCGGGTGAAAAAATAAAGTCAGTGTATTAATTATTAAAAATGCCAAAGGATTTAAAATCCAATACTCTTGACGGGCAGAATGATAAAGTGCTAGAATTATTAACAAGTTCGCAATTTGAAGAGCTCATATCAACCATTGTAAATAAAGAATTAGTGACAGTGGAAGTCAATTGGACACAGTAAATTAATTTGCTAATAAGAAAATTGATAAACTATGAGATACTAATAGAAACTAATAACAAGCTTATAAACTGTCTTGCGAATCAACAGTGTGAAATTACAAATAATCCTCAAGAACATATCCGCGAAGGAGAAATAACTAAAAATAGCAACTGTAATCAGCAACGCCGTAGATATGAAACAGATAGCGGATTCTCTACAATCGAAAAGGACACAAGAAAATTAAACGAGAACAAAGAGAGACATCGAGATAGAAAAAGATGCTAAAATAACAAACACCTGCGATGACGGAGAGGGGTGGAATGTTCAGGCAAAAAAAAACGCAAGCGGCTAAACAGAAAATCGAATGTTATCCACGGAAATCCAGATGCCGCACTTATTAAAGCGGCACAAAAATTTGCAAATATACAGATAGAGCCCATTTTGAATAAGAAAGATATGTAGGCTATTTGATTACTAACAATATTAATTCGGTTAACTGTACTAATTGTAAGTTAAAATCGAAATATCTAGAGGAAAAATTAAAAAATCAAAACATTCACAACCACCACCGTTCGAACTTGAAAACCTGAAAAATCTGAAAATTGGCCAAGATATGCATGCATTAACCATTTTATGCTTATTCTAGGAAAAACAAAGAAGTGCAGTTAGATAGATACTTCAATATTGGGCATGTGAATGCCCAATAAATTCGTAATATATTAGAACTTCTGGAACTTTACTTAGAAAGACAATAGATTAATGTATTGTGAATTTGTTAACACTGGTGCTCTTGAATTGAGTTAGACTCTTTTAATATTAGTGACCTTATGCTAGTGTCAAGTTTTTGCAGAAATTTGTACTAGCTTAGGGGTGTTGTCATTTTAGTGCGTGATAATATTCAAGTTTAAAATCTTGATATTGAAACGTTTTCAATTGATTATGAAATGTATGGTACAAACTTGGTTCTTAATAATATGACTTTTTCCTTATTGTTTATTTATAGATCTACCTTGGACAACTTTAATTCCTTTTATTATAAGCCGAAAGATACTTTGATCTATGTTCTAAAATATAACAAGAACAGGGAGGAGGCCAGATGGATCCTTTGGATGGACTATATGGTTACCAACCTTAAGCGTAAAGCGTTCAAGAACAGTTTAGTCCCGGTCCTTTAGGACTCGGTCCTAGCTGATCATATAAGCTTAATACCCCATTTGGATTTACCCTTCTTCAAGTCAAGAATCAAAGATAAATCAATTAACAAATTATCCAAGACATACACAGATGATAATCTCCAGAAATTACACCACTGGATTCCAAAGGAAGATCTTTCGTTTGTCAGGCTGTTAGGCTTTAGAGATTTCCTCAATACCTTAATAACTGGTTTAGAGCAATGTATTCCCTTGGAACTTAGAAGAATAACTTATAAACCCACAAAAAAATGGGTTTTAACTGACATTATAATGAGGGTAGAAGATTGCGGGACCTTTACAGAGGAGTGTTTACCTGTGCAGAGGAGGAAGCTCTAATCTTTACAATCAGTACAAAGCATTGAAAAAGCAACATCGTGTAAACATATTCTCAGCTTTTTTGTATTTGTCGTATGGCATTATATGTATCTCTAATATACTTAAATTTAAAAGGATAACAATTTTATATCTTAATGTCTAAGTTTTCGATCCAGGTGACAGCTCATGGAGTGGCCTCTAAGAAATCTCTGGTCGAGCAGTGACTTTCCCGGCTTACACATTCATAGGCTAGGTGCTGGATGGTTTGTTGTTCGCCACAGTCGCACGAGTTGCTTTAGAGTTTTCCCCATTTGTTCCCCATTTTCTATAAGGAGTGCACATACGCCGCATTCGGTACGGATGCGGTTTAGATAGCACTATGTCTTTCTAGGAAGTGAGGATCCAGGAACTGATTCGTTTATATGAAGATTGTTATGGATATCTAGGGGCACACTGTTTTGCCAGGATTTTGCCCACTCTTCTTCTAGTTTAAAGTTGCTTGCGGTAAGAACTACGGCTGTTCGGATTGGAGGTCTTTTGGAACATAGCCTGTGACTAAGTTTGTCAATATCTTCATGGATTTGAAGCTGTGGGTTGCTTATGATCTCCCTATTTCCTCTGCAGAGAACGTTTGAGCGCGATGAAAGTTGTAAGACTCAAAACTTGATCGCAACAGCTTCGATTTTTTCTGAAGCCGGCTTGTTCTATCCGTATGCGTTGCATGATAGACTCGCTTATGCGGTTATAAATAAGTCTTTCGAGTAGTTTGTAGCAGGAGCTCTGCAGAGCGATCGGCCTGTTGTTCTCTGGCTTCTCCTTATCTTTTCCAGGCTTAATCGGGGTAATTAGGCCTTAATCCAGGCCTCGCTCAAATTTTCCGAAAAAATGATACATTGTTGAACGGGTGCCAAAAGAAGAGAAAGGCAGATAGAGAATTGATTTTTTTTAAATTTTATTTACATATCCTTCGACCATGTGTTCATTTTTTTTTTTCGACGCGTGCGCTCCTCGCCCATGTTCACAGCTGTCTGCATCTCAGGAGACAATTAAAAAAAGTCACTATATGGTGTGCACCATCTGCGGTTTTCGGAACCTCATAGAACAAAAAATCAAATTTATTATTAAAGTAGAAGAGTCAAATTCCCCACTGACGGTTGGAAATTAAAAATTAATCGATTTTAGCGAAATGGCGCATCTACGAAAAAAAGCCTCGAAAACGCTCGAAAATTTGGAGAAAAAAACAGTCACTGAATCGCGAAAAAAAAATTTATCAAAATTTCCATAGGTCAATGTGAAACTTCATACTGTGAACAAAACTCGCCAAGGTTTTTCAAATCGGTTCAGAACTCTATCCGTAATCATGCGCACCATATTAAAGAATACGATTCCGAGAAAAACGCGATTAAAAGTTCACTTTTAGTTCACCCAAGTATGGTGGGCATTGGTACCTTGAGGTATTGGGAATAAGAGGAAAAATAATTTTGAAAATATATTGAATACTTCTGAAATTATTCACGGTCTAGCAACGGAAAACGGGAATCGGTGAAAATCGGTCGGAAGCAGCGGAGAGGCATTTTCGACGGAAAATTAAACATTATTATGATTCTTTCTCGGCCACCTCTATGAATCGATTCCTGGACCATATAGCAATCCTTTCACTACTTCGAAGCTATTCTCGAACAGATTGCTCTTCAGATCCTTATAAATTTTCTTCACGTACTTAAACAATATGAGTAGCCCCGTTTTGCTGGGCCTCATCCAGGACCAGGTCTCAAACAAATGATGCTGAGGATTCGAATACGTTGATATCTTGTGATAGCCAAATTTGGAGCGGCCGGCCTTTCTCTTCTTCGGCAGGCTCGATGCAGCTGGCGGCGCGCTCTTGAAAGCGCTGTACCCAGCTATATATCGGCATTTTCAAGAAAATATTTTACAGGGGCAATCTCAATACACGAAAGAACCCAAATATCAAAAAAAAAAACAAAAAATCAATTTTCCCAAAAAAATTGAGCGAGTTTAAGTATTGATGTTGTTTTTGAGTTTTGGAGGAATATAGCCTGTACAGAGGATCTCTGAATAAAATTTTGCCAGCCAACTCTTTGTTACGGGTCTGCATTGAGCCATAATTCTACGTGTATTCCGTCGTAGTCGGGGGATTTTCCAGTTTTCATTTTTTTATTGCGATTTCTATCTCCATTTTTGAGAAGGGCTCCGAGTATTCAGATTTTTCCACTTGGGGGAAAATTTTCTTTTTCCACAAGGATGTCTTTTTTAAGCTGGGATAGCTCTTTTTTAATGGTGGTTGTATGGATTTTGTCACTAGGTGCTCTAGATGTAGAAAGGATGTGGTTTGCTATCTGGTCTGGAGTCACTGCCAGGTCAATTCTTATGGGTGGCGTGCTTGTTCCAAGTCTTCTGATGAGGCCCAAGGCCTTTTTACTTGAGTGCTTAAAATCCATTTTGGCAACAGTTTGGGACCATTTGTCTCGTCGGGCAGTATCGAGGCTTTGTAGTATCTCATCTGCTAGCTTTGGATCTTCGTTGTTTAGATACTCTTAGAAAAGGGTTTAACTGTTGTCGTCTCATCTTGGAATCAATTTCTATATCCTCTAGGATGTTGTAATAAAAACCATACCACCCACGTGTTTGGGAACATTCCTTTACGCCCCCTTGGTCCCACGGTTATCGTGCGATAGCCAATAATTCTTATACTTATTTACCATTACGACATCCGACCGTCGTAATAAAACCCTTTCAAGCCACATGTGATTTTAGGGACATTCCAACCCTCGGTCCCACGCTTAAAAGATTTTAAGTCTTTTAAATGACAACCACGTGTATAAATTTATATCTCCCAGGGATATTTTTAATTATCCGAAATGAAATTCTTGGAGAGACACTTATAACATAAAAACGTCCCCATCAAAATAATCACGTAGGCCAGATTGTTAGTTTCTAACAATGGGAACCTTTGGGAACTTTTGGGAACCTTTTTAGTTATTTGTGTAAATATATTATATATGCGCTACGACTTACGTCATAAGCTCAAACGACTCTTAAGCTGCATAGGGGAGGAGTCAAGTAGGAGGAGCATCTTCATATTTAATTAAGCGGTATGCACAAACCCCCACGGAACACCACCGGGATGATATAAATATCTCAACCCGGTCTAGTTTAAGTCAGTTGTTAAGAAGTTGTTAAGAGGTTGTTAAGAAGTCAGTTGTTAAGAGGTTGTTAAGAAGTCAGGTTGTTTAGTATTGTTAACTTGTAGTTGTAGGCTTAATGTAATAAAATCTTTAGTTATAAATACAGTCTACTACTTTTCATTTTTACAAACTTCGTGCCTTACGAATACCAGACCACAGAAGCAACAAGATTCCGAGATAGGTAAAACTATCTCAGTGTCCGAAGAATTGCAGGCCAGCAGATCCTTCGTCACAACATTGGAGTCAGCGATGGTTCCCATCCACCCCCCTTCACAACAAGGAATTGACTTTTTTGCTGCGGCCGTGATAGCCCCACAGAGTCAATTATAGTTTTGCGATATGGCTGGGATTAAAGAGAGAGTTTTGTCGAGAATGCTTGACATAACTTGGCATAATAATTATGGCAAAATAACTTGGCGTAAGAAAGCTTGGCATAACTTTTCTTACTGAAGCTAGGGGAATATTATCTGTTTTTCTGCTGACGAAGTATAGGTCAGGATTGTAGTCTCTGCGCCAGACCGCAGATCTGAACGAGCCTGGTTGCTTAGTGTCGTGAACAGGGTATAGGTTATTTGTTTCTGCCCAGTTTATCAGTTCAGTACCAGCCACGTCGTCACTTTCGTAGCCCCAAACGGTGCTATGGCTGTTGAAATCGCCAATGTATATCTCAGTATGGTTTTCTGATGTCGGTAGGGCGTCTTCTGGCCAGGTCATGCCAGGCGGTTTATATACGTTGGTTATTAACAGAGAGTTGCATTTAATCGTAATTTTGTGCACGTTGCTATTACAGCTAGATGATATCAGTGAGACGTTTTTTATTGTGCTTTTGACGTACGTTGTTGATCCGGACGCAAGGGGGTACAGAGATGAGAGTGCAGTGTATCCAGGAATAATTTCTCTTTTTTGAAATTGCTCTTCGCTATTTGTATGGGTTTCTTGTAGGGTCACGACATCGACATTGTGGTCGGTCAATAGTTTAGATAGGTATTCACATTTAGCTTTGCTTATACCTTCTACGTTAAGTTGGCAGATGCGGACTGAGGGTCCGATCTTTCTAGTCTTGGGGCTCTGAAGAGAGCTTTTTGAGTTTGCTTAGACTTGGTTTGTGAGGTAATCTTCGCTCACGAACATGTATATGAAGGACAGGATTTGGTCGGGATTTTCTGTCCGCCAGTTTTTGCTAGATCTTTAGCGTTACCCAAAGTGCACCACATGGAGGCAAGCTAATTTTGCACCCCTGCTGCTAAAAATAACATATTCACTGCTAAAAACATATATCACATCAGCAGAATCCAGTGTGCCGTCAATAGATCCAAAGAAGCTTGGAAAATTATAAATAACTGTTTAAACAAGAATAGAAAACCAAGAAGCATTTGAATACAAATTAATGGAAAATTGATTGCGGAGGCAAGTCAAGTTGCGGAAGAGTTTGCTACCTATTTCTCCAGCATAGCGCTGCACCCTATCAATCATTTTCTTCCATCACCAATGTCACGGCGATGTACACTATCAATTGTTAAATCAATACATTCCTTCTACATGGCACCCATAGACAAAATGGACCTAGAATACGTTGTCTCTAAGATATGTGCTAAAACTTCTTCAGGTATTAACGGTTTCTAATTAAATTTAATCAAGAACAATCTTGACCTTCTATTAAATCCACTTGTACAGCTATACAATAAGTCAATAGATGAAGGGGTATATCCATCTTGCCTAAAAGTAGCGTTGGTAGTTCCATTGCTATAAAAATTGGTTCCGCGTATTTTGGATAACTATAGACCAACATCAAATATGGTCTCTACGTTTTCAAAAATATTCGAAAGATTCGAAAAAGATTCGAGAGATATTTACAATATAATCCATGATACCTTCTCAAAAACTATTTACTTTCCAAATCTATTTACTATTTACTTTCCTTTCTGCAGCCTCGTGATTATTTTTAGAGGAACTGGTCAAGGGAGATTACATTATTGGATTATTTTTTGACTTAACTAAGGCGTTTTATACAGTGAATACAGATTTTCTTTACAAAATTAGGTGTTTTGGATTTCGGGGAGGTTTTTCAAATCTGTTAAGATCATTTCTGACAAATCGCAAATTAATTGTCAAAATAAATAGTTACTTTTCTAATCCATAGGATATCTCAGTAAGTGTACCGCAAGGATCAGTCTTGGGACCTCTCTTATTTAATTTATTTATAAATGACCTCCCAGAGTTTTTAGGTGCTGAGACTCTTTTGTTTGCCGATGATACAACAATTGCAGCATCAGCAAAGATTTCTGAGGATTTTTTTGCGAAGGTAGTGGAGGTGATAATACAATTTAATAATTGGTGTACCGAAAATAACCTAATATTAAACAGCAACACAACCGTCTGTCTGCAATTTGGCAAATGGAAAATTGTACCTGCTAATTTTCAATTAATTATTAACCAACAAAGTTACAAGCTATCCAGTTCTGCTAAAACCTGGGGTGTTGATAGAATCTAAACTTTTTTTTTTAATAAATACCCCGGTATCGCTTGCGCATTCCTTCAGGGTGGGCAGCCCGGACGGTTTACTGCCGCCCTAGTTTTTTCATATCATCAGAGATGTATTATTCGTGTTTTAATCAATTGTCTCTGCTTTGCATTTCTCTTTTTTCTCTCGCTTTTTGGGACATTATGTTCCTCAGCATGTTGGTGGCCATGGTCCAGCCCTCCGCGCTCGTGTGTAGAACTTCCGCGATGTTTCTGCTTGTAAAGACAATGCCGATAGTGTCTTTTACGCGTTGTCTTTCTGCGTCCCATCTGGGGCAGTGTAACAAAGTGTGTTCGGGCCCATCCATTTTTACTTCATCATACGTTTACTAAGTTACATCTTAACTCTTTCCTATTCTGAACAGGTATGTGCCAAAGACGTCGTGTCCAGTCATGGCTTGGGTTATGTAAGAATGGCTATAAGAATAACGACAGCATACAGAACTGTCTCTACAGAGGCAGTGCTGGCTATCGCCGGGACCCCCCCTATTAAACTACTCGTGCTCGAACGCTGCCATCTGCACGGGAGAGGAACAGAAAGGAAGCAAGGGAGGATTTGATGTCATCATGGCAGGACCTGTGGGAAAAGTACAACGGCTGGACCAAAACATTCATAAAAAATATCAGAGCTTGGTGCGAGAAACCTTGGGGCAAGCTCTGATATTTTTTATGAATGTTTTGGTCCAGCCGTTGTACTTTTCCCACAGGTCCTGCCATGATGACATCAAATCCTCCCTTGCTTCCTTTCTGTTCCTCTCCCGTGCAGCTGGCAGCGTTCGAGCACGAGTAGTTTTATAGGGGGGGGGGGGGGGGTCCCGGCGATTGCCAGCACTGCCTCTGTAGAGACAGTTCTGTATGCTGTCGTTATTCTTATAGCCATTCTTCTTTTTACTTTTTCTAGTTTGGCAACATTGTGTTTATAATTTAGCGCGCACGACCAAACTGGGGCTCCGTAGAGGATGATGGAGGAAACTACGAATGCTAGCGTTCTTCGTTTATTTGTTGCGGGGCCATTGACATTTGGCATTATCCTGGCAAGAACGTTGACGGTGTCTGTGACTTTTGTGCAGGTGTTCTTTATATGCTCTGTCATTCGTATGTCCTTGTCTAGGTAGACACCCAGATATTTTAAAGAGTTTCTGGATTTTATTATTTCCCTATTTATTTGGAGATAATCCAGTCTAGTGAGTTTCCTGCGGCCTGCGAGAAGAACCATTTCTGTTTTTTTGGCTGCTAGTTTGGTGCCCATTTCGTCGAATTGTTCCGTAATTGAGATTAAGGCGTGTTCTGCTTTTTCTTTTAAATCTCCGCTGCTCCTAGCGGACACGACTAGTGCAAGATCGACTGCGTATGCTACTGTGGTCACACTGCTTTCCATTTGTAGTCTCAGGATTCTATCATAGAAAACGTTCCACAGTGTTGGTCCAACTATCGATCCTTGTGGTACCCGGCTAGATGTCATCATTTTTGTTCCCGCCTCCGTCACTACGTATCTCTCTGTTAAGTAGGATTTAATTATGTTTAGGAGGTATTCGCTGATGTTTCTCGTTGTCAAAGCGTCAATTATGCCTTTCCAGGGTGCCGAATTAAAGGCGTTTTTTATGTCCAGTGTTACCAGTGCACATACCTCTCTGTTCTTGATTACCTTCTGTTTAATTTCGTTGGCCTTTTCCAAAACTTTCTGATCGCGTCCAGTGAAGATTTCCCGCTTCTGAAGCCGAATTGGTTGGCGTGTATGGCTTCTTTGCTCTCTAGTTCTTTTTCTAGTCTTGATTTAATGAGAGCCTCTAATAGTTTAATTAACGAGTTACCTAACGAGTTTATGAGGCAGATCGGTCTATAGGACTTCTCGTCTTGTGCATTTTTTTGGGTTTGTGAATGAGAACTAGTTTGGAGACCTTCCAAATGTCTGGGAATTTCCCTTCAAGGAGACATTTGTTCATAACGTTGGTTACTGTCTCCACTTCTTTGTTAGACACAAATTTTACCAGTTCGGATACAATGTTGTCTGGGCCTGGGGCCTTTTTGGTTTTAATTCGTGCAGCAGTTTTTTTGGCGCTGATATTTCTGGTTTATTAGTGATGCGTTTCCTGTGTTTTTATTAAATGTGGATAGATTCTAAACTAACCTGGTTTAAACAGGACTGGCAAGTGCATATTTCTCAATATCCCAAATGAAGAAATCTTTTTATTCACACCTTTCATTCAATGTGTTACTGTGGCAGAATTCTAGTAATATGCATATCTGTTTCATTTTACAAAAGAAAATTCTAAAGGTATGTTCACACTAGGCAACAAATTGGTGGCAACATGTTGCCAATACTTTGACATGGCAACATGAAGTTGCTTCAATTGTATCTGGATACATGTTGTCTGTGATGTTGTGCGTCCACACCACAACCAGTCAAATCTTGAAAATAGACGTGAAAGCTGCAACATCCCACAAAGCTGCCGCACCTTGCAAGATTTCTATCAGTTCTGTACTTTTTTGTTTGGTCCAGGAATATTTAATTTCTTCACCACTACTATTCTCCATCATTTCTTTGAATTATAAACTATAATTATAATTAAGAATTAATGAATATTGTTATAACAAAAACGAAGTAGGTAGCTAACCTGCACAAATGAAACCTCAACCACTGGGATTCAGGCAAAATGTTGTCAACACTGTCCACACTGAGCGATGTTACCCATATAAGAGCGATGTTACACGTATAAAACGGGATACACGGATACAAGCAACAAGCAACAAATTTCTTTGATGTATGCCGCCAAATGTTGACGAGTATCCATCAACATGTAGCTTGTATACAGCAACATGTCGTCAACATTGTGTTGACAACATGTTGCCAACAATTTGTTGCCCAATGTGGACCTAGCTTAAGCGTTATTTTTAATTTAAATCGAAGACAAAGCTGTAGGAGTTGCTTCAAGAATAATAAGTTATTAACGTTGCCTTCAATTTTATCTTTAAATGCTTATGTTACATACAAAATAACATAGATAACATTATATAGGATCTAACATTCATTCTTATACACAAGGTATGGAGCATATCTTAGAAAAGAAAAACACAACACAGCATTTTATGATAAAATAATTTTCCATAAAATGCTGTGTTAAGTTTTTCTTTTCTAAGATATGCTCCATACCTTGTGTATAAGAATGAATGTTAGATCCTATATAATGTTATCTATGTTATTTTGTATGGGTGTACAATTTCACAATCACCTACCATCAGAAAGTAAAAATAAACCTTTTCAACATTTTAAAAAAATCTCAAAATTCAAAATTCAAAAATACTCATAGATGGTGTACATTCTATAGCATCAATGCATTCAAGATGGTGCAGTCTATAGAAGCCAAATTTCCAGAAATCCTTAGTGTCCAACTCCAACTGTTTAAACTCCATAGTGGATTACTACCAAATTTTAGGTTCGTAGGTTAAACGGTTGTTAGTTTTGGTAAAAAGAGATAAACAAGCTCACTGTGTTGAGTTTAAACAATTCATAGTAGTTTTCAAAATATCGACAGATGAACAGATTTTAGAAAATATAAAATGTTTATTTAGTTTGGCGGTTATGGATTTAAACAACTCGGGCAAGTTTTTTTAATTAGAGTTTTTGTTTGGATCCAGTTCAATTTCGTCTCGAGTTAATGCTCGCTCAAAAGGCTAAAACTCGAGACGAAATAATTAATCATCTCGCTTGCAATTAGCTCTTATTGAATTCACTAGTTTAAAAATCGCCGCGATAATTAAATTTCCTTTAAATATTGTTTTCGAGACATTTTCTGTGTTTATCATTAAATTCCAATCAATCATATTGAGAACAAACAAAAACAAATTAAGCATTTCTTTACCAATTGGAAATCTCTCAAACCCCTTTTGAGGCACGGCCTTTTTTATGCGTTAATGTGATGACATCTTAAAGCCGTGTTATGATCAAAGCATTATAATAGTGGGATAGTTTTTGAACCAAGACTATAAAGAAAATAAGACCATAGCTAAATAAACATACAAATTTCTGTGCAACATGGACTGTTTATTTTTTAAGATGTCGTGCCTCAAAGGGTTAATACATGTACATACATGTACATGGGTTAGGTTAATACAATTTAAATGAGGCTAAATTTAAGAAATAATTGTAATTAATTTTTTTGTATTGTTTTAATAAGAAAAAGTTTAATATCGATTAAAATAACAACTAAATTTGAGATTAAATACCAAACATAAACTTGTTCCTTGTATTGTTTTGATAAGTTAGTAAAAGTGTCGTATATCGATTATCGAGTCAACACAATAAGGATTTTGTGAAAGTCTAATAAACCGGCTACTTAACATTTTTGTCTGTTATCCAATTTAAATATTTAGTTTAATTAAAGTAAAATCTACAGTCCACATCTGACAAAAATCTACATAAAAATGCAGCCTACATTGTGTTTACTGCATATTTCAATTTAACAGACGAGAATGTAATTTAAACTATTCATTTTATTATGTCCATTTAAATATCTAATTAATATATTGGATGTAAATGTTCAATCTGAGTCAGTCCAATTTAAACTTTATGTTCATTAATGTTCACTATATAGTTTAATATAGCCAACGTCGACAATAATTTTTTAAATGATTTATAGTTTGCATAAATTGGAATTAACCAGTCAGTATTAAATGGTGCATATTAAATGAGTCTCTTGGCTAATCTTGTTTGTTTTAGGTACTCAAACAAAGTATATTCGGTACTATTCGTTAACTATTTCAACTTCCTCAGTTTGTCCTTATTGCTAAATAAATAGGTTGACAATGTACTAAACGAAACAGTTTCGTTTCTCACTGATGTAAAAATTTTGTTTAAAAAAATCTTAACCTAAATAAATTTGTAGGAATTTTGATTAATCGAACGCAAAGGAAATCCAATTAAAATTTGTAGTGAGAATACGTTATTAAACGCAAAATTCGCATAACGCAATGTTTTCCTTAAATGGAAATTTATTTATTTGTAATAAACGAACGGTGTAAACAGATTTAGGAATAAAAAAGAACTTTCAACGATCTTATATATAAATCTAGATTAGGAAATGTTTATTAGTACGTTTTGAAACAAGTCGAGAAAAGTGTTGATTAGTCTGACAAATATATTTAATTATTTGTAAGGCACAAACAACATGTTATTAGCTCACCAACGCAGCAATAATTCAATTTGAGAAGTTTAGGGCTTGAATTAAATCTTACAATTAGATTAATCAGTTTTTATATATTTCCTTTTTTCTAGCTGTGTTCTATCCAGTAGGTATAAGCCTTCTTCAAAAAAAATTCTCGGTTTTGTGCTATTTGGTACCAGTTTATCTCTGCGAGTTAGATATCGTCGCTCCATTTCGTTAATTGGCGTCCAGTTTTCCATTTCTTCACACTCACGCTCTGTCTGTTTGTACCTCTGCTTGCAGGTCCTACCCAGTTCCATTTCAAGTTGGCAATATGTTTAGAGATGGCTCGCAAGTTTGTCTGCACTCTAACCAACTTGTTAGTCTTACAGTGTCTTAACGATATCTCCAATATTCTTCGCTTTATAGCTCTTTACTGCACGAATAGTATGGTGCTCTTGAGAGTCCACGTTTGTGCACCGTACGTGCTTAACAGGAGGATGCATTGGTTGTATATTTCTGCTTTTAACACGTATTATTTTTTTATGCATTTTAGGTATAAAATGGCATTGTAATAAACTATAAACCGAATATTATTTAAAAAGTGTTGTCAAAATGTTTGTTTCTTGTCATTATAAGTAACTCACGCGGCTCTAGGACCCGTATATATAATAGTATAACCTTTATTTCCCCTACGGGGTTTCTGAATCCCTGTCTGTACATTCCTTTTCATATTAAAATAAAAATAATGACATATAAGTGACAAAAAATGGTGATAAAAATAAAACTCGAAATCTGTTCTACAATATATCATAACAAAGTAATTTACTCAAATGAGCTTCTCTTATCCTGCTCCTTTTTCTTCCTATCTAACCTTTCCCTCCTCTTACATACTTCTTTCATACGCTGCATCTCTCTTCCTTCTTCATTCAGTATTTCTTTTCTTTTCCGTCCTTTTCTTTCTTTCATCCCTACACATTAGGGTGGTTCACATTAATATGGCGAAGAAAAAATTACAGGTAGAAGTTACGCCACCCCCTTATTTTGTTACACATACCTAATGTCTTATCTTTTTAAAGTTTCAGCCCCCTATCTGATGTACAAGGGGTGCTCAACGACTTTGAAATATCTAAATTTTATGAAAATTTTCTACAAAAGGACAAGTCAGTGTATTAAGAACAAAATTCTACTAAAAAATAGCTTTTTCTTTTCCCAAGAATTTAAAAAAACACAAAATATTATTAATAAAGTAGGACACAATATAGTAATAATACAGTTCTGTTTTTTCAAACTGAAACTAAGTTTGTTAACAATTTTTTGGATGTTGTAGTAGAAACGATTTTTCGGTTATGTTCCACTACATGAAGTATAAATTGTTATCCTTCCTCGTTTTTGGAAAGTATCGTATTATAATCTTCAAATAATTTTACAGCTCTTTCAGCTGTATCGTTAACGACATATAAGTTTCTTATTTCAACTTTTACCTTGAAGGTAATCATCATTATCGCCCCAAGTCTCAGGAGTTAATTGAAATTTTGAACAGAGAGCGTTTGCAATGTTCTCTGTGATGCAAAGGCTTTTAAGGTGGCTTCAGTGGATACTTTAGCAGAACTACCTCCTACTTTTTTCTGGCTCGTCGAATTGAGCTCCGCGATATAGGGAGTGAAACAGGTTTGCAACCAAGTGCGGAAGACAACAAAATAATACTTCACTGCATCTCGATCGGTTATTTTGTTAGGTCAAGAGCGCTGGTAACATGTTGTGTAAAAATACCTCTAGTCAATGATACACTGTCACTAGCACTAGTAGCGCTCTTCGTTTTTGGTAGTCATTACAAAATCCTCATCTATGCCAGCGGTACTGGAAGTTCTAATAAAGCTGGAATCAAGTATCATCAATCAAGAATCAAGTTCTTGACTTGATACAACTGAAGTCAATGTATTATTTTCAGCTGCCTTTTGTCTTAATTATTCAGCTCTTTGTTTTCGCTTTAATGAACGTTCTCTGGTTGTTTTTAGTTTTTCTTGTCAATTGAAGCCATAATCATATTGCACTCATCTCTTTGGTCAATAAGAAAGTCTCCATCTTCCGAAATTGTAATTGTATTCAAGGCATTGGAATGGGCAATGTCAAAAAGTTTGTCTAGCTCTGCTGTGAACAACTGAATATCTAGTTTGATTTTTCCTTAAATGCAGCGAATTCTTATGAAGTTTAATAAGTTTTCCAATGCAGTGATTCGATTGTCTTGTCGGAATACCAGACTTATTCCACACCTCTATTACTTGTTGAATAATTATATGCGCCTAACCTTTGGCATTTTTTGAGACTGGGTGTTTGAGTATCTGGTGATAACGTAATAAAACTTGCTGAAGTGTTAGAAGTTGGTTTGGCCTTAGCAGTGGCTCAAGATCTCGACATCCAAGTACAAAAATGTCATCTTTATTACGTGTTAAATAACTAATTTTTATGCACTGGTACACTGATTCCGAGTCTAGTAACTAAGTTTTTTCGACATTCGTTTATTAAACACTTTATAGGTTCTGTTTCATTGTTAATACGACCTATGTAGCACTGAAAACCTAATTCTTCTAAAACCTCGCCATTATCTTTATTCCTTTGGCACTTTCTCTTCCCAGATACTTTGGAATCCCTTCTATGAAACAGCTCTCATACTTCATGTTATACCTGGATTCCCTTATTCTTTCTCTTCTTTCTTGAATGTCTACGTCCTCGTCTCTTTCGCTCATCGGAAGGCAAGTGGATGAATGGGGACATCCACTTGCCTTCCGCTCTTTTCCTTACACGCGTATCCATTTCTGCGGTAATATTCCTCTCTTACATTCATTTCTATATCCTTTTTCTATTTCCCGCATTCAGTCAGTAACCTGCAGTCTTCTATTCCGTTAATTCTATCTTCAAACTTAGTTGCTTTCTTCCCCGCTTTCACTCTCAGATTGCCCCTCTTACATTCCTCTCTCACTATAATTCCCAGAGTTTCTCTGTCTACTTCCATCTCGGGCATGGAGATGCACTCTCATGCACTCTCTTGCACTCCCTCAATCTCTATCTGTTCTTCGTCCCCAGGTTTCTGCTCGATATATTAATATACTCTCTATCAAACTTTCAAACATCATCATCCTCTTCCTGAAGTCGCTTCCCCATTTTCTCTCTCCTATCCCCCAAACGCAGTCCATTATCTTGTTTGCTTTGCTGGCTAACTCTCTCACGTGCGATTTATCCGAGGCCCTGTCGTTTATTGCGCAGCTTAGATACTTGCTCTATTGTTCCCACTTCCGACTTCTATTCCTTCTCATCATTCATTCCTCTTTCTCTTACTAAACACCATCATTTTCGTTTTTTTTCACACTCGCTCCTATGTTTTTCTTCCTCACATACCTTGCTAGGCTATTCATTATTTGTTTACGTAAATTTTTGAAAACGCTAAACATCAAAACTAATCGTCAAAAGTTGTTTGCGTTGCTTATGAGAACTTGTGTTGCGAAATGTCAATGTGAAAATCAAATTACAAGCCATATGGGATAAATTTGTTGACATGGGCGATAAAGACTTGGATAATTCACGTCCCCATAAAAAAAAAAAAAACTACAAACATGATAAGAACTATAAAAATATGGTTACGGATAATGACGGAGATCCAGAAGATCACATTTACGTTGTATTGAATTTTTGGTGCCTATATTCTAGGCACAGTAATGACATTTTTTTATCATCATATCGTCGGTCCAGATGAACAGGGTATTAACTCAAAAAAGCCTGAAGAGCGATTTGATGTTTTCAAATCAATATATTTCCATTTCTGTAAATAATTGGTTAACCTCTCTTATAATATCTTTTAAACTATTGATTAACGTTTATTGATAACGTTTTTATTCACTTCCTGACTTTGTCAATTTTGCTATTTTTAGATAAAAAAAGAAATTCTCCAGTCAAGCACATTATGAGTTAATACCCTGTTCATCCAAACGAACAATATGGACAGTGTATCTAATCAAGTTTAAAAATAACTTAATACCTTTTGACTTTAACATTATCCATTGATCTGGGGTAGCTAGTCACACAGTAAATAATGGGGGAGGGGGCAGATATAAAAAAAATAAAAATTTATATAAAATGAGATTTTTAGTAAAACTAGAATATGTTGGTTGATGTAGGTCTTCTCCGTGGCCTATCTGTGACACAATTCTAGTGGCCTATCTGTGACATATGATGACAGAAACTCGTGCTCTTGAAATATGTCAATATTAAATGGGCAAATCCCACAAGTTTTAAAGCCCGTGAGAATATTGTAAGGAGTTGCTGCCAACGGAAAAGCCTGTAAAATTATTCCTGATACTTTGTATATTGTCATATGATCCATTGATCTATTGCCGTTGCCAATATTCTTTTTAATGGTCCACAAACAGATCTGTCCAACGGTTGCAGTGTGGTAGGAAAGAAAGCATAATTATACCATTTTATTTCGCATATTTTAGTCCTTCAATGGATAGGTGAGAGCTGTGATTATTAAAAACAAGAGACATGTTTTTCTGAGACTTGGTTGATTTCAAGTGGTTATGAAAATATTTAAAAAATGCGACAAATACCTACCGTTGTCCATCCCGAAGGATTATTAAAACCCAATTTTGCAGCCAATTAGCCTGTCTCTGATGAAATGATCTCTGAAATGTACTTGTGGAAAAAAGAAGAATTGTCACTTCCCGAAACAGCAGCAGCTAGGGTAACTAGTATACCTCTCTCGGCTGAAGAAAAACCTCTCTAGCAACAACTTTGTTCGGTTTTTGCACCGTAGTCACCCCAGTTTCTTTCATGTTCTATATATAGTGTAGCTAAAAACTATGTGGTTTAATTAGCAATTCAAGTTTTTCAAAAAAACTATTTAAATTATGTGCATTAGAACTGGTAGCTCGAGCTATACTAGTAGCTTCAGGTGTTCTAATGGACAGAGAAGGGTGTCCCTTCATAAATGCCTTAAACCAATCGGGTCCAGCTAGCTTGTTTGATTATTATTATTATTATCTTTATTCAATAATACCTTGCGGTGTAGAACTAGTCAATATGAATATACAAATAAAATATGTTATAAAAGAAAAAAAAAATATGTATAAAATGTGTATATAAAAGTAACAAACCAAGAGGCAATATTACATTTAATTAAAATTTTCAAAATATTATTCATTTAATGAATAGTATGCCTTTTTAGTCAAAAACGTTTTTAAGGTGAGTTTAAATATTTTAACCCACTTTATGTCTTTAATGCAACTCGGAAGTTTATTGTAGATTTTTATTAGTACATCAACAGCACTTTTTGAACTAAAGTTGAACTTGTTTTTATAGGACGCAAAGTACATTTTTTGCGCGTATTGTATTCGTGCGTATATTCATGTTTTTCAAACATTTTATAACGCTCCTTTACATAACTGGCACTTTTTAAAATATAGATGGAGGGTAACGTAAGTATTCTCTTCTCAAGGAATATTGGTTTACATGAGTCTGTCATTTTCATGTTGAAAATATTTCTAATACTTCTTTTTTGAAGTAAAAATATTCGATGAGCATCGACCGAATTTCCCCAAAAAATTATTCCATACCGAATAACTGAATCAATGTATGCATAATATGCAGTTAAACTAGTACATTCGTCAACCGACTGAGATAGCATTCTCAGTGCGTAACAGAAGCTACTAATTTTTTGGGATATATAGTTAACATGGGGGTTCACCCTATCACCCAAAAACTTTGTATCCGAGGACGACGTAAGTGTCTCTTCATTGAAGATGAATTCGATATTTTCCTCTCTATGAGCAGATAATTTTATAATTTTAGTTTTGTTGACTTAATTTAAGATTATTCTGTGAATAATATGACTTCATGACAGACATACCATTAATTATTTCTTGCTGCAACTCCACCAGATTTTTACCTTTAATAGACAGTGTGTTATCGTGAGCAAACATTACCACTTTATAAATAATATTATCTGGAAGGTCATTTATGTATAACAAAAAAAGTAAGGGACCTAATGTGCTTCCCTGTGGGACTACTCTTTTTATATATTGGTACTGGGACATCTTAAAACCTCCATTGCACTCATCCTGTGCTCGAATATATTGTCTTCGATCTGTGAGGTATGATTTTAAGAGCCTGTAACTGGACCCTCTGAAACCATATTCCTCTAACTTTACAAGCATTTTTGAATGGTCTATACTATCGAATGCTTTGGAAAGGTTTTTTATCAAGAATATCCCAGCAATATTTTGACCGGAATTCAAGGAGTTGATAATTTCCTCAACAAACTGAAATATAGCCCTTGTTGTAGATCTACCTTTCGTGAAACCGTTTTGTACGGTCGCTAATACATTTTCTTGTTCCAGGAAAGTTGTGATTCTAATATAAATGATTTTTTGAATATTTGCGATATATTTGAAAGTAGGGCAATATGACGATAATTTTCAATAACAGTCTTATTACCATTTTTATGTATGGGTAATATAAAGGCGTCTTTCAGTGCGCTGGGGAAATTTCCTGTCAAAAAACAAAGGATTATTTTTCCAATTCTTCTTCGTTTATCGGTAAAAACCTCTTGGTTTCTTCAAACCTTTTTTCATTTCTTTGGTAGCCAATTTTTGTAGGTGGTATTGATACAACGACGTTGCTCATCTCTTTGGCAGCAATTTTGTTACAAAACCTTGTTAAAGTACGATAATCAATTCCAAAATCCTTCGCGACAGACCTTATAAATTTCCAATAGATTTGTACTTCTCTTGCAGTACGCAGCATCAAAGCTGGTGAAACAAGCCCTCTAGCAAACTTTTTTTGGCGGAGAAATCAATATACTATTTCCTTAAATATCCTATATTTTAATATTTTGTATTAAACAGACGAGATTATGTATAGGGTTGAAGAAACCAATCGTTATGCCTATCAAACAATTAAAAAAAAATCTCTTTCTTCTAAATCTAGATTGATGCAATGGAGAGATATAGATGTGGTGGAAATGGAAACGTTTTAAGGTATACTGTTGTGGATGGGTATAAGAAACATGTCCAAACGTTCGGATTATTGTTCCAAAAATGTGTTATATCGGAAAGAAATTAAAACTATAATATCGCGAAATCGGTTTGAAATATTCTTGAAAATGTGGCATTTTTATGATAATGAGAAGTGTCTTCCTAATGATTGAGTTTGTTCAAAATTCAATCATTAGTTAGGAAATTGCTGTAAAGGTTTCAAACTGGCATGATTCCTCAAAACGAGATATGTACCTACTGTTTGTACTGTTATTCCTGTATCGTCTTCAGTAGTTATGACTTTGATAAGGAATTTACTAGATACTGGCAGAATTCTGTATACAGGTAATTATTATACTAAGTATTCACCTAGCTTATGAACTTCTCGGTAGATCGATCCATTTAGTTGGAACGTTCAGAAGCAACAGGAAACTAAATTCCAAGGAGATTGTAGATGCAAAATGAGTCAAAGGACAGCAAATGGCACGGCAATGTAACACAAGCGCCGTTGTGTTAAAGTGGAAGGATAAAAGAAAGGTTTTAGTGTTGAGCACAAACCATATCGACTGCAAACGATAAACAAAGTGGAACGGAAAAGCAAGAAATAATGATTGATTACGATTATAGCAATTCTAAGGCTTTCATGATCTTTCAGACCCGATTAAATCAAATATATCTGTTCTGAGGGTAGAATATAAATGGTTCCGAAAACTAGCTATCGAAGCTGAGCACAAACCATATCGAGAGCAAAAAAGAAACACAAAGTGGGACGGAAAACCAGAAATAATAATTGATTACAACAATTGTATGGCTTTCATGATCGTTCAGATCAGATGAAATCACATACGTCTACTCTGAGACGAGGAATTAAATAGTTCCGAAAACTAGCAATCCAATCAACCACGCGTTCTTCACAAGTTAATGCTCATATTTTATATAAAAATATATCTGGTAAGAAAATGAGCAATGAAATTATTGCATATCGAGGAACCTGCTAGAAACAGTGTAGAAACTCAACCAGAGTAAAACCACGGTGATACCATTTACTAATAAGAGAAGAATCAACTGCCTACAGCCCATACTGCGGCAGAAAAAACGTGGGGTTGTAACCCCTCAATCCCGCGATGAATGTACACCATGATAGTGAGACCTGCGATCACTTACCAAGCTGGTCTCTATGAAGAAGCACCTTGAGAAGGTTCAAAGACTGGCGTGCCACTGTATCATGGGGGCGATGGGGTCGTGCCAGACAGCAGCAATGGATCTGCTGCTCGATCTGACTTCATTGCACCTTCTCCTGGAGGGGGCCGCCAAATCGCAGATTATTAGGTTCAGCAAGGAACCCTTTTACCAAACCCTCGTACGTTTGACCCTCGTACCAAATACTTTAAATCCATAAGAATATATCCAAGTGTTCCCAAAAAGAAGTACATGCAATCGAAGGATGTGCACAAATTAACCGAAAGGAACTATCGAAAAAAATTGCTATCCTGTCAGATAGCCAAGCAGCCATGAAGGCCATTAGCTCATATACCATCAGATCCAAACTGGTATGGAACTGTGTGGGGATGCTAAGCAAGTTTGGCAGAGAAAATAAAGTAACGCTATACTGGGTACCAGGACACGCTGGTATAGATTGAAAACGAAGAAGACGATCACCTATCAAACAAGGGATCTAGTAATCCCTTTATAGTTCCGGAACCCTTGTGCGGCATGAGTATGAACACCACCCACAAAACTTAGATGAAAAAATAAGAGAACAATGGATGAAAACCTGGAAAGAACTTCCAGGACTAAGACAATCCAAAGTAATTCTGGGACCTTTTAACCATAAAAAAACAAAACCTTGCCTGAAACTAAACAGGAACAAGCTCAGAATTCTGACAGGAGTCCTGACAGGACACTGCAGACTTAAAAAACACGTCAAGGCCATAGGCCTAGAGGAAGATGAGAGATGCAGATTCTGCGGCTCAGCCGAGCAAACCCCCATACATCTGCGCACAGACGGAGCACTGCTTCTCAAGAGACAGATGTATCTTGGGACCCACTGCTTGAACGCAGCGGAGTATCAGTCCTTGAATCCTACCCAGATTCTGAAATTTCTAAAGGAATCAGGACTATTGGAGGCGCTCTAACAATAAATGGAATACCAATAATTAGAGGAAGAGGGTAGGGTACAATCGATATAGAAAGGTCGCAGTATAAGTTACCATCGAAATCTAGAACATTGTAGAATATGATACGGAAAACTTCATTCTTGAAAATATGGGGTCCACTCGACGAAGGTGCGTGTTTGGTGTGTTACAACAATCTAAAAAAGTAATACGGAAACTAATGCATCTAAGCGTAAACAAAGTACGTATAAATGTGTAAAATGTAATACTTATTTATGCGTTAAATGCTTATTTGTTGAACATATTTCAAATGTTAAAATGTAATTACAACATATAGGGTATACCTACACATTCCTGACCTTTTATAAATTCCTATACTATTATTTGTTGAATATTTTGTTTGTTTCTAATCGTTTAAATGTTTGTAAAGGTAATTTTTTTCTAACAAAATGCTACTGGTAACAAAAGGTTCTTGTATTATAAGAATTTATGTTTCGAATGATGCGCTATGTATACCAAAATGATCCCTACGCCGTATTTGTTTACCTGCATATGTTTTAAAATACTGCTGTAAAACCTATGTGAATCCCGATGCCTTAGAACCAAATTTTACGCTGAATCATATATAACTCGCGATATGCCGTAACCTACATATACATACGTGCGACTTGTATTTAGCTCGCTCGGCAGTCAATGTGTTAAGCTAAGCGGTATTACTGGACTTAATATGGGTTTTAATTTTCCAAAAGCGGACCACGTTAGACTTAGGCCGCACTACGGCTAAACCGCCGCCGTTATTAATCGCGTGATTTTGTGTAATAACAAGCGGTCTCATTTGCGGTTTTCTCCCGCAAGTGATTTTAATAGCGTACTTTGTGCTGCACGAGCGATTTTGCGGTTACAGCGATTACCGCTTGCGGGAAAAAAATCGTAATGCGGCCTCGGTCTTGCATTCTGTCATTTATCTCTACTACCTAATTAACTTTACCCATTGTTATTGTTTGACCCAGGAACTTCTCGGTATCCGTTTTCTCGACTATTGTTGCCTATTGTTATGTCTTCAGCAAGCTCCGCACTATTTTTCATAAACTGCCTTCTACCAAAATTAATTTCTGGGCCAATCCGCGTTGTTGCGTTGTGGATGTCTAATATAAGTGTTGTTAGTTTTTCTTTGCTACTTGCTATGAGCACAATGTCGTCTGCAAGCATTTGTAAAACACTTCAATGTGTATATGTACGCTAAGTGTGGTTAACACATGTGTTTGCTGGCATTGTTTCTCCAGCGTGCTTATAAAAATATAATTCCTTGTTTGCAATGCTCATAAATTTAAGGTCTCACAATGAAAAATCATCATTCACAAAGATCAGAATTGAGCAGGTTTTGGAAAGAATAGGGGAAGGAACATCTTTATATGAGACTATTTTGAAAAGAAAGAGATTGTGACTTAGGCATGTGTTGAGAGGGAGTTCTTTGTTGTGGGAGGAATCGAGGTAACTGTGGAGGGTGTATGGAATAGAGGTAGAAGAAGAGTAAAAAATAGTAGACGATCTGAAAGAAGGAAATGATAAGTAGATATGAAGAGGAAGGATATGGATAGAGTTGCGTGGAGAAGGCAGAATGGAACCTGCACATAGCAGAGCACCAATGATGATGTTGAATGAAAAATAATTTAAAGTAAAGTAAAACACGAAAAGGGACTTCTTTGGAAACAAAAATGATGGTTTTAAGAAAACTAGACCAGGGATTAAGTGCAACTAATATTGGCCTTCAATTTGGACTTAGAGAATATACTGTGCATATGATAAAGAAAAATAGAGATGCAAACTCTATTATTGGATAATTTTTGTAAATGTAAAAATCCTTGCCCGGAGAAAATGGAAAAGTTATTGCTACTTTGGATGGAGGATCTCAATCAGAAAATAATTTCAGTGGACACAGCTACTATTAAACAGAAGGCGATTAGTATTTTTAATCCATTGTTAGAGGTAACCAAATATGGAATACCGTTTTGTATTTTACGCATAAAAAACAAGTTTTAAAAATTAAAAACTTTTAATTCGCAATTATCAACAGACATACGTTTGCGCTTTAGATAGTAACAGTCTTGTATTATATTTATTAATTATAAGTACTATAATTTCTCTAAAACAAAATCAACACAAAGCTAAATAGGTACCCCAAATATGGAATACTACAAAAACTATCCAAAATCAACCTTAATTTCTATGAGATACTTTAGGAACTTTCGTCAAATACAAACTATAACATAAACTACTTGCAATAATTGCAAATCCAGGTGTCTAATTCTTCAGCAACGCTATCATTATGTGACTTGAGTTCGCACATGAGGCATTTGATCTAGGTTTCTCTGCATCTTCCGATCAACATTTCCTATCAATGCAGCCGGCTCACTGTCTGTGTCAAACAGTAATATCTCATCATCATCGTAATCCGCTGGATTATTATTACCCTTGGTTTTATGTTTTTGTTATTTGCTGCAACAGATGCTAGTAGGGAAAGATGATATGTTCTAAAACCCCCACCTCCGCAGTCATGCGCATGCGCGATGACCTTTAACCCCTAACCTAACCTTGACCTTGACCCCTAACCTTGACCTTGGAACTTCCGGTTTCGACTTCCGGTTTCGACTTCCTGTTTCAGGTTTCGACTTCCTGTTTAAGGTTTCGACTTCCGGCCGCCATTTTCGGAACTTCCAGATGCGCGGGAAAATTCAAAAAATAGACGCGAGGCGGGGAAATTCAAAATTAGTTCCTGTTGAGACAAATGAGGTGTGAAGTTGGTTGCATACATCAACGGGACTAAATACATGAGACTGGACAGACGGGGCTAGATCCATGGGACTAAATACATGAGACTAGATAGACGGGACTAAATACATGAGACTAGATAGACGGGACTAGATACATGAGACTAGATACATGGGGCTAGGTACATGGGGCTAGATAGACGGAGCTAAATACATGAGACTAGATAAGACTGAACTAAAATATATAAAGGATTGTTTAATTTAACTTAATAATCTACGTTTTAATTTTGATTACTGCTCTGACTTGTTGATTAGGTTCGACTGGATGTTTGCTAGCAATAACAACTTTCTGTTATCTTATCAGCGGTGAGCGAGTGTTAGTTTCCAAGAGAATGAAGTTAGTTTCCACATGAAAGGTTGTAAAATAAAGAAAACTCCACATAAAATTTATGGTTTTATAAAATTCTAATAATAATACATTTAAATTTACATCAAAACATTTAAATACTTATATAAACATTGTGTGAGTTTGAAAAAGTTTGAAAAAAAACATTTAAATACTTATATAAACATTGAGTGAGTCATGAGTGTTTGGTTTGAATGCTTGCGTAGCTTCAAATTCAATTTTTAAATCAACAGCAGATGATTTAATACTCTCATTTTGTTTAGATACATCAAACACAAAAAGAACATGATCCTTGAATTGAATCATATCTAATATCGGCTCATTTCTGCGTTCATAGTAACTGCTTTGGAAAGTGGCATACATGTAATAAAGTTGTGCATAATCACCACTATCCATATTAAGATTTAAGCTTTCATATGGATATGAATCCGAGTTTAGGTCAATTTTCATATTTTTACATGACGCGTTTTTTACATGAGCATCTCTTCGCCCCTCTTGCAGTGCAATTATAACGTATCGAGGCTTCTCCAAAGTTGAAGATGTTTTTACAGACCAAATATCTCTGTCGGTATTTTTTAAAGCAGGTAGTTCATGCAACTCCCACCTACGAAACGGTATTAATATCGGTTTATCTTCTTCGAGTGTATCCAATACATTCAATCGAGCTTCGTCGTTGAGTTGGATATGGGGAATTCGCCAGTAAATTTGATCAATATTGAATCTTATATTTGCATCTCCTTTGTAGCAGTTCACGTCAGTTCTAGCTCGTAGTAGAATTAATTCCTGATTTACATTAATTAACATTTTTGTATAATCCTCAGCAAAACCCAATAAATATTTCAAGGGAATTAGAGCATAGAACTTTCTGTTATTATCAAAGTATGTAACATTTGTAGCATTTTCAGCCCAGCCGCAAAGGTCGAGTATATGTTGATCTCGCTTGGTGTTGGAGAGTAATCCTTTCATCGTGCTTGTAATTCCTACATCTCTATTCTTATCTACTTCAACTCCATTCAATTCATAGCGAATTTCATCAAACAAAAACGCATATGCGTTTTTCACAAGTTCAAAGTTGTGTGTAGTTGCAGGTGGAATGAGTTTCGGAAAATTAACGGTTCCGCTTACATAAATATAAGTTTCGCTAGGATAAGTGTAAATATCCTGGTGTTGGATCCTAATACGAATCTCATCATTGTTTCCATAATTTTGAGCTATAGGATAATACGTGTGAAATTCACTCTTTGTAATAGTATCCTCATAGTCAACTTTGGAGAATATATCTTCTTTATCCATACTGTCGCTTTAACTTATATCCTAGAGATAATAGTTTATTTTTTAATATAGGTGTTAACTCTTTGAGATGTAAATGTCGAGTGGTAGAATTGTCCGAAACAACCGCTTTTATACGTTTTCCGTGAAAATTAATTCCCATCTCTCTCTCTCTCTCTCTCTCTCCCTCTCGCTCTCTCTCTCACTTAATACTCTGCAGCTCTAATCGGTTATGTGTAGCGTGGGGTCACATAGACCTCACACCCTGTTTAGCGTGGGGTCACATAGACCTCACACCCTGTTTAGCGTGGGGTCACATAGACCTCACACCCTGTTTAGCGTGGGGTCACATAGACTTCACACCCTGTTTAGCGTGGGGTTACATAGACCTCACACCCTGTTTAGCGTGGGGTCACATAGACCTCACACCCTGTTGAGCGTGGGGTCACATAGACCTCACACCCTGTTTAGCGTGGGGTCACATAGATCTCACACCTTGTTTAGTGCGGGGTCACATAGACCTCACACCCTCAATGATGCAAAGAACTCTGCACGATATAAATAGGGTTGGATAGCATTTATAATTTAGTGTTAAAGCTGGTGTTTTACTATCAAGATGGGGTTGTATTTGGCGAGAAGCATGCCCGTAATAAAACCATCTATTGGACTCCACTTAGAATATCTCCTAGTTTATCACCATCATATGAGACGCTTCCTAGACGTCAAAAGAATGAAGTTGAGAGTTTTAATGGTGACTATGATAATAATAGAGAAAAATTTGCACATCTTCCTGATTCAATAAACCAATCAGCTGTTTGTTCATCCAATGCTAAAGATAGTGAACATTCCCTCGAGAAAGCGGACGTTAAAAGACTGAAAAAAGTTGGTTGTTATAAAGAAAACCGAATGATATTTGGAAGACAAAAGGCCTCAAGTAAAACTAGTTGTGTAAAGTTTCGCTGTAATATGTGTGCAAGTCATTATTGCTTAAGCTGCTTCTTCCGAACGCATAACATATCCAAAGCATGACCACTATTTGTATTTAAATGTATTGATGTAAATTTAAATGTATTATTATTAGAATTTAATAAAACCATAAATTTTATGTGGAGTTTTCTTTATGTTACAACCTTATCCATCTAGCTCCGTCTATCTAGCCCCATGTACCTAGCCTCATGTATCTAACCCCGTCTATCTAGTCTCATGTATCTAGCTTCGTCTATCTAGTCTCATGTATTTAGTCCCGTCTATCTAGTCTCATGTATTTAGTCCCATGGATCTAGCCCCGTCTGTCCAGTCTCATGTATTTAGTCCCGTTGATGGATGCAACCAACTTCACACCTCATTTGTCTCAAAAGGAACTACTTTATTATCTGGAAGTTTCGAAAATGGCGGCCGGAAGTCTAAACCGGAAACCGGAAGTCGAAACCGGAAACAGGAAGTCGAAACCGGAAGTTCCAAGGTCAAGGTTAGGGGTCAAGGTCAAGGTTAGGTTAGGGGTTAAAGGTCATCGCGCATGCGCATGAGTGTGGAGGTGGAGGTTTTAGAACATATCATCTTTCCCTACTGATGCTATTCTTCCCCTGTTCGATGTTTTTATTTTTTTATCGGGCTGATATCGAGAGAGACAGAGAGAGAGCCCAGAAGATTTCGTTGGAGTAACATAACTATGCTATAACTATCCATTGACTATGCAGCCATCTTTAACTGCATCCTGTTGCGCTGCTAGATTTGCCTGAATATTACACGTCTTATATTTTACACCTTTGATGTTGAACAAAAGCAGATTGAGAAACTTAAAAATTTCTTTTAGTTTAGTCTTTAGAGTTTAAGAAGTTTAGAAGGCACGCGTGAGAAATAGTTCGTGGGCCAATACAATTTTCCTACGTGTTAGCTGTGACACGCGTGCCATAGGTTTGACATCACTGATCTAGATCAACAAGACTTTTGATTCTGCGGTGGGGTTTGTGTGTTTGATGAAATGTTTAAACCGATCAGTAAATATATGCAACGACAATAGCACCTGGGGACTGCCTCTCATTAGCTGTTTACTCATTTTATCCTACGCAAAATAATGAAGGGAGGCACAAAATGACCAGTGGCGTTCAAATAAATTTAAATAGTTATCCAGTCAGTAATTTTGGGATTTTGCGATCCGAATATGGAATGGTCCATATTTGGCTACCGCGAACTGTCCATATTTGCCATTTCTAACAAATTTATACTTATATTCATATTTTTAAATTAAACAAAATAATACAATAAAAAACATCTAATACTTTCAAACAAACCTTTAGACAATGCATAAATGCAATAAATATAATACTATTTCGAATTACATTACAAAAAATACTTAACTAATTATTATAATAAAATAATTATAATAAAATAATTTTTACTATGAAAAGTTTTCTGACATCGGCAAAACAAAACAGTCTTACCGCGCGCGCCTAAAGCATTCGCTCGGCCGACGAGTTAAAGTCTATACGCGCGTGTAGCGTATAGTGTTAGAAAGAAATAATTGACCACTGCTTTTGCCTATAGTGGTATTTGTTTACGGGAAATGGCGGTATTCCACATTAGGGATACTATTCCATATTTAGCCACTTTCCTCTACTTCAGGAGCCAGCAACATCAAGTCAACAAAAAAAAATGTATTTTCTGCTATTGAAGGATGGTATGTTTAATTTTTAGAGAGGCATAATTTTCATAATCTTAATCAGTAGGTTGAAGTTGCGTTCTCTGATGATATAGCTTCACTGGTGATATATAAGGTGGTTACATATCAGACCAGGTTATCAACGCGGATGAATCGGACTTTTTTGGAAAAGATTACCAAGAAGGACGTATGTGTCCAGAGAACAAAAAAATGTGGGATTCAAAACCGCAAAAGACCGGATAACAGTTCTACTTTACAAAAACTAGTAAATGAAATCTTCAGACCGCGTGCACTAAAAGGCGAAGATTTGCAGAACTTACATGTGCATTGGATGGCTAATAAGAAAGCATGGGTTACTATTTATGTTTTTCGAGATTGCTTTAATAAATGTCTCATATCAGAGCTAGAATCCTATTTGGAAAAGAAGAACCTACCCTTCAAAGCTATTCTCCTAGTTCACGCACAACGCACCTCGTCAACCGCAATTAAAGCATGTTGATTTTGAAGTTATTTTCCTACCTCCGAATATTACAACGATTATTCAACCAATGGACCAAAGCATATTTTCAGCATATTTTCAGAATGCTAGAGGAAAACGGTGCAATGAGTTTCACCGACGGTTGGATTAGATTATTGTTGGAACAGATTATGCAAGAGGTTATTCTGAATTAATTCATTTAGCACGTACTTCTTCTTCTTCTTTTATGGCCACATAGGATCACATTTGTCAGCCCATTAACCAAGTCTCTTTAAGAGGATTGTTCGAACATTGCGGTCCTCCGAGTACTTTTTCATACGTTCTGATGTTTATCTTGCCTGTGATATCTTCTGGTGTAAGCCCAACTTCTTTCAGATCTTCTTTCAGTTGTGAAATTTTTGGAGTTGAGATTGTATTGTACTCAGTCTCGTTTTACGCATAGTGTCAGTAAGGGGTTCTAGCTCTTTGTACACGACTTTGTTGGGCACTAACCTCCACTGTCCGTCTTTGTGGTATTTTCTTCCAATTCTTCTTTCGATCTTCTGAAGTTTGTCGGTCTTTGATTGTTCATTTAAGTGAAACAGTGCTTCTGCTGCATATGTGGCTTCTGGTTTTATAACTGTGCTGTAGTATTTTATTTGTGCATTTATGGATAGACACTTTTTTTCTGTAAATGTCCTAGGTTAATTTTTGTGCTTTAGCCAGCTCGTTTGTTCTTATTTGGATCGAAGTTTTTTCATTTACATTGTTTGTAATTATTTCTCCAAGGTATTTGAATTGTGCTGCAATTTTGACTTGATTGCCTTTTATGTCTATTTCTTTCAATGCTGTTGGTTTTTGAGGCATAATTACTGTTTTTTAAAATGATATTTTGAGGCCAATTTTTCTTACTACATTTTGAAGTTCTGATATCTGAGTCATTTGCTAGTAGTGCCAAGTCGTCAGCAAAATCAAGGCAGTTTGTTTTAATATTTCTACCTATTTTTATTTTTGGGCGGAATTGTTTAATCCATCCCCTTCTTACCATTTCTAGTAGTGGTGGGGCCCAAAAATAATTTGGGCGGATTTCTTGCTGTTTGTGAGGGTCAGTTTTATCATGTTTGTTAATTAACAAACGTTCGAGATCAAAATAGGATTACGCCAAGGACTACACTCCAAATTTGGAGTGCCTTAGGTGCCTTAGAATTTTTAGTAGGGATTCCCTATGGATGCAATAAAATGCTTTCTCGAAGTCTATAAATGTGATAACCATATCTTTATTTCTCTCTCTGTTGTAATCTATTATTAGATTGAGACTCTTGATCTGGACAGGACAGCTCCTCCAGGTTCTGAAAGCTCCTTGCTATTCTCCTAGTTCCGTAAATTGTCTCAAGTTGTCAATGAAGTTCTCTCAAGTTGTAATCCGATTCAGTTAAGGATGATACTTGAAAGGATTTTGTATTATATGTCTAAGAGTGAGAGTCCCCTGTTGTTGTTAGGATCTTTTTTGTCTGCTTCTTTGTGTACTGGGCAAATGATGGCTGTGGTCCAGTGTTCTGATAGCTTTTCTTGAATCCTGATGTTGAGAAGCTGTTGATGAAGAGCAAGTTTTGCTGATCCTGCTACATATTTCCAGATCTCTGCAAAGATCTGATCTTCTCCAGGTGCTTTGAAATTTTTCATTTCATGCAGTGGTTGGTATACTTCTTTTATTGTTGGGGGGTTGATGTTAGCACGTAATACAGATGAAGAATTTGTTGATATCACAAGAGAAGATGTTGACAAAATTCTTTACAATCAGGTCCTAGATGATGAAAGCTTAATGGAAATAGCTGCAAGACAAATTGAGTCAGCATTAAAGCAAAGATAATGAGGTTTTGGAACACCCAATGGAACCCAAAGCTATAGAGAAATAATTGGCAATTTCCACGCACTTGAAAACCCATTTTGTCACAATTGGTCCCGATTCACAACGAGCATGCAATCTTCAAAAGGACTTGTAGTCGTGCATGTTAAAATACAACAAACTTACAAAGATTTATTAGGGCCAGAAGCAGACAATCAAAAGCTTATCATGGCTACATGGAACAAACTGAAAAATCTATAGTCAACGAATAATTTTAATGAATCTGATGAATCTTTAAATGATATAGTACCACAAAGAAAGAAGATTAGAGTGCTCTTTTCTTCTCTCTTAATTTTTGTTGAGAATGAAACTAAGATTTTTGTTTTCAAACTGTTTTTTTTTCGAGAATAAGCCATCTTGGACCCCGCAAATATCGTCTCATATAGTGTTTTGTCCTTGTCTTCCTCGATAGTAGTTCTTTATTCTTTCGGACTGATCCATTCTTTTTTCTTCAGTCCATTTCCCTAGCTTGGCGTTTTGCTTTACGCCCACAGGACGTTTAAATTCATATATCATCCTTCTGTACAGTTCTCGGTCCAAACAGTCTTCCTCTTTCGATTTGAATGTTTTTAGGTCTTCATTGATCTGCTTTATGTAGATGGTTTGGGTACGATATTTATTAATTTGATCAAATTCGTACATTCGTACCATGTGCCCATATAACTGAAGTGTACGTATTTTGATCGTGATTTCTAGTTCTTCTATCCTTTCATATATTTGCCTATTTGCTCTTAGCCTATACTCTCCGTCAACTTTTCGTAGTCCATATATTGTTCAAAGTAATTTTCCCTCTATTTTGAGCAAGCCCAGCAAATACCGGTCTCACAGCAGCGCAATAGTGTCTTAGTTTTTCATTGATTGACAGATTTCGCTTTTTATATATGTTTCTGCTGAAGAAACGTATTTGTTCAAAATTCTCGCTTATTAATTATTTCTCCAAAATATTTAAACTATCACTGTCACCCTGTCGGACTTCGTTTTCATAGACCTTTTTCAATAGTTCCTTCCATTGGTCATAATTTCTGTTTGGGCAAAGAAGATCTGAAAGCCTGCTTTCTCCGCTGTCTCTTTTAACTAGTTGATCTGATCATTAGCCTCTTTCTGCGATTTAACAAAGAAAGCCAGATCGTCCGTTAATGCTAGGCAATGGATTTTGACGTTAGTTTTTTCTGTTCAAATTTTTGCACACGACTTATTATGCTGCAGTAATGTTTTCATAGACAGGACATGTAGCACGCTATAACAACAATGTGCCATCGCGAAGTAACTTTGAGGCCATACCAACCGGTAGTAGAGGTAGATGGAGACCAAGGCTGAGATGGAAAGACGGTGTTTCTGAGGATGCCAGAAAAAAATTGTGCAGCTGACTGGAAGGTCCTTGCCAGAGACCGGAAAGGATGGCGGACCAGGCTGGAGATAGTCGAGGCCCTGTAGAGCTGTAGCACTACTGATGATGATGATGAAAGTTTTCATCACCTCATCTAAGACCACGTAAAATAGAATTGGTTGGCCTGTCACCAATTCTATTTTACATGGTCTTAGATGAGGTGATGAGAATATTCATCATCATCATCAGTAGTGCTACAGCCCAACAGGGCCTAGACTTTCTCCAGCCTGGTCCGCCATCTTTTACGGTCTCCTTGTCTTAGAGCCGTTTTTATTTGGAAATTTTCGCTAACTTCCCCTCGAAATTTGACTTTTGATATGGTGTTGCTTAACGTTAGCTTAATTAAGTTAATGGTCTTTTGGCCTACTTGGTATTCTTATAGCGTGTTAAAAACAGTTTCTCGGTCTACTAAGTCGTATGCCTTCTGAAAATCGATAAATGACACAAACAAGTCCTTTTCTCTGGAGTTGTAGTATTTCAATATCATTTTCAAGCTCAGAATTTGCTCTATACATGATTGCTCTATACAAGTTGTTTTTATTAAAGAATGATCTTTAAATTTAAATTTTTGTGTTTTTCACATTTTTTTAAATTACTATCGGAACCAATGTAACAAATTTTCATAAACCCAATGATAACAAATTTACATAAACCCAACAATGCATCATTTCCCATTAGGTTCGTGTTTTTTACGCGTTTCTTTTTAACGCGACGTGAAAGAAAGAGGGAAGAGAGGGAGAGAGATCAAGTTTGCGCAAAATAAGCGACATGTGCATAAGAATATTTAACAAATAAAAATTTCCAATTGCTCCTTGTTTCACGTGTAAATGGTAATTTATTTTTTTACGATCCTAATAAATTGTTCACAATTTCTATTAAAGTCTGTCGCTATAAATGGGGAGAATGTAATTTCTAAAACCCATTTGTGTTAAACTATATGAGATGATATATTGAGCAATTCTAAAACAAATAAGTTTAATTCATGCAAAACTAATAACTTACAACCCAGAATTATTTCACGTACAATTTTTCGTTTACATTTCGCATCCGGTTTACTCAAAGTTTGACCTTTCAAGCGAACATGACTGGTCAAAACTGTTTTGATCTATCGACGTAATATCTAATATTTAGCCCACACAGGAAATAATAAAGATTTAATTCTTGAAACCATTAATTATTATTTTTAACAAATACAAAGGATAATCTATATCTTGAATTAATTGTTTGTCTGGTCTATCAGTAGTATCCGTCTAGTCTTATCTACCAGGTCTTATCTGTTTTGTTTGTCTAGTGTTGTCTGTCCAGTTTTGTTTGTCTAATCTTTTCTGTATAGTTTTGTCTGATCAGACAAGTCTCCCGGACTTTTCTACCGGGTCTTATCTGTTCAGTTTAGTTTGTCTAGTGTTGTCTGCTCAGTTTTGCTGGTCTAGTCTTGTCTGTCTAGTTTGTCCGTATAGTCTTGTCTATCTTGTCTAAGGAAACAAACCTGTATGCTTACTTTCCTCGTTGCGGCTACTATGTTTCCTTAATGTTGCTGGAAAACTTTTGGAACATTTATTCCTAGCACGCCTAAAAAATGAACTGGAGAATGGCATAAACCTTTCAGAACGACAGTTTGGATTCCGATGAGGCCGGTCTACAAAGATGCTATACGTATGTCAAAAATATAGCAGAACAGGCAAAATTAAAGGCAATATCTGGAATACTCTGTCAGGATTGGTGGGCTCGAAATTAAGAACGGCCAGTGTTAAAAATAGTGCAAAAATGTCCTAAGGTCGGTAGATTTCATGGGTTTTCAGCATCCAATTGCAGAAGGCATCCAATACATCCACTAAATACAAATAGAAAATTTATTACAAGCACAACATAAACTTAACAATACACTGTACCTGAATCTGTGTATCTCAAAAGCCCCAAACTTGTAACAATTGACCCAACGACAGCTGATTTCTTCAGCTTGTCATCCAAACTGACGACTATGTCTGTCCGCACTCTCTCCAGCAGATTTTCACAGGAAAATTCATCACGCATATACTATGCAGCAAATCCACACACTGTTTCAAATCCAACTTCTCGTTGTTCCTTGTGATGTTAAGTGCTATTAAATAAATGCTATGTTAAATCAACAACATCGTCGACCTCCTATTTTTCAATGCCAAACTCTGCATGCACCTCTGCTTTCACCTAAGAAATGAAACAATTTATCTTAGTATTGGTCGTTTAGTCTTGTGTATAATAAAATCAATCAAGATATGAAAGATCAGGCCAAAACAGGATCAGGAAAACAGGCCCAAGTTATTCTTCGAGCTTCCCAAAATAGTTGTGGTGAATTTAAACATGTCTAACCTAGAAAGATGGAAATTGAGGAAATTTGGATTGTTTATTAATGGTTTAAAGATCGTGCTTACGTCGATTCACAGAGATTTTCTTAGTGGGCTTACTTTAGGGTTATTTAACATTTACATCAATAAATATTTGCAGAGGAAATGTATTAAAAGTTCATTTATTTATTATGACATAACCTTCATCGACTATAGAAGACTATAGACAGCCGGATAGAAAAAAGCCAAGGCAGCGGTGGTTCCCATCAACCCGCTGCCAATGTTGTGAAAGGGGTTGGATGGGAACCACCGCTGACTTCAATGTTGAGAGGGAAGGACTGCTGGCCAACAATTCTTCGGTCTCTGAGATATATCTCGGGATCTTGTAAAGTAATGTTCACCGGGATTTGCAAGGCACCTAGTTTGTCGAATAATAGTCGAATTGGTTTTAACAAGTTAATTAAACAATAATACAATATCACGAAATAACTTACGATTTAATATCTTATACACTTATAGCTTATCGCTCTTCTACTGACAACTGGGGAATGGTATTTAGAACATTCCTTATATAATATATCTCCAAGAGGTGTTAAATCATCCCTCTAATTCAAATAATTGGAAGATTGAATTTAATTGTCTCCTTCCATAAACAATCAAGGCTTAAACTCTTTAAATACTGAAAATGTCTGGTGAACTGGTTAATCTATATGGAAAGGTTTTATGGGCCTTCGTACGTTTTCTAAAATGTTTTGGAGAGGTAGATTTTAGCATGTTAATAAAAACCCTTTTTCTGGAAAAACTATAAAACTATTGCATATATCCAAAACGTGGGACGAAGGGCACGTTTTGGAATGTGCGCTAATGGCACGGATGTTCTGTCCTGGTTTTTATTACAACAACAACAACAGTTTGGATTCCGATAAGGCCGGTCTACAAAAGATGCTATACGTATGTCAAAAATATAGTAGAAAAGGTAAAAAAGACACGAAAACAACCGGCAAAGTATGGGTATTTTTTACGCTCAATATTAGAATGCATTAAATTCTGTGGCAACATATCGTAGAGGAACTAACGGAAAGAGATATATTACCATATCTTCCATGCTGAAAATCATGTTCGGTAATGGGAGCAATGTGGAATGTACTTTTGGACGGTGTTCTTAGCCTGCTACTACCAGAGGGTGTCAATATAGGATTAGCGGTAGATTTAGCACTTACCATAGTGGAAAAATGGAAAGGGGAACTATGTTTAGAGCAAGGCAAGACATAGAACAAACCATTATTAAATGTGCATGGCATCAAACTGCTTCCACCTGGCGCCAGAAAAGTCAGAGCTATCATGGAGACGGATAATAGAAAGTTGACACCTTTATCTTTCAAAGTAATCGGTGTGGTGTTCCACCACCGTGATATTAAGCCAAAGAATTCCCTAAAATACCTTGTGATCACTATTGACAAAAGCCTGTCTTTCAGTGACCACATCTAGAATGCGGCCGCAAGCGCCATGAAAACCACGATGTAGGAATCCCGGAAGCAGCAAACGAAGACATCTTTTTTTTGGGGGCGTGCGCAGCTGGCGGAATAGTCCTTATCAGATAAGTGGTCCCTCAAGAAACACATCCGATCACTCTGGAACTGCTTTTCGCATGACCTTGGAGTGACGGATGGATATATTAAAAAAAAATTGTTTCAACTGAGTCTCTTGTTGGGCTTCCTCTCGTCATTTTCTTTGTTCCTTATTATGGTATAAATTAACCACTGCATGTTTTCCCAGTTTTCTTTTTTCTCAAGCATGTAGCTTATAATGGTTCTGGGACCAATAGGTTCTCCAATGTTAGCTGCTGCTGATTCACACGTGGCTCACACTGTCTGTCTCCCCGCAGTACACACATAATTCGTCTGAAGCCCGGCCTATTTTGTGTAGATAATCTCTAAAGCAACAATGGCCAGAAAGTGCTTGAGTCAGATGATAACTTATTTCACCGTGCTTTCTTTTGATTCAGGTGGCAATGTTCGGAATAAGTTATCTGGTCCTGTCTGTTTTCCTGAGCTCCCATATTCTCTGCACTGTTCGAGAAGTTCCTCTCTGGCTTTTTTTTGATATGCTGTTATAGCCGGTTTCGTAAAGCTTCTTTCGCTTTTCTGCGAGTAAGTCAATTGGGAGAATGCCTACAATGGGCAGCTTCCCTCGATACCGTTCGATATCCACTACATACACGTAGCCATTTTCCGTTGTATATCTGCTAATTTTTGAAAATTTCCATTTGATTGCAGTTCCTTGGCCCATATTGGTGCACCGTATGACATCGTACCCTGAACTACAGAGCTCCGAATTCTGCGTTTGCTACTTTTGGGACCCCCTACGTTTGACATGAGTTGTTGTAAGCCTGTCATAATCGATAGCCTTTTATCGATCGTCACACCAAGGTATTTTATTTCTTGTTTTGGTATTATCATTATGTCTTCGATTTTAAATTTTATTAGGATATGTTTTCTCAAACCTGTAAGCAGAACCGCTTCGGTTTTTTCTGCTGCTAGGCTAAGTTTTCTGGATTTCATCCATGCATCGATTTGAGCGATTACATGGTTTGCTGTTTGCATGAGACCTTGCTCGGTTCTGGCTGTAACTACCAATGCTATATCATCGGCGAACCCAATTATTGTTGCCCCCACTGGCAGTTTGATAGTTAGTATTCCGTCATATAGTACGTTCCAGAGGGCAGGCCCTAGTATGGAACCCTGTGGGACCCCACTACTAACTTTAAGCTCTTCTATTTCTCTATCGCCTTGCAACAACAAGCTCCCATTGCTAAGGTAACTTCCTATCAAGCGCAATAAGTATAGAGATATACCTTTATTTTTCGAGCTTTCCATAATACGTTTCTAGTTGCGCTGTTGAAGGCATTCCTAACGTCAAAGGTTAGGAGAGCACACATTTTTCTGGTTCTCTGCGATCCCGATTTGGCTTTTTCTGCAATTTCTAAAAGGGACCTTAGGGCATCAATAGTTCACCTTCCTTTTCTGAATCCAAATTGTTTGTCGGATAATCCGGTTCCGGCCTCCAGATCATCTTTCTAGGTCATCTAGTTAGCAGTAGTTTAATTTTCCAGAGACGTCCAGCAGACAGATTGGCCTATACGATCTAGGGTTTTTAGCTGGGTTAGGGTTAGCTGCTTGATATTTAGATTTCTCCTAATTTTTTCGAAGGCGTCCCCCATATGTTCCCATCTAGATCACCGCAGAGTTTCCTGCAATGTTGTTCTTTCGTACTATTTATAAGGCGACGAAGATCCTTTCTTGCGGTCTTATATATTTGATTTAGTACTTGCATGTTCTCAGCACATATTTTGTTTTTCCATTGGCATTGGTATCTTTTCTGGCAGCTACGCATGCTGCTCTCATGCGCTCGATTTCGTCTGTCCACCAGTACACGGCTTTTCTTTTATTTTGTCCTCTTTTTTTTGTCATGTTGGCTTTGCATTCTCTACTCATCATATGAACTAGTGAGTCCGCGTCCGTTGTTTGAGCAGTTGATGTTTCTCTTGTTAGGTGTTGCTTTATCTTCTCTTTATTAAGATATTGTGTAGTCCAGCCAGGCTTAGAGGAGTAGACGTTTTTTTTTATCTTTGTTTTTCTTTTATTTCATAAAGAATGTACCGGTGGTCGCTCACACTTTCCTTATTCAACACTCTCCGAAGACAACGAAGACATCTAGAAACAAAAAACGAAGACATATAGACACTGAGGTTCATACAGTCAAGTTATATGGCGCTCCTATAAGAATAAAAGCACCAAATAAAGTGAAAATAAACCAGCTAGTTATACTAAAGGAAACTGGTCATATCAGTGTCTTGCGATGCTATCCTTGTAATCGCAAGTATCTCACCCATTGAAATACAGGCGAAGCATAGGAAGGATTGCTACGAGGCAGCTAAGAGCCAAATCCTCAGGTAGATGGCCCATATCAATTTGGCTGAAGCATGGCAGTAAGCGTGGAACAACAAAAGGCCAATGGACGAGAATTCTTACCCCGGACTACATTCAATACCTAGAATAGTCGACGACACGGGGAAATAATTTATTACCTAATGCAGCTCCTGACAGGCCATTAATGTTTTCTAGATTTCCCACAACATCGGGAGAGCATCTAACGCAAACTGCATATAATGCAGCTTGATCGGCAGTGTTACACACACAATCTTTGAGTGTCCGAGATGGGACAGAGAATGTGATATGCTCGGGAATAACGCAAATATGAACAGAAACACCAAAAATCCACAAAAAACACTAGAATATTGTAGGAAGATATCCTGCCCATAAGAGAACCAGCACCAACAGGGAACGTTTAATCAGTGTCTGCACCAAGTATAGATTACTTTTGATGTGTGATAAACACCTTCCCAGGAAGGCGATGACACGGTGAAGGCCAAATAGTATGATAGGTGAATTCCAAATCGACCACGTAGCAATAGACAAGGGATACACCACAGGGATATTATGAATGTCAAGGTGCTACGAGGAGCCAACATTGACTCTGATCACTACTTGTCACTGGTTAAGACGAACCTAAAACCACTAATAAAAGACCAATGATACGTTAGCAAAGAATACGAGGATCGATAGGTGTGATAGCACCAAACTTAAAGAAGACAGCACTAGTTACCAAGAGAGGCTGATTCATAATACCAACAGGATTAACACATCTACAAAATGGGATCCGCTTAGGGATGTCATAACAGTAGCGGCTCAGGAAAGAATCCACAATAGACCTAAAGGGAACAAGCATCCGTGGTGGTCCAGCGAATGTGATAAAGCTATAGAAGCCAGGTGACTAGCGTGGATCAAATGGAATGTACAAAACGAAGATAATTTAGAGCCTTTATTGCACAAAGGAAAACTACGTCGAGTATCCTGAGAGGGGCCAAGAGGAAGCACAACCAGGAACTGGTTAAGCAAGCAGAAGAGGATTTTGTAAGGAACAACTCTAGGGATCTATGCAAAGGCCTCAAGCAACAAACAACCCGATTCACGTCCCCTACCTTACACCTCCAGAGACCAGATGGTTCCCTGTGTCTTGATGACAGCGATTGTATCAAGACGAAGCGAATGTGATAAAGCTATAGAAGCCAGGCGACTAGCGTGGATCAAATGGAATGTACATAAAAAACGAAGATAATTTAGAGCCTTTATTGCACAAAGGAAAACTACGTCGAGTATCCTGAGAGGGGCCAAGAGGAAGCACAACCAGGAACTGGTTAAGCAAGCAGAAGAGGATTTTGTAAGGAACAACTCTAGGGATCTATGCAAAGGCCTCAAGCAACAAACAACCCGATTCACGTCCCCTACCTTACACCTTCAGAGACCAGATGGTTCCCTGTGTATTGATGACAGCGATTGTATCTAGACGAAGCGAATGTGATAAAGCTATAGAAGCCAGGCGACTAGCGTGGATCAAATGGAATGTACATAAAAAACGAAGATAATTTAGAGCCTTTATTGCACAAAGGAAAACTACGTCGAGTATCCTGAGAGGGGCCAAGAGGAAGCACAACCAGGAACTGGTTAAGCAAGCAGAAGAGGATTTTGTTAGGAACAACTCTAGGGATCTATGCAAAGGCCTCAAGCAACAAACAACCCGATTCACGTCCCCTACCTTACACCTCCAGAGACCAGATGGTTCCCAGTGTCTTGATGACAGCGATTGTATCAAGACCCTAGTTCTTTGTACAATCGCTGTCATTAAGATACAGGGAACCATCTGGTCTCTGGAGGTGTTAGGCAGGGGACGTGAATTGGGTTGTTTGTTGCTTGAGGCCTTTGCATAGATCTCTAGAGTTGTTTCTTACAAAATCCTCTTCTGCTTGCTTCCCAACTACTTCAAAGGACTCTTAAATGCAGAAGAACCTATTAAGTGTATCCAAGTTACAGAACCTGCTAACCCTAATACTGAGTATATCGCTCCTCCAACCTATGAAGAAGTCAGAGAAATAATTAAACTACTCAAAATAATAAAGCTTCTGGGGAAGACGGGATAGTAGCAGAAATGGTAAAACATGCCGGAGAACACACCTTCAGGAGGATATATAAAGTAATTCTGGATATACGGACTAGTGAGAGGCTTCCAGATGATTGGACGTCAGCGATTATCCATCCAATCCACAAGAAGGGAAGCAAAACAGATCCCAGTAACTACAGAGAAATATCACTCCTTGCTGTTACCTATAAGGTAGTTTCCAAGATTCTGGAACGACATGTAACAAGACAGCTGGATAAAGATTTAGGAGAATATCAAGCAGGGTTCAAAGCATCGAGGTCCTGTACCGAGCAGATACACAATCTGAAGACCATTCTTCAATACAGCAAGTCACGAGCCAGACAATGGGTCGTCTTGTGGGATTTGTCGACTTCCAGAAAGCATACGACTCGGTGGACATAATTACTCTTTTTATGACCTTAAAAAAACTGGGACTCAATGACAAGATCAATAGGCTGATACAAATCACCCTCCACAACACCACAGCCAGAGTAAAGTGCAGAGGACAACTCTCGGAGAGTTTCGCCATTAAAACAGAGACAAGGAGACGGCATCTCATGCATATTATTTAATTGCGTTCTGGAAAAGATCATTAGAGAGTAGACGAGAATCCTACCAGAAAACACTGGATTACGGATGGGGATTATAGCCGACAACCTAAGGATACCATGCCTAGCCTTTGCAGACCATCTGACTTTATTGGCAAATGACATATAGGAGACTACTACTCAGCTCCAAACACTGCACTCAATAGCGGCTAAAACGGGTCTTCTGATCAACATAGGAAAGACCGAGTTTGTTACTAACATCAAAGATGCCCCTAGAATGATGAGTTTCAGTGCTACTATCAACGTGAAGAGAGTCAAAAGTGTAAAGTACCTTGGGGAATGGTTCTCAGAGGACCTCAGCGAAGCAGTGGCTCTTGAACACAGGAGACTCAAACTAGATAAGGCTTACTATGCCTGTAGAAAACTATATGCTTCAAAAAATTTGTCGATGAATGTCAAACTGAGACACTACAATGCAGTAGTCAAACCCTTAGTCCTCTATGCACCAGAGTGCTATATCTAACTAAGAAGACCCCATTCAGAACCCTCGAGGTGCAAGAAAGAAGGTTCCTGAGACGGATAGTAGCCGATGGTATCAACCAAATCGTGAGCTATACATATAAACACCAAGAAAATCTCATAGATGCCATCAGAAGAAAGCGACTGGCTTTTTTACGGATATGTATCCAGAATGGACTCCAACAAATTGGACGTCACAGGTTGGAGGTCAAAAGGCATCATGCCCTTGTTAGCAGCCTTGAAGATTATATGCGATAATCCGTTTGAATCCATTCTGGATGGATATCCGTAAAAAGCCAGTCGCCTTCTTCTGATGGCAGCTATGAGCAATAAAATCCTAAAAATATGATGACTAAACTTCTAAAACCACAGGAAGACTAGAACAATATCCACAAAATATTCGAACCAATAATTATCGAAAAGGATGAATAAAGGAAAAGCTAGAAATGGAACCCCTAATCGCGCGTTGTGCGGAAGGGGAAATAGATATTACTAATATGCAGATATGCCAACCACCACCCGGATGAAATGGGACTAGCGGTCCCGGGATGTTCTTGGGTGAGTTTCACTGAGTTCACATTTATGGTTAACCGGATAAGATGCCATATACGCCACAGAAAAAAGTCTTATCAGTCTTGTCTTGTCTATCTAGTATTTTCTGTCTTATCAGTCTAGTCTTGTCTGTCTAGTATTTTCTGTCTTGTCTTGTCTATCTTGTCTGTCTACTCATTGCTAGTCATTCAGCAATCTCATTTTACCTATTTAAGCAAATCTAGTTACAGCTAGTATAATATCGGTCGGTATTTCTATACGTTTGCAATATCTTATTTATCCATATCTAATTGATATATAAAATCGGATTGAGTTGATAATGAATTCAATTAAATTTTCAAATTGGATTACAAAACGCGGCCGATATAAAAAAAATTAGTAACCCAAATTTGAGGCTTTAATTGAGACGTCGAACCGCAGTATTGAAATTAAAACGCGTCGGATCAAATAGCTGAAGTAATATGATTCGATGAAATTTGTGGCATGTAATAAATTTCAAAATCACACACGGACATTTTTGTGCGGTTTAAATGATTATTTAACAAACAAAAAAATGTATATTTCAAAAAAATTTATTGGTGTTCCACTTTCGTCAACGGCTAGACCTAATCAATTATAGAATTTCTATTATTAATATTTTGTTTTTTTTAAGTGGTAGTGGTTAATTTTGAGGTTTTATAACGAGCTGGCACATAAATTATTCTAGATAAGGTGACAATCTATTCGAAAAATCTCGTAAAAAATCCAATAAACGGCCTGTTATGTTGCAATCAGTTTCTACGGAATTTATAAAACCGATTTTATTTTAATTATCACACTATATTACAACTCTTTATTATGTCATTTACAGAACATTTATAATATTTTTTAACCATTTTTTCAATAGCTTTCAAACTATCATAAATTGTACACAAAACAGCATAAAATATAAAAATAAGTAAAGAATTTGAATGGACAGACAGAACTAGACTACACAAGCATTATCGGAGGTCAGTCAAAAAACAAACAACTAAAAATGGCAAAGATACTCCAAACAAATATGAACAGTTGTCGCGCGGCACACGGTCTGCTAAATGCCCCGACATTAAAATTAAAAATCGTCCTAAGTGAACCAAATAAAAACATCGCGAGCAATTCGGAGTGGTTCATCAATGAGAAGAAGGACGCGGCTATAAATATCATCGACAAAAAAATTATAGTGATGATAGTGACTCAGGTAGTGGACCGTGCTTTGCATGGGTTAAATTGCAACAGTATAAACTATACAGCTGCTCTCTCTCTCTCCAGTCGTTTACTTCATTGGTTGAAGAGTCGTGATCTTATGTATATCATTCATGTTATGGTGATTGTGATTTCTCTCCATTTATCTCTGTCTGTAATGCACCTCATGTTGTCCGGCAGTGAATTTCCTGTGAAGTGCTTCATTTGGTCCATTCATCGCTGCGTATTTCGCCCCCAAGGTCTCATGCCTTCGATTTTTCCCTGTATCACAAGTTTTTCCAAATTGTCATCCTTTCTCCTGTCTGAGAGAATTCGCTGTCTTACGATGGTTGACAGTCTTACATTAATTTGCAGTTCTTCTAATATTGATACGTTGGTTCTGTGAGCAGTCCAAGGGATTATTAAAAGCCTTCTCCAGACCCGCATTTCAAAGCTGTCCAGTTTAGCAATGTCTGTGGCCTTCAAGGTCCAGGTTTCTGCCCCATATAATGCTATTGGCAAGGCAAGAGTTTTGACAAGTGTGCGTTTTGTTTTAGTTTTTTTTTCTTTGTCCTTTTATGCAGCTTTGTCATGGCAGTTTTAGCAAGAGCGATTCTCCTTTTGATTTCGATAGATGAAATTCCATCTCTGTTTATGTTAGCAACCAGATAATTAATTTCTTCTACCATTTCTATATCGTTTATGGTCTGTGCTCTGTTTATTATGTTTATCCGATCTATTACCATTAACTTAGTTTTTTGCCGATTTATTTTTAATCCATAGTCCAGGCTTATTCCTTCCACTCTTTCAATAAGTTCAGTCATTTCTTGTTCGTTTTTGTTATAAGTGTGGTGTCATCGGCATGTCAACGAAGGTTATTTATTTTTCTGCCACTTGTACTTATGCCACCCTCCCAACCGTCCAAAGCCTTCCTGAAAATGTATTCACCATAAATGTTGAATAGCAAAGGAGATAAAATACACCCTTGTCTTACGCCTCGTTGTATGCTGAAGGTTGGGGAGATTTTGTCCTCCAGTCTGACTGTTGCACTGCTGTTTTCATATAGATGTTTTAATAGGAGCACCAGATGTTGAGGGGTTCCAAACTCTAAGAGAGCTCTCCAAAGCTTTTGCCAGCTAACACAGTCAAAAGCTTTGCTGTAGTCTAGGAAACAGCGATATGATGGTTTTGCAAATTCTATTGCCTTTTCGATAATTTGTCGAACATTAGATATTTGTTCTCTTGTGCCCTTGCCACTGACAAATCCTGCTTGTTCCTGTAGGATCTGCCAATCCAAAAAGCTTCTGACGCGTTGAAGGAGAATTCTGAGCATAACTTTGCTTGGATGTAAGATAAGTGCAATGGTTCTGTGGTTTCTACAATTTTGACTGGAACCTTTTTTGTGCAATGGAATGAAGGTCGATGTGCACTAATCCTTTAGCCATTGGCCGGTTTTCCTTATGTTGTTGCATATCTTCCACAGAAATGTGATGCCTACTTCATCTAGTTGTTTAACATTTCTGCGCTTATATTGTCACCGCCTGTGCTTTTATTGTTTTTCAAATAATGAATGGCTTGCTCTACTTCATCCCTTAAAATGTCAGGCTATTGTTCCACCTCGTTCATGGATGGTAATACGTTTCTTGTTCAGGGTCATTATTCTCGCAGAGCTTTCTGCAATATAACTGCCATACTTCAAGAATTCCCTCTATGTCAGTAAATTTGTTTATTAAATTTGTTTTTTAAATTTTGATCTTCTATTTTCCATGTTTTTGGTTTAAATTCTCTGGTAATTTACTTCATTGTTTGAAAGAGGTCTCGTGGAATGGTGTTGTGTAATCTTTCAATGTCAAGGCAGATTTTTTGTAAGTGTAGGTTTTTGTCCCGTCTGCTCAGTCGTTGAATGTCCCTGTTCAGTTTTTGGTATTCGATCATCTGTTCGTTTTTGCGTATGCCTGCTCTTCTGAGCATCTTTCTTTTCTTTACTGCGTTCCAAATTTTGTCAGTCATCCACTGTTTGTTTTTCGCATCGTTGATACTTTGTTGAATTACTTCCTCTTTGGTATCGATCATAGTAGTTTTAAGGTTTGCCACATTGTCTCCGGATTTTCAAATTCTGAGTTATTTGGAATTACTTCTAATTTTTCTCTTAGTTTTTCCTTAAAAAATGGATGTTTCCAGAGATCAAGGGGGGGTATTTTTACTCGAGCTAGTAGCAGTTTGTGGTCGCTGGTTAGGTCTTGACGTTCTGTATACTGGATTTCTATCTTGACTGTACCAAAATATAGTCTATTTGGTTTCTGTATAGACTACCTGGAGATGTCCACGTGTACTGACGTCTTGGATGTTGAGGGAAGATGGTATTTGTGATAACCAAGTGGTTTCCTATACAAAATTCCACCAGTTTTTGTCCAGATTCATTTCTGACGCCCAATCCATATCTGCCTATGAGGTGTTTTACTTGTTCGTGTTCCTCAGTTTGACCGATTTTAACGTTGAAATCTCCTTGTATCAGAGTTTTTTCTTTGTTGGGTATTTCTTGTATAGTACTTTCCAGTTTATTGTAAATTAACATAACGTAATTAACGTAAATTAACGTTAATAAAATTTAATTCGTCTTCCGTGCTTGTTGATGTTGGAGCGTAGATTTGGACAATATTTAATTTGCAAGGCTTGGCATTGATTTTTTATAGTCAGTATTTTGGAACTTACAGGATTGTAGCCTAACACACTTGCATGAAGTAATTTTGGAATAATTATCGCTACGCCATGTATTGAGTCCGACTGATGTCCAGAAAAGTATATTGTGTTACCACTTTTGGAGGTGAAATGTCCACTACCAGACCAGTGAGTTTCGCATATACCTACTATATTGATGTTTGTCACTTCACGTTCGATGATGTCTAGTTTGCCAGGATGTGTAACGAGTCCCTGAACATTCCAAGTGGCAACTGAGATGCATTTTCGGAGGTTAACATAACATCTTTTACCGTAACATCTTTGTTGATGTTATCTGTTTGTTCATATCTTCAGACTTTTCCATAGCATTCCCTCCCGGAGATCCGATCGAGGGAATATTTAAACTCTGGATATCTTTGACCATGAGACAATCCATAAGATTTTCTAGGGAAGGTACTAGAGGTAGTTTCCCTTTGCTTTCCTCTAGGATTTAAAAGGGTTTATCCCCAATATATAAATAAAATTTTGACTTGATCGTGTTTGCGTATGCCTGCTCTTCTGAGCATCTTTCTTTTCTTTATTGCGTTCCAAGTTTCGTCAGTCATCGACTGTTTGTTTTTCACATCGTTGGTACTTTGTTGAATTACTTCCTCTTTGGTATCGATAATAGGAGTTTTAAGAGTTTGCCACATTGTCTCTGGATTTTCAAATTCTGAGTTATTTGGGATTACTTACAATTTTTCTCATAGTTTTTCCTTAAAAATATGGATGTTTCCAGAGTTTAAGGGGGGAGCTTTTACCATTGTTTTCTTGGATTTAATGTGTATTTTTACTCGAGCTAGTAGCAGTTTGTGGTCGCTGCCACACTCCGCTCCTGGTAAGGTTTGGTTAGGTTAGGTTAGGTTAGTCCTTGACGTTCTGTATACTGGATTTCCATCTTGACTCTACCAATATATATTTCGTCTCTATTTCGTTTCTGTATAGGCTCCTGGAAATGTCCATGTATACCGACGTCTTGGATGTTGAGGGAATATGATATTTGTGATAACCATGTTGTTTCCTATACAAAATTCCAAGAGTTTTTGTCCAGATTCATTTCTGACGCCCAATCTATATCTGCCTATAAGGTGTTTTACTTGTTCGTATTCCTCAGTTTGGCCGATTTTAGCGTTGAAATCTCCTTGTATCAGAGTTATTTCTTTGTTGGGTATATCTTGTATAGTACTTTCAAGTTTATTGTAAAAGTTATTTAATTCGTCTTCCGTGCTTGTTGATGTTGGAGCGTAGATTTGGACAATATTTAATTTGCAAGGCTTGGCATTGATTTTTATATTCAGTATTCTGGAACTTACAGGATTGTAGCCTAACACACTTGCATGAAGTGACTTTGGAATAATTATCGCTACGCCATGTATTGAGTCCGACTGATGTCCAGAAAAGTATATTGTGTTGCCACTTTTCGAGGTTAAATGTCCACTACCAGACCAGTGAGTTTCGCATATACCTACTATATTGATGTTTGTCACTTCACGTTCGATGATGTCTAGTTTGCCAGGATGTGTAACGAGTCCCTGAACATTCCAAGTGGCAACTGAGATGCATTTTCGGAGGTTAACATAACATCTTTTAACGTAACATCTTTGTTGATGTTTTCTGTTTGTTCATATCTTCAGACGTAGTGCCTTGCCGCTCTCACAATCAGTAGCGATAAAATAAACTCACCCAAAGAAAAAATCGATGCAGGTGACTCCGGACTCTGAACTGATTAGGTATAGTAACCGATTGGACAGCCGAGACTGTACGTACGTTCAAAACATAGGCCAATGTAATACTTTTGAAAGAGTAAAAATGGACTGTACGCATAACATTTCGAGCGAAATCACCGGAAGGTATTGACCACGAAACCATTAGTGATCACAAATGTAATGCATTTGTGATCACTAATGGTTTCGTGGTACTCCTTGGAGAACGAGTCGTTTAATAAAACAATAAATCAGGCTAAGAGATTGAATATCAAGAAAATAGATGAGGAAAAACTGAATAGATATCTGGCGGACGATATCAACAACAGAAGAACTGATACAGCAGAAGCGCCCATCGGAAATCTGAAGAGGGTTTGCGACGCCTCAATGCCAAGTAAAAACAACACACAAAGGTAAAGAAATGTATTGGTAGAATAATGATATTGCAAATATCATTGCAAATATCATCGGAGAAATTATCAACGTCAACGGAAGAGACATGGCGATGAAGAAATCTCTATAATGCGATCTTCAATTATAAAAATGCCAAAAAAAAACAAAATCTTCAAACCAAAAAAAGGAACTAAACTATGCAAAGAGATTGACAGGAACGTGTGGCGATATACGTACAGGATTTCCAACAGAGATCTAAAAATCCACCAGCCAAACCTCCAACTTCAGGCGGACAAAGTACAGGAGTTAATAAGCGCGCTCTTCTCAAGCCATAATCAAGTGCGGAAACAATAGTATCATTAATCGTCAGTAATCGTCAATAACAGATAAAGAAGAATTCTCAGAAATGAGAAATGTTTGCAACCATCTCTGTGCCAATAGAACACCAGGACCTGATCGATTACCCACCGAGATAATAAAAAGGACAATCCAACATCACCCGCAATACATCCTAAAAATTATGGACAATTGCCTCAGGACTGGAACATTCCCTAAATTGTGGAAGAAAATTTGTGCTGCTAAAAAAGAGAAAATCTAGCACAAGAGTCAGGAGCTTACAGGCCAATAAGCCTCTTAGATGCAGTGGGAAAACTATTATAGCTGGCAAGGAACTAGCTTAACAATAATTCGGCTTCAAAAAAGGTAGATTAAAATGTGAGGCAGTCCTAGATATAGCAGTGCAGGCAAAAAACGACACAATACAAACTCGGCGCATTTGTGTTCTTATAACAGTGGACGTTCGAAACGCATTCAATTCTACATCTTGGCAATATATCATGGATGAAATGTCAAGAAAAGACATGCGACTATCTTTTAATAGTGGTGCGCCACAAGGATCTGTACTAGGAACCACACTCAGGAACATCGTTTTGTTTGTTAATTTGTTGATAAATATATAGTAAATGGTTAAATTTAGAGGCCAATTCAAATTCCCCAACACCCATTCCAAGGTTAAATTTAGAGGCGAGATTTCAGAAAACTTCGAAATAAAAACTGGAGTGAGACAAGGAGATGGACTTTCCCCACTTCTCTTCAACTGTGTCCTTGAAAAGGTTGTGAGAGAATGGCGCAAGAAACTGAACAATTTGAGTGCTCAGAGTGGTATCTACCTGGGACGTAAGAACGATGGACTGGTTGTAGATTACCTGGCCTTTGCAGATGACATGCACTGTTGCTGATTCTATTGAGATGGCAACAATGCAGGTAAACTGTCTCAGAAAACAGGCTGCCGAAGTGGGTCTTCAAGTGTCGCTGGAGAAAACAGAATTCTTCACCAACATCAGAGAAGCGAACAGAGAAATGTTACTAGAACAGGGAAACATCAAGAGGACTGAGAAATTTAAGTATCTCGGCGAATGGATTGAACCCAACTTATCAGAAAGAGCATCATTATCCAAGAGAGTCAGCAAGTTAGAACTAGCCTATCGGCTGACTAAGAACACTTTCAATAAGAAATGCCTGTCACGCAACCTGAAACTTAAGCACTACACATCAGTCCTACTCCTATGCCATGGAGTGTCTTTCCTTGAACCGAAGGGGTCTAATAAAGAAATTGAAAATCAGGGAGAGGAGAATCCTCAGGAAGATACTAGGCCCGGTAAAGGAAGATTGGAAATTCCGAAGACGGCATAACTCTGAGCTCTACGAACATATTGAGATGCTTTCTGACTGTGCAAGGAAAAGAAGGGTAGCTTTCTATGGCCACGTTGCAAGATTGCCTCCAAACCGACTAACCAACCGTCTGTTTACCTTCTGGCAAAACAAGAAACTTCTTACTACTTGGTAGACAGAGACCGAGAAGGATATTAATGAACTGGGAATAACAGACAGTCTGTGAGACGCACCCTGAAGGAAGTACGGGAATTTCAGGAAAAACCTCGAAGGAAAGGTACCCCCTGGACAAAAGAGAGAAAGGAGTTACACCGGCAGAAGATGCGACAATACTGGGCAAAGGTCAAAGCCCAACAGTTGAACAAGCGTGGTCCAAAGTAGGCCAATTCGAAACAAGAAGAGGAAGATATAGTATATGGGTCGTTGTCAAATTTTGCGCAGATAAACTACTACCGAAATTATTTTATTTTTTAATTAGACATAATCAAACAAACCCTTAAAAATGTTACATGTGGAATACAAGAGGTGTCCATCGTCTTCGAAGCGTTGAACAGGGTGCGTATTTTTATTGTGCATCCACTCTGTTACCTACCTATTTACGTAAATAAATCAACGTATTTTTCATTATTTTTCGTTCAGTATGTTGGCAAGGAGGAGAATATTATAAACATGAAAGAAAAAGTGTACTTTAAGCTTTACTTTCTGACTTATGTGTTATGGAATGTAAAATGTACAACTCTGTTACTACACAACTCTGTTACTAGGGCGTAGTAACAGAGCTGTTAAGATGGTAACAGAGTTGAATATGCCTATGTTCTTTAATTTTGGACCTGAAATTTTAGTAATGTAAGACCACATCTGATAACCAATGAGGATATTGACAAAAAGCAAATTATGCCATTAATAGGTACCTTGAAAGGCCATCATTCACTTATGAGGCTGGGGTCCCAAGGTATAGAAATTTGAGTGGTTTCTGTTCGCCTGTATTTTGTTCTTGCATGGATCCCACTAGCTTTCCGTTCCATTAAAAACTGCAGTGGAACAATCAATTCCTTCCACTTCCGAAAACAAGGCTGTCCAATATTTAGGTGCGGAACAGGAAAAATATTAACGTTGATAAATATTTAGTATATAACCAAAATAAAACGACCATTGGTCCATTTGCTCCAAGAGATCCTACATATATTTAATCTTATCTCATCTATTCTTCTCCATTTTGGTGGATTTGGATTGCTGTTAAATCGCGTCCGAAACTCATCCGCCTTAGCAGGGTTCGCAGTTTCTGTGTCTCGTACTTTCGTACGCCCCTCTGCTGTTGTTGGATTGCAGTTGAGCGTATCACACGATAGTGCTCGCTGTAGACTTCGGCGCTTCGGCGAGATTTAACATCTAATCGTGAGCTGATGAACTTCTTGCTGATCATAATGTGGTCGATCTGATTGCGTGTCGATCGATCTGGGAACTTCCACAATGTGCTTAAGGATGTTCAGATGTGAGAACATAGTGCCACCTAGTGCCAATGTACAGTTGTTGACTAGCGCAGAGGTCTACAAGCCTTTCTCCATTGTTGTTTCGTACGGTTCCGAGTCCATGTTGACTCATGACCGGTTGGAGATTCGTGTTATTACTGCCCACTTTAGCCTTAAAATCGCCAAGGACGATCTTTATGTCGCTATTGCGGAGCCCAGCTCTACTATAGCTGGTTCTAGTTCTTTTGTCCTGTTATCATCCGGTTCGGTAGGTTCGGTAGGGCATAGCATTGGATGACGGCAATGTTCCTGAATTTGGAGTGGAATCGTTCCATAATTATTGAATTCCATTAAGGATTTCTTGGCTTTAGATATAATTGGTACATGAGGTAATGGTCAGACTGTGTGTGATGATGTTTCTAGGATTTTTCCTTGAAGATGAATTATACTGGAATACCCATATACGGCACATTGCCGCTATTGTCAACCAGAAAGCCTTCATGTTAAGAATTCTCCGTAATAAAATAGACCTACCGCTCCTACTACGAATATGACACGCGGAGGTTCATTCAATTATTTCATATGCGATCATAATATGGGGGGCATCTCCGCACTTAGACGTCGTATTTAAGGCACTTTAATCTACTTTAAAATACTTTCTTCTACTTTACATCTCATTTCGCTGAGGCCCAGGATTTTAAGTTTGTAGCGGTCCATCTTGCGGCACCACTGCGCTAGTCTCGATGGTTCTAAAAGGGTGCGAACGTTCCACGTCCCGATCTTTGTCCTTGTTCGAAAGACAAAGTCTTTACCGAAGAATCCTGTCCATATCCGAGGTTCATTGTTTCCGTTTCTGGAGTAATACATTTTTACGACTTGGTTACTAGCCCTGAGCAACTTCCTTTAGAAGGACCTCAGACTCATGGTTTGCAATTTAAGGCGTGCAGTCGACACCTTTGTGGGTTACATTTATATAGCGAGCCGGTTGATGCAAGAATAGACGCCCGCTTGCCGCCGGCCCTTACATGAACAACTTACGCCGCATTGGCGCCATTAAATAACCAATTGGTTATTTAATGGCGCTAATGACTCGCCATGTCGAATGAAGGTTGTAGAGCTCTGTAAGCCTTTTATTATTTGCTGGATCTGACTCCGCTGCACCTTGTAGTGAAAAGGGCCGCCAGATCGGCGATTGCAAGGTTCAGCAAGGAAGGAATAGGCAGAGGTAAAATAATCGGTATCAGAGACCGAAACAGCCTCGTTGCCAAGATCCACTGGCTGGTAGTGCCAAAAGACGAAATGGTATGCAAATACCACTTCGAGAAAAACTACACAGCAATGTGTAGTAGTAAAGCCGATTGGAGCAAAATGCATCAGTGGTATACAGATGGTTCGAAGACTAAGGAAGGTACTGGTGCAGGAGTGTTTGGACCTCGTACCAAGTACTTCGAATCCATAGGAACATCAAATCAAATCAAATCAATTTATTGGCTTTTGAGATGTACATAAATACAGATAAGCAACGTTAAAGATCATCGATATTGTACAAACATTTATTGATTAAGTAATCTTTCAGATTATTACGGAATAACTTATATAATGATTCTTCTTTCCATACCATTCATACCATTTCAAAAAGACCATAGGCCTGGAGTAGGTTAATGAGATTTATTTGGACTTTGGATTTCACAGCAAAATTTATATTGAAATCACCAGCAAGGACAAAGTAAGTTGATTCATTGCATCTATCGAATAAAACGTTCTCTAAGCGAATCATGAAGCTGGTTATGCATCCAGCTGGTGGTCTGTAGACGTTGATTACTTGTGTCGTATGATCACGGTGCTTCCAAATAATGCCGCAGATTTCAATTTCTTTTTCCATTCAACAGTTATCAATTTGTAACTCTCTGATCCAGAAGCTATCGTCTCCTAAAACGGTGTTGCTCCAAATGGCAACCCCTCCACCAGATCTTCCCTCTATCTTCCAAGCCGAGGTACACGCAATAGAAAGATGTGCACAGTTTAACCTCTACAGGAATTATCGCAAAAAACGGATTGCTATCCTGTCAGACAGCCAAACAGCCTTTAAGGCCATTAGCTCATACACCATCAGATCCAAACTGGTAAGGGACTGTGTGGGGAATCTAAACAAGCTTGGCAAAGATAATAAAGTAACTCTGTACTGGGTACCAGGACACACTGGTATAGACGGAAACGAAGAAGCCTAGCCTAGATCACCTAGCAAACAAGAGATCCAGTAGCCCCTTTATAGGTCCGGAACCCTTTTGCGGCATGAGTGTGAACACCATCCACAAAAGTTTAGATGAAGAAACAAAAGGAAAATGGATGAAAACCTGGAAAGAACTTCCAGGGCTAAGGCAGTCCAAAGTGATGCTGGGATCTTTTAACCAGAAGAGAACAAAAGCTTGCCAGAAATTAAGCAGGAACAAGCTTAGAATTTTGACAGGAGACCTGACAGGACACTGCAGACTTAGGAAACATCTCAAGGCCCTAGGGCTAGAGGAGGATGACGGATGCAGATTCTGTGGCTCAGCAGAGGAAATCCCCATACATCTGCTCGAAGACTGCGGAGCATTACTCCGCAAGAGACAGATATACCTTAGGGATTACTGCTTGAACACAGAGGAGCTGCAAGCCTTAAATCCCACCCAGATCCTGATATTCCTAAAGGAATCAGGATTAGAATGGGTAAGTACACCAACGCTTGGAGGAGGAGGGTGGGGTACAATCGATCTATAAAGGTCGCAGTACAAGTCGTCACCACCATATCTACAAACTACAAGCTTTTTATTGAGAATTGCAGTGCCAGCTGCTAACTCGCCGCTGTTGACACCACTTGACTCGACACCACAAATTAAAGAACGGTTTAAAATCAATAAACTTACTGTATGTAATGAATGAATCCAAAACACAAACATGTTCATTCTCACTCTGCAGGTTAGATGATCGTGCTGCGGCAATACAGTTGATTGAAATACATTTAGACTCGAACATGACATGGGAACCTCATATAGAATACCTGTCAACCAAATTTGGAAAAAAAAAGTTGTCTTGAGGCAATTGAAAAATACAGCTCTCCTGACGACATATGATGCATTGCTTCATAAAGCTCTCTCATACGCAATTTTAGGGTGCGGTCACTCTCCTCATGCCACTAAAGTTTTTAAATTGCAATGTAAAGCTAGGTCTACACTGGGCAACAAATTGTTGGCAACATGTTGTCAACAAAATGTTGGCAACATGTTGCTTTAAACAGGCAACATGTTGATGGATACTCGTCAATATTTGTCGGCTTACATCAAAGAAATTTGTTGCTTGTTGCTTGTATCCGTGTATCCCGTTTTATACGGGTAACATCGCTCAGTGTGGACAGTGTTTGACAAGATTTTGCGTGAATCCCAGTGGTTGAGGTTGTATTTGTGCAGGTTAACTACCAACTTCGTTTTTGTTATAATAATTTTCATTAATTCTTAATTATCATTACAGTTTATAATTCAAAAAAGTGATCTAGAATAGTGGTGGTGAAGAAATTAAATATTCCTGGACCAAACTATCTATTTCGTTTTTGTGAACCGGCAGCTATCACAACATAAGCAGCACAAACACCAGCAGCTTTCACTTTCATTTTCAACATTTGACTGGTTGACAACATTTTAAACATTTGAATGGTGTGGACGCACAACATCACAGACAACATGTATCCAGATACAATTGAAGCAACTTCATGTTGCCAAGTGTTGGCAACATGTTGCCACCAATTTGTTGCCTAGTGTAGACATACCATAAGTGTATAAGAATTATAGCGAGGCTTCAATAGAGTGATGATTCTCGTGAATTATTCAAAAGATATAATATATTGACAGTTTCTTGTGTTTTAATCGTGCATTGTCTATTGTACATGCACGGCCACATTCGCAAATATGACCAATCTCATCAGCACACGAAATAAAGATTTAGATAAAACCAATGTTCTAAGATTAAATTGAGCTAGAAGCAGTTAGTTACTATTGTGTTAAGTTATATAAGTTAGTTCCGAAAAAAATATGTAAAACATTTAAGTCTGATTAGACCAATGCGGCTGTGCGTAACGTTTCAACCTTTGCTGTTTGTTACCATACCGGCGGATAAATATGTACTGCGCACATCAATGCGGCTGTTCGTTGCGTTATTTGAGAAACCTAGTTTCAAGGAATTTATACGAAGAAACCCATTTTATTATGAATGAAAAAGATGAAATTTTAATTAAATTACAAGAAAATGTAAAGAATTGAAAAGAAATGAAAATTTTAAATAGATCTACTAAACTTGATTTCTAAATAATTATTATTAATTGTTTGTTAATCCTGTTAATCACAATAATCACATATAAATGCATGCTAGAAACTATAAGATCAGGGAGATATCCTGTACGTTGCTACGGAAAAACGCAGCATCCTTCGTTTAAGCCAGTGGTTCTCAAACTGGATGCCTAGGCACCCTGGGGTACCGCGAGAGTATGCCTGGGGTGCCGCAGCAATAACCAAGAAATGTAAAAAAAAACATTAGGAGGTAAACGAATTTGAGTTCCTACTTTTAATGCAAAATTATGGACAATTGGCTAAAATCTGGATTGATCTGAATCATTCATGTTCTTCTGCCTCAGTTCGCGAAATCGCAACTCACGACCAAAGGATAATCCAAGGAAAAATAAGGAAATATGATCCTAGCTACCTCATATCGTTTCGGTTTGTTTCTGTTGGGAACGAACAAGCACCGGAATGGCAATGCGTTATCTGTTATAAAATTGTTGCTAACAGCGGCTTGGTTCCATACGAATTAAAAAGACATCTAGAATGTAATCAGTCTGATTTAGTACATAAACCTGAAGAAATCTTCAAACGAAATTTGTGTGGGTGCCGCGAGATTTTTTTAGCTCGATAAGGGTGCCGCGGCAAAAAAAAGTTTGAGAACCACTGGTTTAAGCATTAGAAGCGCTACAAATGTGTGTTAACTTACATATGCCGCTGTAAAATCAGGAACCGCATCGGTTGAAACGCAATGCACAGTCGCATTGGTATGAGTAGACCTTTACTCATAGAAAATGCATTTAAATCCATGCAGAAATGTATGTTGGCTTCTTGTACATCCACATAATATTATATAAATTTTATATTAATTTAAGCACGAAAATAAATAAATAATTAAATCTATTTTTTTGTCCGAAATTCCAATTAAAACTTCATAAAGTGGTTACATAAAATGGAATTTTGCCTCCCTCCAGCGATGCAACTAACCTTTTGATGCAAAACCAATGACAGAACTTTCGAAATATGGTATATGCCACATACCAATAATTGGCACTAATTTGCGTCAAAACTAATTTCATCCCCTACAGCCATGGCCGATCCAAGTCGATTGTTCTAAGTCAACCGAAACGAATTTGCCGATTTCCTATCGAGATAAAATCGCCGAAAACTTTATTGATTGATCGATTGCGTAATGCAATCGCGACAGCTTGAATTCAATGTCTGGGTGGTCTTATGATTGTGTAGACAGCTTTATTTCTCACCGATAGAAAGTTCTTTCTCGTCCTGCTATTAAGTAATGCGTGTCTACAATTCAAAAAAAATATCAGAATTATTTATTATTTTGCTCTAACGAATTTATGTTTTAATGTTGTCACTAGCTCAAAAATCTAATAAAGTTTACCAATAAAATAAAACAAGACTAGTTTGTACGTTTTTTTTTTCGTGCAAAATGTTTGCATTCTCGTCACGTCGTCCAGTTGCAACTTATCCCGAGTTACCTAAAGCTGCGATAAATGCTAAATTTGACATTTATTTATTTTTGTGTAAAGTTTTAATCTTAGTGTTTCAATGAATTGCAACAACATTCTCCAAAAGAAAACATTTATTAGGCCTTCTGTTGATTTCGTAAGCTTAACCTCATTATTTATGATAACATTACATCTTATTTAACACACTAAATTAATAGAAACATAGTAGAGCAGGGGTGTCCAACCGTTTTGTTTCTCTAAGCCATATTGGAATAAGTCATGCAGTTTTGGACTATAAGTCATAGCTTAAGAGCAAGTTGTTTTCATTTTTTTCTTTCTAGTATTTTTTCTTTTGTTCTGTATTTGTTTGGAAATTGGAGAACAAGTGCGCCATCTCAGATATCGAGATTCTCTTCTTGCGGAATCCTAGAAAGTAAAAGTCAGGTCGGATCGTCTTTGTGGAAAACGAACGGCATCTCGCATTTGCCGCAATAAATTCTCAAGATAGAGAATCGCCTGCGGCCGTATATTATAAAACTAAAAACTCATTCACCTGGTCTCAACACTAAATATTCATTATTACACGATAAAAGAATTGCGTACGCTTTTTCGAGAATAGAATTTATTATACTACATTTTGGTACGAGCGTGAGTGGTTTAAAATATTTACTTGATTTTGAATTAATGCCTTGAATCAATGTAATGTTTATCATCCTTAATACTCAATATCATGGTGTGTAGACCGCTTAAACTGGGTACATTTGTTAACTTAATTTCCTATTTATTATCCTTCCCTGAAGCTATTTTTCAAATAAAACCGCTTAATATCGAATTAATAAATTCGCGTGACTAATTTGTGGCAGATTTTTTTTTAACACAATAAATTAATTACTAATGCTTTTTTCGAGAATGTAATTTATTATCCTACATTTTTCTATGAGCGTGTGTGGTAGAAAATATATACTTCATTTTGATTCAATAACTTGAATCAATCTTCTTCTTGTATAATAGGCAGCATTCTGCGTGTGATTTGTTCAGTGGGTCTTCAACAGATTATTCTGCGGTATCCAATTGAGCGTTGTACCTTCGGAGAGTGGTCTCTTGCTGTTTTTACCACTCTGGTTTCTGAGATCCAACTTATCTGGTCATTTCAATGCGATCTTTGTCTTTCTGGTCCATTCGTTGATGTCTTCGAAATTGAAAATTCCTCTTATCCTTGTCATATGTTTGATTTTCGGCCTCTTACTGTTTTCCTGCAGATCCTTCTTATAAGTTCTGTAGTGGATACCATTTTTCTGGTTTGCAAGAATTTTCTTGCAAGGATTGGCCTGATAATGTATCCTAATTTTGATGTCTGTTCCTAGATATTTATTTCACCATATTGCGTCATTGATAGCACCAGCGACTTGCTTTCATGATTTGGCATTCTATTTCGTCTTAGAACTCTGCTCAACTTGATATTATACATGAAGGGCACAGGGGAAAAACCGCATAAGTCTATTTTTGTCAATATTAAACTGGTGCTGCCATATCTTAGTATTAAGTGTACTTTACGCTCCGCTGTATAAGATTCTGGAGAAAGCACGTTAGTCCATATAAAACTGACAGGTTATAAGTTCTGACTTCTGTGGTTTTTCTCTACAAAAAGGTTTTTCGAGACGTTATAGACTTCTTTTAGTTAAGTAAATGTTTGTAAGACATATTTACATACCAGTAAACAATATTAATTAGAATCAGTTAAAATATGAATATTGGCTACGCGAAACTTTAAATTTCCTTTTTCTCAATACGAATCTTTTCTTTGTATATGTGGTTTGGGGGAAGCTCTACCAGCCTGTGTGTCAGGCTCTCACTCACTAAACCCCTTCTTCCACTTGGCTTAAAAGTACACCACCCCGGTATCGCTTGCTCATTCACTCAGGGTGGGCAGCCCGGACGGATTTTTTTCGCCCTAGTTTTTCTGTTTTCTCCTTGTATTTTGGTCTTGGTGAAATGAATATGGTTTTTTTTATTATATTTGCTCATGATTGTCGCTGCGACTCTCGCAGTTTTCTCCACTCTGTAGTATGTCTCTCGTCTATTTCTTTGTGTGTCAAGATATCCGGAAACATTTTGCTGAGAGTCCCAGTTATTTTCGTTTTCTAGTATAAAATCTACTGGTTTTCTGGGTTCCATAGTAGTGTCACTCAGAGCTGAAGTTCTCTCCTTTCCCCTCTTCACATTCTAGTATAGTGTGCACAACACTGTCGTCCTGTCCACAGTAGTCGCACAGTCCGTCTGATGCTCTTCTAATCTTAAGTTGATAGTCTTTGAAGCATCCGTGTCCTGTCAAAACTTGCGTCAAGTGGTAGTTTAATTTCCCATGTTTTCTGTTTATCCATTTAGATCTATCCTTTGTGTCTGTCCTTTTTACGTATTCTGCCAATTTCTTTGCCAGTCCTCTATAGTTGTTTTTCTTGCAATTTGTCGGTGTTCCCTTGAGGGTGCTTTATAGCATCTTTTCCTTTCATTAGCTGTGTATTCTATTGGGGGAATTCCAGCAATTACCAAGGCCGCTTCCCTTGATACAGTCACTGTATTATACACTGCTTATTCTTACAGCCGCTTTCCTTTGGACGCTTGCAAGAACTTGTTTGTTTTTTGTCTGGAAAGTGCGTTTGCCCACACGAGCTCCGTATAGCATGGCTGAGTGGGCTACTGACCTGAGCAGTTTCCTTTTGCTGCTCTTTGGTCCTCCGACGTTAGGCATTATTTTTTCCAGTGCGGCTACTGTTTTTAGTCCTTTTTCCGCAGCTCTCGCAATATGTGCCTCAAAAGTTTGTTTGCCTATCGACTATTTTACCTAGGTACTTTAGCCATTCCTTGGGTTTAATTACTACATTTTGTATTTTGAAGCACATTGGTAGCACTTTTCTTCTTCCACTCAAGAGAACGGCTTCTGATTTTTCCGGTACCAGTTGCAGGTCCTTGCTGGCCATCCAGTTGATTATGTGATTTATGGCTGCGTTTGCTTTTTTCGTTAGTGCCTGTTCAGATTTCGCTGTAACGACAAGCGCCAAATCGTCCGCTAAACCTTTAGTTGTTACACCTTCCGCTTCAGCCAGTTTAAGCACCCTTAAACGTCTACGACAGGTCCTAGTACAGATCCTTGTGGGACACCGCTGTTAATACTATGCTCTCTAGGCTTCCCATTTGCAACATAGATGATTTTGCGGTCACTGAGATAACTCCTTATAACCCGTGAAAGATAGAGTGGCATGTCTTTTTTTGTCATTTCATCCATAATGTGTTGCCAAGATGAAGAATTGAATGCGTTTCGGACGTCCAGCGTTAAAATAACACACATTCGCCGAGTTCGCCGTGTGCCATTTCTTGCCTGTGCTGCTATATCTATAACTGCCTGTACGGCGTCCCAAGTTGATCTACCTCCTCTGAACCCGAATTGCCGTTCAGAGAGTTCCTTGCCGGCTGTATTTAAATGCTTCTTTATTCGGCCCAGTATCGTATGCTCTAATGGTTTTCCAATGTATCTAGAAGGCATATTGGCCTGTAAGATCCTGGCTCTTGTGTTTGCTTGTCCCCTTTTTTTAGCAGCAGTAACGTTGCTTTCTTCCACAATTTGGGGAAGGTTCCAGTCATGAGGCAACTGTTCATAATTTTTAGGATGTATTGCGGATGTAGTTGGATTGTCCTTTTTATTATCTCGGGTAATCCGTCAGGTCCTGGTGCTCTATCGATGGAGAGATGGTTGCAAGCGTTTCTCATTTCCGATTCTGAGAATTGTTTTACATCTGTCACAGTCGGTTGTATCCACCTCACTTGGTCATGGATCGGGAAGAGCGCGTTTAATATAATCTCCTGTGCTTTGTCTGCCTGGAGTTGGAGGTTTGGCTGGTGGATTTTTAGTTTTCGGATCGAAATCCAGTACGCATCTCCACACACATCGTCAATCTCTTTGCATAGTTTTTCACAATGTTCCTTTTTTGAATAGAAGATTTTCTTTTTGAGTTTTCTTTTGGCGGTTGTGTACTTGAGCTTCGCTTGTATTGAGAATTTTTCTTCGCCAGGTCTCTTCCTTTGCCGTTGATAATTTCTCCTAGCTGCAATACTCTTTGCTCTGCTATTTGCGATATCATTATTCCACCAAAACATATGTTTACGATTTTTGTGCTTTTGCATTTTTTCCTTGGCATTGACACGTTGCAAGCCCTTTTCAGATTTTCAATAAGCGCTTCTGTTGTTGATGTTGTCCGTCAGTTGTTTATTGAATTTTTCCCCATCTATTTTCTTGATGTTCCATCTCTTAGCCTGATATGTTTTATTGGAACAGTAAAACCCGTTTTGGAAACCGTTTTTCCTCTTTCAAAGGTGTTTTTTTGGCCTATGTTTTGAACGTACATGTCAGCCTCGACAGTCCAATCAGTTAATATATTTCTTCTATGATCTGTTTTGTGGGATCCCCAGCATGGGGATTTGGCATTGAAGTTACCGGCAACGATTTTTTCTTTGGTAGAGTTTCTTATATCGCTACTGAGGGCGGCAAGGCACGATGTTAGTTGCTCGGGTGTGTTATTTGGTGAAAAGAAGCAACTGTATAGCTTAAATTGTTGCATTTCAACCCATACAAGTCCCGGTCCACTACCCGAGTCTATCACTATCATTTTTATTGGTGATTTTAATAGCTGCGGCCTTTTTCTCATCGGTGAGCCATTCCGGATTGCTCACGATGTTTTTATTTGGTTCACTTAGGACCAGGAAATCTACTTTTAATTCTAATGTCGCGACATTTAGAAGATCGTGGGCTGCGCGGCACCTGTTCATGTTTGTTTGGAGTATCTTGGTCATTTTTAGTTGTTTCTTTTCTTACTGGCCTCCGATAGTGCCTTTTTCTATTTCGGGCATTGTCCAGTGTCTGCTCGGTGACCTTTTTCGTTACAGGTCGGGCAGAATGGATCATTTTGACATTGGAATGCCTTGTGACTTTCTTCTCCACACTTCAGGCAGAGCTCTTGCCTGTTCGGTCCTTGACAATTTACAGCCTTGTGTCCTGCGAGTCAGCATCTGTGGCACCTATTTAGGTTAATCCCCTCTTTGACCCTGCATTTTATCCAGCCAATCTTTATTTTTCCTAATGCTAGGAGTTTTTGGGCCTCCATTTTTGGTAGCACTATTGTCGCGATTTGATTTTCCCCGTATGCCGGTCTTAGATTTTTGATTACAACATTGTTTGTATCTTCTATCAGCATTTGGTTTTGAATGGCACGTTTAATTTCTTCCACTGTAGCGGTGGCATTCAGGTCTCTTATACTCAATGTCAAGTCTGTGTTATTAGCTCGTACATCAACATCTGGCATTCGTTTGGCTATTTTATCTCTTAGTAGCTTTGCTTTACCTGCCTCTACTTCCAGTAATACTTCTCGAAATTTTTTTTTATGCCTTCAATGTCTGCTCCTATATCTTCGATGTTTATTCCTGTTTTAATTTTCATTAGCAGCTCTGCGTATTTCTTATTGTTGTCTTTTATGAAGACCGCCTCCGTTTGTCTCGTACCTTGCTTTCTCATATACTGCGTTGTCTGGTTTTTGGGAGTCGATCCCGCAGTCTCTTTATCCTTCGGTATGAATACTCTTATTTCTATTTCGGAATCTGCGAAGGTAAACTCCATTGCCTTCTTTATGGTCGCCCACTCCGCTCCTATGGATCTTGGAACAGCTATTTTTTTCCTATTATGTTTAATTAGCAGATTTTTTAGTTCTTGGAGGCTATCGTAAATCGTTTGGATATTAAGACTATCTGAGTCAAGTTCTCCTACCACAAGATGGTACACGTAGCGGAATATATATTTTGTATCGCCACTGTCAGTAGGTATTCCAATCGTTTGTCTTAGATAGACTACTTTACTAGGTTTTTTATTTTGCATTCCAAGCTCTATAGGCCTGGTATAGACATCGTTACGTGCTTGGGGTACTTCTTTGCTAGGCCTGAGATTTTCTTCCACGTACCAGGCAAGATCCCATTCTAAGGATGCTTCCACAATGTTGCCGGTGCCTTCCTTTACTCACCAATATGCTGCTTCTGGCCAGGGCTTCTCTGCTACTTTTTTGAAATCCTCGTATGTATTACCCTTGTCTATTTCGTACCATAGCTCGTTGATTTCCTGGTTTATTTTTGCGTTCACTATCTGTGTACCCATTTCGCATTTGGGGGAACCCTTTGCCTGCGTATATGTTTGTTTGATATTCTAGAATTATCTTGAGAGGGTATTTGTTACACCGCAGAGTTCCTCTGTGGCTTTCTTGATTTCGACCTTTGTGTTTGAGTTCGCTTTGACTAGAAAGCGTAGTTCTTGAACTCTAACTGATAGCTTCCTTATTATGATCTCAAAGTCTTTCTCGTTTTCAGTTTGATGATCTTGTTTTTTCAGATCTAGTCCTTTTCTCTTTGAATTTTGTTCCATCGACGAACCTTCTTCGGATGGAATTTAGGGTTCTGTGGAGGTATTGATGTCCATCGTAAGTGAGGTAGACCATGCTCTTGGTGGAGTTCGTTTAATGCTCTCTCTTCTATGGATCTCTTCTCTCTCTTCTCTCTCAAAACAAATCTAGGTGTGTGGTTTTTCCCCTGTACCCTTCACATGTATTACTTAAGCATTTAAACCTCAGTACTTGTTAGATTGATTTGCCATGTATTTCCAGTTTTAAACGGAGTGGTTCCTTAGATATAAACTTAGATTTTGTTTTTTCGGTTGCGATTTCCATGTTTAGCTGTTTTGCTCTGATACTGATTAGAAAAAAACATTTTTGCAGATCAACCTCGTTTTGGGTCACCAGGACCGCGTCGTCTGCATAGCAAATTATCTTTAGTTGTTTGGTTTCCATATTTTATCCGTTTCTTTTTCTTTTGACTTTATTGATGATTTCGTTCTTTATTAGGCTGAATCTTCTTCTTCTTCTTCTTCAGCTTTCCATCGTCTACTCCTGAAGATAAACCTCTTCGTAAGTCTACTACACCTGGCGATTTTGGGCTTTGCGATGCCACTCTTTATCAGCGATCGATTTAATGTCGACCAACCACCTTCTTTGTGGACGACCCCTGCTCCTTGTTGTTCATTTAGGTCACCACTGAAACTCGATACTCGATTGGATCTTTCGAAATTAAAACTATGTCGTCCGAGAAGCCGAGGTGGTTTGGATAAGTCCCATCAATTTTTATACCTTTTTGCTCCTAGTAAAGTTTCTTCAAGACGTCTTCTAAGCTCAGTGTAAATAGCTTCGGGAAGATCTTATCCCTTTGACGTACTCCCCCAATATTTATTTTGTTGGTAGTTAGTCCTTCTTCGATTTTAACATGGAGCGTCGCATTTGTATAGATATTTTTGAAGATGGTAGCACATCTAGAGTCTATTCTACCATTCCGTAGTGATTTTAGGATTGAAAACGTCTCTACGGAGTCAAAGGCTTTATGGAAGTCCATAAAAGCTAGGTAAATGTGGATAGTGTATTCAGTGGCATTTAGGCTGAATAGGAGAGCTTAAAGAATTTCCATGCCCTACTCCTGTGTTTATTGGGTCGGTTAGTTCACCTTCCAGTTTTGCTTACATTGTGTTGTCCTGTTAAATGTCTTCTCTTGTTCCTATAATATTCATAGACGTATGTCTCTTCTGCATTACGAGTTTTAAGTTTTGTAGCTTTACCAGGCCAAATGCCTTTTTTGGGTCGATTTAATGTCGACCAACCACCTTCTTTGTGGACGACCCCTGCTCCTTGTTGTTCATTTAGATCACCACTGAAACTCGATACTCGATTGGATCTTTCGAAATTAAAACTATGTCGTCCGAGAAGCGGAGGTGGTTTGGATAAGTCCCATCAATTTTTATACCTTTTTGCTACTAGTAAAGTTTCTTCAAGACGTCTTCTAAGCTCAGTGTAAATAGCTTCGGGAAGATCTTATCCCTTTGACGTACTCCCCCAATATTTATTTTGTTGGTAGTTAGTCCTTCTTCGATTTTAACATGGAGCGTTGCATTTGTATAGATATTTTGAAAGATGGTAGCATATCTAGAGTCTATTCTACCATTCCGTAGTGATTTTAGGATTGAAAACGTCTCTACCGAGTCAAAGGCTTTATGGAAGTTCATAAAAGCTAGGTAAATGTGGATAGTGTATTCAGTGGCATTTAGGCTGAATAGGAGAGCTTAAAGAATTTCCATGCACTACTCCTGTGTTAATTGGGTCGGTTAGTTCACCTTCCAGTTTTGCTTACATTGTGTTGTCCTGTTAAATGTCTTCTCTTGTTCCTATAATATTCATAGACGTATGTCTCTTCTGCATTACGAGTTTTAAGTTTTGTAGCTTTACCAGGTCAAATGCCTTTTTTGGGTCGATGAAGCTAATTAAAACGGGTCTGTTGTATTGAAGAGGTATCTCCTATAGTTGGTTTATGATAAAGATCGCGTCTGTGCACGATCTCCCGGATTTTAATCCCTGCTGTTTGTCTGCCATCTGAATTTTAGCAGTAATTGTATTTGTTAATATCTATGTACCATAGTAAGTATCCGATTTGGTGGAAATTTAAGTCCAAAAATATGTGTTCGTTTTGAAATAAATAATACAAGTGAAATCTATGGATAAAATACAAATCTAAATGTTTTTTATTTAGTGTGTTTTTTAATGCGAGCAATGGCTTTCAATTTTCATATTGATATTAGAAATGCGACTGCAACTCAGTAATCGGCTGTTAAATGGCTTATGCAAGTGGGCTTGATTGCAAACCATTATATTTGTCCTGTGTGTGCAAAAAAGCAGTTGCAGCAGAGAAACATGACGTTACAAGAAGCCTGCGGAAAAGAAGTTGGTTCGAGTTGAGCCATCTCTGCTTTACCAGATAAATTAAGACCACATTGCGACAACTCTCGATTTAAAATAGGACAATGTGGCAATGACAGTTTTACCCAGGTTAGATTAGGTTGCACACCACGAAGCGGCAGATAAATCAAGAACATATACGCGCGGCAGCGCGAACTCTCGATCCAAAATAGGATAAGGATAATATTGAAAATATGGTTCACTTTTAAACTAAGGGTTGAGTATTTTTTACCTGGTGTAACTGTTGTTGATCGTGTTTGACACTATTTAACTAAGATCGGAAAGCAATGATTCTAGCTTCTACGTTTCCTGGTTCAATAAATGTTCGAGTTATTGTTGTATTAAAAATTAACATATTTGACGCAACGTCTCGTAAATTTCTGGTCACGTGATAAAAAGTGTGCGTATGCAATAATTTCGATGTTGCTACTTTTACTTCTTTTACAGTAAAATTGAGAAATTGTGATCGACCAAATACGCGCGACAGCGTATCGCTCTCTATCAAAAATCCAAAATAGGATAATGTGGCCAAATCGATCCAAAATTGGATAATGTTTCAAGGAGCTTTGGTTTAACCCAGGTTAGATTAGAAGGAAATAATTGAGAAATGTACTATGTTCTCTAATTCACTAATTGACTAATAACATAAACAAATATAATTACTAGTACGATTTGTCTCCTGCATTTACTTGCTTTGAGAGACCATGTGGGTTGCTAGAAAATGACATAACCTGATAAATAATAATAATTCTGAACATCCATTGACGCGTTGCTGCCTATTGGCTTCATCAGTATGGACGTATCATCTAATCTAAAATTATAAACTACATCTTACTCAGTACGTGTCCTTAGTGGAAATAAATCTGCTTTTCAGGTTACATAAGGTTGCCCACCGCGAAACGACAGATAAATCAAGACCACATACGCGCGGCAGTGCGAACTCTCGATCTAAAATAGGCTAATATGGCAATAACTGTTTGTTTACTCCAGGTTAGACCACATACCACATACACTCGATCCAAAATAGGATAATGTGAATAAAAAATCATATTTTAAGAACTGGTTTATTACCGCTGCTCTACAATTTACTGAGCATGCGCCATTTTAGTTTCTAAAACTGACACCTGAGTCAGATCTAAAAGCAAAATCTACCCACATATCAATGTCTATTTCGACGTAAGTAACTTGATAGAATACAAAAGTGCAACTGATATTTCGATATAATTTCGAGATAAAGTTTCAGGAAATTTGGAAATTGGAGACTTAATTCAGGACAGAGGAAGTATTATTTTTGTTGTTAATTTTAATGTCGTATTATTAATTGCATCGGATCATGCTTTTCGCCCTTCCGGAAAGGCAAAATGAGAATACTATTTTTCCATTCCTCTGGTATTATTTGGTCTTCACTGATTTGTTGGATAAGCATTGTAAGCTGTTGTGCTAAGTCTGGGCTATTTTTATGTTTCGTTGGGACAGCCGCCTTTCAACTTCGGTACGTTTGTGACTGCTTCTTCATTTTCTGTTATTGTTGGTAGTTGTATTTCGAATTGTTCTTATTCATTCGTGTATAGTGATTGCAGGTACATAACCCATGTTTCTTCTCTATATGGTGTACTCCTATAAGTTCTTTCAATTTCCTTTCGATATACTTTAATCATTCGCCATATTTCCATCTGCAGACGGCAGAAGTCGTGCTCCATTTGCTTCGAGAAACTTTCTCAATGTTCGATTTGGAAACTCCTGACCAGCGCGTGTATTTCGTTTCTGATACTTTTTTTATCGGTTATAGATTTGCGGTGTTTTTAATGATGCATAGGCTAAGAGTACGGAAAGATATCATCTTATGGCGCCACCTTCTTAGAGAGTGTATGGCTAAATAGAGCTCACATCTTCTTTAGCGTGGGGTTGCTTAGACCTCACAACCTCTTTGTCGTGGGGTTACATACACCTCACACGCTCTTTAGCGTGGGGCTACATAGACACTCTTTTAGTGTATTAATGCTGATTAAAAGCTGACCAAAAGCTGATTAAAGACTGTTGATTAAAGCTAACTAATAATCTGATTAATGTGAGAATTAGCCTGTGCACAATTCTTCGGTACACAGGCAAACTCTCACTTTCATTAGTTAACATTAGTTAGCCCATCAATTGGGGTGGGCTATGAGGGGATCAAATACTGTGGGGATTTTTTCCATTCACATCTATTTTTTTATTAAATATATATTTAAAATTTATGCTAGATAGAAAAGACTAGACGGATAATCCTAGAATGGTAAAACTAGGCAGACATTATTAGAGAGACAGATGCCATGACTACGAATTTAGAGCTCAAGCTTATGTACTACCCACGTACCGGATCTATAGCGATAAAATTAAACAAGTTTAAACGCGAAAGTGCGGGCTCTGCGATTCTGATCAATTATTTCGATATTCCATACTCGCGCGCGTTCACAAGTTCAAGCATGAAATTGATTACGCGACGTTTCTAATGCGGTAGTTGTAGTTAAATTATCGCATCGGTTGCAATTTTTAGGACACGATTGTTTATATTTTTTAATAAAGTTAATCGGCGGGCCCTATTAAGGTGCGCGTTGTTACATCATTATTTCCTGTCGCAGTAGTAAAATTGTCTACGGCGGATGTTATTTCCTTGTCACACTAAAACGATTACTTATATATTACAAATACTTACTAAACTAATTATTTAGACTCAAAACGGTAGAATATATTCTTTTTCATACTCAAAATTAAACCTAATAGTCGAAATTCTTTTTTATTTATATTTAATTTTAAAATAATTTAGACGATCGAGGTTATAGACAAGTTTAAACAAACTTAACAGATTTCGCTTGCACGTGTTCAATGACTCATCCAAATTTCTCAGAATCGTACAACAAGTTTAAACAAGTTTAAGTAATTTCGCACATAAGAAATTATTCAGATAAATCACATAATCGGCATGTAATTTGTTCATCTGTGGCGTGGGAATTTCACGAAAATCTGTTCAAAATCCGACAACTTCAAACAGGAAATATAAGAAGTAACCTGTCAAAACTCACGCTTGCGCAGATTACTCATTTGAATTGATTCCTTTGAGATTAGAAAAAAACGATTTTTTAATATCCTTAATATGCCAGCAACCCATTTTGAATTTTCCCGCTGGTCTATTCTTTTCCGGTATTGTCCGGTACAAATCCCTCTTTTCCCTAAGGACGCTGCCCCTCCCCTAGCGGTGGCGCCATCTACACATACACGCTCAGCCGCGCACTGTACTATTTTGTATAGGGTTTCCCATAAGGCGCCTGGTACTAGATTTTACTTGTGATTTCCCATAAGGCGGCTGCGACTAGATTTTACAATTAATTTCCCCATAAGGAGGTGGCGCCATAACATATCTTTCCTTACTGCTAAGAATGCTATTTTCTTCTTCTTGCACCTTTCCTTTATTTCTTCCCGCAATCATCTGTGAAGATTTCTTGATTTCGATTGCTTCTAGTGCTGCCTTTTTTCATTGTTTTTAGTTTGCCTCATCTGTTCTCAACTGTGTCGTTGCCGAGTATGGGATATTTTCATATCTCAACCGAGAGCATTTCTTGGTATGGATATTTTGTCGAGTGCTCGTCTGTTTTTTTAGATGGAAGTAGGACCCGAATTGTGAGAATATAGTCTATTGTTGATTTGTGGCCACGTGTGTTGCTGAAAGTATACTTACTTCTATTCAAAGACCTTTATGTTTAAAGACGGTATTGCGAATTCATAATTCATTTCTTATACATTATCATTGAGGCTATGGTCGTTGAACAGTTATTTGATACAGGTGATCAAAATAACATAATAACGGTGTTTGTTTTCTACTCGAGCATTGAAATCTTCCAACACAATTATAGGTTTCTGATTCCTTACTTAATCTTATTCTTATTTTTATTATATCCTTACTTATTCTTATTATGTTCTTCTTCCTTATATGTTCTTCTCTGCAGTCTTCAGGGCTGCATATTCCTGCGACATTTAAGATATAATTGGTCAATTTTATTCTCACCGTGACAATTCTCTCTGATACGTATCGGAAACCTTAATATAGTTCTAATATTTTCCACTGATAAGTATTGCAACACCTTATTTCTCTCTTGTTTCTTTCTTGACGCCAATGTAAATTAATGGGTAGTTACTTGTGACTGTTTTTGTCCTTTTTGGGTTTTCTGTATGGCACATATATCTATGCATATGTCAGCTAGTTCTTTGACCAGTTCCTGATCCCGGTTGTTCAGAGCTCGTATTCCAATCAGCCGCTCGCACTGTTTTGGTATGTTTCCATTCATTTTTTTTCATAGTTCTTGTTTTGGGGCTGTCGTCCTCGTGTAATCTGTCCTTTTCTGAGGCTGATTTTTGCTCCACTCTTCTTTGAGCGCATAAGGATTTACCCTTGGTAGGTTGCTGGCCTGGCCAGCCCCCCCAGGCCCCCTCTTTTATGAGGGTTTAAAAACAGCTACACAACCTTAAGCGTTAAAGGCCTTGCAGGCAGAGTTTTGAACCAATCTGATTTATAAATACATAAATAAATACCTATAGACGCTATAATTATATATTTTCGCCGCGAATCGAAACCGAGAAGATTATAAACACGAGTGTGTATTCATTTTGCTTCTGCGTTCACCGTTCCCGTGCAATAACTTATCTTACTGTTGCATATTCACCACTTGCTTTTGATTATTCTGCCGGACTATGTCATCTTCGAGCATCTTGTTTTCTACATTACGCATCCCTTCACGTACGCCGCCCGACGAAAATCCATCTAAAACCTGTATTCCTTCCTGTTCGATGTTATTGATTTCAGACACGCTTTGCTTCAATGTGGAATCAAAAACGGCGTTAACATCAATATTGGGATCTACAAATCGTTTTTTGTGTTCAAGATATGTCCTGAGACTCTTACCTGCGCCGGCTATGATGCTGGGAATGATTAGTGTCTCCTTCCCAAACACGATTTTTTCCGCCGTGGGCATCATGGGTCCGTTGCAGGCCGCGACGACGACTCGAGCTTGCAGTTAGCCCGCTTTGTGGTAGGACAGAGCTTTGTCCACCGCAGCCAGCACAAGGAGGTCGCACTTCTCGCCGAAGAGTTTCTCGCGATCGTGCTCTTTCCCCTTCACAGAGATATTCAACATCAAACCGTATATTTTATGTGGTTCAAGAGGCTCTTCACGCATATTCCTCCCATGTCGTAAAGCGCCGAAACGTATTCCATGACGCCCACATAAATTGACGTTTACGCTATTTGTGCACCTAATTTTCCTAAACCCTGAACAATAAAAGTTTTATCTTTCAGACTCGCGTCCAGGCCGACTTTTTCGTCATAGCCTTTCTTCAGAAACTCCCACAACCTTTATCGCAGTCTTGGGCCCCGCCATTGTCGCCCCGACATAAATAGCCCTTAAAATATCACCAGTCAAAACCTCTTAAATATTTTCGATAGTGTCGGAGGTCGGAGTTACAGTACATATCTGGTTCCATGACGTCGCGGACGCAGTAGTTATGCGTCAGATGCTTACCGTACGCGTGCACGATGGCTTTGAGGTCGATGGGTTCGTGGTTCATGGGACAGAGCTTGAGGTTGACGTGTGCTGCGGACACTTCCAAACCTAGACACGCGAAACGATACGTGGTAAATATCGAGAAACCTTGGACGGATTGGCGCAACAAATCATCACAGAATCTCATACCTCCGATGGCGAAGTCCTTTAAAAACGTGCTGTGATAAGCCTGCATCCCTCAGACGATCTAAAAACTTACGATTTTCCGCTTGATTGGTAGATTCAAATCGAGAAACGACTCGCAATACTCCTTATAATCTCTTGATGTTCTAGTGGTTTTTTGTTTTGGCACTGCTTAATTCTAGGGAGGAGTTGGCCGCCAACAGCCTACACGGTCTCCTAGGCTCTGCACGCGAAGTATGATCTGGAAGAGGGACGCTTTGGACAGGTTAGAAGGTGTTTTGGTACTTATCGGGCATCCCAAAGTAGACCATTTGTGAGAATAGCCGCATTTTCTTGCGTCTAATTTATAATTTATTCGAAATCGGTTTCGATCGTTTAAAATTTGACAAGGTTTCTTTCAATAATGTGTATTATCCTTAATACATAATCTCTTGGTGTGTTAAGGATCGCTTAAACATTCTTTAAGTTAATTTCCTACTTAATATCCCTTCCTGAAACTACTTATATAATATAACCGCTTAATATTGTTTGTTAATAAATTCGCGTGATTAATTTGTGTACGAAATTTCTGCGAAAAAGAAAACAAATTGTAATAACTTCAAGAGAAATAGTAAAGTCGTTCACAATGCGTGTGCGTCGAATTCGTCCCGAAATCGCTCATTACCGTCGCCTTTCTCTCCGCAAATATTCGCAATTTTATTGTCGGTTCGTTTCGCTTTATCGCTCTTTCCCGCTGAGAAAAATACGCACCGAACGAAAAGTGAACGCCTTTAACACGCTCGCGAGTTTCGAAAAACAATACAAATATTTATGGTCATTTAACCGGCCGGAAAAGAATGAAATATTTTTATGCGGCATTGTTCGGCCGACAATTACATTGGGCAACGGTTTCGGGCTTCGCAAGTGTCGATGACAAAATTCCTAATAGCTCCGAGACAGAATTAAGTTTTGTGAAATAGCCAATTTCAATTTGATTTATTCCGTGACAGGACCAGATAATATCTTTATAACTTAATATTACACTCCTGCGAGAACATTTAATTCGATTACATTCCTTGTGGAGCATTTCATTTTATTACTCACATAACACTCGATAAACTAATACCGCAGGAACTAAAAACTTGATAGAGAAGACAATAAAGACTAGACCGACAAGGTTAAACCGAGGAGATTAGACAAACAAAACAAGAGAAATAAGACTAGGCAAACAAGATTTGACACATACGACTAGAGAGACAAACAACACCGACAAGACTAAACAGACATGACTAGACATACAAGACTAGACAGCCGCCAAGACTGGACAGACAGCACTAGAGAGACAACAATAATCAGACAAAACTAGACTCACCAGACTGGACAGATATGGTTAGATAGACAAGATTAGACATATAAGTCTATACAGACAAAATTAGACAGATAAGGCAAGATAGACAATTCCATATAGACAAGACTAGATAGACAAGACTAGGAAGACAAGACTAGACAGAGCAGACTAGACAGACAAGACTACAAAGACAAGACTAGACAGACAAGACTAGACGGACAAGTCTAGATAGACAAGACACGACACACAAGGTTAGAGAGACAAGACTAGGCAGACAAGACTAGACAGACAAGACTAGACAGACAAGACTAGACAGACAAGACTAGACAGACAAGACCAGACACACAAGACTAGAGAGACAAGACTAGACAGACAAGACTAGACAGACAAGACTAGACAGACAAGACTAGACAGACAAGACTAGACAGACAAGACTAGACAGACAAGACTAGACAGACAAGACTAGACAGACAAGACTAGACAGACAAGACTAGACAGACAAGACTAGACAGACAAGACTAGACAGACAAGACTAGACAGACAAGACTAGACAGACAAGACTAGACAGACAAGACTAGACAGACAAGACTAGACAGACAAGACTAGACAGACAAGACTAGACAGACAAGACTAGACAGACAAGACTAGACAGACAAGACTAGACAGACAAGAGTAGACAGACAAGACTAGACAGACAAGACTAGACAGACAAGACTAGACAGACAAGACTAGACAGACAAGACTAGACAGACAAGACTAGACAGACAAGACTAGACAGACAAGACTAGACAGACAAGACTAGACAGACAAGACTAGACAGACAAGACTAGACAGACAAGACTAGACAGACAAGACTAGACAGACAAGACTAGACAGACAAGACTAGACAGACAAGACTAGACAGACAAGACTAGACAGACAAGACTAGACAGACAAGACTAGACAGACAAGACTAGACAGACAAGACTAGACAGACAAGACTAGACAGACAAGACTAGACAGACAAGACTAGACAGACAAGACTAGACAGACAAGACTAGACAGACAAGACTAGACAGACAAGACTAGACAGACAAGACTAGACAGACAAGACTAGACAGACAAGACTAGACAGACAAGACTAGACAGACAAGACTAGACAGACAAGACTAGACAGACAAGACTAGACAGACAAGACTAGACAGACAAGACTAGACAGACAAGACTAAACAGACAAGACTAGACAGACAAGACTAGACAGACAAGACTAGACAGACAAGACTAGACAGACAAGACTAGACAGACAAGACTAGACAGACCAAACTAGACAGACAAGACTAGACAGAGAAGACTAGACAGACAAGACTAGACAGACAATACTAGACAGACAAGACTAGACAGACAAGACTAGACAGACAAGACTAGACAGACAAGACTAGACAGACAAGACTAGACAGACAAGACTAGACAGACAAGACTAGACAGACAAGACTAGACAGACAAGACTAGACAGACAAGACTAGACAGACAAGACTAGACAGACAAGACTAGACAGACAAGACTAGACAGACAAGAGTAGACAGACAAGGGAAGGCAGACAAGGCTAGAGAGAAAAGACTAGGCAGACAAGGCTAGACATACAAGGCTAGACAGAAGGGACTAGACAGACATCAGAACTAGACAGACATGAGTATACAGATGTACTAAACAGACAAAACTAGACTGACAAGACTAAATAGACTAGACTAGACAGATAAGGATATACAAGCAATACAAGACAAATAATCTTTATGCACAGGACTAGGGAGCTTAGCTTTGGGCAGATAAAATTAGACAATTAAAACTATATACACATGACCATACTGTAGAAGCAGATAAAACTAGACCGATTAGTAATTAGATATTACTAGATAGGTAGTACTAAAGAGACAAGATAAATCGTGCCTGACTAAGTAAGAGTGTACCGTTTACTGCAATTAATTTTAATGTTTTCCAATAAACCAATTGAGTTTCAATACAATCCGGTCTATTATCTGTTAATGAAACTAATTGTGTAGAAACCGAGAGCGATTCGATAATAACTGTGAAGTTTCCGCGAATTCCCATCGCGAGGAGAGCGAACAAAAGAACAACCATTTCGTACGTTTGCGTCTGGATTTGTCTTCGCAGTTCGCTATTAATTCCTTGGGCAGAACTTTCACAACCATCGCAAAAAAATCTGTTTCGCATCAAATTCGAGTGGAACTAAATTTCTTGCCGCCGGTGACTTACAATCGCATCCGTCTATTGTAACTTCATTTCCATTTCATTTAATTATTAATTACACGGATGTTATTAAAACAGAATAAATTAATAATAATTACTTGTTATACATATATTTTAAACTTGAAAGGAATCTTCCAACTTTTCTTTTTCCGCCTAGTCAAGTCTTATTTAATCTTGTCAAAGCTTCCAAATATTGACTAGTATTGTTAAACTCTTTGAATGGCATGGGGGTCGCCGGTGACCGACACTAAATTAGTTTGTAGCGCCTAAGATGTCACGGCGATGCCAAGTACGGGAAACAGATCTCTTGAGTAAGACATGTAAAATAAACGTGTCATTCGACGTGTTAATCAAGTTCAATCTAAAATTGATCTAGTCTTACATTATTTGTATATTTGACCATATTGAAGTTTTATTATTTCAGTTTTGTTATTTTATACTTGATTTTCTTCAAGAAAATTAAGAAATTTTCTTTTTCTTGAAGAAAATCAAGTATAAAATAACAAAACAAAAATGTTCTAGTCTTGTCTAGTTTTATCACGTCTCATGCAAGTTTTGCGTACTCTTGTCTTTATAATTCTTCTAATGTAACTAGATAAATTATATGTTTCCATTTCTCTAGAAATAATAAATACCAAATGAATTATTATTCTCGCGGTCTAATGAAACTATGTAGACCGGACCAATCCTTTGAAACGATTTATTAAATATCAAGTATGAACAATATGTTGGAGGTTGAAGGGTAAGTTAGATGTCTGATAAATACTGTATGAAAAAAACGTTTGTGCCGGCGAAATAATAGAAAACTTTAATGCACGCTTTGCAAAATCGAATTTCGACATGCGACTGCATCCGCGAGGTTATTAATAGACCGCAATCAATTAAACAACACAAACTATTTCTGCAATTAGTAATCTAGATAAACATCTACATTGCTAGATTAGTGCGATAAATTGCTGTATATAAAGATATGGAAGGTGTAGACAAGGCTTGGTAATAGCAGCCTACTGATTTAAAGTAGTAATTGTTAGAATAAAACGCAGTACTAATGTGTAATAATAGATAATAAGACCTGTGAGTATACTTGTTACATTGATTCTACTGGGAATATGAAAGCACATTTCTATTAACAATAAAGCCCACAATTTCAACACCTTTCCATTATCACCATATCTCTGTAATCAATTTTGAATAAACTTTCTAATAATTATACAAAACTTTTGGAGTTTTATACAATAGTCAAATAAAGGCATTTTTTTAATATTACGCTTAGATTGTCTTTGCATAATGCATACATGTGAATACATTATCGATTCGTTGCAGAGAAAAACGAGAATTGCAGTTTTTGCGAAATCTATTATTCCACCTCGCGAAATATACTTCCTGCTTTTTCCAAGCGAAAAATTCCGATTGTAGTACAATATAAATCAAATCAAATATTTTTATATCATTATTTAAATAAAGTGTCTTCCAATAAGAGGTATCATTTTGAATAGCCCGCCATTTTAACAGTTGTCATGAGTCAACCTGAGTCAAACTACTTGACAGACGACAAGTAACGTAGATACATGCTACACAAGTAATGATACTACTAGTAACGATACATCGCTCTTTTGCGAGAAAAGTTTCCTGACTTGATTTGATGATTTCGCTTAAAAGCTTTTTTTTACATATGAAAATAAAACCTCTTATTGGAAGACCCAATATATATATATACCCGATATATTGCAAGTACAATAATAAGTTAAATGAAGTATGTCCAGCAACTCAGACTAGAAATCAGAGTGATAGCCTGAGAGTTCAAATGAGAATAGAATGAAGAGTATCAGCATTGGCAAAAGGAAATACGAATTTCTGAATTTTTTTAAAAAGCGACTCATGAACAGTCAAGAAGTAAGTCAGAGACTGAACAACACAGACCTAAACAGCTAGGACCAACTGAAGCAGACTCTTGTTAAGGCGACCAATGAACTCGCCCCTCTCGCTAGAAGAAGGAAGCATCCGTGGTGGACTGAAGACTGCGACAATGCAATAGCCAAAAGACAGATAGCCTGGGTGAAGTGAAATTCTAAAAAGACCAATGAAATTTGGCATACATTTTTGGAACAAAGAAAGGTTACAGCCAAGATAATTCGACGAACCAAACGAACCAAACGAACCTTCACACAAAACGAACTAAGCCAAATCGAAGAGAGCTTTGCTAAGAACAATTCCAGAGATTTCTTTGGAACTTTCAAGCAGGCACTCAGAAAATACCTTCCGCCAAGCCTCCACTTTAGAGACTCACAAGGCAAACTGGCTTATAACAACAAGGACAACTGCCACCGTTTAGCTCAGTACTTTAAGAATCTATTCAACTATGACCCACCCAGCAAAGATTTCAACTATACACAAACCACACCAAACCCGGACTCGCTTCCCCCTTCATTGGAAGAAGTTGCGCAGATCATTCAACTTCTTAAGAATAATAAGACCGCTGGAGAGGACTCTATCGTTGCTGAACTGTGCAAAGGTGCTGGAAACAATGCCCTGTGCAAGCTAACCGAGACCATCCAGGACATCTGGGAAATTACCACCCGATTGGAAATCTGCTCTGATCCATCCGCTTCCCAAAAAGGGAGATTTTACTGATCTGCTACCGTGGAATTTCTCTTGTCCCGGTAACATACAAGATTCTCTCGAAGGCTTTACAAACAAGGGAATCAGTTGGATCCTCAATCCTAAAACTGTACTTGCATACTCCAAGATGAGAAACCGCAAGGTGGTCGTCACCTTTGTTGATTTTATCAAGGCCTGCGATTCCATTGATAGAGAAACGCTTAACAAACTACTCCAGGAACTAGGGCTAGACAACAAAATCCGAGTCACAAAGGCCGAGAAACTTTGACCAACACATATTCCAAGGTTAAATTTAGAGGCGAGATTTCAGAAACCTTCGAAATGAAAACCGGAGTGAGATAAGGAGATATACTTTCTCCACTTCTATTCAACTGTGTCCTTAAACATGAAGAGTACTGAGTACTGAGAAAGTATCTCGGTGAGTGGATTGAACAAAACTTATCAGAAAGAGCATCATTATCCAAGAGAGTCAACAAGTTAGAACTAGCCTATCGACTTACTAAGAACACTTACAATAAGAAATGCCTGTCGCAACCTGAAACTTAAGCACTACACTTCAGTCTTACGACCAAAAGCCCCGTATGCCTTGGAGTGTCTTTCCTTGAACCGACGAGGTCTAGTTGAGACATTAGAAATCAGAGAGAGAAGAATCCTCAGGAAGATCCTAGGCCCGGTAAAGGAAGATGGGGAATTCCGAAGGCGACATAACTCTGAGCTCTACGAACATACTGAGATGCTCTCTGACTGTGCAAAGAAAAGAAGGGTATCTTTCTATGGCCACGTTGCAAGATTGCCTCCAAACCGACTAACCAACCGGCTGTTCACCTTCTGGAAAAACAAGAAGGTTTGTACCACTTGGTTGACAGAATCCGAGAAGGATATTAAAGAAAAGAAGGATATTAAGCGAAACAGACAGTCTGTGAAACGTACTCTGAAGGAAGTCCGTGAATTTCTGGAAAAACCCCGTAGAAAAGGTACCCCCTGGACAGAAGAGAGAAAGGAGTTACACCGACAGAAGATGCTACAATACTGGTCAAAATTCAAAGCCCAACAGTTGAATAAGCGTGGTCCAAATTATGCCTGTTCGAAAGAAGAAGAAGAAGTATCAGCATTGGGCATTCCACAAACGATATTACACCGTTTTCTGCATAAAGACTTACCCCTTGCTGTGTGATGTACAGCAAGAGGTAAGAATGGTCGACCATGTTTTGGAATTCACATCCCCCAATAGCAGAACCCCCTTAATATCCTTGAGGTTCCGTAATAGAGCATACAATTTAATTAACTTCCATGCACCTACAAATGATACCAATAGGAAAGATCTAGTAGCAGCAGAATATTACTGGAACACCCATGAAGAGACCCTAGGCAGGATCCTAAACCGCCACACCATCATACTCATGGGTGACTTCTACGCACAACTGGAACACTCTTAAAGAGACCCTAGACAGGATCCCAAACCACCACACCATCATACTCATGGGTGGCTTCAACGCACAAGTTGGCAAGAAAAAGAAGTACTGCAATAGTAGGCGGTTACCCAGCACACAAGAGGACCAACAGAAATGGCGAGCGTCTCATTATCTCTTGTGACAACTACAACCTGGTCCTAAAATCAACCGCGTTCAAGCGACTACCAAAGAAGGCCATGAGCTAGAAGAAACCAAATCACATACTGGGTGAATTTCAGATAGACTATGTGGCTATTGACAGAAGATACTACAAGGAAATACAATACGTCTAGGTATTGAGGGGAGCAAACCTCGTCTCTGAACATTATCTCTTCATAGTTCAAGAGGCCATTCCCCCTCCTTGCCCACGGTCTGGATGGGAAGGCTCGCGGAGAGTTCACCCCTGAACTTGACTGAGATAGCCCAACCCACCAACCTACCAAACCTACAACCCTCGAGAAGAGCACACAATATCCGAAAAGTCTCGAGAATACCGAGGTTTAATTTTTTTTATTTTAATTTTTAATTTAACGATTTATTGCTCAAAAGTTTATATGACCAATGACAGAGCAAATATAATATTAGTTACAACTAAACAATAATACATTACAAATTTTTTTTTTTTTTGATTAGAAGGTAACACAGGCTGGGCACATAGAACAATTAAACATATACTATTAAACAAATTATTATTAAACAAATACAAATGAGTAAACAATTAATATATACATTTAACAGGCCATACAAATTCAAAACAAAATAGGATAATATAGGATAATAGGATAATATCTGGATAATATGTATCCAGAGTAGGAGAATTAGAATAAAAGATTAGTCTGCTAGAATTTTGAGGGCTTTAGTTTTAAATGCCGCGAAGGTCCCAAAAATGTCACACTCGAAGCTAATACAAGTATACGAGTACAAAAAGCAAATCTTAAACAGTGGTGGAATCAAGGATATTGAACCGCTATATGGCGGGTTATAAAAAGAATCCGTTTGTCTACTCGCAACTCTAGGCACTAGGAAATTAAGATTGGGGCGCAGAACCTGGATCCCAGGTTCTGCGCCCAGCGCAAAAATGAGGCGAACCATTAGGTATTCATGGCGCAAAGAAAAACAACAGCTAGCATCATCCGCAAAACCAAGAAAAACTACAATAGGTCTCAAATACTTCAAGCAGAAGTATACTTCAACAAAAACAATTTCCCTACAAGGGATTCAAGAAAAAACTACTTCATACACGGCACCAACCCTGCATCCCAGAGGGCCAGAATAAATCCAAAGGGAAGCTCCAAATAAATAACACTGTGTGCGTAAATACCTTTGTAGAATACTTCCTCAATACTTTTATAGAATACTTTTTGAGAAACTCCTCAATGCATAACAACCGAAAGAGAGACTTGCTTTCACCTAGCTCGCTGTCAGGAGCAAAGATTCTGTACCACCCAACTGGGAAGAAATAGAGAAAATCAGCAAAGACCTTGAGAACAACAACGCCTCCGGTGAAGATGGCATAGTTGCTCACTTAACTAGGTTTTTTAACTAGGCTGGTTTCCGTGCGAGTAGGTCCTGCACAGAACAGATTCGAAACGTCAAGACAATTCTCTCATATAGGAACCTACGTGGATACCCCTGGAGAGCCATTATGGTAGACTTCCAAAATATATATGACTCAATAGATCTACACAGATGATACTCACTAGGCCTAGATGAGAAGACTGCCAGACTTGTTCAAGCTACCCTGAAGAACACCACCGCCAAAGTCAAGTTTAGGGGCTCTACAATGTTGCGTAGTTGTCGAGTAGTTGTCGAGCCTTTTCTGACGACCTCTCCGTTTTGGCCAACAACATGGAGGAGACTATTCATCAACTACAGAGCCTCTACAATGTTGCGGCAAAAACCGGCTTGAGGGTCAACATACAGAAGACTTAGTTCATCACCAATATCAAGGCTACTAGGCTTCTTCTATAATGCCACTAGGAAACAATATTATATCTAAATTTGCTGCAGTCAAGTAATTGGGAGAATGAATCTCAGCATGCGAGAGCGAAACCTTGGCCATAGACGTAAGGTGCACCTAGTTAGAGAGGGGGTATCATTCCGGTAAGAGCATCTATTCCTCCAAGTACATATCCAGGAACATAAAACTGAAGCACTACAATTTGGTAGTAAGACCCTCTGCACTCTATGTCTCTGAGTGCCTCTAGATGAATCGAAAGGGCCCACTCAAGAAACTAGAATTTAAAGAGAGGAAGATCCTGAGGGGAATACTATGACCCATAAGAGAGGAGGACGGTGCCTACAGAATCAGGCACAATAATGAGCTCAACGAATATCACAAATACATACTCAGATGTATGAGGAACAGACTACTCACCTTCTATGGGCACATGACCTGAATCACTCCAGGCTAACCAAGAGGATCCTCACAGTGACAAGTAAGTAAAGGAAAGCTCGCGGGGAGTTCACCCCTAAACTTAACTAATATAGACCAACCTACCAACCTACCAAACCTACAACCCTCGAGAAGAGCACACAATATCCCAAAAGTCTCAAAAATACCGAGGTTTAACTCCCAAAGGCTGAGCGAGAAGGATTACGACTTCCAGACCACCCTCGAGGAGAATATACAAAAACAAGGGTGGCCTACTCTTCAATAGGCACTACTGAATGCCGCTCATGAAACTATATCTGCTTCATCGAACCAAGGCAAACACCCCTGGTGGACCACAGAATGTGATCAAGCTATAGACCAAAGGCGCAGAACCTGGGATCCAGCGCAAAGATGAGGCCAACCATCAGGTATTCATGGCGCAAAGAAAAACAACAGCGAGCATCATCCGCAAAACCAAGAAAAACTACAAAAGGTATCAAATACTTCAGGCAGAAGTAAACGAAAAGAAGAAAAACAAATTCTATACAAGGGACTCAAGAAACATACTGCTTCATACACGGCCCCAACCCTGCATCTCAGAGGGCCAGATGGGAAGCTCCAAATAAATAACAGTTACTGCACTAATACCTTTGCAGAATACTTCCAGAAACTAATCAATGCAGAACAACCGAAAGAGAGACTTGCTTTCGCCGAGCCCGCTGTCAGGAACAAAGACTCTGAACCGCCCAATAGGGAAGATTTAGCGAAGACCTTAAGAACAACAAGGCCCCAGGTGAAGATGGTATAATTGCCGAAATGTGGAAGCACGTAAATGACTAGTCCCTATAAAGCATCACCCAGATCATTCAGGACATTTGCAGAACAGAGGTCTTGCCAGAGGTATGGACCTCAGCCGTGATTCATTACTGTAGAAAGGAGTAAGACCGACCTCAACAACTATAGATGCATCTCCTTGTTGCTTATAACCTACAAGATCTTCTCTAAAGCTCTACAAACTACTAGTCACCAAACAACTAGACTCCCCAACTAGGTGAATCCCCAACCATGCTGGTTTCCGTGCGAGTAGGTCCTACACAGAACAGGTTCGAAACCTCAAGACAATCCTCTCATATAGGAGCCGAGAAGGATACCGCTGAGTAGCCATTATGGTAGACTTCCAAAATGCATACGACCCAATAGATCGACACCGATAAACTAGGCCTAGATGAGAAGACTACCAGACTTATACAAGCTACTCTGAAGAACACCATCTCTAAAGTCAAGTTCAGGGGTGAACTCTCCGCGAATTTTCCCATCCAGACAAGAGTCAGGTAGAGGGGTGGCCTGTCGTGCATCCTATTCAACTGTATTCTGGAGAAAATAATTAGAGAATGGACTTCCACATTGTCACCAGAAGCAGAACTGAAGTTTTGGTACAAGAAAGACAACCCCAATGTATCATGTTTAGCCTTTGCTGATGATCTCACCCTTTTAGCCAACAGCATGAAGGCTATTCATCAACTCTACAGTCTCTACAATGTTGCGGCAAAAACCGACTTGATTGTCGACATACAGAAGACTGAGTTCATCGGCAAAATCAAGTAGGCCCCCTCTACAAACCCAATAGGAAACAATAATATCTGTAAAGTTCCTACAATCAAATACTTGGGAGAATGGATCTCAGCAACCGAGAGCGAAACCTTGACCATATACGTCAGGTGCGCCAAGTTAGAGAGGGTAAGTAAGAGGGTAATCATTCCGGTAAGAGCATCTATACCTCCAAATATATATCCCGGAACATAAAACTGAAGCACTACGATTCGGTAGTAAGACCCTCTGCACTCTATGCCTCTGAGCGCCTCTTGATGAATCGAAACTAGAATTTAAAGAGAGGAAGATTCTGAGGGCAAAACTAGGACCCATAAGAGAGGAGGGCGGTACCTAAAGAATCAGGCACAATAATGAGCTCTACGAATATCAGGAAGACATAGTCAGATGTATGAGGAACAGACGACTGACCTTCTAAGGGCACATGACCTGAATCACTCCAGGCTAACCAAGAGGATCCTCACATTGACAAGTAAGGGAAAGGCGTCCAAATCCAAGTAGTTTACCTCTGTTAAAACATACTTGGAGAAACTGCAGATCCCATTACAGACAACCGAACTCAATACCTGTCTCTCATAAGCATCTTCTTATAAAAGAAGTGTATAGGTACTACCAGACCTAAATGAACGCATGAGAGGAAGCAAGCTTACAGCCAGAAGATGAAGGCATACTGGGCCAAAAAAATCATAAAACCCTAGCTGAGAGTTAAGACGAGCCCCGTGGTCCCTAGTAGGCCAAAACGAACGGAAAAAAAGTATCAGCACAAATAATGCGAGAATAGAATAAGTGATTGAAATAGAATCAGTTTATGAGGTTGTTAATTTTCAAATAATACTCGTCCACATTATATGGTTCTATCTTAATAATTAAGCCGTGCTGTTCCCTTTTAAACTTTTTAAAGTTTGTTATATGCCTCATATATGCTGGAAATTTGTTATAGAGTTTAATATTGCCAAAGGGTGGGCTCCTTTCAGTCATCGCCAGATTATATTTGAGTATGCGGTATAGTTCTTTGTTGTACCTTGTGCAATTGCACGTTCACTCTTTTTATGAAAACTTTTCAATAAGTATCTGTGTTTGACTATGAACAGGATACTTTCATATATATAGTTGCCCGTAATTGTAATATTAGCCCTTGTAATATTAGCCCTTCTTAAAAACACCCTTGCATGATTCGCGGTATCTTAAGTTTTCTAGAATACCCAGGGCTTACTTCTTTACCCTGAACCTGTTCCTAATGTAAATGCTGTTACCCCAGAAGATGATTCCAAATTTTAGATGTGATTGGAAGTTGGAGAAGTATAACAGTGTCAAAACTAGATCATCAACATATCGCTGTAGGACTCGTTCAGTTTATTAGTCACATGGTCGATATGCGACGACCACTCTAGTGTATTGTCGATATACAGACCAAGGAGTCTCACTGATTGACCTACCTTTATTACATCATTCCCCATTCTGATTTCTTGAGGGTATCTCGAGGAGCTTCTACTAGTTGGGAAGACGATGGACTTCGTTTTATTCTTGTTTAATAGTAATTTATTATAAGTAAACCATGCGGTCATCAATGACATTGCTAGACCAGCGTTCCGACTAATGTCCTCTACCAACTTAATTAATAGAACAGTCTTGTCGTCGGCATAATTTACAATTGTATGTTGCGTGGTGGGGAGTAATGTTGGTTTAGGTCTCAGTGTTGCGCGCCGACGCCAATAGGAGTGCAAAGCTAAAATACTGGGAAATGCCTTTGAATATTATTCAGCCAACGATGTTGTAGTAAATAGGGAGGGGTGCCTGGCAAATCTCCGGCGCCATAAAACGGGAACCACTTGGATAAGAGAAGGAAAACTCCGACAGAAAATCAGGGTAGGTTCGCATGCCTAAAGGTGGCAGCCCCACCGGCGAACTTGGGCACTGAAGGTTGATAGCCTACAAATTCCAAAACAAATTATCACCGAAACTTCAACCAAGAAAATTAACCGGACGGATCTACGATACACGACCTTTAGCATGAAAACACGGACACGAATTGGATGCTGGAATGTTTGAGGGAAGCAGACTCGCACAAGTTGCACAAAACATGCAGCAATATAACATCAACATCCTTGGACTTAGCGAAACGCTTTGGAACGGGTTTGATGAAACCAAATCAAGCAACGGAATGACATTCTTGCATTCTGGAAAAGAAAATGAAGATGATGACGTATATGAGGATGACGTATATGAGCACGGGGTAGGATTTCTTCTAAGCCAGCAAGCCATGCACGCACTTTTTGAATGGAGACCAGTGACAGAGCGAATTATACTAGCCAGATTCAATACGAGGGCCAGAAAACTGACAATTGTACAATGCTACGCACCCACAGAAGCAGCGGAACCAGAAGTCAAGGAATCATTCTACGGGAAATTGTCAGAAACATTCTTGACAATCCGGAAACAATGACATTGTCATATTAATGGGAGATTTCAATGCACAGCTAGGAAGCAACAATGTTGGTCTAGAAACTATCATGGGAACACATGGAATCGGAAACTGTTCGGACAATGGACAAAAGTTCATCGACTTCTGCAGCCAACAAAATTTGGTAGTAGGTGGAACGCTCTTCCCGCATAAACGATGCTACAAGGTCACATGGATATCCCCCGACGGCCACACCCAGAACCAGATCGACCATATTGCCATTAGTCGAACATGGCGAGGCTCGCTTCTTCAAGTAAGGAACAAGCGAGGAGCCGACATTGACAGCGAGCACCACCTATTGCTGGGGGAAATAAGACTTAAAGTTGCAGTCCTTCCCAAACAATTAAACCGCACCAGCAAAAGGTACAACGTTAAAAAGCTAAAAGACCCAGAGATTAAGAACGATAACAGCTTAAACAAATTTGCAAAATCTGGGAATAGAAGAGACATGGTACCAGATAAAGACCAACTTTACTGAAACCAACAACACTGTACTAGGTTTTATCGAGAAAAGGCATGAGGGACTGGATGTCGCCAGAAACATGGAAGCTAATCGCCAACAGAAAGCTGTTAAAAAATAGTATCTTACAAACCCATTGCCCATTGGATAAAGTTCTACTAAAAGAATTATATAAGCAGGCTCGACTTAACATCAAGCGGAGTGTAAGATCGGATAAAAGAACGTGGGTGGACAATATTGCAGAAACTGCTCAACGTGCCGCTAACCAAAATAACCTGAGAGAATTGTATAAATCCACCAAGCTGCTGTCGAACAAGTAAACTCAAAAAACAAAGCCAATAAAATCAAAAGATGGGAAGCTACTGGTTATAACATAAGAACAACCCAATAGATGGCAGGAACATTTCCAGGAGATACTCACAGGAATAACTCAAGAACAAAACAACAACGCAAACCATCATGCAACACGGACACAACTAAACACAGACACAAAACCTCCAATCAGAGCAGAGATAAGCAAGGCCATTAAGGAACTAAAGGACGGGAAAAGTCCAGGCATCGACAACATCACATCTGAAATGATGAAAGCTAACTGCATGACCACGACCGAAATGCTAGCACCTCGAATAAATAAAATCTGGGAATCCAAACCCCTACCGAAAGAATGAAACATTGGCCTTCTGATAAAACTCCCCAAAAAAGGAGACTTGAGCGATTTCAACAACTGGAGAGGCATAACACTATTAACAACTGCATCGAAAATACTCTGCAAAATAATACTCACCCGAATGAGCAAAGCAATTGAACCTACGTTGAGAGAAGCACAGGCTGGTTTCAGGCCGGGAAGATCCTGCATAGACCAAATCAATACGTTGCGGATTAAAATAGAGCAAGCAGTAGAATGGCAAACCACGGTATTTCTATTATTCGTAGACTTTCAAAAAGCTTTCAGACCGGAGAGGTGTCCCACCCAAAATAGTAAACAACATAAAAGCATCGTATGCGGACTACTCTTGCAACGTGGTACACGAAAGGAATCTCTCAGAAGCGGTCAAAGTGTCTGCTGGTATCCGACAGGGTTGCTTGTTGTCCACGCTTTTATTCCTAAGAGTACTAGACGAGGTCATGACGAGCGTTACAATACAGCCTCGAGGAATACGCTGGGAACTATCAAGCAGGCTAGAAGATCTCGACTACACCGATGATATCTGCCTCATGTCATGATGGACAAAACAGCTAAGCTACAACAAGAAGCTGAATAGATCGGCCTGCACATAAACACAAACAAACAGAGGATATGCGGATTGGCGCTACCACTAGCAGGGACATACAAGTAAACGGCGTAACAGTAAAAATATGCGAACAGTTCTGCTACTTGGGCAGCATCATAGCAGTGGATGGAACCGACCTAGACATCGCCAGAAGAATCAACAAAGCGAAGGGAGCGTTCGCCCAACTGAATAATGTTTGGAGCTCTTCAATACTTACCCGTAAAACGAAAATCAAACTATATAATAGTAACGTCAAAACCATCCTGTTCTATGGCAGTGAGACGTGGAAAGTAACTAAAAGCAACACAAACAAACTGCAAGTTTCTGCAAACTGGTGTTTGAGGCGGATCCTTAGAATCCGATGGCCTGAAGTGATATCGAACCACGATCTGCTTCGTTCTACAAACCAACTACCAGTAGACGTTGAAATAAAGAGAAGAAAGTGGAACTGGATGGGACACACCCTACGGCGCAATTCACAAAACATTGCAAAACAAGCATTGGACTGGCATCCCCAAAGCAGTAAGCGAAACGGAGGAAGGCCAAAAACAACATGGCGGCGCACAATTGAAGCCGAAATCACTTCCATCGGCAAATCGTGGAATGAGTTCAAGGTCGTGGCTCGAAATAGAGTCAGATGGCGACAATTTGTAGAAGCCCTATGCCCCACTGGGGGAAACAGGAACTAAGAGAGAGAGAGAGGTGTTGCGTGGTGATGGGTATTTGGGGCAGGTCATTAATAAATAATATGAATAGCAGTGGTCCTATAGTACTACCTTGTGGTATCCCCATTTTGACTGTTCTTGCGTTGGAATTCACATATCCACAACTGGGTTTTAGTTTTGTAATTTGTGTTATTTTCCTCAAAAAATGATTTATTTCAATCCAGCGCAATCCCTCTGATACCATATTTAGATAGTTTATCCGCTAGAATGGTCTGATACACTCGTATGCTTTCGATTAACATCCCGTATGGAATATTTCGAGTTTCCTGCTATAAAAGTGGTCATTTAATCTATTAATTAATGCTTAATAGAATTAGGTTTTTACAAGCCATAAAATGCATCTCATTTGCATTCGAATCAAAGATATAAAACCTTTTCATGTTGCAACAGATCCCAGAAAAAGTAAACAAACAAGATTTTGAATATTCAAACTGGACTAATCTAAAAAGAATGGATAATCAAGGAGACAATAAAAGTAGACGTTTCAATCTATTTCATTTAGCTACATGAATTAAAATTGCTTTGTGAAAATTAGTCGTGCAGATCGCTAATTTTGAAACAATGTTGTTTTCCTCGTTCTATTCCTTGAATTTAAAAAATGCGAATTACGTAAAGAATTAGAATTACACGAAGTAAGACTGAGGAAGTTTTAATGGTACTACTAGATAATGTGCACTAGACCTGCGTAGTTTTAATAATTTTCGCCGTGGAGTAGGAAGTGGTGAAATACTTGGAATGAAAAGTGTTGTCGGTCAATTAAAACATGTTTTAATAATCACCTTTTGCGTTGAGACCAGGATTCGCGAGTCTCGATTTCCTGTCGTAGCTTAATCATTCCATACAGATGTTATTGCGAAGAAAGAAAAAAAGGTTGAGTTTAAAATGCCGTATTAAATTTCGAGATTGTTGCATAAACTGTTTGTTTATATAAGTATCAAGTCCGTGACATAATTTTTATTTAATTTTTAAATTACCGAATTAATTCTTACTTTCGGCTCACTTTTAGCAAATTATTATAATCACGGCGCAAATTATCTCAACCACAAATCAATATACAAATTTTATCATAGTTTTATAATGCTGTCCATTTGAATTCACTTTGATCCGAGTTGTAAAAGCTTTTTTCTTGCTGCCAAACTTTCTAAATATTTGCTTTCACGATGATCTTTGCACAAAAATGTTAATTTTGTAATTAACATTTTTGTTTTATTATGTGCTAAATATCAGTCAAGCACTCATAAATCTTACAATTCCTATGCAAAAGGTAAAACTAGTCAGGCAAGACCATTAAGACCAGACAAGCACAGACAAGATCCGACAAGACAAGACAAGGCCAGATAATACCAGACAAAACCAGACTAGTGCAGACAAGACCAGACAAGGCCAGACAAGACCAGACAAAACCAGACAAGACCAGGTTAAGACTGGACAAGATCAGACAAGACAATACAAGACCATACAGGACAAAACAAGACCATAAAAGACCAGACAAGACCACACAATAACAGACGAGACTAGACTATACTAGACAAGACGAGGCAAAACCAGACAAGACCAGACAAGACCAGACAAGACCAGACAAGACTAGACAAGACCAGACAAGACCAGACAAGACCAGACAAGACCAGACAAGACCAGACAAGACCAGACAAGACCAGACAGGACCAGACAAGACCAGACAAGACCAGACAAGACCAGACAAGACCAGACAAGACCAGACAAGACCAAACAAGACCAGACAAGAGTAGACAAGACCAGACAAGACCAGCCAAGACCAGACAAGACCAGACAACACCAGACAACTCCGGACGAGACCAGACAACACCAGACAAGACCAGACAAATCATACAAGACCAGATAAGACCAGACAAGACCAGATAAGATTAGACAAGACCAGACAAGACAATACAAGACCAGACAGAACAAAATAAGAACATAAAAGACCAGACAAGACCAGACAAGACCAGACAATACCAGACAAGACCATATAAGACCAGACAAGACAAGATCAGACAAGACCAGACAAGTTAAGGCAAGACCAGGCAAGACCAGAGAAGACCAGACAAGACCTGACAAGACCAGACAAGACCAGACAAGACGAGACAAGACCAGACAAGTCGAGACAAGACCAGACAAGACCAGACAAGACGAGATAAGATCAGACAAGAGCGGACAAACCAGACAAGACCAGAGAAGACCAGAGAAGGCCAGAGAAGACCAGATAAGACCAGATAAGACCAGACAAGACCAGACAAGACTAGACTAGACCATACAAGACCAGACAAGAGCAGATTTGACCAGAGAAGACCAGACAAGACCATACATGACCAGACAACACCAGACAAGACCAGACGAGATCAGACAAGACCCGCCAAGTTCAGCCAAGGCCAGACAAGACGAGACAAGATCAGACATGGCCAGACAAGAGCACCACGACCAGAAAAGAGCAAAAAAGACTAGACAAGACCAGACAAGACCATACAAGACCTGACAGAACCAGTCAAAACCATATAAATTCAGACTAGACCAGACAAAATCAGACAAGACCAGACAAGGCGAATCAAGGCCGGACAAGACCAGTAAAAACCTGACTAGAGAAGATAAGACTAGACAAGAGAGGAAACGACAAGAAAATAACAGACAAGACCACACAATATCAGTCAAGACCAGACAAAATAAGACAAAGTTATATAAGAGCAGGCAAGCCTAGACATGGCCAGATAAGACCAGACAAGTCCGTGCAAGACGAGACAATACCAGACAAGACCAGAAAGGGCCAGCAACTTCAGAAAAGACCAGACAATACCAGACAAGACCAGACAAAACCAGACAAGACCAGACAAGACCAGACAGGACCAGACAGGATTAGACAAGTCTAGACAAAACCAGACAAGACCAGAGAAGACGAGACAGGACAAGACAAGACCAGACAAGACCAGACCAGACAAACCAGACAAAACCATTCAAAACCAGACAAGACCATACAAGACCAGACAAGACCAGACAAGACCAGAAAGACCAGACAAGATCAGATAAAACACACGAGACAAGACCAGACAAGGCCAGACAAGGCAATGTTTTGTCTTGTCTTGACCAGACAAGACAAGACCAGACAAGCCAAGACCAGACAAGGCCAGATAAGCCCAGACAGGCCTGGACAAGACCAGACAAGGCCACACAAGACCAGACGAAACCGGACCAGACCCAGAAGTCTTGTCTGTCTAAGTCTTGTCAATGTGGGTTGTGCCCGTCTGAGTCTTATCAATGTGAGTCTAGTCTGTCTGAGTCTTGTCTCTTTGTCTAGTTTTTGCTTTCGATTTTTTCCGTGTGTGGCATTAAAAAGTTGTCCATCTAATTTCTATAATACATAGAATTATAGTTAATTCATTTGAGTGTAGATTAGATGGTAAGCATGCGGAGCAAAGAAAGATAAGTTTCTAATATGCATAAGCGATTACACAATGAATAGGCACGCGGCGAATTCGCACCGAATCGTAATAATAACAAGGACGTAGTTTTAGTTTAAAGTCAACAGGGCTGAACTGGACTAGGAATTCGAGACATATGTAACCGACCGCACCCTGAGACAAAGAGCCGCAATAAAAGGCGTTAATTGAGAAAATTAAAAGAGAGAAAAGCACGAGCAGAAATTGACGAAGGCCTGGTGGGGTCCGTTTCGAGAAGTCCCTGAAGTTAGCTGGCGGAGGCATGGAGGGACAAAACCAACAAGTATTATAGTGTATACTCTCTCCGAAGAGAGACAGTCTTGGAGTTCGGCCGGCGAAACTCCTGTTGGGAAAAAACGCTCACGGGCGACTGGAAAAATCGGTGTGAACTTTGTGTGAACTGTTTTTTGATTTCCACATTTTTTTAAAGAATTTTGTGCCATAAGGACTTTTAATATTCAATCTGCAGCCAAGTTTAATACTAGAATGAACATCAGGTAGGTTTTCAGTTCAAAAAATATTTTATAAACAATGAATTTAATCAAGAATATTTTCTACTTAATACTTAGTTTTTCTTAATTATTGATACTAAAAATATTGATATCAATATATATTGACTTAATAGTTAATAAATATTGACTATTAGGCTGTGCAATAACTATTCAATGTTATTATGACTAAATAGTCTACATTTATTCTTTAACCATTGCTTATTATTCATTCGATAATAGTAATGCCTAGGCCATAAGAGTAATATCTTATTTGTACTAGTAATACATAGTCTATACTAGTAATTCTTAGTTGATACTAGTAATACCTGGTCCATACTAGTAATACCTAGTCTATACTAGTAATACCTAGTTTATAGTAGTATTACCTAGTATATACTACTCTTACTTAGTCTAAAGTAGTAACACCTGCTCTATACTAGTAATACTTAGTCTATAGTACTAATATTAAGTGTATACCAGAAATACTTAGTCTATTTTATTTAGTCTTAATGAAATCAACATTTGTCTTTGCGTTTATCTTACACTTATTGAATTCTTACTTACTTACCCTTCAGTCTAAACCTTCTTATCAAAAGATCCTTCTTATCTAGTTTACATTTGTTAAGTGAACGTATTTAGATTTTTATAATGACAATAATTAATGTTGTCTATATTCGAACTATCCTTTAGATCTGAAAAATAATCTAGCACTAGATAATCTAGTAGACACTAATTGTAAAACTTTCTGCAGTCGAGATTTATTTGTTTTAATATTATCTAGTCGAAATATGTTAAGTTTACTTATCTAAATTGTTATTATTGCAATAATTAATATTGTCGATATTTTATTATTTTCTGGTTGTGAAACAATATCTAGCACTAGATAAAATTTATCTGTAGCCTAAATTTACGTATCAAAAGATTAACTAGTCTACGTACGTTAAGTCAACTTATCTGGAGGATTATTAGAAAAATTATTAATGTTGTCTATATTTGATTATCATTTTAGTTATGTAATTATTTCAAGAGTCAGTCCAAATTTGCAATTTATTGTTGTATTATTAGTATCCAGTATTAAATTCGCGTAAAGACCACAATATTCTGTCTATCGAGTATAGATTGTAATTATGAATAAATTATTTTGATTTCATAAAACTAACTGGATTAGTTTTGAAATTGGAAATCGGAATGAGGTCGAAATTTCCAAATTTGGATTTCCTTTGCGTTTAGGCATTCCTGTCCTTCATTCATAAAAATATGAATAATTAATCAAGACTACTAAAAATACTCGACTAATATTGATTGTACTGGTTAAGAATTGACTACTTAATCCGTCCTTCTGTTTGCAATATCTTCTAAACATATACTAATAAGCTAATGTAAACTTCACTAACTTCAACGTCAAGGTAAAAATTTTTGGTCTAAAAGTCTTGAAGTTTAAAAAGTGTGTAAAAGTCTCTACTAGTTTCATTAAATATGTATAACTTACAATAATAGTATTGTAGTACTGTACGTAGTTTGGTCTAACTTGAAAGCTTCATTGGGTTGAAGAAAAAAGTTTAATGAATCCTATTGGTAAAACTATACTACATTATAGATAATCATATTAACTTATTAAAGTCGGAACACAGCCTGAATATATAGATATATTCAACCTTTCCGTAGCTCTATAAAATTATATAGTCTTCTTATGACTACAAAACAAATTTCATCTGAAATTTGTAAGTTATTTACTAGCTCCTAGTCTACTTTCATTGGCATTGGCGCTAAACAAGAACTCGAAAACATTATTTTTCTATTACATATTTTTCTAGTGCTTGATTAGTGCCATGAAAGTTTTGTAGTCGTAAGAAGACTTAATAATATTATAGAGCTACGGAAAGGTTGAATATTTCTATATATTCAGACTGGGAGCTAGTAAATAACTAACAAATTTCACATGAAATTTGCTTTGTAGTCCTAAAAAAACTTAATAATATTGTAGAGCTAGGTACAGGTTGAATATATTTATATATTCAGGCTGTGTTAATAAGATTGTTCAATTAATATTTTGTTTTTTGTTAATTAAAATTTGTTTTTTTTCTGACTTACAATTAGACAAGAAACAATTAGCATATTGGTATGGGCAAGGTTTGTTTTAACCTTTTAACAATTCGCTAATTGACGCAAGTTTGCAGGAAACGGCGTGAAATTTAACAAACCAAAAAAATGTGCAACAAATGGACGAAAAAAAATCTGCATTAATTAACCTTTAATTCGGAGATCCAATTCACACTGAAAGGTCAAAACTGCATTTCTAAAAGTGACATTTAGACCGAAAATCAAGATTTATATCACTTTCCAATCAAAATTCAATCATTTCCATAAATTATTTTTGACCGAATTATACAATCAAAAAATGAAATCAACTTGTCCTAAGCAGTTTCCGTTAATTTGGCGACAAAAACGTTTTTATTTTTTGGTTTATAATATTTCTTATTGAACTTTCTAAACGCATCAGAATACCTTAGTGTACTAAAATACAACCTTCAAATAAACAATAAACACCTTAGTATAATAAATCTACAGAGTATGTAATAAAAGATTCAATTAATGTAGTTTTTGTTCGATAGATTAATTGGCGTTTCATCTACTAGAGGCATAGCAAATCAAGACTCTATAAACTACAGTAATAGACTGTGTGTAACTTAATATCTGTATTAATCTAGTCGACCTTATATAGATAGATCAATTTAGAAAGCCACAATAATCGAGTCTTTATATTAAAGCTAGATCAATTAAGACTAGTGACTATAATCTACTAAACCAGTGGTTCTTAATCCTATTAGTCCGAGGGCCCCCTTTGAACAAATTTTTAATTCTTCAACTTTTAATTTATCAACTTTATTATAGCGGACCTTATGCCAACCTTAGCCATTTCTGTGTTTCTCCATTTTATTACTTCTGTGTTTTTGTAGAAAAGCGCGAATGTCTGTCTTTAAAGATTGGTCCATTTTTTAACATTTCGAGTTAGGTTTACCATTGAACTCAATTATATAAGTAGAAAAAGGACCAATGGTCAATTTTATAGGAGGACATTAGACATTGCAGTCAACTATATTGTAATGAGTATTCTATTATATACTTTGCAGTAATAGTAATAAATCTTTGTTTTTCAATATTATTCAATTATTGCAAAACTTGTTTGCTAATTACATAGTTTTATACTAAATCGGATGCCTTTGCTCGCTCAACTTTAAACTTTTAAAAAGATTGAGAAACAAATCGAGTCAGCAAAAGAAAAAAACAAAATGAATGGACCACTTTTACCGCCAATACATTCTTATTATTTTCGCCAACTCTATAAACGTGAATTGCCATTTTTTGCACAATGACCAACTTGTTTGGGACAATTATGGCGACAACATACTTAGCTATATTACACAATGTACGCATAAGATTTTTATAATCACTATTCATTCTACATCAAATGTTGTTATTCTAAATCACTATTTAGTCTATATAGTCTTGTCTGTGAGATTTTGCTTGTCTACTTTTGTTTGTCTAGTGTTGTTTGTATAGTATTTTTGTCTGGTATTGCCTGCATACCCTTCTCCGTCTAGTCTTGTCTGTTTACTCCTGTTCGTTAAGTATTTTCTGTTTGATCTTGTCTGTCTAGGCTTAGACCAGACTGGACAGACTTCCGGTCTAGTGTATCCGGCCTTGTGTGTATAGTCTTCTTTGTCTAGTCTTTTCGGTCTGATCTTGTCTGCCTAGTTTTATCTGTCTAGTTTTGGCTTTCTAGCATAGTCTGTCTAGCATATTTATAGTATTTTTTGTTCTTAAAAGTTTTGTTCGATGTGGATGCCGGGTATTAACCCTTCAAACACTGCGGCCTACTTGTGGCCTATTGTATTTTACATTCACATACACTTATAGGCCCAGAAACCTAGTTGTTATTGTAAATTGCGCTAACTAGTATTTTTCACATTTGTCTTCTGGTACAAATGCGGCCGGCACTGGGAATAGAACTCGGTCCCTCTATACTTGTTAGTTAGCGCTCTAACAATTATCTTTTTATAGTCTTGCTTGTCTTTACTTATTTGTGTAAGCTTTTCTGTCTAGTTTTTCCTGTCTAGTTCTGTCTATCTAGCATTGTCGGTTTAGTCTTGCCTAACTAGTTTAGGCCGTCTAATCTGCTCTGTCTAGTCTTGTTTATCTGGTTTTGTCACTCTAGCCTTATGTGTCTAGCCCTGTTTTTCTAGTCTTGTCTGTTTAGTCTTATCTATCAACTCTTGGCACACTCGTCTTGTCCGTTTAGTCTTGCTTATGTACTCTTGTCTGTCTAGTTTGGCCTGTCAAGTCTTGCCTCTAATCAAAATCCTATTCTACTATGTACAAAAGAATATTACATATTGGCTATAGTAGCACTTCTTTTTCTTTCTACAGTTACATTAAATCTATAGTAGCACTTCTCTATTAAAATTATTTTAAGTTTTTTTCTAAAAGATTTTAGATAAGTTTCTTGAGTAAAGCATATTTGGAAGCTTGTTGTAGATTTGGATACCAATCTTGTTCGGTGCTTTGCTGGAAATTGTTTGATTTGATATTGGAGTTCGTAATCGCATTTGATATCTTGTATTGTGATGGTGTTGATCTATGTTTCTTATAATTGAGGCCTTGTACTGGTGAATATGGCGGACTACTGGCGGACCAGCAGTGTCTTCAAAGAGTGACAGAGGAATTTAATAAAATATGGGGCTGAAAGGTCAGCGTGCCAAAAAGTTGGAGGGTGGGGGAGATCGTCCCAATTTTAAAAAATAGGGACAAAGACAAATTATAAAATTATAAGGGAATCACACTTATGAACTCGTCATACTAGTAACACTGCGATACATACTAGCTGCTTCCGGAAATTCAGGCCGGGGTTAGGGAGGGAAGGGGAACAAACGAACATTTAATAACACTTACTAGGTGTTCGGTTGTTCCCCTTCCTTCCCTAAACCCAAGTTGAACTTCCGGAAGCAGCTTTTTTCCCTCCATCTCCTCCCTTAAACGTCTCTCCAGTATATCCAGAGCTAGTAGATCAAGAAGTCGCAAAACCGAAATGAAAGCTCTTTGCTCTGTTCCTGGACTTAAAGGCAGCGTATGATAAAGTAAATAGGCGAATGTTGTGGGAATGATTGGAGCAAAAGGATGTATTAAAGAATTTGATATTATATATGCGTATAGGATTGTATATATGGAATTTAAGGTACGAAGGGGTCTGAACCAAGGGTGCCCACTAATCCCCGCACTATTTAACATGTATGTGGCGGGCTGGCGAAAAAGTTTTGACGAAGGGTCAAGCTTGAGGAGTTGTAGTAGGGAGGAAAAAAGTGTGGGAGCCTTGCCTACGCAGACGATGTAGTGGTGTTGGCAAAGTGTACTGTGGAACTGACTGAAATGACTAAACAGCTGGAAAGATTGTTCCATAAAAGAGAACTGGGTGTAAATGTCGGGAAAACGAAATGGATATGATTTTGGAAAAGCGGAGAAGGAGAGAGAAGTGCAAGAAGGAGCGTTTTGAATGCAATGGAAGCGAGATAGAACAAGTGCATCAGTTTAAGTACTTAGGGTATGTGTTTGGGAGTGGACGTAGTAACAAGGATAGTAGCCCATTGAGTAGGTGGCGAAGAAAGCGTGGGTAGCCGGTGAAAGGTTCTGGAAAGTATGGGGAAAAGATTTAAAATCGAATTTCCGAGCGAAAGAAATGATATGGAAGGCCTGCCTGCGAAATGTATCGATGTTTGGAGCAGAAGTGTAGAGAGTCTAGGAGGATGAAAGGATTGAAAGAATTGAGCTACAATTTCTTAAAAATGACAGGTTCACTCCTTCCTATAAGGTCTTACATGAGCTTAATGCATTTAAGGTGTCAGTAGAAGCAAGTAGAAAGGTTGCAAGATATGAACGGAAGGTTATAGCATGAGATGTTATTGCAAGAATGCACGAGGAAAGAATTATTAGAGAAGTGTTCAGAGAAGCAAATAGGGAAGGCAGGATTGAAAGAAGAGAGACCAATTGAGGAAGAAAAAAAGGGGAAAATATGAAAGAAGAGTATGTCAATAACAGAGGTGGAGAACCAATGGGGGAAAGGGTTTCGAGTAGAGGAAAGGCAGGTAACATGCATGACGGAAGTCGAGCTGGAGGAGCGGCAAATTAAAATAATGAGAAGCACATGCCATAGACAGTATGCGGCAATTCAAGTACATGTAGGCCTCCCGAAATATTTAAAAACTCCAAGGAGTTTAAACTCACGATCAATCCTAGCCAGATTTCGCTGCGGATGCGAAGAACTTGGACGTAAGTACTGAATGACGGATTTGTATAAAAGAAGTTGGTGTATGTAGAAGGGAAGGATAGGTGGCAACTCCGATTTAAAGAGTGTAATAAAAGTCGTTGGAATGAAAAGGAAAGAATATTAGGGAAAAATGTAAAGAGTGTCTTGAGTGAGGAGGACAGTGGGCTGGAAATGCTGGAGAAGGTTAAAGAATGGAACTAGCAATGGTTCTATCCAAGTGCGGTATTGGGCACTAAAAATAAATATTACAGGGTTGAATGATCTTGTGTATATGTAGCATGCATATTTATAAATTACGCCAATAAAAACTTATTATATACACAGTTTCCCACATGTAGTGTATGGTACCATAAGGTGGTTTAATTTTTTAAAATAGGGCATACAGGATGTTGTTCTACCTATATCTATGATTGCCAGAATGGTGCTCTTTTGGGTTTTAAAGATCCATATAGTTTGTGGAGAGGGTCACCATACTATAAACCCGTACGAGATTACAGAGTGTGCCTCCGCGTGGCATATATTTCGCATCTCAGATTGTTCTACTAAACAGCGGATATTTCTAACGAGATTGGCTTGATAATTTATTTTCTTGGTTATAAGATCAATATGGATATTTCAGGTTAGATTTTCTTCTAAATTTATACTTAGAAATTGAACTGTGTTGGTCTTTTGACATCTCCTCTCACAAACTAAAGTTTGTTTGAAATACTATATATTGTTTTTCCAATATTTAAATATAGGTGGTTAGCACTGAAGTCTGTCAATGGTTCCTCCATTGACAGACTTCAGTTAAAAGCTCATTTCCCTCTGACTCCACTTTTTGTAAAGATGGCTCTGATACTATAAAGCTGGAATCGTTTTCATAAAGAATTCAAGAAAATTAAAGGGCATTGCATGCCATTTATATATTGTACCAGGTCTGCAGTGTATAGAGAAAATAACAAAGGCGCTAATACACTTCCCTGTAAAACCCCAAAATCTGTTGTTAATTGCGCGGAGGCACTATACTTCTTATATTGGCAGATTTGCACATATTGCTTACCTTGGGTAAAAATGATTCGACCATTTAACAATTTTGCCTCGAATTTCGAATCTATATAAATTTTCTATAAGTTTTTCATGCGACACACAATCAAATGCTTTGGAGATATCATAGGGATTATGGTATTGACTGTTTATTCTTGTATGTCTAGTCTTATCTGTCTACTATTGTCTGTCTAGGCTTCTCTGTCTAGTCTTGTATGTCTAGTCTTGTCTGTCTAGTCTTGTCGGTCTAGTCTTGTATGTCTAGTCTTGTCTGTCTAGTCTTGTCTATCTAGTCCTGTCTGACTAGTGTTATCCATCAAGTCCTCTTTGCATGCTTTGGAACCGTCTTTTAGCATTCGGTCAAGGATGATCTTTTGGATTTAAGCTACTACATGCTTAACATGTCCGTTGCTTTGTGTGCTTTTTGATGCATTAGGTTTCTTAGCATTTTGGTGGTTACGGCCCTACTCGCAGGAAGTCAGTACTACTGAGGTGTTCCTTCTTGTTAAGACAATACCGTTAGAGTCCTCAGCGTCCCATCTAGGTCAGTGAAACAGAGTGTGTTCAGGCCCGAAATTGCTGTCGGACAGCACCAACGCCCGATATTCTGCATCTTTCCAATTATGTTCAGATATGTCCCAAAGACGCTATGTCCTGTCATTGCTTGGGTTATATGGTGATCTACGACACGCCATGGTCTCGCGCACCACACTATGACGTTTGTCATGAAGGTTTTAGGGTGAGGCCACACGATGCATTACGTATGCCGGATCGGTTCCGCATCACTGTGCCTTGTCACACGATGCGTTGGGCCGCCGTGCGGCGTCGCACAGTAGGCGCGCCGCGTACTGTGGGAGCGAAGACAGTGTGTCTCACACAATCTTTAATTCTCTCAGGTGGACACAGGAAAGAGACAAGTGGACGGCCAAAACAACGAATTCCTTAGAAGCCATAACAGCGACATAAATAATTCTAAGGACTAAATGATAATGCTAAGATAATGCTAAGAAGAAGAGATAGTCTGGAGAGCCACAGAGACCATGACTAGAGGCATACTCAGCAAAAGGGAAATTGACGACAGTACAAACAGACCAGAGAACGGAATCAGCATCAACTCCTAAACCCCCAATTACTTAGTGCGATTGTGGGAGGTGAGGCTAGTAAATAAATAAGGAAAATATCACTGATATTCCACAGACAACACCATTTTGAAGTTATTGCGAAAAGCAGTTTCGAAATAGTCGTGAGTCCAGAGGGGGTTCTTTTCGGGTTTTTGGGGGCAATTGACAAGTCAAATGAATATGCTTGCTACGTTCTCATTCAACAAAAAAGTCTTGTATGGTTAGTCTGTATACTCTTGTCCATCTAGTCCTATCTACCCAATCTAAACTGTTTTATGTTGACCACACAAAGAGAAAACGCCGTTCACTAGGTTAAATCGATTTCTGGTTAAAACTACTTCCTATTGCGAATTAAATGACCAGCATAATCCAGCCGGCGATATTAGGCTTTTGTATCAGCAATATATCTAGCTACCGTGTAAAGTGAGTCAACAAATTTGACGAGTTAGTTGACTTCGCCGGAAAAACGAATTAGATTTAGGTTTTTTTATTTGATAAATCAGGTTCAATAAGAAAAGTAGTATGTATACATACTTTTATTATATAACTTATTAAATTGATCTAACTTAGATGATTGACTAAACTTGCTACAAAGGTGGATTTTCCAATTAGTTGAACTAGATAGTTGGTAAGGTTTATACAAGGTGCTAATAAATATAATCTATAAGAAAGAGTTTGTATATGGTAAAACCAATTGCAGCAGAGAAAGGTGAAAGGATGAAATCTTGTACTGTGCATACTACACAGACTATCTGTTGAGATGTAGATCATGTAAAAGGTTATTAAAACGCTATCACTAACGACTAAAAAAAAAGACCGACACGAACTGAAATGAAGAACTAAACTATTAGCGTCTAGTTGTCTTAAGTTGTGTTTTATCTCTCTAGACTTAAGGTCTACTTCTGTCTATCAAGTATTAGCGTCTAGTTTGGTCTATTTTTTATCGTCTGTTGAATCTTGACTACTTAGTCTAATAAATCAAGACTTTATATAGTAATTCGTAATCTAATCTTATCTAACATTTGGTTGCTTATGTAATTGAAATGTCTTGCAAAAAAATCGAATTAATATCGGTGGTAATTAAGGTGTGCAAATTCTTTAATAATCGTAAAGATTCGCATATTAATTCGCAAAGAAACGATTTTGAACGTAAATTGCGTAATTTCGGCATCGCAATCTTTTTTAAGCAGTGATGCTTTTCACAATTTGCAATTATTCGCAATTTGCATAAAACTGAGCTAATAAAAAACGTCGGGGAATAATTCATGTGAATGTTTTCAATTAAGCGAAATCCGACTGTAGGTGACGACTGCAGATACAGATAATGCAATTTATTCTGCAACGACAAGATTTATTGCTAATTGAATTTTCTTTTTTTGCAAATAAAGCAAAATCTATTTCCGCATATCTAAATATTTACATAAACTCGTAACATAACAATAAATTCACATTCTGTCTTTGGGTTAAGTCTTTGGAAAAACAAAGATATTTCGGCTAATATTGCGTCTAGTTTCACCATTTTTGCTCTAGTTAACTAAACGGTTTTTAGCATTGACTTTGCACTAAATGAAGAAATAATCTGCTCTCACTGTAAGACTCAATTCTAGGAAAGAATTAATGACAATCAGAGCACGGAAAAATTTACATTTTTACACAATCTTGACATTTAAGCAGTTAAATCAAACTACGACAATCAAACAACCTTTATTATCTAACACTAACTAGTCTACAACTGATTTATCCTACCAACTATCAACTATCCCGTTATTTCATTATTAAATGTCTAATTTGCAAATCTACTTTATTAATTTATTCATATTTACATTCGATTTATGTAATCTGCACCACTTAATTTAGTAACACCGTTTTGTAGTAAATCTACTTTTATATAAAGCAGTAATTAAATTAAATTGCTTATAATTAACATATTTGTAACAATATTGAATAATTTTCAAAAGAAAATGTCATAAATTATTATAAAAGACGAATAGTCTTGCATTTCTGTTCTTACCTTCTGTATTCAGATATTTTATCTGAGTAGGCTATATTACATTTACTAGGCAACTAGACGACTGTTTTCTCTGTCTATTGCTGACGTTATTAGCTGAAGTGTTTGAAATGTACGAATTTTGGGTTGGTGTTTGAACTCCCCGTTGAAATCGCTAGTTTAATCTTCGGTTTATTATTTCCATTATTTAGTAATGACTTAATTATACCCGAAAATTTTCTGATTAAGTAAACTAGGAAGAAAAAACAATGCAGAAAAAAAAAACAAATTACATAATTTATTTCATTCTCACAAAAAATGAAAGACGATGACAAAACTGTTTCAAGTCCGTGTCTACATTCTCACTGCCTAAATACTATTTAGTAATTCAGCGTGATTATTTAATTGCTGTTTCACACACAATAAAATTATTATAGACTCCACTGTTGCTTTCACATCAATCATAGGATTTAAACCGAGGCAAGAAAGGAAAAAGTTTCGCCAATTTATTACGTTAATCGATTGAAATCTGTTTCAATCTTAAGTGACATCGTAAGTGCATACCAAGCCGTTGGACTAAATAAGTCAGATTAGAGAGCTTTAAGTAGGAACTGGGCAAGAACAGAGATTAAATATAATTGATTGATTTCTGATTATTGCTGAATAAATCCATCGACTTTTTTGTTGATGTTGACTTATAAGTAAAAGTAAACATCAACAAGTGTTTACGTAATAATCATTATTTCAAAGATGTTTCAATCATGACTGGACAACATACACAAAAAATCAAAGAGAGAAAGCACTAGACTTTCACTTATAGCTCAGTTTTTTTTTTCTACATACATCTTCTCTTAGTTCACTTATTTTAAAATTTATAGATCACACAACTGGATTAACAAGAAATAGTCAGTCTAGTCTTGTCTGTATAGTTTTCTTCTTATAGCCTTGCCCACTTAGTCTACTCAGTTTAATCTCATGCGTCCAGTTTTGTTCGTTTAATATTGCCCGTCTAGCCTTGTGCGCCATGACTTGTCCGCCTAATCCTGTGCGTCCAGTCTTTTTCGTCTAGTCTTGTTCGTCTAATCTTGTCCGACTAGTCTTACCCGTCTAGTCTTGTCCGTCCAGTCTTTTCCGCCTATTCTTGTCCGTCCAGTAAAATTCAAAAATTCAAAACATTTTATTTCATTATATAAGCAAGTGTAGTAAGAATATTACAAATACATTCTAAATGAAATGTGTCGGTAGTATGAATGTGATATAACACTCCTTGTGTTACACCTTCGAGAAAAACTTTTTTAAATAATATGGTTCAATGTTATTTAGGAGTTGGAAAAGCTGCTTCTTAAATCTCTTAATGTTATCTAATTGTTTGATTTCTCTTGAAAGAGCGTTGAATAGTTTCATGCTGATATATGGAGAATTTCTTTCGGTCATCATGAGGATATGTTTAGAAAGCTGATAAAGTTACTTGTCAAATCTTGTTAGCCGTTCAGTAGGTTTAACAAAATACTGGAAGAGATGTTTATGTTCCTTTAGGAAAATGATATTTTCATAAATAAATTTGGCTGTAGTGGTTAAAATGGTTGCCCCTCTGAAGTGTCCTCTGAAGGATTCACGGTAGTTTAGACATTTCCCCAGAACATAATTTCAAAACTTAGGAGGCTGTGGAAGATGGCGAAATACACCATCCTCAGAACGGCGGTCTCAACATAACGTTGAAGCAATCTCATAGAGAATACTGCCTTGTTGAGTTTTGATGTTACTTCGATGGTATGTGAAACCCAGTCCAGAGATTGGTCTATGTGAAATCGCAGGAGTCTTACAGATTGACTTACTGCTATCTCTTCGTTGTCAATTGCCACTTTATCAGGGTATGCTGATTCACTCCGCTCAGTTTTAAAGATTTTTGTTTGGTTTTATCTTCGTTTAATCTATCAGTACCAAACCATAACTTCATCGAATCAACAGCTCTCACTGCATTGGTGGTGATATCGTTGATGGACCTATTCAATATCAATATGGATGTGTTGTCTGCACAGTTGTTCTTGATGTGCGGTGAATTGATCGGAGTAGCATGCAGATCATTGATAAATAGGGCAAAAAGTAAGGGTCCTATTGTGCTTCCTTGAGGAATACCCATATTGATTGTACTCGGAGGGGAATATACAAATGCATGCGGAGTGTGAAACCTGGTAATCTGTGTCCTGTTAGAAAGGAATGATAAAATCAACTCTAGCACAACTCCTCATACACCATATTTGCAGAGTTTTATTAATAGCATATCATGGTTAACTAAGTCATACGCCTTAGATAGGTTCTAGCATAGTTCATTTCATAGTTCATAGTTCGATTTTCCTTTTACGAAGCCATGTTTGTGAGGGCTTATTATGTTCTTCTTATCTAAAAACATGTAAATTCTAGAGCATATAATCCTCTCAAAAATTTTAGAAAAAACCGATAGAATACTTTTTAGAATACCGAATTTTCCGGAAACTTGCCCACCTCTTAAATATTTTTTATAATTGATTGTAAAAATGTAATTTTTGTTTTTAAATATATGGCACGCTAGTTCCCATACGTACGTGGTCTGTTAGAAAAGTATCCGACCTTTAGCCGGTAAAAAAAACTGGCATACCTGGAACGTTGTAAACCTAATCACAAGTAGTATCTCAAAGTAGTCTTCTTGGGACTCCACACACTTCTCCCAGCGGTGCCGCCATTGTTAGAAGCATCCCGAAAAAGCCTCTTTCGGAATCGTCTTTAGCTCGGCTGTCGTTGCAGCCATAATGTCCTTTCTTGTCTGAATTCGCCTTCCTTTCAATGGCCTCTTTACTTTGGGGAATAGCCAGAAGTCGCAGGGGGACATATCAGGAGCCTGTCGAACCAGAGGTTTTTCGCCAAAAAAATGTGAAGCAACTCCAGTCGCAATTTCTCGGATAGTCACACGATGGTCCCGCATCACCACAGCGTTCACTTTGGCAATGACATGGTCATTTCGGCCTGTTGATGGCCGACCAGAGCATGGCTCGCTTTCCACCGATGTGCGACCCTCTTTAAACCGGTTGTACCACTCCTTAATCTGTGTGATGCCCATAGTAAATAAGGTCGGATACTTTTCTAACAGACCACGTATATGGAGGTTATCGTTAAAATGCTTAGCATGGTCTATGATGTGGATACATTGATATTAGCTAAAGCTCTAATGAATCGCTTTTGCGACAGGAAAACCTTTTGTATAAATGAGGAGGCTTTCCAAACTAAAATGCTATAGGTTAAAACCGACTGAATTTCGGCATGGTATACTGTCAGAAGGGCCTCTTCGCAGACCGTTTGACGCACTTTTCTAATTAAGTAAACCTTGCTGCTTAATTTTTTTAATTTCACTGATGATATTACCCGTCATTGTTTTCCACGTCAGGTGATCATCTTAGTCGACTCCTAGAAACTTTGCTACCTTGGTTCTCTTTAGTAGGACGTTACCAATTTGTAATGGGATATCATCGGTAGGTTTCGTTCGGTGACATTGGAAGACCATGTAGCTGATCTTGCCAAATTTAAATGTAGGTTACTTACTCAAAACTAGCTATATAGCTGTTTTAATGTTTTATTTGCTCCAAGTAGAGTTTCTAGTTGAGGAGCCTTCGAGATTACGATGGTAGTGTCGTCAGCATACAAAGTGCAATGATTACCACCGATGTGTTGAACCAGATCACCCGCATATAAAGAGAATAAGATGGGTGCTAGAATGCTTCCTTGCAGAACCCCAATTTGTATATGTTTAGTTTTTGATAAACCTGTTTTTCCTTCATTTTCAACTTTGACCATTTCATACCATATGAATATAACTTTTCTAGTAATTCGTCGTGATTAACACAATCAAACGCTTTGCTAAGGTAGCAGAAAATACCGACAGGAAACTTTCCATCAACTTCCATCTTTCCACCATCAGGACACTTTTCCTCTTCGACAAATCTTTTCTGTCTAGTCTTGTCCGTCTAACCTCGATCATTTAGTATTGTACGTCTAGTCTTTTCTGTCTAGTCTTGTCTGTCTAGTTTTGTCCATCTAGTTTTGTCCGTCTAGTCTCCTCAATCTAGTCTTGTCCGCCTAATCTTTTATTTCTAATACTGTTCTAGTCTTGCACGTCTAGTCTTACTATTTACTTGCTATTACTTGTGATCAAAGGGAGAAAAGCATCCAAATTTAAATAACAAATATCCTAGAAACTGATTGATGTAAATGTTCGTATCAAAAATGCAGACACAGTAATACACATCAAATACTTTGATGTCATTACGACTACGGAAGCAATCTATAAATAATCTACTAGACTTACAGGACTATAAAGTAAAAATCCTCAGACCTACATGCGGTGAAAGACAGTTGGCCAAACTAGTACTTCCAAAACACCTTGGGATGGTTTGCAAAATAGGATGGGTGCATTTCAGAATCATGGAAGTGGAAAGATGCCACAGATTGCCACAGGCAAACGGGTCGCCACGCAGTTAACTGTAAGGGTCCAAATATTCAGAATTTGTGTCTGAAATGTTGCAAGGAAGGGCAGAAGGCAAAGGACTGTGAGGAAAAACCATATTGCCTCATCTGCGATGCAAGCGGTCATCAAGCTGACACAGCACCATTTACTATATTCAAGAGAGCGCTGACAGAAGCAAGGCAGGCGAGATCACAAAAACATACATATACTACAGACAAATACTGCAAGACGCCGCCTAAGAAAAGAAATGTACAATCTAAAATTAGACAAACACATAAAGTAGGGAGCCTAGTTTAGAGCCACGAAAATGGAATGAAGACTAGTATTATAGAGCTACTGAAAAGTTATATATATTTATATATTCATGCTATTTCCCGCTTTAGTAAGTTGGGACAAAAGAGTAGATTAATTAAGTCATCCGTCACTCTAAGGTCATGTTATAAGCGATTCCAGAGTACACAGATGCGTTCCAGGAAGATTCCAGGGATGGTATTTTACCGCCAGCTACGCCCTCCGAACGAAAAAAAAGTCTTGTCCGTCTAGTCTTGTCCGTCTAGTCTTGTCGGTCTAGTCTTGTCCGTCCATCTTGTCTTATCCATCTAGATTTTTCGATCTTGTTCATCTAAACATACCCATCTGGTCTCGTCCGTCTAACCGTGTCCGTCTAGTCTTGTCGTCTAATCTTGTCCGTCTAATCTAGTCCGTCTAGTCTTGCCTGTCAAGTCTTGTCCGTTTAATCCTGTCTGTTTAGTCTTGTACGTCTGGTCTTCTACGTCTAGTCTTGTCTGTCTTTTTAGTCAAGTTTAGTATGTCTAGTCTTATCTATTAATTCTTATCTGTTCACTCTTCTGTCTTTGCATTCATGTCTTCTTTTCTGTGTAGGTTAACTAAGTCAGAAGAAATCATTTTTTTAAGTTTCAGCGAAAGTTCTTTCGGTTAATTGGTTTTGGTTTAATTATCGAATTCTATTGATGATTTATGTCCGTACGCAAATTGGATTTTTCCAAAGCAGAAATCTCGACGGGTCAATTGGATATAATTAATTAAACTTTAATTAGTTTACTATTTGATTTTAATTGGTCCAGTCGTAAAACTGGACTGATTAAGCAGCTTCTAGTTTTTCTTTCGCAACAAGAAAGTTAAACAATAAAAACTAATACTTATGTAATTAGTCTAACTAGATTAAAGCATACAAGCAAAAAAAAATGAAATCTTGTATATCTTCTGTGTAGTTAGACATATATCTAATATATGTAAGTATAGACATCTATAACTAATATTTCATATATAAATACATAGATAAATTTACATAGGTAAAATGTTATTATTATAAATAAAATATTACCCTTGAGCTCTTCAATTGTTGTAGGATTTATGACGTAAAATTTGTGTTTACCGTAGCCCCACAGGAAAAAGTTTAGCGGTGTTAAATGTAAAAACGGTGTAAAAACACGATCTAGGCGGTCAGTTGATGTCTCCTCTTCGTATAATAACACGTTCGGAGAATCTTTGAGGCAATAGTGCTATTGTTTCTTCACTTGTGTGGCTTGTAGCCCCGTCCTTCTCAAAATAAACATCACATACGTTCATCTCGTCCAGCATTGGCTACAAAAAGTCTGTAAGCATCGTACGGTAACGCTGCGCATTGACTGTAACAGTTTCACCTTCATTATTCCCGAGGAAATCTGGCCCCAGCACAGCACCGGCCAAAAACCACACAACCAACACAAACTGTAAAGGCTACACACTAAGCCGGTCACCGGTCACTTAGGTTTCTTTACCCAGAGAAGCGGCTGCTAAACCCAAAAGTGCTAAGACGTCGTCGTCAGTGGAAGCCATGATGACAACGGACAAATATTTCAGAATCGCTTGAATGTTTGGAGAGTCGTCAATCCATCCGGCGACCGGCCTTCAGGCAGTCTGTTCTGTTCGAACTCTCAGGCCAACCGGATCGTGTGTAGCCGTCTTAACTCGTGTTGTATAAAGTGGTTTCTCAACAATTAAACTGGGGTTTAAATGGAAATGGGCCTTGTCGCTGAGGATGATATCTGTAGTAAATTTTCACTATTTCTACCATTTCGTACCATTTTCGTCAATGGGATAGTTTTTCCTTTTCAACTGTCTAAAAATAACGTTCAAGTCTTTACAAGTACAAAAATATCACGAATTTTAAAACAGCACTTCTTACTGAAAAACCCTGTAGATACAATTGCATTCGAATGAGAAAGAGAGAGTGATAATATTTTGCGTGTAAATTAATGTACTAAATAATATGAAGTAATTTAATGGTGGTTTACATAATTAAAGATGTGTGCGTTACGCGATTGCGTAACGAGCTTCGACGAATTGGGGCAATGTCGCACCTTTTACTTTAATCGAGAAATATTTTACATTAATATGTCAACAAGTTGGAGAAAACGTAAACAAATCGAATGTTTTCATAAGAAATTACAAATTACTTAGACTGGACTAATGAAATAAGATCTACAAGACTAGACAGATTAGACTAGACAGGTAGAGCTAGACAGATAACACTAGAGAGACAAAATTAAATCTCGGTAGCTTTATTAGTATTCAGGGGAGGGACGCACTTGTTTTAGGGGGACCACTTGTCAAGTTAACACAGGGATGGTTGCTACGTCCCCCCTAAAGAAAAAGCTTTATTATGCAAGATCACACAGATCTTAACAAGAAACTATATAGAGAAAATTAAATTTAAAAAATATCAAAAGTGTTTTGCTGGCTAACAATAAGTTTGGTCTGTATAAAGTTAGTTTATTTCTTTCTGTTTTTTTTTGCAAAAGAAAGCGACACAATTGAAACTGTAGCAGATTGCAACTAGAACGTCTATTTTACTGGATTTAAACGAAATTCAAGATTTTTACCACAGTAAGAAACTTAACGACCAAATTAAAAAACTAGTTTGACTTTTCCTTTTCCTTTGTGAAAACTAAACGAGTTCGAGCTAAATCTTAAGACAGACCGAGATCTCAAGTCTTTGCCGACTAGTTGTTTCACTCACACTTATCCAAAAAAATTGCACTAAAAAACAGACAGCGCTTATACTAATTGATTCTGCGGATTCCTGAAGTACCCAAATTTAGTCGTGTTCAGACAACCACAATTAATCGCGACAAAATCGACTACAATGTGAACATAAGGCTATTGACCTTGATCTTTACAATTACATACCATTTTTATTACCATACTAATAGCATACTTTAAGTCAAATAACAAGCTATTTAGTAAAGTCGATACCCGGATGCTAATTCTAGAAAAATGAATAAAATTGGCAGAAGGACCTCGAGGTCGGTAACTCTTTGTACCCTTTTTTATGTTATAATAAATATCATTATCATTATTATATTTTAATAAAACTATTCAAATTTGTGTATTTGTGAAATATGTTTATAGTACATTGAATAAAAGTAATGTTCATAATTATATGGAGCAGATATTAAATGTGCAAGAAATAATTGCATGTTTGTAGTTAGACATGATTGTTGTTGCAAAACACAGCAAATGTTTGAGCGCCTAATTATCTCCGTATCGAAACCAATTATAAATTATTACATTTAATTAGGAATGAACGTGAAAAAGACTAAATCATTTAAATTGCAAAAATAGCTTTCCACCTGACTAGTTTCCACGATTAACACAATAAACCAAACCGTTCGATCAGCAAACAAAAACTTCTTTACTTTGAAGGAAGCAAAAAAGTTTTTGTTCCAAATACAACTAATTAAACTACACATACAAAGCAGTTTTTTTCTTAAATTTAGTCTACTTTGTTTATGTCGATAGCCTTACTAATTTAAGTCAAGGCGACTTAGTTTTAAGCGGTCTTAAGTATCACCAACAACGGCCCTAAACGACCTTCCTCGACTTTCCCTCGCCAGAAGAAAGTGCTAAAATAAATGATTTTATGCAAAACCAGGTGTTAGTATGTAGACTGTGTAAAATCCAAGTCTTGTTTATACGCAGAACAATTTAGTCACACTACTAATAATAATAACAAAACAATAAACCTTGTTGAAAGTTAAAAGTAATATCTATCCTCTATTTTCTGTCTAGTCTTGGAAGACCACTCTTGTCTCTCTATTCTAGTCTAGTCTTGTCTGTCTAATTTCGTCTGTCCAGTCTTGTCTGTCTAATCTTGTCTATCTAGTCTTACCTGTCTAGCCTTGTCTGAATAGTCTTGTTTAGTCTTGTCTGCCTAGTCTTCTCTGTATACTCTGTCTGTCTAATTTGGTCTATCTAGTCTTGTATGTCTAGTCATGCCTTTCTAGTCTTGTCTGTCTAGTCCTGTCTGTCCAGTATTGTCCTGTCTTATCTGCCTCTTCTCTTTCTAGTCTTGTGTGCCTAGTCTTGTGTGTCTAGTCATTCTAGTTAGGCATTCCTCTATATAAAGCCCCAGGAATTTCGTTTTCTTCGCCCTATGCAGTGTTGTTAGGCTGCCACCAATGTTGAGAGGGAAGGACTGCTGGCCAGAAATTCTTCCGACTCTGAGACATGGGCGTAGCCAAGGGGGGTTTTGGGGGTTCAAAGCCCCCCCCACCTCCCCGAAATATCCTAAATATTAAATAAATCCCTTAAATATTAAATTGAAATAAGGAGAGACTCTCTAAACTCTCTTCGAGAGAGCATCATGGTAAATGTGCAGTTTAGGGATTTTATGTGTTAATCTTAGAAAGTAAATTGTCACATTTTTGTTATTATATTTTCTTTAAACTACCACCCCCTCCCTAAAACTAAACTTAAACCCTGGCTACGTCCATGTAACCAACATATGTACTTTTACAGAGAACATTTCGAATTTATTATTCCAAGCGAAATAATTACTTTCGGTGTTTGGTGCTTAATAACTTGGTTAACAAACCAAATTGGAATATTAAACTTTGTGAGCATTTAGATAGATAATTAAGCTGTACGTAGTGCAAACTAGTGGCTTTTAGCTTCATTGGTTATTAAGTTATTTAAGTTCAAACTTTGATATCTTTGTTATTGATGTTTTTAAAATTCCAGTCGATATCTAATTATTGCACTAGCTAGGAGCGTTAAATATCGGTGACGTTTAGTTAACTGATTTAGCTACTATTTCGTGAAAACTAGAATATTCTAGTTTAATTCGTTACTGAGTTATTGATGTTCAAACTTTGATATCTTTGTTTTTGAGATTTTTTACATTTTGGAGGATATCTCCTTTAGCTAAAACTAAACTTTTAAGACGTTTATTTAACTAATTTAGCTACTATTACGTGAAAACTAGAAAATTCTATCTTAGTTACTAAATTATTGATGTTCAAACTTTAATATCATTGTTTTGAGATATTTTACTTATTAAAGTTCAATTTAAAGGCAACATTTTCAATTTAAAAGCAAAATATTTATAAACAGAATTAAAAATTTTGAAGCAAAATGTACAATTTAGAGGCAAAATGTAGGAGCAAAATTTTCATTTTTGAAGCAAATTTTTCAATTTAGAAGCAAAATTTTCAATTTTGAAGCAAATTGTTCAATTAATGTAATTTAATGCAATAGTCGAGTTGGTTTTAACAATTTAATTAAACAATAATACAACGAAATAACTTAAGAACTTATAGCTTACTCTCTTTTCTCTTTCTTCTTGCTAACAACTGGGGAATGGTATTTATACCATTCCTAGTATAATATATCTGTAAGAGGGGTTAAATTATCCCTCTAATTCAAATAAGAGGGGGAATCAATTTTCTTGGCTCCTCCCATGAACAATTGAGGCTTAAATTCTCTAAATCCCTGAAAATGTCTGGTCCTCTGGTTAATCTCTATAAGAAGGTTTTTATAGGCCTTCGCACGTTTTCTAATATGTTTGGGGGAGGTATATTTTAGCGTGGTAATAAAAACCCTTAGTTTCTGGACAAACTATAAAACAATTGCATTTATCCAAAACGTGGGACAAAGGGCACCTTTTGGAATGTGCGCTAGTGGTACAGATGCCCAGTCCTGGTTTTTATTACAGCAGGTTGAAATTGTCGATTTTTAAATTAAATTATCGGCGTATTAGCTTTTTTGCGTTTAAAAAATGACATATTCCGTCTTCTCCTTGTTTAGAAATAGGTTATTTTCCCAGGACCACTCCACCATTTTAAGTAAAACATTGTTTGCTTCAAGTTCATTTTCAATCAATGAGTTTCTGGAGATAATGAAAGTGGCATCATCTGCGTATAGTTTGCATTTGATGTATTGCATAAATGTTACAAGGTCCGCAATATATAAGAGGAATAGTGTGGGGGCAAGTACACTTGCCTGCGGAACACCTATATTAATGTTCACTGGTTTTGAAATGAAGGATTTATTCTTGGATGTGATTTCCACACATTCTAAACATTCTATGTTTTTGGTTCCTAGAAGCTAAGTGGTATCGTCTGCTAAGTTTATCATTTTAGATGACGTTTGGTTTGCAGTTTCTTGTAAATTATTTAAATATATGGTAAAAAGCAAAGGACCTAGTATAGTCCCTTGTGGTATACCAAATGCCGTTGATACAATCGTCTTTGTAATTAATTTAGTTTGCTGAGTTCTTCCAGTAAGATGGGATCTGAACCAAATTCCAAAAGCAATTCCTCTGATGCCGTATTTGTAATTTTGTTAGATAGATTTTATGATCTACGGTATCGTATGCCTTGGAAAGATCTAATAGAATACCACTTAGTATTAGTTGAGTCTCCAAGAGACTCAACTAATTGCAAGGCATTGTTTATGAAATAGAAACAAGCAGTATTTATATTTTTACCTCTTGTGTATCCATGTTGCGTTTCTGTTAGTAGGTTGTATTTATTTAGGAATTCCAAAGTTCTATTGGCAATTGCTTTTCCAATTATTTTTTAAAATTACGACAAAATGCTAATAGGTCTGGAGTTTTCGAAAAGTGTTCTAACTCCCTTCTTGTAGATGGGTGTTATAATCGAGTGTTTGAGTTTATGAGGAAAAATCCCTTAATTTATTGAATTATTGATAATATAGGTTAAAGGCTCAATTTCCTGAATTACATCTCTTATTATAGCTGTCAAAACCTCGTCATATCCGGCGCTTTTTTTGTTTTTAAGTAACATTACAATATTAAAACTTTCTTGATCAGTTAAATAGAATTACTGTTATAACTAACTGATTTTGTCCTTGTATGCCAGGCACGGGATTTTTTCCAATAATTTTTCTTGATTTTTTGCATAAAATTTATTTAATTTATTTACTTCTGTTAACTGTTGGCCGCTTGTTTCTGTTCTGTAGACCGTTTTTTCCTTTAAATTGACGAATTGGTTACAACATTCCAGGTTGATTTCATAACATCTGGTGAAGATTTGATTTGATTTTCAAAATTTCTATTTTTTTGCAATTTTTAGTAGAGAATTGTATTTTCTTCGTATTTTATTATACGGTTTTCTATCTTCTTCACTAAAATGCGAAAGAATCTGTAGTTTTCATCTGTTTCCTCACCATTTCTATATGTGGATCTGCAAAAATATAGCTGTTATTTCTATACACTTTCTTACACAGAATCTGATGATAGCTGGTATTGAAACAAAGTAAGAATTTATACATAAAAACATCCCATTGCCTATCTTACTCATTTAGTTGCATGTTGTAAACTTCTAATCACGTTTCTTCAAATAGAAGCGGTTTAAACTTTATCAAATTCTGTTGTGTATAATGTCTAGTTTTTTTATAATCACTCCTTGTTTTTCTTTCCTTCATACAACCTTATTATATGGGCGCTATGATCTAAGATTTGATATTCTTTTGTTGTGACTAAGGATTTCATGTCACTGTTCTCAATTATAGTCTATACATGATTTTGATGACGGATGACTTGGTTCATCCATTGCCATTTGACAACTGAAGGATTGCAGAATTTATTTTAATTGAAATGTTTAGTTGCCTGATTTCAATATATCTAATTAATAACTAGACAGTATACACATAATATATTAAAGACTTCTACAATGAGATACTGCATATTTGTGTTAAATAATTTAATCAGCAATTTATAAATTTTGCTTATGAAATCCGGAAGGAAAGAGAGAGGTGTTCTGTAGATAGTTGGAATTATTGTGAGAATATTGTTTGTTGATGTTTCAGTAGCTGCAATTTAAAAAACCGACTCTTCTGCAAGATCATTTATATCTAGTATTGGTTTACATTCTGTTTTATTTTAACAATAAACTGTTACTCCACAGTGTTCTCCAGAATTTCTACAAAATTACGCTGATAATATGAAGTCTTAATTTCGATTATTTTTATTTCTTCGTTGCTTGTCCAGTGTTCAGTTATAATTAAATATTTACAATTGGTATTTTTTTTGTAACATGAATTCTATTTTTTCTATAGAATTTCCTATAGATGGGACATTCTGGTTATTTAATGTTACTCTTCCAGGTTTTGAATGGTTTATTTGTTCTGTAGTCTTGTCTGTCTAGTCTTGTCTGTCTAATCTTGTCTGTCTAGTCTTGTCTGTCTAGTCTTGTCTGTCTAGTCTTGTCTATCTAGTCTAGTCTGTCTAGTCTTGTCTGTCTAGTCTTGTCTGACTAGTCTTGTCTGTCTAGTCTTGTCTGTCTAGTCTTGTCTGTCTAGTCTTGTCTGTCTAGTCTTGTCTGTCTAGTCTTGTCTGTCTAGTCTTGTCTGTCTAGTCTTGTCTGTCTAGTCTTGTCTGTCTAGTTCTTGTCTGTCTAGTCTTGTCTGTCTAGTCTTGTCTGTCTAGTCTTGTCTGTCTAGTCTTGTCTGTCTAGTCTTGTCTGTCTAGTCTTGTCTGTCTAGTCTTGTCTGTCTAGTCTTGTCTGTCTAGTCTTGTCTGTCTAGTCTTGTCTGTCTAGTCTTGTCTGTCTAGTCTTGTCTGTCTAGTCTTGTCTGTCTAGTCTTGTCTGTCTAGTCTTGTCTGTCTAGTCTTGTCTGTCTAGTCTTGTCTGTCTAGTCTTGTCTGTCTAGTCTTGTCTGTCTAGTCTTGTCTGTCTAGTCTTGTCTGTCTAGTCTTGTCTGTCTAGTCTTGTCTGTCTAGTCTTGTCTGTCTAGTCTTGTCTGTCTAGTCTTGTCTGTCTAGTCTTGTCTGTCTAGTCTTGTCTGTCTAGTCTTGTCTGTCTAGTCTTGTCTGTCTAGTCTTGTCTGTCTAGTCTTGTCTGTCTAGTCTTGTCTGTCTAGTCTTGTCTGTCTAGTCTTGTCTGTCTAGTCTTGTCTGTTAGACTTGTCTGTCTAGTCTTGTCTGTCTAGTCTTGTCTGTCTAGTCTTGTCTGTCTAGTTTTGTCTGTCTAGTCTTGTCTGTCTAGTCTTGTCTGTCTAGTCTTGTCTGTCTAGTCTTGTCTGTCTAGTCTTGTCTGTCTAGTCTTGTCTGTCTACTCTTGTCTGTCTAGTCTTGTCTGTCTAGTCTTGTCTGTCTAGTCATGTCTGTCTAGTCTTGTCTGTCCAGTCTTGTCTGTCTAGTCTTGTCTGTCTAGTCTTGTCTGTCTAGTCTTGTCTATCTAGTCTTGTCTGTCTAGTCTTGTCTGTCTAGTCTTGTCTGTCTTGTCTTGTCTGTCTGGTCTTGTCTGTCTAGTCTTGTCTGTCTCTTGTCTGTCTAGTCTTGTCTGTCTAGTCTTGTCTGTCTAGTCTTGTCTGTCTAGTCTTGTCTGTCTAGTCTTGTCTGTCTAGTCTTGTCTGCCTAGTCTTGTCTGACTAGTCTTGTCTGTCTAGTCTTGTCTGTCTAGTCTTGTCTGTCTAGTCTTGTCTGTCTAGTCTTGTCTGTCTAGTCTTGTCTGTCTAGTCTTGTCTGTCTAGTCTTGTCTGTCTAGTCTTGTCTGTCTAGTCTTGTCTGTCTAGTCTTGTCTGTCTAGTCTTGTCTGTCTAGTCTTGTCTGTCTAGTCTTGTCTGTCTAGTCTTGTCTGTCTAGTCTTGTCTGTCTAGTCTTGTCTGTCTAGTCTTGTCTGTCTAGTCTTGTCTGTCTAGTCTTGTCTGTCTCTTGTCTGTCTAGTCTTGTCTGTCTAGTCTTGTCTGTCTAGTCTTGTCTGTCTAGTCTTGTCTGTCTAGTCTTGTCTGTCTAGTCTTGTCTGTCTAGTCTTGTCTGTCTAGTCTTTGTTGTCTAGTCTTGTCTGTCTAGTCTTGTCTGTCTAGTCTTGTCTGTCTAGTCTTGTATGTCTAGTCTTGTCTGTCTAGTCTTGTCTGTCTAGTCTTGTCTGTCTAGTCTTGTCTGTCTAGTCTTGTCTGTCTAGTCTTGTCTGTCTAGTCTTGTCTGTCTAGTCTTGTCTGTCTAGTCTTGTCTGTCTAGTCTTGTCTGTCTAGTCTTGTCTGTCTAGTCTTGTCTGTCTAGTCTTGTCTGTCTAGTCTTGTCTGTCTAGTCTTGTCTGTCTAGTCTTGTCTGTCTAGTCTTGTCTGTCTAGTCTTGTCTGTCTAGTCTTGTCTGTCTAGTCTTGTCTGTCTAGTCTTGTCTGTCTAGTCTTGTCTGTCTAGTCTTGTCTGTCTAGTCTTGTCTGTCTAGTCTTGTCTGTCTAGTCTTGTCTGTCTAGTCTTGTCTGTCTAGTCTTGTCTGTCTAGTCTTGTCTGTCTAGTCTTGTCTGTCTAGTCTTGTCTGTCTAGTCTTGTCTGTCTAGTCTTGTCTGTCTAGTCTTGTCTGTCTAGTCTTGTCTGTCTAGTCTTGTCTGTCTAGTCTTGTCTGTCTAGTCTTGTCTGTCTAGTCTTGTCTGTCTAGTCTTGTCTGTCTAGTCTTGTCTGTCTAGTCTTGTCTGTCTAGTCTTGTCTGTCTAGTCTTGTCTGTCTAGTCTTGTCTGTCTAGTCTTGTCTGTCTAGTCTTGTCTGTCTAGTCTTGTCTGTCTAGTCTTGTCTGTCTAGTCTTGTCTGTCTAGTCTTGTCTGTCTAGTCTTGTCTGTCTAGTCTGTCGTCTAGTCTTGTCTGTCTAGTCTTGTCTGTCTAGTCTTGTCTGTCTAGTCTTGTCTGTCTAGTCTTGTCTGTCTAGTCTTGTCTGTCTAGTCTTGTCTGTCTAGTCTTGTCTGTCTAGTCTTGTCTGTCTAGTCTTGTCTGTCTAGTCTTGTCTGTCTAGTCTTGTCTGTCTAGTCTTGTCTGTCTAGTCTTGTCTGTCTAGTCTTGTCTGTCTAGTCTTGTCTGTCTAGTCTTGTCTGTCTAGTCTTGTCTGTCTAGTCTTGTCTGTCTAGTCTTGTCTGTCTAGTCTTGTCTGTCTAGTCTTGTCTGTCTAGTCTTGTCTGTCTAGTCTTGTCTGTCTAGTCTTGTCTGTCTAGTCTTGTCTGTCTAGTCTTGTCTGTCTAGTCTTGTCTGTCTAGTCTTGTCTGTCTAGTCTTGTCTGTCTAGTCTTGTCTGTCTAGTCTTGTCTGTCTAGTCTTGTCTGTCTAGTCTTGTCTGTCTAGTCTTGTCTGTCTAGTCTTGTCTGTCTAGTCTTGTCTGTCTAGTCTTGTCTGTCTAGTCTTGTCTGTCTAGTCTTGTCTGTCTAGTCTTGTCTGTCTAGTCTTGTCTGTCTAGTCTTGTCTGTCTAGTCTTGTCTGTCTAGTCTTGTCTGTCTAGTCTTGTCTGTCTAGTCTTGTCTGTCTAGTCTTGTCTGTCTAGTCTTGTCTGTCTAGTCTTGTCTGTCTAGTCTTGTCTGTCTAGTCTTGTCTGTCTAGTCTTGTCTGTCTAGTCTTGTCTGTCTAGTCTTGTGTCTGTCTAGTCTTGTCTGTCTAGTCTTGTCTGTCTAGTCTTGTCTGTCTAGTCTTGTCTGTCTAGTCTTGTCTGTCTAGTCTTGTCTGTCTAGTCTTGTCTGTCTAGTCTTGTCTGTCTAGTCTTGTCTGTCTAGTCTTGTCTGTCTAGTCTTGTCTGTCTAGTCTTGTCTGTCTAGTCTTGTCTGTCTAGTCTTGTCTGTCTAGTCTTGTCTGTCTAGTCTTGTCTGTCTAGTCTTGTCTGTCTAGTCTTGTCTGTCTAGTCTTGTCTGTCTAGTCTTGTCTGTCTAGTCTTGTCTGTCTAGTCTTGTCTGTCTAGTCTTGTCTGTCTAGTCTTGTCTGTCTAGTCTTGTCTGTCTAGTCTTGTCTGTCTAGTCTTGTCTGTCTAGTCTTGTCTGTCTAGTCTTGTCTGTCTAGTCTTGTCTGTCTAGTCTTGTCTGTCTAGTCTTGTCTGTCTAGTCTTGTCTGTCTAGTCTTGTCTGTCTAGTCTTGTCTGTCTAGTCTTGTCTGTCTAGTCTTGTCTGTCTAGTCTTGTCTGTCTAGTCTTGTCTGTCTAGTCTTGTCTGTCTAGTCTTGTCTGTCTAGTCTTGTCTGTCTAGTCTTGTCTGTCTAGTCTTGTCTGTCTAGTCTTGTCTGTCTAGTCTTGTCTGTCTAGTCTTGTCTGTCTAGTCTTGTCTGTCTAGTCTTGTCTGTCTAGTCTTGTCTGTCTAGTCTTGTCTGTCTAGTCTTGTCTGTCTAGTCTTGTCTGTCTAGTCTTGTCTGTCTAGTCTTGTCTGTCTAGTCTTGTCTGTCTAGTCTTGTCTGTCTAGTCTTGTCTGTCTAGTCTTGTCTGTCTAGTCTTGTCTGTCTAGTCTTGTCTGTCTAGTCTTGTCTGTCTAGTCTTGTCTGTCTAGTCTTGTCTGTCTAGTCTTGTCTGTCTAGTCTTGTCTGTCTAGTCTTGTCTGTCTAGTCTTGTCTGTCTAGTCTTGTCTGTCTAGTCTTGTCTGTCTAGTCTTGTCTGTCTAGTCTTGTCTGTCTAGTCTTGTCTGTCTAGTCTTGTCTGTCTAGTCTTGTCTGTCTAGTCTTGTCTGTCTAGTCTTGTCTGTCTAGTCTTGTCTGTCTAGTCTTGTCTGTCTAGTCTTGTCTGTCTAGTCTTGTCTGTCTAGTCTTGTCTGTCTAGTCTTGTCTGTCTAGTCTTGTCTGTCTAGTCTTGTCTGTCTAGTCTTGTCTGTCTAGTCTTGTCTGTCTAGTCTTGTCTGTCTAGTCTTGTCTGTCTAGTCTTGTCTGTCTAGTCTTGTCTGTCTAGTCTTGTCTGTCTAGTCTTGTCTGTCTAGTCTTGTCTGTCTAGTCTTGTCTGTCTAGTCTTGTCTGTCTAGTCTTGTCTGTCTAGTCTTGTCTGTCTAGTCTTGTCTGTCTAGTCTTGTCTGTCTAGTCTTGTCTGTCTAGTCTTGTCTGTCTAGTCTTGTCTGTCTAGTCTTGTCTGTCTAGTCTTGTCTGTCTAGTCTTGTCTGTCTAGTCTTGTCTGTCTAGTCTTGTCTGTCTAGTCTTGTCTGTCTAGTCTTGTCTGTCTAGTCTTGTCTGTCTAGTCTTGTCTGTCTAGTCTTGTCTGTCTAGTCTTGTCTGTCTAGTCTTGTCTGTCTAGTCTTGTCTGTCTAGTCTTGTCTGTCTAGTCTTGTCTGTCTAGTCTTGTCTGTCTAGTCTTGTCTGTCTAGTCTTGTCTGTCTAGTCTTGTCTGTCTAGTCTTGTCTGTCTAGTCTTGTCTGTCTAGTCTTGTCTGTCTAGTCTTGTCTGTCTAGTCTTGTCTGTCTAGTCTTGTCTGTCTAGTCTTGTCTGTCTAGTCTTGTCTGTCTAGTCTTGTCTGTCTAGTCTTGTCTGTCTAGTCTTGTCTGTCTAGTCTTGTCTGTCTAGTCTTGTCTGTCTAGTCTTGTCTGTCTAGTCTTGTCTGTCTAGTCTTGTCTGTCTAGTCTTGTCTGTCTAGTCTTGTCTGTCTAGTCTGTAGTCTTGTCTGTCTTGTCTGTCTAGTCTTGTCTGTCTAGTCTTGTCTGTCTAGTCTTGTCTGTCTAGTCTTGTCTGTCTAGTCTTGTCTGTCTAGTCTTGTCTGTCTAGTCTTGTCTGTCTAGTCTTGTCTGTCTAGTCTTGTCTGTCTAGTCTTGTCTGTCTAGTCTTGTCTGTCTAGTCTTGTCTGTCTAGTCTTGTCTGTCTAGTCTTGTCTGTCTAGTCTTGTCTGTCTAGTCTTGTCTGTCTAGTCTTGTCTGTCTAGTCTTGTCTGTCTAGTCTTGTCTGTCTAGTCTTGTCTGTCTAGTCTTGTCTGTCTAGTCTTGTCTGTCTAGTCTTGTCTGTCTAGTCTTGTCTGTCTAGTCTTGTCTGTCTAGTCTTGTCTGTCTAGTCTTGTCTGTCTAGTCTTGTCTGTCTAGTCTTGTCTGTCTAGTCTTGTCTGTCTAGTCTTGTCTGTCTAGTCTTGTCTGTCTAGTCTTGTCTGTCTAGTCTTGTCTGTCTAGTCTTGTCTGTCTAGTCTTGTCTGTCTAGTCTTGTCTGTCTAGTCTTGTCTGTCTAGTCTTGTCTGTCTAGTCTTGTCTGTCTAGTCTTGTCTGTCTAGTCTTGTCTGTCTAGTCTTGTCTGTCTAGTCTTGTCTGTCTAGTCTTGTCTGTCTAGTCTTGTCTGTCTAGTCTTGTCTGTCTAGTCTTGTCTGTCTAGTCTTGTCTGTCTAGTCTTGTCTGTCTAGTCTTGTCTGTCTAGTCTTGTCTGTCTAGTCTTGTCTGTCTAGTCTTGTCTGTCTAGTCTTGTCTGTCTAGTCTTGTCTGTCTAGTCTTGTCTGTCTAGTCTTGTCTGTCTAGTCTTGTCTGTCTAGTCTTGTCTGTCTAGTCTTGTCTGTCTAGTCTTGTCTGTCTAGTCTTGTCTGTCTAGTCTTGTCTGTCTAGTCTTGTCTGTCTAGTCTTGTCTGTCTAGTCTTGTCTGTCTAGTCTTGTCTGTCTAGTCTTGTCTGTCTAGTCTTGTCTGTCTAGTCTTGTCTGTCTAGTCTTGTCTGTCTAGTCTTGTCTGTCTAGTCTTGTCTGTCTAGTCTTGTCTGTCTAGTCTTGTCTGTCTAGTCTTGTCTGTCTAGTCTTGTCTGTCTAGTCTTGTCTGTCTAGTCTTGTCTGTCTAGTCTTGTCTGTCTAGTCTTGTCTGTCTAGTCTTGTCTGTCTAGTCTTGTCTGTCTAGTCTTGTCTGTCTAGTCTTGTCTGTCTAGTCTTGTCTGTCTAGTCTTGTCTGTCTAGTCTTGTCTGTCTAGTCTTGTCTGTCTAGTCTTGTCTGTCTAGTCTTGTCTGTCTAGTCTTGTCTGTCTAGTCTTGTCTGTCTAGTCTTGTCTGTCTAGTCTTGTCTGTCTAGTCTTGTCTGTCTAGTCTTGTCTGTCTAGTCTTGTCTGTCTAGTCTTGTCTGTCTAGTCTTGTCTGTCTAGTCTTGTCTGTCTAGTCTTGTCTGTCTAGTCTTGTCTGTCTAGTCTTGTCTGTCTAGTCTTGTCTGTCTAGTCTTGTCTGTCTAGTCTTGTCTGTCTAGTCTTGTCTGTCTAGTCTTGTCTGTCTAGTCTTGTCTGTCTAGTCTTGTCTGTCTAGTCTTGTCTGTCTAGTCTTGTCTGTCTAGTCTTGTCTGTCTAGTCTTGTCTGTCTAGTCTTGTCTGTCTAGTCTTGTCTGTCTAGTCTTGTCTGTCTAGTCTTGTCTGTCTAGTCTTGTCTGTCTAGTCTTGTCTGTCTAGTCTTGTCTGTCTAGTCTTGTCTGTCTAGTCTTGTCTGTCTAGTCTTGTCTGTCTAGTCTTGTCTGTCTAGTCTTGTCTGTCTAGTCTTGTCTGTCTAGTCTTGTCTGTCTAGTCTTGTCTGTCTAGTCTTGTCTGTCTAGTCTTGTCTGTCTAGTCTTGTCTGTCTAGTCTTGTCTGTCTAGTCTTGTCTGTCTAGTCTTGTCTGTCTAGTCTTGTCTGTCTAGTCTTGTCTGTCTAGTCTTGTCTGTCTAGTCTTGTCTGTCTAGTCTTGTCTGTCTAGTCTTGTCTGTCTAGTCTTGTCTGTCTAGTCTTGTCTGTCTAGTCTTGTCTGTCTAGTCTTGTCTGTCTAGTCTTGTCTGTCTAGTCTTGTCTGTCTAGTCTTGTCTGTCTAGTCTTGTCTGTCTAGTCTTGTCTGTCTAGTCTTGTCTGTCTAGTCTTGTCTGTCTAGTCTTGTCTGTCTAGTCTTGTCTGTCTAGTCTTGTCTGTCTAGTCTTGTCTGTCTAGTCTTGTCTGTCTAGTCTTGTCTGTCTAGTCTTGTCTGTCTAGTCTTGTCTGTCTAGTCTTGTCTGTCTAGTCTTGTCTGTCTAGTCTTGTCTGTCTAGTCTTGTCTGTCTAGTCTTGTCTGTCTAGTCTTGTCTGTCTAGTCTTGTCTGTCTAGTCTTGTCTGTCTAGTCTTGTCTGTCTAGTCTTGTCTGTCTAGTCTTGTCTGTCTAGTCTTGTCTGTCTAGTCTTGTCTGTCTAGTCTTGTCTGTCTAGTCTTGTCTGTCTAGTCTTGTCTGTCTAGTCTTGTCTGTCTAGTCTTGTCTGTCTAGTCTTGTCTGTCTAGTCTTGTCTGTCTAGTCTTGTCTGTCTAGTCTTGTCTGTCTAGTCTTGTCTGTCTAGTCTTGTCTGTCTAGTCTTGTCTGTCTAGTCTTGTCTGTCTAGTCTTGTCTGTCTAGTCTTGTCTGTCTAGTCTTGTCTGTCTAGTCTTGTCTGTCTAGTCTTGTCTGTCTAGTCTTGTCTGTCTAGTCTTGTCTGTCTAGTCTTGTCTGTCTAGTCTTGTCTGTCTAGTCTTGTCTGTCTAGTCTTGTCTGTCTAGTCTTGTCTGTCTAGTCTTGTCTGTCTAGTCTTGTCTGTCTAGTCTTGTCTGTCTAGTCTTGTCTGTCTAGTCTTGTCTGTCTAGTCTTGTCTGTCTAGTCTTGTCTGTCTAGTCTTGTCTGTCTAGTCTTGTCTGTCTAGTCTTGTCTGTCTAGTCTTGTCTGTCTAGTCTTGTCTGTCTAGTCTTGTCTGTCTAGTCTTGTCTGTCTAGTCTTGTCTGTCTAGTCTTGTCTGTCTAGTCTTGTCTGTCTAGTCTTGTCTGTCTAGTCTTGTCTGTCTAGTCTTGTCTGTCTAGTCTTGTCTGTCTAGTCTTGTCTGTCTAGTCTTGTCTGTCTAGTCTTGTCTGTCTAGTCTTGTCTGTCTAGTCTTGTCTGTCTAGTCTTGTCTGTCTAGTCTTGTCTGTCTAGTCTTGTCTGTCTAGTCTTGTCTGTCTAGTCTTGTCTGTCTAGTCTTGTCTGTCTAGTCTTGTCTGTCTAGTCTTGTCTGTCTAGTCTTGTCTGTCTAGTCTTGTCTGTCTAGTCTTGTCTGTCTAGTCTTGTCTGTCTAGTCTTGTCTGTCTAGTCTTGTCTGTCTAGTCTTGTCTGTCTAGTCTTGTCTGTCTAGTCTTGTCTGTCTAGTCTTGTCTGTCTAGTCTTGTCTGTCTAGTCTTGTCTGTCTAGTCTTGTCTGTCTAGTCTTGTCTGTCTAGTCTTGTCTGTCTAGTCTTGTCTGTCTAGTCTTGTCTGTCTAGTCTTGTCTGTCTAGTCTTGTCTGTCTAGTCTTGTCTGTCTAGTCTTGTCTGTCTAGTCTTGTCTGTCTAGTCTTGTCTGTCTAGTCTTGTCTGTCTAGTCTTGTCTGTCTAGTCTTGTCTGTCTAGTCTTGTCTGTCTAGTCTTGTCTGTCTAGTCTTGTCTGTCTAGTCTTGTCTGTCTAGTCTTGTCTGTCTAGTCTTGTCTGTCTAGTCTTGTCTGTCTAGTCTTGTCTGTCTAGTCTTGTCTGTCTAGTCTTGTCTGTCTAGTCTTGTCTGTCTAGTCTTGTCTGTCTAGTCTTGTCTGTCTAGTCTTGTCTGTCTAGTCTTGTCTGTCTAGTCTTGTCTGTCTAGTCTTGTCTGTCTAGTCTTGTCTGTCTAGTCTTGTCTGTCTAGTCTTGTCTGTCTAGTCTTGTCTGTCTAGTCTTGTCTGTCTAGTCTTGTCTGTCTAGTCTTGTCTGTCTAGTCTTGTCTGTCTAGTCTTGTCTGTCTAGTCTTGTCTGTCTAGTCTTGTCTGTCTAGTCTTGTCTGTCTAGTCTTGTCTGTCTAGTCTTGTCTGTCTAGTCTTGTCTGTCTAGTCTTGTCTGTCTAGTCTTGTCTGTCTAGTCTTGTCTGTCTAGTCTTGTCTGTCTAGTCTTGTCTGTCTAGTCTTGTCTGTCTAGTCTTGTCTGTCTAGTCTTGTCTGTCTAGTCTTGTCTATGTCTAGTCTTGTCTGTCTAGTCTTGTCTGTCTAGTCTTGTCTGTCTAGTCTTGTCTGTCTAGTCTTGTCTGTCTAGTCTTGTCTGTCTAGTCTTGTCTGTCTAGTCTTGTCTGTCTAGTCTTGTCTGTCTAGTCTTGTCAGTCTAGTCTTGTCTGTCTAGTCTTGTCTGTCTAGTCTTGTCTGTCTAGTCTTGTCTGTCTAGTCTTGTCTGTCTAGTCTTGTCTGTCTAGTCTTGTCTGTCTAGTCTTGTCTGTCTAGTCTTGTCTGTCTAGTCTTGTCTGTCTAGTCTTGTCTGTCTAGTCTTGTCTGTCTAGTCTTGTCTGTCTAGTCTTGTCTGTCTAGTCTTGTCTGTCTAGTCTTGTCTGTCTAGTCTTGTCTGTCTAGTCTTGTCTGTCTAGTCTTGTCTGTCTAGTCTTGTCTGTCTAGTCTTGTCTGTCTAGTCTTGTCTGTCTAGTCTTGTCTGTCTAGTCTTGTCTGTCTAGTCTTGTCTGTCTAGTCTTGTCTGTCTAGTCTTGTCTGTCTAGTCTTGTCTGTCTAGTCTTGTCTGTCTAGTCTTGTCTGTCTAGTCTTGTCTGTCTAGTCTTGTCTGTCTAGTCTTGTCTGTCTAGTCTTGTCTGTCTAGTCTTGTCTGTCTAGTCTTGTCTGTCTAGTCTTGTCTGTCTAGTCTTGTCTGTCTAGTCTTGTCTGTCTAGTCTTGTCTGTCTAGTCTTGTCTGTCTAGTCTTGTCTGTCTAGTCTTGTCTGTCTAGTCTTGTCTGTCTAGTCTTGTCTGTCTAGTCTTGTCTGTCTAGTCTTGTCTGTCTAGTCTTGTCTGTCTAGTCTTGTCTGTCTAGTCTTGTCTGTCTAGTCTTGTCTGTCTAGTCTTGTCTGTCTAGTCTTGTCTGTCTAGTCTTGTCTGTCTAGTCTTGTCTGTCTAGTCTTGTCTGTCTAGTCTTGTCTGTCTAGTCTTGTCTGTCTAGTCTTGTCTGTCTAGTCTTGTCTGTCTAGTCTTGTCTGTCTAGTCTTGTCTGTCTAGTCTTGTCTGTCTAGTCTTGTCTGTCTAGTCTTGTCTGTCTAGTCTTGTCTGTCTAGTCTTGTCTGTCTAGTCTTGTCTGTCTAGTCTTGTCTGTCTAGTCTTGTCTGTCTAGTCTTGTCTGTCTAGTCTTGTCTGTCTAGTCTTGTCTGTCTAGTCTTGTCTGTCTAGTCTTGTCTGTCTAGTCTTGTCTGTCTAGTCTTGTCTGTCTAGTCTTGTCTGTCTAGTCTTGTCTGTCTAGTCTTGTCTGTCTAGTCTTGTCTGTCTAGTCTTGTCTGTCTAGTCTTGTCTGTCTAGTCTTGTCTGTCTAGTCTTGTCTGTCTAGTCTTGTCTGTCTAGTCTTGTCTGTCTAGTCTTGTCTGTCTAGTCTTGTCTGTCTAGTCTTGTCTGTCTAGTCTTGTCTGTCTAGTCTTGTCTGTCTAGTCTTGTCTGTCTAGTCTTGTCTGTCTAGTCTTGTCTGTCTAGTCTTGTCTGTCTAGTCTTGTCTGTCTAGTCTTGTCTGTCTAGTCTTGTCTGTCTAGTCTTGTCTGTCTAGTCTTGTCTGTCTAGTCTTGTCTGTCTAGTCTTGTCTGTCTAGTCTTGTCTGTCTAGTCTTGTCTGTCTAGTCTTGTCTGTCTAGTCTTGTCTGTCTAGTCTTGTCTGTCTAGTCTTGTCTGTCTAGTCTTGTCTGTCTAGTCTTGTCTGTCTAGTCTTGTCTGTCTAGTCTTGTCTGTCTAGTCTTGTCTGTCTAGTCTTGTCTGTCTAGTCTTGTCTGTCTAGTCTTGTCTGTCTAGTCTTGTCTGTCTAGTCTTGTCTGTCTAGTCTTGTCTGTCTAGTCTTGTCTGTCTAGTCTTGTCTGTCTAGTCTTGTCTGTCTAGTCTTGTCTGTCTAGTCTTGTCTGTCTAGTCTTGTCTGTCTAGTCTTGTCTGTCTAGTCTTGTCTGTCTAGTCTTGTCTGTCTAGTCTTGTCTGTCTAGTCTTGTCTGTCTAGTCTTGTCTGTCTAGTCTTGTCTGTCTAGTCTTGTCTGTCTAGTCTTGTCTGTCTAGTCTTGTCTGTCTAGTCTTGTCTGTCTAGTCTTGTCTGTCTAGTCTTGTCTGTCTAGTCTTGTCTGTCTAGTCTTGTCTGTCTAGTCTTGTCTGTCTAGTCTTGTCTGTCTAGTCTTGTCTGTCTAGTCTTGTCTGTCTAGTCTTGTCTGTCTAGTCTTGTCTGTCTAGTCTTGTCTGTCTAGTCTTGTCTGTCTAGTCTTGTCTGTCTAGTCTTGTCTGTCTAGTCTTGTCTGTCTAGTCTTGTCTGTCTAGTCTTGTCTGTCTAGTCTTGTCTGTCTAGTCTTGTCTGTCTAGTCTTGTCTGTCTAGTCTTGTCTGTCTAGTCTTGTCTGTCTAGTCTTGTCTGTCTAGTCTTGTCTGTCTAGTCTTGTCTGTCTAGTCTTGTCTGTCTAGTCTTGTCTGTCTAGTCTTGTCTGTCTAGTCTTGTCTGTCTAGTCTTGTCTGTCTAGTCTTGTCTGTCTAGTCTTGTCTGTCTAGTCTTGTCTGTCTAGTCTTGTCTGTCTAGTCTTGTCTGTCTAGTCTTGTCTGTCTAGTCTTGTCTGTCTAGTCTTGTCTGTCTAGTCTTGTCTGTCTAGTCTTGTCTGTCTAGTCTTGTCTGTCTAGTCTTGTCTGTCTAGTCTTGTCTGTCTAGTCTTGTCTGTCTAGTCTTGTCTGTCTAGTCTTGTCTGTCTAGTCTTGTCTGTCTAGTCTTGTCTGTCTAGTCTTGTCTGTCTAGTCTTGTCTGTCTAGTCTTGTCTGTCTAGTCTTGTCTGTCTAGTCTTGTCTGTCTAGTCTTGTCTGTCTAGTCTTGTCTGTCTAGTCTTGTCTGTCTAGTCTTGTCTGTCTAGTCTTGTCTGTCTAGTCTTGTCTGTCTAGTCTTGTCTGTCTAGTCTTGTCTGTCTAGTCTTGTCTGTCTAGTCTTGTCTGTCTAGTCTTGTCTGTCTAGTCTTGTCTGTCTAGTCTTGTCTGTCTAGTCTTGTCTGTCTAGTCTTGTCTGTCTAGTTTTGTCTGTCTAGTCTTGTCTGTCTAGTCTTGTCTGTCTAGTCTTGTCTGTCAAGCCTTCTCTGTCAAGTCTTGTCTGTCTAGTCTTGTCTGTCTAGTCTTGTCTGTCAAGCCTTCTCTGTCAAGTCTTGTCTGTCTAGTCTTGTCCGGGGTTCGAATCCTGGTCCGGGAGACAACCACTTGGGCGGTTTTCACTAACCTTCTGAGCTGCCCACATGAATGCAAAATATGCGCTACCGGGGTGGCCCATACTAAAAGCCAAAATGGAATAGGGAGTTTAGTGAGTCTTGTCACTCTAGTCTTGTCAGTCTAGTCTTGTTTGTTTTGTCTTGTCTCCATATTCTTGGCTGTCTATTATTCTGCGTCTAGTCTTGTCTCTTTAGCCTTGTTCGTTTAGTCTTGTTTGTATAGTCCTGCCTATGTTGTCTTATCGGCTTGGACTTGTCTGTCGTTATACTTGTTTGTCGTCTCCCTCTAGTCTTCTCTGTCTAGTCTTGTCTTGTCTAGATTTGTATGCTAGTGTTGTATGGCTGCTCTTCTCTATATTGTCTTGACTGTCTAGACTAGTCTAACTAACCAAGTAATGAATTTGCCCTTTCTTATATTATAGTAGTATTAAAATAAATGTTGTAATAGTTGTTCTTATATGGTTTTCAATTAATATTAAGCTTGCTGAACGTTTCGAAACGAGCGAGATTTATGTGCGTGTGCAATTGGCGAGCGAAACTAGTTATGATAAGACATGACCCGTTTTGCAAATGGTAAAATGTGGCGTAAAAGCGGCACAATAAACGGACAGATATATAAATCAAATAACATGAAAATGTGGGTGAACGAGATCTAAAACGAGCGATTGTGTGTACTTATGCAATCGCGCAAACCTTGCACGCTGAACGTCCAAACCTAAACAGACACACTGTTTTTACCACAAATAAAAAAAATCACGAAAACCATAAAAATATTAGATTAAATTATTCAGTTTGGTGTATTCGGCTGCATCCTGGCTATATATTATAAATTAAGTGCTCCGAGTGACCTCGGTTTGTGCAATAATCGCGTGTAGAAAGTCGCTCATCGCTCGGAAATTATTGCTGCAAATCCAGTCACAAAACTCGAAGACGAAACAAAGATTTCTAAATAGATCACAGCAAGTGACTAATCGAGGCTGCATAACAAACGATATGCAGAATAAAACAATTTTTTGCATACTCGACTTGCAGATTAAGACGAATTATCTTCGTATTCAAACTGGAATGGATTTAGAATAAATTCCTCGCACAAAGTTTATCATTTAATCCTAGTTTTCTTAATTTGGTGACTATAACTTATTTCTTGTGTGATTATTTAGTTTCACTTGGTATTACTTGTCTTGCTACTGTATATACTAGCAAGTTTCTCTCATAAAATACCGTACAAAACTAAAGATAAAGAGACTATGTTCAAATCTGTAGCTGTGGTGGCGTTAGTACGTAAGTACCCAGAGAAGACTAGACCCCAACACAAGGATTCGTTTTGGAAGTCTAGACTGACATAACACTAGACTGACCATGGCATATTAGGCCGTTTTATCTAGTTACTACTACTGACTAATTAAATTTACTGACTATATTTATAAATTCACTGGCTAATTTAAACAGTTTCTTGTGTGAATATTTAGTTTCACCTTTTAGTCCAATGCGGATGGCGGGTTATTAATTAGTTAATTACCCTTAAAGCACTGCGGCCAAGTGGCCTATTGTATTTTGCATAAATTTTTCATTCCATAGGCTCAGAAACCGCTCGCTCCCGGGATCGAACCCGATACCTCCAAATCTTTAATTAACGTTCTAACTCTGTAGATTACAAGACCGACTAATAGTTACACTTGCTTTTACTAGTCTTGATAATGTTCAAACTAAATGTGATGTGGCCCGGTTTAATGTCTCCTGTTGCACCAAGTGGGCCGTGTTTTCATTAAGTTTGACACCCCTGGCATATTAGATCTATTTATCTGGTTGTATTAATGCAATATTATCAATGTAGTCTTGTCTGCGTTTTCTGCAAAAGTTCTTAATTTTTGGTGTTATTCCCTTCGTCTATGCAGTACTGTTTGTCTAACCTTGTGTGTCTCTCCTATTCTAATCTATCATGTCATGGCCTAATCATTTTTTGGTGATATGGTATATTAGTGATTATGATAATATGAAAGATATCTGTGTAGTTCAGGTAGATTATATAAAAGTCTTGTAGTGTGCAACAAGTGGTCTTAAAAGGCTTGCGCATTAAATCGTAGTCCATGACATAGTATTCGCACTAATTTGTCTCGCGAGAAATTCTTTCTCGATTTATCAACTTCACGTCATACACACAGCAGACTTAATCTAAATTATTTCTGTCTCAATCCTCTCTCAAAGATTAGTTTTAGAAAACAAAGCAGACTGGACTGCCATGAAATATTAGATCTGTACTTACAAATACTTTTATTTAAAAAACCGGAGATGTTAGAGATGTGAAAACTGGTATTTAAATTATAATTTAAATTCTTCCTAAAGAATGAAGAAAAGGGTGTATGACCGTTTAACGAAAATCCAGTTAAAACTTAGCAATAAATCTACACATATTTTATCCATATTTTAAAATTAAACTAATTTCTTCCAGTTGCTAATTATTTAGTAATTTTATCCAAACGATGACAAAATATGTGGAATTCAGTTACATTTTCCTTAAATTGCAAGTTGTTAAGTGAACTTAATAATAACTCAATTTACAAATTTCTGTCGATTACCGCATACTGAATCGAGAAACATTCAGTTATCAAGACGTAACCGATCAGTAATAAGCCGCGTTCGATTCGACCTACAATCTCGATCACGTCGAGAGATTTCGTCTTCCAAGCCGTAAGTAAATTGTAATAATAATAATAACGCCGCGGCTCTCATTATTTATTCAGTGAAAGTAAAACTATCCATGATAGACTGATGAAAAAGATGTAATACCATGTAATCTGCAAGTCAGCTGACTGCGAGTGTGTATCTCTCGTTGCACAACCGAGTTTCACATGCCGTGTATTTAACATTTTCAATTGTGCATAATATTTTTGTATGGATCGTGAAAAAAAGCTTGAAGAATGGGACGTTTTGCAAGTGGATAAGTCGAAAACTTTACAAAATGTTTGATGAATGGAATCTTATTAAAGATTAAAACTTGTGTAGCTATTTCAAAAATTGAATAGCTAAGATTATTTCAGTGCAGTTGGAATGTGTGGTGTTGTTTTGGCGAGGTGTCCAAATTCCGGATGCGGCAATTAAACCTGCCAATTGCAACACAATCCGCGAGATGAATTGGGCCAATTACGAGACAAAGTTGTATAATAAAACGTCGCTCCTTCCGCCCTCTCTGTTTATCTCGTTTCGTCGTGAATTCATCAAATTTATTCGCCAGTTGACACAAAAACAAATTATTACGTAAATATTAAAACTTCCTTGCAAATTTCACAAGAATTTGCTTCCACGAAAAACAATCATTTACTTAGAAATATTGCAAATGCATAGTTTTTCTCATTCTACTTCTAAAGGAATAGCCAGAAATTTGTTTCCGATTAACTATGAATTTAGAGCCCCATTTGTAAAGGCATACCTATAAAAGCATTTCACCTATAAAAGCATTAATTGAATATTATCCGTGATTAGCCTTTTTTAGAGCATTTTTAAATTTTTAGTGCATAATATGCCTAATTTAAATAAATATTTATATTCACATAATCTGCTTTTTGACGAAAATCTCAAGACGCGCGACATTGTCCAAGAATGTTTAAATATAATATTTCTTATACTAATTTATTACCAATTGAATTAATTTAATGACTGTTTTGAGTTGTTGAGTTTGCGGTGATTATTTTTTTAATTCCAACCCGACGTGAATCCTAAACAAAATATACCTGTTAAACAAAATAAACAAAATATTCAATTCAATTTAAAAATACATACAGCAAATAGTGTTTATCGGGTTTAATAAATACCTTAAATAGATATATAAATAATCCGACTAAAAACATGGTTTAAATCGACAAAAGTCAATGGTTGCATATGTGGTATATTTTTATTTTTTATAGAGCATTTTTTAAGCGCATAAAATGGTTTTTAAGAGCATATTTTTGGTTGCCCTACTTATTACTCATGTAATATCCAACATGTTGGATGTAGATATATCTTCTTCCCAAAACCAAATACATTATAGTCTTTTTAATTAAATTTTCTAGATAAATTCCAGGCTCTACCAAACTTGTTTTTTTTCTATACAATCTTGTCTATACAATAAAACATATAGATCTAGTTCTATTCTTTTTACTCGAATAAATATAGTCAAATAATTTATCTTATACTATTATACACTATGTTCTGTGCTCTGCGAATAATTGACATATTACAAAAGCAATGATTGTTTAGTTTTTGAGCGTGACAGCACGCTCGCTCGGTTATTCACTTAGTTTGAGATTTAATGGTCAATTAAGACAATGTCTATAATTACTGTGGGTTTTATGCTCTTTTAGTCTCGCGCTCGAACAATGGAGATCCGTTCCGATCCAGCGAGACGGTTAATACTAATTCCAATATAAAAACAAGCGGCAATCGAATTAAGTGTTTGTCTTAGACACTGAATATCAATTCTAAATGAACCAGTACATTTATATCTAGTAGTGATTACCTGATGCTTAATTGAAACCGACGAGGATGTAATTAATGGAATAATTCTGAATTGAAACAGACGAGGATGGGATATCGAGACGAGGACCGTCAAAAAGACTAAATGGCAATTCAGAATAAAACAGCTAAATTTACTAGCAAACTTAATTAGACCAAACCTAAGAAGACCATCTTGACTAATTGTGAAATCTAAAGAATTTTCTAGAATCTTGAGAGCATTCAATACTTCTAATCCTCTCTGAACCGATAAACCAATCTCTCTCTCTCTCTCTCTCTTGCTCTCACTATATATATATATATATATATATATATATATATATATATATATATATTATTTGCGATAATTCCCCTTTAAGGATACCGCTAAAACAGAATCAATTAACATGTAATTTTTCTGTCGTCTTCTTTCTGCCCACAAACCTCTCATATATTCACTGTGTTTTTTCTTCATCTTTTCTGTCCACTTCTTTCCTGTTTTCTGCTCTTTGGGAGTTTGTTCAAACTTCTGTTTTCTGATTTTTTCTCTGTATTTTTTCCTGTCTGTCATGTCTTCTGTGGAGATGTTGAGTTTCTTGAGGTCTCCAAGGTTTCCTTTACCCAGTTGCTTTTCACTGTATTAGTCAGCACTTTGTTAAAAATTTTCTTGGTCAGTCTGTTTTCATTCATCCTATAGATGTGTTCATAGAATTTTGCCCTTCTTTTCCTGATGTTGTTTGTAATCGTCTGTGTCTGTTCGTACAGTTCTTTTGTTGGTCTCTTTATCCAGATCCCCTCTTTCTGAACCGGCCCGTAGATCTTTCTTAGTATTTTCGTCTCTTGTTTTTTTCCTATGTCTCCTTGATTTTCGTTCATTCCTTGATTCCCGTTGTTTCAAATCAAATCAAATCAAAATTAATTTATTTCACTATATAAGCACCAATACAAAGTAGGTCTAAATGAAATGTGTCAATATAAAAAATTCAAAACCTATAGAATACAAACAACAAGATGAAAATGATTAATATAGATTCTATATGAAATAACAAAAATAATTAGGTATAATCTAAAAGACATAATTTGACTACCAAGACATTCAAAAACTTCTCTTGCTAGTGTCGAAATATTCTTGGAGGTTGTACGGTTCCAAATTATTAAGGAAACTGTATAATTCCGTTTTAAATACATTTTTGCAGGATATTCCTTTTAATTCTTTGGGCAATCCGTTGTACAGTTTTAGATTTATCTATAGAGGATTCCTTTCCGCTAAAGTGAGTTTATGATGTGGGTATGTATATGTTTCGTTTTTGTTTCTGGTTCCTTTATCATAACTTTTTAGGTACTCTTTAAACAGGTATCTATATTTAACTAGGAAAAGTATATTCTCATATATAAATATTCCAGTTGTTGTAAGTATTTTAGCTCTACGAAACTTTCTCCTACATGAATCTTTAAAACTTAGTTTAGATAATATGCGTAGGGCTTGCTTCTGTAGTTTAAATATTTTTTGCCAATGTGTTCCATTTCCCCAAAAGATAATACCATAACGCAGATGGATGTGAAAAATAGCAAAATATACCATCTTAAGAGCCTCTGTATCTAAGTAACCTTTGAGTATCGTCAGGGCATATAATCCTCGGCTCAGTTTAGACGATAATTTTGTTATATGAGGTGTCCAGTCAAGAGTACCATCAATATAAATTCCTAACATTTTTATCTCTGATTGAATTGGTATATTTTCATTGCCTATAATTATGTTTTCTGGGTAATTGATTGTGCTGCGTTTTGTTTTGAAACAGATAACGTGTGTTTTATTTTTATTAATTATAAGTTTATTTCTTATAAACCAAGACTGTAAGGAATTCATGATTTAATGATTTCAGGTCAGTGTTAGGTGTAATGTCTTCAATGGTTTTGTTTATCGATAGTATACTTGTGTCGTCGGCATAATTTATCATGATATGGTCTCTGTTAATTATGTTATTGGGGAGGTCGTTGATGTATATTTTGAAAGGAATTATATTATGTAGCGGACCAAGTATGCTACCTTGCGGAATTTCCATGTTGGTAATTGTATATTTTGAGATGACTGTTCCTTGGTGGCCTTCTACTTTTGTTGACTGTTTTCTATTTACAAGGAAGGATTTAATCCAGTCAGCTGCAACTCCTCGACTGCCACATTTGCACAACTTTGAATATAAAATGTTATGATCGACTAAGTCATATGCTTTTGTTAGGTCTAAAAGTATTCCGCACGGGATACTGTGCAACTCAATGTGCAACAATTTTTTTATGAGAAAATCCATTAGCCTGCTTGCTATTGTTTTCTCGAAAATTTTCGAGAAAGCTGGAAGGATGCTTATTAGTCTTTAATTTTCTATATCTTGTTTGTTTCCCTTAGTATACACTGGCATTATTAATGACACTTTTAAGCAGCCGGAAAAATTACAAATTGAATTGAATTGTTTATAATGAATTCCAACGGTGTAACTATATTCAAGTATGCGTTTTTAATCAATTTAATTTGAATTTCATCTTTGCTCACACTTTTTTTGTTTTTCTAAATTCATTATAGTGGAGAAAAGTTTTTATTTAGTCGTTGGTTGTAAGAAAATTGATTCCAAGCTCTCTTGCAGGTCATCTTCATAGCTAACTAATGGTAACTTATTTTTTAACGTTTCTGCTCTCTCTGCGAAATAGTTATTGATATTTGTAGCGACGTCCAATGGGTCTTTGTTATCTTTTACTGTGTAATTTTGTTTCGCCTTTTTTAAGTTTGTTATTTCTGAATATATTTCCCAAGTTGTTTTTTGGGGGTTATCTGTTTCTTTTAATTTCATTTCAAATTTTAGACTTTAGACGAGGCATACAAGGCCTATGATAGAACTTCTGTATTAGAGTGTCTTAATTAAGCATTGATAGAGATACTCCTTTTGTTGTAGTGGTTCCATGTAAGTCTGTATGCTTGTTGTAGTTGTGTGATCCTTTCTTCATTGGATTTTGTGTTCAGTCCTGTTTCCTGTATAATCTCTCCCAGGTATTTGAAATTTTCTACTTGTGTTGTCTTTATCAACATATTACCTACTTAGATATCAGTGGGTGTAGATTTTGTGAATAAATAATAATAACAATTTTGTGAAATAGATTGTGTTTGTCCATGTACTGCGTTTTTCATAGGGGATTTGTAGCCCTGCTTTGGATGATATTTCCTGTAGTGTCTTTAGAGCTTATTTGGCTTCTTTTCTACTATTTGTTATGATGGCTATATCATCAGCGAATGCCAAACATTTTATGTTGACGGTTCTATCCTTGTGTCTCTCCATCTTTACCCCACTGACTCCTTTTTCCCATGTCCTGATTATTTTCTCTAAAACTGAATTAAATAGAATGGGTGACAGGCCATCTCCCTGTCTCACACCTATCTTGATTTCAAATGGTTTCGAGACCTCTCCCATGAACTTCAATATTGAAGTGGTATTTGTTAATGTTTCCTGGATTATATTTCTTGTCTTGTTTTCCAGCTCGTGTTTCCCTATCTATGGAACCGTAGGCCCTCTTGCAGTCGACCAATATTACTGTGGTATTCCTGGTCTTTCTCGTTGTTAGTATTGTTCTCAAGCACCATATCTGTTCACTGCATGATCTTCCCTTCCTGAACCCTCCTTGGTATTCTCTTATCTGTTGATCTATCTGAGGTTCTAGCCGATTTAAGAGGAATTTGGACAGAATTTTGTATGTCACAGGTAGCAGTGAAATTCCTCGGTAGTTATTACGATCCGTTTTGTCTCCTTTCTTGTGCAGGGAGTGTATTAGGGCTAACTTTTATTCTTAAGGTATTTTTTCTGTTTCCCAGATGTTTTCGATGATTCTGTGTATTTTAGGTGTAATGTTTTCGTGGTCTAGCTTCTCCAGGTCTCCATCTTCTCCAGATGCTCTGTTATTTTTCAGTGATTTCATTATGTTCACAATTTCTTCGTTTGTTGGGGGTTATCCAGGTTAGGTTATGGCTTTTCGAAATTTAGTTTCTGTGTTGGTTTTTCACAGTTGAGTAGTGTGTCAAAGTATTTTGCTAATATTTCACAGTTCTTTTTAGGGTTTGTCTCCAGTGATCTGTCTTGTCTTTTGAAGCGTAAGCTTGGTGGTTGATATCCCGTCATATTTTCTCTGAATATTCTTCTGAATATATTTCTCTGAATATTCTCTAAAAATTTCGTTTTTTTGTTGAAGTCTCCTTCTATCTCCTTCAACCTGTTGTTTTCATAATCTCTTTTTTCTCTGCGGATTATTTTCGAGGAGGCCTTCTATATCTTGTTAAATTCTTTCAATTTTTCTGGTGTTCTGTGGCTGTCAAATTTTTTCCAGGCTTGTCTTCCGTCTTCTATAGTTCTGTCCCATGCCATGTTCCACCACCTGTGCTTCCTTTTTCTCGGTGGTTGCCCAAATTTATACAATTCTTTCATTTTTCCTGAGAGTGATTTCTTTCTTGTTTATTTGTAGGTACTCTGGGTTTGTTCTGAAAGTTCCGTTGGTTCTCTTGATTTGTCTGTTGTGTATAAATTACACTTTGAATTGTAATTGATGATGATCGGATTCTAAAAATTGTTTTCTTGTCCTAACATTCATAATTTCTCTTGTGTTTTTCTTGCATGTCGCTATGTGGTTAATCTGAAATTCTTCTAGGGCGTTGTTAGGAGATTTCCAAGTACGTAGTTTGTTGTGTGGTTTCTGGAATTGCGTTGACATGATTTTAAGATCGGAAGTTCTCTCCATTCTTATTTGTTCTCTTATGGTCCGTGTGTTTTCCTGTTGTGTCTCTGAATTTTCTTTCCCTGTCTAATTGAGCATTAAAATCTCCTAACACTTTTACGTGCTTCGTGGGGATTTTGTTCGTAGTTTCTTCCAGATTTTCTTTTTAAAAGTAAATCTGCCACGGAAACCTTCTTTAATAGTGGCTCGCCATCTACGCTAAAAACTGTAAGGCTTCTGAATCTTCGACGAGGACTGGACAAAAACGAAGAAAACACCTAAGCAGGGAGGTTTTGTAGAAGGAAAGGCAAAGGCTACACTAAAACGATGACTTTGTCGCCTGAATTAACCGCAGAAGTTGGACAAGACTTCATGGTCCACCATGAACTTGTAAGGAAAATCTGGGCTATTATCAAGGAACGAGATTTATATGATTCTAAAACTAAACAATATATCATCTGTGATGACGCCTTCCTTGCGATAATAGGAGTAAAACGTTTCCGTATATTTTGTATGAAGAAATATTTTAAAAATCACTATAGGTGCGCGCTACCAAAAGCGGGTGCTATAGCTAACTGGTTAAAAATGAGGACATAGCCATTTTCCAAAAATCCAATTAATGCCGAGGCCGCACTACGGTTTTTTTTCCAGCGAGCGGTTAGCCGCTATAATCGCGAAACCGCTCGAGAGCACACACTACGCTATTAAAATAAGTCGGGTATTATATTAGCTTACTTAACTCACAAAATCACACTATTAAAAACCGCGGTGGTTTAACCGTAGTGCGGCCTAGCACTAAAAGAGGTAGAAATAATTAATTAAAAAATATGCTTATTTGTAGATCTCAGAGTTGACAGGTTACATTTCAGCAACAGTTTAACTGTTTTAATAAGTTAACAACAGTTTTAATTATATACAAACAAATTAAATCGAAATATAAATGGTTTGATGACTCCATATCTAGCTGGACTATTGTAGGCGATATATCGTGCATATTTCTGATTTTTTCTTACGTTATGTGTGGAAGTCAAAACCTAGATAAGGAAGTACATGAACAAATAGTATTGAAAACTGGGATGAAACCGTTAAAGGAGAGGTGGACAGACCTTTAATCACTACCAGCGACCTGATTTTTAATTATAGGGGAATGTCTACCAATATACAAGGTGTTTCAAAAAGAATATACATATTTCGCATGCATATATTTATTAAACTTTAAGACATATAAATATGAAACTTTACACACATATTTACTAACCTCTCAAGTTTAAATTACAGATGTTAGATTGCGTTCAATATGTCTTCCATCAGCGACACGAATAATATTACACCGATACTCAAATTCCTCCCATGGTTACTCGGACATGCATGTTCTTCCTCGCTGATGTTATGGTAGTACGGATCCGGTTCTTCAACTCTTCCAGGTCCTGTGTGAGTGGTGGTACATAAACGATGTCTTTAACGAAACCCCATAAGAAGAAGTCACAGGGTGTCAAATCAGCTGAGACATGCTAAGATCCCTGACGACCCTGACAAGACATGCTCCCTGACGAGCATCCCAAAGACATGCTCCCTGACGACCAATCCAACGGTTCGGCACAAAAAACATTGACTTTGGGCGAATCTCGTACATGTTCAATGAGTGTACTTGGTTATGTAGGTCCCAAATTCGAACATTGTGTTTGTCTAACTGACCACTAACATGGAAAATCGCTTCATCACTGAACACGATTTGACGTTTGACTGACTTTTGCGAAAGTGTTATCATTGTCAATAGAATCATGAATCTCGTTACAAAATGCTAAACGTTTGCGTTTGTCATCAGGATGCGGAGCTTCTAGTGGCAATTAATATAAACTATGTATTCGTTTCTCCAATAGCCGAGCCGAGCCGCAGCGATCGATAGTTTGGATAAAATAATACTTGATAATACGTATATTCTTTTTGAACCCACTGTATATTAAGTGATCATAAGAAAAGTAATAAATTAAAGTCAAAAATAAGTTTAAATTTAAAACAGATATTGTATTAAGAGGAAATAATAATTTCTTCGCACATACTAATTACAGGTATTCCTCACTTACCTTTGACCTGGGTCGTTAAGAGAATTGGTCGATAGGCGAGGCCCCACAATTTTAATTTATTTTGAAACTTGGTGTACGCAACGAATAACACAAAAATACAATCTAGTTAGAAGCTGATTACCGAAACAACTAGAATTATTAAGTAAATTAGATCATTTATGATTTAAATTGTTATAATGTCATCAGAACGGGCATCAGGGATGTGAAATTATCAGACAGGCGGCAGACTAGGAGGAGTTACGTGGTCGACACTTTGGTCACTCTTGATATTAACTAAGCTTAGACAAAGAGGATCGACCATTCTTATCACTTATCACCTCTCGTAATCGGACTAAGAATTAGAATGTCAGTGAAAATACATAATTCCATGTTCTCGATTTTGGTTCGAGGACATAACTACAAAACAGTTACTAGGTCGACTAGGAATAGTTACGCTGTTACGCTGTTACGCTCTTTAATGTCCCATACTTGTGATGATAGAAATGAGCGAGTGTCGATGCATATTTCAAAGCTGAAACGGTTTGACTTACGAAGCCTTGAAGACAAAATCTACACACTCGGATGGGTTTAGTAAAATTTGAAAATTGTTGCGAAAGCCGGACAATCAAGTTGAAGGGCTACTCAGGCCCGCGGGTCCTAGAAAATCGAGATCAAAGTTATAAGTTTCTCAAAAATTTTACGAATCGTTTTATAGAGAAATTGAGAAGTTTATTCTCCTTACAACCACAAGTATAATTGTAATCTGCATTTAATTTAGAATAATTTGGTAAAGATTCAGGTAATATTTTGATTATTTTGGAAAATTTTCGGGCAAAAATGCGAAAGTATGCTATTTAAGACTATTAAAAACATCGTCGAAATTTCGAAAATGTGTATGCAACATACACATTTAGTTAGGCAAATATATATTTTATATCAACTTGATTTTATCCGGCCCACGCAAAAATTTTCTAATCTTACGTACGTCCAATCTTAATATTACTCTTGCCATTATTTACAAGGTAATAATGCACGAGAGCCAAGCCGCGGGCTAGAGTTGGTTCTAAATTAACTAAGAAATTAACCAATAAAACAATATTTACACTAATTACTAATTCTAGTTTCAATTATAAAAACAGTTGAAAGCACTCAATGATCTTTAAAAAAAAACAAGTTTATTTGGTTTTTCAAACCCGCACAGGCTGCATCGAAGTGTGACCGACTAATACACCGTAATTATGATAAGTTATTCACACATCGACTAACGCGACTAGTTGTACTACACGATGTTTTTTCACCTCGATGTCGCAGTTTCATTAACAAAGCAAAAAACTAATTAGAAAATCTGTTTTTTAAATGTCACAAACCGACGAAATATTTGGTTTGGTGTGGAATCAGGGTCGGGAATCTAATAGTTTACTAATTAATCGAGCCTCGCTGACCTTACTCTTTACATCCACACTACATATTGAAGCAACTGGAAACATAATGCAATCAATAACGTTGTTATATAATACCGGGAAATGCACAAACAGAGCTAGTAAACTAAACAACAAAGATATTTCCTAACTGTCTTGTTACATTATGTACTTAGTTTCACTAGATTTCTATGCAATAAATCTTGTCTACCTGGTATTGTCTATCTATTCTTGTCTACTTGAAATTCTAACATATGAAGTTCAAATAGTTCATTCACTTAATCTAATTCTTTTATCTATTTACTAAACCAATTCTTCTTTGATTTTAGGTGTTTGTCACCGTTTTTGGTGACGTTGGCTTTGAGTCAAGCATTAGCGATTCAGTATACGCCTATAGACATCAACGGTGGAGCAGGCGACGGCGATTGTGCACTACTACTAAACGGACCGGGAAGAAGCAGCTCGTTCGACTACACTTACAATCTACTTCGAGGATCGACGAACCCGTAAGTAGTCATTTAGTTGGTACACTGCAATTAGCTACGACATATTAGATATAGTCAACTGGTTTTTGCTTAGATTTGTTTCAATTAAATTTAAATCTGCAATATTAGTTACTTAATATTAGATGTAGTCAACATTTTTTATTCTTTCATTTATTTCAATTAAATTCAAATCTGCAATATTAATTAGTTACAACTTATTTTTTCTCACCAAGCAATGTGGGTTCAGGGACTAGTCCTTAAAACACTGCGGCCTATTGCATTTCCCCACATTGTTCCATTCATGCAAATAGCTCCAGCCCCTGCATTAGGTCTATGAGTCTATGTGCCATTTTCTTCACGGCGATCTCTTTTGCTGTAATGTTAAGCTTGTGTCTCCTACTTGCAATTGCCTGGCAATGAAAGAATATATTGGAAGCAGTTTCATCCTCCTCATAGCACAGGCTGCATAGTGGTTCATCTTTCCAGATCCCAATTTTGTCTAGATGTTCTCGTAGAGGACAGTGTCCTGTGAACAGGCCTGCTACAATTATAATCTGCTTCCTTGATAGTTGTAGGGTTTCATCGGTTGAAGCGCATGAGAACTTGAAAAATTCTTATGTTTCTACTTTTATAGTCCATCTTTAGATGGTCCGTAAATTCCTGCGCCAGTTCCTCTTTACTTTTTGGAACCTTCTGTATTCCAGTCTAGCCCACCTGGGCTCGCTATTTTATTTTATTTGTCTCGCTATTTCCACTTGGAATGTTGTGGCTTGTGATCCCAGAGGCACAGATAAACTATAGCCCACGGATGGTCCGTAGATTCCTGCACCAGTTCCTCTATACTTTTTGGAGCCGTCTGTATATCAGTCCAGCCCACCTTAACAAGTATTTGGTTTTTTGCCTTTTGTTCAACGTATTTGAGTTTTCAAGTCTAGATCGAATACTAGCCTTTTTGTTAAGTCTCCCTCAATACTGAGGTTTGGCTCTGATATTACATTCGCTATCGTGGTGTGCCCTGACTTCGCCAGAACCTCCCATATACCAATACATCTGCAACCAAAGGCTGCCATCCTTGTCTCACCCATGATAAAGATATCCAAGGGAAGAAGGTCCTGTCATGACCTCCATAGGTGCAGTTGTGGCGGTTCTCAACGATCCCGTAATTGCTAAGCCGGCCAGTCTTTAAATTAGAGAGTTCCTTTATGGTGTGGTTTTGTTCCAGTTTGGTCCACCATACCGTGGAGCTATGTATAGTAATGGGTCTAACTAACATAATAACAACCAGTGTACCATGTTTGGTTTTAGTCCCCATGATTTGCCAAGTGTTCATTTGGTCATCTTTAATGCCATTTTACACTTATTGGTTGCTTATCAAAAAAGTACATACATACATAAATACATACATATCGTAAGAAAAAATAATAAAGAAATAAATAAATAAACAATTAAATAAATAACAATAATTTTAAAGTAAAATTTCGTAAAGAATTTTTACTCGTTGAGTGAGGCTAGCTGAGGCTAATAGGTGTGTGTGCAGTATAAAAACTAGTGATCACCGAAGAATTCTGCCGTAGTGTAGTAAAGTCGTTCTAGGAAATATTACTTGACGGCGGAACGAAATTTGGAGTTATTGGTGATAGATTTTAGGTGGATAGGTAAATGATTGAACTTTTTTTTGCGTTGTAGAATATAGATTTTTTTATCAGTTCTGATCTAGGTAAGGGTAGATAAATATCCTGATCCAAGTTCCTTGTACTGTGTTTGTGTTGTGGTCTCTCCAGTAAAGCACTAATGTATTTATGCATTAAGCTAACGGATTCCTGGATAAATAATGAAGGGAGAGTTAAAATTTTGAAATTATTAAAGTTGAGTTGACAATGGGCTCTACACCTTAAACCAAACATATAGCGAATAGCTCTCTTTTGTAGCTTGAGTAAAGATTCAAGTTGGAGAAGGTTGGAGTGACCCCAGAACGGAAGGCCATATCGCGGGTGAGATTCGATAAGAGCGAAATAAGAAGATCTGGAAGTAAGGAGATTTAGCTCTCTGGAAATAGACCTAATTGCGAGGCTAGCAGAAGACAGCTTCTTGGTTAAGAGCTCCACATGCGAGGTCCATTTGAGTTAATGACGTGGTTCTCTAGTATAAGAGGCGGGAGAGTACCTTTATGAGATAGGACAACAGTTTTCTTAGTACTTAATTCTAGACAGTTAGAATCGTACCATGACTTAATACATACAAGGTCATTAGATATAGTAGAGTGGAGTAGCGGCAGGTTAGGTTTGGACCATGTGATACTAGTATTTTCGGCAAAGAGACAAATTTTTCCGCTGATATTTAAATTAGTTATATCGTTGATGAATACTAGGAAGAGAATTGGACTTAGAACTGAACCTTGAGGGACACCAACATCCACCGCTCTGCAGGAGGAAGAGTAGTCATTTACCCTGACGAACTGCCTTATGTTGCCAAGATATTCCCCGAATTCCATAATTTTTTTTAGTAGAATCTCATGGTTCACACAATCGAAGGCTTTGGCAATGTCACAAAAAACTGTTGCTGTGAAAAGCTTGTTGCTAAGATTGTGGTAGATATCACTAAGAACAGAGAATATGGCATCACTCGAACTTTTACTGGATAAGAATCCGAACTCATTCGATGTTATGATGCTATATTTGGTCATGAAAGCCATCAAGCGTACCTTGACGAGCCTCTCTATGATCTTTGATAGAGCAGGTAGTAAGGCGATTGGTCTGTAATTGCAGCAGCAACCAATCAAGTCTAATACCCGTATTTATAGTGCTTTCTTGAGGAACAAGGATTAATTTTTCCTCATTTCGGGTATCATAGCCCATCCTTGACAGAACAAGGAACATTATTGGGCTCCTTATTTCAAGGAAGATCTCGAACTTCCTTAAGGAAACCTGCAGAACTGGGATACAGCACCGTAGCGTTTCTATGACGCTTGCGCTTGCAGTCGATGCAGTTTTGACATGTATCACAGACCAGTCCACAGGTTAACCCAGAGACAAATATCTCTTATCGTATTCGCTCCGTGGACAATGCGCTTAGCGCCACTCATGGCTCAAAGACAATTTCGTCTCCAATAAGAGTGAATATAAACAACAGGCAAAAACAAAAAATAATTCATTTAATAAAATATACAATATATACACTATACACTCGCTATACACTATATACTCGCATTTCCGGCAGATTTCACGCTGTCATAACATTTGAACGGCTCACCACAGAGACTACAGCAATCTAGACTTCACCAATCGATTCATCGTAGCTAAATTAGTTGGAAAACGTATATAATATTCCCTAACAAGTTTTCAGTTAAGAAATATCATCGACTCAGGGAGTCGAGACCGCGGAAACGACGAAATGCGAGAAATTCGATTTTGGCGAAATCGTTATTTTTTAGTTACGGCAAAATTTACGTTTAAAACAACGTTTCTGAAAGCATTTTTGCTGCTGATTACAGATATGTAAATTATATTTCGCTAGCTCTTTCCGTTCTCTTTGCTTTGTTTGCCTGCAAGAATTGAAGTTTTTAAGAAATTTCGACGCTCGAGTGGAGATCTCGGAAAGTCGCGAATTTCGCGCGGACAATCTTAGTGTGTTAATAGGAAAATGACCTTCTGAAAACGATGCTGACGTTTTTCCGTTTTTGATTGAATCCGTTTTTGATCATCTGCAACCGTTTCCGAGACATCTACTTAGCAAATTCTAAAAAGAATTTTAAAAAGAATAGGGTAAATTTCAGTTTGAAATTTCTCGACGAATTATTGAATCTTTCTGGACAATTTATACATCGACTTGTTCGTCTTTTCGAGTAGTTTCGAGTGTGTCGAAAACGATTTCGTTGCTAATTACCGTTTTTGAGAAAATTGAGAAAAAACAGAGAAATAACATTTTTTTTCGACCGACATGACATTTTTTGTTACCCGAAGGAAATCGAAGTGCTGAAAACGATTTTCGAGTTTATTTCGTTCTAAAGTTACACATAAGCAAGATAAAATTCTGAGAAGGGATTGAATCCCTTCTCAATTTATGCAGAATTTATTAGTTTATGCAAAATAATAAAACACTTTGTTATTTAGCAAAACACATGTCAATATATACAAATAAATGCTAAATAATGACGTAACTGGTCATGAAGTTCTTAAAAGTGTCACCTTTGGCGCTAGAGCTGTTTCGCTCGGGGGAATAAGCGACGAGCAATTACTTGTCGCCGGTTTCAGCCTGGGTTTGATCCTGAACGCAATTTTTATTTTGATTAACCTCAGAAACAGTTAAAACGCATAATGAACAAAGTTTTTTATACAATTCTGATAGTGAGTTTGATGATGGTTTTGAGAAAATTCCAATACGAAATGAAAATAGATTTGAATGGCGGCTCGCCAAAAGCTACATTTTGGACTTTCAGAATCCTATCGAAAAGCAATAGACCTTTTTATAGTTGCGTGCATACGTCAATTTTTAACGTATAACCAGTCAAAATAACAAAATGTGCCCGAAACTTTCATATTCTCTAAATAATATTCTTCTAAACATGACGGACGTGTATGCGCCTAACACACAACGGTCCACATGACAGGTCTACCTGTGCAGGTTTGCCTGCGCAGGTAGACCGGAGCGTGTGTGGGAATAGACCTGTGCAGTTTCTTGTGTACGGTTGACCTGCGCAGGCAAACCTGCGCATGTAACCTGTACGGTAGACCGTAACGTGTATGCCGGGCATAACTAACCGCAAAACGGTCTATTGAAAGCACATAAAACTTAACGAAATGTATCAGCGTGCGACGTAAACTGAATAAACAATTAAAACCAGGTGGAAATTCGTTTTTCGAATTCGTTTTTCGAAATAAATCGAAAGTTTTGCATATAATTACTCGGCATAATGAACATTTTTTTAAGCCTTGGCGGATTGAGTTAGTTTATAATATAGACGAGTGGCGCTTCCATCAGCGGTTTTAACACCATGCGCAATCACATATCCCTAAATGAGGTTTCCTTCTGGAAGGGAGAGCCGAGTTGTGACTATGAAACATAGACGCCTCAGAGATTCAAGAAAGCCTTCATAAAGCGTTCTTTTCCTTGAGATAAGGAGAGACTATAAATACGGGTATAAGTTAAAAACTAAACTGGACTATTCCTCTGTTTTAGCGCCCTGCACCTTCCATCCTTTTATCCTTTCCATTATTACCAAACCACTACCATCCCCATTCATGAACTATTTCCATTACTTCCCTCTCTCTCCACACTTCCTCTCTCTTTCGGTCCATTCTCCCTTTTTGCACTCTTCTAGCTAATGCACCCACTCGTCCATCCCTGCCGCACATAGTTCACATCTTTTATATTTGTCCATCCATCCAATACTTTCGTCCTCTTTTTTCAAAGCCGCATCTAAACCTGGTAATTAATGGCTGGGCATTCAGGCCCATTGTTGATTTTAGGTATTTAGGAAGTTCTTCAAATATTTGTATTTCCACATAGTCTTTACTATATCTACTCTCCATTATTTTCCTTTGACATTCTTGCAATTCAACTTCCTTCAATCTTACCACTACCCATTTGCCAACTCGCATCTCTTTCCTCTTAAGCCTCTCCACTTTCATGACAGACATACCACCTCCTCCATATAGTTTCTTTCTATTATTTCCTCAATTTGTTTCTCTCCTCGCATTCATTCCTTCCAAACTTGCTACCCTGAATATTTTTTTACAATTCCTTACACTGTCATTCCACTCACCGTACATTCATACCTAGCTACTCGTCGGCTTGCTTCAATTCTTAGTTTAAAACGTTCAGCTCCTGCATTACTTTGAAAGAAGGAGTTTATTTGTCTAATTGCAGAGCCTTTTTAAACAATTGTAGCTGTACTTTTTCCACGCCTTCTTCTTCCTCCACTCTCCATATTTCTGCTCCATGCGTCAATATACTCCGCTTAAAAGCCTTCCATATCATCTCTTTCGCCCGGTAAAATGTGCTAAACTCTGTTCCCCATACTTTCCAGAACCTTTCCAGAACCTTTCGCTTCCTTCTTAGCCTCGTACTATATATGCCCATTATTACCACAGCCACTCCCAAATGAAACCTTAAATACTTAGAATACCCAACCTGTTCTATCTTCATTGCCTTCCATTCGAACTTCTTCTTCTTACACACCCCATCTTTCTTAAACCTCAGCCATTTTGTATTATCTACATTTAACCGCAGTTTCTTTTTCTCAGAATAGCTCTCGAATCTATCAATCATTTCTTTCAATTCCTCCGTAGATTTGAAGTACTACCACAATGAAGTACTACCACATCATCTGCGTATGGCAGACCCAACACTTTCTTTCTCCAAACCACCACTCCTCCTGCTTGTGCAGCAACCGGGATCTTCTCCAAATCTGCCACATATGTACTGAAGAATGCCTAGCTAAGTGGGCAGCCTTGCATCAAACCCATTTCTACTTTGAACGCGCTTGACTTACTCTCTCTTACTTTGACCCTGCACCACATTTCCTTATACATCGGTCGATACGCTCTCTCAATTTTCCTGATTTCCCCTTTTTCCAAATATTCCCACAACACTTTCCTGTTTACATTGTCTTATGCAGCCTTTAAGTCGAGGAATAGAGCTAAGAGCATACCCCTGGGATTTGCTAATTCCTGGTCGATAATATACATCGGCGTTATTAAATGCTCAGAAGTTCCCCTTCTTTCTTTAGAACCTGCTTGTGTTTCTGGTAGGAACTTTTTTCCCTCCACTTCCTCCTCCAAACGCTTTTCTAATAGTTTCGCAAACATTTTATAGGATGAATCTGTGGGTGCTAAGGGTTAGGAATAAATTTATCACTCACGTTTTGTGACAAGAGAAAATGTATTTACAATATTTTAAATAACACTAAATAACACAATAACAACGGATTCGCGAAGCTGCAACTCACTGTAAACTTGTTGGCGTGACTGCGGCTCGGGTGAACTGGGTAAACTTGTCGAGTGAACTTGTCGACTGAACTGTTCCGGTGAACTGATTGTTTTTCGGTGGTGAGCGTATTTATATGGTCCTTAGGTATCTGGATCCGTTTTATTGGGGATTGTTTTTCTTCTCTACTGTCGTAAACTAATCTTTCTTAGATTTGTATCGTTCGAAAATTGTAATAATAATCCTACCATAAAACACAAATATTAAATCTTTTAGAAATTGTTCTAATTGTTCTAAAGATTACTGTAATGACAATGTTATAAAATATTCAACGAAATATTTATGAAAACCTTTCGGGTGATTACAGTATTAACCCTATAATAAAACAGACAAAATATTTTTAGAAATTGTTTGGGTATTATAGCAACGACCCTATCGTAAAAGTAATTTCCTTGAAAAGCCTTCTTCTGAAAGGCCTGTTGCGGCTACAAATCCATAAGCGTTTTACCCAATAGTTTATTATTTTGTCCCTCTTCCCATTTTTGTCGACGGGTATCACTTCCCCCAAGCTTGTCAATGAAAGCGAAATCGCCTGTCATTCTCTCCAAACATTGCTCGTTGGCCATCATCCATGCCTCATTCGGTACCCCGTCTTAACCTTTGTCGCCTTTCTTTTCTTCAAATATTTTGCCAGATTTACCACCTCCTCCAGTGAAAATTCCTCTTCTTCCACTAGCCTAGTTCTTGCCTCGTCCATCCTTCTTGCTCCCCCTCCTACTAACTCTATGAAATACTGTTTCCAATCCTCTATCTAAAATTTGTCGGTCATATCTCTATTTTTCCTTAGCAACTGCCAGAACTCCGCTTAATTTTGTTTCGATCTTGCCGGCTAGAGACCGCGTCAAGCAACTATTGTTCAATGTACATTTCTCTTATTGCGTTCATCCTCTTTTCTCTTCTATCAATATATCCTCTCTCTTTGCTGTTCCCTTCGGGCTTCTGTCCCCACTGTTCCTCTAGTTTTTATATTCTTCGCCCCAAATTCTTCAAAATGGAGAATTTTATTTCTCATCAGGTCTCTGTTTATTATGTCTTCTTCTCCAATACCCAACTTCACTAAGTTATCATTCTTGATGGGCGCGTGACAATTAATAAGAGTATAGGTTTTATTTAGACTGCGGAATGTGAGGAAAGTAAGCCTGCATTAGGTGACTGGAAGTCAGTTACTGAGTTTACGAAGTCACATTTAACAATGAAGCCTGTTCCCAGATGAGGAAGGCCTCATCCACATGGGTTCGCCTTTCTTCCCTTTAAATATCCTGTATCATTCATAGACCGTTAAATATGCATTCGTAAATCTAGTTTCCTGCAGTGCACAAAGTTGGTGAGCTGCTTCAGTTTGCCGGGCTTCAAGAGCGAGTTAATATTTAAAGTTCCAAAGAAATGTATGTTGTTTTTCTTTGGTTTAGAGGATTTTGAATTTCTTGAGCGACATGGTGTTTCCGGCTCTTCAGAATCATTAGGCCTGATTGTGCCGCTGTTAGTGACTGAGTTACCTCCTGGAGTAGTTCCATTCGGAGAAATTGAAATCATGCATGTTTGTTTGAAATTCAAGGAGGAAATAGCATTTTGGCCATTTCAAGGATATAGGCTATAAAACTGGGATTCTAAGTTCCATAGTGTGTATTCAGCCGCTCCAAACATAGAGGACTGACGCTGTTTGTAGGATATCTCCTCTGGAGTTCAGACCCTGTACACATCATGTATAGTTGTTTGAAATTCAGGGAGGAAATGGTTTTTTAGGCCATTTCGAGGTTAGAACTGGGATTGTAAGTTCCAGAGTGTGTATTCAGCCGCTCCTAACATGGAGGACAACCGCTGTTTGTAGCCGCTCCTCTGGAGTTCAGACTCTACTGTTTGTTAGTTTTTGGTCCGCCCTGGGTTGTATTAAAGAAATTAATACGAGAAAAGAAAAAAATATTTACAATTTTGACAGTTAACCTGAAAAATTTTCTCCGCTTGAATATTTAATATCTCTTCCACCTTTTCTTTTCCCCATCTTTTTTTTGTCTTCTTAACTCTCTCTGGAGAAAGTTTTTTTTAATTTCTTCTGTGACTTTCCCGCAATCCTCATCAAACCATGCGGATTTAACTCAAATTATCTTGATAAATTTTGCCACCATTGACGCTTTCATACACTGAGTAATTTCTTCAATATCTTTCAGGTTTTTACAATCTAGTTTTGCTCACCTCGTGGTATATCTTTCTTGTGCGGGCCGATCCTATTTAAATACAATCCTCACTTGCCCATTTCGGATTTTTCATTCAAGGTCACAGTTATCGGCATATTATAGTCCATGAGGATGACTGCTTATTAGATTTAGTTCACTGGTTTTTGTTTAGATTTGTTTCGATTAAATTCATGTCTGCAATATTAGTAAAACGATATTAGATAAGGTTAACTGGATTTTGCTTAGTTTTGTTTGAAGTAAGTTCAAGTCTAGCCGTTGACGTATTGACTAGTTTAGTATTAGATTTAATTTAGTAGTCTGGAATATTCAATAAGTAAGTTATTATCTAGATTTGACATGATAGTCTAGAGATTCTAGAGAGTTGAAATACTAGTCTAGAGTCTACTAGTCTAGAGAGTTGAAATACTAGTACATATTCAATGAACTAATTAGTTTAAGATGCAATTCTTCTTCTTCTTATCAGCCTGTTCTCATCCACTCCTGAATGTAGGCTTCTTCTATATTTTTCCATTCCTGTCCGTCCATAGCAGCCCTCATCCAGTTTTTCCCAGCAATTTTCCGGATGTCATCGCGTCATCTTAATTGAGGTCTGCCAGCACTTCTTTTGCACTCTTTTGGTCGCCAAGCTGTTAATTTGTGTGTGCATCTCTCTGTGCTCTGTCTTGCAATATGGCCAGCCCAACTCCATTTTCATCCAGGTAAAGGCCTAGACTTAATAACAGCATTATTTAACAGATTATATAGCTGAAGCAAGATACCTTCAGATTGGTTTAAATCAACATTCGTGACCCTGCCAAAGAAACTCAACGCCTCACAATGTGAAGACTATCGGATGATAAGTCTTATGTTCCATGTCCTGAAAACCGTTCTTAGAATCATTCACACGCGAATCAACAAGAAGTGCGAATATCAGATGGACAACACTCAGTTTGAATTTCGGAACGGACTCGGAACACTTGAAGCACTCTTTTCCCTAAATGTAATGACACAAACGTGTAGAGACATAAATGTGAATGTATTTGCATGTTTCATAGACTATCGAATGGCGTTCGACTTGGTTAATCATCAAACAATTCAGTACAACCATATCAGAACTTTATTCGCATCAAAGGGCGGTAGTATAGATGGAACAATCAACATCGGAAGTTATGCAAATCGGACGGGGTGTTCGACAAGGTGCGTCTTGTCTCCACTTCTGTTTAATCTGTACTCATAAACAATATTTAGAGAAGCACTGGATGGAGTCCGGAATGGCGGAATCAAGATCAATGGAACCCCAATAAATAATATCAGGTACCCCCATGATACGGTTATAATAGCCAACGATGTACAAGAACTACAAAGCATCATAGATGCCGTAGTTCACTATAGCCGGATTGGATTGCATCCCAATGTCTCCCAGGCCAAATTATTGGTCTTTTCTAAAACTCCAATAAATATCTGCATGTCAAGGGACAAACAATTGAACAAGGGACCTCAGTAAAATATCTGGGAGATAACATAAATAGTCAGTGCGATCCGAAAAGGGAAATACTTTCAAGGATTCAGCAAGCGAGAGAAATCTTCATGAATATGAAATCATTTTTTACGAGACTAGACCTCAGTTTGGAACTCTGAACTAGAATGATCAGATGCTACGCCTTCTCTGTTCTGCTCTATGGATGTGACATCTGGACACTAAATTCACAGACCGAAAAGAAAATAGAAGCCTTCGAAATGGATGTGCATAGACAGATGCTGCCAATTTCATGGTTACAAATGATCACCGACGATGAAGTACTCCAGCGCATGCACAAACAAAAAGAATTACTGAACACCATCAAGGAAATAAAAATGCAATACCTGGGTCATGTGATGAAAAGTGATAAATACGAAATATTACGCCTCATAAAAGAGAGCACAGTACAAGGGAAAAGATCACTAGGAAGACGCCAGAACTAGTGGCTGAAAGATTTGAGGAGATGGTTCGATCGCTCGTCTGCAGAAATCATTCGTGCTGCAGCTTTCAGAGCTAAAATTGCCATTTGAATCGCCAACCTTCGACAGGAGAGGGCGTGGTAAGAAGAAGAATCTCCATTTTAGCTGTGCTACTCTTTCGCTAACATCTGTTAATTGCGTTCTTCTTCTGATTTCCTCATTTTGAACTTTATTTCGTAAACTAATCCCTAGTATAGCCCTTTCCAGCGCTCGTTGTGTAATTTGAAGTTTATTAACTGTTTTGCAGGTTAGCGGGATTGTTTCGAGGGCATACGTGAGGACCTTGTAGAGCATACGACTCGCAAACTTTTCTTTTAAGGTTTATGGGGTGTCCCTAGATCTAAGAATGAATCCAAGTTTGCCAAAAGCTGCCTAGCTGAGACATACTCTTCTAAGAATTTTGGCCGCTTGGTTTTCTTTTGCAATTTGTATTTTATGTCCGAGATTTTCACCCGGAACCAAATTTATATAAGTTTAGAATACTTAATTGAATCTTCAGTCCAATCCCTTAAATACATCCTCGCTGACACTAGAGGATATATTTAAGGGCTTGGACTGGCAAGATAAGTGAATTAATATAGACGGAACACGACTAAACTACTTAAGATTTGCTGATGATCTTATCCTAGTCAGTAATTAATCGGAACAACTCAAATATAGACAGGACAGGATAACCAACGAGGAAGTGTTAAGAAGAATAGGGAAAGGCAAAGAACTGCTGACAACCATCAAAGAACGAAAGCTCCAATACATCGGACACGTTATGAGAGGGGTGCGGTACGAGTTACTCCGACTCCACATCGATGGAAAGATCGAGGGCAAACGATCTGTAGGCAGACGGCAGAAATCATTTCTAAAGGATCTGCGTTGATGGTTTGGTTAGGTTAGGTTATGAGGAGTTATTAGGAGGTTTTCAGAGGTCCGGTTTCACGCACAAATATAGCCAGTTGGATCGCCAACCTTCGTTAGGGAGACGATGTCCTAAGAAGAAGAACTCAAAAATATGTTAGAAGAACTACAGCACGCATGGGGTGGGACTCCAAATGAATCTGACGAAAACAAAAATAATACAGAGTCCAGAACAAATACAAATGTTTGATTTTTAATTTGTATTTGTTCTGGACTCATTATTTTTGTATTCGTCAGATTCATTTGGAGTCCCATCCCAGATGATGCGTGTTGAAGTTCTTCTAACATATATTTGAGTTGTTCCGATTAATTACTGATTAGGAGAAGCTCATCAGCAAATCTTCAGTGGTTTAGTCGTCTTCAGTCTATAATAATTCCCCTACCTTGCCATCCGAAGCCCATAAATTGATCTTCTAGTGTCAGCGAGGATGTATTTAAGGGCTTGGACTGAAGATTCCATTAAGTATTCTAAACCTATATAAATTTGGTTCCGTGTGAAATAAATATCATTACGAATATATTAGGAATCGTATGAAGGTTGTTAATCACAAGTTTACTAATAAACTTTCAGCCTTAACATTTAGTTTACTAATTACCATAAAATTTAACTAATTGCTGTCGGGTGGATAAAATTTTAATTATTACTATCTTTCGCCAACTGGATTTGCCAAGTTAACTTGTGAATTAAGATTACTTAATAACTTTGTTTGTGCGTAAACATTTTATTCGGCAAAACATCCATGAAATGGCTATTAATAGATATCGGTGAAAGTCCATTCGGTATGTTAAGTGTGCATAAATATTTTGAGATAACTTCGCAGGATTATTTAACGTAATCTTCTCTGCATCGATTAACTTTTAAATATGCAAGACAAATCTCCTATTTCCTATTCACATTTCCTACTTGGCCACTTCCTCTTAACAGTAATAATATTTCCATATTTAGTCAACTTGTCAGGTGTTGTAGCTTTAAAATTTTTAATCTGTATTGCCTTTGCTTGTAATTAAATTTCGTTTCTTCCTCAGTAGGTTTTATTATTAAGCGATGCAGGAAGTTCTTTAATATAATATGTTTGGAAGACCTATTATACGATTGAAATAATAAATGGTGACATATTAATAGTGTCCTAATTTTAAACTGCAATTATCAAAAAACGAAATAAGTTGGACACCAATTTTTTTGATGAATGTTGTAGAGTAATGATTCAGGTAAGTTAACACCGAACCACCTTACATTCGTCTCTCAGACCCCAAGTAGTAGTTTTTCTCACCTGATTTTCTCACCTGAGACGTATGGCAGGTGGTTAAGGGTTAAATCAGGTGTTTCAGGCCACAATTTTGTCCAAACACCTGATTTAATTTACCTGCATCATTAGAACAAGATGGACGTTATATCAACAAAGAATTGTAGAGTAAAATCTTTAGTTTCATAACAAGGTTTAAATCCTAAACCAGTGTTTCTCAAACTTATTTGTCTCATCGCCCACCTTTGATATGCTAAAGCTAATAGCGCCCCCCAAATATATCGTATGTGGCAACTTTGGTGCAATAATTTGAAATTCAATTGAAAGAAGCTTTTTCTTCTCTTCCTAGAGTAAAAGTATTTTGACTTGCCAAGTATTTTATAGAATAATGAAAATGTTTCAGTTTAATCGAATTTTTTTTTATAAAACAATGAAAATACTTAAATATTACACTAAATATTACACTATAAATCTAGCAACGTTGAAAGTACAACTTATATATCAAGAATACACGTGCTAGTGACGACAAGCCGCAATTTCTTGTAACATCATCATTCAAAATAAATTTTAAGTTTAGGTCTGACAACCTATTTAGATTAATAATAAATGAATTTTTGAATAATTAGCAACAATAATTGTAATAGTTTTTGAAATATTTCAAATAAAAATTAACATGCGAGGATGTACACCGTGACCTGTACGAAGAAAAATTCGTGAAAAGAAAGAAAATTAATAATAATATTATTTTCAGAAACTTGAAAATTTGGCAGATTTTTTTTCAAGGTAGTAGATTTGGACAAGACACTAAAAGGTGGTAGATCTACAGAAAAGTTGGTAGAGTAACGCTGGCAGTGTGCATGCGTTTATCGATACTCTACCAGCAGCGAATAGGAGACAAGCGTGGCCGATTGTATAACACTGAACACGGAACAATTTTGTTGAACGTATTTATTTGTTTTAAATTATCAGAAATACATTGTATAGCTCGTGATACTTACCACCCCCTATATCGCCCCCTGGCTACCTCCCGGCCCCTATATCGCCCCCCGGCCACCTAGCGACCCCCAAAACGACGCTCACTTTGAGAAACGCTGTCCTAAACTAACAGATAACACTTAAAAATTACATCGATTATTAGATGAGCTCCGTTTGCTTCGATGCATGACTGAAATCCATTTAAAAATGAACGCATTGCACGCTGGCACATTTCTGGAGAAATCTCACCAATAGCTTATCGAGTGTTTCGTTTTAAGTCGTCCAGGGTTTCAGGTCGGTTCTGATAAATTTAGAAATAATCCAAAGCCGACAAATTCGGAGATCGAGGTGATCACAATTGATGATGGGAAATTAGATGACAAGAAAACAACTCGCGTAACACCCCCATTGACATGTTGGATACATGAGGCCTAGCACCATATTGCTGATAGGAAAAATCGTTTATTGGTAATCGGAGTTGAGCGATGTATCACGATGAATCACTATTAACAACTACTGCATTTCCAATTATATCTTCAAAACAATACCGTCCCAATACTCCACCTGAGCATATTCCACACCATACAGTTACCTTGTGAGAATGCAGCTCATCTACGAATCTTGATAGTTTTTGGCAGACCAGTAATATACATTTTGTTGTTCCTCTCCCCATGAAATAGACCTTTCCATAGTTGAATTTTTTTTGTGAGCATGTGCCAATTTCCGCCATGTTTTTCGGGCACTTCTTGACGTATAACCATTGAAAATAACAAAATATTCCCGAAACCTTCATATTCCCGCCATTTAAACATGGCAGACGCGCATGCGCCTAATTACTCGTAAAAAGGTTTATTGAAAGGCTTACATTTAGTTGATCAGTAAGATTGTCCAATTGACAAGTTTTAAAAAAAACATATTATAAGTAGAAAATTTAATTTGATCAGCGTGTTTTTCCCAGATAAGAAATATATAAATACTATTTGATCAGATATTTTGTTCAGGAATAAATTCCATATTGATTCATGAAAAGACCAAAGTTTAACACAACTTTATGACATGTATTTTTATTCAATATGATAATGAGGTATAATAGTGAAATTGAAATGCAAATGATAAATTAATGATCAGGGCATAATTGATGATAAGGGCGTAACTTACAATATACCGAAAAAGATGTAGGGCATAGATCATGTAGCCGTTTTTTTAATTTCTTGCACTATTCTCTAAAAGAAGGAATTTTAAATAAATAACATTAGGACAACATAGTATAATTTTTTTGAAAATGTAAACGATAAAACAAAAATTAAAAAAATATTTACTATATTTAATTTACCTTAAAAATTTTATTTAACTTAAAAATCAGCCCTTTAAACTATATTAGTCCGTATAAACTATATAGTAGATATACCGTAGTCACAGCGTATGTATTATTACTACTGCACAATAAGAGTTTTTTTTGCCTTAGACGGACGCCTTGACGCTACGTTTGCCTTGAATACTTATATTTCGCGCTTCTAGTGGTGGTTTGACGTATTTAAGACTAATGGCTATCTCAAACATATGTTTATACATCGTGTTTTTAAACAAAAATGGGCAATTACAATTTCCTTGAATCCATTCATGCGGAGAAGTTGACATAGAAGTTGAACTCTTCAAAGTCGACCCAATTGTCGGAGAAATTTTCATTTATTTCTCCTGACTCTTGGGTTGAATCCCCTGCTGCAATTTTGTAACTAATTTGACTCTCGTCTTGGGCGATAATGAGAACTGGTTTATTATTTTTAGTCCACTGGTAAGCAGACGTCCACAGGGACAATTTAATTGTCGGTATTTTCGAAATGTTATCAGTTCAGTTTTGTAGTCGTTCGACGATTGTTCGACGCTTTCAGCAACCGATAGAAAATGGTTCAATGGAAGGCGTTTCCGAAGGGTATGACTGTCTTTTATAACTTTATTAAACGCTTCTAAGGCGTTATTGGTACCTGGTACATGTTTCATTACACCTTCTTACCAATTATTATTATCGGACAGCTACTCTGTTTCGAAATAATTCAAAAAAGCTTGCTCCACATTCCATTTTTTTTTTAAGTTTAACAGATTTTTCGAATATCTGGAGATAAAGAAAGTTGAAGAGTGTTAATTTCAATTTCAGAATTCATTCATTCAGAATTAGGGAACGGTTTTTTTCTCTACATCACGCTCTACGCGCTTCTGAACATTTTTCCTCATATGCGCCCAGCACATGAAACTTATTAGCTCCGAAAATCTCTATGAAGACGTGCCGAATACATTTTGCAGCATCGCATATCAACACGTTAGGTTCAAATTTGTTATCAACTAATTTTTCTGATGTGACAACTAAAGCTCTTAAGAGAAACTCGAAATCTTCCTTCTTCTCATTACTACAAACAGAAAGACCAAAAGGGTGAAAATGTTTGTCCAAATTTGTAGTACCGACTATTAGAACAGAAACCTTTCCACAAGAGTTTGTAGGTTGCATCAGGATCAATTTTGGAACTGTTGGCACAAATATTCAGTAAATATCTAGTTGTTATAAAAAATCGAAAAATGGTTTAATCTTCCTCAGTCTGTAATTCGTATTGTGCGACAAAAGGAATATGCAAATCTTGCGGAATAACAAAATTTTTTAGAAGTCATGCTTCTAATTCTCCAACACTTATTTGTGATGGGCCATATTTGGATTCTCGCAACTTATGTAAGTAGGTAGCTTATTGCCTTTTTGAGGGAAGTTTCCTGATATCAGTATTCTTTGACAATTCTATTAAAATAGCCTTTGGCTTTAACTTTAAGACAAAAAGTTTTTGTATTTTCAATTTTAGAGGTGGATCATGTTCTGATTTTGTATTAAATAAATGTACTTCATGCGTTGTTGAGTCATACTGCAGATAAATTTTGGCAAAACATTGTTGCCCACGAAGTTTAACCTGATTACAAATTGATGTGTTAATTAGTTTATGTTAAAGAAATCAATATTTGTTAATAACCTGACTACACCTGCATTTGGTATTTCTTTATCCCTTCTTCCGTTTTATTTCAATAATGAAATCCCCATATTTTTTAATCTTTTATATATTTGTCAGCTTCATTCGGGCCGGGAAAAGCTCTAACCAGAATCCAATCTCTCATAACTCTCCTGTTTGGTGATAATTCGTGATTGTGCCCCTCCTCAAAAGATGATTCCGAAGATTCGTACTCTGCGACTAGACAACTATTATTCATCCAGAAAGCTTGCCGAATACGACAGCAAAAAATATCTATAAATACATTAACCTTAACTTGTAAAATTATATAATTTGTCTCAGCGCAACACAGGGCACTAGCGGGTTTTGGCGTGCACAAATTTATGGGTTATGTTGTATTTCGCGAATGGTAATTCGAATGTTCTAAGAATCAAATGAGTTGTAAACTATATAGTAATTTTTTACATGCGCAATTCTATATTCTGTGCCACAAATAAAATATAATAATTAACAACTGTAACTCCATTGAATCAGATTTAAAATTTCATAAATCCAAATGTTTAACAACTGTTTATACAATATTTTATTGATCATCCAGTATTTTAACTTGAAATATATAATTTTATCTTGGCTGTAAATATTTTACTATTGATTCAGTATTATTGCTTAATTATTTAGTAAATTTACATTCAAGTTGTTACTGATCAAATCGTATTTTTACTGATCAATTAAATTATTGCGTTATTGAAAACGTGGTTCGTCACTCATAATTATTTCATTTACAAAATTTTCCGCTCTGCCCAAAATCCATTGATTGAATCCTAAACGTGAGTTTCGGTCTATTTGAACAAGTTTTTGGGCTAATTGACATTTGTAAGACCAAAAGAGTAAATATTACTTTAAAATGGTTCTTAGCGACTAACGTCAAGTTCCTACTTGCTGGGATAAACTTGGCACACACTGATTGGAGTTTTCTTTAAATCTGTTCCTAACTTGCAAAGTATTCACTTCTGTTCTAGCAGCTTTTCCGCTCTGAAAGTTTAGTTCTTAAGAGAACTGGTTCGACGATCATCTTGCAATTGTCCTGCAATTTGGCGGCGCTGGAATATTAAACTGTTGTCGATACCAACTCTGAGTTTAAATAATGGAGTTCGTTCAAATAAAATGATCTGCAGAAACAATCCTTTGTTCAACCGCTCCAGTTTCAAAAAAAAACTTTAAAATTCACAGAATGTTAGACAGTTAAAGTTATGGCGAATAACTCATTACTTCTTTTTGTTTGTACTATGTAAAAACAGAGCACTCTTAATTTGTTACCCTTTACAATGAATTTAATGAACTTAAGATAATCCAAATGCAAAGATGGAGATGGAATAAAATAAAATCGTCAATCCAAAAGAATCTGCCAGAAAAAAAACTTTCCCCTCGTGAAAGCAAATCCTCGAGGTCTGTCTCCGTTATTAATAATAATAATAATTTAAATTGCAAAGTCGTGGCTTTAGTTTTATTTTATTCGCACTACAAGACCACGTCAAGAAGAGTAAAGTAAAAGTTTGCACACTTATGGGAATTCTATTCGACCTACGCTATAGCGGTTGTCTGTGATTTTACATCTGCACATTTTGCATCTCTAGGATCAATCTATATATATATATATATATATATATATATATATATATATATATATATATATATATATATATATATATATGTGTGTATGAATATTATATACATATATATATATATATATATATATATATATATATATATATATATATATATATATATATATATATATACTTAACGGTCTTGTGATTTTATTTTCAAGGGTTGATTAAACATCTTAAAAGAAGGTCACTAACCTTAAAATATCTTAACAAAATATGCATAGTTAGAGAGCATAATTAGAGAGATATTACTGTTATTCTTTTTATATTTAAACGATAAATTATCGGTGAATTTTTTGCTAAATAGGCTGATGGTAACTTTTCCCATCTGTCAAGCTGTTTCATCACTACATGTTAACTGCACTGTAATTTGAAATAATTTTTTATTACTCATGCGGGATAAGTACTATCTTAGCGCCCGTTTTATAGTGCGACAAATGGCTGTTTGTCAATTCAATTATTACAACATAACTTAAGTGCATTGGAAATATTCATTTGCGTACGACAAGTATTCTTGTCGCACGCAAATTATGCTTGGCGCACGCAAATATTCATTAAAAATCGCTAAGTTACATTTAAAAAAAACAACTGAATAAACACAATCAAAACCTCAATATTAAAAAAGTGACGTGAAAGTGACATTTTTCATTACAAAATTAAAATTAAAGAAAACATTTTAAAATGAGTGTAAATTCTATGGCATGTCTATGGTATTCTATGTTTCCGGAGACTGATGAGAGTTCTTATGAAGAATCCACACCACCGGGGATAATTGAAAAAGCAAATTCTTCGTTTTTGATTCCTTTTTCTGGATGGCCCCTGGACCCTACACTTGTAAGATACGTCCCTTCGCATGAGTAATAATAAATGTTATCAGCAACTCGTTTGACAACTTGCCGCACTAATTGCACAATATACAATTTCCGAATAATTTCTAAAAAGGAAAGTAAATATGGTCTATCGCACCAACAGGGAATACGTTGTCATTTACGTTAATTGACGTTAATTTATGAGCAAGTACTCCAGAATTATTATTGCTATCCAGAATTACTATTTCTAATGCTGCCAGTCGATTGTACATTGAACGGTTTCCTAACAGGCCAACACCTATTTCACAAAAACTAACAGGTCAACACCTATTCCACAAAAATTAACAAGCCAATACCTATTGCACAAAAATTAACAGGCCAACACCTATTCCACAGAACCATATTCTTTTCATGAAATTTTCCAATTAATCACCAATTCGCACAGTTAGGGCTGTATGTCCTCGATAACTTTACGAATTCCATCTTTGAGGTTGGCATTGGCATAGACCATATCTTTCACGTAGCCCCAAAGGAAATGGAAAGAAGGAAGGAATGGAAAGAAAAGAAATAGTCTGGAAATGTTAAATCACAAGATCTCGATGGGCAGTTGTGATCGCCTCTTCGATCCGAGAAATCACTCGGTCAGGAAACTTTTCACGCAAAGCAGTGATTGTGTCGTTACTTGTGTGGCACGTAGTCTTCTTGAAAATAAACATCGTGCAGAACAATATCTATCAATTCCGGCCATACAAAATCATTAATCATACCGAATACATTCACCGAATACATTCAGCGTAACAGTTGCTCCAGCCTCATTTTCGAAGAAGTAATGTCCAATGACCTCGCCAGACCCAAACCCGCACCAAACAGTCACACGATGAGGATGGAGAGGCTTTTCAAAAATAATTGCTGGGTTTTCCGAGCCCCAGATGCGACAATTCTTCTTGTTAAAGTAGCCTCCGAGATGAAAATGGGTCTCATCACTCAAGATGATTTTTCAATCAGCAAAGACACGACGTTGTTGATGGTCGGTAGGCGTGAGTTCTTGTGTTAACTGAACTTGAAAAGCCTTAAGACCTAAGTCTTTATGCAATATAGAAGTCCAATTCCAAAGATCGACGAGAAATGAACAAACCTGGGTTTTCCTCCACACTATGGGCTACAACAGCAATATACTCAGTTGTTTTGAACGACATATACAAGTTCCGTTCTTCACATCACTAACTTGTCCCAACAGCTCAAACTTTTCCACCAGTTTCACAATTTCTGGCCGAGAAGGTGCTTCAGGATGACCCAAAAATGCTTTAGTTTTGCAAACTGTGACCGCAAAAATTGCACCATTTTTGCAATGAATTTTATTAATTTCAATGCGTTGTTGAACCGCATATTGTTCTATTTTTATTATTAGCGTAGTTTTTACTTGTCATTAGAAGTAGTTATAGGTTGACTCATTACAACTGTTAAAATGGCGGGCTATTGAAAATGAAACCTGTTATTGGAAGACCCTTTATATAGACTATGAAATCAAAGACAAGTCAGATAAGACACAAAAATTGCAGATATTTCGCGTACAAATTACTTGTATAATTATTTGTAAAATAAACAGAACAATCACTAATTTTCAAATTAAAAAGAGCAGTATCTGTTCAAGATCCGACATAGAACATATTGCAATATCAAATGAAAGTGTTTTTTGTCACATGATCTATTGCATCAGTTTCGAATCCAGTGATCTGGTTGGCTATTATCATAGAACGTTTTACGGAAGCCTTCACAATTAAAATGTTAAGTTATTTTACAGAAAAACAGAAAATCATAAAACTTTGACATAGAATGTATCGCAATATCAACGACGATATGTCGACGATATAACGACATTTTTTCATCCCAATATGGATTCAGAGATTTGCATCCCTTAAAATACGGCCTCAAAATAGGTCTATACTATTGCATCCCCCACATTGTTCCATTCACGCAAATAGATCCATACTCAATAAATAATTCTAGAAGTCTACTTGTCTTGTGATTCGGCGGAAGTCCCACAGCTGTGATGTTGAGTTTGATGCTGGTGTTATATTAGGCCCACGCCGCGTGTCGCAACGGGGTGGTGATTATACTACTGTGTCGCGTCGCCGCTCGGGCTGATTGAGTTTTTGTCAATTCAGTCGTGACCGATTAAACGTCCGCACCCATTTACAATGTTCTCTTCCGACTCAAATACGGATCTTGAAGAAGATATTGCCTACCTTGCATATTAAGCCTTTATGTTTTATTGGTGAATGAAGTAAAAAGCGTCGACACTAGATTTCACCAATATTTCAGGATGATAAAAACACAATGTAATCCTTCCGACGCAAATATGGATCTTGAAGAAGATATTGCCTACATATTTATGTTAAGCCCACTGAAATAAATACTAACTGGAACGAGCGCTGCCCTCTTGGCTTCTGCGGATCGAGGTCCACGAGCACGCAAGAGGGTCCGAGAGAGGTCCCAAGGTCTTCCCTTAATGTGTCCCTTGTGTAGCCAACAGTGTAGTCCAGAGTGGGGAGGATGTGATACAGTCAGAGCTAGTTGTATTGAGTTGTCCTGTTAAGAAACCTGCTTTAGTTGTAATCCGTTTCCTATATAGTTGCAAGATTTGTGTGTTATGCCAGACGTTTCAATTTCTGAAAGCACTCCCATTCTGTCCTAGATTGTATTATTATTCCATGACGTATAAGGACGTTTACCGCAGCCTGACTGTGAAATTATAGTTTCTACTTTTGTAGTCCGTTTTTAATTTCCTCTAAAAAAATCGTGGTGTGCTTCTCCAATCGCGCAGTTATGCTCAATACGTCATAAAAGCGCCACTTCCACTTGGAACCATCTTGGAACCGTCTGTGTACCAAATATATAGACTTTTTTTCAGGCGCTACAGCCCAATTTGAACCTTGGCCTCCCCTAGTTTCCTCCTCTATTCCTCTCTTTCCCGGGCCACTTCCTTCCATCTTCCTAGTTTAAGGATCCGTCTGGCGTCCTGATCTACTTCATCCTCCCATATTTTGCTTGGTCTTGCTATCGGCCTCTTCCCCTCCATTCGGCCGTTTAAAATTCTTTTGGGCATTCTACCATCTGGCATTCTTATAATGTGGCCTGCCCACCGGGGCACTGCAGTTTTACGTTTATCTACACTGGTTGGTCTTTAAGGGCCAGATATACTTCCTTGTTGTATCGCCTCCTATGTTCTTAATTTTTCCGTTATGGTCCTGGGATCCTTCTTAATATTTTCCTCTCGAACGCGTCGATTTTTTCATCATTCTTTACTGTGAGGATCCACACTTCTGAGCCTTAAGTGAGTTTTGGTCGGATGAATCTTTTGTACACCTTAATTTTTGTGTCTCTGTGTATTATATTGGACTTGAGTACATAGGCCAATGAGAAGTACGCTTTATTTGCCATCATCACTCTGGCTCTAATTTCCGCGTCTTCCAGACCTTTGCTATTGATGTTTGCGCCCAGGTACTGGAAGTCGTTCACTTGTTCCAAGTTGTCTTGTGTTTGTATTCTTGATGGACTTTGCACTAGCGTCTTTGTTTTGTCGATGTCGATTTGGAGGCCGATTATTTGGGCTGCTGATTTTAGTGCTGTATAAGCTTCCGCCGTGACTTTGTGTATCCCGTTATGTCAATATTATCCACGTATGCTGCGAGATGTACGGATTTGTTTATTAGCGAGTTGTCTCTCCCTATTCCAGTCTTTTTTATTGCATGCTCCAGGGCAAGGTTGAACAGCGTCGGTGCCAGTCCATCGCCTTGTTTCATCCCTAGTCTACATGTAAAGCTTTCCAATAAATTTCACTGCACCCGCACCTGTGCGGTGCATTCTGACATTGTGAGTTGGACAAGTCCTACCAGCTTTCCTGGTATGCCCAGTTCTGTCAGTATCACGTATAGGTCATCTCTGTTTATGGAGTCGTATGCTTGTTTCAAACCGACGAACACATTGTATACTTCGACATTGTGTTCCCAGGCCTTGCTGAGAGTACGTTTGACCTTGTGTATTTGGTCTACTGTTGATTTTCCAGGTCTAAAACCTGCTTGGCACTCCCCTATTATATTTGAGGCAAAATGCTTGAGCCTGTTGATAATTATGGTCGTGAATATTTTTTATCCGTTGCACACCAGTGATACTCCTCTGTGGTTTGAGCATGTCATCCTATCTCGTTTCTTGTATATCGGACATATTATGCTCTCGTTCCATTCTTGCAGGATTTGTTCCTTCTTCCATATTTCCATTAGGTGATGGTATAGGTAGCATGCTGGCTTTTCGCCGCCCTGTTTCAGTATTTCGCTTTGGATTTCGTCGATACCTGGAGATGTGTTAGCCTTTAGCGTGTTGATTACCTACTGTTACAACTTCTTCTATAGTTGGTACCATCGTGAGTTCTCTGTATTCTTCTTGGCTGTAGCTCTGCTTGTCTTAATGGTGTTACTGAAGCTATAGTATGCTGTCTACTATCCGTAGTGCTCGGATTTAGCACCTTTTCCAGGTGTCCTCTAACTCGCGTTGATCACTTAAGATTTTTCCCGATTCGTCTTTGCGTAGACAGACTATGCTTTCCAGTTGTTTCTCTATATTTCTGTTCCGATTTTGGCGTTCATATCCCCTAAAATAATTTTAACGTCACTAGATGTCGAAGAGTCATAAACTTTTTCTAGCTCATCTTTGTGTCATCGTCTTGCTCCTCTGTGGGGCAATGTACATTGATGATTATTGTATTCGTGTGACGTGTATGGATTCGTAGTTTACATATTCTTTCATTGACAGGTTGGAAGTCAATGATTGCTGGTTTCATAGTTTTGTTTATGATGAATGCTCCTCTCAGTTCCTTGTTCCCATATGTTTTTCCACTATAACATATCGAATATGGTTTGTAGCGTCTGATACCTTTGCCCATCCATCTGGTCTTGGACGGCTGTAATTGCTAGGTGATATTTAAAGAGGACCTTTGTCCTCTTGGTTTATTGAGCATTCGTACATTCCAGGTTCCAAAAGAAAATTACTTGTCCGTTTGCTGATGTTGTTTTAAGTTATGATTGGTTTTCTTGCGAGGCCTTGCTAAGGGTTTCTAGTGTTTTTGTTTTTCCAGGGGCGAGTTACTGGCGTAGCACCCAACACTCCTCTTTTTCCTGGGCTTGGGAGGATTAGCTACTCAAACCACCAATCCTCCTCAGAAGGCAGAGTTTGTCATGTAGACTTAGTCTTGCGTTATCTCCTTAGCCTTGGATGTTAGATTAGTCCGCATACGCTACTGGTTTTGTATAGGCTGCGTGCAAAAGAAAACGTCTTTAATTATCCGTTGCTCAATGAAATCTCATCAATATAACTTAACAAAGCACAGTAATTCCGATTCTAATAAGATAATACAAGCGGAGAAAAAACCGAATATTAAAATATTTCGAAACTCTCGCGCAAGTTTCCCAATCCGCACGCTCAATCTCTATACTTACAGAAATCAGACAGACTCCGCTATTAAATCGCCTAATGAATTGCAAACGCATACCGGACGTTGCACAACATTGTCTAACTACCTCTCTCGGTGCACACTTCGTATTGTGACTACATAGAAAGTGACATCAATATGTAAATAGCAGACACATGTATAAATCATGAACGAAACTAGCTCCGTGTATAATAGTTATTATATTTAAATTGTGCAAGAAAGATAATTGTTACATAAAGATAATAGAAAATAATATCTTCGTTGAGTAACTGTTTCTATTATTCGTTTTAGAATAACTTGATTGCTAGTTTCAGACTAGTTCGAAGTTTTTATGGGTGTCTAGGTCGTATAAAGTGCGCTTAACGTAATTAAAACTAATTGGATAATAGCCTTAGTGATTAATTTTATATTCGATGGTTTAGCGGTAGATTTACTATGTAGCGTGGGTCGCAGAAAAGGAAAATTCGTATAAACGAAGGAATTTTAGATGCGTTGCGCACTTTCACTAATTGGAAGACATTCCATATGGGTTGCAAATTGCATTGATAATTCAAATAATAGAGAAGTAGTTAGATGACGAAATAAAACAAGCAAATCTAGATAATCATCCGTCCAATCCGATCTAGTCTTATTTAGTTCCATCCCAATATTTTATGCTATTGTTATTAATTCTGAAATATACTATTAACGCGCTTAATGCCATGGGGGTTACTGGTGACCGGCATTAAGTTTGTTTAGTTAAAACTTCGATTTTATTTAGTTTTATTTATTTATGCTGTGACTAATGCGGGTTTGTGTGTTAGTAATGGTAAAGCTATTTAGTGCGTACTGTAAATCGTCGTCTATTTCTAGGTACAGTGGACCCCATACGTGTATAACATACGAAGCGGTCAACGCCGCCTATTTGGACGCCCGGAAGAGAATCCGTAAGTACTAATTAAAACAAAATGTGGAAGAAATAATCCGAAATTGGAAAATTTCACTAAAGACTCGTTCGGAATGCTAAAAGACTTCGAGTGGACTCAATTTCGCTAGGAATACTTGACGATGTCAACAAACTTGCTTGTTTGAATAAAATAGGACAATTAATAGTTTGAAATCTAAATATGATCTATCATATATTGATAGACAACTGTTATGATAGACCAGACTGGACAAACAATTCTAAACAATGAAGGCTAAATAGACAAAACTAGACAAAAAAGACTATATAGACAAACAATATGGACAAAATATATAGACAAACTATATAGACAAACTATATAGACAAACTATGTAGACAAACTATAGACAACTAAACTATAGACAACAAACTAAAATAAGTCGATCTTTCAGATGTTTCTCAACCACATGGAGATTACAAGCCAGAGGATGTAGCCACAGTCGGAGAGCTTTTGTTGGATATTTCTATCAACTTAGCCAGAACGTAAGATATCACTTAATCTATATAGAGAACATTAATATTTTTTGCTGTGCTATCTCTTTGGAGCTCATTTATAATATGTATATCTAGACTATAGATGACTACTTAGACTATAGATGTATATTTAGACAATATATGTATATTTAGACTGTAGATGTCTATGTAGACTCCACTTATATTACGTATATTTAGATTATATGTATATAGGGAGACTATAGATGTCCATATAGTCTATTCGGGAAACTTTCCACAAAAAGAGCAATGGTATCGTTACTTGTGTGGTACGTAGCGCCGTCTTGTTGAAAATAAACGTCGTCCACATCAATATCTTCCAATTCCAATTGCTCCAGCCTCATTTTCGTAAAAGTAAGGTCCAATGACTCCGCCAGACCTAAATCCGCACCAGTCACACGTTGAGCATGGAGAGGCTTTTCAGAAATAAGTCTTGGGTTTTCCGAGCCCCAATTGCGACAATTCTGCTTGTTAACGTAGCCTCCGAGGTGAAAATAGGCCACATCACTCAAGATGATTTTTCGATGAAATTTCAGATCAGATTGGTGCATTTCAAGAACCCAATCAGCAAAGACACAACGTTGTTGATGGTCGGTAGGCGTGAGTTCTTGTGTTAACTGATATCCAATAGATCCAATTTTTTTGCGAAGCGTCCTTCAGTATCGTGCAGTATGAACAAGCAGTATGTACAGTATCAACAAGCTACTTGTGCAGCAAAGAGCAATAGAACGAAGAATATTGGGGATATCTTGAAGACACCGTAAGAAAAATACTTAGAAAACAGACAAACATGCGGGACATAAACAAACATATTGAAAAGCTGAAATGAAATTGGCTAGAGGTACAAACGGATGGAGCGCGGAGATAGTATGATGGAGGCCATGCACTCAGAAACGGAATGCGGGGCACCCATTAAGAAGATGGAGTGACGATATCAAACTCCGCAGAGGGCTAAACTGGTACCAAACAGCACAAAACCGTGAAAAATTGAAGGAGAAACGGGAGGCTTATACCCAGTGGGAAGAACATAGCTAATAAAAAAAGTACAGTATCGTAGGCAAATCTTAGGTGGTTGGAGAATGTGCCGTTGATTATCTTTATACGTTACGTTGATACCCAGACTAACGTTTTGTCTAAAGCTAAGAAAATTAGCTTGGAAGAGATTGTATTTCCCTGGAATACACCTCTCTCTATCCTAGTGTTCTCCGTTTTAGTGTCCTTATCAATCTTAACTTGAAGCGTAGCATTTGCGTAGGTGTCTTTAATAATATTAGAGTAGCTAGAGTCAATTCTCGTCTTATTAATAGCTGCCAACACCGCCCACGTTTCGATAGAATCAAACGCCTTCTAGTAGTCTATGAAGGCCAGATAGAGTGGGATATTGCATTCTGCCTTTTCGATAAGCGTGTGCATGACCTGGACATGGTCTGTTGTGCTATAGCCTTTGGGAAATCCTGTTTGTTCGAAATACCATTTTTCAATTAGGTAATAATAAACTTTAATTAAAGATCCAACTTTGAAACAAGATCAATCTTTGTTTTGTTTCACATTTTTTCTAGTCTCAAAAATTCGTAAATATCACGAAAACTGTGCAAAATTTTGAAAAATGTTTCAAATAAAACTTGTTGAACACTAAATTTCCTATAAGAAACTTGGTTATATAGAGATTTTTATTCTTTCAATTTGGTAATAATAAACCTTAAATAAAAATCCAATGTTCCATAGTCGACACGGTTAGTCGGGGATATGGGCTGACACTCAATGTTACTAAGTCCAAATTCATGATTGTCACCAAAACTGAAGTGCCCACTGAACATCTGTATGTGGAAGGCACATCATGAGGGGATCCTATTACGAACTGCTTCAGCTCACAATTCTAGGGAAAATAAAGGGAACAAAAAATGGTTTCAGACGAAGAATATCCTGGTTGAGGCATCTAATGGAATGGTTTGATTGTTCTAGCACTGAACTTTTCCGAGAAGTCGCTAAAAAAATTCGAATAGCTAGGATGATAGCCAGCCTCTGATAGTCAGCCAGCATGAAGAAGAATGTGGGAGACGAAAGGCTGGAAAGAGTCGAGAGGTATGATTACCTAGGTTCAAGCGTCGGCGCTCCTTGTATTACTGTTAAAAAATAAAAATTCCGCATTGAGAAAACCCTTTATGATGTTTAAAACCCTTTGTGATGTTTAAAAAGCTGCTCCGTAGCCGCGAAATGAGCCTGGACCTGAGAACTCGGACTCTAAAATGTTTCGTATTCCCAGTACTTTAGTATATTGAAGAAGCTTGCGAGATGTATTGCGTGTATTACGAGAGGAGTTTCCTCTTCCCATATCTCGAAGCCTTCGAGACGTGGGCCTACCGCAGGATGTTGAGAGTATCATAGACAGATCATGCGACCAACGGTGAAGTTCTGAGAATAATGGAGAAAGACAGAAAGATCCTACAAGGAAGGAAAGGAAGTGAAAAACACAAAATTGCAATATCTTGGCAACATCATGAGTAGTCCGAAATATGAGATTCTGCGACTCATAATCCAAGGCAAAATCGTGAGAAAAAGATCTATTGGAGCGTTAAGACCCAAGTATTTATTCAAAATACGGTGTAATGTCGTTTGTGGAATACCCAATTCCAAAGATCGATGAGGAATGAACAAACCTGGGTTTCCCCAAAACTATGAGCTAAAACAGCAATATTCGCAGTTATTCTTGTGCGACGTGCACGAGTTGGGTTCTTCACGTCACTAACTTGTCCCAACAACTCAATCTTTTCCAGCAGTTTCACAATTGCTGGCCGAGAAGGTGCTTCACGCCGACCCAAAAATGCTTTAGTTTTAGGAACTGTGACCGCGAAATTTTCAACATTTTTTTGCAGTGAATATTAATAATTTCAATGTGTTGGTGAAGCGTATTTCGTTCCATTTTTATTAATGGCGTAGTTTTTATTTTTCATCTGTAACAGGTTGACAACTGTTAAGATGGCGGGTTATTGAAAATGAAACCTCTTATTTAGACCCTTTATATAGACTAAGAAATCAAAGACAAGTCTAGCTATTTTCCAAGTTTGTCTCATATTTTCCATATTAGATTTTAATAGAATGATTCTTACGCAGAAACTAGTCTGTCTTCATTTCAAAAACTCGACTTGACCGACTAACAATTAAAAGACAAGTCTGTCTCTCCATAGTTTTCAAATTAAATTTGGTGACTAATACTTCTAAAGCTCCGCCACAAAATGGAGGATGATAAAAATTTATGCGAAAAGCTGTGCGAATATTGGAACAGAAAAGTCAAGGAACCAGTGAAATGTGTAAAATGTAAGCGCTTCTTTCATCCGGGGAGTCTTAGCTACAGTTCCAGATCAAGAGAAAATACTTGCCTGCATGAAATACAAAACGCAGGATCAGATTGAATACTATTTTATTTACTCCTCAGGGAATCACTATTATTGGAACAGTAACGTAGGAAGTAGGTTTTTGATGTTAAAACAAAATTACGATTTAACTCATCGACGTTTCGTCTTTATTAATTTAGGCCTCTACAGGATGCTACAACGGAACATTCGGAACAACAGAATACACAAGTTTTGTTCCGTTGTAGCATCCTGTAGAGGCCTAAATTAATGGCGAAACGTCGATGTGTAAAATCGTAATTTTGGTTTAACCTAAAAAGCCTCCTCGCTACGAAGTTACCGTTCCAATTGCAGGAGCAGATGACATCCCAGAGGTTAGTAATAATTCTAAAATACTCAAGTTGAAAATGGAGAACGATCATTTTATCAAACTCCTCTCAGAGATGGAAGTTAAAAACTCCATCTTGAAGGAGCATAAAGGTGGAGACACACTGGTCCCACGTACGCAACGTATGCAACGCATTACGGTATCTGGACTTTGAAAAACTATGCTATAGAAACACACATATCGTATTTAACGCAATAACACGCCTCACACGCAACGTCGATCTGGGATGTCCAGATCGGCGTGGGAAGCTGGAGGGGATGTTCGTACGCTATCCACGCCTGGGATTAGTGTATTTCTAGAACTTATGCGTAGCACGTCAGAAACAAATAGACCTTTGAAACAAGCGTTCTCCTCTAACTGCATTTTAGACATGCGGAAGTTCATAAAAAATCATTCTTCATCAGGTTCCAGTTTCTGCATTAATGTGTGGTATTTTCCAACTTTTCTTCATTGTATATTTATCTCATGAACAAAATATCTTCTCTTCTTAACTTTAGTTTTTTTTGTGGCGCGGAAATATTCATTTAGAAATAGTAAACTCAATAAATCATCCTCAAACTCGCTATAAGAATGATGACTTATGGACGCACTAGTGCACCTGCTGAGAAATTACAACAGCGTCGGATGCAAAATTTACGTTGCATACGCGGGACGAGTGTGCACACCAATTCTCCCACGTTACATCGCATACGTTGCGTACGTGGGACCAGTGTGTCTCTACCTTTGATAATGGCGAAACATCGATGTGTTAAGCCGTAATTTTGTTTTAACCTAAAAAACCTCCTCCCTATGAAGTTACCGTTCCAATAGCAGATGAATTTCCAGAGGTTAGTAATAATTCTGAAATACTCAAGTTGAAAATGGAGAGCGATCATTTTATCAAACTTCTCTCAGAGGTGGAAGCTAAAAACTCCATCTTGAAGGAGCATAAAGGTTAGAGATACACTGGTCCCACATACGCAACGTATGCAACGCATTACAGTATTTGGAGTCTGAAAAACTATGCCATAGAAACACACTTATCGTATGCAACGCAATCACACGCCTCATACTCAACGTCGATCTGGGATGTCCAGATCGGCGTGGCAAGGTGGAGGGGATGTTCGTACGCTATCCACGCGTGTGATCAGTGTGTATCTGGAACTTACGCGTAGCACGTCAGAAACAAATAGACGTTTGATGCAAGCGTTCTCCTCAAACTGCATTTTCGACATGCGAAAGTACATAAAAAATTGTTCCTCATCAGATTCCAGTTTCTACATAAATGTGTGGTATTTTCCAACTTTTTCTCATTGTTTATTTATCTCATGAACCCAATATCTCCTCTTCTTACCTTTAGTTTTTATTTTTGTGGCGCGGAAATATTCATTTAAAAATAGTAAACTGAATAAAACATGTTCAAACTCGCTATCAGAATCAGAAAACATGACTTATAGACGCACAAGTGCACATTCTGAGAAATTACAACAGAGTCTGATGCAAAATTTACGTTGCATACGTGGGACGATGTGCAATTCTCCCACGTTGCATCGCATACGTTGCGTACGTGGGACCAGCGTGTCTCTACCTTAATTCACTCCTAAACGAATAAATCAATACACCTAAACGAAGACTCAAAAAAAAACGAAATAAACAAAACGAGGCAGCCTAAATAATATCAAAAAGTTCGCCTTCATTTTACATCTACAATTAAAAAAGCTACATCTTACGAAATTGCCCAAGGAGAGCAAACAACAACATCAATTAGTGATATTCCCCAAGACGAGTAATCAGCAACACCAGCTAACCACATTCCCCAACAAGAACAAACAACATCTACGTCAGCCACCATGCCTTCGTTACGAAACAGGTCGACAAACAAATGATTACAGAAATAACCAACTACCTAAATAAAATGGAGTAAGAAAGAATTCACCACAAAGAGACTACAAAATCCAGAATATAGATCATGTTTACTACGATTTCAAGATGGTTAAAAGAAGGAAGAGGAAAAACCATTTTTTTGGAAACTGTAAGGTCTCGGACGAAGAAAAAACTTCGAACTTGTCGGGAAGAGAGTTAAAACCCAAGAAAATCTGGATGTTTGTTTCAAGAGCCATAGACCACGTTACAGTAGATATTATAACAAATTATTTAGCAAAGAAACCTAGCAGCGCCTTCTCAGTAGAACACATAGAAAATAAAAATCCAAGAACAAATAATAATTGTTTCAAAATAGGAGTCCCCTTAGTCCTCAAAGAAACGGTCTACGAGCAATCGTTCTGGCCTGAGGGTATTATTCGTCAGAAATTTTACACAAACGCGCCTTAATATGGCGACAACTTAATTGGCGGACCTACCAAAACCTACCATGCCCTGCAAACCAGACAAGATAATTTAAAGGAAGAAAGACACTTTAAAAAAATCAGGATGGGATTAAAGCTACATTTACCAGAAAAAAACTTTATACTAGCTAAGCGACATCTACCTATAATACCAGATAAATGTATCTATGTGTGACTTCTTCTTCACTTCAGGTTTTATGCACTTTGCCTGTTACGATACCCATATTTTTCTCGACCTTCCGATATCTCTTCTTCTTCCATGGCATTGATAAAATCTGACTTTCGCTGGTATCCTCTTCTCATGCATCCAATTTTGGGCAACCTTTCACTCTTAGAAATTTCATGTTTTGTGCTTTTATTTTTTTTTTTTTACTTTCTTGTTTTTTCGTTGTTGTTCATCATTACCGTAGAGGGTTAGTACAGCTATCGTCTTGTAAAATTTTATTTGTGTATCTTTTCTTGTTTTAGTCTTCAATGATCTGCTGATAGTTCCGTAGATATGTGTGAATTTATTAAGTTTTTCTTCTATATCTTTGCTTCGGTCATAAGATATATCGCAGCCTAAATATTTAAAGTGTTTAATAATACTATATAATTTACGACTATCTTTGTTCTGACTGGATATTTACCTGAGAAAGCCATGGTTTTCGTTTTGCTTGCCGATGTTTTCAAGTCGTATTTTTGAAAGATTATTTGTAGAGTATATATTTGTCTCTGTAGGTCATTTTCTGTTTCCGCTAAGAGTACTAGGTCATCAGCATACAAAATCGAGTTTAGGTCTATGTGGGACTTTACCCATACATATAATTTGTATCTTAATGGGAATAAAGTATTTTGAATTTGAATTTGAAAGCTAGCCACAGCCATCAGTCTACATTTCACTAACCGGGTCAGGTAGGCTAGCAATTCATAGACAAGTCCATCTGTCGATATTTTTCAAAATAAATTCAACAGTCGAATACTTCTTAAAGACGCTAGTCTGTATACATTTCACAAACTTTAATTAGATAGACAAACAATTTAATGCCAAGTTTTTTTGTGGGACTATATTAAGCTCATCGCACTATTAAATGTAAATTAGCTGAGAGATAATCCTATAGACTGTCCTCCTCGGTGGTGTAGTTGACAACATACCCGCCTGGCAATGCGGAAGACATGGGTTCGATTTCCGGTCGGGGAGTCAACCAGTAGGGTGGTTTTTACTAAACGTCCGGGCTGCCTACCGAATGAATGCAGAATATGCGGTATCGGGGTGGCGCATACTAAAAGCCAAAGTGGAATAGGGAGTTTAGTGAGAGCTTCCCTTAAACCACTTTATTTAAAAAAAAGAGGCTAAGGGCAGCGATCATATAGATTAGATATACAGTACAAACTTGATAATCCGGCGGATAATCTTGGTTAGTCCGGCACGTTCAGAATCCGGCGCTCTGGGTAAACACGTGTCTTTTCTTGCCGTTGCGCCGGATATAAGCAAACAGACTCGCTCTTGCTCCTCCGTCCTTCCACTATTTCTGTAACACGTCACTTTAAGTCTGCGTCAATAATAGGAGATCATCAATAAACCTGTTAAAGGAGAAACCACGGCTAACCTCGCACGCACTTATGGCGTTGAAAAATCCACGATCTACGACATCAAAGTCAACCACGAGAAAATCCTCCAATTTGTCAGGACCGCTGAGGGGGACTTGAAAGACAGAAAGACAGTTAAAACAGGTGATTATCTTGGTGATTATTTACTTGGTTTATGCAATAGCGTGCCCGACATACGCCATTATCGGGAGATATCTTTTGTGAAAAGGCTAAAGAATTTTACGAACAATTAACCAAGAAAGATGGTTTTCGAACTAGCGAAGGCTGGCTTGATAGTTTTAAAACGAGATTTAGGATTCATTGCAACTGTCATGGGAGAAAAATTACCAAGTGATGTTTCGGCCGTTGATAATTTTCAAAGGAAATTGGAAGTAAAAATCCAAGAATTATTTCTCTTACGAGAACAGGTTTACAACGCAGATGACAGTGGTTTATCCTGGAGGATGCTTCCGCATAAGACCTTTGTACACTGTTCCGAAGAAAGTACCCCAGAAACAAAAATGTCGAAGGACAGACTGACATTCGTGCCTTGTACAAATTCCACGGGCACGCACAAACTCTTCTTATTGGTTGTTGCAAAAGCGTAACTCAGTTACCAGTTAAATATAAAAATCAGGCCAAAGGATGGGTTTCCCGAGATGTGTTTAATGAATTGTTCAAGCAACATTTTATTGCGGCTGTAAAGTTCTTTCAAAAGTTTACAACTTGCCTGCTAAAGCTTTGCTTCTTCTGGATAACGCTCCTGGACATCATAAAGAAGAAGAAATTTCGAAAGACCAACAAATTGAAGTCCTCAACATACCTCCAACTACGACACTATTGCAGCCAATGGATCAAAATGTAATTCAGCAAATAGAAATGAATTATAAAAAATCTTTACTATCAGACATAATCAAACAAACTGATAAGATCATTAATTTTTTGAAAAAACGAGCATTAGAGACGTCGTTTTTAATCTAGCCCAGGAATATAGTCACAGCTACACCATCCGGTGTTCTTGGAAAAAGGTCTGGCCAACACACCCTGCTTCTAACTCTGAAAACCTGATCAACAATTCTGAGCAAGCACTCTACTTTTTTATAAGAGCTTTCAAAAAAATGTGAGGTGGATGTGACGCTGACAAACGTTGACATAAAATATTGGATTCAAGACACAAGCGAGAAAAATTTGCAGTCCATTTCTGACGAAGAAATCCGCAGCCAAATTTGTCATGAGCCTATTTGTCTCAGCCACGGACGACGACGAAGCTAACGATTACTTTAATGTTTCAACTCAGCGAACTGTCTATCCAACGGTGACGCATTCAACGCACTCAATGTTTGTGCAAAATGGGCAGAAGAAAACGCTATATATAGTGCTGATGTGCTAGTGATAAAAAAGCAAGAGTGTATTTTTGATAAAATGTTTAAGGCAAAGAAACAAAAGACAATTAAAGATTATTTTGTATAATATGTTTTCAGTTATTTTTATTTTATACATATATAGTATATGTACTATGTGTTCTTAGTATGTACATATTTTGTTACATACCTACACATTTACCTATATAGGTACATGTTTTATTCTTTTTTAAATACAATTAAAATTTGTAAAATTGATATTTTTTCTTTTAACTCCCGATAATCCGGAATTTGTTGATATCCCGGCGGTTGTCTGGTAGCATAGGTGTCGGATTAACAAAATTGTACTATAGTCTTATAGATTTAGTTACGATAGACTCACAATTCAAATTTCATTTGTCCCTATTTTTAAAAATAAGTTTAGTAGACTAATACTACTTCTAAAAGTATCTGTAGTCTGTATACATTTCACAAAGTCGATAAGATAGAATAAAAATTCAGAGACAAGTTTAACTGTTTTCTTAAATTATATTTAGTAGATTGATTACTCTTAAAACTAGCTAGAATGACTATTCACAAACTAAACAGATTGACAATTCAAAGTCAAGTCTGTCTATTCATATTTTTCAAATTAAATTCAATGGATTGATATTTTGAAAACGTGCAATTCTGTCTACATTTCACGAGATGGGCTAGATAGACTAAGAAATCAAAAACAAGTCTTGCCATTCATGTTTTTCGAATTAAATTTATTAGATTGACACTTCTAAAACTAGCTAGTCTGCCTACTTTACAAAAACTCTGCAAGACAGACTAACAATTCAAAGATAAGTCTATCAGTCATAGTTTTCAAATTAAATTTAGTAGACTAATACAACTAAAGCTGGATTATCAGCCTACTTTTCACAAAACGGACCAGACCAGTGGTGGCTAACCTATGGCACTGCTGACACTGCTGGCACTGCTGACACGCTGACCGCGTGTCACTGCTGACACGTAGGAAAATGGTAATGGCACGCGAACCATTTCTCACGCGTGCTTTCTAAACTTTTTAAATTTAAATTTTCTACTTTTCTAAAAGAAATTTGTAAGTTTCTCAATCTACTTTTGTGCAACTATCAAAGGTGTACACATGTTGTATTCAGGCTAATAAGGTAACTGATTTTCACTATCAGAAATATGCATTCATTGTAAAAGTTATCTGGCGCGTGAGCATTACAAAATGTGAAGATTTAAAAAAAAAATGGCACGCGGCCGGAAAATGATTCGCCACCCATGGACTAGACTAATAACTCAGAGACAAATCTGTGTTAAGAAAAGTTCATCCTACTATTTAATGTAATTTAGTTAACAGATATGTAACAATAGGCAAAATCGATTATATAGATTAAATAAAGTTTTATAGTGTTACTTATTAAGGTTAACTTAATTTTGCAGGTAGTTTAGTCATATTGACTAATTAAATTACTTAATAACTGAGTGCATATTTATGCAAGCATACGTATTTGAATAAGAACAATTTTTTGTAAATAAAGATATTTAACATACAACCTACTACCAATTATAATAATAACTAATTCAATTTGCTAATCTAGTTATAATAATTCTCTTCAGATATGGATTGTCTTACGAAGATATCGAGAAAGGTCTGCCGTACATCGACACCACAAAGACTTTGATCCGTGAGATCTGCCCCCCTTTTCTATCCAACGTAGAATGCAGAGCAGGCAAATACAGACGTCTTGACGGTCTGTGCACCAACCTGGAGCATCCGACATGGGGAGCAACAAACACCCCGTTCACAAGGTAAACAGAGAAGATTATCTGGATTAATTAGAGATTAATTAATATATAGTTCGTGTAAGCTGCTGGTTTAGTAATAGTCGACATTTGGAATGTGTGAGATGGCGGGGAATCGCAGTCTCACACTTTCGTTTCGGTTAATTAACAATTCGAGCGACCTTTACGGATTATTTAAGGAATCCTCGCCAGTAGGAGAAGAAATTCTACGAAATGTTAAGACATATTTGTTTTTTAATCAATAAATATTAATTATGTAATTGAGAAAAGATACATTTGATATGGACTAAATTGGCTTCTAACAAGACAAAAAAGACTATAGAAACAGTTAGTTAATTACCAATTCTAGCGACCTTTACGGATTATTTAAGGAATCCTCGCCAGTAGGAGAAAAAAATCTACTAAATATTGAGACACATTTGCTTTTTAATTAATACTAGACAAAAAAGACTATAGAAACAAAGTTGTCAGAAAAGATTGAGTAAACAGGATATAGACTATGACTGCGACATAGACAGAGACTAGATATAGTAAACAGTCAAGGCTAGGTGAACAAATCTTAATAGATAATATTCAACGGCGCTTTTAGGCATAAGCACACTAGGCGCACGCCTAGGGCCACCTATTTTAGGGGGCCACAAATTTCCAACTAAGCAAGGTCAAACCAACTTTTGGCGGTTGACGAAAATAAACGGCAAATTTGACAAAGTGTGGTGAATAAATTGGCACTTTGCGGTGGTTAATAGTGAAAAAAATATTCAGAAAAATAAACTAAAGAAGTATCATTGCATTGTTGTTATTTTTTGTATTGTTATTGAAAATTGATCGCATGACTGTGTTTACTAAAGGACACCACATAATCTTACAGAGGATTCAAACCCAACGAATGTAGTTCATGTCCATTCCACCACGTCGTAAAAGTTTAGAAAACGACAATCGTAGCAAGAAGTTTTCTAATGGACAAGAAACATCCAATGGCACTATAAACGTTTTTAATGATAGTATAATTGATGGACAGTATTTAAATTAAATATGTGTTATATCGTTTCATCATCATCAGTAGTAATACAGCCCTACAGGGCCTCGACTTTCTCCAGCCTCGTCCGCCATCCTTTCCAGTCTCTGGCGAGGACCTTGTTATATCGTTCATTACTATTATTTAAATAAATTTGTGTATTCGCGATTTCCACACATGACATAACCTCAAAACTATCTTGTCGAAAATTTGACACTGACAGCTCTGAATTTCAGTGCCAACCTTGAAAAAATTAACTCATAACAGCACTCGGCGAGCCATAACCGCACGCATATGAGTGCTGTTATGAGTCCATTACAGACGCAAAATAGAAAAATTGTCATAACAATTCGCGATTGAAATGTTTACGTTTCATTGATTAATTTATTAAAAGTCATGCTTGACATTTATCAAATTATTACTTTTTTTTATAAAGCTAAGTAAATTATTAATTTATATTGTAGGTACAACTTTGTACGATACACGTATCGTAAAATACTCTTACGTACCTAATTGATATTTTTAATGTGGTTTTACTATAATCTCGCATACTGAGAATTGGGACTCCCTAGACTAGGGCCACATCGTCACCTTGCGCCTTGGGCCACAAGTAATGTAAACGCGCCCCTGATAATATTCAACCTGAAGCCTAGTAACTTAGTGACTAGTCGGCCTCGTAGTCTACAGAGTTAGAACGTTAACTACAAATCACCTAAAAATAGGTGTCCGGGCCTATGAAATGAAAAATGTGGGTAAAAAACATATCGCTGTATTTTAAGGGTGGTACCAACTTTTATTAGTACATAGGTTATGCCTATGATATAGACAAAGACTATACATAGTAGACAGTCAAGGATAGATGGACAAATCTTAGATAAATATTCAACCAAGAGGAATATACAAAACTAGACAATTAAATACTATTAGCCTAGTAACCTAGTGATTAGTCGGCCTCGTAGACTACAGAGTTAGAGAGTTAACTACAAATCTGGAAGTCCCGAGTTCGATCCCTAACTCCTAGGTTTCTGGGCCATGAAATGAAAAATGTGAACAAAAGACAATAGTCCACTTGGTCGCAGTGTTTGTAGGGTAGTTAATAACACGCTATCCACATTGAACCAATTAAAAAAAAACCTTATGACTAACATTCTTAAGTCTGATAAGACTAAAGCCGGGGTTATATTAGAGCCGTGCCGCGTGTCGCAGCGCTGCCTGACGCAACGAGCTGGTGATTATATATGGTCCGCACCTATTTTTAATGTTTTGTAGCAAATTTTATAAATTCGTTAAAATAATTGTTTAGAATATTATATATTTAGCCTGTTGCCAATTTGGTGTAAAGCTCTTATTTCCTCAATTTTCTTACTGAAATATGGTATTTCTACTGAAATGTGGTAGACGTCTGCATACTTACTCGTCAACACACTGCGCCGGAATGCGCGTAGCCACGTGGTGATTGTCTAGCGCGGAGCGAGTCAACGCGTCACTTCCCCCACCAGCGATGCCACGCCGATCGAAATCGAGTGGTCTGCGTGACGTCAGCTCGCTCGGCGACACGCGGGACTGAGCTAATGTAATCACGTTCATACTAAATGTATGTAACAGATTGCAATCTCACGCGTTGCGACTCGCGGCGTGGCTCTAATGTAACCCCGGCTTAAGTTAAACTAAGGTGACCAAGCCTTTAGGCGAAACAGTTCCTATATATAACAATTTCTTCCGTGTATCGCTGCCTTTTAAAAATGTACTGAATTTAGTAAGGATTAAGAATTTGTCAATTATGTGTCATTATATATCTTAAGATTCGTAAAGCTCATTTTTTGCCGCACCCATCGGTCGTCCAAAGGCGTCGTCCATTAACCACTTGTTTTTTTAGAGAATTTTGTTTCACGATAGTCCTAAATCGGTTCCTAATAAATTTTAAAGAAATCATTCCAAGTTATAGCTCTTAATATTGATATTAACATGGGGAAAATATTTTTCTTTCTATGGAATTATTTAGGGCGTTGATAAATAATACGATCCTAATAAGTCATGCATAATGTTGTAGGAAATTTAACGCTCTATAGAAAAGGTCTCTAATGATTTTTCGCTAACTCTACTGGTTCAAATACCAAATAACTGTTTCAAATTACTGGCATAAAGTTATTCGAGGTCAAATTTATAGTTATAGTCAATAATGGCATAACCTAACTTTTGAATCAGTAGAGTAAGCGAAAAATCATATGAGACCTTTTTAGTAGTGTTGAAACATTGCCTGTGAGTGAAACCGTGATTCGCACGCCGGTTTTCGGTTTAAAAATCGCGCGTTCAACGAAAAAATTAATGCACATGATATCTAACTACACCACTCTCCGCCCGTGTGATATTTGGTGATTTTTGACCAAACCCGACCCCCAATCAAGTGATTAATGGACGATCCCAAAGTATGCGTTGAAAGTATTTTGTGACAGAAAAACCAGACGTCCCGTTTTTGACTGCTTTTTGAAAATGTTCCAGGTTAAGTAAAGATTATTTTCTTATCAAACATATGTCTTCAACATGTTTTATGTCTTTGAGATAACGTCTGATATGAGAGAGATATGATATTGAGATTTATGTCTGATATGAGATTCGTAAAAATCATTTTGTATCTCACTTATCAGTACTAAGGTGTGCGTTGAAAGTCTTATGACATAAATGATTTGAAACTGTGACAAAAAAACAGACGTCTCGTTTTTGTCGGGACAGTCCCGATTTTTAACTATTTCTTAGGGATTCACACGAGAACGATATTTTGCTCGTCTTATCTCGCCTCGGCTCGTAAAAGCGAAACGAGAACGAGACGAGACCGCATGTGGTCTCACTCTCGCGAGAGCGAGAGCGTATGCGGTCTCGCTCTCGCGAGAGCGAGAGCGCATGTAGTCTCGTTCTCACAAGACAGGAGAGTCTCGTTTCTGATTCCGGTCATACTTCTTCTTCAATCTTTGATTCTAATACGGGCCGCTGTAATATTTTCTTGCATAAAACTGTGGGCTCGGGAAAGTTACATTTCATTATATAACAATTAAAAGAACAATTTCAAATTCGTTTTTATTATTAATTTTAAATCGTCAACAAAATAGAAGGTTTATATAAACAGACATTTATGGTGTGTTATCGCTACATTTTCAGACAGATATTAATAGTAACCAAATAGAAAATTTATGTAAAGAGACAATGATTAGTTTACAATAAAATGAATGATTACCTCGTTTTGGACTATCTTAACAATAAGTTCTAGCAAGAACGATATTTGGCGAGATTAGACGAGACGAGACTAACGGTTCCTAGAGCGAGACTGAGACGAGAGTAATTTTTTACACAACAAACGAGAGCGAGACGAGATTTTTGAAACTCTCGCCCTATCTCGTCTCGTGTGAAGCCCTTCTATTTCTCCCATATCCCGCTGCCTTTTAAAAGTATCCCTCTTTAAATAAAGATTTTTTTTTTCTTAATTAATTAATTAAGTTAGTTTTTTTACTAATTAGTTTAATTAGAGAGGACAATTAGTAAAATCAAGTTGGATAACGTTTTCTTCAAATTGACTAGCTTATTAAAGAATTACATTGAAGTTGACAATATAAGACAGCTAAGATTAGATTTGACTTTTAGTTACAAGCTTGTAACTAAGGCTAAGGAAAAGATAATTTAATTAAGCTAGTGTGCGTTGAAAGAAGGAAGATTTAGTTCGAATATTTTGCAAATTTCAAGAAATTTAGTTAAAAATTGCGAAAATTGCAGCTATATCAAATTGGTCAATTTTCACAAACTTATTACGGTCGTGAACTTTTCGTCTTGGCTTAAATTAGCTAGTTTGACCGCAAACTCCCATAATCAAAACTACGATTTAAAAAAGTGTTTTTCAATTGTTTCTTTTTAAAATTCGCATCGTCGCGACGATGCGACAAATGACGCGTGTGACCTCCACCACTTTGACCATAACAACCGCCACAAATAAGAAGAAAAAATTAGATTAACTATGCTAGTTAGACAAAGTATCAAGCTACAGATGGGTGTAAATTAGAAAGTTTAGCTTTAGAAATTGTGGAAGATACTGCTTGTTAAAGTTGACTACGTAAAACAACTAAGATTAGATTTGAGTTTTAGTTACAGGCTTCTAAGGCTATGGAAAAGATAATTTAATTAAACTAGTATTATTTGAAAAAGGGACGATTTAGCTGGAATATTTTGCAAATTACAAGTAATTATATTAAAAATTGGCACAATTGGAGCTATTTAAATGTGTTCAATTTTCACAAACTAATTACGTTCGAAAACTTTCCGTCTTACCTTAAATTAACTAGTCTAACTACTTTAACCGCAAACTCACAATCAACACTAGCAAACCACACATTAAGAAAACGAATCATTTATTTTTCCATTTAGTAGTCAACCCCTCATAATTCTTGAATGAATTAAGAAATCGGGTTTTGGTTTATGGGGATCTGTTTCTTTTTTCATATAAAATAAGGTGATTTCATTTCATATAAAAAAGGGGATTAAAGTAAGGTGAAACTCGACAGGGGTTAAGAGAACTATCTAAGAATTTAGTTTTTATTAGTCTTTAGTGATCCCCAAATTTTTTTTTTCTTCACTCGCTCAAAAGTTACAGCTACGTCCCAGGACTTTTGGGAAGCCCTGTATAATGCAATGCTCTTGAACAATTTGTCCCGCTTCACTATTGTAAAAATCTGGTCACCTTATGCTAAATCCTTTAATTCATTAATTCCGCAATGGCGAGGACTAAAACTCTTTAGGTTGCCTAATAAACATTCACTTATTATTATTGTTGATGTTAGGTTGATTGGACCGCTGTATGCCGATGGTATGACCGCCCCACGTATTTCCGTGACCGGAAACCAGTTGCCGCTGTCTCGCGTCGTGTCTAGGACCATGCACCCCGACGAAGGCTTCCATGATCATGCCGGCACCGTCATGGTCATCGCCTGGGGCCAATTCATGGATCACGATTACACACTCACTGGCACTCCGCTCGGTAAACAAACTAATCCATCAGAATTGAACTAAATAATCTCAAGCTTAATCTCAACCAAATAAGTTTAAGCTAGATCCCCTAATACTCACATTTAATTTATTAATTATTCTTCCATTAGACGCTCACAATAGAAACGATCCGGAGGAATGTTGCAACCGTCCTCCACACCTCAAACATCCGTACTGTAACGAAATCATCATCCCCGAGGACGACTACTTCTTCAGGTTGTTCAACGTCAAGTGCATGGACTTCGTGAGAGCTTTCCCGGCTCCACGTCCAGGCTGCAGACTAGGATCCCGCATACCTTTCAACACACTTACCGGTGTCCTCGACGGTAACACAGTGTATGGCGTAACCGAAAAATTCTCCAGGTAAGAATTCAAGATTAGTATAGAATGCTCGAAACAGCGTGTAACTTCTTGAACGACTCCCTACGAGTTTATTAGTAAACAATCAAGTAAACATAAGATGGCAGTACTGTATTACCATATTTTTTATATATTATAACATAGTGTACTAATCTTAAAGATTTGTTATTTCCTTTTCAGGAAACTTCGTACTGGTTATGGTGGTCTGCTCCGCATGAACCCTGTCTTCAACGAATACGGCCTTAAAGACTTACTGCCCTTAAAACTTGACATTCCTGATGAAGGTTGCACTCGTCCTAACGCTTCCATGTACTGTTTCGAGGCCGGAGAAATCCGCGTCAACGAACAGCTCGTCTTGACATGTATGCACACGTTGATGGCTCGCGAACATAACAGATTGGCGGTGGGATTGGCGCAGGTGAATCCGCACTGGGACGACGAGACGCTGTTCCAAGAGGCCAGGCGGATCACGATCGCCGAGATTCAGCATATCACCTACAACGAGTTCTTGCCCATTTTGTTGGGCAAGGACGTTATGCAGAAGTTTGGAATTTTACTCCAAAAAGAAGTAAGCCAACAAATTGACATTTTGCAACCATTAATTTTGCGATTTCTAGGGTTATTGGGACGGATACGACTCGAACGTGAATCCCAATGTTATTGACGCTTTTGCTGCCGCTGCTTACCGTTTTGGACACTCTCTTCTTCCAACAGCTGTAGAAAGATGGAGCAAAGCTCATAAATTCATTGGTAAGAACCTACAACTGTACAGTATTGACTGTGTAATCTTAATAATCTAATTAATAACTCTATTTAATTAAAATTTCAGCTTCAAAACGTCTCTCTGACTTAATCCGTCGTCCGTACGATCTGTACAGAGCGGGAGTTTTCGACGAGTACTTCATGGGTCTAATGAACCAAGTGGCTCAGGCTATGGACGACTCTATCACTCAAGAAGTCACCAACCACTTGTTCAAGAAGGTCGGTGCCAGACACGGCATGGATCTGGTCAGCTTCAACATGCAGCGAGGTCGCGAGTTCGGCATCCCCGGCTACATGGAGTTCCGGAAGTTCTGCGGGCTTCCCGGAGCTGAGACCTTCGAGGAACTCTTCGGCTCGATGCCCAACGAGACTGTGAGGAGATACACGAGCATTTTCGAGTGAGTTGTAAATCAACAAACTTAAATTAATTTGACCGAAATTGTAATTGGGACAATGTTATAACGGGTTTTGTTCTTCTTCTTTAGACACCCAAGTGATGTAGACTTATGGTCTGGTGGAGTATCAGAAAAACCTTTGCCTGGAAGCATGTTGGGCCCTACATTTGCCTGTATCATAGCTACCCAATTCAGTTATTCCAGAAGAGGAGACAGATTTTGGTAAGTATCATTTATTCACATCCTTCGATTTACAGAGATTGATAGATTGTAATTTTCGGTGGTGACTTGTACTGCGACTCGATTTACATGGAGGCTTCCTTTTTTATAAACCGTGTAAAAGCTAGAAAGCGTAAATAAAGAAACTGAGGTGAAGGAAAAATGTCCTAACTGACTGGCTGATTAACTGACTAATTGAGTAAATGACTAACTGACTCAATGACTAACTGACTTACTGACTAACTTACTATCTGACTAACTGACTGTCTGACTAACTGACTGACTGACTCATCAACGCACAGCTCAACCCATGTAAGGTAGACTTCCTAGCAACGCGGCTCTGGCGTCAATAACGCAACGATACTGACGCGGCGACATAGCGATAGTATTATGCACTATGGAGGCGGCATTCGAGCGCAGCGGCATGGACGCACTGACGATGAGCGCGTCAGTGTCGCTGCGCTCGAATGGCGCCTCATACGTTTCCATAGTGCATAATACTATCGCTATGTCGCCGCGTCAGTATCGCTGCGTTAGTGATGCCAGAGCCGCTTTGCTCGGAAGTCTACTTTTAACCTACTAGCGCAAAATTTGTAAGGATAATTTATTAATATTATTTAAAGCAATAGGGCTGCGTAGACTGTTTAAAAACGACGTCGAGATTTGAAAAAAAGTCTGTAAGAAGCAATAACTTTGTAAGGAAGCACTTGATTTAATTCTAACGTATCAATATTTTATGATGGTGGTAACTGGTAACTTAGCTGCCCTGAATGAATTTGACTGATGTTAAAACCCATGCGAGAGAAGCCGCGGGCTATAACTACTTATTTATATAGACAACGAGTACTAATATAAGACAAGACTAGACTATACCAGATGCAGCCAGTACTAGACCTAACAAACAATTTATTCTTAACTTTTTGTCTATTTTAGGTATGAATTGCCTAACCAACCATCTTCATTCACGCCTGAGCAATTGCACGAAGTTCGCAAAACCAGAATGGCTAGAACTATCTGCGACAACACCGACTTGATCGACACCATTCAGCTTTACCCCATGGTTCTGCCAGATCACGAAATGTAAGTTAAAATATAAGAAACTAAAAATTCGGTCTAATCTGATTGGAAATATTTAATTATTTGATAATTAGTCTAAATATTCTACGTCTATCCTTGTACAACTTAACTTCAAAGCAAACAAAGAGGGAAATCAAAGATGAATTAGACTGATTCTTCTTTTTCTTCTTCTGGCTCTACAGGGTGAGCTTTGGTCACTTTAACAATCCCCATCCACCTTTGACGATCTTCGGCTACACGTGTCCAGTTTCATAATTGCAAAGTTTTCGTATCTTCCTATACCTTATCTTTGCGTCTGTATCTGGGCCTGCCTCTACCTCTTGAGGTACTAAGCTCTTACGCTCGGCACCCTAATCATGTGGCCCGCTTTTCAAAATATCTGTGCCTTAATGAATCTTACTTTGTCTTCACCTTCTATTAGCTCTTGGAGTTCGTAGTCCATTAACATATTTGGAAAGAAGAAATCACCATTATGCACAACACACTCAGCATCACATGTGCTATTTAGTTGTCCTCTTACAGAACATTGGAGAATACGACTGAATTAAGAATTATGGCCAAAGAAAGAAACACAATTAAAAACAAAATATGGTGGTAAAAGATAACCTTAGCGAAATCCAATTGAAAAAGCTCATAAAATAAAATAATAATAAAGCAAAATAAAGCCCATATTAAAATATAGCCAGCAAAGTATCATATTGACGGAATGCTGGACAAATATGCTGATGGCCAATCGAAAGGTTACTGTGCATTACTGATGACTTGACATAAAAAGCGCCTTTAATTCAACCAGGTGCGAATCATGAAGGCGTTAACATCAAGACAGACATCAGAATACTTGAGAAAGATGATAGACAGCTACTTGATCGACCCACGCGTCGGTCGATCAAGTAGCTGTAAAAAAATAACCGTCGCGACGGTTGATATACTACACGGACGAAGGGGAAGTTGAGTATGAGGTTAGGGCGGAAGTTGCACAAGGATAGGTGCTGGCACCATTCTTATGGAACATTTTGTACGATGGCTTGCTAGACCTCGACTTGCCTAGAACAGGATGAACGGGATGGAATGAGTGGGATGGGATGGTATGACAATTTTGTATGGGACGGAATGGGACATGTTTTCATAATTTAGTAAACCTAGTTGGTCTATCTACTCCATAATTAATTGCTTATCGTGCCAACACGCAAATTTGTCATAACGATATAGTTCCTGAAAAATCTTACGATCCATTTGCGACAAAAAAGATTACTCATTGTCAGATAAAGAAATTACTGAAAAATTAAATTGGAACGAATTATCCTTGAGAAAGTTTGAACCGAAAAAAGAGTCTATTGTATGGGAAAAAATGGATAAATGGGATGTGATGGGATGGGATGAATGGGATGGGATTAATGTGATGTGATGGGTTGGAACGAAAATAGGATTGTGGTATGGCAGAGTGGGACGAAAATGTGATGGGATGGTGACAGGTGCCAACCCTTGGGATGGGATCTGGAACGAGAAACTCGTCCCATGCTCATCTCTAATTCATACCACCGAAACTTGTTCTGGAAGGGCAAACTATCCCCTTATCTAAATCATTAGCCAAAGCAGTATATACTATCTTTACGTATAAGAATCAGAAAATGAAAGAACTCGGCTCGTGGAGACTTTACGCGGTACAAAACTGGAAGAACAGAACATGGAAATTATGTTAGAAAGTGAGCATAACTGGGATGCGGGACAGGTTGACATCACCAGAATCATGAATCTAAAAGAACAAATGGAGAGAGAATGGAAGGCGGCCATAGTAGCGCACGATACACAAGAAAGGTAACATGGACGACTAGGCATGTGAGGAAAAGACGGAAAAATAGTTAAATACGCGACTACTTAGCTAATACGACAGAAGACGAAAGACGAAAACGAGATGAGGAAGGGACAACAAGAAGAAGAAAAAGGAAACAAACAAAACAAGCAGCATCACCCACCTTAAGTAATGCTCGCGCGGTTTCAGATGGAGAGTAGTGAAGAGACAGAGACAGGGGTTTTAGTGGGTATGCTGGTCACAACTGTGGAACAACTCGATCAGAGACCCCCACACTACACTGGAACTAATATCCCGGTGTGCACTAACGCATTCCCCCTACTCCGAAAAAAAACATGTAAAAACATACAGCAAAAACATGCTTCTATATCGTTTTTCCTATCTCACCGGTCCAAAGATCTTCGGTAGAATTCGTTCTTCAAAGACACGAAGAGTGCTTTTGTCTACTTCTGTCAGACTCCACGACACAGCTCATTAAGATAATCTGAACAGAGTTTTATATATAGATAGTTTTGATTGATCCAGATGGTTTTTGATTAAATTAAAAAACTTCAGATGTGAATAATAGATTCATCGATTAGTAGCCCCGATTCTATCTTGTACCCTCAGTGATAAATTGTTTATGTTATTGAAAGGTACTCCGAGATATTTGACATTTTGTGCTTCTTCAAACCGATGATTATTTAAAATGGAATTCTAAAGAACCCTCCTTGAGGTATCACATGATAGTTTTCGGTACTTCGTCTTATCTGCATGTATTTCCAGGATGACTTTTCTCGCATCGTACTTTTCAAAACAATTCTCCTAGCGTTCTATTGTCCCTAGTCATGAGTAACATGTCGTCCGCGTATGCACATATTTGGTATGATTTAGTTATATTTCCCTTATTTTCAAGTTTTCCAATTTTATTAGGCAAGGTTAAAGAGAACAGCTGATAAAACATCTCCCTAACTAACACCGGTTCTTATTTCCTCAAATTCCTTTCATGTTTTGTTTTGGATTGTTACTTTGGCCTTGTATCCATCCATTGTGTTCATAGCTAGCCCATGGCCCATCATAACAAGTACACTCTCTAGCTTTTCTTTTTTAATACTGTCAAATGCCTTTTTAAACTCAATTAACAGACAGTGCAGGTCGTGTTCTTGCGTCGTGGTCGTGCAGTGTTGTATTGATAACAGTTTTACATTTCTTTACTTAGCTCAAACACCTGATGCAGACTTGATCTACTTGATCTATTCTCGAAAGCCTCATTGATATTTGTCTAATCTTTCCTCTGCATACGGTCTTATCCTGTCCAATATCACATTGCAGAGTACCTTATGCAGTGTTGAGTAGTGCGATTCCCCTGCAGTTGCCGAAGTTTGCTTTGTCGCCTTTTTTGTGTACAGTGCAAATCCAGTTTTCCACCTTTGTGGCACCTGTTGTTCTTTCTATATTGTGCAAATTAGTTGATGTTAGTCTTTCATGTGCACCTATTCGGACTAGTCTTAAGATTTCGGCAATCATGCCATCCTCTCCGGGTACCTTACTCTTTTCTTTTCAATACTTCAAATTCCCTAGTCTAGCTTTTCAATTCAATGTAGGTTATTCGGTATTTTATTGTGCTGTGTATAATAGTGTTTCTGGTTCTTCTAGTTCCTTCATATATATTTTTTCCTCATCAACCAATGTGGTTCCAGGGTGTAGCCCTTAAAACACTGCAGCGTATTGGTCTATTGTATTTCTCCACATTGCTCCATTCATGCGAATAGGTCCTGTCCCTGCATTAGGTCTAGGAGTCTATGTGGCATGTCCTTCGCGGGGATCTTTTTTGCTGTAATGTTAAGCTTGTTTCTCCTAGCATAGTCTGCAAAGTGATTAACCCTTCCAGATTTCCATTCTATACAGATGTTCTCGTAGGGGCCAGTGCCCGGTGAATAGGCCGGCCACAATTGTAATAATCTTCCTTGGCAGTGGCAGGTTTCCAGTAGTTGAAGCGTCCGATAAGTTCTAGCATTCGTTTGCTGTGTTTCTGACCATTTATTTTGTCTCACTGTAGTCGGTGATTAGTAGCTACCCATTTGCTCTACTAATGTAGGAGCCCCTGTTAGCACTGATGCTTGCTTTGATAGCTCCATCCTTTGCTAACTTGTCCTCTATTTAGTTTCCTAACCGTCCCTTGTGGTTCGGTACCCAAGCAAGTGACCTTGTTGTGTTTCGCCAGGGCCTTAAGGTTCTGAAGACAGTTCCATGTTGTTTTAGATTTAATTTCATTACAGGCTAAAGCTCTAAATATCAAAATATTACCACTTTTGTAGTCCATCTTTAGGTTTTTACGGGCACAGATCGCCATTGCGTGTATTTCCAGGACACAGTAAGTGCCCTAACAGTCCCTCCCACACGATGCCTTATTCTAGCCTTGGCATAATGTCAATATCACTCCTAGCAAAGATGTAGGATCTGATATTGTGACAGGTGTAGTCGTAAATTAACTTACCCCTGGCTTCACAGAGACCAAATATTTTCTAGAATTCTACATAGGGAGGCAGAGGTCGCCGCACAAAATCAACCGAAATACAACCGTAAAAATAAACTGATTTCAACGAAGATAGGCTTTGCAGCCCGTTTTGGTCAGCACCCTTAAGTATGCAGAATCTATGTATAGAACCAGTTTGGCTCCCATAGAATGCTGACTGCTGACAATACTCCAATCATCTATGTTTACGCTTTTTTCTTTTCCCTGGTCCTTCCCACATTGTGCACTTCATTTGATCAGCATTTAATATTTTGTCAAAGTAGTGGCCCCATCTATTCATCACATCTTTAGATGTGATGTGAGGCCGGCGCGAGTGGTGTAGTGGTGACGCTCGTGGCCTCATGTTAGAGCGCTAACTGACAAGTATAGAGGTCCCGAGTTCTATCCCCAGTGCCGGCCGCATTTGTTCCAGAAGACAAATGTGAAAAATGGTAATTAGCGCAATTTACAATAACAACAGGTTTCTGGGCCTAAGTGAATGTGAATGTAGAATACAATAGGCTATAGGCCGACGTGTTCGAAGGGTCGGCAAAACCCGGCATTCACATCGAACCAAACTTCGAAAAAAAAAAATAGATGTGATTCTTCCATTAGATTTTTTCCATTTTTAACCTTTCACATGTTGATGGTACGTGATGTGATTTTGGATGGTACACTTTCGCTTCCCTTCTGATTGGTCTATAGAAATCCTTCATTTGGAGTTGATTATAGTAGCTTTCTATTTTCTTACGCGTCATATCTCTTTTTGCCTTGTAGGTAGCTGTTGGCCTCCCTACGCTTATGTGGGCCTCTATGTTAGCTCCAGTATTTCTTTGTAGCATCTTTTGTCGCGCATTATTCTTTTCCATTACTACCCTTTCACATTCCGTATCGAACCAATCTTTGTATCTTGATTTTCTTTTTGTAGCTACTACATCTTTGGTTACTTTGATTATTGCACTCGCTATGGCCTTCCACTCACCTGCAATATTCCTATGGGCGGGGATTCAATCTAACTCCATGCTGATCGCTTTTTGATATTTGTTTAGTGTTTCATTTTTGCTCAGCTGGTCTGTATCCCACTGCTTCCTTTTCGTACCTTTAGCTTTGGCGACATTTGATATCCTCTGCCGTAGCTTTGCACAACCAAAAAATGGTCACTATCACAGTTGACCTTCTGTCGATCCGCACATTAGTTATTGATGAGCTTTATCTTCTCCTTATAAGTAAGTGGTGTAACGGGTACGTGCGTAGCGCTGTGGTACCAGAGCGCTCCGTACAACCCTTACTGAATGCACCACCGTCGCGCCAACCAACGCACCCCCATACGCACACCACAGCAGCAGAGGGGGGGGGGCACACCCTCACAGAATAAAATAAAAGCAGCCCCATCGCCGCCAGAAGACAGAGCAGTGCTATCTCTCTACCTTGAAACTTCTGCTCCCTTGAGCTTGCACAACAGAACGTTGGCAAGTGAAAGATCAGTGACCACTCTCTATTCTTGGAGTTTTCTGCACCCGTGTGAGGACAGAAGGTTTGCAAGCTCCAGAGCCTTAACGACTCTTAGACGTGAACTATTTTCGCACCCATGTGAGGACGAAAAGTTCGCCAGTCGAATCGACTCCGCTCACCCGCAGGCCTGTATACTGGGCCTCAGCCGGATATCGCCGACCCCAGGAGAACGTCGCTCCACTAGCTACCAGGACCCAGCTCTGCCGCCTAGAGATCCCACACAAACAACTCCTTCGCCCCTTGTAAATTTGTGCAAATATATTAAACCTCTCTGGGAAAAACCCCCACGCTTATTTTACTGCAAGCTAGCCACTCACGCACCTCACAGTGGTCAATTTGGTTCACCAGTTATTTACTCGGCATTTTCCGTGTGCCTTTCTTTTTTTTCCGGTATATATTTTTTCTCTCAATAGCTTTACTTTTTATTCGCAGCAACATTTCATAAGCTAATTGACAGGACGGATACCGTTCGAGCTTGCCTCGTTATGCAGTAATATTATTCAGCCACTTCAACTGCGAAATGTTCTTTCCCCATCTTTGAAATCTCCCATTATTATTAAGGTATCATAGGTGCTTGTTGCTTCACATTCATTTTCCAGAGCATCACAGAATCGCTCTTTTGATTCACTATTATCTTTTGTTGGTGCACTTACGAGGGTAATAATGTTGAACTTCCCATGTATCCTCATTATACTAAGCCATTCATCTATTCGAGTAAAGCTAATAATTCATGCTCCATTTTTTTTTATATTTACAAAGAAGTCAGTTCCATGTTGTTCAGCGGCATTTGAGCATCCGTTGTAAAATATGAAATACTTCTCCTTATCTCTCCTTCCATGTCCTTTCCATCTAAGTTATAGATTGTAGATTTGGGTTGTAACTTGTACTGCGACTTTCAAAGATCTATTGTACCCCACCCTCTTCCTCTAATTGCTGGTATACTTACCCATTTAGAGCATCTCCTCGAATCCTGATCCCTTTAGGAATTTCAGGATCTCGGTGGGTTTCAAGGACTGCAACTCCTCTGCGTTCAAGTAGTTTGCCCTAAGGTACATCTGTCTCTTGCGGAGCAGCGCTCCGCAGTCTTTGAGCAGATGTATGGGGGTTTCCTTTGCTGAGACGCAGAATCTGCATCTATCATCTTCCTTTAGTCCTATGACCTTGTGGGGTTTTCTAAAACTTCAGTGTCCCGTCAGAACTTCTTTCAGAATATTAAGCTTGTTCCCGTTTAGTTTCAGGCAAGCTTTTGTTCATTTCTGGTTAAAAGATTACCTTGGATTGTCTTGGCCGAAGTTCTTTCGAGGTTTTCAAACATTCTTCTCTTTTTTCTCATACCGTAAAAGTGTTCCAGAGCAATAAAGTAATTACTATTTCTTCTTTACTTCTGCGTTTCCATATATACTAGCGTGTCCTTGTACCCATTATAGTGTTTCTTAATTTTCTCTGCCGAGCTTGTTTAGCTTTCCCGCATTGTCCCATACCAGTTTGGATATGATGGTGAATCCGCTAATGGCCTTAATGGCTGCTTAGCTATCTGACAAGATATAAATTCGTTTTTTGCGATAGTTCCTGTCGAGGTTAAATTGTGCACATCTTTCGATTGCATCTCTGCTTGGAAGATATTTGGGTAGATTCACATGGATTTCAAGTATTTGGTACGAGGTCCAAATACTCCTGCACCAGTACCCTCCTTTGTCGTCGAACCATCCATATGCTACTTGAAAGCACTTTGCTCTATTGGGTATGCTGAGGATTCGTCGCTACAATCGGCTTTTCTTATATGCATTGCTGTGTAGTTTTCTCGAAATAGTATTTGTATACCATTTCGTCCTTTGGCACTTCCAGCCAGGGAATCTTGGCAGCGAGGCAGTTCCGGTCTCTGCTCCCGATTATTTTACCTCCGCCTTTTCCTTCCTTGCTGTACCTTACAATCGCTGATTTGGCGCCCCCTCCACGACGAGGTGAAACGGAGTCACATCCAGCAGCGATTCCTTTGCCGCTCTTGGGCATGACCCCATCGCCCCTGTGATGCAGACACACAGCGCCAGTCTTTGAATCTTCTCAAGCTGCTTCTTCATAGCGACCAGCTGTGTTCTACTTTCCCACGCAACTGCCCCGTATGTGATCGCAAGTGATACTAAAATGGTGTACATCTATCGCAGGATTGTGGGGTTACAACCCCACGTTTTCCTTCCCAGATTTCTGCACAGCATTAGAGCGCGTTTTGCTTTTGCTACCACTTCTTCAGCGTGCATGTTCCATGGGAGTTTGCTTTCTAGTGTTATACCCAGATAATTTACCTCCTGTTTGTATTCTACTGCCCTCCAATCTAACAGTATGGGTTGTAGGCAATTTGGTTTTCTTTTTCTAGTAAATGGTATCACCGTGGTTTTGCTCGGGTTGAGTTTCAGTTTTCCCACTGTTTGACACCATCTATCTTGATATCTAGAGGCCTCTCTGTACGATTCCAAAGATCCTTCCCTCTAACTTCCCTCTGGCTATGGTGACTATGTCATCGGAGTAACATTTAAATCTAAGTTGCTGGAATGCTACAATATCTATATTAAACTTGTCTAGTTCATTACCTATTTCTGTCATTTTTCCCGTTTGAATATTCCAGATCCCAATTCCAGGTCTTCTTTATCCGTGTCTTCTTCTTATTCTGTATCCCTGTGTTCAAATCAGTTTTAATAGGCTTTTTGCTTTGTTTCGTAACTTGTTCTTTTTTTGCAAAGTGGAGTAGTTGGTAGCACGCTTAACCCCTTGTCAGGGGACCATTTTACCTGCCCTCATTAATGTTCACTTCTATCCACATATGCGAGTTTCCTCCGCTTCTTAGAGGTATATCTGTGAAATTTCCAGAGATAAAGAGATTAAGACTTGGATAGGATTGGCCATGCGACAAGTCTCTTAGAAATTCTCTTGCGATTCGATTGCACTACCCTGGAAGAACCCCGAACTATTTTCCCCGAACCCCTGATTCATTTTAGACTATTCTAGATTCTGCTGGTGTATATGTAATCTAAACTGTTTTTTGTTTGTTATAGTAATCCAAGAGTACCATGTAAAAGTGGAATACTACCAAGCATAGACTTAAGCAAGTGGGCGGAATATCCGGACCAAGGCGGATTTAGCAATAACTACCGCTACGCCAAGAAGTAGATTTTAGTCCACTAAACTAATAACTTGTACAGTTGCCATTTTAAATTATTACTTTATAATCTAACTATTAAGATTTCAGCAAACAAAACGAAAAAAAGATCATTTCATAGTATAATTAGTTAGAAAATGTTATTTCGTCTCATTGAGTAGGTAGGCTTTAGATCATTTAGTGTGCGAAAAGAAGGAGAAAATGGAGAGAAACTCTACCTCAAAAAATGGGTATAATAAGTATGCGGAACAAGTCACGTTTCGTTTTTATTTGTTCGTAAATAAATTAGCGACGTTTTTTTCTGGCAGAGTTGTAGACGATTAAATTGCAAAATTTATATTTGTTTTCTCTTTAGAGATTTGTTGCTATAAAGGAAATTTTGCGATATTAATTCCAAAATTTATTAAATTCGACGATAAAAATTTATTTTTTTTTGTGTTTTAACATAATTTACTATCTGCGAATTTCTTCTTATGATTAGTCTTCTGATTTATGACGTTTATGACAGAAATGCCAAATATCGTCAAATTTGAAAATTCATACTTCTCTGTAGAATTTGATAAAATTTCAAACGTGCAAACTTTCTGTTACAAGTTAATTTTTGCACTTTGTAAAAAACAAATTTTGCTCTACAGAATTGTAGTTTAATTTGACATTTACAATTTGCAAACTTTTTATTACAAGTTAATTTTTACAATGTGTAAAAAACTAATTTTACTCTGCAGAATTTCCCTAAACCTTACAAATTGCTAACTTTTTTGAAATATATTTATTGTTCTATAAAATTACAGCATAAATAGATACATGTTGCGGGATAATACAGCTGGGTTTATTAAGAACAATTAAGATAGATAATTAAGAAACTATTAAGAACAAAGCACACGCAAGAAACCTGTTATGTAAACTGCTTTCATTTTTGCAATGTTGAATTTGTGCAAATTTTAAACACAATAAATTCGGGCATCAGCATTTACGTTGATACTCAATATGTCATACTCATTATATTGATACTCAATTCTAGACGCTTTAAATTTGCATAGTTTGGCAAATTTTCCTACAAAATTTTACTTTTTTACTTATGGACAGAATTTTATAAAATTGGCAATATTGGAAAAGTTTCTTAAATGTACATTGCATATTGCCTCTTCCATCAACATTTATATTATATTTTGAATAAAGACTATTATTAACTCTAAATACATCTAACTAGTTCATCTTAAAATAGACAAGACTATTATAGCACTACTTCTGACATACAACTACTTAAGACTTTTCAGAGAGAAGACTTTTAAGTTAATGCTAATTAGTTAATACCAATTAAGTCTTAATACATCTAACTAGTTAATCATAATATAGACACGACCTGCACTACCTTTTTGAGTTAAGACTAATTAGTTAACACGAGTTAAGTCTAAATCGATCTAAATAGTTAATCATAAAATAGGTCTATTTACAGAAAATATAGCTCTATTTGTAGCACTACAAGGCTAGCACTATCTTTGACATCTATCTAACTAAGACTAAAATACAGTTTCCAGTTTCATTTTTTCATTTAAATCCAACTAGTTGAAACCAAAATTGACTAATCCATTATCTGTTTATTTATAGCTATACTATATACGCACTTATTGTTTTTGTGGAATTAATATTGCAAGAATTCCTTTTTGGAAACAGAATTCGTTATTGGTTTATCATTATTTTGTAATTATGTCTTATATAAAACATTTACTAAATGTAATTATCATGAATTCATTAATTAATGTACAGATTTTTTTTTACTATTATTATTTTTTATTAAAAGTTGTATATATAAATTGTACTTGGTAATAAATATAATTTAAAAAATCATTTACAAAAAATGTTCTTAAACCGTTTACTCTTGTCAGGAACGTGGGTTCAACTAGATTCTACTAGAGCAGCTATTCTCAATCGCTGGTCCGGCGGACCACCAGTGGTCCGCGGAGAAATTTTTCTAGTCGGCGCACATTTTTTTCTATCCGCGAAAAAAATTTACTTAAAAAAAATTTACTAAATTTTTATTTATAAAATTACGAAATACAATTATCTTAAACTAATTTTAATTCTATTTAATTTATGATTAGTACGGCACTGAAGAAAAAAAGAGAAAAATAATTACATATCTTTACATTTAAATATAATTGTAAGTAAATGATAAATATCACTGGTCCGCGAATTATTTTTTTTTAATTTTACTGATCCGTGGGCCAAAAAAGGTTGAGAAACGCTGTACTAGACAACAATATGCATGACTAAATAAGGCCAAACTAGACCAGACAAGACTGGACAAGATCGGACAATACCAAAGACCAAACAAGACCGGAGAAGCTCAGACTAGACCATATAATACCAAATAATATCAAACAACACCACATACTTGGGATATCATTAAGAGATAGGAAAACAAATGAATGGATCAGGAGAAGAACAAAGGTACACGATGTCGTGCGACGAGCCGCCGCTCAGAAATGGGACTGGCCGGGACTCGTCGCAAGAGACCAGGATAAGTGGAGTGGTAACTAATTCGATGAAGACCATGGAGCAACAAAAGGAGCATAGGAAGACCGCAAATGAGATGGAATGACGACTTGAAACGAGCGGCAGGACTGAACTGGTACCAGGTGGCACATAATCGTGACAACTGGCAAAATAAGAGGGAGGCTTATACCCAAAGGGTAGAAAACAGCTGAATAAAAAAAAAACACGCAAGACCCGACAAGATCAGACAAGACCAGACGAGACTAGACAAAATCATAAAAGACCTGACCAGTCAAGACAATACCAGACAAGACCAGACACCTTCAGAAAAGACCAAACAGGACCAGACAAGACCAGAGAAGATCAGACAACGTTAGACAAAAGCGGAGAAACTCAGACAAGATCATAGAATACCAAATAATATCAAACAACACCACACAAGGCCAGACAAGACCAGACATGATGGGACAAGACCAGACAAGACCAGATAAGACCAGACGAGTCCAAACCAAATCATACAAGACCTAACCAGACCAGACAAGACCAGACAAAACCAGACAAGACCAGACAAGACCGACAAGGCCAGACAAGACCACATAAGACCTGATGAAACTAGACAAGACCAGATAATACCAGACAAGACCAGAAAAGATCATATAAGGCCAGACATGACCAAAAAATATATAAAGAAAACCAAATAGTACCGCAATGTACGGAGATCACATCCAAAAGTGAATATTTCATATCAAAACTAGTGAACATTAATATTGTTGTTCCGTCAGGGAAATGTAATTGCCCCCACACTACTCCTCTTATATATTGCGGACCTAGTAACATTTTTTCAAGACAACAAATGCATACTATACGCAGATGATTCCACTTTCATTATCTCCAGAAACTCTTGGATTGAAGATGAAATTCAAGCAAACAATGTTTTACTTAAAATGGTAGAGTGGTGTTCGGCAATTAATCTTTTCTTAAACAAGGAAAAAACGGAATATGACGGAATATAACACCAAGAAGCCAAAGACTATTTAAGTTTAATAATCGACAATTTCAACCTGCAAGTCCTAGGGCTCTATTTAGAAGAAAGCCTAACTTGGGAAATTCAACTGAAACTTTACTAAAAAAGTGGAGCTATAAAGCGTACTCAATTCGAATCTTACGCCAAATAATGAATTCTAGCATCTGGAATCTTTGCTTGTGGATCCTTCAATAAACTTGAGATTATACTTAAGGCTCAAAAGAAAGTCATTCGATCGTTAGTGCGTATTTCACCAATAGCCACATATAGACCGCACTTCCAACGACTGCAAATACGAACAGTAGCAAGCCTTTATATATTAAAAGGTGCTTGCTTCATCCATGAAATGAAAATTAGTCTGGACAGAACCACTAAAACACAAGAGGATGAAACAAGCTGTGACCTTTTCCAAATGTAACCTCAATTGCTGTAGAAAATTACCAGAAATTTTTGGAGTGGTTATATACAACAAGCTGTCAAATACCATCACTAAAGAAATGACCAACAAAAGCATCAAGAGGAGTGTAAAATCCCTACTACTAATGGAGAATTTATACATTTCAACAATTTTTTACTTTGTATCAGTGGTTATCGTTTATTTTCGATCTGTTCTCATTTTATATTTGACTTATTATACAAATATATATATATATATATATATATATATATATATATATATATATATATATATATATATATATATATATATATATATATATATATATATATATATTTATATGACATTCACATATGTATGACAATGTGATATGTATGTATGTATGATATGTATGACGATGTACAAAGTCAGACAAGACCAGACAAAACCAGACAAGAGCAGACAAGACTAGACAAGACTAGACAAGACCGGACAAGACCAGGCAAGACAAGAAGAGATCAGACAAGACAAAACAAGACCAGACGCAACCAGACAAGACCAGATAATAACAGACAAGACCAGACAAGAGTAGACAAGACAATACAAGATCAAACAAAACCAGACAAGAACAGACAAGACCAGATAAAGCTAGACGAGGTCAGACAAAAAAATTCTACGTAAATTTTCAAAGTTTGATCAAAACCCAAGTGCAATTAAAATCCATTTAACAAATTTGAAATTTCTTTCTAAACAAATTTAAACAAAAGTTGATTTTAAACTTTTATCAAAATGCGGTCAAGTTTTTTCAAAATAATACGAAGTCTGATTTTGCATTTAATTAAAAGAAAGTTTTCTCTCATAGAATTATTACAATGGAATATTTTTCCAAAATTCTTTTAGATATATAAAATGGAAGCTAATTTCATACATAAACATTTTTAAATTTCGTTACGTAAGTGTTTATAATTAAGGTATAAACATAATGTATAAGATATGGTTTATATATGTTAAGCGTTTGTATATCTTAACACATTTTGAGCGGGTATCCTAAGATATGAAATTGTGCTGCGTAGCGGGTGTAATTTTCGAGGCCTTTTTTTATCAAAAGTTGGGTATTTGAACGATTGCACCCTGAGAAAGGACTTCTGATTGCACCCTGAGATACTTTTTTCTAAAAAAAAAACCTGAAAGGGATGAAATAGGGGATGAAAATTAGGAACCGATAATTTTTCAAGTTAGGGAGATGAAAATTAATATTTAGGCTTTTGGTAAGAAATAAAAAAATACGTATTTCATCGTTTTTTGCAATATCATCCCTGAAGGGGGTAAAATAGGGGATGATTTAGGTTCTTTGTAAGCTACAATACAAATTTTTGAAAAGCAAAGTTTGTGAAGGTAAAACTGGCTATATTTTTAAAATTTTGAAGACAAATTTTAGGAGGTTGAGTCAGGATCGCTGATCCTGATGGTGGATGCTCCGGATGGATTCGTAATGGTGGATGCGCAGGTGTACGTAAAGTTGTTGACTGTTGACGGAAGGGCAAACAATTTATAAACAAATAAAATGTTTTGTCGCCGACGAAACATAGATTCCCCCTATTCAATTTCGCGTTTTTTAAACAGAGAGGAAGGCCTCTGTTTATGCGAATAGTGCCACAACTCCGAAATCCTTATTGTAGAAGTATTTCACAAGTGTCCACACTATTGTAATAATTGTCCATATATATGTGATGCCATAAGTTTACATATGGCTGAAGAAGATTCAAAATTGTGTGTTGCAGTCGATTTCCTTCACCACAGTATATTCGCAAAATTTCATATGTAGCCGGTTTTCGCTTCACAAACCATTCTTATGAGAATACCATATTTCGTTATTTTTGAAGCATTGTAGACTTTGAATGCTTAAATTTGGGTAATATGTATGAAATAATGGGGCGGATTTTTTTAAGGCGATCTCTATCATCTTTGTCATCGTTATTGGAAAAATGCCATGAATACCACATTTGCCTAAATCGATCCCTGCTCATTATTTGAGTTTCAATTGTTTCATCTGTCGACCAGTATTCATCCCTCGTATCCTTACGAACTCTTCCCATTAGTAGAAGCGATCCGAGCATTTTCATAAAGTTTCAATCCGAGCAATCTCGAGCAATCCGAGCATCAATTTCATTTTCTGAATTATTTGGCATCACGAAAACACCACTTTGTCCTAAGAAATCTTCGATAATTGGCACATTATCACTTTCCGACCAGTGCAATACTTGTATCACTTTCTTCGTCGCTAGAAGGTATTGGCAAGGCTTTGTTTCTTTTTGGTCGAATCAATTCTTCCTCGTCACTTTCGCTATCAAATTCGGGAATCTCTGCACCGCTTGAAATTTCGACAAATCATCTGCACAGACATCATTATCGTAATCCATTGCAAATAAAATTATTCAATTTGTATATATATATATATATATATATATATATATATATATATATATAATATATATATATATATATATATATATATATATGTGCTTTTTTAAAACTTTTAATGAAATATTGTTGCATTGAAATAGTGGTACTACAAACTGATTTATTTTGACGAGATAGACCGTTTATATACAGATAAATGTAGGGGAGGGTGAGAATAACAAATTGGTTTAAGACCCAAAATATGACAAACAATAAACCTTAAATACCGTGTAAGTTGTAAAATGAAATAATTTAACAAATATTTATGGAACACAAAGAATGAGTGGTAATATTTTACTGCAGTATGCTAAATTAGCAATAATACCGAAAATAAATACTAAATTAATTACTCCTTTATGGCCATATGCCCTTTTTAAGCAGGTAATAATATCTGGTCCCGCTTTTAACGCACGTACTTTTAAAGGGGTACTAATACCCGGCCCGCTAATAGACAGCAGTCGGCGAAACGGGTACTAATACCCGCACCTGCCTTTAATGTGCCCGGGTATTAGTACCCGTTGGGGTATTAGTACCCACAGACATCACTATCGTAATCCATTGCAAATAAAATTATTCAATTTGTATATATATATATATATATATATATATATATATATATATATATATATATATATAAATATATATATATATATATATATATATATATACAAATTGAATAATTTTATTTGCAATGGATTACGATAGTGATGTCTGTGCAGATGATTTGTCGCAAATTTCAAGCGATGCAGAGATTTCCGAATTTGATAGCGAAAGTGACGAGGAAGAATTGATTCGTCCAAGAAGAAACAAAGCCTTGCCAATAACTTCTAGCGACGAAGAAAGTGATGGTGAAGTATTGGACTGGTCGGAAAGTGATAATGTGCCAATTATCGAAGATTTCTTAGAACAAAGTGGGGTTTTCGTGATGGCAAATAATTTAGAAAGTGTAATTGATGTGGTTCAGTTATTTATTGGAGACGATTTACTTGAATATATGGCGACAGAAACAAACCGCTACCATGCACAGAATGAACATTTATTTAGAGATCGTGCTAAGTCCGTAAAGTGGAAAGATGTATCTGTGATAGAACTAAAAAAAATCCTCGGATTGCTTCTACTAATGGGGAGAGTTCGTAAGGATACGAGGGATGAATACTGGTCGACAGATGAAACAATTGAAACTCTAATTTTTCCTCAAATAATGAGCAGGGATCGATTTAGGTATTACAAATATGGTATTCATGGCATTTTTTCAATAACGATGACAAAGATGATAGAGATCGCCTTAAAAAATCCGCCCCATTATTTCATACATATTACCCAAATTTCAAGAAGTTTATAAACCACAGAGAGAATTGTCCTTAGATGAAAGCATCATGCCATGGAAAGGTCGTCTAACATTCAAACTCTACAATGCTTCAAAAATAACGAAATATGGTATTCTCATAAGAATGGTTTGTGAAGCGAAAACCGGCTACATATGTAATTTCCGAATATACTGTGGTGAAGAAAATCGACTGCAACACACAATTTTGAATCGTCTTCAGTCATATGTAAACTTATGGCATCACATATATATGGACAATTATTACAATAGTGTGGATACTTGTGAAATACTTCTACAATATAGATTTCGGAGTTGTGGCACTATTCACAAAAAGAGAGGCCTTCCTCTCTGTTTAAAAAACGCGAAATTGAATAGGGGGGAATCTATGTTTCGTCGACGACAAAACATTTTGTTACAATGTTGTCAATCAAAAAGGCCTGTGCGTGTGATTTCACACGCTTTGACTATACATTCAGCTGATATTGTAGAAAGCCATAATATTGATTGGGCGACAAAAGAAAAAATCTGGAAACCAATATGCGTAGTGGATTACAATAAAATTATGACAGGTGTAGATCGCGCCGATCAATATTTATCATATTATTCGATAGTACGTCATACGAAGAAATGGACAAAGAGAGTTGTGATGTTTATTGTCAACTGTGCACTATTTAATGCTTTTAGAGTGTATACAACATTAAATCCTCATTGTAATAAAAAATAGAAAATATTTTTACATAATGTGGCAAAAGAGTGGATAAGCGAACCGACTACGGAAAATGTGAAGAAGAGCATCCTGTTGCTGGTACATCAGCTACACCCAGAGGGGATGACCCTCCAGGAAGGTTGTCAAAGGATACCAGAAAGCATAAATTAGTTAACTAATTACAGGCGGCATAAAACTGAAACCCCAGAGACAGTGCCGCGTTTGTGCCGCGCATAAGAAGAAAAGTTTGACGTGTCATATGTGCCAATTTTGCGAAGTGCCTCTTCACAAGGGAGATTGTTTTTTAAATTCCGCACTTTAGAAAAATATTAGTGACTGGTTTTATTACATAAGTTTAAAAACGACAAAACATTTTATTTGTTTATAAATTTTTTGCCCTTCCGTCAACAGTCAACAACTTTACGGACTCCTGCGCATCCACCATTACGAATCCATCCGGAGCATCCACCATCAGGATCAACGATCCTGACTCAACCTCCTAAAATTTGTCTTCAAAATTTTGAAAATATAGCCAGTTTTACCTTCACAAACTTTGCTTTTCAAAAATTTGTATTGTAGCTTACAATGAAACTAAATCATCCCCTATTTTATCCCCTTCAGGGATGATATTGCAAAAAAACGATGAAATACGTATTTTTTTTAATTTCTTACCAAAAGCCTAAATATTAATTTTCATCTCCCTAACTTGAAAAATGATCGGTTCCTCATACATCCCCTATTTCATCCCTTTCAGGTTTTTTTTTAGAAAAAGTATCTTAGGGTGCAATCAGAAGTCCTTTCTCAGGGTGCAATCGTTCAAATACCCAACTTTTGATAAAAAAAAAGGCCTCGAAAATTACATCCGCTACGCAGCACAGTTTCATATCTTAGGATACCCGCTCAAAATGTGTTAATAGAAGAAAAACTTGAGATTTTATATAAGTATAAAGTTTGTTTAGAAATGTTTGTCTTTATTGTGGTGTAAGAATTTTTAAAAACTATTAAGGCATATATGAGATACAGCCAAAAATGTGGAGTGTTTTAAGTAAACCTTAAATTTTAAGTTAATATTTTAATAATTGGATAATTGAATTTAATAAAAACTAGTTGGTTTGAAACATAAATTTATGATTTCTGTTAGGATCTAGATAGACCTTATTAACCACAATTTTCGCAAAATTCAGTTTTCACCCTCAAAACCCCTAAACCACTAACCTACCACCCACAACCACATTTATAACAAAAATATGAATCAATATAATTAATTTGGTCAAAAATTGCATATGTTCGTAGTTTGCCTAGTTTAAATAACTTCGTAAATAGAAAACCTACAAAGAAACCTAAAGCGGAATTAGATTTAGAATATTCTAAATATTGACATTGCAATACGATTTAACTCAGCCTGTGGAGGAAAGTGGGTGGATAGAGTAGCCCAGTGACCAAAGCAGCCGGTCCCAAACCCGGATAAAAAAGGAGGGTGGGCGAAGGGCTAACTACCCTTCCCCAGCAAAAATAGCAAGTTCAGGAACCTGTACAACAGCCTCTGAATGGACGGATTAACAGAACACGACTTACGCGACGAAACTTAGGCAATGTAATTGGAGCATGGAATGTACGCACACTAAATAATCCCGGAGCCCAACGATTACTGCTCAGCGAGTTACAAAAATTTAAAACATTGATAACAGCAATCCAGGAGACAAGATGGAGTGGCAAGGGAGTAAGAGACACCATCACACATACGATTCTATACAGTGGCAAAGAACAAGGTAGAAGGAGCTGGGTGTAGCATTCATAGTCGACAACAAGCTTAAAGCAAACATCCTAGACTTGAACGAATGTGCAAAGTGCTACTAAAACAAGATATTTTTATTTGACTCTGATTAATGCACACTGCCCCACAGAGGAGTAAGATGAAGAAACAAAGGAGAGATATTACGAACTATTAGAGGAGACATATGACAAATCCCCAAGAAACGACCACAAAATCATCATTGGAGACATGAATGTGAAAATTGGGAAAGAAAGTCACTATATAGGAACAATAGGAAAACACTCCCTACACAACGAGACACACGAAAACGGAGAAATGCTTATTAACTTCGCTGCAAGTAAAAACATGGTGAACAGCTCCACATGTTTCCCACACAAGAACATCCATAAAGGCACTTGGAGGTCGCCGGATGGTACGACAGGTAAACAAATAGATCACGCTATTGTAGACAAGAGAGCAGCAAAGAGTATAACAAATGTCAAGTCAAAGTGGGGTGCATACTGTGGTTCAGATCATTTATTAACACAAATCTATTTTAGGGACAGAGTACGGCAAAACAACAGGCAGGAACTCACAAAGACAGCTACACCTGACTATCGGAAATTAAAATCACCTGAGATGAGAATACGGTATGTGCAACTGATAACACGAAAGCTGTCCAAACAAAATAACCAACATAACATAGCAGTGAACCAATGGAAGAAGCTAAAAAGAACAGTTACTGAAACAGCAACAGGAAACCTAGGACTAAAGAAAAGAGGGAAGAATGGTTCGACAAGGAATGCGAGAAAGCAATAGAGGACCGAAAGCAAAAATATGGGAAAGTCAAGAAAAACAAGATAGAAAAAGAAAGAATTTGATGCGCCAGGCATGCAGCAGACAGAATATGTAGATACACGAAGGGGGAATATGAGAATAAGCTCATAGTTAAGATGGAGGAGAAACAGAATGGGGCCCGAAAAGTCTATAAAAATATAAAAGACACACGAAGACGCTACACCCCACGAACAAGCCAAATCAAAAATCATGACGGACAAACGGAAAGCGACCCGAATAAAACTAAGAACATATGGAGGGAACATTACCAGAAACTCTTAACAAAAAGAGATGAAATGGCAGAAGACATAGGAGAAATTAACGAGCTCGAGGGGGACAGCACAAAACCCCCATGCTTCGAGGAGACGAAAGAGGCCATACACAATATGAAAAAAAAACAAGGTACCGGGGTAGATGAAATACCAGCTGAGGCATACAAACTAGGTGGACAACACCTAATGCAACAAATACACTACCTCGTAGTAAAAATCTTGGAAGAAGAGACGCTCCTAGAGGATGGAAGACCAAAACTTCAATAATCATCCCCATCCATAAAAATGGAGACAAACTGAAGTACGATAACTACCGCGGAATTAGTATGCTATGCATTGTGTACAAATACTAACGTATATCATTATGGCACGACACCAGCCATACGCAGAAAATCTGGTAGAGGAATATCAAGCAGGCTTCAGGAGACGAAGATCGACGCTCGACCAGATCTTTAGATTGAAGCAAATTTTGAATAAAGCATGGGAATATGACATTGATATTGACAACATCTACATCTATTATAAGCAGGCATGTGATTCGATCGACCGCAACAACCTACCAAATTCTACAGCAGCTGAAGATACCAACTAAACTTGTGAAAATGATAAAGACCATAAAGACCAAAATGTGCGAAACTGAAGTCCTGGTGTGTGTCCAAAACCAACTCGCGGACCCCTTCAGAATAACGATAGGGTTGCAACAAGGGGATAGACTAGCACCCACACTCTTCAACCTATCGCTAGAATTTGTTTTGGAATTTGAGACGTTTGTGTGTAGGTTGGGATAACATCCTAGCCAACAAAACAGTGCAACGAGCGGCATATGCCGATGACCTAGATATTAAGAGCAGAAGGGCCGACGAAGCGCAGAGGACCTAGATAGCGGGCTCAGCATCAACATAAGCAAAACAAAGGTCCTGTCGAAGACACAAAGAAGAAAGAGCGGGCCAGGATTACAGTAGCCAGACATCATCGAGGATATCGACAAATTTATATATCCGGGTGTGAAAATCAACAAAGATGGTACCGAAGATGGAGAAGTAAGACGTCGAGTGCTAGCAGCAAATAAGGCGTACTGTGCAATGACGGAAATATTAAGATATAATAGTGTGCACCGCAAGAACAAGCTTAGAATATACAAGACAATAATTCGGCCCCTCGCATGCCATTGTAGCGAAACATTGACTATGACCGAAAAAAACAAGAACGCAATGGACATATTTGAGCGCAGGGTGCTAGGATTATAAGGGCGGTAACGGTCGGAAACATCGGAAGGCCAAGGTACTATAACGAGCTACACCAGATATACCAAGAACCACCGATTTCTACATTTATCAGACTGAAAAGACTAAGCTGGGCAGGACACGTGCTCAGGATGGACGACAACTCCCTGCCACTAAGAGCACTGAACGCAAAAATTCAAGGCAGACGGCCGGTAGGGAGCTCAAGAAATCAGTGGGAAGATGACACCCGGGAAGACGCATACCAACAATTCGGAGTAAGAGCGTGAAGAAGAATAGCAAAGGACTGGGAAGAATGGAGGACAAAAATACAGGAAGCCAGGACCCGATTTGGGCTGTAGCGCCCTATGAAGAAGAAGAATAAGATTTATTTGAAACAATTTGAAATGAATAACGAAATTATAAGTTATAAATTAGTTTAAATTTCTGAAATTGCTTTAAAAGTTTAATAGTTGTTTTAAGGTCACTTATTAAATTTGAGGCTAACTATTTCGGCTAAAAAGATGTAGTTTATAGTATTTGAATGTCTCATATTTGTAGTATATGTTTAGCTTAATTGATCTTGCTAATTTGATCTGGTCAATTAGATATTCTAAATTTTAGGAGGTGATTTTTTGGATTATCTTTCAAAAATCGAATCCTTTCGTCTAACGTTATTAAATTTGGAAATATCCTGAAAATTAAGTAACTTGGGTTTAGAAATGTGAAAAAACATAAAATTATCAATGTTTTACGATTAAAATTACATAAATTAAAATCCAAAGTTGCGTGTTAATTAAATTAAATTGCGTGTAAATTAAATTAAATTGTTGTGAGTTAAGTTAGTTGCCTAATTACATTAGTTAGTTAGTTGCCAAGCAAGAGATTTGATTACGACTTGATGCAAAACTTTCAAAACCACTATTTTAATTGTTTTTTTTTATAGAAAAAAATAGATTTACATATCAAACTCTTGTATTTACATATGAAACTATTGAAAAAAATTGGAAACGGATATAGAAAGGGCCTTAAAAAAACTATAGATTTGTTAATTTTCTTTTAATTATACAAGTATTTTAACTTCATTAGTATATTAGGTTGCATAACTGATTTTTAAAATACGTAACTTTGATTTAATTCAAATGTAAAATAGAACGACGTATTTACAATAATTATTTATAATTATTTTGTACTTTCTTTAAATTTTGGTAGCAAAATCGTTCTGCAAAAAATTATATTAATTTAAATGTAAAATTGGTTGCTTAATTCAACAAAAATATTTGTGTACTGTCAAAAGATTTGTTTAGATTTTGCACGAGTTTTGCTCGTCAAATTTTGTTCTTGATTAATTTTGCTGATTTCCTCCAGAAAACATGCAGAAAATGAGTGTACAGGTAAATACAATCGCAAACTAACTTAAAATTCACTAAATCTTCTCAAATTTTAGCAAAAATTCCGGTCTTTATTCTATGTCTCACTTGGTGGAATGGGGACCTTCGCCGGCATTAGCATCTACAAAGAAAACGAGCAATTCTATAAAGATTTCGTCATGCCCGTCGTCCATCTATTCGACCCAGAAACTGCTCACCGCATGGCTGTCCTCATAAGCAAACACAGACTTCTCCCAAAAACATCTTTTGTAGACCCAAGCCCCCTTGTAAGTAGATACAATGAAATGTTTTCCAACTTTCACCTACATTTTAAATTGAATAATGTTTGGATTTAGAAAGTGCAATTGTTCAATAGAGAATTTTCAAATCCAATTGGAATAGCAGCAGGGTTTGATAAGCATGGGGAGGCTGTTATGGGACTGAAGGACATCGGATTCGGGTTTGTGGAGATTGGGTCAGTCACTCCAAAGCCCCAGACTGGGAATGATAAGCCAAGGGTGTTCAGGTTGAGTGAGGACAAGGCAGTCATTAATCGGTGTGTGTTGATTCCTGTCAAATCTCGTAAAACATAGCCAGTAATTATTTTATTTCAGTTACGGATTTAATAGCCATGGTCACGAAATAGTCCACGAAAGACTGAACAGCCTGAAACAAAACCCCTCATGGAATGGAATCCTAGGCATAAACCTAGGCAAAAACAAGGAAACGGGTGATGCGGCCATAGACTACATTTCAGGCATTAAGACTTTCGGTCCCCTGGCTGACTACCTAGTCATAAACATAAGCAGGTACTTTTATTTAGTCTAGTTTTCTGTAGTCTCTAATCTTGTTTGTTAGTCCAAATACAGCTGGACTGAGAGACCTCCAAGCCAAAAATCAACTGAAATCCCTCCTGTCGCAAGTGCTTGAAGCCAGAGATGGACTTGAAGGAGCCAAACCACCACTCCTATTAAAATTAGCGCCCGATTTGAGCCAGGACGAGCGGAAAGATGTTGCAGATGTTATTATGCAGAAGGATTGTAAAGTCGACGGTTTAATAATCAGCAATACGACGATACACAAACGGGAGGAATTGCTAAATGATAAGAGGATGGAGATTGGTGGGCTTAGTGGCGCCCCAGTCAAGGATATCTCAACACAAATGATTTCCGATATGTATAGGTTGACTGATAAAAAGATTCCAATTATTGGTGAGAAAAGATTTTAGTTAGATATTCTTCATTTAACCCAGATTTTACCACAGTAATTTCAAAAGGTTGCAAATAGAGCTTTGAAAAAATTAAGAGTACTTACGTATTATCGCCACCACAGCGAGAGATCGCGGTACCGTGCGATATGTGGTCTGCATTTATCTGCTCTAATATATCTTATCCAATATTTTTTCTTATTTCGGATCGAGGTCGCGCTACCGCGCGATATGTGCTCTAGATTTATCTGCTATAATCTAATCATCCATTTTGTTCAAATCTGTAGCTGTGGTAGCGTTAATACGTAAGTACCAAATTAAGTCGTGGTTCAGTTGCCAATGTTTCATTTCCTCAGGTGTTGGTGGCATATCAAATGGTTCAGATGCTTATGAGAAGATCAAAGCTGGGGCTTCTATCATCCAAATTTACACGGCTTTGATTTACGAAGGGCCACCAGTGGTGACCAGGATTAAGAAAGAATTGGTGGAGTTGCTCAAGAAGGATGGGTTTCAGAGCATGGAAGATGCTATCGGGTCTAATGTTAAATGATAATTGTTGATTATTATTATTGTTGATTGTTATTGTGCATTATATTATTTATAATTTTCAGGATACAAGAGTTGATAATGTATTTTTTCTGTTGAGTACAGATTTGCAAAGCGCATTTTGCTAGCTCATACTGTTGATAAGAAAAGTGAATTTTGGTGCTTGAGCAGAGATTCATTCAATAGACCTTTTCATAGTTGAAATTTTTTTATGCGCATGCGTCAATGTTTTCGGGCACTTTTTTGACGTATACCCAGTGAAAATAACGAAATGTGCCCGAAACTTTCATATTCCTGCGTTTTAAACAAGGGGTGCGCATGCGCTTAACTAACAGTAAAAAGGTCTATTGTTCAATCTTGACTATTAAGTTGTAATGAATGAGATGTTTTACCCATTGAACCTTAAAAAAAATCTTTCTTCTTTAAGGTGTTTACCCATTCAACCTTGACAAATTTTAACCAAACAGGTTTTGTTCATTGAAAGTCTATTAATAATAGTTATTTAGTTCATAAATTAATAGTCCATTATAAACCTTGGTTATCAGGTTCTATTCAAGGTTTTGTTGTTTACACCTTGACTATCATGTTCTGTTCATTAAACTTTAAGAATCAAGATTTCGTCATCAAAGTATTGTCTGTATAGTCTTCTTTCTCTAGTATTGCTTGACTAATTACATCTGTAGAAACAGCATTGGGCCAGTTAAAACCAGCCAGGCACCTGGTGAAGATAGAGTGACAAACGAAATGCTGAAGGCCAGAGGAGAAACACTAAAGCACGCAATTTTGATACTCCTGAACAGGTGTCTCGATGAAAACAAAATCCCTGACTCTTGGCTGAACACAAAAGTTATCATACTCTTCAAAAAGAGCGACTGTACGAATATCGAAAATTACAGCCTACTATCCACCCTTCCTATATACCCAATCAGCCTACTGTCCACCCTTTATAAGCTATTACCCAAAATCATCACCAATCGTTTTACAAAGAAATTCGACTTTTATCCCATCAAACTGGCTGACTTCAGGAGGAGATTCAGCACGGTTGACGATATTCGGTGCGCACATTAATCAAGAGATGCACCGAATATAACATTCCTCTCGACGATTAGAAAGCCTTTAATTCGATTGAAACCTGGTCAGTGCTTCGGGCGATGGATAGTTCTCGTATAGACTATATACTCAATCTTTAATCAACATATCTACGACAATGCTACCTTATATGTCAGGCTGGAAGAGGATTGGGTTACGGGAGAAAAACCGGTCTGGAGCGTCTACAAGGCGATACCATCTCACGCCAACTTTTTAGCGTTGGAGAAGATATTTAGAAATCTTTCATGGGAGCGAAAGGGAGTCAACAACAATGGAAGCCGCCTTAATCACCTACGCTTTGCCGACGATATTTTACTTACCAGCAACAACCCAATGAACTAGGTATAATGCTACATAACTCGAAGAAGTCTCGCAAGCGGTGGATCTGAAAATGAATCTTCAGAAAACTAAAAGCATGAGTCCGAGCAATTTAATGGTCACCATCGGACTTTCCCTTGAGAAAGTCGATGAGTATGTATATCTGGGACAAAACTTCAACACAGACAGCCGAAATCACCAGACGTATCTTGGGCGGCGTATGACTGGGTGGCGTTTTGGAGGCTCAACTACATTCTTCGAGAACCACGCATCCCTATAAACCTCTAGCGGAAGGTTTATGACCCATGCATCTTGCCGGTCGCAACGTATGGGCTTGAGACTGTATCTCAACGATGTACGGGGCGAATCTTCTTCTAGTCTGCCAGCGAGCGAGCGGTGCTGGGGAATCAGCCTCAGGGATATAATTCGAAATGAAGAAATCGGGAGGCGAACAGTGGTCGTGGATGTGGTGGAGCGAGTGGTGCGTCTTAAGTGGCAATGGGCGGGTCACATAGCTAGGGAGTGGACTGAAATTCTATTAGAATGGAGGCCGCGAAGATCGAAGAGAAGTGTTGGCAGGACTCAGGCAAAATGGCGGGGCGACATCATTAGATAGATTGTAGTTTTGGTGGTGACGACTTGTACTGCGACCTTCGTAGATCTATTGTACCCCACCACCCTCTTCCTCTAAACGTTGGTATACTTACTCATTTAGAGCGCCTTCTTTAAGAAAAACCTACTCCTGATTCCCTTAGAAATTTCAGGATCTGGGTGGGATTCAAGGACTGCAACTGCTGTGCTTTCAAGTAGTGGGTCAAAAGATACATTTGTCTCTTGCGGAGCAGTGCTTCGCAGTCTTTGAGAAGCTGTATGGAGGTTTCCTCTGCTGAACCACAGAATCTGCATCTGTCATCTTCCTCTAGGCCTAGGGTCTTGAGGTGTCTCGTCAGGGCTCCTGTCAGAATTCTAAGCTTGTTCCTGTTTAGTTTCAGGCAAGCTTTTGTTTTTTTCTGGTTAACAGATCTCAGCATTACTTTGGATTGTCTCAACCCTGGAGGTTCTTTCCAGGTTTTCATCCATTGTTCTCTTATTTCTCCATCTAAATTTTTGTGGATGGTGTTCACAATCATACCGCAAAAAGGGTTTCGGACCTATAAAGGGATTACTGGAACTTCTTCGGGAACTGGAACTTTCTTCAGGGCTTCTTCGTTTCCGTCTATGCCAGAGTGTCCTGGTACCCAGTATAGCGTTACTTTATTTTCTATGCCAAGCTTGTTTAGCTTTCCCACACAGTCCCATAGCAGTTTGGATCGGATAATATATGAGCTAATGGCCTTGATGGCTGCTTGGCTGTCTGACAGGATATCAATTCCTTTTTTGCGATGATTCATGTCGAGGTTAAATTGTGCACATCTTTCGATTACGCGTACCTCTGCTTGGAAGAAACTTGGATACGCCACGCGGTAGGAAACTGAATGAAAGTAGCCCAGGAAAGATCGATATGGAAGAGTTTGGAAGACGCCAGGAGTGGACGAAAACAGGCTAAAAGAAAACATGTCTGTTTAACCTTGTCTGTATAGTCTTGATAGACAAAAGTAAATAACAAGTTGATTTTTAAAATAGTAAACTTTCTTTATATAATATTAATTGCAAGTATGTTACAGATAGAACAAATAATTTAATCCTAAAACCTAGAAAAAATCGTTTGCAAATTTTTGTATGCAAATTCTGACTCGTATTTACATCTGCGGTGTCAGACTGAACTCGTGAGCCCTGTACCGCAAGGCGCCAATATTTTGTCCTAAATTCGGCGCGCAGTAGTTCAAACCCGGCGCCAAAAATCCGCAATTCGAATACAGATCTTCTTGAGCACCGTAATGGGGGTGCGGGAACTTCCACGGCATCACGTACTGGAGGTCCGGGTTCGAGACCGACGACGACGACACGAGGTTCTGCGGGTAGATCGTCTGCTCCTGTGGTTCGCTGCCACGAAGATTTAATTGTTTCTTGGCCGGAGTTTGATGGATCGAAAGACTCCGTTCATTTCGGCGAAATTTCGCCCTCCGATTTTGAAACCACACCTAAAATTAAACAGCAATACAATTAAACAATCACTGATTATTCTAATCTCTTATTAGTATAAGCTTATCAATCTAGTCTTGCCCGTTTCTCATTTACCTGAACTCTAGCTTCGCTTAGGCTTACTTTGGACGCCAAATCCTCTCGGACGAAGGCGTCAGGGTAATGCGTCTTCTCGAAAACGCGTTCTAGGGCCGTCAATTGAGCGGTGGTGAAGGTGGTTCGGTTCCTTCTAGGCTTCTTGTGTTTGTCCCGATCGCATCCCGTATCCGATAATCCGTACTCTGCAAGAAGAAAACTATTCAGATTGGTTTTCAAAATGGAAAATTAGGCAAAGGTAAAGTTCCTGAAACAGAATCTTAAGGAAGGATGTATGTTGTATTTACTACACTTTAAATAGTTGCTGCCACAAGATTTAAGGTTCTAACTAATAATAATATTTTAATATTAATAATTTAATTTAATATTAATAATTTAATCCTAAAACCTAGAAAAAAACATTTGCAAATTTTGACTGGTATTTACATATGTGCTGCCAGACTTAACTCTTGACGCCCTGTAGCTCAAGGCGCCAATATTTTCTCGCAATTTGTGCAAACAGTAGTTCAAATCGCGTCAAAAAACAGCAATTCGAATACAGATCCTCTTGAGCGCCGTATACGGGTGCGGGAACTTCCACGGCATCACGTACAGCAGGTCCAGGTATGACTCCGATGATGACCACCGATGACATCTGCTCCTGTGGATCGCTGCCACCAAGATTTGATTGTTCCTTAATCTCTTTCATTCGTTTTACAAGTTTATTTCGGCTCAACTTATTATAAAAATGTGCAGACTCCTAGCAAAATCTGTCTAATATTTATTATAGATTTGTTTGCTTAGTTATGCCTAGTAATGAAACGTTTTTTTAACTATTTTTAGCAGTTTCTCTGTTTTGTAATTTCCGGCGAATAATTTTTTTATGTAAACATAAATTGAGCGGTTACAAAGGTGTTTTCGATTAATAATATTTCACTTTCGTTAATTGAAAGAAATGTAATTCGGGAAAATGATCGTGTGGGAACACCCAGGGAGCATCTGGCTGACAGTGAAAGCGCTTCTGCAGATGCCGCCCGACAGGACCGTGAAGAATTCTTAATCTATGTGAATGCTACCGCATAATTGATGGATTCCCAGTTGTGTCTCACCTTGCTCACTGCACGGTCAATTGGCATTTTTTACGAATTGTTTATCCGAAATATGCGAAATGACTTAATTTCAATAGGCTTTACTCAATACGAATTGTTTTACAGATTTTTCTTCTAACAGATTAAGGTAGAGCTGCCAAATTAATAGATTTGGAAAATTGATTAAAGTAAATTGGCAATGGGTACCAGTTAAATAATAAACTATATTGAGAAGAAGAACTTTGGCAGATTCTTATTTAGATTTTATAGAAACTATAAATGTGGACAAGAAAAACTAAATTCTAGTATAGATATATAGAACTTATACAGACAAGACCAGGCAGATAAAACTAGACAGACAAGGGTAGATAGGCAAGAGTAGACAGATGAGACTAAACACACAAGACTAGTCAGAGAAAAATAATCGAACAAGACTAGTCAATGTTTCGGATAGAGCGAGAGCTTAGAGCTATTCGAGTTAGAATGTTAACTAACAGATCTGGAGATCACGGGAGCGAGTGTCGGCCGCAATGAACCAGAAGACAAATGTGTAATTAATTAACGCTATTTTAAATAAGATCTAGGTTTCTGGGTCTGTAACGAGAAAAATGTGGGTAAAATACAATAGGCCACTTGGAACCGTGTTTAAAGGGTTAATTCCCGCTATACACATTGGACCAATAATTAAAAAAAACAATATTAGACAAATTAGACTAGACCCATATAGTGATTACAGACAGAAGGGCGGACTGATATAGATAAAACTTATAGATAGGCAAAATTAAAGATGTGTTTGATTATTTGTAAATGTAGCTTTGACATTTTGCGGACGGACTATTTTTTATAAAACTTGGTATAATGAAGGATTTGCTCCTCTACTTAACCTTTCCTTGAAGACAGATCCCTGCAAATCAAAATAAACCACAAACTCTCTCCTCAATTTACTCCGCTGCAAGGTCTCCCTCAACTACTACTCTTACTACTCTGTCGACAAATGCCAAAATCCGCTCTCCAACCCGCCAAGCCCTGACGAATAAAACGGTTACATGGTTTAATTTTAGGAGACTTTCAGCAAATCCATCTGAATGCCAGCTCCTGATTCATAACCACAGATATTCTCCGAGCTCTCCCCACATATACCTAGACCAGTGGTTCTTAACCGGTGGTCCGCGGACCACCGGTGACAAAGTGACAACGACGCGCGGTGCGAGTCGCGCTACAAGGGGTTGAGGTTCGCAGGTGCAAGGGTCTGCGTATCACGTGCAGCGAACAGCCAATGTCTCACTTGCAAAGCCCATGGTCTATGCTTCGGGGCCCCGTGATTGAGGGGGCCCCAATAGGATTAAGAACTAAAATGTAGTCTTGCACATGAAAACTTGTAACAGCATAACAAGACGTACATTTTATCTTAAACATTATTATTGTAGATCTGTGATTTTCGAAATTCATCAAACTAATTATAATTTAAGGTCCCAAAGGGTTTCTTGCACCCAGGCGAAATTGATTGCAAAATGCAAAAATGCATTCTATGCTTAAAGCTGCAGAAGAGCTTTTTGGGGAGGAAGCTCAAACGGAGATTTGTGAAATACCACTTGCAAACGACACAGTGAAGTTGCGAATTCAAGAAATGTCAAATGATTTTGTTATTGGCAAGATAAAATGTAGTCCTTATTTTGTGCTACATGTGATGAATCTACCGACGCGCGACGTTTCATAATGTTGTCAATTACTTGTATTTATTTGATTTTTGAACGACAATAAAACGTTTAAAGAGGAGAATTTTCTCAAGAACTGAAAACGACCTCGCAAGGTGAAGATGATGGATTTAATAAGTTAATATTTTGAGAAACATGAACTTATGTGGCAAAAGCTTGCGGGGTTTTGTCGGACGGTGCTCCTGCTATGCTTGGTTCTCGCTCTGATCTTGCAGCGTTGAGAAAACAAAAAATCCAACTGCAATTACGACGCACTGTGTTCGTTATTCATCGTCAAGCATTGGCTGCAAAAACGCTCCCTGAACGCTTAGCTATTGTGATGAAAACTGCTATAAAAGTAGTTAACTTTATTAAAAAGAGTGCAGTTAATACTCGTCTCTTCAAACAATTGTGCTCTGAACACGAAACTCTGCTTTTTTACAATACAAGAAAACATGTTTTCCAGGTTGAGCGAACCTAGAGATGAAGCACAAATATTCTTAACTAACAAGGAGAACAAAGAGTGGCTTGATCAGTTCTGTTAGTCCAAATTTAAAATCCGTTTTGCTTATTTGGTCGATTTTTTTTGCACAACTAAATAAATTGAACCTTCAACTGCAAGGGACAGGAAAGTTAGAGATAAAATCAGTTCGTTTATCGCTAAAATCGAGCTAATGGATCAACTAAGTCCAAAGAGAAAACTTTTCTGCATTTGATAAGCTGAATCAAATTATTGACTGACAGGAGAGACAGCGAGAATAAAGGAGAAAGACAAAAGAACAGATTCCAGTATGCGAAATCGTCAATTATAACTATGTACGTTTCAAATCACTTCAAATTAAAAGATATTACTCCAGTATTCTTTTTACATCTCTTAGTTTTCTTTGCCAGATGGTTATCCTAATTGTTGTGAAGCAAATTAGATTTTTACCAACCAGTGGAACAGGCTGCAGAGGATTTGGAACCAATGACCATCTTCAAGGCATCAAAACTATGATCGAAAAATCAATCGAATACAATTTACCGCTTGTCATTGCCTTTGTGGACTTCCACAAGCCCTTTAACACAATTGAGTTTAGTGCAGTCTTAGACTCCTTACAAATATGTCGTGTCGATTATCGTTACACTAAACTATATATAACATATACAAAAATGCTACCATGATGGTAAAACTGCACGAAAACACCAATAAGAATCGGGAGAGAAGTACGACAGGGTGATACTATGTGACCCACATTGTTTATCACCGTTCTGGAATACGCCTTCGTAATGCTTGAATTAAGCGGAAAGAGTTTAAATATAGATGGCTTAAACCTAACAAATCTGCGCTTTGCGGATGATATAGCTTTGTTGTCTGACAACCTACAAGATATCAGCAAAATGCAGGAAGATCTTCAGGAAGTGTGTGCTCGGGTCGGGCTAAAAATTAATATATCAAAAACGAAATTTATGACGAATCTGGTCCCTAATGGAAATATTGCTATTTGGTGACTGTGAGGTGGAGTTGGTGGAAAGGTACACGTATCTTGGTCATGAAATAAGAATCTCGAGAGAAAACCAAACATGCGGCCAAACATACGGCAGACTTGGGGATGTATTTAAGAGCAATCTTCCGATTTGTTTAAAACGAGGGGTTTTTAATCAGTGCATTCTACCGGTTATGACCTACGGCGCCGAAACTTTAACTCTGACAGTCATATCTGCTAAGAAGCTTGGAATAACACAATGCAAGATGGAAAGATCGATGTTCGGTGTGTCACTTCATGACCACGTTAGAAATGAGGACTTACGGGCGAGAACAGGAGTCACGGATGTTATCTACCAGGTGGTTAAGCTCTAGTGGAGCTGGGCTGGACATATGGCCCGCATGGCAGATAGGCGATAGACAAAAAGGCTGCTCGTGTGGGGACCAAGAGCTGACAAGAGAAACAGGGGAAAAGCCCCACGCGATGGACGGACGATATCAGAAGAATAACCACAAACTGGATGCAGAGCGCTCAAAAGAGGACAGTGGGTAGAAATGGGAGAGGCCTATATCCAGCAGTGGATGCAAAATGCTGATTGATGAATGATGATGACTCCATTAACATCGGACCCCTACAATAGTATATTAAAGAACGAGTTCAATAAGCGCTGTTTTGCAGCACGCGTTCATGTTTAGTCCTTGCTACGCTCGTCGTTTTCTAATAGACAAGTGGAGAAACGCCTTATGAACGAGTTTTTGATACTATTTTTTTCTATTTTGCGCCTTTATGTTATTTATAAATAAAAAGATCGCCGATATACATTGAGAATATTGTATCGCACTCGGCGAGCCATAACCGCTCGCTACAGACGCAAAATAGAAAAAAGAACATTACACTCCATTTGATAAACTTAAAAAGTGAATTCACTCGCTATTTTCCTCACTGCGAGGGCAAAGGAAACTGATCCGCAATACTTTCATTGTCGACGTTTCTGAGGTTCCCACTGAATATAAAGAAGAAGTGATTGAAATAGCACATGATATTAACTTAACATTCGAGACAGGAATTAATCTCAAAGATTTTTAAGTACGTTACCTAACTTTGTTTGCATCGGCAAATCTATTCGAGCAAAGGTTCTCAGCGCTTCTGATGATTAAAAATAAACACCGAAATCGGTTGTATGCCAGTGCCAACATGCGTTTGGCTTTGGGCAGCACTAAACTAAGGATTCAGAAGTTAGTAAAAAGCATGCAGTCACAAAAATCGCATTAAAATAATATACGTCTACTATACCATACTCTACTATACCATACCATACAGGTGGTTGGTCCATAGCAAGACCATGGGCGAAATTTTGTCAAATCGTACCTTATCACTAAAAGGTTAAGAACCACTGACAATGAACAACCTAGAACAACCTAGACAATGTCGTCAAGCAACTACTCCACAAATCAGATACCTAGGCGTGACCTTTGAAACAAAACAAAATTCACCACAAATGCGAAACAACGAAAGACCAATATACTCCAAAGGAGTAAACATTTCCGTGGCCTTACCCAAGGAAATAATGGTATCTCCAACAGCCAATCAAATCTAAATGCGGATTGCAATCCCTAATAGAGAATCTACCATGGTCAAGTGATTATAGTTGTCTTTGCATTTTGGCCACAAAGCCAACTGCCGCCCTCTCCTTGACTACTAGCTAGAGGCAGAACATCAAATATACTAGAAGTCACAGAACGAACCTCATTGCGACTGATCACCAAGCTAAGATACCCAAACAACAACCTTCATACTCTTTGACAGACAGAAACAACTACGGACAAAATACAAAGACAGCTATAATCACTTGACCATGGTAGATTCGCTATTAGGGATTGCAATCCGCAAAACCGGATCCAGTAATCCGGCGGATCCGGCATCACTAAACGTTTACTGGATCCGGTACAATAATCGCGCTGTTGTATGAGTACTAAAGCTGTTGATAAGGTACTTTAAATGCGTGGTGCGCATGGCGTCACATGGTATTTTCAAAACCAAAATTGATTTCGTGATAAATAATGAATAATTAAAATAATTAGGGTATTTGCTGGTGTAACCCGAGCACCTTTTTTTCCAAAAAATTGCCTCTAAAACATAGGTCCGCGTTTTAGGCGCACAAAAAGTAGGTTCAATTTTAGGGTTGATTAAACGAAATAGACATTTAAATAGATATTATATTTCATTAGACAGATTCATCATGATGTCTGTCATAAATATAAGGATAAGACATGTTAGCATACTCAAATACCTGATTGTTGTGATCTCAGTAGATTAAGTTAAGTTTATTTGATTTAATTCCATGGATCCGGCCCGATTGAAAATGACACCGGATTGCAATCCCTATTTGTCAGTATTTTGAGAAATAAGGCAGCGACAGATCAATGAAGGTGACGTTGATACTTTACAAAATTAACATTTGTAGACTAACTATTGTCCTCACTGGGCGACTATTTAGAGAATTTTGGAAATCTAAGAACCACAAATTTCTTCAAAAAGTCTAAATTTTGATAACCTAAAATCGTTTTGTTAATATTTGGAAAAATAAAAATTTGACTCTTTGGTTTATAGACCCCTGGTCTACCTTCTGTCTAGCCTTGTCACAGATCAATGAAAATGAGGTTGAGATCTTACAAAATTAACATTTGTAGACTCTCACTAGTTTCTTTACTGTGTGATTATTTGGAGGAATTTTGGAAATCTAAAAACCACATATTTCTCCAAAAAGTCAAAATTTTTAAAATGTGAAACCGTTTTGTTAATACTTTGAATAATAAGGCTGCGCCAGATCAATGAAGATGAGGTTGAGATTTTACAAAATTAACATTTGCAGACTCTAAATATTTTCCTCACTGCGCGACTATTTGGAAGAATTTTTGAAATATAAAAACTACAAATTTCTCCAGAAATTTCAAATTTTGAAAATATGAAAAGGTTTAATAAATATTTTGAAAAATAAGGCAGCAACAGATTAATGAAGACGAGGTTAAAAATTGACAAAATTAAAATTCATAGACTCGCTATTTTCTCTACTGTGAGACTATTTGGAGGAGTTTTGAAAATCTAATAACTTCGAATTTCTCAAAAAAAAAAACAAATTTTTAAAATCTGAAACCGATTTGCCACTATTTTTTTAAAATATGACAGCGACAGATCAATGAGGGTGAGGTTGAGCTCTAAAACATAGGTACGCGTTATAGACGCACAAAAAGTAGGTTGAAGTTTAGGATGCGCGTTATGCACCGGCAAATACGGTATTTACAGTATACAGTAGTTGATTAAACTATATAGACATTTAAATATTATATATTTTTTATTTTATTTAAGTAAAGTTTATTATATAAAATTTAATTACATCGATCCGGCTGGATCCGGCCAGATCGGTGGATCCGGTGGCCGAGTCCGGGCGGATTGAAAATGACACTGGATTGCAATCACTGCCCGCTATGCATCAAACGCCACATAAAAACCACTACACGCAGACACTTAACTAATTGTAAGACACTTTACGAAACAAGTATGACGATAACATTCATTCGCTACTCATCTCATTGCAATCGATGTTTTGTTTTATTTTTCCTTACAAATTGTATTTACGGGCAGAAGGATCTCGTGGTCGGTACCGCTTTGTATATATATATATATATATATATATATATATATATATATATATATATATATATATATCCTGTATACAATAAATATGTTCTTCTACTTAAGGATTTGGATGATTGTTATTAAATATTGGAAATTCAAAATTCTATCTTGTTCTAACTTGTTCTAATTAATGTAGCTTTGACAATATTTTTAAATTTGCAAAAGCGCCGTTTGTGATTACAGACAAACGGACGGGTAGATTTTGATAAAACATGGTAAAATTAAAGATTTGTATGATTATTAATAATTAGTGGAAATTCAAAATTTTATCATTTGTAAATGTAGCTTTGGCAAAGGGATTACAGATAGAGGAACGGACTGATATTTATAAAACTTTGTAAAAATAAAGATTTGTATTAGCAAATAGTGGAAATACAAAATTCTCATTTTGTAAATGTATTTTTGACAATTGTATCTTTGACAATTTAATTTGAAAAATTTGGAGCACCCCTGCAGCTGAAACGGTTGATCGCGATCGACTGATCGATCGCGAAAGATTTTTAAGTCGATCGTGTTAGTCAAGCAGCTAGAGCCTAGCTTAACTTAATTCATATAATAACATATCAAGTCACAACAAGTCAATAATTACATACATAAAGGGTGAGAAATTTAGAGTGACGGATTTTAAACTGAAATTATCAAAAAACGAAATAAGTTGGACACAATTTTTTCGTTGAACATTGCAGAGTAAAATCTAAAGGTTAATAACAAGTTAAACGCTTAATCCTAAATTAAAAATTATGAACGCATTGCACACTGGCACATTTCTGGCAAACTCTAACCAAAGCTTGTCGAATGTTTCATTTTAATTCTTCCAGGATTTCAGGTCGGTTCTCATACACTGCATGAACATGACCCCGTAAGAAATAATACAAAGCCAAGAAATCCGGAGAGCGAAGAGGGCAGAACTGATTTCCACTCTGGGAAATCAGACGACCAAGAAAGAACTCTCATAACACTCCCATAGACATGTCAGATACATGAGGCCTTCCACCATCTTGCTGATATTAAATATCGTTTATTGATTATCGGAGTTGAGCGATGGCATCCATTAAGAACGTTTGTAACATCTGGACATAACGAAACTATTGCGTTTCCCATTTCATCTTCCAAAAAACTTTTTCCAATAGTCCAGCAGAGCATATTTCACACGATACAGTTTTAAGAATGTAGTTCTTTTTCGAATATAATTTGAGGGTTTTCGGCAGACCAGCAACGTAAATTTTGTTTGTTCCTCTTCCCATGCAATTGAAAATATGCTTCGTCACTTGTAATTATTTTGTTGACAAAATTATCCACTCTGCCTAAAATCCATCGCCTGAATTTTAAAGGTGAGTTTCGGGATGAATCTTCAGGTGATTCCAGGAAACCAGAGGTCATAAGTTTTTGACAGCACAAAGAGAGGTGTGGATTTGGTTGACAAACTTGCAGCAAGTTATAATGTATCTATCACGTCAAAGCAATCTAACTGTTTCTTATTCTTTGCAAAACTTTGAGATTATTTCCTGATAATACAAACGATTATAATACAAAACGCTTAGAACTCTTAGAAATATAGAAATTAGGACACGCTCTAAGTTTTAACCACGTAAGTGAAAGAGAAAATAATCCAAGTTTTCCGCAAGCAATTCAGGGGCGAAAGCGATAAACGCCGTTGTAAAAGGAAGATGAAAAACGAATAAAAACGACGTTGTGACTTTTGTCCCAGAGAGTCCTAGAGAAAGTCAAAATAATTTGTTTGCACCATACCCAGTATAATACTAAGTTTTTTTATCAATATTTAAACATAAATTTAATATTGTCCATTTGAATAAGTTTTGATTTTCTTAATATAATCCATTTTTATAGGTTTTGATTTTGTTAAGAATAAAATTTTCTCTCATCAAAATGAATGATTATTTAATACCTGCATAAAAATCATATGGGTCTATCTGACGCCACCAGACGTAATATGAAAAAAAACTATCAGACTGCTGAAATATTAAGTAAAAACAGGACACTCTAAATTTGTTACATATCTCACAAGTTCAATTTGAAAAACGTGTACTAAACCATTTATAAACTTTGTATTTTATTTGTACTTAGTTCATCGTTTGCTGATGGTATAAGTCTGAATGTGTGCGCCCTTGGACCAAAAATATAAGGATAGACAGGAAGGTCCAGACCATGGGTAGGCAAACTCTATAAACTTAAAAGTCAAATTTTTATTTAAAATGTTTTCAAACTGTATCGGAGTCACAGATGATTTTTTTTCACAAAGTCATATTTTTGTATTTTTTTTCATAATTGACGATTAAGCGCCTTTGCGATAATATTATTGGACGCATTGACTACCAAATTCATAACTTGACCAATATCTTCTGAAAATGTTTATGCGCAAAGTGCTTCCTGGTGAATTATGCAATGGAAAGATAACACGTCATGATCAAGTTTTTCTTATAAAATTTAGACAAATCATTTTTTATTACTCACAATACTTTTAGCTTCACCTGTAGCAATTGACACAATTTTAGTGGGATGTGATTTTTCTTCGATGTGTGTGGCAGGGAGATGCCCTGATCGCCATGATATTCAACCTAACATAAGAAGCATGCATGAGAAAGCTGAATATAACGGGATACATTGGCAACCGATCAACACAGGTTGCTGCATATGCAGATGATGTCAGTTTGACATGTAGAAGCAAAGACGCGCTAAAGGAAGCACTATTGATGCTGGACGGTGAAACGCAAAAAAGGGGATTGAAAATAAATGAGATAAAAACTAAATACATGCAAGTTGGAAGATAACATCACGATAACAATGACCTTAACTTGGGCGAGTATCGCTTTGAGCAGGTTTAAAGTTGTGTCTACTTGGGAACAGAAATCAACAAAACAAACGTAATATCTAAAGAAACAAGCTCCCGAATACTTAGTGGAAACCGATGCTACTACGGATACCAAAAACTGATGAAGTCTAAGTTATTGAGTCACAAAATCAAACTTCAAATATACCGAACACTCATAAGACCAGTAGTAACGTACGGATGCGAGGCCTGGACCCTAACCACCGCAGAGGAGGACGCGTTACGCATCTTTGAAAGAAAGATCCTCAGAAAGATCTACGGACCGATCCTAAATGAGCATGGAATTTGGAGGATACGAATGAACCATGAACTAAGCAGGTTAATAAACGAAGCGGACCATGCGGCCAAGTTAGCAGATATGTAAAAGCTCAAAGAATACCATGGCTGGGACACCTGTACAGAATGCATGACGACAGACCAGCCAAGAAAACGTACAACTGGCGGCCAGTAGGAAGAAGGAAAAGAGGCAGGCCAAGGAAAAGATGGATGGAAGACGTGGAGAAAGATGGGAGTAAGGGATTGGTGAGAGAAAGCCGGTGAAAGGACAGAATGGAAGAAGATTGTTTTAGAGACAAAAACCCACCGCGGGTTATAAAGCCAACAGAAGAAGAAAAGAAGATTTTTCTTCAGACATTCGGTAACTGCACTTGCAACATCTTCTCTTCGTGTTAGGCCCTTGAGTGGCAATAATGACCCTTCTTCTTTTGACCATCTGATGGAATATAGCGAGAAAAGAAAACAACTTACGCCGTATTCTTGCGCAGAACTCATCGGGCGCTATTGATATGGCTGATGCTTATTTAACATCCTCAACTTGTTGGCAAACATTGAATTATATTTTTTTGTCCTGTCTGTTACAGTTTTGGTAAAGAGTAAAGTTTTGGTGAAACAATAAACAGTTTTGCTTTATTATTAAAATTGTGAAAATGTGTGTCAGGTACATTTACAAAACAACTTTTTATGTACTCACCATCAGTCAATGGTTTTCCGTTTTTGACGATTTCGTAACTCACGACAAAGCTTGCCAAGTTAGCAATGTTGCAGAGTGCATCTAACAGTTAAAAGAGGAACTTGTCTTCCTAAAATTTTTCTGGCGTTCTTCAATTGCTTTCTTTCTTACATCACTGAAGTGATAATTCTTTACAAATGCGGCATGTTTATTTCCGAAATGTCTCTCGACTTTTTGTGGTTTACTAGTTTTTCAAGTTCGAAGACCAGCTGCATTAGGTACCAAAAGCAAGTTAGAAAGTTTCCATTCAGTTAGAAATTCACGATGTCGATCTGCTATTTTTTCTCTCTTCGAATTCATTTTGAGAGGAATTTAGAATTTCTCAATTATGTCCAAAAAAGCAAAATTTTGAACTATGCACTGACTTGACTACACAATAACTAAAAGAAACAATCGAGATCTGACATAATATGTGCGAGCCGCGCTGTGACTGTAAGTTATAAACTTAACGGGCTCCGGGCTCGAGCAAGTTGCATTTCATTACATAACAATTAAAAGACTAGATTTCCTAATATGAAATAGATGTCCTATACAATTTCGAATTATGTTAATTTTTATTATGAATTATAAATTGTCAACAAAATAGAAGGTTTATATAAACAGACAATTATGGTATGCTATCGCTACATTTTCATGTGGATGTAACCAAATAGAAAATTTACATAAACAGACATTTATAGTTTCTTATCACTAGTACATTTTCAAGCACTAAAATGCAAAATTTGATGTGAGAAATTTTCATAATTACGTATATACATACTTTGATTTTTTACAAAGATATTTTAAAGCCTTTAATTTACTTATATCCGAAATTGAATCGAAAGTTTATGAATTAGATAATAAGCCAAACCGTACTATGGTGGATGAATCTCTTTTGATTGCTTTTCAAACATCAAGAGATAAAATGTTAAAACATTATCGAAAATCAGTTTGAGTTTATTGTTTAATTTTACTCTCGGCATAAAATCGAGGCATTTGACAAGACGGAACGGGCCAAGGAAATGAAAAATGAGACTGTCCACTGTTTTGATAAAGTTTATAAACATTATGTAAATAATATCAATTTTGAAAAAAAATCCGAAAAGTTAGTCGTCCGAACGGAAGTAAATCATTCAAAAAATGAATTGATATTGATAATTTCAACAATTCAGCAAAAACTTCAAAATATTGGAAAACTGATTTTGATGAGTACCTATTATACCTTGAGATGAGTATGAGTACCTTGATAACCTAACCAACCCTAATAACCTAACCAGAAAGCGTTAAAGGAACTAATTAGACTAATTCAGTTCGTGTTACAAAACTAGTTTACGAGTTATCGACTAACAAATATTTTTTTTTAATGTAAACAAATTTTGGTTGGGTTGAACAAAATTCGCAATTACAGCTCGGCGGACAGACGGAAATTAACAAAACAAATTGTCTTATCCTCAAAGAGCGTCAAAGAATTTAATAACATTAACTCTATATGTGTGGTTAAACTAGTTTATGAGTTATCGACTAACAAACTTGACTTAAATTTTTTGAAAAAAATTTAAACAAACTTTGGTGGGGTTGCACTGAATTTGCAAATACAGACTGATGCACAGAGGCAAATTCATAAAACAATAATTTTTTTGATAAATATGTCGAAAAACTTTAGTGGGGTTACACAAATTCCGCAATTAATGAGCGAACGACAGACGTAGAATCACAAAATAAATTGTAAAATCCTCAGAAACTATCAAAGAACCCAATAACACCAATTCGGTGTGTGTTGTTAAACTATTTTTTGGATTATCGACTAACAAACTTGACGTCATTTTTTTGAAAAATATGTGAACAAAGTTTGGTGGCGTTGCACAGAAGTCACGATTACAGATCAACGTACAGACGGAAATTCAGAAAATAAATTGTAAAATCTTCAGAAAGCTTTAAAGAAACTAGTAAGACTAATTCAGTTCGTGTCACAAAACTAGTTTACGAGTTATCGACTAACAAACCTTATTTTTAATGTAAACAAATTTTGGTTGGGTTGAACAAAATTAGCAACCACAGACAGATAGACAGACGAAAATTCAGAAAATGAATTGTGGAATCTTCAGAAAGCTTCAAAGAATGAAATTAGACTAATTCAGTTTGTATGGTTAAACTAGTTTTTGAGTATCCAAACAATAAACTTGACTTTAATTTTTTTGATAAAAACAAATTTTTGGTGGTGTTGCACAAAATCCGCAATTACAGCTCGGCGGACAGACGGAATTTAACAATACAAATTGTGTAATCCTCAGAGAGCGTCAAAGAATCTAATAAGATTAACTCGCTGTGTGTAGTTAAACTAGTTTATGAGTTATCGACTAACAAACGACTTAATTTTTTTTAAAAAAATTTTAACTAACTTTGGTGGGTTGCACAAAATTCGCAATTACAGACCGATGCACAGACGGAAATTCATAAAAAAAATTGTGCAATCCTTAAAAAGCTGCAAACAATCTAATGAGACTAATTCGGTGTGTGTGCTTAAACTGGTTTTTAAGTTATCGACCAATAAACTTTGATTTATTTTCAATATAAATAAACTTTGGTGGATTTGCACAAAATCCGCAATTAGAGATAGTCGAATAGACGGAGATTCACAAAGCAAATTGTAAAATCCTAGGAAAGTTTCAAAGAATCGAACAACGCTAATTCAATGTGTGTGGCTAAACTAGTTTTTGAGTTATCGACTAACAAACTTGAATTATTTTTTTGATAAATATGTCGACAAACTTTAGTGGGGTGACACAAATTCCGCAATTAATGAGCGAACGACAGACGTAGAATCACAAAATAAACTGTAAAATCCTCAGAAACCATCAAAGAACCTAATAAGACTAATTCGGTGTGTGTTGTTAAACTAGTTTTTGGCTTATCGACTAACAAACTTGACGTCATTTTTTTGAAAAATATATAAATAAAGTTTGGTGGTTTCGCGATTACAGATCAACGGACAAAAAGTAAAATCTTCTGAAAACTTTAAAGAAACTAATAAGACTAATTCAGTTCGTGTTACAAAACTAGTTTACGAGTTATCGACTAACAAACCTTTTTTTTATTGTAAACAAATTTTGGTTGGGTTGAACAAAATTCGCAACCACAGGCAGATAGACAGACGAAAATTCAGGAAATGAATTGTCGAATCTTCAGAAAGCTTCAAAGAATCAAATTAGACTAATTCAGTTTGTATGGTTAAACTAGTTTTTGAGTATTCAAATAATAAATTTCTTTTATAAAAACAAATTTTAATGGGGTTGCACAAAATCCGCAATTACAGCTCGGCGGACCGACGGAAATTAACAAAACAAATTATGTAATCCTCAAAGAGCGTCAAAGAATCTAATAAGATTAACTCGCTGTGTGTAGTTAAACTAGTTTATGAGTTATCGACTAACAAACTCGACTTAATTTTTTTGAAAAAAATGTAAACAAACTTTGGTGGGGTTGCACAGAATTCGCAAATACAGAGCGAGAACCTAGTCTAGACAGACATGCCATTTTTGTCTATTTAGTTTTGTCTATAAAGGTTTCTACAAATTAGTTCTGTCTATTTAGTTTTGTCTATCGAAGCTTGCAGAACTTGATTTAGTTCATTTAGTATTTTTTTTATCGAGGTTTCCGTAAATATTTAATACAGACATTTTTCTCACGAATCTTTTTCGTTTAATTAATGGATCTAAATTTTGAGTTCTAGCGAAATTAGTTTCTCGGTATTAATCTGAATGCGGATTAAATTTCCGAAGGAGGAAAGAGCGGAAAAAAAACTGCGAGACAGTAAGTCATTGAGACGGACAGGCGCTCTTTTGATCTGGAGATATCTTCGGGCCAGCGGCGACGGTTTATCATTCCTAATTGCATGATGCATTGCGATTCGAACGCTCACACATGCATGGATAAATGCATCCACAACCTCTTGCCAAAACCGCAAACATCCAACAACGAATAGTAAGAAATTAAAAAAAAAATCCACAAATATAGTCGTAATTAGATATTTATTACTTAATTTATAGCTATTTATTGTTGAATTGGTTACTCTTTGTTTCACCAATTCAATTGTAAACAGCTAATAATCATGGATATTTTATCTCTCTTTTTCTAAACTATAATCTATTTTTACCATTCTATTGTATTTTTTTTAGAATTTCATGTCTATTTACTAAATATCAATATGCTTGCGTCTTTGAAAATATCTAGATAACTTATTGCTACCAATTTGAAAACAAGCTATTTAGAGAATAATCTTTTTTTTATTTTGCGTCTATAATGAAGTCATTTAAGCACTCATATGGGTTCGTTAATGGCTTTGCCGAGTTCTATACAAATTTTTCAGGTATCGGCGATATTTTATTTAGAAATAAATAAAAATGCATAAACTGATACTGTAATAAATAAAATGAATATTTAACTGATAATAAATAAAATGCATAAACTGGCACAAAATAGAAAAAATAGTATAAAACACTCGTTCATAAGGCGTTTTCCGCACATTCCCATTAGAAACATGTGCTGAAAAATGAAAGCGTGCTGAAAAATCGCACTTATTGAACTAGTTCTTTAATATACCATTTAGATGCTCAAGTCTATATCTAGATCTCTAAACTAGACTAGACGAGACGACTAATCTGGGTAATCTAGATTATTAAAATATAGACTCATTTACACATTATTTAGCAAAACAATTCATAATTTATGTGTCTAACTACTCAAAATTAATGTATCTATTCAGAATATCTAGACAATCTACTTGTTGCACAAATTTTGATAAAAACAAACAATCTAAGTGATATTAAAAGAATTGTCTAGTCTTGTCGCTCTAGTTTTAACTATCTAGTCATTGAAGACTGCATCGTTAGCAATATATCTGATAAGTCTTTGGCAATTTATTATTCCTTTATAATTTAGAATCCTTTCTGTATAGAATTTTTGTTGGAAAAGTTAGAGAAAAAAATTCCAAGTGTGTGATTTACGGGCGTCGGTTAACATAATTTTAATGAGTAAAAGTGAGAATGTAAACAGTTCGAGCCTTGTAGTTCGTAATAACGAATTTAGTCGGCCGCGACATTATTTCCATCTCGAAATTTATTGCCGCCGGCCAGGCACAAGACCTCTTTCCACGAACCTCTTAACGTCCTCACTCCGACACTCATTTTATTCCCTATTTTTACTCTGTTCACAATAATAAAAATCATCTTCGAGCGTTGAAAAGTTCAAACGACTGATATCGCCATGCACACTAATCACTTTTTTATTGTTTAACGACTATTTTTAAGACACACTTAACTAACAGCAGATTGGATTAATGAATCTATAAAAGAAATAGACACAACTAAACAGTCAAAATTCAACAGACCAGACAGGCAAGACTATACTGACAAGACTAGACAGACAAGAGTAGGCAGATATGTCTATACATAGAAGACTAGACAGACAAGACTAGACTGACAAAACTAGGTAGAAAAGACTTGGTAGACAAGACCAGACAGACAAGACCAGACAGCAAAGACCAGACAGACAAGGCCAGACAGACAAGACCAGACATACAAGACCAGACAGACAAGACCAGACAGATAAGACCAGACAGACAAGACCAGAGAGACAAAACCAGACAGACAAGACCAGACAGACAAGACCAGACAGACAACATCAGACAGACAAGACCAGACAGACATAATAATAATTTAGTTTATAATCCTCAGTTTCACATAGAATTCTTTAAAAGAAATAAATTTCATAGATGGCAGCTGAAAACGTACATGTAGGTGATTGTCCAGAAGATACGGAATCCGTCGATGAATTTTGATTCAGATTGATTTGGCTAGATTGATTTGGCAAACCGGCTTCTAAAATTGCCTGCGGTGCTAGCGGCGCTTCAGAATCAAAGAATTAATGAGATGATAGCCAACTTGCCGGGCTCGGTAAAGCGCCGTTTGAAAGCCCTCAAGAAGCCCCAACGCGAACAAACTAATACCGAGGCCATAGATTTTGTGGCCTTGAATACAAATACTACAGGCTTTATTTTCCTTTGTACACCAAACGTGAAAGCATTATCTCAGGTAGTTACAAGGCTGAAGATGTTGAATGTTTTTGGGTTTCTGACGAGGAGGATGAAGGAAAGCTTTCCAAAGTTCTGTAGGATAAAGCTGAACCCAAGATGGATGAAAATGTTACGGGAATTCCAGCCTTTTGGTTGACTATATTCAAGAATGTTTGCATGTGATCCGAAATGGCCCAAGAACTTGATAAAGCCATTCCAACCATTCAAAACAACCATTTAAACCATTTAAACCCTTAGTTGATATTAAAACAAATTTTTGAAAAATCACCGATGGGTTTCACTCTTGAATTCCACTTTTCTCCGAATGAATATTTCACGAACACAGTTCTCACCAAAAAATATAGCATGAAGAGTGAACCAGAGGCTGATGATCCTTTCAGTTTTCAGAAGGTCTAGAGATTTTCAAATGCAAAAGTTGCACAATAAATTGGAACCCAGGGAAGAATTTAACTGTCAAGACTAGGCAGAAACATAAGAGCACGGAAGTCCTTCGTACAGTAACTAAAACTGTTCAGAATGATTCCTTCTTCAACTTCTTTGGTCCACCAACAATTCCATAAGATATCAAACTTGATGATGCTGATAAGCAATTGAGAAAATTGTTAACAAGTGATTTCGAAATTGGTCATTACATCAAGAAGAGACCAGTGCCCAGAGCAGTTTTGTACTTTACAGAAGATATTGATGAAGATTTTTTGGATAAGGATGAAGAGGAGGATGATGGTGATTCTGATGGTAAATAAACTCTCAATATAAACACTAAAGAGATTTCCATAAAGAGAACAGCTGTAATTATGATTTTTTTGTGCCATATATCTATCTATTACTTTACCGGGATTCGAACCCGGGTCTCCCTGCGGCTATGTTGTCAACTACACTACTGAGGAGGACAGACAGACAAGACTAGAAAGACGAGACTAGACAGACAAGACTAGACAGACAAGACTAGACAGACAAGACTAGACAGATAAGACTAGACAGACAAGACTAGACAGACAAGGCTAGACAGACAAGACTAGACAGACAAGACTAGACAGACAAGACTAGACAGACAAGACTAGACAGACAAGACTAGACAGACAAGACTAGACAGACAAGACTAGACAGACAAGACTAGACAGACAAGACCAGACAGACAAGACTAGACAGACAAGACTAGACAGACAAAACTAGACAGACAAGACTAGACAGACAAGACTAGACAGACAAGACTAGACAGACAAGACTAGACAGACAAGACTAGACAGACAAGATTAGACAGACAAGACTAGACAGACAAGACTAGACAGACAAGACTAGACAGACAAGACTAGACAGACAAGACTAGACAGACAAGACTAGACAGACAAGACTAGACAGACAAGACTAGACAGACAAGACTAGACAGACAAGACTAGACAGACAAGACTAGACAGACAAGACTAGACAGACAAGACTAGACAGACAAGACTAGACAGACAAGACTAGACAGACAAGACTAGACAGACAAGACTAGACAGACAAGACTAGACAGACAAGACTAGACAGACAAGACTAGACAGACAAGACTAGACAGACAAGACTAGATAGACAAGACTAGACAGACAAGACTAGACAGACAAGGCTAGACAGACAAGACTAGACAGACAAGACTAGACAGACAAGACTAGACAGACAAGACTAGACAGACAAGACTAGACAGACAAGACTAGACAGACAAGACTAGACAGACAAGACTAGACAGACAAGACTAGACAGACAAGACTAGACAGACAAGACTAGACAGACAAGACTAGACAGACAAGACTAGACAGACAAGACTAGACAGACAAGACTAGACAGACAAAACTAGACAGACAAGACTAGACAGACAAGACTAGACAGACAAGACTAGACAGACAAGACTAGACAGACAAGACTAGACAGACAAGATTAGACAGACAAGACTAGACAGACAAGACTAGACAGACAAGACTAGACAGACAAGGCTAGACAGACAAGACTAGACAGACAAGGCTAGACAGACAAGACTAGACAGACAAGACTAGACAGACAAGACTAGACAGACAAGACTAGACAGACAAGACTAGACAGACAAGACTAGACAGACAAGACTAGACAGACAAGACTAGACAGACAAGACTAGACAGACAAGACTAGACAGACAAGACTAGACAGACAAAACTAGACAGACAAGACTAGACAGACAAGACTAGACAGACAAGACTAGACAGACAAGACTAGACAGACAAGACTAGACAGACAAGATTAGACAGACAAGACTAGACAGACAAGACTAGACAGACAAGACTAGACAGACAAGACTAGACAGACAAGACTAGACAGACAAGACTAGACAGACAAGACTAGACAGACAAGACTAGACAGACAAGACTAGACAGACAAGACTAGACAGACAAGACTAGACAGACAAGACTAGACAGACAAGACTAGACAGACAAGACTAGACAGACAAGACTAGACAGACAAGACTAGACAGACAAGACTAGACAGACAAGACTAGACAGACAAGACTAGACAGACAAGACTAGACAGACAAGACTAGACAGACAAGACTAGACAGACAAGACTAGATAGACAAGACTAGACAGACAAGACTAGACAGACAAGGCTAGACAGACAAGACTAGACAGACAAGACTAGACAGACAAGACTAGACAGACAAGACTAGACAGACAAGACTAGACAGACAAGACTAGACAGACAAGACTAGACAGACAAAACTAGACAGACAAGACTAGAGAGACAAGACTAGACAGACAAGACTAGACAGACACGACTAGACAGACAAGACTAGACAGACAAGACTAGACAGACAAGACTAGACAGACAAAACTAGACAGACAAGACTAGACAGACAAGACTAGACAGACAAGACTAGACAGACAAGTCTAGACTGACAAGACTAGACAGACAAGACTAGACAGACAAGACTAGACAGACAATACTGGACAGACAAGACTAGACAGACAAGACTAGACAGACAAGACTAGACAGACAAGGCTAGACAGACAAGTCTAGACAGACAAGACTAGACAGACAAGACTAGACAGACAAGACTAGACAGACAAGACTAGACAGACAAGACTAGACAGACAAGACTAGACAGACAAGACTAGACAAACAAGACTAGACAGACAAGACTAGACAGACAAGACTAGACAGACAAGACTAGACAGACAAGACTAGACAGACAAGACTAGACAGACAAGACTAGACAGACAAGACTAGACAGACAAGACTAGACAGACAAGACTAGACAGACAAGACTAGATAGACAAGACTAGACAGACAAGACTAGATAGACAAGACTAGACAGACAAGACTAGACAAACAAGACGCGTCTAGCATCGGCGTTCAATGTGAGTAGACGTGTGAGTGAAATTCTTAAAAATTAAAATTATAGTGTTTTAAATGAATTAAAAGTATTAAAAGTAAATAATAATCACTAAAAAGTTTTTACTTACGTTATTATCAACCATGCCAAGGGAGTTAAGATCGAATATGCGCACAGAAAAGCAAGATGAATTATTAACTGTGTTGCAAAGTTAAAAAAAATTATTTCGGAATTAATCAAAGAACACGTTGACCACCTGTAAAATCTGATAACCGATTTAACCAAAAAAGTTACGCTGTTAACGGATAAGAACGAGAAATTACAAAATCAGCTGACTGCCTTTGAGCGGAATAAGCCACAAAATTGCCAGATATCAAGTCAAGAGGAACAATGTTCAGCGATGGTGAGTGATAGAGCTCCAAATCACTCGACTCGATTAATAAAATCGACTCGGCCGAAAAAAATAATCCGCCGATGAATGGGTGCGCTAGCACAAAAAAGAACAACAAACTGACTCGGAAGATATGGAAGGTCGACCGGTTGGAATTTTAAATAACGATTATTGGGAATCGCATAGACACCAAAAAAGAAGAGCCAGGAAATCCAACATAAATTTCGGAACTAATGACGAAACTACTCAAATACGAGCGGCTACGAGATACGCGCACTTGCATGTTTATCATCTAGATCCGAAGCTTTCAGCAGAAGAGGTTACACAATATGTATATAAGAACAACTTTGAGCATGTCTTATGTACAAAACTTGATTCAAAACACCCTGATGAGTATTCATCTTTTAAAGTTTCTGTAACGATAGAAGACCTCGAAAATATAACAAAAGCCGAAATTTGGCCAAGAAACACCTGTATGAATCGTTTTTTATTAAGACTGGACAAACACCGAGTGTCACAATAAACCAGAATAAGCGCTCGAATAATCAACAAAGTCGTACAGAATCATTAATAGCAAGATTGATTTTAGAATTAAATATTAATAAAAATCCATCAATGATGGATTCAGCATCCATATAAATTTTATATTCTTTTTAAATTTTCAAAGCATTCAAAATAAAACTTCAACTGGAGTTACTAATGGCTGAGCACATGCCGTATTTTGTGTGTTTGGCAGAAACCTGGCTTGAATTAATTCAATACATTAACTTAGGCAAATACAAACTAGTAACAGCATAGAATAGATCAAAATCTACTGATGGAGGCTCAGCTATCTGGATTAAAGATACTTATTTCAGTAATTTTAGCATCCTAGAAATCGCAGATAAATCGGTCGAAAAGCAAATAGAAATGTGTGGAGATATGTGGAAATCGGGGGTAAATAACTCTATTATAATTACAATATACAGACCACCTGCTGGAAATATTAACACTTTTATGTTAACTTTCGAGGAGCTACTTGAATCAATCTTTCATAAATGTGAAAACATATTTGTTGTTGGTGACTTCAACATTCATCTTGAAAGTGACTCCAAAGAAATGGTCAATCTAATAAACTTGCTGAATTCGTATGGTCTGGATTATGAAGTAAGAGTTCCCACTAGGGCAGGGATGGCGAACCGTTTTGAGTAGTGGGTCAAATTTTGTTTAATATATTTTTCGTACTAGCTCGTGGGTTACCAGGCCAGTGGCAACTATTGAAAAAGAGAAGGTAGGTCAAAGACTACTATTCGACGTTCTTAAAGACGTTCTCACTTTCAAAGGCTTTTACAAATTTCAAGTTTCCTTCCTTCCTTTCTTGTATTATACAATAAAATCCAATTAGGGGATGTGCAATATTCTGCTTAAGATATTGAATGTTTCTGAGAACGTTCAGCGCCTACGTGACAAAAATTGCTAATTAGTTCTCACTTTTAAAGAACGGACTACAAGTTTCACACTAGAAATAGCTAAATAGAAAATTAAGCCAGAACTTAGTAAACTTGAATCTAATGTCTTGTTTTTGATCTTCTGAATTAGCAAATTAGCACAAGATATTGAATGTTTCTTAGAACGTTCAGCGCCTCCTTGGCAAAAATTGCTAACTAGTTCTCATTTTTAAAGCATTTTGCAAAAATGCAAGTTTCCTTCTTGTTTTACAACTTCTACTTTGGAAGTGGAGAGCAGAGAGTAAAGGTCGAAGTCAAAAAAAGTCCATAAAAATTTCTGATGTATTATAGAATGAAATCCAATTAGAGAATGTGATAATTAGAGCCTCCGTGGTAAAAATTGATAACTAGTAAAAACGCACAGGGACGGGACACTATTTGGTCGTTGTCTATGTAATCTAACTAAACGTAGATTTAATCTAGATTAGGTTATGCTTAGATTAAGTTATGTTAGAGACAGAAAAATTCAGACTGAGGGACCGAGACTTCTTTCATAAGAAAAATTTTAATATACGTTAGAAAATTTATTTTCACTACTTTTTTAATTTATGTCTATGTTTTTGATTTGGTGACGCGAGTTGTTGCCATAGTTACAACAAACAGAAATCGTTTAATGATGAAACTCCATTTGATTTACATTGAACTTTTAAACACGATTTGGATACTTTTATACACGATTATAATAATGACATCCTTCACATACAGTAATTTACTTATAAATGTGTTCATTTTGGTGTGCGAGTAGATCAACATATTTAAAATACAATAATTGGAGAAGTAATTCCTTTTTGATATATTTAATATCCATACCTTTGTGGTTGAGAAATTTTAATAGGAAATAATAAAAATAAAAATTCTAAAATCAACGCCTGGTCACTTAAAAAGCCTGTGTGGGTCACTGTCTGACCCGCGGGTCATAGGTTCGCCATCCCTGCACTAGGGTAACGAAAACATCAAGTAGCATCATAGATAATCTGTTTGTAAAAAGAAATCAATCTATCGCAGTCACGGTGAAAGGTAACAATATAGCGGATCATACGCTTATTTTGGTAACCATAGTTTTAGATGTTTTGAAGCACAGAAACAATGAACTAGACTACTATTACGTGAGAAATTTTTGTCCAGCTAACATACTCTGTCTGAAATCGTGGTCAGAAATATATAATATAAGTGATTGCGATCAGATGACCAATCCTTTTATTCAATTGCTGCAATACTATATATCCAAATTCTGTCCAATGAAGAAAATAAAGATTACATCTACATCTTGGATAACTAAGGAAGTTCAATTGTCAAGCAGGGATTTAAAAGACCATCATCCAAACATCATCCAAAATAAATATCCAGTTTTGAAAGACATTTATACCTTAAAGAAGAAAATTCATCAAAACTTACTAGTTACTACTAGAAGAAACTTTTATAAAAATAAATTAGAGAAATCCACCAATAAACAAAGAACTTTATGGAACACAGTAGATGAACTGGCAAATAAATCACGGAGCAAACAAGACATTTATTTTAAAACTAACGATACCCTTGTACAAGATCCTGAAACAGTAGCTTCGATGTTTAAAGATTTCACTAAGGCTGCACCGGAAAGAATTATGCAAAATATACCCTCTATAAAGTTATAAAATGACCATTTATTCCACAATAATCAATCTATGTATCTAGAAGAATTCACTTCCAATGAGATTACTATAATTAAAAAAAAAACAAAACAACTTGTGGCCCAGGTTCACTTCCTGGTAATATTATTAAAGAATTCCAATAAGAATTGATCGAACCCATTACACATATTATTACTTATTCGTTTGCTACTGAAAAGGTGCCAGAAATTTTAAAAACTTCCACTGTCATTCCAATTCCTCAAAATTTTCAAAAAAGGAGATCGTTCGGATATGAACAACTACAGACCAATATCGTTGGTGTCAGTACTGGCCAAGATCTTAGAAAACTCTATGGAATATGGGCTAATGCCTTTTATAGCAAAGCACAACCTCATACCTAAAGAACAACACGGATTTTGTAAGAACAAATCCACTACTACGGCAATAAACAAAGTGTACAATAAAATCGTTAGCGAGACTGATCAAGGTATATTTCCGGTGGGCGTCTTCTGTGACCTGTCAAAAGCATTTGAATGTGTCCCTCACTATGCGCTATTACAGAAGCTAGACTCATATGGTATTAGAGGAAAAACAGGAAATTGGTTCAAGTCATATCTGGACAATAGGAAACAACATATTAAAATCGATTCAGGGGAAAAAATTGGCCTGAAAATGCAAGTGTAGGGAACTTGGGTCTACCTCAAGGAAGTATTATAGCCCCGTTGTTATTTTCTCTATACATAGCGGATATGATTAAATATATTTGACAAAAGCAGTGCACCACCCTCTACGCCGATGACACGAGCCTTATATTCGCGGATGGATCTTTTGCCGAAACCACCAAACAAGCTAATGCCACCTTAGAGGAGCTGTACAAATGATACTGCGCAAAAAACCTATTTCTTAATGTCAATAAAACAAACTATATAGTGTTTCAGTGTAGTCGGAGAAACCCTTCAAATGATATTTTACTCAAAATTAGTGATTGCGGATTACAACGAGAGAAGAAAGTCAAATTTCTGGGGATATATGTAGAAGAGCAACTAAAATGTAACTCAACTATTGAAGAAATAATTAAAAAGTAAATACACAGTAAAGCGTTTTTGTTGAGACAAGTACGCCAAACAGTGGGAGAAGATAGTCTTCTTAATGTGTATCATGCAGAAATCCTTTCCATCTTGGCGTATGGCATATTACTGTGGGGAAGTTCGTCAAAAACTCATGGAGTTTTCCTTGCACAAAATAGGTTGCTCCGGGCACTAACCGGTATCAGAACAAGAGCTTTCTGCAGGCCCTACTTTAAAAGCTTAAAAATTCTTTCTGTACCTTGTATATACATTTGGGAAGCAGCCTGTCATATATTTAAAAATAGACATATAATTGGTACCAGCGAAACTAATCATGGCTACAAAACACAAAACACGCAATTGCCATAATCTAAAAACGGTTAAAAGCAACCTGTCCATTTCCAAAGGAACTCCCCATCGGATAGACAAACATATATATATATATATATATATATATATATATATATATATATATATATATATATATATATATATATATCACATTCCCAAGGAAATTAAAGATCAATGCATCTATACCACCTTCAGAAGAAGCATGAAATTGTTTTTAATAGATAAATATTTCTATAGCATTAGTGAGTTTTTTTAAAATAATAGTTAATGTTTTTACCCTGCACAAAATGCATTAATTTGTGTATTAAGTTATTAATTTTTATATTAACTTCTTAATTTTTTTATTAATTTATTAACCTTTGTATTAAGTTATTAATTTTTGCACTAAGTTATTCATTTTTGTATTAATTTATTATCTTCTTTTCTGTTTTGTTCTGACTTTTCTCACATGTATTGATAACATTATTCGAGAAATAAACCCAAATTTGATTTGAATTTGACTAGACAGACAAGTCTAGACAGACAAGACTAGACAGACAAGACTAGACAAATAAGACTAGACAGACAAGACTAGAAAGACAAGACTTCATCAACAATAAAATATTGACACTCCCATGGGATTTTATCCCAAATTTATATATTAGAAGTACTGTGTTTAGTACACCTCCAAAAACAAAACTTATATAAAAATAAGGATTTTCATGATTATGAAAGGCGACGTTTCTAACAAATAAGACCAGCTAAGACCAATCTAACGATCTGTAGTAAAAGTCCACTCCACGTCGGGATTAAACTATATAATAAGCTCCCGTTTGCCCTCACCAACAATTCTTACCATTTTCTTAGAGCAAAAATAAAGGAACATCTAGCACAAAAGGCTTTAGAGTACAAGAATTTCATAATTCCCCTATTTTTTTCTGACATTATCCGATATGTATTTAGTTATATTTTGTTAAGGATGAATAAATTGATTTTGACTAGACAGACAAGACTAGACAGATAAGACTGACAGACAAGACAAGGCAAACAAGACTAACAGGCAAGACTAGACATACAAGACTATATAGTCTAGACCGGACAGTTTCTAGATAACTGATTTTCTATCTAATTGTAAAACCAATATCTTTTTCGTTTCTATTTACCGTCATTGGATTCGTCCAAATTGCTCTGTCTCTTCTGTCCCAACCGGAGGAGATTCGTGACGGAAAACTGCCGATTGTTGTCCGAATGTACGTTTCCCCGCAAACATTCCGGAGTTTGTCCTGCCGCCGGAGTCTCCCCGGAAACGCCCGGATTATTGCAATAGCCCAACATGAACGAACAATTGTGCAGTGTGTTATATTGAATGGTGATTGTAATTTCGCGTCCGATCCAATAAAGCCGCCGACCTGACTATCCGAAATTGTTAATTTGACGCGCACAAATTGAAATTAATGCGATGTTTACGAAATGGTTAATCTAATAATGCGACCACTAAGAGAAACACTAACTAAACGAGATGCCTGGCAAGGCGGCTAAGACATATTTTAGTCGGGCTCATCCCTCCTCCCACCGGCTTAGCTTTAAGACGACTCAATTTCAAAAGGGGCGGTGAAATCCTTCCATGTGCGACTGTATCAGTGTGTGATTGTATTAGTGTGTGTCTCTGTTTGTGTGTGCACTTAAAGCTTCATTATTTTCGTGAATTATTGCGCTGATAATTGGCGCTAATTAACCGGATTTATACCTAGAAAATTATATTCAGACTAAAACAGATCATTAACACTATGTTAGAGCACTTAATTTATATTAAGGTTTTGGTGTCTTCCTCTTTTTTGTATCTTCTCCTTTTACTTGTAAGGAAGAAAAAATCTCACTGAATCTGGACTCACATCCGTCTCCATTATTAATTGGCAACAGAGTTAATTTATATTAGATTGTTTACATAATTCTGATCTACAAGATAAATTTGGATAAATAAGATTAGACAATCAGGATTAGATAGACAAGATTAGATAAACAATACCACACATATAAACATAGACCGTCAATGAATGGAATGGTTGCGACCGTTACTACATGGTAATTCATACTTATTGTTAGTTTGAATTGAAATATGCACTATGTTTTAACCACACAATTAACACGACTCGAGTTTCGACTGGAGTAGGTCATTTTCAACTTGAAAAGTTTTCGACTGGACACCGGTCGAAACTCGAGTCTTTTGAAGTGTTTAAATTCATATACTATGAATATCAAGTCATAAAATAATTGTTGTTTTTACGTATTAAGTGTGGTTAAAACATTGTGAATTTATCAAATCAGTGTTAAATAGACAAGACTAGACAGACAAGACTAGACGCATAAAACTAAACAGACAAGACTAGACATCTAAGGCTAGATAGAGAGAGAGAAAGAGTTAGGTAGATAAGAATAGATACAAAAAAACTAATAAACAAGATTAGATGGACAAGTCTAGACATACAAGACTAGACAGACAAGACTATATAGACAAGATTAGACAGACAAAAATAAACCATGCAGACAAGACTAGACAGGCAAGACTAGACAGACAAGTCTAGATAGACAAGATTAGACAGAGAAGATAAATACCGACAATCTAGACAGACTAGACTAGGCAGACAAGTCTGGGCAGAAAAGACAGGCAATAATCTGTTGTCAATGTTTTTATAGGTATTCAAATTTAGTCTAGTTTGATGTTGATTTGTCACAGTTTAACAGACCATTGGGTTGACAAGGTTTGAGAAACAGAGAATATTTCTTAATCATTGTTACACAAATTGTCAATGTTTGACAGATTGTTACTTATGCAAAATTGACAGATACTTTCAAAGTTAATCTGTTCAATGTATTGGCAGAATGATCCATATTTTGACAGGTTTGTTAAGGTTGTCAAATTTTGACAACCTTACTTTTTCACTTCTTCGTTGTTTCTTGTAATTGTGTTTTTTTTATAGTTTATTTTCACATTAGTATGTAGTCTATCGTTATAGTTTATAGTAGTTCATGATAGATAGTTTATAATTTTTCTAAAACTAACAATTTGTTAAACCTTGACAATCTATGTAACAATGGTTAATCTCTCTATTTCTCAAACCTTGACAACGCAATATTCTGCTAAACATTAACAATATTAATTAGTAACATTTGTATCTTTTCTTGAAAGATTATAATTTCTAGGAAATTATTGTATATATATCGTCAACAAAGCTGACGTATAACTTATCTTTGTATCATTTGTATAACTAATCTTTCTATAACATATCTATATCAACTTTGTTGACGATATGTATACAATAATTTCCTAGAAATTATAATCTTTGAAGAAAAGATACAAATGTTATTATTTAATATTATCAAACTCTTCAAACTCAACAAGATATAAATAAACCTTAACAAATCAAGCTTCAAAATCTACAAAACAATGAAGCTTATCAAAACCTTGTCCAATCGTAAGAAATCTGTCAAAATTATAACATTACAAAGCTTTTAAACTATTAACAATAACGATAACCCAGTTAAAACAATGAAAAACCCGTCAAAACCTTGAGACATACTATCTAAACAAACAGAACGTCTCCAATAGTGCTACAGTCCTAAGTAGGACCTGGACCTCAAAACTAGACCTCTAGACAGACAAAATTAGATCGACAAGACTAGATAAACACGTCTAGACAGGAAAACTAGACAGATAAGGCGAGACAGATAAAAGTAAGCAGTAAAGACTAGGCAAAAAGACTATACAGACAAGACAGATAGAGATCTTTATCAATGTTTTTGATGGATTATCAAACTGTAATTGCTTTGAGCTTTGATTTGATATTGATTTGCCAATCTTTGACAGATTATTAAGTTATCAAGGTGTGGTAAAATAATAATTTATCCTTGTTTCACAAATTGTTAGGGTAAAATAGATTGTTAGCAATTCAAGATGTGAGAGATAGTTCGTCAAGGTTTGACCGTTTACGTATTTCTCAATAATAAACTGTCAAAATAAAGGTCATATTAATGTTAAAATAAATTATTGAAGTGTCACAGTAAATGTCAAAAATCAATAAATTTTCCCAAATATGTATCATTCTATCAAGACTTTGCACAAAACCTATAGAAACAATAAACACTATCGTAATATTGCCAAAGCAGAAGAAATTATGACAAATCAGTCATAACTATTACATAATAAACATGTCAAAAGATTAAGAAACATTAACAAACCTATTAAACTAGTGATAAACGCGGCAAAAGAAATTTTAGAAATTTTGAAGACAGACAGTACTAGACTGACAATATTAGTCAGACTGGAATATATAGAGACAAGACTAGATAGACAATACTAGACACGCAAGATTCCTCAGACAAGACTAGGCAGACGTGACTAGACAGACAAGACTAGACAGACGAGACTAGACAGACAAGACTAGACAGACAGAACTACAAAGACACTCAAGAATAGACATACAAGATTAGACAGAAAAGACTAGACGGACAAGACTTCACAGGCAAGCGTAGAGAGACAAGACTAGACAGACAAGACTAGATAGACAAGACTAGACGGACAAGACTAAAGAGACAGGACTAGACAGACAAGACTAAACCACGAGCAATTCCAACTGGCCAATAGAGGTAGGAGATATCGCAACCGATTACAGGATGGTACCGCATCGAAAGCCGCATCGTTAACCCAGGAACCAAACCACGAGCAAGTCAAAGTTGCCAATAGAGTGAGGAGAAATCGCACCTCGCTTGGAAGCGGGCAAATAGACGAGAAGGAAAATAACACCGGATTTGCAGGTAGAGAACAGCAACCAAAAAAAATATGGCTATATATATCTAGGGCGAAAGACCACGTTACGGAGGAAATTGTAAGAAATTACTTAGTTAGGAAAACGGGTAAACCAGAAGAAAATATAATAGTAAAACAGCTCAACCCGAAAGTACAAAGAGATAATAACACAAGTTTTAAGCTCGGAGTCGACTTGGACTTAATAGATCAAGTATATGATCAGACTTTCTGGCCAGAAGGAATCCTCCATGAGAGGCTAAATTTTCGTCTATTGGACCGAAATCGACAGTCGACAAATTTTCCAAGCCCATACAGAAATCCCAAGAATTTGTAACTAAAACACACAAAACCAAACAGTCAAAATCTGGCACTAGAAAAATAAATCATTCATCTGAAATTAATCTAATAAATCAAAATACCCAATCGCTAGGCAATTCAATTGACAACATTGAGTTTATGTTAGAGGAAAATAAAAACTGTAGATATTTATTTCTGACTGAACACTGGAAGAGTAGTACCCAAATTGTGGCTTTTAAGATCAAACATTTTAACCTAGCCGCCCATTTCTGTAGACCAGAAGGGTTACATGGAGGAACAGCCATTTACTGCAAATAAGGAATCGTCAGTAGCGTTAGGCACGACATAAGCCAAATTGCTGAACAATTCATCTTTGAATGTTCGGCGATAGAAACTCTTTGAATAAAGAAAGTAACATATTTGTTGCAGTTTACAGAGCACAGCTAATTTCCCCTCAAATATTTATACACAAACTGCATGAGTTACTGGTACTATTATCAAACGAAGGCAAAACGTTTATAATAGCAGGCGACTTCAATATCGACTAGACAGACTAGACTAGAGAAACAAGACTAGACAGACAAGACTAGATAGACAAGACTAGACAGACAAAACTAGAGCAAGAACACTATCTGAATCTCAACCAACTATTCTTTATTATGACAATATCGGGAAATAATTAAGAATTCCATATTTCTAATGCCCATTAGGGAAGAAGAATAGTCTAATACAATTGTTAATTTTAAAAATAAAAACAGCGTGGGCATTAAGGATATCCCCCCTATTGTTATAAAAAATATGCTAGCTTCTATATTATGCTCCTTGCAGTTTATAATAAATAATTCGTTAATAGCTGGTATACTTCCTGAACAACTTAAACTTGCACTCATCACCCCAAAATTTAAGGCAGGAGATAAAAGTGTTATAGAAAACTATAGATCTATAAGCATTTTATCTGTCTTTTCTAAAATTTTTGAAAAAATTGTTTGCTCGAGAATAATACTGTTTTTAACATAATATAATAAACTTCATAAATTCTAATTTGAATTCTAAAAAGACCAAGGAAAAATGGCATAAATTTTTGGAACAATGAAAGATTAGAGCCAAGATAATTCGAAGAACCACACGAACCTTCCCACAAAACCAACTAACCCAAATCGAAGAGAGCTTTGCTAAGAATAGCTCCAGAGATTTCTTTGGAACCTTCAAGCAGACACTCAGAAAATACGCTCCGCCAAGCCTTCACTTCAGAGGCACACTGACTTTTAACGACAAGGACAACTGCCACCTTTTAGCTCAGTACTTTATAAATCTACTCAACTGTGATTCACCCAGCGGAGATTTCAACTATAAACAAACCACCTGGACTCACTGCCTCCTTCATTGGAAGAAGTTGGCCAGATCATTCAACTTCGTAATTATATTAAGGCAGCTGGAGAGAACTCTATTGTTGCTAAACTGTGGAAAGGTGCTGGAAGCAATGTCGTGAGCAAGCTAACCGAGATCATCTGGGACATCTGGCCACCAGGACATCTGGGAAACAGAGAAATTACCACCCGATTGGAAATTGGCTCTGTTCCATCCACTTCACAAAAAGGGAGATTTTACTGATATATAAAACTACCGTGGAATTTCTCTCATCCCGGTCACATACAAAATTCTCTCGAAGGCGTTACATACAAGGGCAGAAAATTAGCTGGATAGCCAACTGTGAGAATACCAGGGGGCTTCAGGAATACCCGATCCTGTGTTGAACAGATCCTTAATCTGTAAACTGTACTTGCACACTCCAAGATAAGAAACCGCAAGGTAGTCGTCACCTTTGTTGATATTAGGAAGGCCTACGATTTCGTTGATAGAGAAACGCTTAACAAAGTACCCCAGGAACTAGGGCTAGACAACGAAACCGGCAGACTCATCCTCGAAACTTTGACCAGCACCCATTCTAAGGTTAAATTTAACGCCGAGATTTCAGAAAGCTTCGAAATAAAAACGAGAGAGACAACGGCATGGACTTTTCCCACTTTTCTTCAACTGTGTCCTTTAAAAGGTTATAAGAGAATTGCGCAAGGAACTTATCAATTTGGGTGCTCAGAGTGGTATCTACCTGGGACTTAAGAACGATGGACTAGTTGTAGATTGCCTGGCCTTTGCAGATGACACTGTTTTCTGATTCTCTTGAGATGTCAACAATGCAGGTAAATTGCCTCAGAAAACAGGCTTCCAAAATGGGTCTTCAAGTGTCCCTGGAGAAAACAGAATTCTTCACTGACATTAGAGAAGCAAACAAAGAGATGTGTTACTATAGCAGGGAAAAAATCAAGAGGACTGAGAAATTTAAGTATCTCGGCGAATGGATTGAACACAACTTATCCGAAAGAGCATCATTATCCAAGAGAGTCAACAAGGTAGAACTGGCCCATCGACTGACTAAGATCACTTACAACAAGAAATGCCTGTCACACAATCTGAAACTTAAGCACTACACATCAGTCTTACGAGCAGAAGGCCTATATGCCCTAGAGTGTCTTTTCTTGAACCGAAAAGGTCTGGTAGAGAAATTGGAAATCAGAGAGAGGAGAGTCTTCAGTAAGATCCTAGGCCCGGTATAGGAAGATTAGGAATTCGGAAGGTGGCATAACTCTTAGCTCTACGAACATATTGAGATGCTCTCTGAGTTTGCAAGGAAAAGTAGGGTAACTTTCTATGGCCAAGTTGCAAGATTGCCTCCAAACCGACTAACCAACCGTCTGTTCATCTTCTGCCAAAACAAGAAGTTTCGTATCACTTGGTTGACAGAGACCGAGAAGGATATTGAAGAACTGGGAATAACTGATCTCAAAAACAGACAGTCTGTGAGACGCACCCTGAAGGAAGTCCGTGGATTTCAGGAAAAACCTCGAACGGAAGGTACCCCCTGGACCGAGGAGAGAAAGGAATTTCACCGGCAGAAGATGCGACAATACTGCCCATTCGAAACAAGAAGAAGAAACTACCTGCGACATGGCTTTGTTAAAGGTCGGAGCATATAAACTGCCTACGACCAATTCATAAATGCAATATCAGTGAATCTAAAAGAGTGAAATATTCCACCCTGTATGTTGATGGACCTCTCCAATGCATATGATTTAGTGGACCATAATCTGCTGTCAGAGCAACTGTATAAACATGGAATAATGGCCGTTGCACTTGAATGGGTCAAATCCTTTCTACATGATAGAGAACAGATTACCACTCTTCATACTCCGCATGGATAATTTTATTCTTTTCAAGAATTGTCAACATGAACATCCCTCAAGGAAGTACGATTGGGACCCTCTGTTATTCACAATATTCATTAATGATTTACAGCAAATACCGATTGCTCAGGAGCATTTGATGGTTAAATATGCATAGAACACATCCTTACCCATTAGAATTTAAAAATCGGGTTACTAAAGAAGCGAGAACACCTATTGAACATCAATTGAACATCATTGATAATTCAGGGATTTATATATTCTACGAAAACGATACCAAATAATTCGTCTGAAGTATATTGGCAACAGAAAGCTCCAGCGTCAGTTATTAGTTTATTTAAAAAGAAAGTTTTTTAGTAATTTATTGGAGCATTGCAAAAATAATCGCAAAATCACTTGGGGCAGTATTAACCAACAAACATATAATTTCGTAGATAAAAATGATTGAAATCAAATCATGAAATGAAATTTAATTCCATTAAGTCTAATAACAACAGCAGACAGGTATCATTGTTCCCGTCCACAAAATAGGCGACAAAACAATATTAATTAATTATTCGTCAATTGCCTTACTGTCGTATCAAAAATATTAGAATATTGTTTATTAATTCGATTAAATTCATTTATTGACAAACACCATCTACTACTTAAACAACAACATGGTTTTCGCAAAGGTAAAGACACATCTAGCGCCATGTCTGAATCCTACACACAAATTTATATTCCTAAGTGCAGGGGTTCTCAAAGCGTGTTCCGCGGAACACTGGTGTTCCGCGATGCACATTCAAGTGTTCCGCGAAAATATCAATATTTATGAGTGGAGTGGATGAGTGGAACGCGCACATGGCACGTGCGCATTAACTGTTAACCTATATTCTTTGCTATGACAGTTTTAATTAATAAAGAACAACAAACGTAGGTAGCGATATTATTATTAGGGTGCATGAAGCATGCAGTAGGCCCGACATCCGCAACTACGCATAATACGTCATAAAGAAACCTCGTCTTGATTGCGATAATGACAATGCATATGTTAGCACTAGTACAATTGAAGAGAATGAAGAAAACAGAAAAAAATGTGAAACAAATTCGAAATGTCAATCGTTTGTATGAAGAAGAATACTTAAAATTTGGATTTATCTGGACCGGAAATACAGATTGTCCAACACTTCTCTGCATTGTAAGCATGCTGAAAGAAACTTGCCAATAGCTCGATGGCGCCCGCTAAATTAAAGCGTAAAGTTTTGAAATGGCGCGTCATTTCAAAACTGAAAATAAAAACAAAGAATATTTGAATAGACTTTTAGAAATTCAAGGCAAACAAAGAAAACAATTTGAAAAAACAATGTAAGTGATAAAGTTTAGCGTCGTATGAAATTGCCGAGTTAGTAGCACTAAAATTAAAGCCACACACGATAGCAGAATCTCTCATTTTGCCTACCTGATGTGAAATAGTGACAATTATGTTTGGGGAAGAAGCAAAGAAGGAAATTTTGAAGATTCCGGTGTCTGATGATACCATTTGTAGAAGAATGAGTGCCCGTCAGCAGCAATGGAACTGCTGCAGGCTCTCACTCCGTTGCACCTTGTCGTGCAAAGGGCCCGCGAATACTAAGGTTCCAAATCCGAATACCAAAGATCGGCGATACTAAGGTTCAACAAGGAAGGAATAGGCAAGTCCAAATACATGTCCTGCAGCATTGAAAGAACAGTCGCAGGTAAGCTATTTAATATGTCTTTTGCATTACAAGTAGACGAATCAACTAATATAAGTGGCAAGGCGCAGCTTTTAGGCTTTATACGATTTTTTTATGAATAAGGGATAATAAATCAATGTTTATGCTGCAAAGAACTTTTAGGTCGAACAACCGGTCAGGACTTCTTTGATGGAACGTATTTGAATGTTTAAAAATTATCATGAGATCATTGTGTCAGTATTTGTCCGATGCGCGATGGAGCAGCGTGCATGAAAGGATGAATCAAAGGATTTGTGACTTTAGCTAAAACCATAAATTCAAATATAATATTGCATTATTATTTCTTGCACCGAGAAGTACTTCTTGTACGAGAAGAAAAAATTAGACGATGTATTTGACCAACTAGATGCCATGGTTAATTTTATTAAAATGAGACTGATGAAGAACCCAATTTTCAAACAACTTTGTTCATCGATGGAAGCAGATAATGAGTTTACTTTTGTTTACTTTTCTTCATACCGCAGTGAGGTGGTTGTCACGACGAAAGGTTTTAAATCGTGTTGACATTAAAAAATGGATTACTTGTTTTTTTGAAACATAAAATCAATTTTTTTTTGTGAATTGGACCGTTTATTTTGAAAGTGGCGTAAGTCCATTAAAAAAAATAGATATTGCACAATTTATGCTTAATTCAGGATAAACTTTTGATTTATTACTAATAAGTATTTAATATCTTCAAAAATGCCAATGTTTTGTTCAATTTAAAATTGGCCAATATAGGAAATTGCAAAGCAACTACTTAATATGTTTAACTTAATTTTCTCGGAACAACAACAAATTCAAAATAAACGGTCCAATTATCTAAAAAATGATGATTGCTGCAATAATTTATCGTATTTTGCTGATATTTTTGTTTACTTTAATACTGTCAATATGAGTATGTAAGGAAAAGTTGAAAAAATACTTATATCGACCGACAAATTATGCTCAATGAAAAAAATACTTTTACTCTTTTGGTTTGTTATTACTCTTTTGGTTTCAAAAAAGTTAGCTACCCGCGCCCCCCGCCTTAACGTTTTTATTATATTGTAGATTGTAGATGTTCCGCTTAAAAATATATCAGAGCTTAGTGTTCCCCGACTTCGAAAAGTTTGAGAACCCCTGCCTTAGTGGATGGAAGTAGTCAACCGATTGGAATTTTCTGCGACTTAGCCAAAGCTCTAGACTGTGTCTGTCACAAACAACTTTTGAATAAATTGTATTACCTGGAAATTATTGATAAATTGAGAAATATTATTAAATCTTTTCTTGAAAATAGATCGAAATATACAAGAATTGTATCTAATAACAAAACCCGCAAATCAGAACCATTGAAGATAAATAATGCTGTTCCGCAAGGGAGTGTTCTTGGACCTACTCTATTTTTATTATACATGGCAGAAATACGTTCCTACCTCGAGGAAAGACAATGTGTATTTCATTCTTACGACCAAACCTCTATAATATCCAGCAAATCCACAATACAAAATGAAAGGGAAGGAAATTTAATTTTACAAAAAGTAGTGGACTGGTTCTCCGCTAATAATCTTTTCGTAAGCAGTGAATACAAAAAGTGAATACATAAACTTTCAAATCCAACGAGGTTTTAAATACGCGGAGAATGTTAAAACGGAGAATTTAAAATTAAAAAACATGAATATAAAGAGTTAAGTCTACAAATATACCAGGAAGATATTGAAGTAGACATGTAAGAGATTGAAGTAGGCAAGGAAGGAGTAGGACAAGGAAGAAAAAGGACAAGGAATAGACTGACATCAACAAGGAATATATTAAAATATGCAAGGAATAGATTGAAGTAGACAAGGAAGAAATTAAAGTTGACAAGGAATAAGAAGGAGATAGAATTGATTGATATAGACAAGGAATAGATAGGAATACATATGGAAAAAATTTCTAAATAGTTTGTGAAATTGAGAGAAAGTTGAGCAAGAATAATGGATAAGAAGATAATTACATCTGTTTTCGGGTTGTTCTCACGTTCTCTTCGTTGCTTCCCTTAAAGTTTTTAAGTACGTGAACAGCTGATGAGAGGGTGGTCAAGTAATAGCCTCCTTCTCCTGATAACAGAGAAGGGTGAAGGAAACCTGTAAATTCAAACAAATCCAATTAATTTTAAGATTTGTTCAGACAAAACATTGTTGATAAAACAAGGAAAAAATAGTCTAGACAAGGAAGAATCTTTTCTAAGCCTGAACTAGGGCTTCACACGAGAAAGATATTTTTCTCGTCCCGTCTCGTCTCGTCTGGTCTCGTAAAAGCGACGAGACGAGACCGCATGTGGTCTCACACTCGCGAGAGCGAGAACGCATGTGGTCTCGTTCTCGCGAATTACGAGAGTCTCGTTTCTGATTCCGGTCATACTTCTTCTTCAATCTTTGATTCTAATACGGGCAGCCGTAATATTTTCTTGCAAAAATTTGCATAAACTACGGGCTCGCCCAAGTTACATTTCATTATATAACAATTAAAAGTGTAGATTTCGTAATATGAAATAGATGTCCTAGACAATTTCAAATTAAGTTCGTTTTTATTATTTATTTTAAATCGTCAACAAAATAGAAGGTTTATATAAACATTTATGGTGTGTTATCGCTACATTTTCATGTGGATATAACAAAGCGAAATTAGAAGATATTAATAGTAACCAAATAGTAAATTTATGTAAAGAGACAGTGATTAGTTTACAATAAAATGAATGATTACCTCGTTTTGGACTATCTTAACGACAAGTTCTAGGAAGAACGATATTTGGCGAGATTAGATGAGACGAGACAAGCGGTAACGAGAGCGAGACGAGACAAGTTCTAGGAAGAACGATATTTGGCGAGATTAGATGAGACGAGAAAAGCGGTAACGAGAGCGAGACGAGACAAACGGTTACGAGAGCGAGAGCGAGACGAGACTAACGGTTACGAGATCGAGAGCGAGACGAGACTAACGGTTACGAGAGCGAGACTGAGACGAGAGTAATTTTTTGTAACTACAAATGAGAGCGAGACGATATTTTTCAAACTCTCGCCCTATCTCGTCTCGTGTGAAGCCCTAGCCTGAACAAATAATAAGCTCCTTAAAACTAAGCTCCATCCAAATATGGAAGAAATTATATCTAGTCTAATCATGATAGTAGAGATTGCTAACAAATTTAGACTAACCTAGTTAGTAATTTACAGTTATGAACTAACTAACAAATACTAGATCAGCTATTTTGGTTGATGTTGGTTGACTAGATATAAAGTCTTTTTTGTATAGTCTCACCTGTGTAACCTTGCTTGGAATGTATAGTCTTGTCTGTCTGTCCAGTATTAACTGTTTATCTAGTCTTGTCTATCTATCCAGTCTTGCCTGTTTAGTATTGTCTGTCTATTTTTGTCTGTCTATTTTTGTCTGCCACCTCTTGTCTGTGCAATTTGGACTGTCCAGTCTTGTCTGACCAGTCTTTACTGTCGATTCCTGTCTGTTGAGTCTTATCTGTCCAGCCTTGCCTGACCAGGCTTGACAGAACAAACTGTTCGTCCAGTCTAGTACGTCCAATCATGTCTGTCGAGTCCTATTTGTTCTTCCACCCATAACTTGTTTGTGAAGTATTATCTGTCTAGTCTTGCCTGTCCTGTCTTGTCTGTCCAGTCTTGGTTGTACAATTTTGCTATTGCTCTATCTAGTTTTGTATGTTATGCCTTGTCTGTCATGTCTTGTTTGTCAAGTCTTGTCGGTCATGTTTTGTATGGCAAGTCTTGTCCGTCTAGCATTGTCTGTCAAGTCCTGCCTGCCTTGATGAATATGAAATGTCGTCGAAGTATCTGAAGGATGTTTTCACGAAGATAATGCGTGAACGAAGTGTCGTCAAAGTGTCAGGGAAGTGCCTTTCTTCCCTGAAATTGCTGAACTGATTTTCTTTGAAGTGACGTCGAAATGTCGTATAAGTGTTGACAATCGCGCAATCGAAATATCAGTGAACTAGTGTTGAACTGTTTTATTGCGAACTGTCTTCGAAGTGTTGTTCGTTGTGTCGGAAACACTTCGTTGCACTTTGTACTTTCTTGAGGATTTTTTAACTTGGAATATAACAACCGAAAATATTTAAAAAAAGTTGCATCAAAACGCATTTTTTTTTTTAATTTATTCGATCATTGCCCAACAGTGTGAACCAATTACAGAGCAAGATTACAGTAAATTAATTAAAAAAAAAGAAGAAAAGACACATCATCATAACATAAAAAAAACAGCATAATCAGACAGAAATTAAACAAAAATATAATACAAAATAATAAAGAACAAAATAAAATACACAATCACTGCGCTTAGGTATGCTTAAAGATCAAAGCGACACTTAGGCATGGTCGGGAAGAGTAGGACAATTCGTCAGGCAATTAACAACACTTGCTTTAAAGGCTTTGAGCTTGCCAGAAATGTCACAATCAGAGCTCAACGAGTTATGGATGGAGCATAAGCTATTGAGAGGTGGGTTCAAGGAAATAGGACCACCCGATGTATGATTATAGAAAGAGGCAGACTGACGACTAGCAGCTCTTGGCACTAGAAAGTTTAGTTGATTGACAATCTCTGGGGCGTCAAGCATACTGTGAACTGCCTTAAATAGAAAGACCTGACCAGCCAGAGTTCTACGAAATTTAAGTGATTCAAACCCAAGCTCAGCCAGCAGCAAAGGGTGATCGACGTGAAGCGCCGGAAGACCGTCGAACGTTTTAAACCAGAGGAATTTGAGAAATTTCCTCTGCATGACTTCCAGAGCAGTAATCTGCTTTTTAAAGTGAGGGTCCCAAATGATGGATCCATACTCCAAAACGGATCTCACAAAGCCGTAGTAAAGCACCCTCAGAGCCAAGGTATTATTAAAATTGCGAGAATTACGGATGATGAATCCAAGAGCCTTTGCAGCCTTCTTGACTGAAGACAGTATGTGTTGGACAAACGAAAGCTGACAATCGAAAATAATCCCCAGATCTTTGACTGACTCACAGCGATCAACACTGACGTTAGATAAAGAATACCTGCACTCATTCGGTTGCTGAAATCTAGAAAAGGTAACAACTCGGAGTCCAGAAAAGGTAACAACTTTACACTTGCTAAGATTAAGGTCCCACTTGTTGACTTCACACATTTTGAGTGTGATCCGATATCTAAGGAATATTCTAAGCTATAAAATCCTGATAAATGTCTACTATGCTGAGGTTCAATCTCCTTAACCTACAGAATACTGGTTTGCAGAATAATTTCTTCAAAACTATTTTGAGTTATTGATTTTGAAACTATTTTATAATAAATTTTGAATTTCTAATTTTTTAATTTTGACTAGACAGACAAGACTATACAGACACGACTATATAGACAAGACTTGACTGTCAAGACTAGACAGACAAGACTAGTCAAACAAGACTAAGCAGACAAGACAATGCAAACAAGACTAGGCAATCAAGGCTGGACAATGAAGGAGTAGACAGGCCAGGTTAGACAGGTAAGACTAGACAAACAAGTCTAGACAGACGAAGCTAGATAAACAGGAGTAAACAGCCACAAAACTAGACTAACAAGATAGTCAAGTTTAAACAGACAAGACTATGTAGACAAGCAAGATTGGACAGACAAGACTAGAGATATAAGACCAGACAGATAAGACTTGACAGAAAAGACTAGACAGGAAACTCTACACAAAAAATACTTGACAGAAAATATTAGGCAGGCAAGACTAGATAGACAAGAATAATCAGACTAGTTTTGGGTAGTATGGGCAGGTCTAAACAGGCAACACTAGATATACCAAACTAGCTATATAAGAAAAGACAGACAAGACTGGATGAACGAGACTAGACAGACTAAATAGACAGGCTAGACAAACTAGACAGAGTAGACAGATTTGACTGACAAGACTAGACAGTCAAGATTAGTTAGGCAAGACTAGACAGGAAAGTCTAGACAAACAAGACTATAGAGACAAAACTAGATAAGCAGGAGTAGGTACACAGACAAGATTATACACACAATATGTGACAAACAATACTAGACTAATAATATTGAATTTAGAAGTCTACAAGAAAATATATTTCAGCAGATGTTTTTCACTCTGATAAGGGAGAAATGCACCCCAGGAGAATTTCTGTGCCAAAAGATTATAATCTTGAAAACCACAATAATAAAAGCAGCAAAGTGCACATTGCAGTCACTTGCTAATACTTGCACGAAAACCCCATTCGTTCAACCTACAAGTCAAAAACTTAGAACTGATAACAATACACAAAGATTATATCAATAGAACAAAAAGTTGGCAAAACTTAGGAAACTATAAGGAAACTGAATATTTGCAGGTGTAAAATTAAGGCTTGTGGACAGAAGGACCTTGTGGTCGATAGCCCTTTGTATAATGTATATAACGGCTTGTTTAGCTTGATCTTGTCTGCTCTTGTCTATATGTGTATGGACTTGTCTATTTTATTTTTATTTTTGTCTGGTCTTGTCTGCTCTTGTACATTCTTGTTTGGCCTTGTCTAGTCATATCTAGTCTTGTCTGTTTTTGTCTGGTCTTGTCTGGCCTGGTCTGGTGTAAACTTGTCCTGTCTAATCTTGTCTGGCCTAGTATAATCTTGTCTGGTCTGAACTGATATTGGTCTTGTCTTGTCTAGTCTTGTCTTTACTAATATCTTTACTAGTGCATTCCAAATAATAAGTAAATAGTTAGTTTTAATTCAATAATTATAGCAATAAGTCTAGTAGAAAATCATTAATCAAACCGAAGATGGCAAATCCAACTATAGCTGCATTTAATAAAAACTGAATTGTATATAAATCAAATATTTACAATTTCTAATTTTTAAACAAACATAGAGGGAAAAACCATCCAAGCAGACTTGCAGTGGCAAAGTCAGCTGCGGCTTATTGACTTATACGCCTATTAGTAAACACAAGGAAACTAGACTAGATAATAAGTGAAATCATTATCCGGGGCTGCGACGGTTACGTAACATCGGGCACGAGCCCGCACACGCGTCTCCAATCAACAACATCATTACGCAACATTTATGCCGATCTATTTGCGAGTATTTTGCGCTATTATACCACGGAATAAACACGGATAGCTGGAGGTACCAGCATAATAAACAACCCCCTTCAATGCGCACACATTGCCTCGATGCTCCATGAGGGTTGGAGGATATAAACAGATTTTTTTCCTGTTTGATTTTCAATGGACGGTTACAAATAGTCGCGACTATTTACCCTATTCAATCTAGTATTGCTAATTCAATACCATGTAATTGAATAAGACGTGTCTTTATGTTTATGTGCTAGATTAATCTTGATTCCCGTACACTTATCCACATATTTGCATTCTTCCTAAATTTGATCTAAAGTTAGACAAGAGCAGACCAGATCAGGCAAAGCAAATAAAAAAGCAAAACTAAAGCAGACAATACCATACTATAACAGAAAATACCAGACACGACCAGACAAGACCAGACAAGGCCATACAAGATTAGACAAGACCAGACAAGACCAGACAAGGTCAGACAAGACCAGAGTAGAGCAAGCACGGCCAGACAAGATCAGACAAGTTCAGACAAGACCAAAGTAGAGCAAGCAAGAGCAGACAAGATCAGACTATAGCAAACTAGAGTAAGCAAGGTCAGAGAAGACCAGGAAAGAACAGTCACGATGTGACAAGACCAGACAAGAGGAAGCTAGTCCCAGAAGCTAGACAAGACCATACAAGAGCAGACAAGACAAGGCAAGACACGACCAAAGAAGACCAGTCGAGACCAGACAAGACCAGACGAGACCAGACAAGACGAGACAAGACCAGACAAGACCAGACAATACCAGACAAGACCAGACAAGACCAGACAAGACCAGACAAGACCAGACAAGACCAGACAAGACCAGACAAGACCAGCCAAGAGCAGACAAGACCAGACAAGACTATAAAAGACCAGACAAGACCAGACAAGACCAGACAAGACCAGACAAGACCAGACAAGACCAGACAAGACCAGACAAGACCAGACAAGACCAGACAAGACTATAAAAGACCAGACAAGACCAGACAAGACCAGACAAAACCAGAAAAGACCAGACAATAGCAGGCAACACCATTCAAGACCAGACAAGATCAGACCAGACCAGAAAAGACTATACAAGACTAGACAAGACCAGACAAGACCAGACAAGACCAGACAAGACCAGACAAGACCAGACAAGACCACACAAGACCAGACAAGACCAGACAAAACCAGACAAGACCAGACAAGGCCAGACAAGGCTAGACAAGACCAGACAAGACCAGACAAGACCAGACAAGACCAGACAAGACCAGACAGGACCAGACAAGACCAGACAAGATCAGGCAAGACCAGACAAGACCAGACAAGACCAGACAAGACCAGACAAGTCCAGACAAGACCAGACAAGACCAGACAAGACCAGACAAGACCAGACAAGACCAGACAAGACCAGACAAGACCAGACAAGACCAGAAAAGGCCAGACAAGACTAGACAAGACCAGACAAGACCAGACAAGACCAGACAAGACCAGACAAGACCAGACAAGACCAGACAAGACCAGACAAAACCGGACAAGAACAGACAAGACCATGCAAGACCAGACAAGAGCAGACCATGATAGACGAGATGAAGCAAAAGCAAACAAGACCAGAGAGTTCTGCAAATTTCTATAAAAATTAATTGTGACGATTTTCTAGTTTTTGTTTTGTTATCGGACAATCGTCGATCTTGCAGATGTGGGAGGTGGCGGTGCTGTTAACGGGGCGAGAACAGGTGCGCCTGTTCACCTGTTCCCGCATGTCTTGCGGACGTGCGGACGGACGGACCGACGGGCTGGCTTCAAGAGTATCGCGCGCGCCGAGAACGGATCGGTGAGGTTTCCGGGAGTCAAAACATTCGCGCCAGACGGATGGGGCTGCCGGTTAACGGATGCGAGGACCGTGCGCCACGAATTTATCAAAAATATTTTCACGCTTGTTTTACCTTAAAATTATATTTAGAAACGAAAAAGATACAAAACCTAGACAAGACTAAATAGAGATATCTAGATGGGCAAAACTAGATAGGCAATACTAGACATACAAGACTAGACAGACAAGACTAGACAGTGAAGACTAGACAGATAAGACTAGACAAACAAGACTAGGCAATCAAGACTAGACAGACAAGACTAGACAGACAAGGCTACATAGCCTTGTCAGGAAAGTAAAACTAATGAAGTTTTAATTATCAGTACTAAGCTTCCTGTTTCACTTTCGCATCTGAGTTTAGTTTTTGCGAGCTCTCCACTTACTGCGAGTGTTCAGCTCTGGCGTGTATTATTTATACACACTTTGAGAGTCGTTGCGAAGGCGGGCGTCTCGACGCCGGGCCGTCCCCCGACGGGCGGAACGGACGGGACAGACAGCGCCAAGACATCCTCCGTGTCGTCCGCCCGTCGGCCCGTCAGAGCGTGCATGCAGATCCCGTCGAAGCTGTCTCGCTCGCATCGTTTTCTTTTTCTTGTAACGGGAGACTCGGACGGCTTTGATTTATGACGGCGCTGACGTCCCTTCGACGACGCCGCCGCTCTTGCGTAACCGAACTTTGTTTTTCCTGCCCAAATTGAAAACAAATTAAGAGTTTCTATCGTTGGAATTTTTCTGGAATACTAATTCATGTCAGCTCAATGTTTAAGTTAATTTGGACCACAGTGATAACTGGAGACGTTTAGACGTGACCAGACAAGTCGTATTCATTGGTTTAGGCTGGTCCGAGTTGTATTTGTATCTTGTCTTGTCTGAGTTTATCTAGTCTTATACAATTGTACTTTCATTACACTTGCGTGGATAAAAATCGTGCCACTGTAAATTTTTTAATTAAACTATTTTTTAAAGAAACTATTAATCAGATGAAATATAGTAATATGCCGTGTGAAATACCATTTGATATACTTTAACATGAGTTTCAATGTATCACGAATGCTTATCGTTTATAGGCGTTGAAATCGGTATAAAAAAACGAACGTATTTATGTGCTGCTGCAGCGAGAATAACAAACTTGTGCATTATTGGTTTTTCATAATTTGATTGGTTTTCAAGAATGTTAGTTTAATGCATACTACACCACAAAATGGACAAAATGGACTTACCCAGCGAGCTGTTGATCGCAAACTGGAGAATATTTATAACGACTCGGGATTAACAACGCTTTATTGAGTCAACATCATTAAGAAATCGTCACATTAATGATGTCAACTGCAACAACAGCTCCGTAAAGTACGAAGAGTGGCCATTAGTTAGTGGACAGTAAGACGAAGACTTGCAGATAGAGGGGTGAACTTGACCCCCTAATACCCCTGAATCTTGTCAAAAACTTAACCCAGCTCATCCCAGAACAATGAGAGCTGTTCTGTTCTCAGATGAGAAAATGCCTTTATGGTAGCGACCGAAGAAATAAAGTGTACCGAAGACCAAGAGCAGGACCTATCAACCTTAAGAGAAAGGTTAGGTTTGGATGTGTCTTACCTGTGGTCACCTACGGTATGGAAATCGCAAAATTAACCAAACGAAGTGCAGAACGACTTCACATATCACAAAGAGCAATGGAAAGATCCATGCTCGGAATAAGCCTAAGAGACAAAGAACGTAATATCGAAATAAGCGCGCGGAATAGAATTAAAGATTTTGTGGTGCCTGTAGCGGAATTGAAGGGGCGAACGGGGAACGACCACATGGCAACATGGCAATGGAACACATGGTAGGACAAAACTCTGATAAGTAAACAAAATGCATGGTGTAATGGTAACCAATACTAACATGTTGGCGTAGTTTTGGAAGATCTTCGGCAGCGTTCTCTTGACGACATCAAACAAATTACTGACAGAAACTGGTACCAAGTCATCCAAAATAAAAACATCTGGCAAAGCCTGGAACGTGTTTTCGACCCTTTTTTATGGGGTCGAATCGTGGACGCTTACGGAGGCATCCTCCAAAAAACTTGGGGCATTTGAAATGTGGCTGTACCGAAGAATTAAACGAATACCTTGGACAGAGAGAATAACCAATACGGAGGTGCTGAGAAGGATGGGAAAGGAAAAAGTCCTGAAAGACAAGAAAGACAAGACAATGCAGTTAGGACTCGAAAGCTACAATATCTGGGACATATAATGCGTATAAGACATATAACGAGAGCCGATATGTCCTTTTGCAGAAGATCCTCCAAGGCAAGGTATATGGAGCTAGAGGAGTGGGCAGAAGGAGAATATCGTGGTTGAAAAATTTAAGATCGTGGTTCAACCAATCAACCACTCAGCTTTTCCGCGCTGATGTTAACAAAGTTCGAATAGCCAACAGGATAGGCACACTTAGAAGAAGAAATTCTGGAAGAGATTTACTCTCAGGGGTATGGTAAAGACGGACTGAAGAAGAAGAAGCTATTGGTATATACTTATTTGTTTCCCTAATGTATGGTTGGTGAATGCCCAAGCACCTCTGGATTTGCTTTTAGATTGCTCATCATCATCTTATGATCATTAAAATGTTTCGTTTAGCAATGGTTATGTTTCTAGCTTGTAGATGTTTTTTAGTTTTATACTGGTCAAGAAGTTGTAAATCATTTAATGTAAAGAACACAATCGATAGAACTTTTTTAGATGTTTACCTTCATTAACTAGTGTTGTTCTAGGGGGCACGGAAGGTCTCCACGCGTGCATTTTCTCCTGAATATGCAGAACTTGCCGACGTCACCTGGTAACACATCAGACAGTGGCCAATCCTTTCACCACCGGAAACCAACGGACACGAAAAGATACATTTGTCTATTACGAAGCAATCTTTGAGCAGATGTATGGTGGTTTACTCTGCTGAACCGCAGAATCTGCATCTGTCATCTTCCTCTAGCCTGTAGTGTCCCGTCAGGACTCCTATCAGATTTCTAAGCTTATTCCTATTTAGTTTCAGGCAAGCTTTTGTTCTTTTCTGGTTAAAAGATCCCAGCACTACTTTGGCTTGTCTTAGCCCTGGAAGTTCTTTCCACTCTTTTTACTTTTATTTCTTCATCTAAACTTTTATGTATGGTTTTCAAATTCATACCGCAAAAGGGTTCCGGAACAATAAAAGGATTACTGGATCTCTTGTTTGCTAGGTGATCGGCATCTTCGTTTCGGCATCTATACCAGCGTGTCCTGGTACTCAGTATAGCGTTACTTTATTTTCTCTGCCAAGCTTGTTTAGTTTTTCCATACTGTCCCATACCGGTTTGGATCTGATGGTATATGAGCTAATAGCCTTGATGGCTGCTTGGCTATCTGACAGGATGATAACATTTTGTTTTTTGCGATAGTTTCTTTTTCTTATTATTCTGAGTAACACTACAACCCTTGATGAGTCTTGGCTGCGTTAACGATTTGCCTCCATCGGTTCCGGTCCAACATGACCTACTTAAAGTCATATACTTGCATGGTCTGTAGATCGTTTAAATGTTGTCCTTCCATCTGATTCTCGGCCGCCCCAGCGGTCTCTTTCTTGATGGGTTTCCTTCCCATACTATCTTGATCAGTCGGTCGTCAGGTGCTCTTTGGACATGTCCAGCCCATCTCAGACGCTGGGATTTTATCGATTTGACTATATCCGGCTTTTGGTATAGGTCCTGGAGTTCTGCATTCGTCCTTATGCGATATTTCTCCGTGTTTGGATCCTTGACCAAATATTCTTCTCAGTATCTTCCTTTCAGCCCGCTTTAGTAGAAGTTCATTGTGTTTCGTAAGGGTCTAGGTCTCACAGCCATAACAGGTGATCAGTTTGATTATAGCCTGGTACACCCTCAGCTTTGATACCCTCAACACCTTTTTGGATTGCATGAGGGTTCGCATGGCAAAGAAACACCTATTGCCACCGTGTATTCGTGTTTTAATCTCTTCGTTGCTGTCGTTGTCTGAGCATATCGTGGCTCCAAGGTACTTAAACTGTCTACTCTAAACACATTAGAAGTTATAAGTGTCCATCGTTATATTCTGACCGATTATGTCCATGGATGGTTGTCGGGTAATGTGCATGTATTTGGTTCTTTCCTCGTTGATGTTGAGGTCCATTTTATTACATTCCTTCTCTATTTTCAGGAAGCTTTCCTTGACTTCAACAGTACTTCTTCCGACCGCGTCAAAGTCGTCCGCGAAGGCCAGGATCATCTGTGGCCCCTGGTTAGTAAATACTTCCGTGGTGATGATCGTCTTCTTGATAGCAATATCTAGGACTATGTTGAAGAATAGGGGCGACAGTCCATCTCCCTGTCTCAATCCACTCATGACCGAAAAATCCTCTGTTATATGGTTCCCTACTTTAACGCGACATCTGGTATTGTTTATACATAACTTCGTGAGAGTGATGATTTTCTGTGGTATACCTATATTTGCCATGGCTATCCAGACACTGTCGCGTATAATGGTGTCGCAAGCTTGTCTGACATCCATGAACAGCTGGTGCTGTTCATGGAACGTCCTTTTTTGAATTCCCAGTGTTTCTCCAGTAGTTGTCGGATTGTGAATATCTGGTCCCCTGTTGAGCTCTTTGGTCTTAATTCACACTGATAATCGTCAATTTGTTCCTCCGCATACGGTGATATGCGTCTCAATAGCACATTGGAGAGTATCTTGTATGCTGCGTTCAGTAGCGGTATTCCCCTGTAGTTGATACATTTCCTGCGGTCTCCCTTCTTATAAATGGGGATGATAGTACCTTCGTTCCATTCGTCTGGGAAGACTTTCCATTTCCATATGGCTAGTACTAGTTTATGTAGATCTTTGTGGAGTTGTGTTGCTCCATATTTTAGGCATTCTGATGGTATTGTGTCGCATCCAGGGGTTTTGTTATTTTTGAGTTTGTTGATTGCCACTACTATTTCTTGGAAGCTTGGTTCCTCTACGTCTATTTCCGCTGTCTGGTATGTTGTGGTCTCTGCTGTTTTGCCGTTATCTGCATTAAGAAGGTTGTTGAAATACTCTTTCCATGTTTTAAGTATTTCCGACCTGTCGGTTATTAGTTCGTCCCCATCGCAATTTTGGATACTGCTTGTTATGGGTTCATATCCTTTCGTCATCCGCAATATTTCTTGAAAGAATCTCCTACTATTGTTGCTTTTGGCATCCTCCTATAGTTGCTGTAGTATTTTATTCTGGGCCGATAGTTAAATTGTGCACTTCTCCCGATTGCATGTACCTCTGCTTGGAAGATACTTGGATAGATTTCTATGGATTCAAAGTATTTGGTGCGAGTTCCAAACACTCCTGTACCAGTTCCTTGTTTTGTCTTCGAACCATCCGTATACCACTTGATAGCACTTTGCTCTATGTGGTATATTATACGCTGAGAGGTATGTAAAGGGCGAAGGCAAGAAGGGACCCAAAGCCTGCCCAAAAGTCAACCTCACCTGCACGAGTGATGACCTTGTATAGACCATTCAGCACACCCAGCTAGATATCAGACGATAACAGCTCTGGTGACCGAGTCACGGCGGTATAACCGTTAGATCTGAAATTAAGGAAATGTAATTTCATACCCATGGAGGAAGATGACGGGAAAACATGGAGGAAGATAACACCACCATTATACTTCCCAATAGAACCACATGATGACGACATTCAATTTTAAATGTTCCCGAGGTAAAATTAGTTCCCCGATCAGATCTCAGGGGGGAACAGTTTTGACCGTAAGACAGTGAACCGGCTTACGAACAGTGGAAAGCCTAATACATACGACCAGAGACGGAATACAAATGAGTGATGTGGTCGCAAAAATTCCTTAGTGAATATGCATCAGAGGAAGAAGAAGGTGTGCTGAGGATTCCTCGCTCCAAACGGCTTTACTACTACACATTGCTGTGTAGTTTTTCTCGATATGGTATTTGCATACCATTTTGTCTTTCGGTACTTACAGCCTTTTTTTGAGAGGGGGGGAAAACTTTACGTACGACCCTCAGACCAGAAATGCCCTGAGGAGTGTGGGACTCACCCGCGCATGCTGGTACGACCGGTCCTACCCACTAGAAACCACCTCCTCTTTCAATAACCATTCACCCAACCACTGGATGGCCTAGCGGCATTACTCCATGGTGGAGAGAAGTCTCTATTCGTTGGTATCTTTCGTTATTCATTATCCCTTTCGTCCAGTTCTTTCTTTAATAGGATGTCTTGCACCATTTTTTCAATTATATTCCACCCTACTGCGCTACTCAACATTTCGGGCACTAAGTTCTCGGGTGTTAGTTTTTTTACGAATTAGGTAAATGCTCGATTGCGTACATCGCTCCACTGCGGGCAGCTGAAGAACGTGTGCTCTGCTGTGTCTTTCTCAGCACCACAGTAAGTGCATTCTGCTGTTTGGCGCTTCCCTATTCTCTTCTTGTAGGCCACAAAGCAACCATGGTCACCGGCATTTGCAAGAGGTGGAATGATAGTTCTCCATGCTCCCTAGAGTACCAGCCTTTAATTTTAGGTATTAACCTATGCGTCCACGTGCTTGTTTCTGTACTTCCCCACCTTTCCTGCCACCTTCCATGGTATCTTCCCTAGCTTCCCTCCTCCGCTTCAGGTTCAAGCCGAACGTTTCTCCCCTTTCTTTAGCGAGTAATTTGAGCGGAATTACTCTTCCTATGACAAGTAATGATTCTGTTGCGGCAGTTCTGTAACTTCTGCAGATACGGATTGCAAGAGTTCTCTGTACGCGAAGTAATTTTTGTCTATATTTCTGGTATCTACAGGCCTACATCCACATGGGGGCGGTATAAAGAATGATTGACTGGGCTACGGTTGCTAAGAGTCTTCTTTTCCTTTCGGTTGGCCCATTTTCACGCGGCATGAGTCTGAAAAGAGACAGAGCCGCTCTTTGGGCTTTTTCAGCAACATGCGTTATGTGATGGCCAAAGGTCAGGCTCTTATCCCTTACGACACCAAGATATTTCACGTAGTTGGTTTGTAGTATTATTGTACCTCCCACCTCGAACTGTATCTCCCCGTACTGCTTTCTACCAGAGAGCATCACCGCTTCTGTTTTTTCCGTGGCGAGTTGAAGTTTGTTCTTTTTTAGCCATATGGAGATCCTATGTACCGCCTTGTTGGTGTTGTACATTAAATATTCTCTCGATTTAGCTCTAGAGACCACACTCTAGAGACCATTTTGTATTGCTACGTCTGTTCTATTGTCGGTGTACCATTTCCCCTTTTGTACCAGCTTTTTGTTAGGTTCTATGATCGTTGCGATATTGACGTGCTTCTCGTGTATGGTTTGCATCATAAGCTCAAACGCACACTTGATTCTGTTTAAGTTTATTTGGAGTACTTTGGTGTTAGTCATTTCTATGTGCTGTGTGGAGCTGGAGTTTTGGACTTCTCCCTATTTTGCGATTTTTTGTTCTTTGCGTCCTTTCTGGCATCTGAAAGTGCCTTCCTGAAGAACATGCACTTTCCTCCACCAGCCTGGTGTCCCTCTTTGTTACACAGCATGCAGAATTCATCGTTGGTACAGGTTTTCCACTTATGACCCTCTTGCCCGTACCTGCTGCAAAGGCTGGATTTGTCAGTGCCGGTGCACTCTGCTGTTTTGTGATCAAACTGCCAGCACTAACAGCACTTTGTCAGCTTAATCCTTTTCTCGACCTGACTCTCGACTATGCCAACTCGGAGGAACCTTCTGCTAGACAGCTTTTCAGCGTCTTCTTTGTTGATGGTTAGCGTTGCGGCTAACGTGTCATTTGCATTCGGCCTAAGTTCGCTGAGTTTATATGTGCTTTGTTCCAGAGGTCCGACTAGGGCTTCGACTGCAGCTAGCACATCTTCTTTTACTGCGGTGGATTCTAGCCCCCTAATATGCAGGGTCTCTTGTTTTTGATTTTTTGGACGGTGTTTCTGACGTTGATTGTTTCTGACGACTTTTTAATAGCTTCTTGCAGTTCCCGCGCTGCTTTATCGTCTTTTCCCATAGTTATTAATAGCTTACCTTCCTTAGTACTTCTTACTTCCTTAACTAGGTCTTTCGCATCACTTTTGAGTAATAATTCTTTAATGCTTGTCACTAAGGATTTGTACTCTTTGTTTTGGTCCTCAACTACTAAGGCATATGTTTTCCACTCTTTCCCCATTCGTGCGGTTTTTACTTCTTTGACATCATCAGGTTTCCTGTTGGTATAGATCCTTAATTTTGTGTCTGACGTTTGAAAGACACACTCTAACAGCTTCCGCAGTCTTGGCGTTTCTATGCATTTAGCGCTGTGGATTGCAACCAGATCGTCCCGTCCCCTGCTGTCTCTTCTTTAAGTTGGTACAATTTGTTCCATATATCTTCGTCCGTATTGCCGTGTGGTATTTTGACAATTTTCTTTTCTCTTTTTTTGCTGTTCCCTTGAGTTTCTCAGAGCGGATTACGTTGGTTTGCTCTAGTACATCAAATTTTTCCCTCACTACTCCTAGTTCGGGATATTTCTCATTGTAGAGCCTTTGTATGCTCTTGTCCATATTTACGTCGTCTGGCTCGACGATAACAACTTTAACTATTGCTCCATTGTCGGCTAGACGGTTGCCTATCTGGACTTCAGTCTTCCTGAACAGTTTTTCACTCCAGGTTCTGTTTTCTACACTTTGCCACTTCTTGAGTGTGTCTATTTCATGGAGCGATGTAAGCTCTTCAGTTTTCCTCTAAAGTTCCAGGGAGTTGATCGTTGCTCCGCGATTTGCTTTTTTAAGTTCTCGTTTTCTGCACGTAACTCTCTCACCAGAATTTCGAGGTCCGTTTTCTCCGTGCTGGTTTGCGTGTTGGCCATGCTTACGCCCTTTCGCTGCAGGTGATGTGTGTCCACTTCGTATGTGGGAATCTCAATTTTTTTCCCACCTGTGGTATTCAAACCAATCTCGCGCTTACTCCCTATTTACTTTTTCCACTTAGCCTTTTCAGTTTTTCTACCACATTTTGTATCTCTCTCTTCGTGTTTGGATTTTCATCTACCAGCTTTGTGAGCTGTGTTGTAAACAGTGATATCGCCTGGACCGCCTCAATAATGTTAAAGGCGGTAGGGCACTCCTATCTTTTAATTGCTTCCATGGTACTTACAGCCCGGGGATCCCGTTTGGCAGCGAGGCTGTTCCGGTCTCTGCTCCCGATTACTATACCTCTGCCTATTCCTTCCTTTCTGAACCTTCCAATCGCCAATCTGGCGGTCCTCTTAACGACAAGATGCAACGGTGTCAAATCTAGCAGCAGCTCCATTGCTGCTGTCGGACATGACCCCATCGCTCCTGTGATGTAGATACACGCCAGTCTTTGTTCATCTCAAACTGCTTCTTCATATAGATCAGCTTGGTTCTACTTCCCCACGCAACTACACGGTAAGTAATCGCAGGTTTCACTATCATATTGTACATCCATCGCAGGATTACAACCACACGTTTTCCTTGCCAGATTTCTGCATAACATTAGAGCGCGATTTGCTTTTCCTACGACTTCTTCGGCGTGCTTGTTCCACTTGGAATTTGCTGTTTAGTGTTATGCCCAGATAACTCTTTTGTTTGTATTCTCATATAACAGTATGGGCTGTAGGCAGTTTAACATTTTGAACTATATTCAGAAAGGTCAGATCAAAACGGCACACAAAAAAAAAAACGTGCGTGTCCTAATTCAAGGTGATCAAGGACTGCAATGAGTTTATTGATCTCGCTTCTTTGGCAAACCAGGTTGACGAAAACCGTAATAAAGACTAAAACAGAGAACGAGTAAACTGGCTGAAGATCAAAAGTTTCAGATTCAGGAAGGATAACCCTAGAAAAATTGAGTACAGGTACATGCAATCGGAAGAGTACAGGACAGTTTTGTGTGGTATCGGCAGAATATTACCCATTAGTACTCAGAAGAAAAAAAATCTTTTGAACCGGGAGCAATACCTAAAACTTCTATCTGTGGAGCAACCAGCAAGATTTCATTGGGAATCACTCTGAAGACGAGGGAGATCTGGATGATGATTAATTATCACACGATACCCTGATGGAGTTGAGTCGGACAATTCGCAAGACTAAGCAATAACTGGTGGATTGCCAGAATTGCCCAGTGGCGATCAAGAGAAACAACAAGGAGCAGTGGTCGTACACAAAGGAGGTGGTTGGGCGACATTAAATCGATCGCTGGTAAAGACTGGCATCTCAAAGCCCAAGATAGCCAGATGTGGGGACTTACGAAGAGGCTTAAGACCAGAAGTGGATGATGGTAAGCTGGTGAAGAAGAAGAAGAAGGAGAAGACCCTGATCATTCAATGTTAATCGCGCAAATTATATAAATTGTCCATTTTATACTTATCCAGCTTTTCGTGTTTTTTTTTTGCTACAACTAACGATTTTTTCAGTTCTATCAGTGATCAGTTATTAGTTACACCAGTTATATCAGTTATTGTTCTTATAGTCCAAATATTCCAAATAAAAATATTTTTTTAATTTATTTTAAGAAAATCGTCAGTGATTTCGATTATTCATGGACTTTGAATACTTAAATCCATTTATTTCCCAACCATGTTTTGTGGACTTAGCGGGATTGCCTTTTACGCCCAGGATACTAGACTAGCAGACAAGGCTAGAGAGAGTCTGACTAATCTTACATCTTATGTACTCTTGCTTAACCCCGACTAATCTGTTTAGTCTAGTCGTTTCTGTTAAATTAAAATGCAATGGATAAGTGGCGATGGATTGTGGAAAATGTTTCTGCGGCCAATTAGATCTAGTCTGTGATATATTCGAGTATTTTTTAGCGATGATTAGTGCGTCCGTCCGTCGCGTCGGTTTGTTCCGGGCCGGTTGTCGACGGGTTAGCTGACTAATGGCCTGTTCGGGTCGTTTACATAATTTGCGCCAATCAACGAAACCCTCCATCTAGACCTAGCTAGACATTCGTCTTGTCTCTTCCAACGCACTTAAATGCCACATCTGTAACTGTCACTGCGCCACATGTGCCATATTTTTACACCGCCACTACACAGTTTTCCACAAAAAAATGAACTAAAAAACTAAATAGAAACACAAAATTTATAATTAACCACCCAAAAAAACGACTTTGCTAAATATACTAACTCAACCCTTCAGCTTTTCCTCGGTTTGTCTGATTTGTTTTCTTCCTATCTTAATTAGTTGAGATTTGGACTATTAACTCCGGGACTAATTAGATTTGTCTCGTTTAATGGTCCGGAAACTTTTTCAAGAAAACTTTGCTTTAACGGATTTTAATTGGAAAGGTGGTTGGAAACATTCAGTTCCGGTCAAAAGGTTCAACAAACACTAAATACCGCACGTCACTCAACGATTTGCCACTCTATTCAAATAAAATCAAATAATGTTATTTATCACAGATAAATATAACAGATAAATATAACACAGATAAGAAATTTACATATCGGACAAGTTACAAGAATATAAGCAAATAAATCGAATACTTATAGTAAACAATATAAAACATAATGAATAGAAAGAAATCTCCTCTAGACAAGCATATTTATACCGAGTGGCCCAAAAGTAGGTATACAGTAATTATACAGGTATTACAGTAGGTATACAGCTATTTCTTTTGTTTCTAGTGTAAACAATGGCTGGAAATAGGTTGGATAGGTTGCAGGAATGCATCAATGCCGAAGGTGGACATTTTGAGCACCTTCGGAATTAAATATGTAATTAAACCTGTAATTAAAAAAATTAAATAATAAAAGAATGGTATACCTACTTTTGGACTACTCTGTATTTACATAGATTATACTCAACACACAAATTTGTCTATGACACAGTAAATTGTTGTTGTTTATCGTAATCTTGTCAAATAATTGCGCTCAGGACGTCAATCTCTTGAAAACGGATTCTACTAATGGGTTTTCATTAAGAACGACGCATTTTGTTTCTTTCAATTAAAAGACTTGTTGGTAAGTTATGGAAATGATTTTTATTTCAAATGAAAGCACATTCAATGGCATTAATTGAGGAATCCGACATCGTTCGAATGTCCGCCGCATAAGCACTGGCACGAGTGAATACGCTGGATCCAATTTTCTATAACTCGTGCATTCAAATCGGCCGAAATACAAAGAATTTCGCGTTCGATGTAGGCCTGCAGCTCTAACGTTGCTTGCTTGTTGGCATAGACTAAATGTTATAGACTGATGTTTCAAAGTAGGAAAAAATTGCGAAGCCATCTTCACTCCAATTCGAGAAATGCTAGAAACAAAATGCATCGTCCCTATTGAAAAGCCCAATACTTGTAAATAAAAGTCGTTTAATGTGTAATGGCACTTTTCAATTAAAAAGACTTTAGGCCGTCTTTTGAAAGCTTTAAAACTATTTTCCACACGAATTGTCTTTGGAATGCAATTAAACATTTGTATATCCTATACAAATTGTGCACCTTTGCATATAGTTACTCCTTAAGTTACTCCTTGTTGGTCCCAGATTTTGACAATAGCTCATATTTTGTGTATGACGTACCTTTGTGACGATAAGTTTGTTTTTGATTTTAAATACATAGCACGATAGTTTCCACATGTATACTCAATGAAAGCACGGCCCATTTATTGCAACAAGCGAGATTCACGCGGGTTACATTTAGAAATGCTATGTTATGTTATGTTAAATGTTAAATTTATATTTTGAAGTGAGTATTTGAGAATATGGATAGGATAATTAAATACAATGTATTTGCTTATATTTGAACATTTATTTTATTTAATCACTAATGTATTTATAGAACTAAAATTATTCTTTTTTCGGGAAACTTGCCTGCGCTTTCCTCCCACTAGCTTTCCAATACCTGGATTCAAAGACCGAGAACAGACAATCTTCATTAAGACAGATATTTATTCATCAATAAATCTTGAGCCGTTTTATTGAATTTCAAGAACTAAAATGGTTGTTCGTACAAGTGCTTACTCCCAATATAGCATAAAATCTGTGCAACAAGTCTATCCAGGATCTGTGCTGTAAATCCAGTATCTCTCACCTAACTAAGAATATATTTTGGGTGTTCCTACTTCTCAATACTTCTCTTTCAAAACCGAATTATTGTGGAAATCAATTAATCCTAATTGTAAGTGTGAGCATTTACTACTTCAAATGAAAAAGGCTCTATAAAAAAAGACAAATTTTCTTTCAGTTGTAAATTGTAGATTTTGTGGTGACTTGTTCTGCCACCTTCATAGATCTATTGTACCCCACCCTCTTCCTCTAAACGTTGGAATGCTTACCCATTTAGAGTGCCTCCTCTAGTTCTGATTACTTTAGGAATTTCAGAAATTGGGTGGGATTCAAGGACTGCAACCCCTGCATTCCAATAGCTCATATTGTGTGTATGATATAACCCACTGCGTTCAAGCAGTGGGCACCAAGGTACATTTGTCTCTTGCAGAGCATTGCTCCGCAGTCATTGAGTAGATGTGTGGGAGTTTATTCTGCTGAATCACATCATCTGAATCTGTCATTTTCCTCTAGACCTTGTGCCTTGAGGTGTTTTCTATGTCTATGGTGTCCTGTGCTGACAGAATTCTAAGCTTGTTCCTGTTTAGTTTCAGGCAAGCTTTTGTTCTTTTCTGGTTAAATGATTCCAGCATTACTATGGGTTGTGTTAGCCCTAGAAATTCTTTCCAGGGTTTCATCTATTGCTCTCTTATTTCTTAACTTTAACTACTAAGCTTTTGTGGATGATGTTCATACTCATACCGCAAAACGATCCCAGACCTATGAAGGGATTACTCGATCCTTGTTTGCTAGGCGATCGGCTCCTTCCATTAATTTAAGTTTCCATTAATACCAATGTGTACCCAGTTCAGCGTTACTTTATTTTCTCTGCCGAGCGAAATTTTCGGTTTTGTCATCTTTCATTTCTAGAAATATGATTATTTCTTCTAAAAGCAGATAGAAGCTATTCAGACTTTATGGTAGGACTACCAACGGACTTCTGTCAAATAAGGAAGATCTTCGAAATCAGATGCTAGATCTTTAAGGAACGAAGAAAAATTGGCGATGGTTTAGTACTCTCGAGCAAATAAAGTATCTTCGTTACAGTTTTAACGACTTCTTTTAAGGACATGCTTTATACATACTTTAACTTAGTGTTTACTATTGCAGCGATATTAATTGAACCAGCGACATGCCTTTCCCCTAATTCCATAGGAATATAGCTTTTCTAGTAATTTGTCGTGAGCGACATAAACGTGTGTATGACGTTCCTTTGTGACGACAAATTTGTTTATGTTTTTAAATACGTGGCATGACAGTTCACATATGTATATGGAGGGTACCGTTAAAATGTTAAATTGTTGAAATAACAGTTGGTCTATATGATTAGGAGACATTAATGCTAGCTGGAGATATTATGTATCATCATTATGTATCTGTTCAATTTGTACTCCCAGTTTGTGTTACGAAGGGCGTTGGAAGACAGAAGAGAAGGGGTAAATATTAGAGGGGCACTAATTAAAAATCTTAGATTGGCGGTCGATGCTACAATAATGGCAGAAAGTGGAGAAGAGCTACAAACACTATTAGAGAGAGTTTACCAAGCGTGCGAAGAAGTAGGACTCACCATTAACATAGAAAAAAAGAAATTCACGGTAAGAACTAAAAACCCGAATATTTACCCTGTTATCAGACTAAATGGAAATCAAGTAGAGCGTGTCCAAAAATACAAATATCTTGGAACAGTCATTAATGACCTACTAGATCCAGATGGAGAAATCAAGATCAGGATAGAAAAGGCTCGAAAGATATTTATTGCATACTCTTCAATGTTCATAAATAGAAGTTTGTACCTGCGAATTAGTTTAGGGTTCATGGAGTGAATGTGTAGTCAGTGTTACTGTACGGGGTGGAAACCTGGACCTTAAAAGCCCAAACTATCAAAAAGCTTGAAGCTTTCGAAATGTGGACATATAGGCGCATGCTCAAGATACCCTGGACACATAGAATGACGAACGAGCAAGTACTCAGGCTATTAAAAATTATCAAGACACGTAAAACAGCATACATAGGTCATATTCTGCGCAACGACAAATATATACTGCTACAAAACATAATGCAGGGAAGAATAGAGGAAAAGAAGGGAATAGGAAGAAAGAAAAAATCCTGGCTCTGTTATATAAGAGACTGGACAGGAATGAATGTTGAAGAACTGTTCCATGTGGCAAGAGACAGAGACGCATTCAGAAAGGTGGTCGCCAACCTTCAATGAGAAGACGGCATCAGAAGAAGAAGCGGAGATATTATGATCCGCTTTTGCGACAGAAAAACAATGTGTGTAAATAAGGAGACTCCCCAGACTAATATGCCATAGGTTAACACGGACTGAATTTTGGCATGGTAGATATTCACAAGGACCTCCTCACCCACAGATTCACGCACTTTTCTAATTAGGAATGCCTTGCTATTTAGTTTGCTGATGATATCATTTGTCATAATTTTTGCACGTCAAGTGCTGCTCTAAACGCACTGCTAACAACTTCACAGCATTGACACTCTTCAGCTGTATATTTCCGATTTTTAGTGGAAGATCTTCAGTGGGTTTCCTTCCACGACAATGAAGACCATATAACTAGTCATAATCTAATGGAAGTACAATTTCAAGATGAGAAAAATGTCTTCGAACAGGTTCTCTTAATGACAACAAAGAAACCTTAAATAATAACCTAAAACTTCAAATACCTTTTTTGGGAGGAGGGGAAATGCATTAGGGCACACACGGGGCCTACGTTCTCGTGGAGTGTGGGGCTCTCTGGTTCCGTTGTTGTTATCCAGCATACCCACTAAAACCTCTGTTCTAGTTCTTCATTTCACTCTGGAACCGCGCGAGCATTACTTCCGAAGGGAAACTCGGGATCTAGGGTTGGCCTTTGTTACTTGCCACTTCATCCCTTCTTTCATATTCGCCCATTCTTTTAAGGATTTCGGTACACAGGTTTGTTATTGTCTTCCAGTTGTCCTCGCTCTTAATCATTAGGTTGACCATATTCTGTGTGTTAATGGGATCTCTAACATCCTGTTCTGCTACGGTCCTAATATCAGCCCATTGCGAACATTGAAAGAAAGTGTGTTCACCAGTATCCGTTGCTAGGCAGTATCGGCAGCTGTCGCTTTCTATTTTTCCTATCGTTTTAACATAAACGGCGAAATTACCATGTCCGCTTAGTATTTGTGTGAGGTAGAAGTTGACTTCACCGTGTTTACGATTGTACCATGAGGTAATTTCGGTGATGAGAGTTCGGGTCCACCCCCCTTCCTTGGCGTGGGCTCAACGTTGCTGCCATTTGCTCATCAGTTGGTTTCTGTTTAAGGTCCTATCCTCTTTGTTCGTTGATTGATTGGAAGCCCGTTCTTCTGTCATAAGGTCTATCGCCGGGAGACTGTGGACAACGTTGGACACTGTGCGGTAGGCGCAGCATATGCGTATGAGCATGGGGCGTTGTGTTTTTATCAATATATTACTATTAGAAGATGCTTCTAGACCATGCGCCCAGGCTGGTGCGGCGTAGAGGAAGACGGAGTTTACGACTTCGCTTAATAACCCTCTAGTTTTAGTAGTAGGGCCTTTCAGTGTAGGCATTAGTTTGCGGAGTGCTGCTCCAGCGCGTTCGGCTTTCATAGCCGCGTTTTGGATGTGTCTACTCCAGGATAGCCGTTGGTAAATATGGACGCCGAGGAATTTTATTGTCGGTTTTGCCGACATCAATCTGCTTAGGATGTTAACAGTTACGGTGCCTATTTTCTTGCGACCTATAAGTGCGATGACCTCGAACTAATATGGAGCTATTTGCAATTCGTTCCTTTCCATCCAACGATGAAATGCTTTTACTGCAGTTTTGACCCGGGCTGCCACAGCTTCCTCATTGGTGTCCGTGGACACCACAAGGAGGTCGTCGACGAATGCTACCAGTCTACAATTCTTGAGGTCTTTTGTCATTTATAGGTCTAAAACACCATCGTAGAGATTGTTCCACAGGAGCGGTTCGAGAACAGACCCCTGCGGGACACCGCACGTTACCCGCTTGGTAGTGTTGTCTATTATTAGGCTCCTGTTCATGAAGTAGCTTTTAATTATATCTATTAAATATGAAAAAATCCCTTTCCTTCTGCTTGCTTCTACGATTTGCAGCCAGGGCGCGCTGTTAAACGCATACTTAACATCCCATGTAGGAACCGCCAGAGTTGAATGACGGGGCCTAGCCTGGTCCAGTACTGGGGAGCCCAGCTTTGGCGGCCCGATATTGGCCCATGCTTGAGCCAAGACGGGCTAATTAGCCTTGGCCGACCCAACGATTGCCCTAGCCTGGGCCAACATTGGTTTGCCATAGAATGGCCAACGCAAGGGAGCCCAGCCTTGGGCCAAGACTGGACAACCAAGTCTTGGCCGATCCAATGGTTACCCAAGCCTGGGCCAACATTGGTTTGCCATAGAATGGCCAACGCAAGGGAGCCCAGCCTTGGGCCAAGACTAGACAACCTAGCCTAGCAACAAACTAACGTCCGAAAGTATCCGAACTTCCCCGATGTTAGCATGTACACGATGTTGAGACGCAACGTATACCATACGACTTATTTACGTCGACATAGTTGTTACAGTATCAGCACTAGTTCTTTGTGACTTCATTAAATAAAGTAATATTTTGATTTAAAATAAAAACCATGTCTGATTCATATCGGAGAGTTAAAAGATGGCGAGCGTTGCGTAAGAAAAATAATGTTAGTGAAACAAATAATGTAGATGAAAATAAAACCAGTGTAAGTGTAAGTAATTTAACTCATAGTGACAACCATGTTGGTGACAATTCTAGTGAATCTGTTTCAGAACCAAGTGATTTAGTGGTTTATGAAAATGATAATATTATTAAAACTAACAATTTTAACAACAGCTGTAAAAGTAATACCAGTGATGACAGTGAATCTACTAATAATATAAACAATGATGATCGACTTCCGGATGAATGTATTACAAATATTGAATATATTAAACAAAAAAAGACATTACGTGAAAAACTTCGTAATTGGACACTGGATAACATTAACATACTAACATTAAATGTAGTCACAGAATTATTGACTATTCTACGAGATGAAGGTCATGAGGATCTTCCAAAAACTTCTCAGCAACTTTTGAAGACAGTACACTGCCGCCCGATGCAATCATTAACGAGCAAGAAAGAAACAACCGGTTCTTATATATATCTTGGAATTAAAAACTCTCTAGACAAAATAATATCTCCAGATATTTATACAGAAAAAAATATATCTATACAAGTACATATCGATGGAATATCGATACATAATAATTCTTCAATCCAAGTGTGGCCTATCATCATGAAAGTGTATCATCCTAATTATGAAAGTAAACCTGTAACTGTTGCATTATACTGTGGTGATTCCAAGCCATTTTCAGCCAATGACTTCTTAAAAGACTTTGTAAATGAAGCTAAAAATTATATGTCAAATGGACTTATTTTAAATGACATTAAATATTCATTTAAAATTTTTTGTCTGGTTGCTGATGCTCCTGCAAGAGCTTTTATTAAAAGCATTAAAAATGCAGGTGGTTTTTTTGCGTGTGAAAGATGTTGTGTTGAAGGTGTTACTAAAAATCGAAAGCGAGTATACCCAAGTGTGGATTGTGATTTACGCTCAAAAAAATCATTTAAAAACAAAGAACAACTAGAACACCATATTGAGAATGTGAAATGTAAACTATTAAAATTAAAACAGTTTGACCCAGTGCGTGATATTGCTCTTGATTCCATGCATTTATTGTATCTCGGAGTGATTAAAAATATTCTCGAAAAATTGTTGACAGTGCCAAAACATTGTGCTCGGCTTAAAAAATCTAAAGTTAATATTTTGAGAACGACAATGCAATCATTATCATCGGATATTCCTGTTGAATTCGAACGTAAACTGTTTGATATTGATCAGATAACAAGATGGAAAGCAACTCAATTTCGTTTTTTTTTTGCTTTACGTAGGACCTATTGCTTTTCAAAATGTATTATCTGACAATAGATATCGCCATTTCTTACTGTTGTATGTAGCATGCAGAATATTGAATGATGAGCTAAATGCTATCAAATATGTCGATTACGCTGAAGACAAACTAAAAACATTTTTTAAATTGCTTCCATCCGAATACGGTGAAGATTCACAGGTTCTCAGCATGCACAACTTGTTACATTTACCAGATGATGTTCGTCATTTTGGGGTTCCTCTCAGTGAAATATCGGCATTTTGGGGAGAAAATTATATTGGTTTATTTAAACATCTGGTGAAATCACCAAAAAAACCCCTCACCCAAATTGCAAACCGATTACAGGAGTTGGAAACTGTTGACAAAGTAAAAATTAAAAAAAAAAGTGACTTATGTGAATGCACGTATCGATGTGCTGAGTTATTTGAATACAATAAAAAACAGTATTTCAAAATTGAAAAATTAAAGTTACGCGGTATCACTATTTTTTATAATAAGCCAGACAATATAATTCAATTGAGTAATAATAAAATATTTAAAATTAATAAAATACTAAATATAAATCATAATTGCGCAATACATGAAGATATAAATAATATATTTATATGCGGCACGATGGAAAAAAAGAGGAAAGAAGTTTTTGATTTCCCAGCTTCCTCATATGATGTCGGTGTGATGGAAATAATTTCTTGGGAAGAACGAACAATTTTATTGAAATGTTCTTATATAAAACGTAAATGTGTGCTCTTGAATCTAAATGATTCTGAATATGTAATGACTTTATTACATTTGTAAATCCATTTAGACAAATCAATAGTTTAGTAAATATATTTTATTATTGACTTTTACATCAAATTTTAATGTATTGTCTTTCCGAAATTTTATTAAACTAAGGTTGCAAAAGATGAACGCTGATAAGATGGACTTTGTTTTAATCAAATTTAGACTGTCGCCTTGTAACTGCAAATTTACCATATTAAATTTTGAAAGTGTTCGTCATTTTCTTCACACAACTGTGCAAATAACCGTGTATTCAACGCGTTGCTTCGGATTCGAAGCACGTATTTCACCATAAACGCCGGATGTTTATTATATTATTTGGGATATTTATTTATGATTGGAAATCATAAATGCGTTTTTCAAGAAAGTGTAAATGTAATATTTGGTTTAAAGAATTATTGTTTATGTTATCGATAGGATACCACAACAGCATCCTCAAACAAAAATATATAAACATGAATATGTATTAATGTATATTATGGTATATATACGAAATTATTAGCCGAACGTCGCAGTCGCATCTGAATAGTTCATTTCATTGCGTCCTTAGTGTTCTTCGATCTATATCATAGTAGTTATTGTGTATTCTCGTAAAGTTGGGGTTTAAAGAAGTTTTAAATTAATTAATAAAAATGTCAGACGTTGCCAAACTGTTTGCTGTGGTAGAGTTTGATGAAGTGATAAGTGGCAAAAAGATGGTAGAGTTAGTACCAATTTCGTGGTTAAAAGATGATGAAATGTTTTGTTTTTGGCCGTCAAAAAAAGATGAGCATAAAGTTCAGAAATTGGTTCAACTAAAGTATGCACCAGGTTCCGACTGGGAATTATATCCCATTAAAGTCATCTCTAAAGCAAGTAAGTATATGAAAATATTAATTAAATTAATAAATTTGTAAGTAATCGTGCTATTGAATTGACTTTATTCTGATTTTAGAGGATCATGAACATGGACTCCGGAGACTTGAGAAATCATATAGAAAACGCGCAGTTGAAAGTTCTGAAAGTGAGGTGCCAACGCGAGATGAAAAGCAACTTGCAATAATGGATTCCTCAAGTGTAGCTAACATATTAGCTAAGTCACAACAGCCGCTAATAAATGATGATGTGAAAATTAATAGCAAACAAGAGGTGATACCGGAATTGTCGCGAGTTAAAATAACTGGTATTTATTTTTTCAAAAAAAATCAATTTTATTGAGAAACTAGCTTGAAGAAAAATATTTTAGTACAAAAAAATTATAAAAATCAAAAATTAATCTTGTAGTTATTAGAAGTTAATTTGAGGTTTTATCTTAAATTTTTATTCTTAATTCTTTTAAACTAAAAATATAATCCTGGTAAAATTTTATACTGTTTCTAGACGTAGTCGATTATCAATCACTAGGATTATACCTAGAAGGCGTAATGAAACGTGAATTCGCAAGCATGAGGCAAAGTGTCAATGCGAACGTCACCGATAAAATCCAACAAGTGTTGAAAGTCGTCCAATACTCCGCCGATCCACCAGGAAAAGAACAAGCATGGAAAAATATCGGCGAAGAATTGCCTTTTCAAGAAGATGACGAATTTATAAAGTTTGATGAATCGCTCAAAAATAATGAGTTAAAAACAACTGCTTTGGTATGTACAAATTATTTATATTGTATTTATTGGGATTCTTGGCTCTAGTATTGCTTAAATATTAGACGTCTGCTGGTAAAAATAATACATATATACAAAAATTTATGTAAAATATAAAAAATAAATGTACTTTGTTTTTTACAGATTGATATTTTTAAAATGGTTACGGCCGGATCCAACGATTGCGACAACGATGTTCAATCAATCATGAAGAAATTAATAAAAAAAGATATCCAATTAGTATACAGTGGTTGTGGTAAAAAAGTAAAAGGCATTGGAAAAAAAAGTTTTAAACAAACTGAGACATTTAAGGAAATGGAGAGTAAGTTAATGCTCGATTAAATTTTTAATAGTATAGTAATAATCATAATTTAATGACTGGTTATTTTCAGAATTTTTGAAGGCTAAATATCACGATCGTAAGGATAAAATATCAATACTATCCCTAGTAAGTCGGTTTTTGTCGGGAGCAAAAGATAGGGATGGCGGACGAGCTAACCGTGATATAAATAATTGATTTTATTATTATTTTATTATTATATTTATTATTTCTCATAATTGTATGAATGTGTTGAAAAATGACAGCTTTGAAAACATCAAAAAATAAATCTACTTGTATTTTGAAATGTCTTATCAAATGACTAAATTTTTGTAAATCAAAGTATAACCTTTTACTATAGTTTGTCAACTATGAAATCCCCATGGAGTCTTCCACGTCATTAATGATAGAAATTATCATTGAATTTATTATTGATATTATAAGTTTGAGTTAATCCTATAAAGTAAACTTGGGTCAGTTTTGGTAATTTTGCTTGGGCCAATTTTAAAAAGTAAGCGTGAGCAGTCTTGTAAATATGGCCCAGATTTGAAACTCAACTATGGCTCAGCCCTGACAACCAGACATGGGCCAGACTTGAAACAACTATGGCCCAGTTCTGGCAACCAGGCATGGGCCAGACCTAAAACTTAACTATGGCCCAGTCCTGGCAACCAGGCATGGGCCAGACTTGAAACTTAACTATGGCCCAGTCCTGGCAACCAGGCATGGGCCAGACTTGAAATTTAACTATGGCCCAGTCCTGGCAACCAGGCGTGGGCCAGTCGTGGTAACCAGTCATGGGCCAGCATTATCATTCCAGACTTTAACCAAGACTGGGCCAAGTCTGGCTTACAAGTCTGGCCCAGAGTTCTGCATAGTTGGACCAAGCGTGGGCCAAGCCTGGGCCCGCCGTACTTTCCTACATGGGATCTAGGGCAACGGCTAGACATACTTTTCTTTGCCTACGTTTACCCAAGTTGGCATAGTGGGCGATCTTGATAACCTCCTGGATGACATCTGTGGTCGACCTCCCCGCTCGAAAACCATGTTGTGCTGTTGATAGCCCACCGTGCAGATCAAGTTCTAGGTTTATCCTGGTGGCTACTATACGCTCGAAAAGTTCGCCTAGGCTGTCTAATAGACCTCATCGCTACGCCCAAGCGATGAGGGTTTTCCTGTCTTGGGGACTAAAATCAATCTGGCCTCATTCCATCTACCTGGTATGTTTCTATTGCGAGTGACCGAGTCTTACGACTTCCGGTGGGATGCCATCAAGGCCTGGAGCTTTGTTAGCTTTTACTCTTGCTGTAGCTTCTAAGATTTCTCTGGCCGTGATTTCTAGAGATACAGTGTCCAAGAATTCTGGGTCCCAGATAATGGGTTCTTTCTGCGGGAACAATTCGTCGGCTGCTTAAATATCTGCGAAGGAGAAAAAATTATAAAACCGAAAGAACAATGAATAAAGTGAATATCTTGCAACTTAGGAACAGAATTGAAAAAAAATCCCATCAATCCGTGCGACGTTTATCGCAACAACATGGAATTTCACGTGAGTCGATTAAAAGGATTTTAAAGAAAGATTTGCTATTTCAGCCTTGCAATTGGCAAACAGCCCAAAAACATCTTCCAATAGACCGAAAGTCACATTTAGAATTCAGACGATGGATTTTAGGCAGATTAATTTTGTCAACAAATTAATTATAAGTGACGAAGCACATCTTCAATTGCATGGGGAGAGGAACAAACAAAATTTACGTTACTAGTCTGCCGAATGCCCTCAAGTTATATTCGAAGAAACTTAACTTTGTATATGCTCAGCTGGAGTACTGTGAACGAATTCTGTTTATCTTTATGAATAGTGAATAGATGAATAGTGAACAATAGTGAACGATAAGTGAAGATTCCACAAACGTTCTTAATGGATGCCATCGCTCTACTCCGATTACCAATAAACGATATTTGGTAGCAGCAAGATGGTGCAAAGCCTCATATATCCAACATGTTTATAGGGAGTGTTACGCGAGTTCTTTCCTGGTTGTCTGATTTCTCAGTGTGGGTATCAGTTGTGACCTCCTCCCTCTCCCGATTTGTCGGCTTTGGATTATTCCTTATGGGTTCATGTTAAATCTAAAGTTTATCAGAACGAACCTGAAACCCTGGAAGACTTAAAACGAACCATTCGAAAACCTATTGATAAGATTTTGTCAAAAATGTTTGAGCGTGCAATGCGTTGATTGTTGCATCGATCTTAGTCATGGATCAAAGTAAACGGAGGCCATCTAATCGATGTAATTTTTAAATATTAGTTGTTAATTTTGTTCTAAATAATTTTTCTTGATGATTCATCTTTTATATAATCTGGTAGAAGGTTGTATACTTTGGTGTCAATTATATCCGAAGCTGTATCACAAATTTTTAAATTTACTCTTGGCATCAAAAGCTTTTCATTACGGCGATTTAGAGAGACGTGAGTATGTTGATCCTTTCTCTTAGGGAACATACGTTTGTTTTAGGTATATGAGATGCTAATATATGAGATAGTCAAGATTTTTAAATTGATACAGTATGATTTACAGGATGTCTTCTTTGAGATTCCTGTAATACCTCTGATTGCTCTTTTTTTGGGGCTATGAATATTCTATGAATGTGCGGGGAAGAACCCCATACCATAATCCTATAGGTTATCCTCGAGTGTATTTCAAAACTACTTTCCTTATCCTTCTACCTAACCTTAGTTAGTGAACCTAACTATTTTCCTCATCCTTCTTAACATGTAAATCTTGTTGTTGATCTTTTTAATAGTCGTTTCTGCGATGTAACATCCAAAACATTCCTCAAAGTGAATTCCTAGAAATTTGGTATTGCTCGCTCTTTATATCTCATCCTGACCATTTTTTGGTGAAAAGTTTACCATTCGTTTCCTTCTTCCAGTTTGCAAAATTAAATTTTGTTTTATTGCTGTTTAAATGCATATTGTTACTTGAGAACCTGTTGTATAAATTATGCCGTTGCCTGTTCCTTCCATTTAAATAGCCTTCTAATAAAATAGCTTCCAATTCTGCCTCAATCGCAGTTTCTTCAGATATTATGAAGCGGCATCATCCGCATACAGGGTGCCACGTTTCCCAATTATATATAAAATAATTATAAAACCTATAACGATAAAAGCCATAGTGGAACAGCTAGAATCACCTTTGACACATATATTCAATGTATGCATTGAAACTGCTATATGGCCTGATTCATTAAAAGCGGCAGAAATTATTCCAATATTTAAAAGTGGAGATAGACATTCGGCAAAAAACTTTCAACGTATTATATACACTAGAATACAGGACTTTATGCCGAAGTGTAATATTCTAGCTCATAACCAATATGGATTTGTAATAAATAAAGGGACTACAGATGCAATAGAACATATATCTAATGTTATATACAATAATTTAGATAACAGTACATCTACAATTGTTACATTCCTTGACCTTGCAAAAGCATTTGATACAGTCAATCATTCTAGACTATTAGAAAAACTAGAGAATTATGGAATTAGAGGTATAGCAAATAACCTAATTAGAAGTTATTTAAGTAACAGAAAACAAAGTGTTAAGGTAAATAATTATCTAAGCAGTACAACTGATATTACGACTGATGTACCTCAAGGAACTATTCTAGGTCCATTATTTTTTGTATTTTATGTCAATGAGCTGTTAACATATTTTATTAGGAAAGAAATAATATCTTACGTGGATGATACTGCTGTTATAGCTACTGGAAATACATGGTTGGATACACAAAATAAAATGAATAAATTGGATAATACGGTAGCTAATTGGCTAGCAGAAAATAAACTATCACTGAATATAACCAAAACTGTATTTATAACTTTTAGCAACTATAACAACAGCATTCCGGAAGAGATAAATGTACAAATAAATAATATTAGCCTAAAGCGTGAACAGATTTGCAAATACAGTCGAACTTCCATAACTTGAACTTCCATAACTCCAATTTTTCTTTTCGAATTTTTTTAGAAATGCATATGTTTAGATAGCATTTTACATATAAATTAACTTCCATTAACTTTCCTTAACTTGAATTTTTCCATAACTCGTAGTAAAAATGTGTTCAATAGTAAAATTTTACATAGAGAATAATCTCTATAAATCCAATTTTTTCATCGCTGCGTACTTTCATATGCGTTTAAGAAAATACATAATATTAATTAAAAGATTATGGGTGCTGAAAGTGCAGACGTTAATGAACATGACTGTGAAGAGTGGTGCAACAATATCTTGCCGGAATTTTTAGCATCTTATCATGAAAAGGACATTTTTAATGCGGACGAGTCGGGCTTATTTTTTAAATGTTTACCTAATAAAACATTAATATTCAAAGACGAAAAGTGCATCGGTGGAAAACACAGCAAAGAAGGAATCACCGCCATGGTGGACAAAACTGAAGTCGTTGGTGATTGGAAAATCAAAAAATCCGCGGTGCTTTAAAGATTTTTTACAAGTGGCATGCAGAAGCGACAAAAAAGCTTGGATGACAAGCGCAAATTATGAAGAATGGCGTTCTAGTTTTTAGTTTTTAATTTTTAAAAATTACTAAGCAGCTTAATTCGATTCTTGTTGCTCTTCTCCCGCCAGACATGACGACAAAGTTGCAACCCATGGACCAAGCAATTATTAACAATATAAAATTGCACTATAGAAGAAGAATTCTGAGAAAAACTATAGTTACCCTTGTAGACAATCAACCCGAACATATTACATTATGGGATACAGGCACAAATTTGACAAAAGCGTTGGACATCGATATTCAGCAAGCAAAAATAAAATATTGTTTCAGGAAGGTTGGCTTAAAACAATGCGAAACAAACTGGAGTGAAGCAGATGTTACTCTTCTGTCAGAATTGAAGTCCGCGTATGACACATATAATCAGAATAATGTGGATAATACAGTGTCGCTTAATGATTATTTATCTGTAGATGAAGATGTGGTTATAGCGGACTATTCAATAGATGCTGATATTTTAAACAAGATTACAAAACGCGAGGATGAAGATGTCATATCTAACAACGAAACATTGCCAATTCTACCCACGTCTGTGTTCAAAAGACAATCTTCCAGACGAATTGTACCGAGCATTATCTACTTTGGAGAACTTTGTAGATTGAGATTTTTTTAATTTTTTTAAAAATTACCGGCTTTTTAAAAAACAATATATTAATTATAATTATTTTTAATTAATTATAAAACATTGTATTAATAATGTATATTTCTTTTTTTTATAAATAAATACATATATTATATTATGCTATATTTACTTTGAAAAAATTGTGTAAAGTGAATTTTACTCATTTTGCAATTATGTATTTCTATAACTCCAATTTTCTATAACTCCAATTTTTTTTTAATTATGGTAATTCGACTTAGGGAAGTTCGACTGTGCTTAGGTTTAATTTTTGATTATAATATGAAATGGAACAAACACATCGAATATTTAATATCTAAAACTAAGTATCTTATTTTTATCTTTTCAAAGATTTCGAATGTAATGAACACGAAAACTCTTCTCATAATTTACTATGCACTATTCAACAGCCTAATATCATTCGCTATTACTGCATGGGGTGGAGCACATAAAAATAATTTACAATTAATAATGAATGTGCAAAATAGAATTCTAAAAATAATAAATAAAAATCTTAATATAGATGCCATTAAAAATCAAAATGCCATTAAAACAAAATGCCTTTAAAAATCAATCAACTTTTTATTAAGGACTGTGTGACATTCCATTATTGTAACTTAAGAGATGAATTTAAATGTACCGGATAGTAATACTAGGAATACGTTTAAATGACAAGTTAATTCCCTCATTCCGCAAAAGACTGGACACTCACTTAGAAGTTACTAGCACAACAGCCTTGTGTAACTTAAATCAATATAACGGTATATGTAATCAAATGAATAGGATATTAGATCTGGTGTTTTGTACAAAAGTAATTAAAATTGACTCATCTCTCACTCCAATAAGTAAAATCGACTCTTATCACCCTCCATTAGAATTTATTTTTCATTTAAAAAAATACGATAAACTGTTACCAAATTTGTCATCTTATTACGATTTTAACAAAAGTGATTATCATGAGTTGATTTTTAAACTTTCCTGCATAAATTGGTCGACAAGACTTAACTATACCGATCTCGATAAGAACGTTGATTGTTTCTACAGCATATTATATAGTTTGATTGATAAATATGTACCACTTAAAACTCGCAAATCTTGTAATTACCCCCGTTGGTTTTCCAAATCATTAATTAAAATAATAATTGAAAAACACAAATATCATAAAAAATGGAAAATATACAGTAATCAGTCAGATTATCTCACATTTTCATTGTTGCGACGGAGAGTAAAAGTCAAAATGGATGCTGATTATAAAAATTATATAAATGTTGTGGAAGCCAGAATAAAAAATAATGTCAAAAACTTTTGGAGTCACATCAACACCATAAAGAATAATAATGGTATTCCAAATACTTTAATTTACAATAACATAGAAGCCTCTTCAGGTGCTAAAATTTGTAACTTGTTTGCTGATCATTTTGAGTCAGTTTACTGCACTAATAATAATACTGTCATTAACAGTTCAACAACTGAAGCTGATCATATTCTGGCCACTGTAAATTTAAGCTCTTTATATCTCAGTAAAACAAAAATATTAACTGAACTTGAAAATATAAATATTAATAAAGGATGTGGACCAGATAGAATACATCCCAAATTCATTAAAACGTGTGCCCATTACTTAACAGAACCGCTTTACATAATTTTTAACCAATCTTTGAATTTGGGGTTGTTTCCCACTGTCTGGAAAACGTCATTTATAACACCAATTTTTAAATCGGGCAACAGATGTGATATTTCAAACTACAGACCAATATCTATTTTGTCTATTTTTAGCAAAATTTTCGAGTCATTAATAATTCATGAAATAAAAGATGATGTCAATAATATAATCATTCCTGAACAAACTGGTTTCTGTCCAGGCAAATCAGTCCTGAATAACCTAATTCCATTTACTGAATTTTTAAGTAGCAATATGGATGTTCGTAAACAAATTGACGTAATCTACACAGATTTCAGTAAAGCTTTCGACAAGGTACATCATAACTTATTGTTGCATAAACTTTCTTACTGTGGTATTCATGGATCACTTCTAAGATGGATCGAATCATACATTAAAAATAGATCTCAATTTGTTGTCTGCAACGGATTTCAATTTAGGCAAATTTATGTTACTTCTGGGGTACCTCAAGGATCTCATTTAGGTCCCATACTTTTCAATTTGTATATCAACACAATTTTAACAGTTTTCAAAAATAGTAAATTTCTTTTGTATGCAGATGATTTAAAGTTTTTTAGGGTTATCGAGAATAATATGGATTGTGTCTTACTGCAGGAGGATTTTTCACGTTTATACCGTTACTGCTATGCAAACTATATAACCTTAAATTTAAATAAATGTTCTGTTGTTAGTTTTAGCAGAAATATAAACACAATCACGTATCCTTATAACATGAACAGCATAGCTCTAACTAGGAACAGCAGTATTTGCGATTTAGGTATTGTTTTCGACCCTAAATTACTTTTAACTGGCCATATAGATAGTATAACTAGAAAGGCGTATAAATTATTAGGTTTTGTGTTGAGATCTATTAAGTCTTTCACTAATATTGAAACAGCAATTATGTTATACACCTCTATAGTTCGATCACAACTAGAATACGCTACCACTATATGGAATCCACAATATTCCAAACATAAATCTAGAATTGAATCCATTCAGAAAAAATTTGTTACTATACTCTGCTTTAAATTTAATATACCATACACTAACTATGGCGATATCTTACAAAATTTCCGTTTGCTAACTCTTGAACAGAGAAGAACAAATGCAGATATGATTTTTCTTCACAAAGTACTGAACAATCTCATTAAAACTGAATTATTTATTACAAACCTGGATTTTTTTGTTCCAAGGAGAACTACCAGAAATAATAATTTGTTTTATATCCCTCCTATTAAGTCTAACTCATATGGCAACTCTCCTTTAATAAGATTAATGACAACGTACAATAATCATTTCCAGCATTTCGACTTCTTTAGTTTAAATTTAAACCAGCTTAAAAGACAGCTTATTGTTAACTGATTTAACCACATCGTTCTTTATTTTGTTTACTTATTTCTTTTCTTTTTGTATCACTATTTACATTATTTACCACTTTGCTCTGGATATTGTTAATGTGGCTTCACTATTTATGTATATATGTATGTTTGTATGTATGTTTGTAGACGTTAATACTTTATATTAATAATCTGTACTAAGTTCCTTTGTTTTATAATCTGTGGAAGCTTATAATTGGGCAACCGTTAGCTTCCCCTGAAATGTAAAAATAAAAAATAAATTAAATAAATAAAATTACACACTCAAAATGCAACTACCTTTACCAAAAAGAAAAAAGAGTATTAGTTCAAAAAATAGCATTGTAGTAGCATACAAAAACTTCAACAAGCTGCCAAACACCTTAAAGGTCTTAAAATATAGCAAATGTCATATTAAACTTTAAATTAAAAGCTGGGACAGGAAGAACATAGACTAGATTTTTATTTTAAGATAAATATATGAACTGCCGTTGTATTTTTTACGTTGAAAAGGTTTATGTTGATTTTATGTTGAAAAGGTTTATAATTACCAACTTTTTTGTTATGTTTTATATATACCAGGCCTATGTACAGGTAATTTGTAATTACAGGAGTTAATATTGTGTGTATATTTCTTATGTCTGCATATGTACTTATCTGGTTGAATAAATAAATAAATATTTGATAATATCTGCAGAATAAATTGCGAATAGTGTCGGGGTGAGTACACTCCCTTGTGGCACACCGATATCGGAATTGTGTGTTAAATTCGAGAGGCCATTACTGTGATTTTGGTTGATTTTTGTAAACTGTTTTCTGATTTGTTGAAACGAATTGAACCACCGCCCGTTTTTCCTGTAATGCCATACCTGAACAGTCTATTTACAGTGAGTATCGAGTGTGAAATGTAGACGAAGGCCTTCCAGAGATCACAAAATTTACCAACTGGACATTTGGCTTTATCAACCTCATGTAGCACTTTTGAATTCAATGCATTAATTGCAGTAGACAGGGGGATTTAGACTTGGTAAGGCCCTAAGCTATCTGAGATATTGGGCCCATTTGTCAGCGCCAAATATCTTCTTCTTCTTCCCTCTTGTAAGGCATCTGCCTTGTTCTCTAATTTCTTAGAGTTGTAGCCGGGATGATGAATTCCAGCTTTCATACCAACGTATGGGTGGACGTCCTGGTGGTCTCCTGGATCTTGGGATGACCATCCCTTGCAATCCCTTGCATCCACATTGGGAAAGTTTCTCGGCAGACATGGAACACGACCTTTACCGAGGCCAGAGGAAGATCTGGAACGTGTTAAGAAATAGGAAAAAACCAATCAACGAACACATAAACATAACGAAAATTGCAGTTAACGATTGGGAAAAACACTTCTGTCAACTCTACAGTGATGACATAGACGCAGTAAATCCTGACACAGAACAGCATACTAACAACACTCAAGAACCATGGACCCTGTCCGATGAGAAACTGAAACAATCGATAATCAAATTATAAAAGTCCACGGGAATAGACGAAATATCCAACGAATTACTGAAGCACGGAGGGAACTCACTATCCAAAGAGCTACACGTGTTCTTTAACAAAATCATAGAATCCAAAAAAATACCAAACGAATGGAAAGAAAGCATAACCATCCCAATCTTCAAGAAGGGAAGCAAAAAAGACCCAGCAAACTATCGAGGAATTACGCTATTAAGTTCAGTAATAAAACTATTCATTAAAATACTGACAGAAGAACTGAATACTGACAGAAGAAGACCTCTCATGGCATATGCGAAGCAACAAGGCTTCAGAATAAACAGGTCAACCGTAGATACCATCTTTGCTATCAGGCAAATTGCTGAAAAGGCTATAAAATACAACAAAACAGCATATATGTGTTTCATAGATCTTACGAAAGCATTTGACCGCGTAAGACTCACTGACGTTGTGAAACTTCTTAAAAAGAAACACGTGCACCCGGATATTTCAAGCATTGTTGCGGGTTAAATACTAACAACTGGTACAAGTAGAAAGCAGAAAAACACGCAGAACAAACTGAAATATGAGCGCCAAATATGATTTTCAGATACCTATAGGGGTATTTTAGTGACCCCCCTAGAAAGTTGGGGCCCTAAGCTATAGCTTGTTTAGCTTATAGGAAAATCCGTCCCTGGCTGTACAAGTTGTACAATTTTTCTTTACTGAAGCCGTGTTCTTCGTTGGGAATTATGTTTCTTTTGTTTATAAATTGTACCAATTGTACTTTTTTCCATGCTATATTCCATTATTTTCGCCAATGCCGATACTAAGGAAATTAGTCTATAATTGTATATATATATATATATATATATATATATATATATATACGATTTGTCTCCTTTCTTGTTTTTATCTCCGGGATTATTACTGAGGATTTAAGTGCAGTAGGATATTGTTCATTATTAAATGAAAAATTATCAATTGGCGATGCTAGCTCACGCTAGCAAGGATGTAACTTGGTAGCGAATCTGACCAACAGCTAGCATTTTTTTTAGTTTTTTCAATATTACTTCCATTTCCACAGCTGTGTAGTCTTCCAGATTCATTGTGTTATCGATCCAAGGTATATGATCGATATTGACGCTGATAGAGAACCAGTAAGTGTGCAGTATGTGTACCAGTAAGTGTGCAAGAGTGCAGTTTAAAATCAATACTTCCTTAATTTGCTACCCTTTATTATCTTGGTATGGAGTGTTTGGTAAATTTTTAATTAAATGTTCGGCATTATCCGTGAATAGGTTGTTTACATTTCTGGCTACATCTAATGGATTTACAACTTTGTTAATTTGATATTCCTTCATTGCTGGTTTTCGTCTTGTTAGTTGGTTGATTGCTTCCCAACTTGACTTGCACAAGTCTTACGAGGTGTTTAATTGGTATTTATAATTGTTGGATTTCTGTTTTCTAATTACCGAATCATACTCCCTCCGCTTATTATTATATTGTTGTTTAAAGCTTCTGTTATATTTGCCCAATGTTTTTAGTTAATTTATTCCCATTAATATCAGTAGGTAAGCTAAGACAGTTCTAACTCAAAATCCCATAAGCATTTACAAAGGGGTTTGAATTCACATTTCTTACGGTCACGTGTCTGGTTCTAGCGCATGCGCAAACCGCCAATACCTGTTCATGCAATATTTTCTATGGCAGGTTTAAACAGGTAGTAATCAGCTAATAAACAGGTTTAAACAGTTAATAAACTGGTTTAAACAGGTAGTCATCAGATATAATCAGCTAATAAACAGGTATAGGCGGTTTGCGCATGCGCTAGAACCACACACGTGACCGGAAGAAATGTGAATTCAGACCCCTGTGTAAATCCTTATGGGATTTGGAGCTAGAACTGTCCTAGCTTATAATATTTATAACTACTTTATTACTAATATCTACTAGTCATTAATTTTATCTATCTAGTATTGTCTATAGCAGGGATGGTTTTTTTGGAGTAGAACCTTTTGGAGTAGTGGGTCAAATTTTGTTGCATTATATTTTGCGTACTAGCTCCTGGCTCACATCCTCACTAGTGGCAATGAAAATTTTCTGAAAAAATCGAAAATCTAATTTAAGTAAAAGTTGAAAGTTTGGAAGACTATAACTCAAAAACTAAGAATTTTAGGCAATTTTTTTTTGGATAAAAGTTTTAAAGAATCCAATTCTCTATAAAAGTTACTTTCAAGTTTGGGCTGTCAAATCTAAGGGATGATATCTAATAAAAAATAAAATAAAAATGTTAAGCAACCACCGACACAAAAATCCTATAAAAAGCAAAAAAATAAAATTTATTTTTGCCCATTTAACTCCCTTAAAAGTACCTATTAATATTTTGATGAAGAGCGTCGCCGCGTCGAAGGAGTGCTATGTGAAGAAGTATAATTAGTTATACATACATAGGTATAACGAATAGAAATAACGTATGAAGTTAGATGTGACAATCTATCATACAAGGTCTGCTAAGTTCCTGCAGAGTTTCGATATGGCATGCGTCACGTTGGCGTTAAAGAGAACGCGCAGACAGGTGAGAGCAGACGTCGTTAACTGTTGTCTTTATTTTGCGAATTTTTCGAAGTAAATGAATCAAGACTGAAAAAAAACGATTGGATATTGTTGTTACTTACGTACCTTGCTTACACAGAGTAAGTATAATCCACACTTTATCATTATCAATCTTCTTTTTATTTCTTTGTATTGTGGTTTTATTACTTGATTTACTTAGCAGTTTCCCGTCACGGCGACGCTCATGATCAAAATATTAATAAGTTAAAAGAGATCATCAAATGCCTGAACAGAGTTTCATAAACTATAGCTAAGAACCTTCCCAATCACGTCAGTTTTGAAACAAAAGTTTGGATATACGGAACTAGACAAACACTTTAGTTAAATTGGTTGCAGATTAATTTTGTCAAGAAGGAAATTAGCGAATGATCATCATGCGCATGAACAGATCTTCATAAATTATAGCTAAGCCTCCTCGCTCCTCGTTCACGTCAGCTATCATGGAGGATAACCTCCTCGCTCACGTCAGCTTTCAAATAAAAAAAACCGCATCAAAATCGGTCCATTCGTTTAGGAGCTACGATTCCACAAACAGCCACATATAGGGTCAGACGGACAGACTGACATACAATAAAGTAAAGAATTTTGAGAAACGTTTTAGACAAAACTTGTTGCAAATGTAATGTTGGCTAAGAATCATTTTAAAATTTGCACATATTTCGCATGGCGTTATAAGAAATTGATATTTACTTCACAGGTTTAATAGCAGGCTATTTTGAAAAAAAACTGAATGTTTGACAGGTTATTACTCACAACCTAAATGAAATAGACAAGTGTTTTAAATGAGAATTTTAGAGAATTTAATTATCAATAAAAGCTGTTTTAACCAATTTTGTGCAATTTTGTTTTTATGCAAAAAAATGCAAAAAAACAAGTGAGGATTCAATTTGGGCCAAGTCAACTTTAAGGGATGATATCAGGAGAAGTAAACAAGCTAGTCAAAAACTCTTTAGACAAAACTCTAATGCTTTATAAGAATTTACCTCCTTTGGTGTCGTATGAATGAATAACTCCATAAAAATTCCTAATGTATGATACAATGAAATCCAATTAAAGGATGTGGAATATTCTGCTTAAGATATTGAATAGAACCAATGTTTCTTAGAACGTTCAGCGCCCCCGTGGCAAAAGTTGCTAACTAGTAAAAACGCACAGTGACGGGAACACTAGTTGGTCGTTGTCGATGTCATCTAGGTAAACGTAGATTTTAGATTAAGTTATGTTAGAGCCAGACAAATCCAGACTGAGGGTAGACCCCTCAGTCTGGATTTGTTCATTTGACTTAAAACTAATTTTAATAGAGGTCATAAAATTTTCACTATGTCTATGTGTTTTGTTTAGTGAGGCGAGTTGTTGCCATAGTAACAACAAACAAAAATAATTTAATAATTAAACTCCATTTGATTTACATTGGACTTTTACGCACGATTTTTATACTTTTATACTCGATTATAATAATGCTCCTTCATTTGTGGTTGAGAAACTTTTATAAGAAAATAATAAAAGTTAGAAAATCAGTGCCTGGGTCACTTAAAAAGCCTGTGTGGGTCAGTGTATGACCCGCGTGTCATAGGTTTTTTGCATTTGCAAGAATGCATTTTCTCCTGTATATGCAGAACATTCCGGCGCTCCCTGATAACACTGTCCCACCAGACAGTGGCAAATCCTTCCACCACCGGAAATCACCGGATACGAAAAAGTAAATAAGTAAGTATTGTCTATCTAATTTTATTTTTCTAGTCTTGCCTATCTAATCTTATTTATTTAGTTTTCTCTATCTAGTTCTGGTAATGTACTCTTATTTTTCTCAAAGATGTTTCTAAAGCTTCATTCCATGAAACCAAATCTATTAATACAAACTCACTTAATAATACCGCCCAAACACAAAATATGAATATTAATAATAAGTATATTTAGCGGAATGAGCGTCCAAGAACTAGTTTATTATGATATTTGAGAGCGGCAGCCGAGTATATATTTAGTTTTAGATTGATGCAATGTTTAGTCCATAACAAATCGTCTTATTATTGTGAAGCATCCAGTTGACAAATCGTCGCGAACAAAGCATCAAAGCAGCCACACTGTATACTAATGCTGAAATGGACGATCCGCAGCTGAGATTAAACGAGGCAAATTAATTCGGAGCGGGATTAAATTTTTCTCGGGCGAAATTCGAAATGGTTTCGGTTTCGCGCTTCGATGAGTCGTATTATTTCTAGGCGAGTTGCGGCCGTACATATGTTTTGTGTGCACTTATTTTGAGTTTACCAACTGACACGAAATTAGTTCACTAATTGAATACAGACGGATTATTGTCCGCGGAATTCGTCGAGAGATTTTTCTTTATCCGATTTAATTCGACTTTAATCTAAAAGTTTTTTCCTCTTAACAATTACACGCTAAATTAGACAACATGATTTACTGAATAGACTTTAACAAGTACTTTATTTACTAAATTCATTTCTCATTTCAATTTATGCTTAATTACCCATGAATTTACTATTTAATTCTTCAATTAAAACCACTGAAAGTATGCTAATCCTCACGACTAATCCAAGATTTAGCTATTACTAACAAGGCTATATATAAATGTCTATTTATGACGGTTTTGGGTGTCTAAGCGAATAAATTCTTTGACGAATCTAGGGTTTGAAATGAGATCCAGTTTCGCTTAATAATAAATTATGTGCAGATCAAAGAGGTGTTTGCGATGAATTTGAGAAATTTATTTTGTGTGTTTAGGTAGTAATAATTTAGTAATTGAGTAGACTAAGCAAGTTTTGTGGATATACAAGATGCAAGATGTTTTAAATTGTATAATATATGATTGTTCAGTCTAGTCCTGTCTGTCTAGTCATGTCTCTTTGGCCTTGTTTATCTTGTCTTGTCTGTATACACTTATCTGCTTACTATTGTCGCTCTGGCCTTGTGTATCATGTCTTGTCTTATCCGTTTTAACTGTTATAATACATATTAATAAAACATTCCCGAAAATAAATTAATTTACAACCCCAACCCCTAAAGAAATGTTAAATTATATTTTTTCTTTTAGAATTAATGTGCATTAGTAAACTGAAGGGAAGCAATAAAACAAGAAAAGAAGAAAAAATACGTTAAATGAATTAATTTAGAGACATTTTGAGGTCATAATCAAGTGTCTTTTTTCTTCCTTCTAAATTATTATTTTTGTCTAATGGGCGTTTCACACGTGCTAGTCCTTCACGGTCAACAGCAGTAGCTCCTTTGAGCCACTACTCCGAGTCGTGTCGAGTTACAAAATACTAAAACCTACCCCAACCCGGATTGTTTACCCGTTTGTTTTTCTTCTGCTAAGCCCACGAGTTCACACCCCGTTCCCCCGGCCCGACAAAGGGTTCCTTTTGTGGGGTAGGTGTAATGAAGACTGGAGTGGGCTCCAGGTGCGATTTTAGCAATCTGTGGGTGTTCGCCACGGTCTTTAAGCCTTTTCAAACTTACCTTTCTCCTCTCCTGAATGCGACCAATTTTCAACTATTTTTCTGGTAAAATCTTCCACTTCACAATGCCCAAACTGTTGAATCTCTATTAACTCCGTGTTCGGCTTGAATGGCTTAATGATCTACTGCATTTTGAAACTACAGCTGAAAACTGTTGAATAGAAATGAAACTGGAAAGAATGGACAGACAAGACTAGACAAGTCTAGTGAGACAAGACTAAACAGACAAGACTAGACAGATAAGACTAGACATACAAGACTAAACAGGCAAGACTAGACAGACAAGACTTGACAGACAAGACTAGACAGACAAGACTAGACAGACAAGACTAAACAGACAAGACTAGACAGACAAGACTAGAAAGACAAGACTAGATAGACAAAACTAGACAGACAAGACTAGACAGACAAGACTAGACAGACAAGACTAGACAGACAAGACTAGACAGACAAGACTAGACAGACAAGACTTGACAGACAAGACTAGACAGACAAGACTAGACAGACAAGACTAGACAGACAAGACTAGACAGACAAGACTAGACAGACAAGACTAGACAGACAAGACTAGACAGACAAGACTAGACAGACAAGACTAGACAGACAAGACTAGACAGACAAGACTAGACAGACAAGACTAGACAGACAAGACTAGACAGACAAGACTAGACAGACAAGACTAGACAGACAAGACTAGACAGACAAGACTAGACAGACAAGACTAGACAGACAAGACTAGACAGACAAGACTAGACAGACAAGACTAGACAGATAAGACTAGACAGACAAGACTAGACAGACAAGACTAGACAGACAAGACTAGACAGACAAGACTAGACAGACAAGACTAGACAGACAAGACTAGACAGACAAGACTAGACAGACAAGACTAGACAGACAAGACTAGACAGACAAGACTAGACAGACAAGACTAGACAGACAAGACTAGACAGACAAGACTAGACAGACAAGACTAGACAGACAAGACTAGACAGACAAGACTAGACAGACAAGACTAGACAGACAAGACTAGACAGACAAGACTAGACAGACAAGACTAGACAGACAAGACTAGACAGACAAGACTAGACAGACAAGACTAGACAGACAA